>JAZKLR010000004.1:0-1437645 GCA_037103525.1 Ganaspis brasiliensis
AATAACTTTATAATAATTGTATAATTTTAGTTTTATAATTTGTTGTAATAGTTTTTAAAATTTCTTAGTTTTAAAATTCGGCTTTGTTTTCTATATTTTTCAGATTTTGATTGAATAAAATTGCTCTTTTTTTACAACATTATCCATAACTTTTTTAATCTTAAAGAACTTTCTCATTTCTTTTGTAGGATGTTTTCTTATCTTTTTAGATTTTTATATTTTACTTCTTTATTTTTTTACTTTTTAATATCTTTTCCACAATTTTCTTATTTTTGCGTTCATTAAGTTTTAAATAATATTTATGGAATTAGCTCATTTGTTCATAATTTGCTCGAATTTGTTTTAAAGTCTCCTCCATTTTTCATTATTTCTTATTAAATACATATTTTTTCTTATTCCTTAATTTTCAAACACTTTTTCGCCGAGATTTTTAATGTAATATTTTCATAGACTTTCTAAAGTTTTTAAATCTTAATAATTCTTCTGTTTATTTTTTGAAGTTGTTTTTCAAACAACTATTTATTTTCTAGATAAATTCTTAATTTTTCTTTAAAACCAAATAATTTATTTAAATAATCAGTTATCAATCCTTAAAGCAACGAATCCGGGAGAATGTCAATTTACAATCTAAAAAATCCGGGAGTTTGAAAGTAGACATTCGCTAGATATTTTGATACCGCTAGTTAAGGAAAATGCAAAAAAGTCGGAGAAAATTCAAAGAAATATTAGAAAATTAATAAAATTAAATTTTGATAACATGTAAGAAACTGGAAAATAACGGAATATTTAGTCGATTAAAATTAGTAGATATCTTGTTAGCAATAAAACGTTTCTATTTGTTGAATTTTATTTTTAATAAGTGAATTTAATTTTTAATTTAATTGTCATTATTTCCAGCGGATGATGTGAAGATTATTTCTGAACCGGGACGATTCTTTGTGGCATCTGCATTCACTCTTGCAGCAAGTATTCACAGCAAACGTTCAGTTCGAGGTGACAAAACTTGCCCAAATATTACAACCCATAACATGTATTACATTAACGACGGCGTTTATGGCTCTTTCAACTGTTTGCTTTACGACCATCAAACTGTAACACCTCTGCCATTAAAGGTATTTTTTCATAGAAAATTTTTAACAGGATGTTCAAGGAAAAGTCAGAGATTTTACAAAAAAATCTTTGAAAGTCAGGGAATTTTTTTTAAAGGATTCATAACTAAAAGTTCATGATTTTATTACTTTAAATTCCTAATAAACAACGCAAGATTAAAAAAAAACTGTAAAATTTGTGGTCAGGGAAAAATCAGGGAATTTTGAAAATAAAATTTTGCGGCTACCCTGTTTTAATTAAAGCTAAGAAATTTTATTAGATTAAAAAATTACGTGTGAATTTTTGTTATCTGGAAGGGTTAATTTAATGAATTAAATAAACTTATTAAAAGCTATTTAACGTTTTCAGTTTTTTTAATAATTACGTTTGCTTTGCAGAATGGTTCTGGAAAATTAGTACCTTCTAGTATTTGGGGACCGACGTGCGATGGTTTGGATCAGGTTGTAGAACACGTTCTTCTAAATGAAATGAATCTCGGCGATTGGTTCATCTTTGAAAATATGGGTGCTTACACTCTTCCTGTTGCTTCTACTTTTAACGGCTTTCCTGTACCTAAAGTTCATATTATTGCTGAACAACACATCTGGTAAGTGTGCAAAAATAATATATTGTGTATCAAAAAAGTCCTGTCAGAACGAATCAAGTTTGCCTCTTCAGTTTTAATTGTCTGTTGTGAGGTAATTTTTTAGGGATGTATGATTAAATTCTAAAATTAATTATTTAGAATATTTATTTCATAGAATTTCATTAGGAAGAATCTTCTTTTAGATGAAATTTCACATTTTCGAATATATTTTCAATCGAACATAAGACAGAATTTTTAGGTCACCAAATTCATATTTAACAAAATTTTCATTTTACAAAATTCCTTTTAACCAACTTTTCATTAAAAAAGAATTCCAATTTAAACGAATTTTAATTTAGAAGAATTTTTATTTTACCCAATTTTAGGTTAATCGATTTTTTTATTATTTTTAATATTTATTTTTATTATTTTTTATTATTAGTACGAATTGACATTTGATAAAAAACTGAAAATGCAGAATGTTTTTTTTGTCTGAAATTGCAAATGGCCGAAAAAGTATCCGACAGAAATATTTTAGCGCGAATTTTTAAACTGACCAATTGCAATTTTCTTCATATTTTCTGATTGATCAATTTCAAAATTAGCGCCAAAATATTTCTGTCAGATACTTTTTTGGCCATTTGCAATTTCGGACAAAAAATTCTGCATTTTAAGTTTTCTATCAAATGTCAATTCGTACTAATACAATTTCGGACAAATGAAGATTCTGTCAAATGAATATTCTGGTATTTAAAAATTCGATTAACCTAGATTTGTGTAAAATAAAAATTCTTCTAAATTAAAATTCGTTTAAATTGGAATTCTTTTTAATGGAAAGTTGGTTAAAATGATTTTTGTAAAATGGAAATTCTGTTAAATATGAATTTGGTGACCTAAAAATCCACTAAAAGAAGACTCCTCCTAATGAAATTCTATGAAATAAATATTCTAAATAATTAATTTTACAACTTAATCATACGTCTCATTTTTGACGCAAATTATAATCCAGTTTCTAACCTTTTTTACCCAAACTGACGCTACTTTTAAATACATATTTTTTTTATTAAAATTCTTTAATTTATTTTATTTTTGTTTATCATTTCAAATTTTAATTGAACCTAAACATCTGTCAATATCAATATTATACTCTAAAATTAATCTTATTTAAACTTGATTTAAAGTTCTATTTTAATCTTTTTTTTACATTGATTATAATTAACAATATTTGTAGTAATTAGTAATAGAGCGCACAGCGACTTTAAAACCCTTCAAAACTTTGGTTTCGTTTTAAAATTTTATAAATATAGTTTTTAGTCATGAATTTTTATTTTTATTTTTCTGGTAAAAATCTCGAATTTAATTATTTAATTAATTTAATTATTTCTTTTCTCTGAAGACATTTATTTTGATGATATGCAGAGATCAGTTATAAAAAATATGTTATGTAGAAGAGTTATGTAGAAATTTAAATAATTTGAAATTTGTATTCATGGAAAATTAAATATATTCTTAGTTAAAAATTTTATTAAAAAAAATTGGATCGCTGGAAATAAGATATGTGAATTTATTTAAGGAGATTGTCTTCATTTACATAACCTCAAACTAGATAGTCGTTTTTCATCCCGAATAAAAATATTGTTCAAATTAATTTCATCAAATTTCGAATGATCCAGTTGTACATTTTTAAGAAAAAATAAGGTTGAGCTAAAATTTATTGTCAAATAATAATTATTAAACATTTTATGTTCTTTTTTTTTAAATTTAATGAACAACTGCAATTTTTATCTAATTCTGACAAATATAGCTCATTTTTCTCTTTGAAACATTTTCTACAATTCTATTTGTTTGATTTTGTTAAATAATACTCTGTTTCAAAAATATGTAATGAACAAATTTTATTTGTTTAATAACTTTTAAACAAAATATTATTTAACAAAATCCAACAAAAAAATTATAGAGAATGTTTTAATGAGAAAAATAAGCTGTTATTTGTAAAAATTGGATAACAATTTCAGTTTTTCATTGAATTTAAAGAATAAAAATAAAATGTTAAATAATTATTATTTGACAACAAATTTTAGCTCAACCTAATTTTCTCTGAAAAATGTACAACTTGATCTTTCAAAATTTGGTGAAATTAATTTTAGTTAATAATATAGTTTTATTTCTCTGAAACAGTCATTTTTTAGTTTGAGGTTATGTCAATGGAGTGAACCTCCTTAAGTTTAAATAAATCAAAATTAGGGGTCAAAATTTGATTTGATTGATTTTCGAACTTTTTGAAATATATACTGATAAAATTTACGATTCATTTAAATTTAGGCACACTGAGACTAGAGTCAATAAAAATCTGTATTAAATGAAGTTTGAATCGACTTAATTAGACGTAAATTCAAAATTTAATTTTAAACAAAGTAAAGTAATTCACAATAAATTGTAAATATTCTACTTTTTTAAAATCTTAATTGATAATAAGATGGCCTTTTTATTGGAAATTATTAAACCAAACGACTATTTAACAGAAATTTCAGTCCTTTGATTTTCCATTAGTTATGAATCTCGTTTGTTATAAATTTTACATGTTTGAATAACAGACGGACGCTTTTTTATTTTACTTATTTTGTTCTATTTCCCCCTTTTTATCTCTTTAAAAAAAAACGTGAAATACAATTTTGTATTTTTCCCTATTTTGTCATTCAAATTTTAATTGATTTTGATGATTTCAAAGCATTACGATTAAAATATTCCGTAACCGTCAACTAATCCAAATTTCCATTTATTCAAACCTTTAAATATTAGTAGATAGAAGTGATTTATTTTGCATGTTAATATATTTTATGTTAATTTTTTTTTCTTCAATAGAATTGAGTTAACTGAAGTTGAAATTTAACAAGTTTTACATTTTTCGTTCTTTTGTAATGTTTTAGAATTACTCTCTGTCATTTTAATAAATTTTTCAATTTTATCATAATAATTCAATTTATCAGAAACTTTGTACATTTTTCGGCAGTTTAATTTGCTTCTTATAATTTTTTTTTTCATTTATTCAGTGTTATTTTCCAAAAATTTTCCATATTTTTTCTTCGGTTTGTTCAAATTTTCCTTTTTTACACAATTTTTTCACCTATTGTTTTTTTTTTTAATTTTCACGCCAAACAATTTAGAGATTTTATGTATTTTTGTTTCTTTTTAGTCAAATTTGCATGGTTTTCCTCTGATTTTCTTATTTATTTTCATACTTTTTAAACCATGTTCCTATAAAGTCATTTATTTGTTTAAAAATTTTCCTGTTATTTATACTTCTTTGATTTTTTCTTATTTTTTTTCATTATTGTGTATTCTTAATTTCTTTTTTCTTTAAATTTACCATTTTACGTAGATTTCTGCGAGTTTTAAAAATTTTCTTCTATTTTTTTGACTTTTTTTAGCTCATGTTTTTGGAAATCTCCAAGTTTTTAAACAATTTTTTTTATTTTCTCGAAAATAAATTTAATCTTTCATAAAATTTCTAGAGCTTCTTGGTTTTTTAAAAATATTATTTAATAAAACTTTCCCTTAAATTTTCTAATATTTTATTAATTTTTTCGAGATTTTGAAGCAGTTTTTAAACATTTTTTATTTCTTCGTTTTTAAATAATTTTGATAATTTTAAACTTTTTTTTAATGGATTCTTATCTTTTTTATCTTTTTTGAAGTTTTTTTTTTCATTTTACAAATATTTATTTGTTATTTTTTATTAAGCACTTTTTCTGATTCAGAATTTTTAAATTTCTGTATATTTCTGTAGATTCATCTTTTCATAGACACTACTTTTAGTTTCATAAAATATTTTTTTCTTTTCATTTTCTTAGATTTCTGAACTTTTAAACTCCTTTTAATATTGTTAAATATTAAATCAGATTAAATTAAAATTATTAATAAATTAATAAAAATTTAGTTTAGGCCAAAGAAGAAACATTAAAATTATTAATATTAATACTTATTAAATTTTTGACGAATTTTTTTCTTTTTAATCAAGTTTAAACAAAAATAGCAAGTATTTATTTTATAATTATGATATTTTTAAAATGATTTTAATATGGTTAAATTTTTTTCACAGGCTTTTCTTGAAGGATAACTTACCAATGACCGATGGACATTTTGTGATGGGGAATACACCAGAAAATTTGAGTTATGGACTTGACATTGGAGGAACTGATATGGTGACCTGGGCAAATCCCAAAGTAGACATTTCATCGAATAATATTCTGATGGACTCTTCTAACTCACCTACTTCCTTTATTTATGACTACGTTGAAATTGATCCCATGAAATAGCAATATTCTGACCTGGGAAATGTTTTTGATTTGACGAGCGGGGCTCTGTTCTTTCCCACCTTTTTTTTCATCAACAATATGAAATCTCAGTCTTTTAAATTATCAAAATTGCTAGGATAGTTGAATAAAAAATAGAAAAATTCTTTCATTCGTCTCGAATGTGTCTCGAAATAACATTATTTTAGATCAAATTTGAAAATATGATTTTTTAGTCGAATAACAACTCGTTGCTTGATGATTATTATAATACATTTTTTGAATTTATTTTGTAGAAATTATAGATTTGAATGGATACATGATTTTTTCACTCTATTATGTTTTAAAGAAAGCAATTTTAAAAAATGAAATTCATTTCAATTCAATAGCAGGCTTTTATTAATATGTATAATGTCGTAAATTTTAAGAAATCTTTTAAAACAAATGTAAAACAGTAGAAACATGAATATCAAACGATTCATTACACAATAGAAGATTGATTTCCTTTGATTTGTTTGCATTTGACAATATTAATTCGTGAACGATCAATAATTTATTATGTTTTTCTAGAACAATATTGAATGATTAATTAAGTGATTAATGAAAGATTATTGTCTTATTTTATTGTGAATGATTTTTATATTTGTAATAAGAATTTTTTTATCTTGCTTAATTAAATTAAGTGTTTATATATATTGTCACGACATCATATTTAAATTCTTTTCTTTTTTATATAAGAGTTTTATAGGAGAAAAATTACAAGTTTTCGCTCGACAAAAAGAAAATTTATAATAGATACAAAATTGTATTGGAATATTGTAGTTATTTGTCGATACTAGAATATTTGTTAGATGTTTTTAAATTAGAAAAAAAAAATTGCTCGACTCTGTAGGAATCCTAGTAGAATTTAAAAGCATTGAGGCAGCTGTCATATAAACAAAAAGATAATTAGGTTCTTAGTAATTAATTTTAAATTATTACCTTGATTGTATTATATATCTGCTATTATTACTGTTAATTATTATTAATTGTAACATTTGTGTAATGAACTGCATTAAATCAATAAATTGATCTCCAAATGTACAAACAAAACTTGTCTTTTCAAATTTCCTGAAAGTCAAACTTAAAAATGTGTTTACGTGGTAAAACAATTAAAGTTACTGTTATAAAAATTACGTAACGCTTTGCGACAAAAACAAAACCAATTTTTTAAAATTTTAAATTATATCTTTTAAATGTACATCACTATAAAATATTCTTCTATATTTTCAAAAATATAATTAGTATTTTTATTCATTTATACATAATTCAAATGGTTTTAATAACAAACGAAAATTCGGACAAAGTAGATTTGAACAAAATGACAAAATGATTTGAAAAAATGAGAATATATTTTTAAAAAATCTAAAAAATTATTAAAAAATGAGAAATGTAAAAATATTAGTAAAAGAGATTCAGAAATTATTTGAAAATAAAAAAGATTGTTAAAAAAATAAGGAAATTTGTATAAACACGAAATCGGAATATCTGTGAAAAAGAAATTATTTTAAAATTTGTGAAAAATCCTCACAGTACAAAATCTTTTTCTAAAAAGTCAAGAAACTGTAAAAGTTTTTTTTAAGATTAAATAAATTTACAGAAAATAAGAGAAAATGAAGAAAATCAACAAAAATACGACTTGTAGAGTTATTACCGTATAATATTTTTTTTTCTGACGTATTGACTGGAATAATTGAGAAAATAAGAGATTTTATTCTTGAGTTAGATATTCTAAAGTGTAGTAATTTTTCGTAATGATTGTGATGATTCAATGATTGTGTAATTATTTTAGCTTTCCAAGTTTTTAAGTCTGTTTAACATTTTATTTATGTAATATCTAATCGGAAATTTTGATATCGAAGAAAATTGCCGTCGATGATTACAATCAAGAAGCAGAACTGATAAATTTATTTTTTCAGAGTTTGTGCAATGACTGTTCTGTTCTAAATTTGAAAGGCTTTCAAGGTGCGATCATGCGTCTCCAAGAAAGTGCAAATAATAGAAGGAGCAAGATAGAAATGTCGTTTTAATTTAAATTAATTCACGCATGACTTTTCTTCAGTTTCGAATTGACTCGAAAATTTTAAGTAATTGTCTGTTAAAAATTGGATAAAATTTAGACGCGCGTGTGTAAAATCAACGATTTTTGAAAATATAATCAATATTGATTCAAAGCATGCGATTATTATTATTAAGCTCGATGAGACGACACTTTCTGGAGAATTCCTAGATAGTGATAGGGAAGTAGCATTTATCAGGTCTATGATAAGGTATCGGGAAAATTTTACTTGTATTTGATTTAAACTGTTTTAGTGTTTGTATTACGTATATCTTTAAGAGCGTGTGGTGGAGAATGACGTCATAGTGGTCACATGACACAAAGGTAAAATTTCTCAGTGGGTTTTTTCCTAAACTACTAAATATTTTTAAATAAAACTTTGTATCATTATTTAAAATATCAACTGGAAGGTATCTGCTTCTAATTTATTTAGATCTTGCCCCAAAACTAATTTTTTGAATTTTTCTGATTTTGGGCAATTTTACAAAATTAATTTTTTAGGCAAAATGAAACAAAGGCCAGAGAGACCTTCCAGATTATAGATTTAAAATAGCCCTACAAAGTTTCATTTAAAAATATTCAGTAATTTAAGATAAAGGTTGAATTTTGCATATGTGACTGTCCACGAGAAAACGTGACTTAGCTCCAAAAAATAAATTTTGATTTTATCCCTGATTTTGTGTTTTTCTAAGTTTATTTGTAAAAAATCAAATATTATTAATAATAATTTGTTTAAACAATTGCAAATTGTTATTGTGGTTAATTTCCTAAATACTTTTTTTAATTTAAATTGTAAATAATAGTTAAGTCAGAAAAAACTACAACTCGCTAGGTTTATTTGAATAATAGCTGTAAATTCACAATAATAAATTGTTAAAACAAATGAAAAATTTATAATAATGTCTATAAACATTCGTAAATTGACAATATTTGTAATAATTTTGTTGAAAAATCCTAAAGAAACTATTAATTTGTAATTTAAAGAAAATTATCATTTTTTTGCATTTATGGGGGTTGTTTATAACCCTATATATAAAAAATAGTTAATATTAATAAATTATAAAATAAATTATGGAATATTGTTGTTCGAGGACTTTTCAAGATGCGATTCGCTGTATTGCTGTTTCGAGTGATTTTTGAGAATTTGGTATCTAATTTACGAAAAAGTGCGTTTTTCCCAAGTACAATCAATGGGAAATTTCAAGGGGTTTAAGCCACCCTTCAATATTGTCCGATTAAAAAAAGGGGTATTTTTTTCGATTTTAAAACTCTTTGGAGGATAGGAGAAAAACTTTTCAGACTTTCGTTTTTATGGACCACCCTAATATACATAATGGGACGTTACACGTTAACCGGCCCAGAGCTCCTTCCAAAATTCTAATCAACGAAAATCAACTTATTATGGCTTAAAATAAAAAGTGTCGAATTCAAAAATTCAAAATGGCGTCCTTAATGCACTACTTTTTGCAAATTTTTTTACTAACTCAGCTAACAAATGTATTAATTAGCTTCAGAAAATTATTGTAACTTGTTAGATGAAGGATCACACTTACGTTTTTGGGGTCGCTGATTGTGAATCTAATGTGAGATTTGAAAAATTTCCAAAATTCAAAATGGCGGATCCAATATGGCGACCAAAATTTTTAAAAATTATCAGATTTGCTTGAAACTTGCTACTCGGGGGTTTTTGGGGTGACTGATTACGAATCTAAAGTTAGAGTTAAAAAAATTTCAAAATTCAAAATGGCGAATCCAATATGGCGACTAAAATTTTAAGAGAATTATCAGATTTGTTTGAAACTTGTTACTCGGGGGTTTTTGGGGTCGCTAATTCCAAATCTAATGTTAAATTTTCAAAATTGAAAATGGATTTTTCAAATTTTTTTTTTATTTTTTTTATTGGATCCTCGAGGATTCAATATGGAAACCAAAATATTAAAAGGATTATCAGCTTTGCTTGAGACTTGTTTGAAATTTGTTGTTTTGTTGTGAGTTTGATTTAGTGCAATTTACATTTGAATTCTACTAAAGAGGTCTCGCTTAAATACATGCGCAGTAGTGTTCAAAGGGTTAAATACGTGCGCAGTAGTGGTTAAACAGTTAAATATACGCGCAGTAGAGTTAAAAGGGTTAAATACATGCGCAGTAGTGTTTAAACAGTTAAATACATGCGCAGTAGTGTTCAAAGGGTTAAATACTTACGCAGTAGTGTTTAAACAGTTAAATACATGCGCAGTAGTGTTCAAAGGGTTAAATACTTGCGCAGTAGGGTTCAAAGCTCTACAAACGACTGAGCAACCATTTGATGTCTGAATTCGACTGTAAACAGCACTAAATCAAACTCACAACACAACAACAACTTTCAAACAAGTCTCAAGCAAATCTGATAATCTCTTTAAAATTTTGGTTGCCATATCGAATCCTCCATTTTCAATTTTGAAAAAAAAAAGAACAAAGTTGGTTTGGGGTCTATCGATTTTCTTGAAAATTGGCAAAAGTTTAGTGTTAGGTAAGAGTTATTTGTGGGCCAAAGAGTTTTCAAAAATGTTCAAAATTGTTGAAGTTAGAGAGCTTTGAATTTTGAGATACGAGTTTTTTCAAACCATGATATTTTTTGTAGTTTTCAATGGATTTGCTTCATATTTACAGGATTTATAGATGATTTATAGCCGTTTGAAACGTAATTTAAAGGTTTTAAATTTTCCAAAAATTTGACCAAAAAAAAGTCCAACAAAATTTTTAAATTTATTTTTCTTACAGTGGGCCGTAAACAGCGTTTACGAATAAATTATTTTCAAATTCCTTATCTTTTTCTGCGTCTTTTTAAAAACAAAAATTGATGGAGGGTCTGAAACTAACGGAGATATTTAATTTTTAGTGCGGCGGTTCACTGTATGGCGCTACTGCTGACATTGCTCTGCGCCGCGGCGCGGGTCAAAAAACAGTGGCGCCATACAGTGAACCGCCGCACAAAAAATTGAATATCTCCGTTAGTTTCAGACCCTCCATCAATTTTTGTTTTTAAAAAGACGCAGAAAAAGATAAGGAATTTGAAAATAATTTATTCGTAAACGCTGTTTACGGCCCACTGTAAGAAAAATAAATTTAAAAATTTTTTTGGACTTTTTTTTGGTCAAATTTTTGGAAAATTTAAAACCTTTAAATTACGTTTCAAACGGCTATAAATCATCTATAAATCCTGTAAATATGAAGCAAATCCATTGAAAACTACAAAAAATATCATGGTTTGAAAAAACTCGTATCTCAAAATTCAATTCATCTGGCTCTTGGAATATAGTCCAGAAAGTGTTCTTCATATTGTACCAAAGAGAATTTACGGTACTACATGAAAAACACTTTCTGAAATACATTCCAAGAGCTAGATGGCCGAGAGGTACAAGGAGTATTCACGTCGTGTTGAACGTTGCTTGTTCGAACCCCGTGTGAGCCGGATTTTTTTAAAATATTTTATTTAATGTAAAATTAATATTGAAATAAATAAATCTTTGTAATATTACCGTAATATTACTTGTAATATTACCTTGAGGCGGACATTTCAATATCACGTCAATATCACAGTAATATCACCCCGTAATATTACGAATATTACAATATGATGTCACTGTGATATTCATGTAATATTACGTGCTGCTTGGGAAAATCCCTAGATATCAGTTTCTATCAAAATCCGTTAATTTTTTTTGTATTTCCGTCATTTTGGATCCGCTATTTTGAATTTTGAAAAAATAACATCGGATTTGGAATCAGCGACCCCAAAAACCCCCTGGTATCAAGATTTGTGCCAATCCAATGCATTTTCTATTTTTGCATCCGCCATCTTGAATTTAAAAAAATTGATATCGGATTCGCAATCAGCGACCCCAAAAACCCCCAAGTTTTTGCAATCTGGCCCACTGTGCAATGGGGCTAACCATCCTTGTCAGCTACAGATGACTTGAGATTCTGGGAAGAATCGAACACTTCTGCCTGCTTGGTATCCCAAGTTGGTGTGGAGTAGTCTCAATCTAGGGTTGGTGGCCGATGGACCGGTTGTCTGTCCAATCTGACCAACGAAACCACCCAATCTAAGGTGTTTTCACAGTGCCGATGGATGAATGTCACTAGGGTTACTAAATCCGCCGTGCACCTGCCGGTGATGTTACAAGTGTCACCCAGCCTACGAGCTCTTCAATTTTGCGTCTGTAAAGTGCTGTCTTCTATTGCTGATGCCGGGCGCCTAAGAGGCGGACGCACTGTTGTCGTCAGTGCTACGGTTGGAGGTATCTTATACGGTTGCTCAAGGATACCGGGCGCCCTCCTAGCGATTTAATGCCTTATCTACATATCGGAGCTCTGTGTGGACCGACCGTTTTTCTTCAAGGCTCGTGGGCTTTGAATGGACAGTTTCAAATTCACGGTAAATCAGTGGCGGATCCAGACAAGGTTTTTGAAGGGGGTATTGCATGAGAGAAAAAGAGATAGCACTATGGTGCTATCTCTCTCACTCTCATTGTTAAATATAAGGCTTTTGGGGGGGGGGGCAAGCACCCGTGCCCCCCCCCCCTGGATCCGCCAATGCGGTAAATGTCGAAGACGATAGGCACCCAGGGGTTAGTGGAGGTTTATAAGGTTCATGAGGGGCAGGTCCTTCCTATTTAGGAATGGAGAGCCAGATTAGATCTGAGAGGGAAAGTGTCGCTATCCACAACAGTGCGTTCATGAACACGACCAAAGCTGACTTTGAATATTGCGAGGGAGATAGAGCCGCGTGCGTAAAGTTGCTTTAGAAGGAAAGCGACATCTTGCTGAAGATGCAGGAAGAGTTGGACCAGATGATGGTACGGCCGAAGGTCCAAAGAAATGTCGTAGCAGAAATTCAATCTGGTATGAAGCGATTCAGCGATTGGTTGCCGAAGTCATGCGGAAGCACAAGAAGGCCGACGCGACGCGGCGGACAGCCGCTACTTCAAGGGCTTAGAGAGCACCGAGAAGGGCAGGGAGTATAGAAGAACGGTTAGGGACCGCATGCAGGTCAAGGGGATGAAAAGCCTTGTCCTTGAATACGAGAGACAGAAGAGGGTGACAACAGGAGCTCAGAAAAGTAAGCCGGTGTGGTTAGGGGGTGGTGCCGAGAATCGCCGTCAAATCTGGGAAAGCAAGAAATCCGACGGTCTTGGTCCGAGTTTGTCAAGGACAGACATATGCTACTGTTCTGTGTAAACTCATAAAAAAAAATAGATCCTGGCTCTTGCCAGACGACGGTGGTAGGTGCAAGGTCGACAAAAGAGGGGAACATCCTTCTGGAACTGGGAGAGTATTCAGGCGGGAGAGCTTTTTCGGCTAAAGTCTCAGAGGCTGTAAAACAGTTAAAAACCGTCAGAACGGCGGAGGACCACAGGGTAACTCTGAAAATCCGTGACCTTGACGGTTTATTGGTGAAGGAAGAGGTGGAAGCGGCTCTGGGGGATGTCTTGGAAACCTCCCCGGAGAAAAGGTAGGTAAAGGTCTTAGGATCTTCTATCTCATATATCGCCGTCTCCAAAAAGCAAAACCCTCTTTGCACAGTGTACGAATGAGGCATTTCGTTTCCTGTTAATAGCAGGGTCCGGTCAGGCCGTCTGTTTTAGGAAAACCCTGGGACTGGCCAAAATGAAAGAAGCGCGAAGGCGCAATCGTCCGAGAGCTACGTAAGTCGCGGGCAACGGAAGTCTAGGCAGGGAAGAAATCCGTATGGAATCTTTCACCTAACATCCCAGTGGGCAAAAATCCATGTTCGTTCTAAAAACGTTTTAAGAACGTTTTTAAAACGTTTCAGGTCGGCCAAATAATGTTCTAGAACATTATTCGAACATCCATGTTCCAATAACGTTCCAGAACATTATTTGGCCGACATGAAACGTTCTAAAAACGTTCTTCAAACGTTTTTAAAACGAACATGGATTTTTGCCCACTGGGATCACTTCGAAGTCTGCCGTTGATCGGTGGGGGTTCATTATCCACTTCAATTTTACGGCTGATAGAGATTTGATGATGGGCTGAAGGATCTATGGGTATGGGTGGAGTTAACACTAGGCAATGTGGGTTACTTAGTTCAAACGTCCTGCTGAGTGTTAAATACTTCTATAAAGCGATGAAGGTTTAGTGGGTATTACTCAGAGTTAGGGTTGTAAAATTTCATGAAACTTTGACAAAATGAAAAGTTTCATGAAGCTTTAGAAACGTTTCAAAATTTCCAAAATTTCAAGATGGCGGAAATACATAGGTAGACCTAACCTTCTATCACTTGGTAGAAAAAAGCGCATGCGCAAAAATTTAATCTTACCCCCACCACTCAATAAAACCCCGCCAATAAAGACATTCATATTTTTGCCAAAGTAAATAATTCACTGATAAGTCGTTTAGATGAACAAACACGTTACGTATAGAATTTACCATTTATTTATATATTTAAACTTATTATACTCATATTCTTTATTTATTAGCACTTGGAAGTTAAGAATACAATTTATACATTATATTGTCTTATTTTTACAACTAAGTTTCTTGTATAATAAAATAATGAATTACAAACGTGTAGCAGTTGCTGTTGAATTAGGCGAGAGCGAATGAAGCATGAAAGGTCATTGAGAAGTAAATAGTAATTTCATACTAAATTCGAATATTACTGTAATCTGAGAAAACGTCCATTATGTCTACTACTTTTGTTTGAGCTGAACGTGTCTGGATTCTCAGTCCTTGGCATGCGACGAATTGATTTCTTATAATATTAGTTTCGCATGGTGATCCAGGTATTATTTATTTTTATTCTCAGTTGCGATTTAACTTTCAACTTCGATTCGTGCGCCCGCACGACTAAAGAGAATGTAGGAAATTGTTCAACTCGTGCAAGGCAACTATGAGTTGTCGATAGATATATATATATATATATATATATATATATATACATACAAATATAAACAATGTATGGGTACTAAAGCAGACTCTAAGATTGGCTACAACTTGCAATGCACGATATAACGATTATCCTTGCGTTTCATGAATTGTGTTCATTGTTCTGTCTTCAAGATCAGCAGTGAAAGACCTACAATGGAAAATTTGTTGATTTAGATTCTTGAAAGTCCACTCCAATAAAGATAATTTTTCACATAAGCAGGTTCAGTTAATTTGACTTGATTACCTGTTTTTTTTTTATTTAAACAAAAAATTATAATTTCTATACCTTGAGGAGGAAAAGGAGACAAATGTTATCTTCATTGATTTTTGTCATCAAACGGCGTGTTCTTCCGACGGCTTTCAACTTTCAAAAAATTATAAAAGAAACTTTGCCATTTTGAATTTAAAATTTTTATACTTTAATTTAACCTTCGTCTCTGGCTTTCTGCTCCGGAAAAATCAGAAATAAGTTTTCTTGTAAATTATATTGTGCGATCAAAAAAGAAAAAATACGTGTTCACTTTTTTTATCTCACCTGTTTCAGTTAAATCTCCTTTTATGAATAATAAATATCATTTTATCATCCCACTTTCAGAGTAAGTTTCTTTTTTAAACTGCAACAAGAATTAGAATTTAGTAAAACGATCAAACTTTTGTTAAATGTCAATGTGTATCAAAGTGTATCGAGATGTATATACAGATATTTATAAATATCAATAGTTAAAATATGAGTATCACATAACGTGAATCAGACAAAGGTGTTAAAAATAATCTTTTAATGGACAATCGAATCTGTTATGTCTAAGGAAGAAATATTATCAGATGGCTGGTTGCACAATTCGCATGAAATGAAATGCGAGCGACGTGAAAATTCTAACGGGAGTTTTGATAATGAAAGTATGACTATGTACACAGGTCTTACCAACTATGTAGTGCATTATTGTGAAAGGTGTGGCTTTGTAAAGTGGTGCACTATCTGGCCAAACGATTACACAACAATTAGTACCGTACACTAATACGATTTAATTCCTTATTCTCACAAGAACTTTCCATCTGAATTATATTGTGACACATCAATATTTAACCAAGTCATGCTAATCATTTACCTTGCTCTCAAAAATGGTCACGCTTTAAAAAATGATGCACGATTTTTGGTCTCTAGTCCACAACCTACAGCTGATGACTATCATTTCATCAATGATTCCTCAGATTTATAAATCTGAGAAATCATAGTCATGCGACACACAGTGGTCTGAAAACCGAATCTAGCTGGTCAAAAGTCAAAAAATCTAAGTCTTCAAATAAATTTTTTTTTATGATTTATTATATCTGTTGTATTTGATTCAGAATATTTTAGCCATTAAGAGCATGTGATGGAGTAAGTCGTCACAGGTATAAATAAAATTTTCTCGTAAACTTTCTCTCAAAATATACTAAATATTTTGACACCTAACTTTGTGGAATTATTTAAAATATCATTTAGGAAAGTTTCTCCGGTCCAAGTTTGTTTAAATTTTGCCAGAACTTTTTTTTTAATGTGTCGTAAAGTAGCACAAACTGTTAAAAAAGATTAAAAATATGTATTAGTTAATACATACAGTTCAAGATGGCGGCGTCAAAATGGCGGATATTGTTAAAAAAAAAGTAAAAATTAATTTAGAATTTTTAGAATTTAAAATGGCGGATTCAATATGGCAGAAGATTTTTAAAAAAGTAATTAGATTTGCTTGATAATCGATACTCGGTGGTTTTCAGCATTGCTGATTACGAATCTGTTGTTTGTTTTTTCAAAATTCAAAATGTGCGAATCTCATACGATGAGAGAAATTAAAAAAAACCGATTAATAATTTGTACAAACATTTAAGCTTCTTTTGAATTTATTGTCCGCCATTTTCTTTTTTTCAGAAATATCAATTTCAAAAATAGGTGACCTCAAGAACCTACGAAGAACAATTTTTAGGAAGATTTAAGCACTTTTTTGCACTTTTGTCCGCCATATTGGATCCGCTATTTTAAATTTTGGAAAATTATGATAAGATTCGTAATTTGCGACCCAAAAGACCTCTATGTACCAAGTTTCATAAATTTTGTTTTTTTATCCGCCATATTGGATTTTTGAAATCTGTCTTCAGATTCGTAATCAGCGAACGCAAGAAGTGCTAGAAAAAAAGTGGTTTGAATTTAAAGATTTAAAGAGGAAATTTCTTGGAAAAAATTAATTAGCTTTTTAAATGGCAGTCGAACATCAAACCTATTCAATGGGGATCCTCACAGCCAAACTGGGACACTAGAGACCAGCATCAACGCAAGATTTTGCGGCGCAAATTTTTAAATAACATTTATTGCAAAATGAAAATTTTAAAATTTTAGAAAGTACAATAAATATATAAATTTGTAACAAATGATAAAACATCATCCAATTTTCAAAATAATCGATCCTTTTTAATATAATTATTTGTTTAATAATGGTGCAATTTTGAGGTTATGTATGAGAGTTTCAGTGTCTGCAAGAAAAGATCTAAAAAATGTGGTGCAAGTGTTGCAAATGCATTAATAAGCTTTTACCTAAATAATTTGATCAATAAGTACTTTTATTTTTTATAAAATCAAAAGAATTTACAAATAATTAATTTTTGACCCAAGCAACACGTAATATTACATGAATATCACAGTGACATCATATTGTAATATTGGTAATATTACGGGGTGACATTACAGTGATATTGACGTAATATTGACGTGATATTGAAATGTCCGCCTCAAGGTAATATTACAAGTAATATTACAGTAATATTACAAATATTTATTTATTTAAATATTTATTTTACATTAAATAAAATATTTTAAAAAAACCCAGCTCACACGGGGTTCGAACACGCAACGTTCGACATGACGTGAATACGCCTTGTATACCTCTCGGCCATCTAGATCTTGGAATGTATTTCAGAAAGTGTTCTTCATGTAGTACCTTAAATTCTCTTTGGTACAATATGAAGAACACTTTCTGAACTATATTCCAAGAGCTAGATGGCCGAGAGGTACAAGGCGTATTCACGTCGTGTCAAACGTTGCGTGTTCGAACCCCGTGTGAGCCGGATTTTTTTAAAATATTTTATTTAATGTAAAATAAATATTGAAATAAATAAATCTTTGTAATATTACCGTAATATTACTTGTAATATTACCTTGAGGCGGACATTTCAATATCACGTAATATTACGAATATTACAATATGATGTCACTGTGATATTCATGTAATATTACGTGCTGCTTGGGTGATATTAAAAATAATGCGCCAAAAAATCTTGCGATTGTGGTGCCCTCTTAGATGAGCTTTACATATAATGATCCCCATTGAAGAGAAAAATGCCAAATTGTTCAATTTTAATGAATCGAATTCATTCTGTCTGTTTTCGATTCTAAAATTATGTTAAGCAATTTTATGACAAAATTTTCAAGTTGGAATTGGATTTTCTTTAGTTTAGGAAACAAAATAGAGAAAGTGTAATATGATAAGAAATTCGTCACATTGTTGCAAAGATTACATAATGATTGTCAGGAGTTTATCGAAAGTACTCTAGATATACTCTATAGCACATTTTAATAATAAGTCATGCATAACTAACGAACTTTGTCTTGCTGTCTATTCTTTGGTAAAGAAGGTCTGATTAATTGACTTCAAAAAACAAAATTTTTCCAATGCCATATTTCATTTGAGAAAAATTAATCTTGAACTTTTTTTATTAATTAAACAAGTTCAGGGAAAAAAAAGGAATTAATTATTATTATTGTAATTATTATATTAGATTAATTAGTTGTAAAATAGTGTCTTTAACTTTGGAAATATAATAAAATTTAAATCACAAATTGACAAACTCAAGTTATAAACACTTTGGTAGGATAATTATAACCAATAGTAACCGGTATAAACTTGCTTCACTTTCTAAGCGTGATGAGTTAGTGATTATTTTTTTCTTTTATTCCCAGCTCAAATTACAAACCTAAGTACATAATAATCTGTATGTTAGATTCTCGTTGACGAAGTGACAAAGCTAGTAAGATAATTATAAAACAGAATAGTTCCGGAATAGTTCACGTATCAACAAGATTTTTATCTTAATTCTTATATTGTCTGCCATGACCAAAATGTACCTTCACTTTCCAAGTGAAGAGAAAAAAAAGAGGGCATATAGATCACGATTAGACGATTGATTTGATTGATCTCATTCAATAAAATTCCATTCCGAACGAACACACTTTTTTTCTTAACTAAATAGAGAAAAATAAGAGAAAATAATAAATAATAAAATAAGAAAAATAAGCTATTTGTTTAGCTTGACAAAAATATTAAAAGAATATTAAAATATTATTAGAATTTAAAAATCACGTAAATCTAATGCAAAAGTTATAATGAAATCTTAAAAACGTAGTAACAGTTTCCCACTAATAGTTAGAAAACAAGCGTTACATAGCAACCGTTACCTAGCAACTGTTACGTAGCAACCGTTACCTCGCAACCGTTGCCTAGTAATCGTTACCTCGCAACCGTTACCTAGCAACCGTTACCTAGAAACCGTTGTCTCGCTACGGTGATCTAGCAATTGTTACCTAGCAACCGTTACCTAGAAACCAGTTCCTAGAAACCGTTACCTAGCAACCAATCCCTAGAAACATTTAACTAGCAACCGTTATACATATTCAGAGGAAGTAAAAGAAAGTTTAAGATTCTATGAATTTGCTGTAGAACGTTTTTTTAAAAAGTTTTTTTTTTAAATTAATTTTAATTTGAATTTTTAAACGTTTTTTTTTTTTAAATAAATTTAAATTTGAATTAGTGGAGTATATCGCATCTCCGCCATATTGGATCCAAATTTAAACTTGATTTTAAACTTGAAATTTTCCATTGAATTTTTTAACGTTTTTTTTTTAAAAATTAATTTAAATTTGAATTAGTGGAGTATATCGCATCTCCGCCATATTGAATCCAAATTTCAACTTTTTTCCAGAATATTGGAACACTTTTGAAACTTTCTAATAATGCCATCGAATCTTCCAGGAACTTTAGTTAATTCACTACAATACATTTATCTTTAATGTTTTTCCCAAAACAAGTTGAATCAAGAGATATCCGATTCTCTCAATTTTTGGCTCGTTTATTGCAAAGTAAAAAATTATTCATTTCTGACAAAGTTATTAACAAATGGTATTTTACCCGCCTCTCCCCTAATAGAAATTGAATGCTATTTCAAATTATATAGGCACATGTCCAGTTTATACAATCCGATGCTGAATATTGTCTAACATCAATCAATAAAGCATTAGTGAAAGCTTTAATAATGTTGAGCGTAGAAAATGAACAATGATGAGGAAAGATTATAGTTGAACATATAGACGATTAAGATGACTTGAAAATATTGCGAATTATTGTAAAACAAGAATATAGAGGGGAAAGTGTGTTTTACCATCAGGTGAGTTTGAAAATATTCCATCAATGAGATTCTATTAGGTAAACAAACATAAAAATAGCATTGATAGTGGAGATGATGACTTGGCATATGGCAACATTTATCACGGACAGGTTCGTGAGGTAAAGTATGAACTCAATTCAAAGAACATAAAACACGCATAATATAACCTTACATACTGCCGATGTATATAGACAGTCGATTTCACTTTCAACCGCGCTTACATTACTGCATCTTCCTTCTATTCGATAACAATCGAAATCCAATTATTCGCTCGTTTATAATCGCTATTGTGAAAATCGCATAGAACGTGTAACAAGCGCATGAAATATTTGCAAATATGTGTATAATCTATCATCAGTACATCAAATTAGGACCTCTCGCTATTCAATTTTCGTTATAATTGTCTATAAAGTTACGCTAATCAATTTTGAGACTTTTGGAATTTTGGTTTTTTTTAATAGTTTTGCAAAATGGATAAAAATAGTTTTATCCTTGTTATTTATAATGCGTGAACTGTGATTTATTTAGTTAGAAGTATAGAAACATTAGAATGATAATAATATAATAATCTGTAGCCGGGAAAAAAATTTAAAATGGGGGCAAAAAATTTTAAAGTCAAAGACTCTTAATAAGGTTCCAAAGAATCCAAATCCGAAGACAAAACCACTAAATTATCCAACACTTTTAAGATTGACTATGTTTTCCCGAGACAGATTGTTTTTTCTGAAAAATTTATGTAACAATTTGTAATTTTTTTTTTTTTTACTTCAATTTTTTGCCTTTTTAGAGGTTATAAAAATGGAACAAAATAAAATTTTGAAAATCTTTCTCGAGAAAACATAGCAGTATGATTTCTGAACAGTTAAACAAAAAAGATTTAAATCGGACTAATACTTTTATAAAAAGTGTTACTAGTCAGCTAAAAAAATACTACTTTTGGGAAAACGCATTTAGAGATCAATTATGGTGTGTTACTTTATTGTAGTAACTTACGAATAATCTGCTATACTGGGTCCGTACAAGGTTTTTTATTTTTTTAGGAGTCCTTAGACAACAGCAATCATTAAAAAATTGGTAATTTGTTAATAATAAAATCATTATAAATAAACAAATGTTAAAAATTCTTGCATTTTTTGAAACCGCGACAGTAGAGAAACTGCTTAAGCTCTAGTCTTTCCACGAAAAATGAAAAATTTTAATTTCAGTGACACGTCAGGTTGCAAATTTTAAATTTTGCAGGCCTGTGTTATTTGAAATACCTTGAATTAACTAAAGTAACATGAATTGTCCTGAAGTATCTTAAATTGCAGTGAAGTATCTTGAATTATCTCAAGTATCTCGAATTATCTAAAGTATCTTGAATTACATGAAGTATTTTGAATTATCTGAAGTATCGGAAAATACTCTGAAATATCATGAATGACTCTAAAGTATCTTGAATTGTCTTAAGTATCTTGAATTACCCTGAAGTATCATGAATTATTCTGAAGTATCTTGAATTGCTGTGAAGTATCTTGAATTATCTCAAGTACCGTGAATTTTCTGATGTAGCTTGAATTTCCGTGAAATACGTTAAATTATCTGAAGTATCCCAAATTATTTAAAGTATCTTGAATTATCTAAAGTATCGTGAATTACTTTGAAGTATCTGGATTTACTCTGAAGTATCTTGAATTATCTGAAGTACCATAAATTGTCCTAAAGTATCTTAAATTTCTGTGAAATACCTAGAATAATCTACAATATCTTAAATTATATGACGTATCTTAAATTATTTAAGGTAGTATTATAATTTGTAAGTTGTCAAAGATGACTTTAAAAAACAATTTTTTTCTCGGTAATAATTTTATTTGAAGCAATGAAAGTTTTAGCATAATATTTTTGACATTGTTGTCTGTCAAAAATGAAAAAATAAATTTTTTTTACTGTGCCTGTTTCATCACTAGAGGGCGCCAAAGTCAAGATAAAAAAAATAAACTATAAATCGGCGGACAAGCTATAGCCTCACAGAAACATCCGATCTGAAAAATTCAAATGTGGTTTTAAAGCTGATACATGTGGCTAGGCATCCCCTATAACCCCGATAAAAATATTAAAAAATAAAAAAATGGCGCCAATTTAAAAAAAAATCACAAAAAAATGAGTATTATTTTTGTCAATTTTGAGTTGTTCAAAAACAAAAAAAAAATGAAGTAGATACTCGGATTTAGGGGGGATGCCTGAAGGATTTCATAACGAAGAAATTGATCTAAAGTTTTTTAAAATCGATTAAAAAAAACTCGAGTTATGCTGTCCGCCAGTTTAAAAAACATGGTTTTGAGAAAAACGCGTTTAAAGTTTTGTGTGTAATGAGCCGATGTGCGTATGTATAACTTTTACATGCGTATAACTTTTTTATTTCTTCGAATTTTAATCTGCAATTTGGGAATTATATTCTTGAGGTAATGTAGACCACAAAAATAAAATAAAAAAAGTCAAGATACTTGAAGGCAGTATTCTGCCTTCAAGTATCTTGACTTATCTAAAGTATTTCGATTTATCTGAAGTATATTTAATTACTCTGAAGTATCATGAATTACTATGAAGTATCTTAAATTATCTTAAGTAACTGTAATTATCTGAAGTATCATGAATTACCCGGAAGTATCATGTATGACTCTAAAGTATTTTAAATTGCAGTGAAGTATCTTGAATTATCTCAAGTATCGTGAATAATCCTGAAGTATCTTAAATTTCCGTGAAGTACCTTTAATTATCTTAAGTATTTTAAATTACTTAAAGTATCGTGAATTACTCTGAAGTATCTGGATTTACTCTGAAATATCATGAATTACTCTAAAGTATATTCACTTATCTTAAGTATCTTCAATTATCTAAAATAGCTTGAATTATCTAAAGTATCTGAAATTACTCAGAAATATCATGAATTACTTTAAAGTATCTTGACTTATCTTAAGGATCGTGAATTATCTGAAGTATCTGAAATTATTCTGAAATATCATGAATTACTCTGAAGTATCTTGACTTATCTTAAGTATCTTGAATTACATGAAGTATTTTGAATTATCTGAAATATCTGAAAATACTCTGAAATATCATGAATGACACTAAAGTATCTTGAATTATCTTAAGTATCTTGAATTATCTCAAATATCTGGAATTATCTTAATTATCTTGAATTATCTTAAGTATCTTGAATTATTTGAAGTATCATGAATTACCCTGAAGTATAATGAATTACTCTGAAGTACCGTGAATTTCTTGAAGTAGCTTGAATTTCCGTTTAAATACCTTGAATTATCTGAAGTATCCTAAATTATTTAAAGTATCTTGAATTATCTAAAGTATCGTGAATTACTCTGAAATAAAATGAATTACTATGAAGTATCTTGAATTATTTTAAGTATCTTGAATTATCTTAAGTATCTTGAATTATCTGAAGTGTTTTGAATTATCTGAAATATCTTGAATTATCTTAAATATCTTGAATTATCTGAAGTGTTTTGAATTATCTGAAATATCTTGAATTATCTTAAATATCTTGAATTATCTGAAGTATCATGAATTACTTTGAAGTATCATGAATTACTTTCAAGTATCTTGAATTTCTGTGAAGTATCTTGAATTATCTGGAGTATTTTGAATTATCTGAAAGACTTTGAAGTACCTGAATTATTTGAAGTATTAAAATAGTTGTACACTAAAATTCAGATTTGTTAACTCTTCGGGTAAAAATTAAAAATGATTATAGCGTTATAATAGCACTGATTGAATTTACATTCTTTACAAAAAACATCACATTAATCAAAATTAGTGTTAAATTCATTTATAGGTTGTGTCAAAATAACCGAAATATCAGAGCAAACTTCTATTAACTAATTCAATATGAATTCAATTAGTGGAATTTACATGTATGTCTAAGTTTACAGTTATTTTTAATTGATTCAGATTTAAAAAGTTAATTTTGTCAACATTTTTATTTTATCCCTCATATTCGAAGTGCCATTTTGAAAATCAAAAAATAATGTACAAATTCGTAATTAGCGATCCAGAAAAGTCTTACTCTATTAATTTCGTGAAAAGTTTAGTATTTTAATGTAGAAACCGACACTTCAAATTTTGAAAAATCATTAACTAGTTATTTATGTTAGGTTCGCTGATTACGAACTGAAATTCGTAATCAGTGACCCTAAGAACTCCAATGTGTTGACTTTTATTATTTTTTTGTAAAAAACATAAAGTTTGGTCGATTTTGTATTTAATTTGCTTACCTAATGTAGTAACAAATCACCATTTTGAATCGCCTTATTGGACAATGCAGTGCTTAATCTACTTAAGTGCCTGACCAATTGTTTTATTCTACTTGTCACACCCATTCTAACTTTTACTACTTGCGACTTGTATTTCAGCTTTCCTTTGATCACAACAGATGAATTTTGTGAAGTAATCTGTAAAATCCTAAACAGTTTATAAAAATTTGTTGTTTAGAATGTTAATTAATAATTTATATTAATTATAGGTGGTTAAAGAAAAAGAAATAAGAAATTAAGTTTTTAGTACAATAGTTTTGTTTATGAAAAATTTCAGGGTAATATTATTTTCAAATGACTACTTTTTTTGCAAAAAGTTACTCGCTTTATTAAATTATATGATTTCTAAGGATTAATAAAGTTTATTTAAAATATATTACTCGGTAATAATGTTGTAACGTTGCTATGTAATTAAAATTATTAAATCAAAATGAATATTATTTTTAGAATAATTTAATTATTAATTATCCATAAAGAATTATCTCTGATTCATGAACATAGACAAAGATATTTTCATTCTTATTAGCAGAAAAAAATTTCTTTCAGTGAATAAAAAGTTGCAAATGCGCCTGCAGAAGAGCTTTCTTTTTGCGCTAATGCATATCGAGAAGCATTTTTTAAAGTAATAAGTAAAATATGAACGTGCTATTTCAATAATAAAAAAAACAAAGAATCTTGTTTAACTTCTTTTCAATTTATTAGTTAACAGTAAAATTTAGTGTTGAATAATTGTGCCAAATATAATTTTTAAAATAAAATATTAACATTTCTTGCGTGAAATAACTTTCGATTTATTAAAAGGGAAAAAATTATTGGTTATAAAATAATATAAACATGTAACGCAATATGAAGAAAAGCACCTAAGCAGAAAAAATTTTTAGGTTATGTTTAGTGATTAGAAATTTGTATTTTTCTTATTACTAAATGAATTTTTATTTTAAATACCTATTTCAAATATATTATTATTATTTGTGTTATTATTTTTACTTTTTCAAATTATTTATTAATATATTTAAATTTAATAAAAATGTTTTGATTTTTAAAATTATTTAAATAATTTTAATTATAATTATTTTAATTATCTAAATTTAAAATCAGTTTTTATTGAATATTTTGGACGGAATGAGAACTAAAACATCAATGGTTTATATTGAGAGTTGATCCTCTTTGTGTATTTTCATTCCAAAAATTACAAACATAACCTACAATTTATTGATGCTTAGGTCTTTTTCTTTATAGCGCGTCACATAGAAGTAACATATACTGCAAGAAGGATACAGTTTCTAAAAAAATTAAACAATCAGCATGTATATATGTGACATTTTCAAGGTTATGATGAGAACGATGTAATAATTTCATCAATTAAGGAGGTTTATCCAAAAAATCAATTTCTACAGATTCTTATAAAATTTTAATGACATATTAAATGAATTACTTTACTTGTACTGTTACAATTTTATTGAATTTTACCGTTCCGTTTTTAAGATATAAATTTATAAAGTTGGGACTTTTAGATGGAAACAGTAACAAAACGCGCAAAATGACTATATTTTAATTAATTATCAAAACACGGTTCTATAAACTTTTCAAAAAAACTAATATATTTTAAACTGCAATATAATACAACTTTTACAACAATATTTAATTAATTTACCGTACCGTTGTTAAGAAAATGTTATTCAAGGGTAGTATTTCTTCACTTTTTTTAAATAATCCAGGAAGAAAAAATTTAAATAGCTTGAAATTTTCAACGGAAAATTTTTTTTTCAATTAAAATTTTTTTGTGTAATGATTTTAACTACAAAATACTATTTAGAAACCAAATTATAAGAAGAAATAAAATTAAAAAAATATTTACTATCATGGTCTGATAGAATGAGAACCGCTTGAGGGTATAAGCGTCCTTAAAAAATAAAAATTACAACAATTACGTTTCTAAAATTATATTATCATAACCTAAAAACAGTCACTAATTGTATAAAATTTGTTTTCTTTCAGACAAATCCTCCTTGCGGTATGTAAAAAGAAAGTCTTATTTTAAGGCAGAAAAGCTGTCTTATTTTAAAGCGCAAATTTTTAAAACATCTTTTGTTAAATTTACAGATTTTTCTTTTGCCTTAAATTGTGCCAAAAAAAAATTAAAAACTTCAAATTTGCATAAAAACGTGATGTTCCAATAAATTAAAAAAATTAAATTTGTAATTAATGTAAATTCATCTTGATTAAGATAGTATTTTTTACATAAACATTTATATAGCCGAAAATTGCTGAATTTAAGACTATGTAGTCTTAAATTATAGTGGCGTAACAATAGGGGATGTGCCCTATGTGATTCATCGGGGCCCCCAAAAATGAGATAGATGAATTTTTTTTTTTTGTAACGAAATGAATAGATCGATTTAATAAAAATTATTTCTGATTGAAGGTCAATGTTTTTTATACAGGCCCGGATTGGCCATTCGGTATACCGGGAAAAATCCCAGTGGGCCGCCGCCAGGAGGGCCGGTATTTTTGTATGTCTAATTAATAATTTAATTTTTGTCATTAAATTTCATTTAATTTTCAATTACTCTTTTCTATTTTCAATTAATTTTACAACATTCAATCATTTTCGGCTTCTTTCAAAGTTCTTTTTAATCACAGAAATTGTAGAATTTCAATTAAATTGTTCAATTCTACAACTATTTTCCAAAAATCTTAATTATTATTATCTTCAACTTTCAATTCCATTCTTCAATTTTCAATCCGATTCTTCAATTTTCAATTCCATTCTTCAGTTTTCAATTATTATTTTCTTCTATAATTAAGAATTCTAGACTTTTTCAATTACTTCTTTCAATTTTTAATATTATATTTTTTAAATTTCCATTACATTCTTCAATTTTCAATTATCTCCTTCAATTTTTTCAAGTTTCAATGATTCTCATAAAATTTTATAACTAATCTTTAACTTTTCAAATTATTTTGTTCTCTTAGCGATTATTTCTTAGTGCTTTACGATATCAAGACGATATGATATTTGAGCAATATTGATATTAATCTCAAAATCTCTTGACCATCCAAATATCGTCTCGAGTTGATAATATCGACCTAAAATAACTAAAAACTTACGAAAATAATTGACAAATGAAAAAAATTGGAATAATGACAAGATTAATAAATCGACAATTGACAAAAATAATTTAAAAAATTAAAGAACAAATATAATATTTCAAAAAAACAATTGAAAATTAAAAAATTACCGGGCAAGTGCTAGTCGGACTCGCGTACAAAGGGTTCCGTACACGAACTTAAAATGAATTGAAAAATTTTTTTTAATTATTTATTTTTAACGATTCATTTCAATTATTTATTAGATATTTATTATTTGGATTATTTAATTAATAATAAATTAAAATCATAATTTTTTTACTTTTATTAAAATTTAAGAATAAACTTAACCATTTTTATAAGATTAAAAATTTCAAATTAAATAGACTGAGCTTTTTTATATAATTTTGAATTTTCAAGACAAAAAATTTGTTTTCTTTTACATTTTTTTTTATTTTCAAACTTTTAAAGTAATTTAAACATAAAAATAAACATTATGTACAAAAAAATAATCTGAAATTGTGGAATACTGTAGCTGGTTAGAAAGAAAAAATTTTTTTTTGGTAAAATTTCAATTTTTAGAAAAAATGCTATTATAATAAATTTAAACCACAATTTTTATGAGTTTATAAAAAATTCTGCTTCAAATTACGCATTTTTGACAATTTCCAACTTTTCTGGATAAATACGCTAAGCTCTAGCATAGGGGTATTTTGACATTTTTCAACTTTTCATTAATAACTTTTGAAAACTAAGTTCAACAATGTTAGCTATATTTTTCCTGTAATCTACACATAAAAATACCTAGGTATACTAAATTTCAAACCTCTAGGTCAAATGGTTTAGAAGATAAGTGGTGGGGGCACGTTTTTTTTTTTTAAAAAAAGTTTTTTTTTTGACAACGCTATGACTATTAACTCCAATCATATTTTCTATATTTTTCCTGTAATCTACACGTGAAAATACATAAGTGTACCAAATTTCAACTCTCTATCTCAAATAGTTTGGCCGCTAAAGGGGGGGGGGGGGGGGGGGTTATGGTTTTGGGCGACGGACAAACGAGTGAAAACATAAGGGTTCCGGATTTGACACTTTGTGTCTGGTGTCCTAAAAAGGAAAAAAATTACAGGAATAATTGTAGAAAATAATTGAAAACAATTTTGATTTTAAAAAATTGACCTGGATTGAAATTTGAAGAAATAATCGCAAATTGATAAGAAGAAAATAATATTAAAAATTTCCAAAATAATTGAAAAATGAAGAAAATAATTGTGAATTAGACAGAAAAATTGAGGAATTAAGAAATTAAATTAAGATTTCAAAAAAATTATTAATAGGTAAATAATTTACAAATTACTATATTAATAAATAAATAAATAGTAGAAAAAAAGTGAAAAGGCCCAGGATTAGTGAATATTTAGGAAAATAATTGACAATTAAAAACTGAAGAAAACTGTAAGAATAATTATAACAAATAATTGAAAATTAAATAGGATTTCAAAAAGTTAAAGTTGGTTGAAAATTGAAGAAAATAATTGAAAATTAGAAGAAATTGTTAAAAATTGAAGAAAATAATTCAAAATTAAAGAAAATAATTGTGAATTTGAGAGAATAGTTAAAAAATTGAATTGAAAGTTCCAGTTGAATATTGTTAATTGAAAAAATCATCGAAAAAAGCCGAGAATTATTGAATATTGAAGAAAATAATTGCCAAATAATGGAAAAAATTCTAAACATGGCAAGATTATTAAATTGACAGTTGATAGAAATAATTTTAAACAGAAAAAGATAAACATGAAAATAAAAAAAAACTAAAAAAGAAAGAAAATGATAGGAATAATTCTAGAAACAATTGAAAGTTTAATTGCTTTTTGAAAAATTAAACTGTATTAAAATTCGAAGAAAACACTTGCAAATTGAAAGAATATTTGAAAATGAAAAAAATAAGGATCAATAAAAGAAAAGAATTGTGATTGGATACAAATAAATGAAGAATTGAAGAACTGAATCGAAATTTCAAGAAAATGATTAATAAGTGAATAATATGAAAGAAAATAATTGAAAAAAGACGAAAATAAAGGACAATTGCAAAAAATTCGAAAAATTGCAACATAAAAATGTTCACATTTCTACAGAATTATCTTAAAAGTTAAGAATGTAAATTTAAGATTCAGAACAGAAATAACTAAGAATAAAAATAGAAAGAAAGTCATTGTAGTAATTTTAGAAAATAATTGTAAATTTAATTGGATTATAACAAATTGAACTGGATTGAAAATCTTTGAAAATAATTGCCTATTGAAGGAAACAAGTGAAAATTGAGAAATAATTGAAAAAACGAGAATATTTGAAAATTGGAAAAATAATTAAAAACTGAAAAAAAATTGAAAAAACCGAGAATATTTGAAAATAAAAGAAAATAATTGAAAACTGAAAAAATAATTGAAAAAACGAGAATATTTGAAAACTGAAAAAAATAATTGAAAAAAACCGAGAATATTTGAAAATTGAAGAAAATAGTTGAAAACTAGAAAAACAATTGAAAAAATGAGAATTATTGAATATTGAAGGAAACAATTGAAATCTGAAAAAAATATTGAAAGAAGCCGAAAATTATTGAATATTGAAAAGAATATTTGAAAATTGAAGAACATGATTGAAACTGAATTAAAATAATTGTGAATATAAGAAAATAACTGTAGAATTGAAGAAAATAATTGAGATTTGAAGAAAATAATTGTGAATTAAAGAAAGTAATTGTGTTTTGAAATATTGAAAAAATGATTTTTAGGTGAATGAAAACCGACTTTTGTTATGCTGAAGGGGGCAAAGTAGATCGGAATTCATTCTGAGCTATTTTTAAAGCCGGCGAATTCTCTAAAAAACTTTTTATTATATTTGTTTAATAAAAATTGTCCATTTCTTGATTGAAGATTAGGGGATGATTTTAAAGGGTTGTTTTTGATGCTGAAGGGGTTAAGGTAGATAGGAATACATTCAGAGCAATTTTTAAACCCAGGTTATTCTCTCAAAAATTTTTTATTATATTTGTTTAATAGAAGTTGTTAATTTTTTTGTCCTTTAAAATTGGTTAAAACTAATTTGAGATGTTCATTAAGCTAAGAAATTACTGCTGCTTTTGTACAAGTGGCAGTAGAGAATGCTATTGTTCAAGAAATTCCAAATAATTAAATTATTGATAAGTTTAAATAAAATAATTTAATATTTTAACATTGTTATATTTTAGTTTTAAATGTTAATAAAAATTTCAATTATATAGAAAGGGGCCGCTTAGAATATCTTTCCCGGGCCGCTTTTAATTCCCAATCCGGCCCTGTTTTTATACATTAAAAAACCGTCCACAAATTAAAAATATACATAATAATAAATTACAGTTGAAAATAATTGAAGATTTTGAAGTTGAGAAATTGAAAAATGATTTTTGAACTTAAACAGACAAAAAAAGGTGTTGTAAGGCTGAAGTGCAATACACTTTGAAACCGGCGGTGTAAGTCGAGACTAGGAATCGAGTTACACTTGCGGGATAAACTCTCGAAGTTAAAACTGAAATTAGGAGCAAACCGTGTCCCCTTTCTCTTGCCAAGCCGAGCGTGGTATAAAATACTTTCCCTCTCGTAGACACGGGAGAAGCAAAGTCAGTCAGAACTAGAGTTGAGCACAGTCGAGCAAGACAAGGAAGGCAGGGCTCATTCTCAAACGGAAAACCGGAAAACGATTGCCCGCGCCTTTTCTCCTCTCTTGCTTCATTACCTCTTTATGAACCCATATCCCCTTAAATTGTCTTATACCTGTCTCCCACTTTTGCCTCCTCTTGAAGCAATTGCCCAAAGTCTCACATTTTCCCCGGTTCTTCGAGCGCCAGTCTCGCAACACTGAACTTTAATGTTGGATTTGATAACGATGATCACGCGAACTCTGCACAAGACTTCCGGACGTAAACTACGATTCTTACCTTCCTCGATTTTATTCTTGATGAAAACCGTCAGGGTGTCTAGCGAATGATCTTTTCGAATTTCCAGCAAAATTCGCGGATTCTGAACTAAAAATTTTCTGGGTTTGTTTGCTTAATAATTAACAACAATACTAGTTAACTATTAAGAGCATTTTGAATGCAATATTACACTGTTAAAAATATTTTGAAATTCACGACATTTTTATGTTACAGTTGTAACAGAATTTTCTATATGTCAGTATACAGAAAATAGATTCTGATACGCGTGACAGAAATTTCTGTCACAATCCTCTTTGCGCATGCGCAGAATCAATAAGGTTATGTTAAATTTCTGACAAGGTAACAGAATTGTCTGTCACATGTGACCAGAAAAAACTGCTGTTACTGGTAGTAGAGAATTCTAGTGGAAATTTTTAACAGTGTAAGATTGGTTTAATAAATAACAAAAAGAAACAAATTTAAAAATTTTATAACATCTTAAGGGCATGTGATGGAGAATGACGTCACTAGTACAGGCAAAATTTGTCCGTAAACTTTCTCTTAAAATTAATTAAATAATAATAATCTCCGTAAACTCCTGAAGTTAGTTACTATTTATAATTATTCATTTTTTCTGTCCAGGTTTTAAAGTCTGAAGTGAAGTTAGTTAGTATTAATATCTATTCATCTTTTCTGTCCATGTTTTAAAAACTGAAGTGAAGTTAGTCCCTGTTATTTTCTTTTGTGCTGGATTTTAATTGTCATTTGTGTAAAACAAAAGTTTCGAAAAATGCTTAAAAAATTTATTATGGTTTTTGAAGAAGTTTAAAATATATACACGTGCAATTAATTTCCTAAATTTTCAGTTATTATCTCAAATTTAGATTATTGTCATCAATTTTCCATTATATAACGATTTTTTAATTATTTTCTTTCGCTTAAAAATAAATTCTGCATTTCTTCTTGATTGTCATTAATTTATAATTCAATTCATTATTTTGGCATTACCTTTAAAAATTTCAATTATTTATCCGATAGTGCAATTATTTTAATCAATTTTCGTTATTTCTGCGCTTTTTTAATTATTCTCTGTAATTAAAATTTTTTAAGTAATTTTGTAATTACTTTTTTTTTTAAACATATATTCTATGATTTTTTCAGTTATTTTTCTCAAATTTTATTGAATGTTTTCAATTTTTAATATTTAAATTATTTTCACCATAATTCAATTTTATTTCTTAATCTTAAATTATTTTCAGCATATTTCAATTATTTTTTTCCATTTTGAAATAATTTTATCATTTTTCAATTATTTTCCTCGATTGTTAATTATTATTCTTATTTTCTAAAATTATTTTTTTTAAAGATTTTTCAGTAATTTTCTGGAAATTCAAATATTTGCTTCAATTTTTAATTATTTTCATTTGTTATCAGAATTTCAAATTTTTTTTTATTAATTATCGTAAATTTCAATTATTTTTAGCTTTTTTCCAGATTTTTCTCCAATTTTTAGGTTTTCTCATTTTAAAAAATTAATTTCTAAAACTTTAAAGTATTTTTCTCAAATTTCTATTATTTTCTTTAATTTTTAATTATTTTTATTTGCTTTCATAATTTCCAAAAAATTTTATTAATTATCGTAAATTTCAATTATTTTTAACATTCTTTCAGTCTTTTCTCAAATTTTTAGTTATTCTCATTTTCTAAAATTAATTTCTAAGATTTTTAAGAATTTTTCTAAAATTTCAATTGTTTTCTTCAATTTTTAATTATTTTCATTTGTTTTCATAATTCCAAATTTTTTTTATTAATTATCGTAAATTTCAATTACTTTTAGCTTATTTCTTCAATTCTTTTTTCCGATTTTTAGTTATTTTCTTTTTTTTAAATTGATTTCTAAGATCTTCATGTTTTTTTTTCCAAATTTCAATTATTTTTTCTTATTCTTTTCTCCAATTTTAAGTTATTTTCTTTTTTTTTTCACATTTCAATTATTTTTTCTTTATTAAAAAAAATTCTGTAATTTTTTCAATTATCACACTTAAATGTCATTTATTTTTTACAATTTATCTTTGTTTGTATCATATTTGAATTATTTTCGTCAAGTTTTAAAATTTAAAAAGATTTTTCAATTATTTTCCAAAATTTATTTCCCTCAATTTACAATTCTTTATATTTGTTACATAATTTCAAATAATTTTAACTATTTATCTGACTTTTCAATTATTTCATTATTTAGATTATTATCTTCAATTTTCAATTACTTTCGTTCTATTTCTTGTTCTTTTTCATAATTATCAAAAAGTTTTTACTTATTTCTCTTTAATTACAACTTGTTGTGTTCAATTTATTTCATTTATTTTCTCTAATTTTTCTTTATTTTCTCTTATTTCAATGAACTTCTGAAAGTTTTAAGTATTTTTCCTTAATTTTGTTTAACTTTCCTTTATTTAAAATCTTTTATATAATTTGTTTAATTATTTTATCATATTGAGCAGATAACAGTGGTGGTTAATTAAAACAACGATCTCGAATAAAAGAACTATAACTGAGGATTTATTAATAAGATTCAGATTACCGAAAACTTCCACGATGCACACAATTCTACATATTCATTAGAATAGTACAAAGACAAAAGTGGCCACTAGGTGGCGGCAGTTAAATGTATTAACATCACCCGCGTATCGTGTACATATTTGAATATAGATATAATTAAAATCCAACACTCCCCCTCGAAACGTGGATGATAAATGAGAAAAAGAAAACATATTAATCAATGATTTTTAAACCCAAAATGTTCAAACACTTCTCATGCTTCATTCTTGGCAATGCTTTAGTCATGACATCAGCTCCCATTTCCTCCGTTGAAACATGGTCGACGATGATCAACTTTTCTCTAATGGCCTGGCGAACGAAATGGTGTCTGACGTCAATATGTTTCGTTCTAGCGTGAAAAACTGGGTTCTCTGCAAGTCTCTTGGCTCCCAGATTGTCGTTCAGAATTACGACCGTAGGTTGTCTGGATCCGATCTCGTCCAGAAAACTCCGCAAGATAACTGCTTCTTTTGTGGCTTCACTCAGGGCCATGTATTCGGATTCTGTAGATGAAAGAGCCACTGTCCTCTGCTTTTTAGCGTCCCAAGATATCGGACTGTTGCTCAAGACAAAAGTGAATCCGGTGTAAGAGCGTCTGTCATCCACACAGCTTGCCCAATCAGCATCTACGTATCCTCTCAGTGAACTGACGTCTGGTTCGAATACTAATCCGAGGTTGATACTTCCTTTTAAGTACCGAAGGATCCGTTTAGCGGCTGCCCAGTGCGATTGATCGTAGCAAGAATTGAACTGACTTAGGGTGCTGACTGCATAGGCGATATCTGGCCTGGTGGCCACAGCCAGATACATCAAGGCACCAACCAATTCTCTGTACGGTAATTTCGCTCTCTCAACATCAGCTTCCTCTTTCGATTTACTCAATTTGACGTTTGCGTCCATCGGGGTGGATATAGGTTTCGAATCACTCATTCCAAAGCGATTTAATAATTCCCTGATGTAACCAGATTGGCTCATGCTGATCTTATCTCCTTCTCGAGCGAATTCAATTCCCAGGCAGTAAGAAACTTCACCTAGATCCTTGATTTCGAACTCTCTTGATAAACACCCCTTCAATTCAATTATTTTATTTACATTTTTTGAAATGACAAGGGTGTCATCGACGTAAACTACAATTATAACTATGTTTTCACCTTTACCTTGAAAGTAGACACATGGATCTGCATTAGATGGCGTAGCTCCCAGTCGTCGCAGAACACTGTCAAGTTTAGTGTGCCAACTTCTTCCAGCTTGTCGCAGACCGTAAAGAGATTTCTTTAGATGGCAAACTTTATCTCCGGCTTCGAGTTCAGTCAGCATTGTTTTGGCCTTTCTGAAAAGTTCACTTTTGGTTCCCTTGGATCCGACGATGATTTCCAATCCTTTCGTCAGAAGTTCCGGAACCTCCATGAGAACACGTTCCTCAAGGATCCCATTCAGGTAAGCTGTAGTTACATCCAAATGATGGATCTGCATTCCTCTATCAGCTGCCACAGCTGTTAATAATCGAATGGAACCTAAGCGAGCCACGGGGGCAAAGGTTTCATTAAAATGAACCCCAGGTTTCTGGAAAAACCCTTGAGCTACAAGACGAGCCTTTCTTCGTTCCAATGTTCCATCTGGCTTGAACTTATTCCTCAATACAAAACGACTTCCAATGATTTCCTCGTCAGGTGGACGATCGATTAAATTCCATGTCTCGTTCCCAATGAGTGATTTTACTTCTTTGGCCACAGCATGATTCCACTCCTCGGCGTCCGATCCCAATAAAGCGTCTCTAAGGGGTATTTCAGCCAAGTTGACAATTTCAGCTTCCGAGTAAGCGGTATTTATGCGTGGCTCTTGATACTGTTTGCGTGGTCTCCCCCTCAGTCCGGACAAAATCCTTTTTGGTCTTCCGCGACCTCTGCCAGTTCCTGCAGGTATGTTAATCTCCTGGTTATCATCTTCAAGTTCTTCGACGTTGGCACTGTCTTCAGAACTACTCCCGATCTCTTCATCTTCTATTGGCCTTTCTTCATTAATAGGAAGTTCCACGGATTTGAATTCGATATCTACGTCTTGGGTTGAGACTTGAGGAAATTCTGCAGCTTCCTGATGATTAAATCTGTATTCCTCTGGGATAAATTCTTCATAATCCTCTAAATGAATTTTGGAGTTCTCAAAGAAAGTGACATCTCGCGTAATTTCAATTTTCTTGTCCTTTACGTTCCAAACTCTGTACCCTTTCGACTGCTCCGAATAACCAAGAAATCTTCCCTCCTTGGATCGTTTATCGAATTTCCCTAGTCCAGGTGCTCGATCCAGGAAGAGTACCTTGCAACCAAATTCTCGCAGATGGCTCACGTCTGGTGTTTTTCCAGTCCAGATTTCGTACGGCGTCTTTCCATTTAATGTTTTGCTAGGACATCGATTTCTTAAATAGTTGGCGGTTAGAACCGCTTCTCCCCAGAAACAAGACGGTAAATCAGACTGTATCAGTAAACACCTTGCCATGTCGAGGAGAGTTCGATTTTTCCTCTCCGCGACTCCGTTCTGCTCGGGATTGTTTGGAACGGTTAGTCTTCGTAAAATGCCGTTTCTTTTTAAAAATTCTTCCGATTCTTTGCTCAAAAATTCTGTCCCATTGTCGGATTGCAAGCATTTAATTCTTCTTTCCTGTTGAGTTTCAGTCATTTCCTTAAAATTTTCAAAGCACTTGGAAACTTCATTTTTCTTCTTTAAGAAGCGCACCTCACACCATCGAGACTTATCGTCAATGAACGTGACGAAGTATTTCGCTTTTCCTGCAGATTCTAGTTTCATTGGCCCGCACACGTCCGAATGGATTAAGTCCAATATTTCACTCTTTCTTTCCGTGGCCTTGGGGAAGGGAGATCTTGTAATTTTTCCTTCGAAGCAAATGTCACACTTTAAGCTCTCTTTGCATTTTTCGAGATTTATACCTAGAAGAGTCCCCTTACGACTACAATTTAAGAGATCTTTGAAATTTAGGTGTCCCAGACGACGGTGCCACTGCATGAGTTTATTCGACGAGTCTGATGAAATTTTCGAATCACTTGAAGCGACATTGCATGATGGTTGCTCTTTACCGCGCACGAAATACAACCCGTTGATACGTTCCGCCACTAATTTTGTTTTACCGTCCGCGCCAACAACTGTTGCACAATGCTTTTTGAATGTCACTTCGCAACCGTTATCAGTCATTTTTCCAACTGACATTAGATTTGTGCGAAGTTCAGGGACATGAAGGGTGTTTTGTAAAGTGACATTCTTTTTATTTCCACTTATGTCAGTTGTAAATGACACTTTACCTTTTGCGACGATTTGTGAAGATGCACCAGTTGTTGCTAAATCGACCTTTCCATTCACTTGGTCCGTTATTTCCACGAATTGTTCCAGTCTTTTGCATAAATGAGACGTCGAACCACTGTCCAAACACCACATTTCATCACGATTTTCGACTTCCGAGATAAGTGATGATTCGGTACCAGAGAAATTCTCACTTACACACACTACAACATCTTCGAATGTGTTTGCACTAAATCGGGATTTTTCTTTCGTCTTTCGACAATCTTTTGCTTTATGACCAATCACTCCGCAGTGATGGCACCGAAATTTAAAATCACTTCCTTTAGGTTCACTATTTCCCGATTTATTTCTGTTCGGATTCCAACGATTTTTCGCGGCCATAGCGTTTTGAATTCCACTGTTCACGTCACTTTTCCGAGCATCATTTTCTTCTATTATTTTGATGCGAAGCGTTTCAGGCGTTGGCAATGTGTCCCGGGACTCTATCGCGCACCGAAAGTTATCGAAGTTTTTAGGCAAACTATACAATAGAAGAATAGCGAGCATATCGGGGTTTATTTCGACTTCCATCTCACTAAGTTTGTCGACTGCGTCAAAAAATTTGCGTATGTGTTCGCGCACGTCGTCTTCTTCATTCATACGTTGCAAAATTAATTGCTTTAAAAGAGTTGCCTTCCGCGCTGGTCCTTGGGATTGATATATGCCTTCAAGTTTTAACCACACCTCACGCGAAGATGTACATCCTTTTATTTGCTTTAATTCTGAAGGACTTACGGAAAGGATAATGTCGGACTTTGCTTTATTGTCACTGGTTTCCCATTCTTTTACAGCCGCGGCCGATGCCGCGTTTCCCTCGACAACTTCAGGTTTCACATTTGTCCCACGCACAAAGTCCCATGCATCGTTTTTAATTAAAAGCGCCTCCATCTGCATCTTCCAAGTATCGAAATTATCTTTTCTAAGAGTTTCGATCCTTGCAAAGCCCGACGCACTCAATTTTGCTTCAAAAAGTTTCCACGCGGTTAACCTCAAAATTCACTTGCCAACACACGCTTTATTTCCGTCGATCACGATTTCCCAACTTATCGATCTGAGCCCATAACCTATTGAGCAGATAACAGTGGTGGTTAATTAAAACAACGATCTCGAATAAAAGAACTATAACTGAGGATTTATTAATAAGATTCAGATTACCGAAAACTTCCACGATGCACACAATTCTACATATTCATTAGAATAGTACAAAGGCAAAAACTGGCCACTAGGTGGCGGCAGTTAAATGTATTAACATCACCCGCGTATCGTATACATATTTGAATATAGATATAATTAAAATCCAACATCTCAAATTTTAATTATTTTTTTTTAATTTTAATTTATTTATCTCAATTTTTAATCATGTTTTTCAAATTTTCAATTATTTTCTCTAATTTTTTATTATTCAATTTTGTTTTAATTTACTTTTAAGATTCTTAAGTATTTTTCTCAAATTAAAATTATTTTCTTTATTGATTTAATGAATTGAATTTAATGATTTATTTTCGTCATATTTAAAACATTTTTATGATTGTTTAAATTACTTTCCCCAATTTTTAATTGATTTCATTTTTTTTTCAATTAATTTGCCAAATTTGCAATTATATATTTTGTGTAATTTCAATTATTTGTTGCTATTCTTTTTAATTCTAAAATATTATAAATTTTGTCCTAAATAAATATTTATTTTATTTATATTAATTGATTTTTAAACATTATATTTAAAATATTTATTTCTTTTTATTAGATAAATATTACTTACCGATTTGTTATATTTATTATTGTATTTTATAATTTCTAAAATGCATGGAAAACTAATCGCGCGCTTGCGCGCGTTTTATTTTGCTAGTAATAAATATTTTGACTACAAACTTTGTGGAATTACTTAAATTATCATTAAGAAGGTCTCTCAGACCCAAGTTTGTTTACATTTTGCCTTAAAGTTAACTTTTTAAAAAATTGGCTGATTTTCGGAAAATTTAAAAAATTAATTTTAAAGCAAAATTTAAACAAATTCAGGTCTGAGAGACCTTCCTAATGATATTTTGAACAATTCCACAAAGTTTGATGTCAAAATATTTATTATTTTAAGAGAAAGTTTACGGACAAATTTTGCCTATACCAGTGACGTCATTCTCCCTCACATGCCCTTAAATACTATGAAAAAAATCAAAAATACTGAATACACTACCGGTCACAATTGAGTGGAATGGCAGGTTTAAATTTACAAAACGCCCCTATCGGTTACTCTGGGAATTATTTAATATGTCCGACATCAGAGTGGAAATTGACAATGTTTATAGAGTTGCGAAGAAGTAATATTACCTGGAGAACTATAATGAGAACAAGAATATAACCGACCAAAATTCTAATCGAGAATTTATAAGAATTTAAGTTTTTTATTTATTTATCAAATTAAGTCACATTTTCTCAATCAATGTTACATTAAAATTTGGCAAAATTACAGATAATTAAAAAAAACATACAAAATGACAAAAATAATTGACAATTGAAAACAAAATTCAAAAAATAACTAGATTAATACACAACCGAACAAAATAATTTGAAAAATCAAAGAATAATTATAAAATTTTATGATAATAATTAAAAATTGAAGAAATTGAAGGAAATAGTTAAAAAATTGAAGAAAATGTGTGAAAAATTACGAAAATTATTGTCAATTCAAAACAAAGTTCAAAAAATGACTAGATTAATAGACAAATGAAAAAAAAAATTGTAAAAATTAAACAAGAAATATTAAGTTCAAAGAAAATAATTGCAAATTGAAAAATTAAGAAAATTGTAGAAATAATTGTTGGAAATAATTGCACATTTAACAACTGCATTGAAAATCGAAAAAAATTATTAAAAATGAAAAAAAATAATTAAAAATTGAAGAATTGAATTAAAACTTACGGAATACACTTAAAATTGAAAAAAAAATTTAAAAAAGCCGAGAATTAATAATTATAGAAGAAAACTGAAGAATGGAAATAAAAATTAAAGAATTGAATCAAAATTTAAAGAAAATAATTGAACAATTGTATTTGAAGTTATAGAAACTTAATGATAATCGAAAAAAAAAATAAATAAAAGCGATAATTTTTTAATATTAAAATTTTAAAACAATTTTTATTAGTGAAAAAATTAATTGAAAAAATAAGAGAATTGTTAAATATTGAGGATTTAATTGAAAATCGATAAAAAAAATTGAAGATTAAAAAAAATATTTGAAAATTGAAGAAAACCATTAAAAATTTATTTATTTAATAATATATCTCGTGTTCAAAAATTGGAATTTCCAATAAATTGGAAATTAAAGAATTAAATGTAAAATTCAAGCAAATAATTGATAACCAAAAGAAAAATTACAATATGACGAAAATAATTAATTAATTAATTAACAATTGAAAAAAAAATTCAACAAATGGTGAGAATAATCGTTATTCGTACAAAAAAATTTGTAATTAACGAATATTCACAAAATTGAAGGAGAATAATAAATTGTCAATTGAAAACTGACCAAAATTATGAAAAAAAAATTGTTGAAAATAAATGAAAATTAAAGAAATCAATTGGAAATTCAAGAATTGTATTTAAAGAAAATAATTGATAATTGAGAAAATGCTGAAATTAATTAATATTAAGGAATTAATTGAAAATCGATTAAAACAATTGAAATTTAAAGAAAATTTATGAGAATTGAAGAAAATAATTAAAAATTGAAGAAATAAATTGGAAATTAAAAAATTAAATGTAAATTTCAAGAAAATGGGTAATTGATAATTAAAAGAAAAATTACAGTATAACAAAAATAATAAAATATTGACGAAAATAATGAACTAAAAAAAAAAAAATAATTAACAATCGAAAAAAAATCCAAAAACTGGTGAGAATAATCGGCATTTCAAAATTTTTTTTTTTTAAATTGATGAATAATCATAAAATTCAAGGAGAAAAATAAATTGTCAACTGAAAACTGATATGAAAATAATGAAAACAATTTAAAAAAATATATGAAAATTAAAGAAATTATTTGAAGAATTGTATTGAAATCTCAAGAAAAAATTTGATAATTCAGAAAATGAGAGAATTATTTAATTTTGAATAAAGTATTTAAAATACATAAAATGCAATTAAAAATTAAAGAAAATAATTGAAAATTAAATAAATAAATGGAAGATTAAATAATTAAATTGAAGATTAAAGAGTTAAATTGAAATTTTTAAAAAGAAGTTGATAATTGAAGGAAAAGTTCAAGTTCAAGTTTCAAATTTTAAAATCATTTTCCAATTATTTTCCAGAAGTTTTAATAATTCTTATTTTTTTTAAAATTATTTCCTAAAACTTTTAAATATTTTTCTCAAATTCCCCATTATTTTCTTTAATTTTTAATCATTATTAATTATTTAATTCAATTTTCAATTATTTATATTACTTGTTTATTATTTTCAATTACTTACGTTCTTTTTCATAATTTCAATTTCCTTTATTTAAAATATATATTATGCAATTTTTTCAATTATTTTTTTAATTTTTAATTATTTTTTTCATTTTTAAATTACACGGAAAAAAATCTAGCGTGGCGAACCACTGAATTTAGAAATAAAGTTATAATAAGAAAATGTACAGTTAATTTATATAAATGTTTCTGCTATTTTCAGTAAACAGTTTTAATAAATTGATATTTCTTTTGTTATTGTTAAAATTCGAAATTTCGTATTTTAGTAAATTATGCATTCTTCTTAAATAACCAAAATAGTAAAACTTTTTAAATATAACAGTGAAATGCACCTTTAGGTCAGCTATAGGCATAGTCAATTTGTTGATACGAATTTTAGTGATTTAGCGATAGTGAAAATTTTCGAAACAAATAAACAGTCAAAAACTGACAGCTTCAGCCCAAACTTTCACGTGGTTATATTTATTTAACCAGATAATAATAAAAATTTTTAATTTCATTTAACAATTAATTAAATAAAAATATTAATATGATTAACTTGAGCCAAATTATAGTGAAAATTATTAAGGTGAAAAGAAGAAAGAAGAAGAAGAAATGAGTTAATAAAATATTATACTTATGTATTTATATTTTCAAAACAATAAATACATTTACATATTTATTTAATTTTATCAGTTACTATTAATTATTAATTAAAATGTAAATTAATATAATTTTGCATAATGTAATAAATGGCTTTTTTTATTTTAAAAATTATTAAAATAACCTTTAATTTTTGTTTACAATCATAAAAATGTTATTACTTCTATACACAATAAATCATATGATTTAATATAAAAAAATTACATTAATAATAAAATATTTCAAGCTAAACGATTGTTGCATTTAAATTAATTGATAAATTTAATATAAGTTTAAGTGCATTCGTTACTTTTTGTATGCATACAATAATTATTTTATTGAATTTTAAAATCCCTGAAGAAAAAAAAAACGTAAAATGAAAATTAAAAATTGAATCTTTAAACGTTAAAAAAACCTTTATTAAATGATAAATATAGTGGTATTGTAAACTTATTAAGTTTATTTACAATTTTAATAACCCTAATTTTCAATAAAATCTAATTCAAATCAAAAACAATAAGAATATCAAAAACTACTTATCAAAATATTAGAAAATCATGTCAATTGAAACTTAAATGACATATTAATGACGAAACTAAATACATATTTAAATTTATTTATTGTTTTGAAAATCAAAGTACAAATACAAAATTATATTTATGTCAAATCATTTTATCGTATTCACTTTCCTTCTTCATACTTTTTTATACGTCACTACATTTTACTGAAGATAATTAAAACACTTATATTAATTATAATGAAGGTCTTAGTAAAAATTATAATACTTATTATGTGATAAAATAAAAATAAATAACACCTAACCACGAAAATATTTGAAGTTGAAATTGTCAAAACATATATTTATCTGCTTTTTCTAGCTATTCATTAAAATCAAATTTCTAGCTATACATTTTGAATATTTAAATTAAAGAATTTTAATATCTTTCTTTTAAAGTGACAAATATATAAATTAATAATACACTTTCCCTAATATAGAAAAATTGAGTGACGATTTTCAATTTCGCCAAAACAGTGATATTGGCAATATCGTTCGTTCGTTTTTGGCTAAATGTTTAACTATTATGGAGAAAAGTTTTACTGATGCAGTTATACTTTTTTTTCCGTGTATTTATATTATTTCTTTATAATTTTCTTAAATTTTTGATCATTTTCATTATTGTCTAAATTAATTTTCTTAATTTTTTAATTATTTTTTTGAATTTTCAATTATTTTCTCTAATTTTCCATTACCCTTATTTTTTTCAATTTATTTCCTAGATTTTTAATTTTTTTCTTAAATTTAAATTACTTTCTTTCATTTTAAAATTGTTTATAATTGTTATATTTAATAACAGGGACCATCACGAAATTAATTTGGTTTTTTGGAGTTTTTTCAAAATATCTAGTAACAGTTATTTCGCTTAAACCGTATATTATAAGAGGCCAAATTTTCGAGTTATAAATGTTCAAAATTCTAGATTTTTAAAAATAGACCTTTTTTTAATCACATATAACTCTGAACCTATTGACTTTAGAAAATTTTTGCAAATACAAAAAAAGTTAGGTTTTTTTTCAACTTTTAAATAGTGTTTACAAAAAAAAAGAAAGTATATATATTTTTTTAAAATAACACCATTTTTTAGAAACAAATCCATTTTTTTAAAATTTGGACCCGAATAACACATTATTATTTTTCATTTATACATACCTCGAAATGCCAAGAACATTTTATAGAAAGATTCCGGTTGGCAAGAAGAGTATTATTAGTTTAAATTAATTTTCAAACTCTAGCTGTTATATCTAAAACTGCTGTACTGTGCCTATTTAAATTGAAAAAAATTGTTTTAACTTGAATTTAGCTGTATCTCTTCTTTTTTTTTTAATGCCAAATCAAATTAATATAACCAAAACAGGTACAGTATAGCACCTAGATATAACAGCTAGAGTTTGAAAATTAATTTATACTAATAATACTCTTCTAGCCCACCGGAATCTTTTTGTAAAATGTTCTTGGCATTTCGAGGTATGTATAAATAAAAAATAATAATTTGTTATTCGGGTCCAAATTTAAAAAAAAAATGAATTTGTTTCTAAAAAAAGGTGTTTTTTTAAAAAAATATATATTTTTTCTTTTTTTTATAAACACTATTTAAAAGTTGAAGAAAAACCTAACTTTTTTTGTATTGGCAAAAATTTTCTAAATTGAATAGGTTCAGTGTTATATGTGATTAAAAAAAGGTCTTTTTTTAAAAATCTAAAATTTTGAAAATTTATAACTCAAAAATTTGGCCCCTTATAAAAAAATAAAAAAATACGTATCTAATATTTTTCTATAAGGAACAAATAAAAAATAGATTTAATCGATTTTAAAATGTGGACTGTAAATTTGACATGGAATCGCCCTTTTGTTTTAAATCAAAACACCCTTCGATAATATACGAAATAGTATATTGTTCACCAAGTGCAGAAATGAGCTGTTTTTCACATCTGGGATGTGGAATGTTGGATGTGGAATGTAAGATATGGAATCTGGAATGTGGAATTTGGTATGTGAAATCTTGGATGTGGAATCTGGAGTGCGAAATATGGGATGAGGAATTTTTAATGTAGTGTCTTGGATGAGATATATGGGAAGCGAAATCTGGGGTGAGTATAATTTGAAATGTTGAATATGGGATGCAAAATCTGGGATGTGTAATCTGGGTTGTGAAATTCGAGATGTGGTATTTGGGATGTAGAATCTTGGATGTAGCATCTGGGATGTGGATTCTGGGATGTGTAATCTGAAATGTGAAATTCCAGATGTGGATTTTGGGATGTAGAATCTCGGATGTGGAATCCTATATGTGGAGTCCGAGATGTATAAATGAAAAATAAATATATTGGTATATATTAGAATGTGTAATCTGGAATATGGAATCTGGAATGTGTAATCTAAGATGTGAAATTCCATAAGTGGAACTTGAAATGTAGAATCTTAAATGTGGAATCTGGGATGAAGAGTTTTGGGTTATCCAATATTGGTGTTTCAATGTAATAAATGGAATCAAAGTTTCTTCTTATAAATTCGGTTGCTAAACTCACTTGCGAGAAAAGTAATTTGAACCCATGATTTAAAAACTATAGGGTTAATAATTGGAATCTTGCTTCCCAACATTTGTCGAGTTGTTTTGAAATCATTAACATTGGTAATCAATTTCTCATTTCGAAACGCAATAAGGATATTTTTTATAATATTTTAATTAGCAAGTTTTGTTTGATTCTTAACTGCGTAAGAAACTTCATGTTTCTCTTTCCATTCTTTGTCTTAGTTTACAAACAATAATGTATTTTCGGTATATTTCCAAACTTTGAAATACGTCATTTAAAAGCAATTTTAATAAATTGTAATACTATAATAATCAGCTAATAAATGAAATCAATCGATAAAAGGACAAAGTTTTCTTAATGATAATATACAGAAATAAAATTTACTGGATTGACGTAGATTCAATAACTCTAAAAATGTTGCAAGAATCTGAAATATGTAAATGTTTCTTTTGATTTTTATACTACAATTTATGGCAGATTATAGATTTGTATATTACTTAAATTTAGCCATCTTGCTGACTTTACAATGAACTTTAAAATATAAAATTAAAATAAAATTATGATAAATAATGATATTTATGGCAACCAATTAGAGAATGTCGAAATTACAATATGTCTTTATTTTTCATTCAATCTGAATTCGGTGCGTTTGATTTACTATCTTTTCTATCTTACAAACTGACTCATTTTTTTAATAGCTAAAAAATGATAATAGGATGATTAATTATTTATCCTACCGTCTAAATTTTTGCCTCCTATTTTTTACTATATTATTAACAAAAGTTTTGTACTGTGCTTTTTGTCTCATTTCCAAAAATATCAAACTTTCCTTCCAAAAAAAGCAAAAATAAAAATTTAAATCTAGTTTATACTTACAATTAATTATGGATATTTCAACTTTAATATTTATGAATTAAACTGGTTTCATTGAATACTAGCGAATGAATAAAAATAAGAAATTCGAAGCGATAAGAAAATTAGCGATTGAAAATACATGCTCACGTTATCGTCTTTTTAGAGACATTTTTGGATTAATATTATTGACATGCTAATGGATTTTAGCCATCATTGTAGTTTATGGTAATATTATATTAGAAGGGCGAAAAACTTCTTTAAAAGATAAGGAAAAACATCAGTAATAGTAATAAATATTATATATATAGGGTAAATCAAATCGTCGCTTATTTTTACAAAATACAGAACATTTATAATTATAAATTTTACAAATAAAATACAAAAATTTTATATTCACTTTTAAAAAATTCATTTTTATGAGCTGCTTTATCGACAATAAATTATTGTTAATTAATATATTATAAAGGTTTAAAAGCATCTGGGAAACCTTGGTATTAGAAGAGGTTAAAGCTAACGATTATATCACATGTAAGCCATCACTTTCTTCGCACCAACTACAACTACATAATATTACCTTATATCTTTATTTGATGGTATTTTATTATAACTGCAAAATATGAATCGCAGAATTTTCTATTTCTAGAATATATTTGTACACAGAACCTTAATTAAAATTATTGCTTGAATAATGTTTCTTCATTTAGAATCTGTAATTAATATGAATTTTTATTACATAAAGTGCCATTTATATTACTACTCCGTATTTAGTAACGACAATAAGAACAAAAAGTTTCTTTAAATTATTTTTTGTTTCTGTCATTTAGAAATTTGTATAGGATAGTTATTCAACATTTTATCATTTTGCTTTACGCTTTCTATCATATCGTAATTTTTATTTATAATGAGACTATGAAAAAACTAATAATTTTTTTTTTTTTTTTAAACGGGAAGTGGGAAACATACACACTCCAAAAGTGTATATTTTTGAGTTGTTTTTTAAAATATCCAGTAAATAGTTACTTTTTTACCTTTTTACCGATTTTTACGTTTCTTGGTTATTTTGAAAAACTCTAGTAAATTTTCGTTTTTTAATTATTTTTCTTTAATTTTAGTTATTTTTCAGTAATAGGTAATTCTTCTCTATTTCATAGTTTTGGTTTGTCACTTTTTACTATAAATCAAATAAAAAATTCTTTAATCGATGTTCAGTAATATTTCCATCTATTTTAGTTACTTTTAATCAACTTCTACATATTATTTTGCTTTTTAATAATTCTTTTTCCATTTTCTAGTTATTTTTAAAAATCTTGTAGCAAGTCTCATCAATTAATATTTATTAATATTATTTATTATTTAATAAATTTATAAATAATAATAATGATAATAAAAAATCTAGTTATTTTATGACACTGTAGTAACGCTTTTATCTTAATTTTTTTTAACTTCTAGTTATTTTTCAAAATACAACAATTCTAAATCGGTTTAGTGTTTTTTTCCTTTAATTTATTATCCCTCCATAATTTTATAGTATTTTTTTTCTGCATACATCAACTTTTAGTTGTTTTTTAATTTTTCGGTAATTCTTCACCATAAGCTAGTTACTTTTAAAAACACTTTAATAATTTCCATAGTTGTATTTTACACTTTTTAGTTACTTTCAGTTACTCTTCTAGTTACTTTTACTTTATTTTTACTTTTTACTTATCTCCCTTTAATTTTTAGTTATTTTTCATCGATAGTAATTCTTCTTTAGTTTTTAGTTCTTTTTTTTGTAATTTATGATCCTTTTTTCATTTGAAAAAGCAATTTTCTTCTAGTTACTTTTAACTAATTTATAGTTATTATTTTACTTTCCAGCTTTTTCACTATTTTCTAATTTTTTTTTTTAAGTACACTCTAGTAATTTTTATTATTGTATACTTATTTTTAAAACTTTCTAATTATTTTCTAAATGGTTTAACGGATTTAAATAAAATTTGGTATGGTTATTTTTACTACTAGAATTTGAAATCAGACACAAGAGTTTTTAAGTATAACCATTAAAAAACCCATTAAAAATTTTATTGAAATTTGTTTTTTTTTTTTAAAGAACATTGTTTAACCTATAAGTTTAATTTAATATACACCTACTTATAATTATTTTTTTCATCTTCTAGTAATTTGACAAAACTCTATTAGATTATTCCATTTTTATCTAATTCTTTTCCATTTTTCAGCTTCTTTAAACAATTTTCGTTTTTTTTTAGATTATATTAATTTATTTTCTTTTAGTTATATTTCAATACCTTCTAGTAATTTTCGTCAACATAGTTATTTTTTAAAACCATCTAGGTACTTTATCTATAATTGTTTTTTTTTCAACTTATCATTTCTTTTATATTTTATAGTAATTGTTTTCCTTTTCTGATTGTTTTTAATCATATTAAGGTTACTATTTTACATTTCAGTAATTTTAAACTATTTTCTGTTTTTTATAATTTCTAAATATTTTTTCCAGTAATCGGCGCATCATGTTTTAGTAATCGGCAGGTGTATGGTCTCGATTTTAAATATATGTTTAATCAATTATAAACACATTTTTAAATAATTTTAGGTTACAATAATTTTCTCTAAACTAGCAAAACCTTAAAAAATGTTTTTTAAAGAATATTTTATAAATTTTTTTAAAAATTCCCTATAACTGAAGCAGGGACGATAACTGGTGCATTTACCTTATTTTTTATTTCTAGTTGTTTTACTTTTATCTAATTATTTTAATTTTTTCTGCAGGTGGGTTTTTCTTTGTTTCCTGGTTATTTTTCAATAATACATATTAAAATTTTCAATTTTCAATTATTTTAAATTACTTTACAGTTTTATTGTATCTTTATAATTTTTACCCTCTTTTTAGTAATTCGCTTCAAATAAAAAATGTTTTTTCATGTTTAATTTCTCTTTCTTTTTTTTTTACGTTCTAGTAAAAATCCTACTTTACATACTGGAAGAGGGGTGGGAGGGGATCAGAATATTTTATTTCTCATTAAAACAGTATAAATTATTCTCAAAATAAGTTGGCTAAACCGGAAGAGAATTGAAATCTGATATGTCTTATGTAACCTCATTGCTCTTAATTACTTTATTTATAATTTGAAGTCAAAAAATTGAAAGTGCTTTTTTTTGTTCTCAGGCGCTATTATTGGTGAAAATTGTTCGATAATTGACAAAATTAATAATAAGAGATCAAATTGCCTGGGTTAACGAAGAATAGAAAGTAGAGGTCAAAAATGTTAATGTGTCATAGTAATAAGAAATCTAAAGAGTGCCGCTGATTTTTAATGATAAATATTAAGTTTGTAGCGGCGCAGTAATTTAAAGAGATATATATTTTAATTTATCATTATATGTATATGAAATGTTTTCTTACGAAATGCATTTTCCAACTGTGGTATCCATGTTTTCTTGCAGAATTCATATACCGAGCATGTGAAAATACCTATTTTGATCGTACGTGAAAGATTGGACACGTTACTGCTATGAAGAGAAATTTTAATAGCCAAGAATGTCACGGAAGTATAGTATATAATTCCAAGGGTAGAATGCACGTATAAAGGTATATATGTTAAAAAACACTTTTATTTTTGTCATTTAAAGCAAAACTTGACATTTTCAAATTGCAGGACAGTAGAAGTTGATTCTTCAAAGATTATATTGTTTACTAGCAACATTAACTTTGCATTGTTGTTGGTTATTTAAGGCTATAAATTTTTGAAAATTCAAATAATAAAAATTACCAAATTGAAGAATATGTCTGAAAAATTAGGAAAATAATTGATAGTTGGTAACAAAATTTGAAAAATAGCTACATACTTTCATAATAGAAAAGAATACACTAAAGCTTCACTTATTTTAACCTGGTCCACGCAAATCTATGAAAACAGTCGCACTTATTTTAACGGGCCCGTATCATTTTGACACAATTTTTTTCGGGCAACTTGTTATATTGTACTCCTGAAGATGAATGTTATATTTTACTCCTACTAAAATCAAAGATTTTTAAGTTTTAATTATTCAATAATTGAACTTATTGGATTAATTAAGTCTTTTAATATTAATTTAATGTATTAAAATCAATTATTTAATAAATAAGACTTAAAAATCTTTGATTTCAGAAGGAGTAAAATATAACATTCATCATCAGGAGTACAATATAACAAGTAGCCCGAAAAAATTTGTGTCATAATGATACGGACCCAAAAAAATAATTGAAATTAAAGAAAATAATGAAAAATTGAGGAAATAAATTGAAAATTTAAAAAATACATTGAAAATTTGAGAGTTAAATTAAAATTTGAAAAAATAATTAATAATTGAAAAGAAAATTACAAAATGACGAAAATAATTGTCAATTGAAAACAAAATCCGAAAAATGACTAGATTAACAGACAACTGAAAAATAATTGTAAAAATTTTAAATATTAAGTTTAAAGAAAATAATTGCATATTTTAAAAATTAAGAAAATTATAGGAATAATTGTTGGAAATAATTGCACATTTTACAACTGGATTGAAAATCGAAAAAAATAATTAAAATTAAAAAACAATAATTGAAAATTGAAGAAAACATTTAAAAACTGAAGAATGGAATTAAAATTTATGAAATATACTTAAAATTTGAAAAAAGTAGGTAATTGAAAAAAGCCGAGAATTAATTAATATAGAAGAAAACAATTGAAAACTGAAGAATTTGGAAATAAAAATTGCAGAATGGAATTAAAAATTGAAGAAAATAATTGAACAATTGCGTATTTAAAATTAAAGAAACCAAATGATAATCGACAAAAGAATAGAAAAAATGCGATAATTTTTTAATATTAAAGAAAATAATTGAAAATTGTAAAGTGGGATTTAAATATGAAGACAATAACTTAAAATGGAAGAGAATAGTTATAAAATTGAATAATTGAATTAAAATTTTAAAAGAAAATTTATGAGTGAAAAAAATAATTGGAAAAATACGAGAATTATTGAATATTGAGGAATTAATTTAAAATCGGTGAAAATAATTGAAAATTAAAGAAAATATTTGAGAATTGAAGAAAATAATTAAACATTGAAGAAATAAATTGGAAATTAAAAAATTAAATGGAAATTCCAAGAAAATAATTAATAATCATAAGAAAAATTACAATATGACAAAAATAATTAACTATTAAAAAAATAATTAAAAACTGAAAAGAAAATTTGAAAAATGGTGAGAATAATCTGCAATCGTACAAAAAAAATTTTAATTAATAAATATTCATAAAATTGAAGGAGGATAATAAATTCTCAATTGAAAATTGATAAAAATTATGGAAAAAATTGTGGAAAATAAATTAAAAGTAAGAAAATCAATTGGGAATTGAAAAATTGTATTGAAAGAAAATAATTGATAATTAAGAAAATGCTAGAATTAATTATTATTAAGGAGTTAATTCAAAATCGATAAAAATAAATGAAAATTAAAGAAAATTTTTGAGAATTGAAGAAAATAATTACAAATTGAAGAAATAAATAGGAAATTAAAGAATTGAATAGAAATTTCAAGAAGATAATTCTTAATTAAAAGGCAAATTAAAATATGACGAAAATAATTTAAAATTGATGAAAAATAGTGAGAATAATCGGCATTCGAGAAAATTTTTTTTTAAAATTAATGTATAATCATAAAATTGGAGGAGAATAATAAATCCTCAATTGAAAATTGATAAAAATTATGGATAAAATTGTAAAAAATAAAAGGAAAGTTAAGAAATCAATTGGAAATTGACGAAAATTAAAGAAAATTTTTGAGAATTGAAAAAAATAATTAAAAATTAAAGAAATCAATGGGAATTTAAAGAATTGAATGAAAATATCAAGAAAATAATTGATAATTAAAAGACAAATTACAATATGACAAAAATAATTTAATATTAATGAAAAATAGTGAGAATAATCTGCATTAGAATAACAATTTTTTTTAAAATTAATGAATAATCGTAAAACTGAAGGAGAATAATAAATTGTCAATTGAAAACTAATAAAAATGATGGGAAAAATTGTAAAAAATAAATGAAAATTAAAGAAATCAATTGGAAATTGACGAATTGTACTGACATTGCAAGAAAATATTTGATAATTGAGAAAATGCCAGAATTATTGAATTTTGAATAAAATAATTGAAAATAACGAAGAATGCAATTGAAAATTGAAGAGAATAATTAACATTAAAGAAATAAATTGATGATTCAAGAATTAATGTAAGAATTAATATAACAATGGAAGGGTGTACTCCTCGCTTCTCATTAATGAATAAAATTGAAGAGTAAAGAATTAATTTGGAATTTTAAAAAATAGTTGATAATTGAAAAAAAATTACAAAATGAATAAAATAGGTAAAAATTATAGAAAATAATTGACAATTGAAAGAAAAATTCAAAAAGTGGCGAAAATAATAGACAATAGGACAAAATAATTAAAAAAAAATTAAAGAATAGTTATAAAATTTAAAGAGAATAAAAGTATATTGAAAACTGTTGAAGATTATAGAAAAAATTGTAGGTTTATTTATTAATCAAATTAAAATTATTTAAACTGGTATTTATAAATTTAAATTTTAATCTGAATGCATTTTTTAAAAACTGAAAATCGTTTTTCTACAGATTTTTATAAAATTTTAATGACATATTAAATACATTATTTTACATGTATGGTTACAATTTTATTGAAATTTACCGTTCTGTTTTTAAGATATAAATTTATAAAGTTGGAACTTTTGCAAGTAAACAGTAAAAAAATGTTTAAGCACAAGATATGAAAATAAAACTGAAACTTCATAAGTCGTTGAAGTACGGCCTTAAAAAAATTACTATATTTAAATTAATTAAAATTTTTTTTTAAAAATTAATTAAAAAAGATGGCTCTACAAATTTAAAAAAAATCAATATATTTTAAACTATAATAAAACTCAACTTTTACAACCATATTAAATTAATTTACCTTATTGTTATTAAGAAAATGTTATTAAAGGTTAGTAATTCTTTTATTTTTGGGAAATAACTATGAAAGAGAAATTTTAAGGATGTTTATCCAAAAAACCAGTATCTACAGATTCTTATACAATTTTAATGACATATTAAATGCATTACTTTATATGTACTGTTACAATTTTATTGAATTTTACCGTTTTGCTTTTAAGATATAAATTTATAAAGTTGGGACTTTTACATGGAAAAGGTAACAAAACGCGCAAAATGACTATATTTTAATTAATTAAAAAAATACGGTTCTACAAATTTTTTTAAAAAACTAATATATTTTAAACCAGGGACTGACACGAAAACCGAATTCTGTTTCTGTTTTGATTTGTTGTGACGAAACAAAAATGTACAATCAATATTGTTTCGTATTGAGCCTGAAACGAAAAGGCTCTGAATTACGTTTTCGTCTCATGCCCGAAACGAAAATCAACTCCGAATTTCGTTTCAGTCTCATGCCCGAAACGAAAAGACTCTGAATTTCGTTTTCGTCTCCTGCAAGAAAAGAATTGTGTTTAAAATTGTTTTTGTGAAATTTAGAGCCTTTTTTATGAGAAACGAAAACGGAATTCGGAGCGGATTTTCGTTTCGGGTATGAAACGAAAACAAAATTCGAAGCCTTTTCGTTTCGGGCATGAGACGAAAAACGTAATTCAGAACCTTTTCGTTTCAGGTTTAACACAAAACAAAATTAAATTGATATTTTGTTTCAGTTTCTCAAAACCGAAACGAAACAAAAATAAATTATATTTTGTTTCGGTTTTCGTGTCAGTCCCTGTTTTAAACTGTAATAGAATACAACATTTACAAAAATATTCAAGTAATTTACCGTACTGTTGTTAAGAAAATGTTATTCAAGAGTAGAAATTCTTCACTTTTTTGAAATAATCAGGAAAAAAAAATTTTAGTAGCTTGAATGTTTCAACGGGAAAATGTTTTTTAAAAAAATTTGTTTGTGTAATGATTTTAACTACAAAATACTATTTAGAAACCAAATTATAAGAAGCAATGAAATTAAAAAAAATATTGACTATCATGGTCCGATAGAATGAGAACCGCTTGAAGGTATAAGCGTTCTTAATAGCTTGAAATTCTCAACAAAAAAATGTTTGTCACAAAATTCGCTTGTGTACTGATTTTAACTATAAAATACTATTTAGAAATCAAATTATAAGAAGAAATGAAATTAAAAAGATATTGAATATCATGGTCCGATAGAATGAGAACCGCTTGAGGGTATAAACGTCCTTAAAACAAAAAATATCTATGTGACAAACTTCAGGTGTGGACAGAATGAAAGAATGAATGAATCTTGCGAATTATTAATATTACTAGCCAAAAATACGCGCGCTAAAGCGCGCGAGAATTACGTTTTTTAATGGTTTCAATACAAAAATAAACTGAACTTATTTAGATTAAATTAATTATACTATCAAATTAAATTTTGTCAATTATTTTTATTTATTAAAATGTCCTATAAATTAACAAACACAAAGAAATTTTAGAGAATAACTCCGATTTTCTTCCTAAGTTAAAATTAAAAAGTTTCCATAGTACGTTACAAAAAATTAGAATATTTTTTTAAATAGTTTTTTGAACAAAATATTTTTTATTAATACAATTTTCTATGCAAATTTATTTTATTCCAAACTTCTATTGATATGAAATCTTTATTTTTTAAGTTTCTTTAAACAATACGAAATTCGATTAGTAACAAACCATTCTCAAAAATTTCTATCGATATAAATTTTAATTTTTCCAAATTAAAAAATTCTCAACTTCTATTAATTAAAATTATTTCAAACTTCAATTATAATCAAAATTCATTGTGATATAGGTAACCAAAGTTTTAAGATTTATAAATCAAGTTTAAGATTTTTAATTTAATTCAATTTGTAAAAGTGAAAGATTGAAATAATTAGTGTTTTTTAGAAATTAAAATAAAAATGAGTTCATTTTATTTTATTTACATCTTTAACTTTTACAAATTAAATTATATTAAAAATTTTAAACTTGATTTTATTAATATGAATGCAAATTGTTTCAAATTTTAATTAGTTTACTCTAAAAACAAGTGTCTCGAAAGTGTCTTAAACTATGATATTATGGTATCTTTATTGTATCTGAGGTTCAAAAAGTGTATTAAAATAAGATATGTAAGAATTATAAATTATTCAAATTTGAATAATAATAAACTTCAATTATTATTTAAAACTTTTAATGGTTCAAGCTTCAATCAATTCATGTTAAAATTATTATAAACCTATAAATATTTTTTTAATTTTAACAATGCATATTTAAATTAGGAATTTCAAACTTCAGCCAATATTAAAATCTTCAAATTATAAAAAATGTGTATTATAATATTAAAACTTAAATTAATCAAAACTTTATGATTACAATTTCTACTATTTAAGTCTAAAAATATTTTAAAAAATTCGAAACAATGGAGCCTGAAATCATTTGCAAATATAAAAACTATTAATTTCAACTTATAAAAATTTGGAAATTTCAAATAGATTCAAACTTATATTTAATCCAAACTTTAATAAATTAATACTTGAATTTACCGATTCTAAATTTTTTATTGATGCAGACTTCTTTTCCTAAGAATTATTTGAAACAATTTAAAATCTTAATTTCCAAAAATTTAAATATCATTCAATTTAAACTTCTACGCTTAAAATTTTCAGGAATTTTTATATCAACCGAAAATATATTTAGTTTAACAAATGTACCTAAGTCTACCAAAAAAAGCAGTAAATTATAAAGACGGCATTTAAAAGCCTTAAAAAATATTGAAAAACTGTGCTCGCTTTCTTCAATTTAATTTTATAATATTCATTTCTATTCTTATTTATGTTGTATTCAATAAAATTATAATTAAATCGTCGAATATATTGGAAACATTAAATTATTTTAAATTATTTATATCTACATATTTTTTCATTAATTTTCATATTATGTTTAAAGTGTTTTCAATCTTTATTAAAAACTGTAAAGTATATTTAAGTAAAACACGCATTTATATTTTAATACACTATTGTTAAAAATAAAATATAAATTTATTACTTAATTTAAATTTAAAATTCAGGAGAATTAATAAATAATTAAGTAAAATTATAAATCATATATAAAAATACATTTTTTCAAAAGTTATTGATTTAAAACAGGAAAACATCTATAGGTGTGAACAGAATTAAAGAATGAATGAATAAAGTTTGCCATTATTATTATTACTAAGCAAAAAAAAAAAACGCGCGTATTTTATTGGCTAGTATATAGTTTAAATGCAAAAAATAAACTATAAACTTATTTAGATAAAATAATTATATATTATCAGATTTAATTTTGTGAATTAATTTTGATTTATTAAAATTTGTTACAAATTAATAAATAGAAAGAAATTTTAAAAAATAAATTAAATTTTCTTCCCCAGTTAAAAATAAAAAAATTTATTGTATGTTACAAAAGGTAAGAATATTTCTCTTTTAATAGTGTTGTAAACAAAATATATTTAAACTTTTATGCAAACTTAATTTATTCCAAACATCTTTTGATAATAAGAATTCCTTATTTTTAATTTTTTTACACAATTCAATTAATAACAAACTATTCTTTAAAATTTTTATCAATATTTTTTCATTCTTCCAAATTAAAAAATTCCCAACTTCTATCAATTCAAATTGAAAATATTTCAAACTTGAATTAATCAAAATTGAAATATAACTAATGTTTTAAAATTTATAACTCATTTTTAATTTAATCCAAGGGAACAATTTTTCCAATCTTTCACCTTTACAAATTAAATTAAATTAAAAATTTTAAACTTGATTTTATCAATACGAATTTTAATTGCTTCAAACTTTAATAATTAGTATAAGAAGTATGAATTTTTAAAATTTTAGTAATATTAAACTTAAATTACTTAAAACTTTTAATTGTTCGAATTTGATTAATTCATGCTAGAATTATTATGAACTTTAAATATTTGCAAATTCTCACAATTTATATTTTAGATGTTCAAACTTAAACCCATATAATTATAAGAATTTAAATAAATTTGGAAATTTTAAATCGATCCAAACTTTAATATAATTCAAATCAATTGATATTTCAATTTATCGATTCTAAATTCTTTTATTAATTCAAACTTCTATTAATAAATAGTTACTTTTCTTTAATTTTATGAAATTATTTTAGGTACTTGATTTTTGTGATCAGCGCTTTTTTTGTGAAAATTTTGGGATCTTGATCTTAATTTTAATGAATTTTTAGCCTGACGGGCTTGGCAAATCTATAATATAGTGAAAACTATATTTCAGTCAATCTTATTTTTTGTTTTTACAATTGAACTGATTAAAATTATAATTGATCCTAATTTGAAACCTATAATAAAATTAAAAATTAAATAAGTTTAATAATTCACCAATAAAAAATAAGCATTTTGAGATAAAAATACAACATTTATTTGGAGAAATTTAATTTGGTACTTATTTTTATTTAAAATAGAGAAGAAGATTTCAAATTTAAAAAAAATGATTAAAAGAGGAACAAATTATGAAGAAGGTATTTAAAAATCTTAAAAAATATTTGAAAACAGTGCTCGCTTTTTGCTAATTATATCATGATATTTCATTCTTTATTCTTATTTATATTGTCTTTTTTAGAAGTAATTAAAAAACGAAATATTATTATGAAAATTATTCATAGGTATATTATTATAAATTATAACATAAAATATTCATTAATTTTCATATTAAGTTTAAAATTTTTTGAATCTTTATTAAAATCTGTAAAGTAGCTTTAAATAAGACACGTTTGTATTGCAATACATTATTATTATATTATTGAAAATAAACTATAAATATTTGTCAAATGATTTACAATTTAGATTCAGGAGAATCAATAATTAAATAAATAAAATTAGAAATCTTATAATTAATATAAAAATACATTTTTTCAAAAGTTATTGATTTAAAACAAAAAACATCTATTGTGCCAAACTTCAGGTGTGGACAGAATGAAAGAATGAAAGAATGAAGTTTGCGATTATTATTATTAATAGATTCCAAATTGTTATTTGTATACTTACACAGTTGAAAATTTTGTGTATTTGTGTAGAAAACAGCCCTTGTTTATTTTTTTGTGGTCAAAATGTAACATTTTGTATCTGTTGTTTTAACTCATCTTCCAAATGTCATTAGATTTTTGAACATATAACCTCAAATTTCTTAGTAATAACACGAAAACGATAAAAATAATTGAAAATTAAAGAAAATTTTTGAGAAATGAATAAAATAATTAAAAATTGAAGAAATTAATGTGACATTAAAGAATTGAATGAAAATTTCAAGAATATAATTGTAAATTAAAAGGCAAATTACAATATGACGAAAATAATTTAATATTGACAAAAAATTCTGAATTGAAAATTGAAAAAAATTGTAGAAAATGAATGAAAAGTAAAGAAATCAATTAAGAATTGAAGAATTGTATTGAAAGAAAATAATTGATAATTAAGAAAATGCGACAAATTATTAATATTAAGGAATTAATTGAAAGTTGAGAAGAATAATTGAAAGATAAATAAAATTTTTGAAAATTGAAGAAAATTATTAAAAATTAAAGAAATAAATGGGAAATAAAAGAATTGATTGGAAATTTTAAGAAAATAATTGTTAATTAAAAGGCAAATTACAATATGACGAAAATAATTCAATACTGATGATAAATAGTGATAATAATCGGCATTTGAACAAATTATTTTTTTTTAATTAATGAATAATCATAAAATTGTAGGAGAATAATAAATCTTTAATTGAAAATTGATAAAAATTATAGAAAAAATTGTAGAAAATAAATGAAAAGTAAAGAAATCAATTGGGAATTAGAGAATTGTATTGAAAGAAAATAATTGATAATTAAGAAAATGTGAAGACTAATTATTAGTGTTAAGGAATTAATTCAAAATCGATAAAAATAAATAAAAATTAACGAAAATTTTTGAGAATTGAAGAAAATAATTAAAAATTGATGAAATAAATAGGAAAGTAAAAAGTTTAATGGAAATTACAAAAAAACAATTGTTAATTAAAAGGCAAATTGCAATGTGACTAAAATAATTTAAAATTTACTAAAAATAGTGAGAATAATCGGCATTCGAAGAACAATTTTTTAAAATTAATGAACAATTATAAAACTCAAGGAGAATAATAAATTCTTAATTGAAAATTGATAAAATTATGGAAAAAATTGACGAAAATAAATAAAAAGTACAAAAATCAATTGGGAATTGGAGAATTGTATTGAAAGAAAATAATTGATAATTGAGAAAATATGAGGATTAATTAATGTTAAGAAATTAATTGAAAATCGATAAAAATAATTAAAAATTGAAGAAAATAATTAACAATTGATTAAATAAATAGTAAATTAAAGAATTAAATGAAAATTTCAAAAAATAATTGTTAATTAAAAGGCAAATTACAATACGACGAAAGTAATTAACTATCAAAAAAAGTAATTAACAATTGGAAAGATAATTCGAAAAATGGTAAGAATAATCTGCATTCGTCCAAAAAAATTTAAATTAATGAATATTCATAAAATTGAAGGAAAATAAAAAATTGTAAAAAATAAATGAAAATTAAAGAAATCAGATGGGAATTGAAGAATAGTATTGAAAGAAAAGAATTGATTAATTGAGAAAATGCAAGAATTAATTAATATTAAGTAATTAATTGAAAATCGATAAAAATAAGATAATTTTTGAGAATTAAAGAAAATATTAAAAATTGAAGAAATAAATGGGAAATTAAAGAATTGAATAAAAATTTCAAGAAAATAATTGATAATTAAAAGACAAATTACAATATGACAAAAATAATTTAATATTAATGAAAAATAGTGAGCATAATCTGCATTAGAACAATTTTTTGAAAATTAATGAATAATCGTAAAACTGAAGGAGAATAATAAATTCTTAATTGAAAATTTTTAAAACAAAAAATATCTATGTGACAAACTTCAAGTGTGGACAGAATGAAAGAATGAATCAATTTTGCGGATTATTATTATAGATTCCAAATTGTTCTTTGTATACTTACACAGTTGAAAATTTTGTGTAATTGTGTAGAAAACAGTCCTTGTTTATTTTTAGGTCAAAATGTAAAATTTTTGCATGTTTTGATTTAACTCGTCCTTCAAATGTCATTAGATTTTTGAACATATAACCTCAAATTTCTTAGTAATAACACGAAATCTGTAATTTACGTTTATTTTTTTGTTGTAAAACATAAATTTCTTATTAAAAATTAATTTTAATTGCCAAAAGGTAATATATAATAATATGTAGTTAAATAAAGATTATATTTTACTTTGCCAAGCAGTTGATAAATCAAAACATTAAAAATTAACATAAATTTGAAGTAGACCGTTTGGGACATGTGATTTGTATTATATTAAAAAAAATTTAACTACATATATACAGAACTAACGTTTATTTAGACGTTCAGAACTTCAACTACATTCAGTTAGAATCACTAATGTGTAAAATTAGAGGTTATTTAGTGTCAATTCGTCAATACAAAATCTGTGTAAAAATAATAAATTTATGTTGAATTAACGCCAAGTTTTGAGTAGACCGTTTGGAAATTGTGAAACATGTTAAATTTTTCACCAACATTTTAGTGTATCAAATATAATATTAAATATATTAATAACTTAACTCGAACCAATTAGAAACTTTTTTTTATAATTAATATTTTGTATTAATCTCTTTATCATTTCACTTTTAACCCAAAATGAACAATTTCTAAGAGCGTAAGCAACTTTCATAGTTTTCATAAGAATGCTTCCAATTAAAGACTGAAATTAAACAATTTGAAACGAAAAAGTGTTAAAAGTCGATTTAGAAATTTCCACTGGTTGATTGGCAGGTGGAATGGCATTGAATTTCAACTTTTGATAATGACCAAATGTGAAATTCCTAATATGGATCAGAGGGAGAGTGAGAAGTTAATCGAAAATAGAATTATCCTTTCCACGTCTAGAAACGTGCTCGAGTGTACCTTTATTGTGCGAAGGTCTTCGAGCGACTGTTAGCCGACATTTCTAGAGAAGGTGAGAGGAAAAAGGCTCTATTAAAACACTGACCAGTTTTTTTTTAGATCGCTCTGTTATTTTCCTAATATTTCGATTCAGATCGAGAGATTCAGTGAGAGAACGAAGATCATGCCAGTTTAAAGTTCATTTTCATCGAGCTAAAAATCGAATCCGTGTGCCTTTTGGCTGTAAAATGATTTTCAAGATTTATATCCATGTTCCTGTCTGCTTAAAGAGAGATATGTAAGGCGGTCAAACGGGATACTGGAATTGTTTAACATTTAACATTTATATTGATTCTCAGGAGCAAAAATGGAATAGCTCTATTTATATATATTTTCAGATCAACATATTTTTTTCGAAATTCAAAGTGCGATGAGTACCACTGAAAAAGTAGTATAATATTCACATAATAAAAAATATGAAAATTAGATACTTGTAAAATATATTATATCTATTTTATAATATGTATGTTTTGACTCGTAATTCACAGTCCTTCCTGGATAGGGAGTTCACAATATGAGATTTAATGTTGAAACCAAGTAAGCAAAATAATTTGCTTTCTCATAGAGGAAGCAATAAATTAATAATATAAAAGTTAATTCGAGAAGTTATTAAAAAATGCAAATAAATAAAAACATATATGAATTTTACGATTTTTTGATCAATTATAAAAGTTCTATATTTTGAGATAAGGAATATGATTCTTGTATTCATTAAGTTGTATTTTTAGCATGGAAAAAAAATTGTCAAAAAACGATTTTTTTTCAATGAAAAAAGGTGCTCAGAAAAATTTGATTGGGTATTTTCAAAAATCCCCCTGTCCAAATTTAGATATTCATGAGCTTAATAAGCCATCCAATTTTTATTGAAATCCATTAAAGCGTTCTCGAGATATCCTGGTGATAAAAAACGCTATACACACATACATACACACAGAGATACACACATACATCTGGGCATTTACTTAAGAATTAGATCATACTATTTTTGGAAAATCGAAAATTTTAACCATAACAAAGCTTCCTCTATAATGAAGCAAAAATGAATCCAACTCGGTGACCTGAAGCTTTAAGTATTTGTAACTTTCAAAACTCAAAATGGTCGATCCAATATGGTCGCTTAAAGAACAAAAATGTTGATAAATGTTTATTAAAATGAATTATTTCATAAAACTCTATAAGCCAAGGTTATTTGGGTCGCTGATTATAAATTTCAGGTCAGACTTTCAGAATTCAAAATGGCCGGTCCAATATGGCGAACGAAATTCTAAAAAGTTATATAAATAACTCCAAAAATACGTATTATTACATTTTTCGAATCACTGATTACGAATCTGAGATCAAATTTTTAAAATTCAAAATGGCTGATCCAACATGGAGATGGAATTCTTAAAAATTACGTAAATAATTCTAAAACTCAACATTCTGATATTTTTCAAGTCTCTGATTACGAATCTAAGGTCAAATTTTCTAAATTCAAAATGGCCGATCCAATATATTGGCCAAATGTCTACATAATTATGTAAAGGATTCGAAAAATCAGTATGGCGATATTTTTTGAGTCGCTGATTATTTATCTGAGGTCAGATTTTCAAAATTCAAAATAGCCGATCCAACATGGCGGACGATATTCTTAACAATTTTGAAAATAATTCTAAAACTCAATATTCTGATATTATTCAAGTCGCTGATTACAAACCTGAGGTCAGATTTGCAAAATTTAAAATGGCTGTTTCAACTTGGCGGACGAAATTATGAAAAATTATGTGAATTATTCTATAAAACAGTATCCCGACAATTTTGAGTCAATAATTACGAAACTGAGGTTAGACTTTGAAAATTCAAAATGAAATATCCAACATGGCGGATGGATTTTTTAAAATTTTGATATTTAAAAAAATATTATTCTCACTAATTGTAATAATTAGATTTTTTCATTTTTTCAAGTCATGTTCGACCTCTTGTAAAATCTAAGAAAAAAATTGTGCAATAATAATGATAAATTTTTTAAATTCAATAGAAAATTATTTTTTAAATAACACCAAAAAAATTAAAAAATATTTATTACTTGAAAAGTTGTTTGAAAACTGGTTAAACTTTGTTTGAATTTTGGCCTCATGAAATTTATTCTCAATAAAATTAGCTAGTTTTTGGAAATGTAAAAAAATTAATTTTAAAGCAAAATTCAATCAAAATTGGGTCAGGCAGACATTCCTAACAATATTTAATTTTTAAAGTTTTTTTTTACAAAAAAAAACTTTTCTTACTATCGAATAGCCTGTAAAAAAGTTTTAAGAATCACTATATATATGATAAATTTTGTGCAATCTACTTACAAATATAGTAAATTTAAAAACTTTCATTTTAAAGAAATTCTAAATTTTAAAACTGTGTAACTCAAAATCTGTATTTCATAAAATTTAAAAATATTTAGTATTTACACTTCCACTAACAGTGCAAACACTTTAGCAAAGTTTAAACTAAATTAAATAAATTTTATTTTTTAAATAGAAAAAAAAGATTCTTGTTTACACTGAAACAATTTGAGGATAATTTGAGGATAATTTTTGTAATTACTCTTCTAAATAATATGACTCAACACAAAGTGGAATCTTTTTTAAATAAAATTTTTTGTTTAAAAAAACGTATAAAGTAGATTTTTGACTTATTGATAGAATTTTACAGCAAACGATTTTAACTGAGCTTATGATATTGCAAAGATTAAATTTTGTAAGACACAGAACTACCAATGGTTTTTTGAACAGGTATATTTCAATAGATATGTATGACAAAAACCGGTTGTTTGAGTCACGCAGATTTTTCCAGATACATTAAAGTTTAATACTCCTTATATCTCTAACAATTCCCATAATGGGCTTAATTTAAATTTTGAACATCTCCATGACAAGACATAATCTTCAACAAAACCTTATTCTGTTATAAAAAAAATAATCATTCTTTAACTGAAACTGTAATTTTCTGCTTTTTTAATTTTAATTTTAATTTTAATTTTTAGTGTTTGCTAATTTTATAAATCCAAAATTATTATTTTAAATAAAGTTTATAATTTAAAATTTCGATATTAGTTTATTTTCAAGAATTATGATCAAATTTTTATTAATATTAATAAGTCTACTATTTTGAATCCGCCATTCTTAAAAGCTTTGCTTTTCCTTGGACATTTTTCTTGCAAACTTACATTGAAAACATTCATTAGAATCTTCCCCTGGAACCTTCCTTTGAAAAGTTCCCTTCAAAAACTGCTCTTGGAAACATTCCTTGGAAATTTGTCTAGGAAACTTCGCTTGGGAACATTTCTTAAAACCTTTCACCTAGAACTTTTCTTAAAACCTAGTCGTCAAAACTTCTCCCGTGAACTTTCTTTGAAAAATACTTTTGAAAAATTCCATTAGAAATTTTTTTCGAAACTTCGATTAGAAACTTTTCATGAAAATGTCGTTTGAAATCTTTCCGTGGAAACTTCCTTTGAAAATTTTACTTAGAATCTTCCCTTAGAAATTCTCACTAAAAAATTTCCTTGAGAACTTTCCTTAAAACCTTACCCCAGAAACTTTTCTTGATTTCTTTTGAAAACTTTCATTAGAAAATTTTCTTCAAAACTTCGCTTGCAAATGTTTCTTGGAAACCTGTTTTTAGAAATTTCCATTGCAAATGTTTCTTGGAAATTTCACCTAGAAACTTTTCTTAGAAACTTCTGTTGAACACTTCCCTTGAAAACTTTACTTGGAAACTACCCTTACAAACTTGCCCTGGAAATTTCTCTTGTAAACTTTCTTGGAAAATTGTTCTAGAAATTTTTCTTAGAAATTTTCATTGAAAACTTTTTTTGGAAACTTTTTTTGCAAACTGTCCTTGGAAACTACTCTTGGAAACGCCACTTTGAAACTTCTCATGGAAACTTAACTCAACAACTTGCCCTGGAAATTTTACTCGTAAACTGTTTTTGTAATTTTTACCTGGAAACTTTTCTTATTATCCTGACAATCTTGGATTGGTGATTCCTAAGAAAGCCGTGTTTACAGAGAATCCTGATCGGTAGGAGTATTGGCCTGAGTGAAGAGGATTGTCTATTAGACATTCCTGTCTAATGTGCTTATCAACCAGCTTCTCCAGAGCATTCTGTAAAAAAGATGTTAGACTGATTGGTCTAAAGTCCTTGGCAGCAGTGTAACTGGCTTGGTCGGCCTTTGGAATGAACACCACTATAGTCCTTTTCCAGTTCTTTGGTGTATAACAGACAGCCACATAGGCACTTATAATTTTGGTCCAGGGAATTTTGATGTATTCCAAGCCGTTCTGAAGAAGGACCGGATATACACTATCTCCTCCTGGCGCCTTAAAGGATCCAAAAAAGGCAATAGCCCAATCTACTCCTTCAGGAGTGACGAACTTTGAGGTAAGTTTCCAACTTTCCCGACCACATCGGAGTAAATCGGCTCCTTGTTCCTTATTGTTTTCGTCTATTTCTTTAAAGTCTGGCAAGTTAACCTTTATCAGATATGCCAAGCATTCCTTTTTTGTTTCAGTAAAAAGCTCGATTGGGAGTCTAATTATTTTGAGTTTGGCTATAGGGTCCCTACCTTGGATATTGTGGAGTCTTACAGCTTCAAGTATCTTTTCGATCCCTTCGAAAATACTCCTTCAACTAAAGGCATATGCCTTCTCAACTTCATTTTTAAAAGACCCTAGAGTCTTGCGATATAAATCCTAGACCTATTGGGTCTTTTGTTTCTTTGCTGTATTAAAAAGCTTTCTTACAGTTCCTTTCAAAAACAGAGATTAATGTCCTTTGCAGATAATCAGCTGAAAGTTCTAACTCCTTTCCGTTTCCATAACATGTGGAGAAGTTTACCATGGATACCTGAAGCCCTTCCTTAGAGGAGACCCACTCTGTTTTCCTAGGGTCACAAATCCACTTACATTCTTACTCTATTGTCTTCAACCTGAATGTTATGAGTCTGTAGTTTGACAAGAGTGTCTTCTTGCGAGACCTTCTAGTCATGCAAAGCCCCCCAAGCAGTTCTGAAGCAGATCGTAATGTCCAATACCTCCCTCCTATTAGAAGATGTGAAAGTTAACTCATTTCCCTGTTTCAGAATATCCAACCCCGAGTCAATTAAATTTAGAAGTATCTCCCCTGTTTCATTAGTATCAGTGCTACCCCACATTGTATGATGTGCCTTGGCATCACAGCCCAAGATTTAAGGCAGTCCTTCTCTATGACAGTGTTTCACCAGCTAAGTTACCTCCGCTATTGAAAGTGATCCTGCATCTCCTGAGAAATACGCAAAGGCCAAAATGATCTCTTCTTAACCTCCCATTTGATCCTGATATTTGTCTCTAATTACCACCAAATCTAGTGTGCAAAAACCCGCCAGAGGTAGTGCTTCTAATCATTTATAGATTATGCATGCCCTTGGAACTAGTTTCTGCGGTGAGTAGATTAGTTCACCACATCCGCCAAGGTTTCTAATAGACCCACTGAATACTCAGGGTTCTTGAATAAGGGCTACGGGTGTCTGCATCGCTGTCAATCTCTTGGCTAAAATCGACGTTGCGCCATTACAGTGATGCAAATTGATCTGCGAACAATGAATTCCATGATCGGCCATTCAGAACTAACCCGAGTTCTCCAATGTCGTGTCACTGGTGCCTTACCCTTTATTTCCCTCCCCAGTGCTGTGCTTTGTCTCCTGAAGAGAGATTCGGGCCAGACCCAGCCACAGCCGGAATTTCCGGGGCTCGAGACCCGTAATAGCGTCCTCAGGCACCCCTAAGGCACCCCCGGATTTTTTTTCCCCCATTTAATCTAGGATGGTTGCTCGCTTCACGCAGGGTTCTGGAAATTAGGTAACCACCTTGACTAGTTTTTAAAGCTGTGAAGGTTCCACGATTTTAACCACTATCCCACCCATAGCCTGACTGACCACCAGTACATGGACATTCATCAACTCCAGAGTGTCAGAGTCTACGCATTCTACAATAAACGCCCATCGCGAGAATTTAACTTCACAGAATCTGGGAAAAGATCCGGTGGTTTTCCCTATTTCATCCCAGATAGCCGCCCAAAATTGGTCTAGGTTGTCAATCGTCAACCCGTCCCTAGGGTAGCTTTCTGCGATTATCGCACAGACCAGCGAAGCCTGTCCTGCTTGTAAAAAGGATAAAGTTCCCGGTGAAGGGATCTTGGTCCTCTCTACAAATCTCTGAGAGTTCGGAGTGTCTTCAAAGTCCAGTCTACGTTTTTCAGACCCGTCCCTCTTGAATTCCTCCCTCACAGGTTTATTGCCCAAATTTGCGCTACTTGGCATGAGTTCTTTTTGCAAAGTCCCCAGTTTTTTGCTTTTCTGTCTTCTTCGTGCAGCACCACTGATCTTTTTCCTCTGCTATCAACGGAAAAATCGCTTAGCATCCGCTGCACCTTACCCATCAACGTGCTGGATGGTTCACTTTCTTGTCTCGACCCAGTAGCTGACGACGATTCTGCCAGACTGGTGTCAGGATTCTCCAATTGAGCCTCGGCAGCAATTCATGGATCTAGATTAACTCCCTGACATTTCGCTCAGTTTTAATTTAATTTATTTTATTGAACAAAAAGCCAACAGTCCCAAAGGACCAATTACAGGATTATCATTATTTGCATTAATGGCACTATACAATATTACTTATAGCTAAGGATTTAAATCCTCTTTAACATAATTATGAATTATGAACTGCCAGTAAGAATTAATTCAAACTTAAATTAAGCACAATGATCAGCTTAAGCTGCATATTAGCATTTAAACAATGGATACAAATTATTATTAATTAAGCCATGTAGGATTTTAAAAGAAGAAAAAAAAATAATAATAATAAATAAAACTGAAAGTGTTTTTGGCGCAATTCGCATTAATATCCGTCCCCGTAGTGACTAATTGGTTGAGTGATATTGTGTTGCCTGTCTTCTCTTCACTATCTTCAGTTCGCCCCGAACCTCCCTGATGACCAATTCCGTCTCCCCTCTCTCCTGTCGATCTCGCAGCTCCTTCAGCCTATCCTTCCGCTGGACTCTTTGGAGGGGAGTCAAATCTCTGGACAGTGAGATCTGCATGTTGTCTGAGTTTGATATTGCCTTCCTTTTCCAATACGCTCGTCACGTCTCCCACATTGTATCCTCTTTTTCAAAGGTAATACGAGTTGGACGAGGAGGGGCAGGACACTGTTGACGTTTACCAAGGCGATATATGATAATTGTGTTCGGATCATGCATAGGATAGCAATTTTTTAGAAATTCATTGATTTTGTCTGAATCCTCCTTATTTAGCACATCTTTGGATTTTTTACCGTCATCAGCAGCCTCCGCACAGCCAAAAACAATTAAATTTCTACTTCGATTTAATCTATCAGAGACTTCCGCCAAACACTTAGAGGAGATAGTTTCCTCAGAGATAGAAACAGCACCGCAGTCAACCCTATTATCCTGTAATTCTTGGATTTTAACTTCCATAGCATCAATTCTCTCAACAGCGTCATTCAATTTAACAGAGTAAGACTCCATTAGTGACTCAAGTTTTTGGCTTATAAATGATTCAGAGTCTTCTTTAGCTTTGATATAATGCTGACTTAGCAGTTGACTAATTTGATCAATCGTAACATTATTAGATGTATTTGATGATAATGATCGGGTAGTTACTTTGTGGGAGCAGCATTTCTTCCTACCAGTGGTTTTGTTGACAGACAGATTTGCACAGCTTGGATGGTAGAAAGCACCACATGGGCAAGAGTAGGCATCACCTACAATAACAGTATTGCAGGTAACACAGGTGCGCGACATGTCTAATCCAACACGTGTGAGAAGGTAGGGGTTCTAAAGTGTCACAGCACAGTCCTGACTTAGAGGGCAATATATGCAGAATAGATAATATAACACAAAATTAAAGCGGTTCTAATCTTTTTAATATTAATAAGAAGATTAAACTTAATTCAAAAGCAGCAGTCACTATTGTATCACGTCGTAGGGATCAACTAAAGGAAGCTGATAAAATAGAAAACCAGAGCACTAGTACATTTGGAACACTACTTTAGCGAAAAATAAATCGGCAGATCACGAGCACGTTGTTGTACTTTCGGCCATCTTATTGAGATTTTCAAAAGAATGAAAATCTGAAATTGAGATTTCTCAGAACCCCACTTTAAAACACCTCCATCTGTAGCCACCCGAGGGTGGCTACAATCCATCTTGGATTGGAGGTTAGTGAACTCGCGCTCATATTTTCCGATCCCCTTGTCACAGGAAGACCAGAAAACGCCTCTTCTTAGTCAAAACCAAACCAAGCACGAGGTTCTCCACTTCCAATAGTTATCTGACATGACTGCCAAATCTCTATAGGTTGTGTAGGGGCCGATATTTCTGTCCTCTTCGAGAAACCCGGTTTCTGAAAAAAACTTTTGCAGGATTTGATCTCTAAGCTACCCCACCAACGTCAAGGTCTTAAGGGGGCATATACAGTCGTGAATGACCAAAAAATGCATATTTTTTTTATTGCATATTCTTGAAGTATATATTCTTAAGAATAGTTTCAGTAAATTTCATAACGACCGGGGCATTAGAACTGTAGTTATAAATATTTAAAGAAGACTACATGCGCAGCCACAATCGGATCATGCAGCTGCTAGTCGGTATAGGCGGGGCCATTTATTTTCAAATTGATGTTTTTGAGTCTGCAGAAGACACAGAAGGAGTATTATATGGCCCTGGAATCGGTGACTCGATGTAAGTAGAAAAAAATTAATTTTAAATACGAAAACTACAAAACTTTAAACGCGATTATCTCAGAATCTTGTTTTTTCAAAAGTACCTTTGCGGTGGACGCGATTAATCAAAAACTATCTACCCGATCAACACCAAATTTATACCACTTATTAATGATCTCAAAAACTAGGGGGTGGTCGAAGGATTTAAAATTTAAAACAAAAACAAAATTTTAGGAGCAAAAAATCAAGTATTTAATAATGTCCAAAATCGAAATTCTTGGTAAAACCGTCGCTATTTTTTTTTAATTTCAAATTTGGACAAACCCTTCGTTCACTCCCTAGATATTGCAATATACTACTGAAATTTTTTTGGGATTTTGATTTCAGATGAAGCATTCTCGACTTATCATGTCCACCGCAAGACACCTTAAAAAAAAGGCGTTTCAGGAAAACAGCGTTTACGTCCACTATTTTCAAATAATTTAATATAATAAAATATTTTTTTCTGCCTTAAAACATGTGCAATTGAATGGTATAAATAGTTTTTTAATAAATAATTACTATCTTGTAAAAAAAATTGAGAAAATGGCCTAGTTTCTCTCGCCACAACTGTATATGTCCCCTTAAAATTCATAGAGGAAGTTTCCTTGAAAACTTCCTTTACAAACTTGCCCTGGAAATAACTCTCGTAAACTTTCTTGGAAACTAGCCCTAGAAACTTCATGCAAAACTTTCCTTAATAAAATTCTTTGATAACTTCACTTAGAAACTTGCCCTGGAGATTTTTCCCGTAAACTTTCTTTGGGAATTTTTATTGCAAATTTCCCTTTGAAACTTTTCACGGAAACTGCCCTTGGAAATTTTTCTTGAAAACTTGCCCTGGAAGTTTCCTTAAAAAACTTTCCTTGGAAACTTCATTTGGAAATTTCTCTCAGAAACTTCCTTTTAAAATCTTTCACTAAAAGATCCACTTGTAAATTTTTCTTAGAAATTTCACCTAGAAACTTTTCTTAGAAACTATAATTGAAAACTTGCCCTAGAAACGTTTCTTGGAAACTTGCCCTGGAAACTTCCTTACAAATCTTTCCTTGGAAACTTCATTTGGAAATTTCTCTCGTAAACTTTCTTTAGAAATTTTTCTTGCAAACTTCCCTTGGAAACTTTTTGTGAAAACTACCCTTGGAAATTTTTCTTAGAAAATTCCCCAGAAAACTTCCATTGGAAACTTCCCGTAGAAATTTCAATTGAAAATTTCCATCAGAAATTCCAAGTGAAAATTTCCATCAGAAACCTCCTTGGAAACTTTCCTTGAAAGCTTGGCTTGTAAATTTCTCATATAAATTTTCTTTGAAAACTTGCCTTTAAAACTTTCTTTGGAAACGTTTTTCGTAAAATTTTTTTGCATTTTTCACTTGGAAACTTTTTTTTTGGAAATTTCCCTTTAAACTTCCATTGGAAACTGTTCTTTAAAATTTCTTCTGTATTATTCTCTTGGAACCTTAGCTTAGAAATTTCCCTTGGAAATTTCTCTTTGAAACTTCCCTCAGAAACTTTTCTTGGAAATTTTCCTTTGAAAACTCCCCTTAAAATCTTTTTACTTTTGTTATATGAAAAGACATTTTGAGATTTGGGACAGAATATTTTTTACATTCTTAAAAACACATTTATTTATTTAAGAAAGTACACGGGTAACTAAGACCCATTAATGTAATGCAATACACAATAATAATAAAAGATTTCATAACAATCAAAATATTAGGCCGCATAAATACAACATAAAATATACAATTAAACATAACATCATATATACATGTATGACACGAGTATAGTGCTATTTCGTGAAGTTAAAAAGAGCACTACGAAGAGAGTTTACGAATATGTTAAGTTTGTTGCCAAAAAAATTTATGATATGACTATAAAAGTTGCCCCTTGAGTTAAGTCTCATAAAAACAGAATTTTTAGCAAAGTTAGATTTCCTAAGTGGAACATAAAAAGGTAGGACTTTACGCAGAGATCTCTGTGGCGCAGAAAAATTAATAAATGACAACACATTTGGAGAATTAATAAAACCATTGATCACTTTATAAAAAAACAACATATCCGCATATATGAATCTCGCTTCCAGCGTAGGTGTATTTAATCTGCTTCTCAATTCGGTGTAATCATGAACATAAATATCAAAATCTATGTGTAACTGATAAGCAGCAAAGCGTAAACGTAAAGATCAATAGAAATAAAATTAATGTTGTTAAAGAAGAAAAAATTGACAAAATAATTTTAGTTTTGCTAATGAAAAGTTGTTAATAATCTAATAAATAGAATGTTTATGTCAGAATTAAGCGATCCATGAATATTTCCAAATAAAAATAATGAAATGATTTATTCTTAAGAAATACATCCGCTTATCCTTGGATATCGAATTACGAAATACTACAGAATTTGGGAATTACCAGGTCATTGACAAGAGTTCTTTTAGTAAGACCTGAGATTTGTCTCAAACCATTTCACCTAAAAAAATTCAACTCTTTGGAAGGATATCTGAAGCCTCACGGTTTAAAGGGGCTTCACCATGGAAAATTGAACTACAAAGGGAAATAAAAAAGTGAGATTGCACAATTTGTTGAGTTAAATTTAAGTTAGATATACATTCTATTGGCTGTGATTTCCGTTTAGCGTTTTTTTTCCATATCCGAAGAAAATCATTTTGAATTCCATTTGAATCTTTTTTAATTTCATTTTGAAAAAAAATGTTTAGCTGCCTTGAAAAAATTTAGATATAACAGCTAGAAATATGTCTACCTGTGCTTTTTGGATAATCTTAAAAAACTCCTGAAAAACAAGAAAAAATCGCTTCTTTGAGATTATCTAAAAAACGTTAGATAATCTGATCAATTTGACTTCGGATTCGGATCCAACTGAAAAAATATCGTAGGAATACACTAGCGTAGTGTCACGGACAAAAAAATTTTGTTGGTTTTTTAAACTAGTTTTTTGAGATTATTTGAAAAATTTTAGTCAATCTGGTTATTCTGAGTTTGAATTCGGATATAGTCTCAAATTTAATATCTGGAATTTGGGAACCAGGAATCTAAGGTACTGATCTGGAATGTGAAATTCGAATTCATAGATGTACAATTCGGAATCTGAGATGTGGAATTCGAAACCTGGGATATGGAATCTGGAATTTGAGATTTAGAATCTGGAATGTGGAACCTGAATTATGGAATCTGGGATGTTAAATTTCGAATATAGGACGTGGAATTTGCAAATCAATGTGTTGAATCCGGAATATAGAATTTGAAATATGAAATGTAGAATTTGAAAATCTGAGATGTAGAATTTGTAATACAACATATGAACTCTGGCATTTAGTTTCCTGAATCTGGGATGTAAAATTTTCTTCCAGCATTTGCAATCTTAGATTTTTATAACGGATTGTCAAAGTGGAATTTGGAATTTCGAGTCTGGGTTCTGGAATCTGAATTCTAGGATCTAAAATCTGAAATCATGGATCCGGAATTCGTTATTCGAATTCTGAGATATTTAATTCGGAATCACGGATGTGGAATTCGAAACCTGGGATGTGGAATTCGAAAAGTAAGATTTAGAATCTAGAATGTTAAATCTGAATTGTGAATCTAGAATGTGAAAATAGGATGTGGAAATTGATTATTGAGTATGAAAATTGGAATTTTGGAACCTGGAATATAAAATACAAATCTGAATTAAAAAATCTGGAATGTGGAATTTGAAGTTGTGAAATGTGGAGTTTATATTTTGGAAACGGAAATATGAAATCTAGGATGTAAAATTTTGAATTTAGGAACTGAACGTGGAATTAGATTTCTTAGATGTGCAATTCGGAATCTGAGATGTGGAATTCGAAACCTGGGATATGAAATCCGGAATTTGAGATTTAGAATCTGGAATATGGAACCTGAATTATGGAATCTGGGATGTTAAATTTCGAATATAGGACGTGGAATTTGCAAATCAATGTGTTGAATCCGGAATATAGAATTTGAAATATGAAATGTAGAATTTGAAAATCTGAGATGTAGAATTTGTAATACAACATATGAAATCTGGCATTTAGTTTCCTGAATCTGGGATGTAAAATTTTCTTCCAGCATTTGCAATCTTAAATTTTTATAACGGAAGGTCAAAGTGGAATTTGGAATTTCGAATCTGGGATCTGGAATCTGAATTCTAGGATCTGAAATCTGAAATCATGGATCCGGAATTCGTTATTCGAATTCTGAGATATTTAATTCGGAATCACGGATGTGGAATTCGAAACCTGGGATGTGGAATTCGAAAAGTAAGATTTAGAATCTAGAATGTTAAATCTGAATTGTGAATCTAGAATATGAAAATAGGATGTGGAAATTGATTATTGAGTATGAAATTTGGAATTTTGGAACCTGGAATATAAAATACAAAACTGAATTAAAAAATCTGGAATGTGGAATTTGAAGTTGTGAAATGTGGAGTTTATATTTTGGAAACGGAAATATGAAATCTAGGATGTAAAATTTTGAATTTAGGAACTGAACGTGGAATTAGATTTCTTAGATGTGCAATTCGGAATCTGAGATGTGGAATTTGAAACCTGGTATGTGGAATCCGGAATTTGAGATTTAGAATCTGGAATATGGAACCTGAATTATGGAATCTGGGATGTTAAATTTCGAATATAGGACGTGGAATTTGCAAATCAATATGTTGAATCCGGAATATAGAATTTGAAATATGAAATGTAGAATTTGAAAATCTGAGATGTAGAATTTGTACTACAACATATGAAATCTGGCATTTAGTTTCCTGAATCTGGGATGTAAAATTTTCTTCCAGCATTTGCAATCTTAGATTTTTATAACGGATTGTCAAAGTGGAATTTGGAATTTTGAGTCTGAGATCTGGAATCTGAATTCTAGGATCTAAAATCTGAAATTATGGATCCGGAATTCGTAATTCGAATTCTGAGATATTTAATTCGGAATCACGGATGTGGAATTCGAAACCTGGGATGTGGAATTCGAAAAGAAAGATTTAGAATCTAGAATGTTAAATCTGAATTGTAAATCTAGAATGTGAAAATAGGATGTGGAAATTGATTATTGGGTATGAAATTTGGAATTTTGGAACCTGGAATATAAAATACAAATCTGAATTAAAAAATCTGGAATGTGGAATTTGAAGTTGTGAAATGTGGAGTTTATATTTTGGAAACGGAAATATGAAATCTAAGATGTAAAATTTTGAATTTATGAACTGAACGTGGAATTAGATTTCTTAGATGTGCAATTCGGAATCTGAGATGTGGAATTCGAAACCTGGTATGTGGAATCCGGAATTTGAGATTTAGAATGTAAAATGTGGGACTTGAATTATGGAATCTGGGATGTTAAATTTTGAATCTCAGTTGTGGAATTTAAAAATTAATATGTGAATTCAGGAGTGAAGAATTTTAAATCTCAGGAAATGTGGGATGTGGATTTAGGAATTCCTAATTAAGGATGTAGAATCCAATTCGATTTCTTAGACGTGCAATTCGGAATTTGAGATCTGGAATTCGAAACTTGAGATATGGAATCCGGAATTCGAGATTTAGAATCTGTAATGAGGTACCTAAAAAATAGATTCAGTATCCAAAATCTAGAATCCGAAACGTACAATTCGGATTCTGAGATATTCAATTTCGAATCAAAGCCCTTGAATTCGAAACCCGAGACCTCGAATCCGGAATTTGAGATTAAGAATCTGGAATCTGGAATCTAAAATCCAAAAAGCAGGATGTAGAATCTAGAAATTAAGGATGTGGATTCCCGAATGGGATTTTCGGATCTAGAATCCAAAATACGAAATTTTGGCATGTGTTATCTATAATCATGAAAATATGGATTCCTCGATAAGTTTACTATAGTTATCTCATTAAAAATTGTTTGCAGTAAAAATTGTTGAATTTGTTGATTTGAAAAAAGGTTTTTCGTGACATACGATCGAGGATTGGCAGTGATTTGAGAGGAACGAAAACCTACCGATTCAGCCTTCTCTTTGGTACACCATACAACGATTACAATCACTTGAGTCCCCAGTTCTCTCGATGGTTTCCCCACCTTTTCATGAGCTACGAGGACGAGAAGTATCGTAGTCCGCAGTTAGACCGAGTCCGTTCGCGCATTCGCATTAATTTTCATCCGCGGTTTCTGCCACCGATTTCGAATTCAAACGATTTTCGTTAGCGTGGAGGGACCGTTTCCCCTCTTTTTCAAAAATCATTTTTCCACTTTGGGCCCTGATCATTGATAGTGCTCTCCGCTCGGTCCCAAAAAATGTTCATTGTCTCTCTACTCGTGCCGCGGATACGTTGAAATTAAAGCGAATATACGGATTTAATAAAAAGGAAAGAAGTTTTTCCTGAAGAAGAAGAAGAAGTGGAGGAATAATTCTCATACCTATCGCTTCTTCTGTTATTCTTAAGAGTTCTCTCCTTTGTTGTTTTTTTTTTTTTAACAAAAAGAGGTCGATCTAAATTTTTACTTTTTTGCGAAACGTAAGTAGTTGAGGTTGTTGACAAAAAAATTAATTTTCTTTAAAATCACTTTTTTATTAGTGCATTTTAAAATGTAATTTTCTTTTATGAGCAAGTGTTTTTTGAAGAGTTGGAAATTTTCGTGAATACATAAAGGTTCCTTTGTGAAATTCCTTTTTTCGTATTTTGAGTGGTTTTGTGCAGTTTTGTTTATTTTTGAAAACTTTTCTTTTGTAGTGTCCGTTTACAAGGATCACTAAAGTGTCTTTTGTTTGACAGATTTTCCGACATTTTGGAAGTAATCTGAAAAATATTTCGAGACTTTTTAAAAGTGTTTTATAGTTTTTTAAAAAATTACTTTACGTAGTTTTCAAATTTTTTCGATGTTTTTTTTTAGCATTTTTGGAATATTCACTTCGATTATTTTCAAGTATTTTTTGTAAATGATTTTTATGCCTTCTTGTGGATATTAAAAAGTAGTTTTTAAATGTAAGGTGCTTTTTTAAAATTAGTATTTTAAAACAGACTTAAAAGCACTTTTATAAAATCACATTGTAAAAAGTACATAAGTTCTTATAAAACTGTTTCTTTAATGAAAGTTCTAGTGTTTCTCAAGAATCGTTCAATATTTCTATAAAATATATAATATTTTAAAAATATAATAATTCACATCTTTAAGTGTAAAATACACAGAATTCTAAAATATATAAATTTTCAAGTGTTTTCCTTTTTAAACTATTTTTTGTGTGTGAAAGTGCTTTTACAAAAATATGCCAGTGAAAAGTGTTTTTACAAAATTTTTTTATTTTAACTTCTTTATTTTTAAGTAATTCTTTAAATCCTTAAAATGCAAATAAAAAAGTGTTTTTAATATACATAATTATTTTTCATTTTATTTTTAAAAATGTTGTGTCTGCACAAAAAAGTTAGTGTCAAAAGATAAACAAGTTTTGAAAATTGTAAAATTTCAGAAAGAATTTTCGAGTTTTTCTTTCATTTAATTTTGGAAAAAATAGAACTCCGTGTGTCTTGTAACGTTACTGTCGGAAAGGGAAACGTGTTTCCTTGTAAAAGAGAGGAAACCATACACTATGTATGACCACACATGAGTCTTGAGCGTTCACTGCAAGTGAAATAGAAAGGGTTAAAGTGAGACAGAAAATATAATCCACTTTTGTTGTATCTATTATAAAAAAAAGTGGAGGTTTTGCCAGAGATAGAAAGACGCTAATTACATCAATTTTAAAAGTTTCAGTTTAACATTTCCGGTTTCACTATTAAAAACATTTATAACTTTTTATAAATTAAAAAAATGTTAAAATTCAAATTACACAGTTATTTAATCTTAATTTTATATTTTGTTTTTAAATATTCAATATCAAAATAATAAACAATTCAGTTTCTTAATTCTTAAACTTGTTTATAAGAAATTAAAAAAATATTGAAAAATACAATTTTAATTTCTTATACTTCTTTTTATTGTAATCTAGATTGAGAAATTTAGGGTATATTTCACAATGTGACAAATGTTTCATTCAGTGTAGTTGATATATGCATACCACGTGCAGTGAAATGACAAATGAAAAGAATTTTCTGTAATTTAAAAAACTGATATAATTTGTCAAGTCTTTTATAAAAGTCGTTCGCTTCAAGATAATTGAAACGAATAGCAGAGATTGTTCATAAAAGTTATTTTTCTTTGTTTGACAAAAAATTTATTATTTCCGTGTTTAAATTATTTGTACAAAAAAGAAAAATTTTTATATTAATTTAAAATCAGTAACTAAAGATAAAGTTGATAATACAATTGTAAAAAATAAAAAAAAAAGTGAAATTGAAGAATATTTCTAATTTGCTTATTAGTTCAAAGGCACACGGATTTCAGTAACTGTTTTTGGTTTGCGTAATTGGGAAGACGAGTCTTTATGGATATCGATCTGAACCGAAACGGGGCTTCGATCGAGAAAAAAAAACTCGTTTTTCTCGTTAAAGCGGTAAATTAAAATTTTTTTGTCACGCTTCCTCAATTTACGAAAATGCCAACAGATTTTTGGTCTCCGAGCAGCAAAGGCCGACAGTGTATTTCGTCAGTGAAGTGAAATCCTAGACTAGAAGAAAAGTACTCTCGAAAAAAAAAAAAGTTGAAAAAATTTTCCCAAAAAAGATCAAGAGAAAGAGCACGGGAAGATATACATAACAGAAAATTAACAAATAACTAAATAACAAGATATTTAGATGAATAATTAACAAGATAATAAGAAATTAAAAAAAGAAAATTACAGAAATTCTAAAAGTTGAGGATAAGGAAATTTTAAAATTGAGGTTGAGAAATTTTAAAAATTGCAGGAATTGAAGTAAATTGAAAGAGAGAAATTGGAAATTAAATACTAGAAATTAATAATATTAATATTAATACTAATTAACTAATTGCAATAATAGTTAAGAAGGATAAAAAGTAATTTTAAAAATACTTGGATTCAAGTATAAAAATCGTTTTGGAGAGAAAACGCTCTTGAGGGAAAAAAAAAACAAATTGAGCATCGGTGAGCTGAGTTTGATTTTGTTTTTTTGGGTGAGAGTTAAGGAAGTTCCGGAACGGAATTGTTTCTTGTTTTTGGATAAAATCGTGTGAGAATTCATTTATGAATCCGTTATTGTGAAGGTGTCAAGGATCACGGTTTTTGTTACAATGGAAATATGAAGATCTGTGTGGATTTCAAGTCCGATCGACATCGTACTACCTCCATCAGCCATAAATGACGTGAGTACATGAAAAATATTTATACTTTAGTTTTTTGGTTAAAAAATAACCAAGCTTGTTTTTTATAATTTGGTTAATTTGAAATTTTCGGTATTTTTCAATGCATGATAATTTTGTTATTTTGCGATTAAAAATACTTTCAGACAAAATTTTTCCGACAAAGAAAACATTGTTATTTTTTGGTTAAGAATGTATTTAATTGTTATCTGATTTAAATTAGAACTAAACTTGTTATTTTCCTCCTACAATAAATTTGTTATTGTTGATAATTTTTAACATTCGCTTTCCCTTCGAACTGTTTGTGATGACTTTTGCAAAGTCTTTTTTAATCGAATCATAATATTTATACTTTTAATTAAATTTTACTAAATGCTTCGATAGTTAAATCTGTCATCTTTAGGTTCTGATGTAATTATTACAATTAAATAAACAAAAACTTAAGGCTTAATTAAGAACAAAGGTTAAATGATTTTTAGGTTAAAATCAACTAAAAACTTTTAATCGTAAAGCATTATTAAGTTAATTTTTTTATATACAATATTTTTGTTTTTGCTTTTTTTTATTCTTGAATAATGCGTATAATGAGTTAATATGATTTATTTAATATTTTATTGTTAATTTCCAGTCAAAATATTTGTTACATTTTATGTTAGAATATCTTTGTTATTGTTTGTACGTGAAAATTAACTTTTTCCCATTTAAATTTCATTGTTATTTTTTAATAAGAATATTATTAATTATTAATAATTATTCCCGATATAAAAATAATTTTTTCCATTCCTTAGATAAAAATATTTGTTAATGACAATTAATAACAATTTTAACGATGGAACGTTAATTTGGAACATAAAATAAAGTTAATTTTGTTTAAAAAATAACAATATTATTTGCGGTAAAAATACCTTATTAAAATTTTTTTTAATATGTATTTTACAGACAAAACCAAATTTAATATTTTTATAAATAATCTACTTTTGTCCTTTTTATTCTTAAATATTAAATACTAAAAATTAACAAGAATAGAATAAAAAAAAATTATTAAATTATCTTATTGTTCTAAATCTTCATTAAAAACCTAATTAATTAAATATTTTTCATTTATAATTAGCATGTTTTGTTATTTTTAGTATAAAATATTCTTCTTATTTTTCACTCAAAATCAAATTTTGTAATTTTTATTCTCGAATAATATAATGAGTAAATAATTATTCATTTATTATGTTATTTTTAATTTTTAGTAAAAATCTTTGTTTTTTATTTAAAAAAGTTTTTAATATTGCTTTTTCGGGAAACTTGCCTCTTTTTCATTTAAATTTCATTGTTCTTTTTTAATCAAAGCCAAATTTATCATTTTTTGTTTTAATAGTTTTTAGTATAAATTAACTTTTTCATTTGCCAGTTAAAATGAACTTTTTATTTAAATAAAAATATATGTAAGTAAATCTTTGTTATTTTTGAGTGAAAATTAACTTTGTGATTCTTTATTCAAAAATATTTTTGTTATTATTTAACCAAACCAAATTATTTTTCATTTATAAATAAAATATTCTGTTATTTTTTCGAAAAAAAACTTTGTTATTTTCCTGCAAAAATCAAAAATGTATTCTTCAATCTTGTATAATATAATAATCAATTATGTATTTATTATATTAAATTGTTAAATTTGAGTCAAAAAGTGTGTTTTAAGAAATCTTTGTTATTTTGAATCTAAAAAAATTTTTTGTTATTTTTTTCGTCAAAATTAATTTTTTTTCATTTAATTATTTTTTTATTCTTCTATTTTTCATTAGAAAATAAACTTTGTAATTTTTTAGTTAAAAGAAGCTTTTTTTAAAACAAAACTCTCTGTTATTATGTTTGTTTTTCCCTAAATAATATTGTTATTTTTTAAACAAAATTAACTTTATTTTAAGGTTCAAAATACCTTCTCTGATAAAAATGTTATTATTTGCCATTAGAAAATATTGTTATCGACCTTTAATTTTTTTTTGTCAAAGTTTACTTCTTCATAAAAATTTGTGTTATTTTACAGTAAAAGTTAACTGTTTTTCTTATTTTTCATTTAAAAATGCTTTTGTCATTTGTCATTAAAAATTAACCTTGATTTTTGGCTCACTGAATTTTTGGTATTTTTTCCCTTAATAATATTGTTATTTTTTAATCAAAATTAACTTTTTCATAAAATTATTTTTTATTATTCAATGAAAACTAACTTTTTTTCTATTCAAAATATCTTTATTATTTAGATCAAATTTACTTTGTAAATCTCTCAAAATCTGAATTAGTTAAAAATTACTAATTATTAGTCAAATCGTGGCTGAGTTTTTGTTTCAGTAATTAGTAAAAAATAACTAATTATTAGTAAAGTATGACTAATTATTAGTAAAAAAAGTAACTAAAAAATAGTTGATATTTGACTAATTAAATTAGTAAACAGAATTTTGCTAAAATATTAGTTATGTTGACATAACCTAAAATTGAATTTGATTAATAATCAGTTATTTTTTACTAAATGATTAGTAGTAATATAACTATTTGAATTAGTGTCTAAGTTTTTGCTTTCAAATTAGTTATTTTGGACTAATTCCGATTTAGAGAGTTGATCTATGTAAAAAATTCATTTTTTTTTTCAAAATCAAATTTGGCATTTTTTTCTTTAATAACATTGTCACACTTTTCTTCCAAAATAATGGTATTTTTTCACTGCGTAAAATTTGTTTAATTTTTTGTTCAATAATATTTTTTTATTGTTTAAAAATATATTTGTCATATCTTACAATTAGTAAAAATAACATTATTATTTTTTCATTTTATTAAATTTGGTATTTTTCCCCCTCAATAATATTGTTATTTTTTAAACAAAATTTACTTTTTTTTAAGGTCCAAATTAACTTTTCCGTTAAAATTTTTTATTATTTATCATTAAAAAACATTTTTATCGACTTTTAAATATTTACTAGTTTTTGATCAACGTTAACTTCTTTATAAAAATCTTTGTTATTTTTCAGTAAAAGTTATCAGTTTTTCTTCTTTTATATTCAAAATTATCTTTATAATATCTCATTAAAAATTAACCTTGATTTTCTGCGGATTATATTTTTGGTATTTCTTCCTAAATATCATTATTTTTCAATCAAAATTAACTTTTGCGTCAAATCTTTTGTTATTTTTCATTAAAAAATATATTTGTTATGTTTTATGTAAAAATTCACTCTTTTTTTGGCAAAAATAATTTCTTCTTAAAAATATTTTTCATTATTCAGTGAAAATTGACTTTTTTCTTTTTCTCTAATCACAATATCTCTATTATTATTTATAGGTAAAACTTACTTTCTTATTCATCTGTATAAAAAATTTTTTTTTTTCAAAATCAAATTTGGGGTTTTTTTTCTTCAATAACATTGTTACTTTTTCTCCAAAATGAATGGCATTATTTATAGCTACGTAAAATTTGTATAATTTTTTATCCAATAATGTTTTTTTATTATTTAAACATATATATTTGTTACATTTTAGTCAAAATGACCTTGATATTTTTTTCCTTAAATAATATTGTTAATTTTTAAAAATATTAACTCTGGTATTTTATTATAAAAATTAATTATTTCCGTAGAAATTTTTATTATCTCTTATTAAAAAATATTTTTGTCTATTTTGTAGTAAAAATTAACTTATTTTCCTTTATTATTATTTTTATTTTGCTATATTTACATAAAAGTTTTTTTTTACTATTTCTCAACTAAAACACGTTGTGCGAAGTTTCCACGTCTTTGAATAGTTTCTTCTTATTTGGAGATTGATGATTTCTCCCTTTTTGTATTAACTTAATTTTTCTCACGATTTTTTGTTAATTTTCTTGAGAATTATAATTGCTTCCGGACTTGTATGTATCAAGCACCTGTGCGACGTGACGCCTAGTCACGTGACATAAGGAAGAGGAGAGTGTTTAGAAAACACTGTACTATAAGTCATAACTCTTGCCGAGATCCTCACACTTCCTGCTTTCAAAATTTAAACACTCTTCACGTAGAAAAATCCGTTGTAATATGGACCAAGATTTTTATGAATGAACGAAGCTGTAGAGATTAAATTCTCATTTTTTCCTTGGAGACGTTTAATAAAAAAGAGTGTTTTTTTTTGGTAAAAAAAGAATTGTAAAAATTTTCCAATTTTACAACTAGTGTCAACTTTATTTCAATTTTCGGCTAAAAATTGATTAGAATACATAAATTTGTTCATTTGTTGTTTAAATTTCCAATCCCGAGTTTTGCAATTGACAATCATTGTGAGTAATTTGAGACATGTTTTTAAATTTATAACTTTTTAAATTTTATGGAAACTATAAAATATACCAGTGGAGTAGAAATAATAAAAAATCAATTACTAATCGTAAATATCGACCCATTAGGAATATGTATATACATAAAAAGAAAAAGTACACGCTGTGAGATTTTGTAGAATAATATAACTTAATAGATATTTCTAAACTATGTTTACCCAGCGTGAGCGGTTGTTAATTAATTTAAAATTATAAATTCGATTCACCTTTGACCCGAAACCAGAATTCGGGAATATGTCAAGAAATAAGTTATATTGAAATTAATTGTAATTTGCTCACTGGAAAAACTTTCAAAACTTTTAAATGCATTCAAATAACAGGTTGGACCAGTTTTTGTCCTGTTAAAAATATTCAACTGAGGTTCGAAAACAGTAGTTTTATTCTCTTTTAGAAAGTCAATTTCATTTAATACTATCGCGTCTGAGATTTATTCAAAAGATTGACTGCAGCTGAGAAAAGCGTTTATTTTAATAATGATACTCTTTTAATTAATAATTTGATTTCGTGTATTTTAATAAATTTGATCTCTCTATAATTCTATTAACAGATTAAAAAAAAAACGTTGATAATTTACGAAATGCTTGAAACTCGTTAAATATCCAGTAATAACGAAATATTGAACCAAACTTAAATTATCAAAGAAAGAAAATTAATTATTTCAGCTGTTTGAATCAATTAATAATTGGGATTAATTTTCTTCGTGTAGCACGAGGATATTGAAATTTCCTATGAAGAAGTAATTTCCTACTTGAATTATGACTCTTCCTGATACCCGATTTAAAGGAAATAATATTCATTTAATATTTAATTTGGAATAGAATGCTTTGCACTAATTAAGGATGTAGTTCAGCTCGTGAAATGCGAAACAACTTTCACGAAAAAATGGTCGAGCCAATCATTATCAGACTTATGTAATCGCACTTTCGGCCCTCTTTGTTCACTATTGCTTCATCTGATAAGGTTATTTTACAGTTGAACAATTAAATTCATTGTTCTATAAAATTCTCAAAGAAACATTCAATAATTAATTAAATACTTCGGGAAAGTCAAATAACACGCGTGACAATGATTTTTAGCAATTAATCCAGTAATTCAAAACAAAAGATATCAAAATATCAGAATTAATCAGGGAATATATAAAAAAGGAAAAATTATTATTATTATAACTAGCAACATTAACTTTGCATTGTTGTTGATACTTTAAAACAATAAATTTTTGCGAATTCAAATAATGAAAATTACGAAATTGAAGAATATATCTGAAAAATAACGAAAATAATGGACAGTTGAAAACAAAAATCAAAAAATGGCTACATAATTATCTAATTAAAAAGAATAGTTTAAAAAATTAAACAATAAATATTTAATTTAAAAAAAATAGTTAAAAAAAATTATAGGAATAACTGTTGCAAATAATTGCAAATTGAACAACTAGATTGAAATCGAAAAAAATAATAAACAGTTAAGAGAATAAATTGAAAATTTAAGAATTAAATTAAATTCTGAAAAAATAATTGAGAATTGAAAAAAATTACAAATTGACGAAAATACTTGACAATTAAAAATAAAATTAAAAAAATGGCTAGATTAATACACAACAGAATAGAATAATTTAAAAATGAAAAAATTGTAAGAAGTAATTGAAAATTGCGGAAAATAATTAATAATTGAAGAAAATAGTTGAAAAATGACGAAAACAATTGTCAATTATTGAAAACAAAATTCGAAAAATAACTAGATTAATAGACAACTAAGAAAAATAATTGTAAAAATTAAACAAGAAATATTAAATTTAAAGAAAGTAATTGCAAATTGAAAAATTAAGAAAATTATAAGAATAATTGTTGGAAATAATTGCACATTTAACAACTGGATTGAAAATTGAAAAAAAATCTTTAAAATTGAAAAAAAATTATTGAAAATTGAAGAAAGCAATTAAAAATTGAAGAATGGTATTGAAATTTATGGAATACACTTAAAAATAGAAAAAAATTAATTTCAAAAAACAAAAAATTAATTACAATTGGAAACTGAAGTATGGAAATAAGAACTGAAGAATGGATTTAGAAATTAAAGAAAAAAATTAAACAATTAAAAAGGGGAATTTAAATATATTAAAAAAATAACTTAGAATTAAAGAAAATAGTTCTAGAATTGAATAATTAAATTAAAAATTTAAAACAATTTTTATAAAAGAAAAAATAATTGAAAAAATACTAGAATTATTGAATATTGTGGAATTAATTGGAAAACGATAAAAATATTTGAAAAATAAAGAAATAAATTGGAAATTAAAGAATTAAGTGGGAATTTTAAGAAAAAAATTGATAATTAAAAGAAAAATTACAATATGACGAATATAATTAAATATTGACGAAGATAATTAACTATTAAAAAAAATAATTAATAATTTAAAAATTTCGAAAAACGGTGAGAAATCGGCATTCGAACAAAAAAAAGTTTTAAATTAATGAATAATCATAAAATTGCAGGAGAATAATTAATTGTTAATTGAAAATTGATGAAAATTCTGAAAAAATTTGTGTAAAATAAATGAAAATTGAACAATTGTATTGAAATTTTAAGAAAATAATTGATAATTGTGAAAATGTGAGAAATATTGAATATTGAACAAAATAATTGAAAAACAAAGAATGTCATTGAAAATTGAAGAAAATAATTACAAAAATCGAAGAAATAAACTGGAAATTAAAAAATTAAATGGAAATTTCAAGAAAATAATTCATAATTAAAAGAAAAATTATAATCTGGCAAAAATAATTAACAATTGAAAAAAAATTTCTAAAAATGATAAGAAAAATCGGCATTTGAACAAAAAAAAATTCTAAAATTAATGAATAATTATAAAATTGAAGAAAAATAATAAATTGACATTTAAAAACTGATGAAAATTATGGAAAAAATTGTCAAAAATAAATGAAAATTGAAGAATTGTATTGAAATTTCAAGAAAATATTTGATAATTGAAAAATTGCGAGAATTATTGAATTTTGAATATAATATTTAAAAAACAAAGAATGCGATTGTCAAAATAATTTTAAAATTAAATTATATAAATTTAAATATAAATATAAATAAAATATATATTTAAATATAAATTTAAATTATAATAATAATTTAAAATTAAAAAAATAATTATATATTTTATTCTTTTTGTATTGAAAACTGTTAAAATTATTTGAACTGATATTTACAAATTTAATTTTTAATTAATTTAAATGCATTTTTTAAAAAGTATCAGATGTAAAACAAAAAATATCTATGTGCCAAACTTCAGGTGCAGATTATTATTATTCCACTAAATTAACACATAATTTTGATTTTAATAATGTGAAGACTTTAAATTATGAAAAAAATGAGTACAAAAAAGAAGACATTTAAAGATGATTTATATTTAAAAAATCGTTAATTCTACAGTAAATTTTAATACTGATATAAAATAATAGAGTTTTTGAAATCACCGATATATCTTTTTGTTTTTCAATTTAAAATCGATTTTATTAGTATACTGATTCGATTTTAATATAATTCGTTTTATACTAACCTCAAAATTACAATGTGATTTATTTTAACCTACAATATTGATTTTATTATTAATCATTTAATTTTTTAATGTTTATAATTAAGGAATCTCCTTTCTGGAGGCAAAAAATTTGTTATATTCGCGAATTTTGTTATATTAATAAAATTTGGTAAATTGGAAAATTTTTTCTTCTTTTTTATTTATTATATTTTAATTGCAGATTTCTTTCATTCATTGTTATAATTGTATCATCTTTTTCTGTTTGATTTATTTGAATATTTATTTTTGTTGTGACCTAACAATGACATTTAATTTGTCGAAACATGTCTTTTAAAATCCAATAATTAATTTTTGAGGTTATTTTGAGTTATTCGTTATAAGGTCTGATAAAAAGTTTTATAGTTTAGAAAAGTTATTATTGGTCAATGTTAAAATTAGCGCCAAAAATTCAAGCGAATAAAGATTTGACTTACTTTGAAAAATTTTATGAATTAATCGTTAATTAATTAAATTATTTATAAAAAGTACCGTTTTTGTAAAATTGTGAAGTGTTTTTTTAAAAGCAAGTTATGTTCAATTGCTTGATATTTAATTTTTTATAGTTAGAATTATCTTTTTTAAACTGATAAAGAACAGGAAATAAATCATACTCTTTACACACATTGAAGTCATGAATAGCATTAAAAAATGGAAGTAATAAAAAAACGAATTTGTGAAATTATAAAAAAAGTGTTAAGTATAATAGGAATAATTTGAATTACCCGTTTTCAATAATCATTTCTACTCGCAGTGAATCATTTATAAATGAAAAAATTCTCTATGCTGAACTCTGCAACGGTTGAGTGATATTTCCTGTTACTGCAACAGAATTTCCTAGTTTTAAAATTTTCGCACTTGCTTACCTTAAAGTTAAATGATCGTGATTAGTTTAACGACTCGTTTATTCGAGATTTTTAAAATCAGAAGTTAATTTGATTAAATCACATTTTAAACATGAATATATACTACAATTTAAATATTATATAGCACAGCAATTTAAAAAAAAAATTAATTATTTAAAAAATACACAAAAATTTATATTTGTTTCTATTGCTCATGTCCAATGTATAAAAAAACAATAAAGAATTTCAATCCTTGTTTGGAAATTGACGAATAAAAATTCGAAGTAAAAAATTATTTGTGATAAAAATGGAGATTGCGTCACATGATAATAATTAGCATAAGTATGTAAGATTTGTGACAAATTGCGATTGATTTAATTTTCGTCTGAATGGATAATAGAAGAAATTTTTCTTTGAGAAATGATTAATTCAGTAGATCTTGATTAAAGTTAAAGAAAAGGCATTTTCTTGTAGGAAAAGAACAAAGTCTTAACTCAAGCTGATGGAAATTGTGTGCCCCTAGACCATTACGCAAATAAAGAAATATACGTATTGCCGTTGGTACCTGAATCGCGAAATACTCGATAAATATCGTTAGTGTATTCAGAATGTCACTTGTCACCGACACGATTTATGCTTGCACTTTATGCACGTATGTATTTTATCGCAAATGAGAGTGCGTTTCTGTCGAAATCACTGCGTTCGATTAATTAGACCCACATGTCGTTGAAGAGAAAATTTTACTCTGATCTTTGCATCCACCGTATAGTATATATCTTCATCATTGTTAAAAATCTTCGAACGCATAATATAAATTAGTCACGATGGAGTTTAATTAGCGCTAATTGAATATTTACATAAAGCCGAGATTTCGGAATTATTGAACAATAATTGTTTATTAAGCGAAAGCCAGTGCCGCGGTAACTGATGGTATATATCAATTTACTTGAATTTCTTCGATGTGTTATTTAAATTATTTTTTTTTTAATTTTAATTGTAAACGATGTTAATGAGAATTATCTTCCGAATCACTTTTTGACTTTAAAGCATATTAGCTGGATAATTTTGATGTGATAATAAAATTGGTGTGTTTTTCGGTTAAGTGCTCATTATGATTGTAATAAAGTCTGTCAGAATTTTTTATTTTTGGGTAATATCCCGAGTCGAAATTTTGAGGCTACTTTAACGCTACATAGTCCAAAATTTTTAGGAAATAGAGGTTTAAAGTAGAAGCAAATTCAATACAATTTAGCTTCTACTTTGGTGCTATTATTGGAAGAAATTTCCTGTTTCCGCGATGAGAGCGTTACAGTAGAAGCTAATATTCAACTATATTAAGGCCTCTTTTAACGCTCAAGACCCCTTTTTATTGATCTTCTAAAGTCTAAACAAAGAAAGAATCTGTTTTTGCGAATAAAACTGAAATTAATATGAATGAAATTATAAAAAAAAAATATAAAATAAATATTCAAAATTCATGCGCTTTTAGAATTCGTCACACTTAATACACACAAGCTGGAAATAGTCTAAACTTACTAAATAAATTATTATAACGCAAGTGGGGATTCGAACCCACGACATAACGACCTACGCACTTATAATCTAACGCACTAACCACTACGCTACCGACGCTTATGAACTTAATATTTAATTTTCACAGTGTCCTTATGATACAAATTATGAATAGTTTTTTTAGGACTTTTCAACAAAATTGTTACATATCGCCAATTTCTGAATGTTTACGGAGATTTTTTATGTATTTTTCATTTGTTTAAACAATTTATTATTGTCAAGTTACAGGCTGATATTGATTTAAATCATTGAAGCATTTGCATTAAAATCATGATTTAAATAAAAAAAAAACTTTACAATTCTCCGGATGTCTAATACTGCATGTAAAAAATCACAAACCATAAAAAAAACCACAAATTTGTGGATAAATCTTAAAAATTTCAATTTTAATATTTTACTCTTTATAAAATTTAAATAATTCGGCTAATATAGATAATCAAAATACCTACGATTTACAAATTTTTGGTATGAAGATAACAAAAAAATAATATCAAATTTTTATATCTTTATAGGTCATTATAATTTAAATAAATTCCAAACGTCAATAAACTCATATTTCAATTTTTTCAAACTTTTAAATGTCAATTAATTCAAATTTAAAGACACATTAGTTAATGCAAAATAATTAAATAATATTAATTATTTTTTATATTCACAATAATCCTTTTTTTAAGTCTTACAATATTTGTAATTCTTCTTTAGTTTCTAATTCAGTTTCTTTTTCGAAACTGTTTAAATTTTATCTTATAATTTCTTATTTTTACAAAATTTAAAGATTTTTTCTCCTTTTACTAATGGTATTTTTTTTTTGTATTTGTCATTTTATTTTATTAATAAATAAATTATAAATAATAAATAATAATTATTATTTATTATTATTTCGTTGAGTTTCATAAGTTTTTTCATATTTTTTTTCTGAAGGATTTTTACTTTTCTTTTCTGGACTTTTTATATACATTTTTTTAATTTTATTTTCATCAATTTTAATTTTTTAAACAAATTATTGCCAGTAATTACTAATTCTTTACAAATACACCTAGGAAGATACAAATTTTTCCTAATTTTACAAATAAATTACTGGGCTCTGGTTAGAAAAATAAAAATTATTGACCATAAATTATTATTTTTATATTTTAAAACAATTTATTATTGTTAATTTATAACATTTAAAAACACCTAGCAAGTAGTAGTTTTTTAATTTGTTTACTTTTTATATTGAAAAAATAAGATATTTATCAAAATTAACGACAATCACCACTCAAAATTGTTTAAACAAATTATTGTTAATAATTGTTATTTTTTTACAAGTGCATCTAGAAAGATACACATTTTCCCTAATTTTACAAATTATTGGGTTTTGGTTATAGATTAAAATTTTTTCCTCTTAAGGGCTAATCAGAGGAACAATAATTGAAGAAAAAGTTAGTTTAACTCCCGTTTTTCTTATATGTTAAATAAAAAAGTATATTTCAATGGAAAAAATGACTGAGTTTCACTTGCAGGTTTAAAGTAGAATAAAAATTTTCATTTCTTTATAACTGGGAATGTGGAGCTTTAAAAGAGCTGCTAATTTTAATGATTGGAAAAATGAAACATGTGTATAGACGTAAAGTAGAAGGAAATATTATTACTAGAAGTAAAGAAGAGGCTAAAAATTAAGAAGTCGTTAAGTAGAAGCTAAAGTTCCTCATGAGCTTCAAAGTAGCTTCAAAATTTCGACTCGGGATATGTGTTTGGTAGTAATGGTAATATGGTGAATATTTACATATGATAATAATTATAATAATATTAAAATAATATTAAATCAGTCATTGAAACAACTACAATTAAAATAACAAAATCAACATCAGAAATAATATAGCCGACAATGATAGTGATAACAACAATAATAAAAACTTGAAAAGAACAAAATAATAACAATGATAACAATGTTATGTTGATCCCTTTTTGTGAGGTAAGGTGAATGTCCCAATTAGTGTCCTACTTAAAATTTTTCGGGATTTTATCAAGAAAAAATTCGTTTCATACTTTTTTATGGAAATAATTTTTTACATTTACATGAAGCTACTCTTTTTCTGAATTGAAAATGATTTTAATTCAAGTTTTATTATAAAAATGCAATAAATTATTGTTTTTTAAAAATATAATGTTATTGTACCAATTTGTGCTCACACATGAAAAATGCATGGCGATTGTCATTTTTTTTCTTGATTTGTCAAAATAGACAACAAGACTATGGTTTTTCTGTAAAATTTTATATTTTTAAGTGAACCAGGATTATAAAACACAAATCAACACGAAGAATATAAAAAATTAAATTGATAATATATATTTTTTACACTATTTTCGTATTATTTTTATTTAATTTTGAGCATTTAAATTCAGTTGAGTACAAATTGGTACATTGACACAAATTGGGACATTTACCTTAACATAAAATATAATTTTAACCCCACAAAAAAGGTTTTCATGTTCTATTGTGAATAGAAAAACCAAACAAAAAGTGACAATACCAACAACAAAAAATTATAAAATTAAGAAAGAATAGAAACAATTAATAAGATATGCACTAAAAATACAATAACTGCAGCTACAATAATTAAATAACAAAATGATGATAGCAATAGCAACAATAAATATTGCAATAATTTACAAAATAAAACTAACTACTAATTGAATTAGTCAAAATTTAACTAATTCATAACACAGCCCTGTACAAAATTTTTTTTTTTTCCCAAGACACTGCACTAGTGTATTCCTACATATTTTTCTTCGCTGAATCCGAATCCGAAGTCAGAATAACCAGATTCGCTTACATTTTTTAGATAATCTCAAAAAATGTTCAACAACTCAAAAAAACAAATTGTTGTCTAAAAAAAGCGATTATTTCGTGTTTTTCAGAAGTTTTGTAAGATTATCTAAAAAAATTTAGCCAATCTGATTATTCTCTGTCTAAATCTGAATTAGTTAAAAAAAACTAATTTGAAAGCAAAAGCTTAGTCACTAATTGAAATTGTTATATTTCTACTAACTATTTAGTAAAAAAACTAACTATTAGTCAAATTCATTTTTAGGTTATATCAAAATTACTAATATTTTAGTAAAATTCTGTTTACTAGCAATTAGTCAAATTTTAAATATTTTTTAGTTGTATTTTTACTAATAATTAGTCATATTTTACTAATAATTAGTTATTTTTAACTAATTAGAGGAACAAAAACTCAGCCACGATTTTACTAATAATTAGTTATTTTTAACAATTCATACGTAAGAATACACGAGCGTAGTGCAGTGGCGTAACTGTTAAGGGGCAAACTGGGTCAATGCCCTGGGGCCCTTGAACCCTAATAGACCTTCATTATTAAAAATAAATTTATATAAATAAATAAAATAAATTAAATTTTGCAAATTAATTGAAAAAATACTTAATCAATTAAAAATTGGAAAAAGTAATTTAAAAAATCATTGAAATGCTTTAAAAATACAGAAAATAATTTAAATTTGAGAAAAAAAATTTAAAATCTTAAAAATAAATTGAAAAAAAATTATGATAAATTAGTGGAATGTTTTGAAAATTAAGATAAATAATATAAAATTAAAAAAAAATCATTAAAATTTGAGAAAATAATTGAAAAAATTACATAATTTATTTTAAATAATGAAATATTAAAGAAAAATTAAGAAAAATACTTTAAACTTTTAGACATTCATTGAAGAAAAAAGAAAATAATTAAAAATTAGAGAAAATAAGTATAAAAATAAAAACATAATTTAAAATTGAGGAGAACAATTTTTAAATAAAATGAAATAATTGAAATCTTTTTGGGAATTATGAAAAAGAACGAAAGTAATCAAAAATTGAAGAAAATAATATAAATAATTAAAAATTGAATGAAATAATGGAAATGTCAGAAAAGTAGTTTAAAATTTTTGAAATAAGGAAAGAAATGAAAAAATTTAAAATTTAAGGAAATAAATGTTAAAAAATAATTAAAAAAATGATTTTAAAATTTGAAACTTGAAATAAATAATTGAAATGTGATCCAAACAATGATAAGTTGTAAAAAATAAATGACATTTGAGTGAAATACTTGAAAAAAAAAAAGTACAGAAATTTTTTATAAATAAAAAAATTAATTAAAGTTTGAAAAACCAATTAAAAGAAATAAGAATAACTAAAAGTTAAAGAAAAGAATTGAAAAGCTAAAAATAATTGAAATTCACGATAATTAATAAAAAAAATTGTAAATTAAGAAAACAAATGAAAGTGCCCAATTATAAATAGAAAAAAATAATTGAAATTTTAGAAAAATACTTAAAAATCTTAGAAAATTAGAAAAATAATTAAAAACTGATAAAATGAATTCAAAATTGAAAAAAATAATTGAAATATGCTGAAGATAATTTAAATATGAAAAATTGAGTGCAGTAATTAAAAAAATCATAGAATATATCTTTAAAAAAAGAAGATAATTACAAAAAATTTTTAATTAAAGAGAATAATTAAAAAGTCGCAGAAATAATTGAAAATTTATGAAAATAATTGAAATTTTGAAAAATATTTAAAAAATTTTGGAAAATAAGTTGAGAAAGTGAGAATATTAAATAACAATTAAGGAAAATAATTGAATATAATTATAAAATTAATTAAAAATTGAAAAAAATAATTGAACTATGCTAAAAATAATGTAAGATTGATAAAGAAAATTGAATTATAATAAAAATAATTTAAATACGATATATTGAAAACAGTAAATAAAATTTGAGAGAAATAATTGAAAAAAACACACAATATGTGTTTAAAAAAAGAATATAATTGCAGAACTTTAATTTTTTTTATTAAAGAGAATAAGTCAAACATCGCAGAAATAATCGAAAATTGTTGAAAATAATTTAAATTTCAAGATAAAAGAATGCAATTTTTGAAAATTATGGAAAAATAATGAAATTAATTAGAAATTGAAGAAAATAATAGAAAAAATGCAGAATTTATTTTTCAGCATTAAAAAATAAATGGAAAATTGTTTAAAACATGGAAAATTGATGACAATAATCTAAATTTGAGATGATAACTGAAAATTTCGAAACTTAATTGAAAAATAATGAAAATATTAAAAGATGGAGAAAATAATTTCAAAATAATAGAAATAAATGAAAATTGAAGAAGATAATTATTTAAAATATTTGAAAGTTCAGGAAATTAATTAAGAAATTATGAAAATGATTAAGAATTGAAAATAATAATTGCAAAATGACAAAAATAATGGTAAATAAAAAAAATAATTTAAATTTGCGACGAACAATATAAAAATTAGGAATAAATAATTAAATTGATTTAATGACGAGGGAGAAATAATTAAAATTAAAAAAGTGATTTAAAAAACTAACCAAAATTTGAAGAAATTTGAAGAAAGTGAATTTAAGAATTAGAGAAACAATTTAAAAATAATTAGAAGTTGCAGAAAATAATTGAAAAATTATGAGAATAGTACAAAATTGTAGTTTAAGTAATTAAAATCATAATAGAAAAGAATTATTAAAAATCGAAGAAATTTTTAAATTATTTTAAATTTAGTACTTTTGAAACGTGAATTAATTGAACTTTTAATCAATGCAACTTCACATTTACTGAAATTTGAAGACATTGAAATTGCTATAAATTTAAAATTTAAAAAGATTTTGAAAAGGTGAAATATGATTTAAAATTTTAAATTTAAAAAGAAAAAACCATCTAATGCTAAAATTTAGATGTGGACAGAATGAATGGATGAATTAATTAATTAATTAAACTTGTAAATTATTATATATAATTAGGGCCCTATTTTCCTTTTTGCTCCGGGGCCCTTGCCCCCCTCAGTTACGCCACTGGTGTAGGGTACTGGAAAAAAAAAATTTTCTTGGTTTTGATTTGTGTTTTTAAATTTTTTTTTTTTTTTTAGATTATCTCAAACATTTTAGTCAATCTGGTTATTCTGTCTTCGAATTGGGATTCAGCGAAAAAAAAATACTTAGCGATAAACTAATGTAGTGTCTCGGACAAAAAATATTTTTTTTGTAGGGCTGTTTAATTAGAGAGTAAAATTGTCCATTATAGTGCAATTTTATCCTAAAATGTGCAAAAATGATCCAACAGTTCATTTTTAAATTAATAAAAACGATTCGAAACATATTTTTGGTTTCTATAAAAATCAAAATTAAATAAAAGTTACGAGTTGAAATATGACAATGACATTTGAAAAGTGCACTAGATACATCAGCAAAACTGGACTCACTATCACATATTATGAATCAAAAGCGCAAGATTGCATGATCAGAATATAAAGAACTTGATTTTGTTGAAGGAACTGTGCCATTAATCCCATCCAATGCTTATCCTGTCAATCTCTCGAGTGTTCATTTTTAAATTTTAATTTTAAACCATCTTTTATCTCTTAACTTATAAAAATTTACTGAATTTCAAAATAAAACATGTTGAAAATTCGCCTCAATTTTAATTATTAACTTTTCGTTAGATCGTCGTATTTTGATTATAATTATTATCGACTACCAAAAATTATGAATCCATTTTTATTAGAGATGAAAAAAACGTCCCTCCGAATTCTAACCTTACATAATGACTACTAGACTATTTTGTATAAAAAAATTAAAATTAATAATAATTAATTAAATAATAATAATCTCCGTAAACTCCTGAAGTTAGTTAGTATTCTCTCTAAATCTGAATTAGTAGTTTTCTACTATGAATTAGTCAAATTCATGGCTCATTTTTCTCTAATTCATATAGTAGAAAACTACTAATTCTTAGTAGAAAACTACTAATTCTTAGTAAAAAAACTACTAATTCTTAGTAGAAAACTACTAATTGAAATAGTGAAACTTTATTTTTAAAAAAAGTAGATTTTTTTACTAATTTAATTAGTAGTTTTCTACTACAAAATTAGTAGTTTTCTACTAAGAATTAGTGAAATTCTTACTATTTTAATAGTAGCTCACTTTTCGCTAATTCATTAGTAGAAAACCACTAATTCAAATTTAGAGAGTTTATATTTATGCATCTTTTTCTGTCCACGTTTTAAAGTCTGAAGTGAAGTTAGTTAGTATTAATATTTATTTATCTTTTTCTGTCCACGTTTTAAAAACTGAAGTGAAGTTAGTCTTAGTCCCTGTTATTTTATTGATTTTGACTCTCTTTATCAGGAAATATTTTGAAATTTGAATTAAAAGAATAAGGTAACCTTTTTCGTTAGTGTCGTGTTGTGATGGTTTTTAATTATCATTTGTGTAAAAGAAAGTTTCGAAAAATGCTTTAAAAATTTATTATGGTTTTTGAAGAAGTGTAAAATATATACACATGCAATTAATTTCCTAAATTTTCAGTTATTATCTCAAATTTAGATTATTGTCATCAATTTTCCATTATATAACGATTTTTTAATTATTGTCTTTTGCTTAAAAATAAATTCTGCAATTTTTCTTGATTTTTATCAATTTATAATTATATTCATTATTTTAGCATTACTTTTAAAAATTTAAATTATTTATCCGAAATTGCAATTATTTTCATCAATTTTCGTTATTTCTGCGATTTTTTAATTATTCTCTTTAATTAAAATTCTTTAAGTAATTTTGTAATTATTATTTCTTTTAAACATATATTCTATGCTTTTTTCAGTTATTTCTCTCAAATTTTATTCAATGTTTTCAATTTTTCATATTCAAATTATTTTCATCATAATTCAATTTTCTTTATCAATCTTAAATTATTTTCAGTTTATTTGAATTATTTTTTTCAATTTTGAATTAATTTTATCATTTTTCAATTATTTTTCTCGATTGTTAATTATTATTCTCATTTTCTAAAATTATTTTCTAAGATTATTAAGTATTTTTCTGAAAATTCAAATATTTTCTTCAATTTCTAATTATTTTCATTTGTTATCAGAATTTCAAATTTTTTTTTATTAATTATCGTATATTTCAATTATTTTTAGCTTTCTTCCAGACTTTTCTCCAATTTTTAGTTTTTCTCATTTTATAAAATTAATTTCTAAAACTTTTTTAAGAATTTTTCTCAAATTTCTATTATTTTCGTCAATTTTTAATTATTTTTCTTTGTTTTCATAATTTTCAAAAGATTTTATTAATTATCGTAAATTTCAATTATTTTAAGCATTCTTCCAGTTTTTTCTGCAATTTTTAGTTCTTTTCATTTTTGAAAATTATTTTCTAAGATTTTTAAGAATTTTTCTAAAATTTCAATTGTTATCTTCAATTTTTAATTATTTTCATTTGTTTTCATAATTTCAAAACTTGTTTATTAATTATCGTAAATTTCAATTACTTTTAGCTTATTTCTTCAATTCGTTTCTCCAATTTTTAGTTATTTTCTTTTTTTTAAATTGATTTCTAAGATCTTTATGTATTTTTTTCAACTTTCAATTATTTTTTCTTTATTTAAAAAAAAATCTGTAGTTTTTTCAATTATCTTACTTAAATGTCATTTATTTTTTTACAACTTATCATTGTTTGTATCATATTTTAATTATTTTCGGCAAGCTATACAATTTAAAAACATTTTTCAATTATTTTCCAAAATTTATTTCCTTCAATTTTCAATTCTTTACATTTGTTTCATAATTTCAAAATTTTTTAACTATTTATCTGACTTCAATTATTTCATTATTTATAACATTTTTTATATTATTTTCTTCAATTTTCAATTCCTTTCGTTCTTTTTCTCGTTCTTTTTCATAATTGACAAAAAGTTTTGAGTTATTTCTTTTTAATTAAAACTTGTTCTGTTCAATTTTAAATTATGTTTATCTTTTTTCATTTATTTTCTCTAATTTTTAATTATTTTCTTTTATTCCAATGAACTTCTGAAAGTTTTTAGTATTTTTCTCAAATTTTGTTTAACTTTCCTTTATTTAAAATATTTTGTGTAATTTGTTTAATTAATTTCTCAAATTTTAATTATTTTTTTTAATTTTAATTTATTTATCTCAATTTTTAATCATGTTTTTTCAATTTTCAATTATTTTCTCTTATTTTTCATTATTTAATTTTGTTTTAATTTACTTTTAAGATTCTCAAGTATTTTTCTTAAATTTACATTTTTTTCTTTATGTTTAAAACATTTTTATGATTGTTTAAATTACTTTCCCCAATTTTTAATTGATTTCATTTTTTTTTCAATTACCGTAAAACAGGCTAACTTCGCTCATGTAGTGTAACTTCGCTCAGTAGAAACTTTTTTTTCAAAAATTATTTATTGTTATTTCTAGGAAGAAAAATATAAAATTTGCAATTGCTAATGTTAAGAAAAGTATCAAACTGTGTCTCAAGGGTATTTTAAAGTAGAATTATAGTCAAGTTTTAATAAAAATAATATTTATTTAAAGATGTCCATTTTGCTCATTGAACAAGTAGTGTGTAAAAGTCGCTTGTGAAACCTATATTTAAAATATTTTATGTTAAAATCATCTAATAATCTTATTTCCTATATCCCTAACATGATTTAGAAAAAATAAAATTACTGAAAAGTTGAATAGATTTTGAAAAAAGTCAATTTAAAAAACATATTTCATATTTGTTGGGTAATTTCGTTCATGAATACAATGTATCATTCAATTGTTTATCAAGTATCTAAGGTTATTTCTCATGACAAAATTCAAAAATTTTACGAAATTATAAAACACAAAACGCGGTTAAATATTTATTCTGATGACTGTAAATATTATAATTAAATAACATTATTTTATTTATAATGATTTTATAAAGTGATTATAGCTTGTAAACTAACATATTTTTGTTGTTAAAAATTAAAGTCATTAAAGTTGAGCGAAATTACCCCACATTGAGGTGTAATTTCGCTCACAATAAAAAGGTATATTAAATAGGTTTACGCAATATATAGTAATTTTTTTATTTTGTGAAATTAAAGAGGAAGAGTCAGAGATTATATATTTTCAGTACCAAAATTTATTATTAACTTTTTCGTATACTTTTTTAAAAAAAACATGAAAATTTGAGCGAAATTACCCTGTTTTACGGTAATTTGCAAAATTTTCAATTATTTTGTTCAATTTCAATTATTTTTTGCAATTTTTTTTAATTCTAAAATATTATATATTTTGTCCTAAATTAATATTTATTTTCTTTATATTAATTGATTTTTAAATATTATATTTAAAATATTTATTTTTTCCTATTAGACAAATATTATTTACCGATTTGTGATATTTATTATTGTATTTTATAATTTGTAAAATGTATGAAAAAATAATCGCGCGCTGGCGCGCGTTTTATTTTGCTATAGTTAATAATAATAATAGTTAATTAATGATTATTATCATCCACATAATCAACATTTTCTTCTTTTTCTTCTTCTTTTTCTTACTATTATTATTTTTTTCCTTTATACGAAACAAGTTTAAGAGAGGTGAAAATTCATTATTATAATAATAATAATTATTATTATTTGACTATAAATGGATAATCTTGACTCATTGAAAAAAAAACGTTTAGTATAGCAAGAAGCATTGAGAAATCCTTTTTCAACAAAAATAAATAAACAGATTGCAAAATAATATAAGTAATGAGCATGAAAGCGTGGAAAGAAGCAATTTCTGCAATTAAAATGAAATATATTTAATGCAGTAATATAAAGATGTAAAGTGGAAGCTTTTAACATGGACTAATACGTGTTGAATATTGTAACACAGTTTTAATATCTCGTCGGATTGTCCGAGTCCTGAGAATAATTAAGAAGGATCCGCTTAATAAATCCACTTTATCGTTATTGTCGCCATTTATATTAATATAAGCAACAGATCAGAGCAATATAAAGAAAACGAACGTCATAAGAGAAAGGCGTGAATATATATACAGACTCTTCGGATTTAAACACCAATATTATTTTCAATTACTAACCTGCCAATAACTTTATATTATCGAAACAATAATAAGTGAATTTTGATTATATTCTATCGTCATACGTAACTTTCTTTCATCATTACTCCTATCATCATCATTTCAATAATTTCTGAAACTATTCGCAATTACTATCGATTATTCAAACTGCGGTATTTATAGTTAAATCATTATTGCGTTAATTAGTTACAATCAAAATTTAATTAATTAAACTCAGATTATTGACATTAACCCAGTTCATTTGCATTTTTCAATTCTCGTGATTATTTTTAAACAAAATTTGAAAAATATATTTAAAAAATTTCTTGAAAATTCGAAAAATGCCGAATATTTTGACATTTATCTAATGAGAAAGAATTGTTTGTCTTGGCTAATAAATTATACACTCATCGTACATAATTCCAAATAATTTTCTCAGTCGCCAATCATCCCAGGCGAAAGTAATAATTTCCATCAAAATAAACAAACAGGTGACAAAATTGTATACTTATTTTCTATACCAAACGAGGAAATAAATGACTTCAATCATTGCACTTTTCTTGTTATGCAGAGATACGACTTTCTCCTTAGTGATTTTTCTCTAATCGTCTATTCCCCGTGTATTTATTATTATTAATATTGTTATTATTATCGTCAAAAGCAGTTTCAGTCTTTTCTTTTATTTTACTGATCATGTCATATTTATCTTATTTAATATTATACATCCGTTGCTCGTTTACACAATGCATAAGGAAAATTATAATTTTGAGGAAAGATAATAATTTCTCGGCAAGTGTTATTGCAGGAAGAAAGTGAGTTGAAAAAAAAGTATAAACTGTTTCGTTAATGTTAATAACTCTCGTGGGTTTTAATAAGTTGTGCGAGGCTGTTGAAAGGAATGAGGAGTGAAGTGGGAGAATGGGAAATATCGCTATATAAGTGAAGATAGTTATCGAAGTCAGTGGATATATAACATTGTGTGTATGAATAACATGCACGATCCATAGGCGATTCAACCACTTTCATTTCGTTCCTCTCTGACACAATCTCGGCTGTTACACTTTCCTCAAGACAGATACGTTGGCCTAAGGAGTACGGTTACTCTCGTTTTCGATAAACCATTGACGTGCCTACTCACTATACACTACTTTATATTTTATGCCCAAGTATATAATTCAATCCTACAACCTTCTTCATTAAAGTGTAATTCTTGTTTAATAACTGCAAAAATATGTATGAATATATTAAAATTAATATAATCCTGTCTTCTTCATGCTCTTTAAGCGCAATTTAATGAATACATGTGCTCTAAATTTGAATATACGGAAAAATTTATGTGTTAATTAAAAAAGAATTGTAATTAACATGTTTCTGACCTAGTTTGATTTTTTAGGGTTTTGTGTGCCTAAATACACGATTTTAAATTGAAATACAGTTTACGAGAAAAATTAAAATGGTAAATGTTCTGTTTTTGATGTTTTTTGTTTCTTTTTGGTTCATAAAGTCATTATTTTTTGCTAAGAGAATGAATGCAGTATTAAAGAGATTCGAAAAAGTAACGAGAATCATGAAATTAGTCAGAGTATCGAGAGATAGAGAGAGAAATAATAAAAAAAAATCAAAAATCATAAAAGGAATCAATAGAGTGTCAAAAAGTCCGGATAGGATAAAAAGGAATTAGACAAAAAAGAAACTTAGACAGAAAAAAAAATCTAGAAAATTAGGGAATTTAAGGGGAAAAAATAGTGGATAAAAAAACAAAAGGATTCATTAGAGAATCAAGAGATCCAAGACGATCTAAAAAAATAAACTAGAAGTAGGGAGTTATTTTAAATTATCGGGTGTCAAGAGATCATAAAATAATAAAAAAAGAGCAGCAAAACATAAAAAAAATTAAAGAGAATCAAGAGATTGTGAATGAATAAAAAAGAAATTCTACAGAATTCGTAGGTAGGAGTATTAAAAAATTTGAAACGATTAAATTCAAAAGAAAGTACTCGAAAAATTGACAGAGTATCCAGATATAAAAAATAATTTTAGAAAAGCAGAAAACCTAACACAAATCAATAGAGTATCAAGAGGTTTTAAAGTTAACAAGTACGGGAGAAAAATCACAAAATGAATTTACAGAGTAACAAGAGATTGAAAAATAATATTAAAATGCAGGAAACATAAATGTAACTAATAGAGTATCAAGAGATTGTAAAAGAATAAAAAGCCAATTGTACAGAATTCGTAGGAGTATTAAAAAAATTAAAAATGATTAAATATAAAAGAAAGTAATCGAAAAATTGACAGAGTATCTAGAGATTGAAAAACAATTTATGAATCAGAAAGCCTAAGAGTATTATAGAGTATCATGAGTTTCAAAAGTTAACAAGTACGGGAGAAAAATCACAAAATGAATTTACAGAGTATCAAGAGATTGAAAAATAATAATTTTAAAAAGCAGGAAACATAAATGAAACTAATAGAGTATTAAAAGATTGTAAAAGAATATGAAAGGAATTCTACAGAATTCGTAGGAGTATTAAAAAATTAAAAAATAATTAAATACAAAAAATTGTACTCGAAAAATTGACAGAGTATCCAGAGATTGAAAAACAATTTTAAGAAGCAGAAAACATAAAAGTAACTAATAGAGTATCAAAAGATTGAAAAAGAATAAAAAAGGATACAGAATTCGTAGAAGTATTACAAAATTTGAATATGATTAAATACAGAAAAAAGTACTCGAAAAATTGACAGAGTATCTAGAGATTGAAAAACAATTTATAAATTAGAAAACCTAAGAGTATTGTAGATTGACATGAGTTTTTAAAGTTAACAAGTACGGGAAAAAAATGACAAAATGAATTTACAGATTATCAAGAGATTGAAAAATGATTTTAAAAATCAGAAAATATAAATGTAACTAATAAAGTATCAAGAGATTGTAAAAGAATAAAAAGGCAATTGTACAGAATTCGTAGGAGTATTAAAAAATTAAAAAATGATTAAATACAAAAGAAAGTACTCGAAAAATTGACAGAGTATCAAGAGATTGAAAAACAATTTATGAATCAGAAAGCCTAAGAGTATTATAGAGTATCATGAATTTCAAAAGTTACCATCTACAGGAGAAAAATAACAAAACGAAATCAAAGAGAACGAAGAAATTAAACAATAATTTTAAAAAGTAGCAAACATAAAAGGAATCAATAGAGTATCGAGTGATTATAAAAGAATAAAAAAAGAATCGTACAGAATTCGTAGGAGTATTGAAAGATTTAAAAATGATTAACTACAAAAGAAAGTGATCGAAAAATTGACAGAGTATCTAGAGATTAAAAAACAATTTGTGAATCAGAAAACCTAAGAGTATTATAGAGTATCATGAGTTTTTAAAGTTAACAAGTACGGGAGAAAAATCACAAAATGAATTTACAGAGTATCAAGAGATTGAAAAATATTTTAAAAATCAGGAAACATAAAAGTAGCTAATAGAGCATCAAGAGATTGAACAAGAATAAAAGGAAAACTAAATTCTACAGAATTCGTAAGAGTATTAAAAGATTTGAAGACAATTAAATACAAAAAAGTACTCGAAAAATTGACAGATTATCCAGATATATACAAAATAGTTTTAGAAAAGCAGGAAACCTAACAGGAATCAATAGAGTATCAAGAGATTTTAAAGTTAACAAGTACGGGAGAAAAATCACAAAATGAATTTACAGAGTATCAAGAGATTGAAAAATAATTTTAAAAATCAGGAAACATTAAAGTAACTAATAGAGTATCAAGAGATTGAAAAAGAAGAAAAAGGAAAAATAAATTCTACAGAATTTGTAAGAGTATTAAAAGATTTGAAGATAATTAAATACAAAAAAAGTACTCGAAGCATTGACAGAGTATCAAGATATAAAAAATAATTTTAGAAAAGCAGGAAACCTAACAGGAATCAATAGAGTATCAAGACATTTTAAAGTTAACAAGTACGGGAGAAAAATCACAAAATGAATTTACAGGGTATGAAGAGATTAAAAAATAATTTTAAACAGCAGGAAACATAAATGTAACTACTAGAGTATCAAGAGATTGTCAAAGAATAAAAATGGAATTCTACAGAATTTGTAGGAGTATTAATGAATTTAAAAATGATTAAATACAAAAAATAGTACTCGAAAAATTGCCAGAGTATCCAGAGGTTGAAAAACAATTTTGAGAAGCAGAAAACCTAAGAGTAAAATAGAGTATCAAGAGTTTTTCAAATTACAAACTACAGGAGAAAAATCACAAAATGAAATCAAAGAGTACGAAGTGATTGAAAAATAATTTTAAAAAGTAGCAAACATTAAAGGAATCAATAGATTACACATCAAGTGATTATAAAAGAATAAAAAAGGAACAAGTAATTCTACAGAATTCGTAAGAGTATTACAATATATTTGAAATCAAGAGGTTTTAAAATTATCAAGGGAGAAAAATCACAAAATGAATTCACATAGTATGAAGAGATTGAAAAATAATTTTGAAATACAGAAAACATAAAAGTAACTAATAGAGTATCAAGAGATTTTTTAAAAAATTTTTTTTTTTTAAAATCCGTAGAGTATCAATTGATGATAAAAGAATAAAAAAGAATAAGAAACAAGAAATACTACAAAATTTACTAGAGTATTAACAGGTTTAAAAATTATCCAATTTGGTACAAAATACGCATAAAGAATTGTCAGAGTATCGGGAGATAAAAAAAATAAAAATGGGATAATTAAAAAATAGGTATGACCCTAAAAAATATCAGTGGTGTATGAAGCGATTTAAAGTGAATTAATGAATAAATAAGAAGACAATAGGAATAAATAGAGAATTTAATGCAAAACTAGTTATTTTACATTAGTGAAAATTTAAAAGAATTCTGTCTGTTTTACAACAGCTGAAATTAGTATAAATTGTTTAGAACACTGGTTCAAAAAGATTTCGAATTTTTTAAAAGCTAATTAGAATTAGTTTAAACTCTTCCAAACTGGCCTAAACCTATTTAGAACCATTTAGAACTACTCGAATTTGTTTAGAAATTAAGGCAGTTTATAATTAGTTTAAAAGTGTTTAGAACTTGTTTAATACTATTTATAACATGTTAAAACTGTTTAAAAAATAATAGTTTAAAACTTATAGAAATCTGTTTAAAATTGTTTAAAATTTTTTGAAACTTTTCAGAACTGATTCAAAAGTGTTAAGAATTAGTTTCGAACCATTTACAATTAGATAAAACTGTTTAATTTTAAACTGTCCAGAATTATCTCTAAACTGTTTTGAATTATTTAGAACTTTTAAAAAAACTGATTAGAATTAGTTTAAAACTCGTCAGAACTTATTCAAAACTGTTCAGTACAATTTAAAACTACTTAAAGCTGTTTAGAAATTAATGTTTACAATGTGTTAAAAATACTGTTTAAAACTTGTTTTTAGTCATATTATAACTGGTTAAAATCTATTTACAATTACTCGATACTGATTAAAACTTGTATAAAACAATTTAAAGTCGATTAAAGATTGCTTATAACTGGCATAGAACTACTTTGAATTCTTTACAGATTATTTAAAACTCATTAGAGTCTAGAATTGGTTAGAACTTGTTTAAAATTGTTTAGAACTCGTTAAAACTGTTAATAACAAGTTCTCAATTGTTCACAACTATTTAATTAGTGCTTGCAAAAAATTCTTTATTACTGGTTCAAAATTGTTTTAAACTCTTTAGAATAATTAGTTTGAAACTCATTAGAATTTGTACAAAACTGTTCAGAACTAGTTAAGTACTTTTTAGAACTTGTCCAAAACTGTTAAAAATGTCTAAAAATGTTTTTAAAAATGTTTAAAGCTTTTCTTAAACTCTTTAGAACTTGTTTTAAACTGCTAGCAAATATTTAATTTTATTCTCAACATAATTTGTTTAAAATTGTTTACAACTAGTTTAAAAGTGTTTATAATTTGTTCAAAACTGTTCAGAACTTGTTTCAAACTATTTACAACTGGATTAAAACTATTTGAAGTAATTAAAAAATTTTTTTTAATTGATTCAAAACTGTCTGGAATTATTCCCAACCATTTAAATCAATTTAAACCTTATAGTTGTTTAAAAAAGGTTTTAAATTATTTACAACTGGTTTAAGACTATCTGTAGATAATAAATTTAAATTTGTAGATTCTGTAATTTTTTTGCCTTTAACTTCTTTCTATTACAAGATATGTACTTGTTTCTGTTGAAAAAAATTATTTTCTTCTTAAAAAAAAATATGTAAGTCTGGAGGGGTTAATTATATTTTATTTAGTCAATTTCGTAAATTGCTAAATTAATATATTGTGACGCAGTATAAAGAAAAAGACCTAAGAAGGAAAAAATTGTAGGTTATGTTAGTGATATTTGAAATAAAAATGCACAAAGAGGATTAATTATCTATACTAACTGTTGATGTTGAAGTCTACATTTCATCCAAAATATTCAATAAAAACTAGCTTTGAGTTAAAAAAGAACTTTTTATCAAGGAAAAACTGCTACTGAACATAACCTAAATTGTTTTCCTTCTTAGGTCCTTTTCTTTATATTGCGTCACAATATGCGACTAAAGTGAAAAAAGTAAACTAAACTATAAATTCAAATTATTAATCTAAATATTTGATACCAAATTAGTAAAAATAAAATGTGCAACAATTACAATTTCTTATGAATTTACAGTTAAATTCACTTGAAATATAAAACTGGTATTGGAAGATCAAACAATTCATGGAAACTATAATAATTTTTATCTCTGAACAAAATACACGAGCGGCTGTAATGACTTACAACAACCTTGAAAAGGGCAAGCAACCCAGTAAGAAATCATCAATACATTTCAACAAACGAACAAAAGGAACATTACATTCCTTCTATGGAATAAAAATTAACACATTGAGAATTGGTTTTATTTATTTTATTGATGATTTTCTGGTTAAAAACAAATTATAATAAAAATAAATATTATAATTTTTTAATATTCGTAATATTTGAAAAATAATTGTATTTAATTTATTAATTACTTATAAGTCATATATGTAAATATTTTCTCAACTCGTAAGGCAAATAATTAAATCTTTCTTATAAAAAATGGGAGTACTCTCTAAATCTGCATTAGTAAAAAACTACTATTTAGGGGATAAAATCATGAACGAGTTTTCTCTTTTTCAATTAGTAATTAGTACTAATTCTTTTAGTAGTTTAACATAACCTAAAAATTACTTTGACTAATTGAATTAGTAGTTTTTTTACTAAATTATTAGTAAATAATTACTATTTGACATGGTAAACTAGTTTTCACCCTTCACTGTAAAAACAGGTGTCTTACAAGTGTCTAATTTTAAGACATAAGACGTTTAGAAAGCGTCTTACAGGCATTTTTAAGACACTATCTCAATGGTTTAAAATTAAGACACCTCAAAATGTCTTAAAAGTGAGGACAAAATAAGACACTTGTTTTTAGAGTGTTAAAATAGTAGTTTTTAACTAATTCAGATTTAGAGAGTAGGTTAGTGATAAGATAAATATAAGAATCAAAAGTGGAATTATAGAAAATTGTTAACAAAAAATCGAATAAGTGCACCTAACCTAAAATGAATTTTCAACATTTATTTAATTTTCAAATCTGGGCACGATTTTAAGAAAAATTGGTGCATTTTGTAGATGGAAATTCTGATCAGTTTAAACCTAAAAATAAATTACTCTGTTTTTTGAAGTAACATTAATCGTTTAATTGAAATGTAAAAATCCTCTTTTAAAGGAATCCTGGCACTCAGAGTTACTAATTAAATTCGTAGGTTTCCACTATTTTAGGGTAAACGAGTTTTCACTTTTTCAATTACGTATTTTTCTTCGCTAAATCCGAATCTGAATCCGAAGTCAAAATTCCTAGATATTGATTCTAGTTTTTGAGATCATCTCAACAAAATTTATTCCAACTTATTTTTCTCCGATAAATTCGAATCCGGGTTGAGAATAACCATATTCGCCAAAATTTTTGAGATAATATGAAAAACTGCTCAAAAACACAACAAAAAAAAATTTTTTTTTTTGCCATATTTTCAGTTTTTAAGAACTTTTTTGAATTAAACATGAGTTCAGAACAGTTGATTTTAGAAAAAAAATTATTAAGAACAAAAATGTGCCTTTTTATGTGTAGAATAAGAAAAAAAATTTTTTCTTAATTCTAAATATTTTTTTCTGATTCTACACACAAGAAGGCAGATTTTTGTTGTTAATAATTTTTTTTCAAAATCAACGGTTCTGAACTTATGCATAATTTAAAAAAAGTGCTGTTTTTTTAAACAATTACCTATATCTTTGTAAAAATAAATCGTAGGACAATTTTTAAAAATTCGTTTTAAAGGTGATAAAATTAACTTTCAAATGCATTTATTTGACAATAAAATGTGATGATCTGTTTAAAAAATACATCAGTTTGAAATTTACCAAAAAATGGAATTTTTTGACTTTTGTTAATATTAATTAACTAATGAAAATTTTTTTTTTTCTTTCGCTCATTAGATATCCTAAAAGTAGAGCTCATAAGCTTTAAAAAAATTTCTCATTTATTATTCTATCTTTATTAGTTAACAAAATATAAATTGATAATTTTGACTGTTTTTAACGTATGCGAGGAAGAAAATAATAAAAAACTGTTCATAAAGTCAAAATTTAATGATGTTACTACAAAGTTAAACTAGGTGAGAATTATGTCCATTTCATTGACATTTCGCTTCCAAGTAAGCAAAATAATTTGCTTCCTCATAGAGGAAGCAAGAAATTAATAATATATAAGTCAATTGGGGAAGTTGTTAAAAAAAAAATTTTTAATGCAAAAAAATGTAAAAATATGAAATATTTTACGAATTCTTGATCAATTATAAAAGTTATATAGGTCAATCGATTCGTTTTGAGATAAGGAATATGATTTTTGTATTTATTAAGTTGTATTTTTAGCATAAAAAAATTTTTTGTCAAAAAACGATTTTTTTCGATGAAAAAAGGTGCTCAAAAAAATTTGGCTGGGTATTTTCAAAAATCCTTGTGTCCAAATTTAGATATTCATGAGCTTAATAAGTCATCCAAATTTTATTGGAATCCGTTTAAGCGTTCTCAAGATATCTTGTACACAAAAAACGCTACACACACACACACACATACATCTGGACATTTGCTTAGAAATGAAAATTTTCGCTTTTTAGATGAAAATGAGTCGATTTAGACTATTTTTGGAAAATCGAAAATTTTAACGATCACAAAGCTTCCTCTATGAGGAAGCAAAATAACTTTGACAATTTTAATTAAATTTTATTCAATCTGCAATCATTTGAAGCTTCATTTACTATAAGCATTTGATGTGCATTAAGAACAAAAATAATTTTAATAAGATATGAGATTTAAATGAGCTTCAAATTTGAAAAATGAATGAACAAATGGAATTTTTGGTCTATATCTTCATGAATTTAAAATAATAATAAAAAAAGTTTTATATAGTTTTGAAGCGTATATTTTAAGCTTTAAAACAAAAACAAAAATTTTTGATTCCGATAGAAATTGGCAAAGTTTCAAGGTATTAGGTACATTCAGTATACCTAAAAAAGGTTTTTTGGCTCTAAAACAAGATTTTGAGGGTGTATTAAAGATTTAATATAATACCATTCTTTTTAGTTTTTTATTACCTACAACCTCCACTAGGTCTGGTACACTGATAAAAAAAAGGGAGTAAAAATGTATTTCCCAACAGGATTTTATAAATGTCGCACCCTTTTCGAGTTTAATATAATTTTTTTGAAGTTTAAAACTATCGATCTGAAATTTTCTCTTATTGATCCTTTTTCCCTAAATTGTAAAACACTTTTATAAAATTTATAATGAATTTTCTTTCCTTGTGGTCACTCTACCTAAACAGGCACATCTTAAGTTTTTCCATGTAGCCCATCTAGTCAATAAAATATCAATTATTGCCCTAGGGTAATAATGGGCACTTTATTGACCGCTGGGCTATAATCAAGAACTTAGGATGTGCCTGTATAGGTATGTAAAATGACCATAATACCCCTGAGTTTCATAAAGAAAATTAAAAAAATATTGCCGACAATTAACACATTCGATTTATTGCAACTCAACTCGAAACTTTTAAAATTTCTTGGAAACTGTAAAAGTATCAAATATTGAAAAATTTCAAGAAATGTTCGAATTTAGATGACAATGGTCTTTGGAGCAGCAAGTGTATTGGAACTGAAAAAAAATATGATGAAAGTGACAAATGGGACTGATTAATGATTGCATAAGTATTAAGAAATGAGTTATTATTCTCAAAAGCCGGGCGACTTTCTTAAAAGGCGAAGCATGACAATTTTCCTTTGCATAACAGAATCTGTTTCGCCGTTTACTTAATTTGTTCTTATAGCTTGCAATTGACTCAATTCTTCGTCACTTTCTCGGGAGGGCGAAGCTGTTGCTAATTAACACTTTTATACTACATATATATATATAAAGATAGATACACATTCGAGAGAGTTTCCTTCCGACTTCCGACTACTGTTATTCATCTCCCCACTTGCACAATATTTTTCTCCCAGCCTCAATTTCTCCTAGGCGCTCTCTGACTTGAGACTAACTCCTATAACTGGTATCGTGTATTTTCATAACAATCGCCTTCTCAGAGACAATTTTGCGTTTCATCGAGATCCGACACTTACTTTAGGCCTGCACTCTTAACACCTTTTTTTTTTCCTTTCGATCGAAATCAAAGTTTTATTTCTTCTGGCACTTTCACGCAAGGAGAAAACTTACTACCTTTCGATAAGTATTCACGACGAATAGTTCATGTGTTAAGTAGGTCGACATTCGTTTTCTCAATTCAGATCATCCATTTTTCCAAAGGTGTGCATTTCCTTTCAGTTAAAAGTGTTGATTAAGTCAGCCTTTTTCTAGAGAGGCTGAGATTTTGTTTTCTTAATTATGACTCTTGATGGAAATTTTCATAAGGATGGTCTTTATATAGAGGATTGGTTTTTTTTTTAATTACTGCATATAGAAAGCAGGTTAATTTAGTTAATTATAAAGCTGACTATTTTTTCAATTTGGAAAAAGGAACTAGAAAACAGGTCTGCGAAATTATTAAAAGATTTGAGACATTCGGAAAGTTATGAGAAAAAAACTCTGCGATTAGAAAAATAATGAAAAAAGGAGAAAATTGTTAATTAAAATCAAATAAGTTGTGAATAAATGAGAAAATTACAATACATTGTTTAAAACTTTTAAAACTTTAAAACTTTTTTTAGTTTTTCACTAATTCAGATTTAGACAGAAATGAGAAAATCGGAGACAAGTTACTTAAAATAAGATAATGTAAGAATAAAGTACAAAAATTTACAAAAATAAATATAAAAAGTACCGTTTTTTCAATCAAATTAAATATTAATTTATAAGATTCTTGGTGGCTTAATTTAATAAAAAATTTACAAATAAAATGAAAAAAGTATTTAAAATTACAAAAATTGTGGATATTATCCTGACAAAGAGAAAAAACATAATATCAGTTTTGAAAGAATGCAAAAATCTAAAAATATTAGATAGTTTATAAAACATTGAAAAATTAACTAAAAAGTGAGAAAATTGAAGAAAAAGTCAAAATCTAATGAAAGTTATGAAATAAAAAGAAATGACAAATTTACAAATAATATTAAAAATCTTCAATAAGAAAGCTAAAATGATTCCGAGGATAATTTATTCAAAGGTGAGAAAATTAAAAAAATATATATATTTAAAAATTGTAAAAAGACGCCTAATTAAAAAATATAAAAAACCAAATGAACAAATTTTTAAACAATAATAAAGATAAAGAAATTATTTTATGCAAAAGAAAATTAGGAAAATATGGTTACTATTTTATAAAATCTGTAAGAAAGTACAAAAAGAAACCTTTATTAATTTTCTTTTTATAAAAAAATCATGCGATAATACAAATAATAAACATTTTAAAATATAGAATTAAAAGCAAACTAGTGTAAAATAAAAAAAACTACAAAAAAAAGGGATATAAAAGAATGAAATTTTTTTTTCTAAAAGGAGATTTTCGATTATTTTATTTTAATATAAGAAAATTTATTAAAATACATAGAAAAATTTTTAAAAATTGGATAAATTGAGAAACGTACCAAAAAGAAAATCCAGGGAAAAATGAGAAACTAAGAAAGAGAAACATTTTCAAGTTTTGGTAAAAGAAAAAAAAATGCCTAGAAAATGAGAACAAAATTGGAGAATTTATTATAACATCGAATTTATACAAAATAAAATGAATTATCTTTTTTTTCAATTTTTATTCTTTATAAATTAGAAACATCAAGAAATTTCGTAAAAAATAAGAAAAAAACAACAAAATGATTGTTTTAGAAAAAATAGAATTTATAATATGAGAACTAAACAGGTAGAAAGAAAGAAAAAAATTTTCCAAGGAAAAATATGATTGTAAATAAAAAGATTTCTTAAGAATTCAAAGAATGATATAAAAATAATTGTGAGAAACAAAAAAATTGTTTAAATAGAGGAATAAAAAAATAAGAACATTAAATTTTAATGGTATTTCAAATAGAGAGAAAATCTCCAAGATAGAATGTTATAGACTAAGAAAAAGTAAATAATTTCTAAAAAATATAAAATTTGGGAAACATTTATTAAACATTTATTAAAGAAACTGCTTCAAAAAAGAAGAAATATGAAAACAAATTAAAAAAATTTAAGTCTTCTAATATTAGACATATTTTTAAAACAAGTTTATGATAATTGCTAAATGTAAAAGAATCAAGAAAATCTAGAAATTTTATAAAGAAATAAGTAAATTTACGAAAAAATAGACAAATTAAAGAGAAATGCCCTTTTCCTCTCGTTACATAAAAATGATAAAAAATTTAAAAATTTTTTTGTTATAGAGTAAAATAAACTTGTGAAGGATTAGATGAAATGTTAAATAAAAATTTAATAAATCTATATTAATCGAATCCAAATGAAATAAAAGAAAATTGCATAAAATAGTTTATTTGGAATCAGTATAAATAAAGTTGTGAAAATTTACACAAAGTGTAAAAAAATTGAAAAAACTTACAAAGAGAAAAGCGATTTTAAAAAAATTTAGAACTGAAGGCAAAATATCCTTTCCCTCTCTCTCAAAATAAAAAAAAAATAAAATAAAAAACCATGAGTTTTTTTTTTTAATGAATGAGTAATTATTATAAATTTGCGAAAAATTAGACAAAACGTAAAGAATTTGAATAATTTACAAAATTATAAACAAACCTATAAAAGAGTGAAGAACATTTAAAGAAAAAATTGACTTCCCTCTTTCTGTAAATAAAAATAAGAAACTAAATGTGTATTAATTTACGAAAAGTTTTTTAACTAAAAAAAAAAGAAAATAAATGTAAGATTATTACTCCCCTCTCTTTTTTACTTACCTACGTTTGTATGAAATAAACTGAAATAATTTCGTTAAAAAGATAAAAATTAGATAAAATTTTGTTAAAATAAAGTACCAAAAACAATAGAAAAATCATTATTAAATTAGAAAATAGACTAAATATCAAAGGACGATAAAAAAAATTACGAATGAACAAAAAAATTGAAGGTTAAGTTAAAAAATTAAAAAAAAAGTCGGTCATTTTTTAATAAAGTGAAAATTTCTATGTAGGTATTTAAGAATGAGATAATTTACAGAGAATGAATTAGCGTAAAAAATTACTTTTTTCAGGAATTTGTACCTTGCAATGCTTCTACATAAAAAAGTAATTCACACTATAGTTGTAGAAATGCGAATCTTTAGAAAACTAACAGAAACAAAAAATGGTGAAAATAAAGTTCTGTGAAATTTTATATCAATCTAAAAATTGAGTATCAATTTATATGAAAGTACGTAATAGAAATTAGAACAAATTGATGGCTATTGTAATAGATAAATAACTAAAGTCAATTGTGATGAACTTACTCAAGAGGAACGATTTCAAAAGAGAGAGAAAAAAAGTACTTAGCATTCTTAGGAGAACTTATAATTGATGCATGGATAAGTTTTTCCCACCTGTTCGGAAGTTGAACGAAAAGCGAAGCGAGCTCTCGTTCATGAAAGTGAATAAGATACGTCCTAGATTAAAAGTTGCCGTAAGACACTCACCGCTGACAGTTGTAGTGGACGTGTACCCGCATGAGAATGACAAAAAAAACTTTACTTTCCATAGTAGCATTGAGCGAGGCTGCCTCACGTGGAGCTCCACGTGATAGTGGGTGGGTGTTTACAACCACAAGGGTCGACAATAAATACGAGACATGAGATAATCGTCTCATTGTTAATCGAAAAAATTTACCGTAATTGATACAAAACCCCGTGGAGAAAGTATATGTACCTTATAAAATTAATTTCAACCTCGATTTGTTTTTTCTTAAACTCAAACACACATGCAATTATATACATATTTTTTATATGAGTCACATAGTGTCTAAAAACTTGACGATCGTTGCTTGAGTTTCTTAATTTTTAAAATAACGAGGATAAGGTGTTTTTTTACGTATAGGTTGTTTGATGTTATTTGCGCACGCTATAGCCTAAGGGTAGGCACATTTAAAAATTATGTAGTGTTAAAGGATATAGGGATAATAACTTAGTTAATATGATCTATACTATAGGTTATTAGAAGTAGATAAACTTGTCAGTCTTTCGACAGACAATTTAAGGACGTGTAATAGAGTATGACGTGACTAGTGTAGAATTGTTATTTTTAGTTTGATGTTAGTAATTGGTTACATTCATGTGGGAAAAATGCAAAATTGAGAAAAAATTGCAACTCTGTGGTTTAATTTAATACAAAGTTGAAATTAAACATATATAATTTGTTTAAGCAATTGGTAGAATTGTTGTTTTTAGGTTGATGTTAATGATTACCCGAGTCGAAATTTTGAGGCTACTTTAACGCTACATAGTCCAAAATTTTTAGGAAATAGAGGTTTAAAGTAGAAGCAAATTCAATACAATTTAGCTTCTACTTTGGTGCTATTATTGGAAGAAATTTCCTGATTCCGCGATGAGAGCGTTAAAGTAGAAGCTAATATTCAACTATATTAAGGCCTCTTTTGACGCTCAAGACCCCCTTTTTATTGATCTTCTAAAGTCTAAACAAAGAAAGAATCTGTTTTTGCGAATAAAACTAAAATTAATATGAATGAAATTATAAAAAAAAAATATAAAATAAATATTCAAAATTCATGCGCTTTTAGAATTCGTCACACTTAATACACACAAGCTGGAAATAGTCTAAACTTATTAAATAAATTATTATAACGCAAGTGGGGATTCGAACCCACGACATAACGACCTACGCACTTATAATCTAACGCACTAACCACTACGCTACCGACGCTTATGAACTTAATATTTAATTTTCTCAGTGTCCTTATGATACAAATTACGAATAGTTTTTTTAGGACTTTTCAACAAAATTGTTACATATCGACAATTTCTGAATGTTTACGGAGATTTTTATGTATTTTTCATTTGTTTAAACAATTTATTATTGTCAAGTTACAGGCTGATATTGATTTAAATCATTGAAGCATTTGCATTAAAATCATGATTTAAATTAAAAAAAAACTTTACAATTCTCCGGATGTCTAATACTGCATGTAAAAAATCACAAACCATAAAAAAAACCACAAATTTGTGGATAAATCTTAAAAATTTCAATTTTAATATTTTACTCTTTATAAAATTTAAATAATTGGGCTAATATAGATAATCAAAATACCTACGATTTACAAATTTTTGGTATGAAGATAACAAAAAATAATATCAAATTTTTATATCTTTATAGGTCATTATAATTTAAATAAATTCCAAACGTCAATAAACTCATATTTCAATTTTTTCAAACTTTTAAATGTCAATTAATTCAAATTTAAAGACACATTAGTTAATGCAAAATAATTAAATAATATTAATTATTTTTCATATTCACAATAATCCTTTTTTTAAGTCTTACAATATTTGTAATTCTTCTTTAGTTTCTAATTCAGTTTCTTTTTCGAAACTGTTTAAATTTTATCTTATAATTTCTTATTTTTACAAAATTTAAAGATTTTTTCTCCTTTTACTAATGATATTTTTTGTTGTTGTATTTGTCATTTTATTTTATTGATAAATAAATTATAAATAATAAATAATAATCATTATTTATTATTATTTCGTTGAGTTTCATAAATTTTTTCATATTTTTAAACATAAATACGCTTATTTTTTTATTAATGCACCTATTCAATTTGTTTTTAAATCTTGGATAGTTCTTGCGAGGTTTTTTGCAAACTTAGTTCTTATTCTTTTATAGAATTTTTAGATTTTCTTTATTTTTCTAAATTTATTGTTGGACTTGCTTTCAGTGTAATATTATAAAAATGTTTTTGGTTTAATTTGCCCAAACTTTTTTTTTCTGAAGGATTTTTAATTTTCTTTTCTGGACTTTTTATATACATTTTTTTAATTTGATTTTAATTGATTCTAATTTTTTAAACAAATTATTGCTAGTAATTACTAATTCTTTACAAATACACCCAGGAAAATACAAATTTTTCCTAATTTTACAAATTACTGGGCTCTGGTTAGAAAAATAAAAATTATTGACCATAAATTATTATTTTTATATTTTAAAACAATTTATTATTGTTCATTTATAACATTTAAAAACACCTAGCAAGTAGTATTTTTTTAATTTGTTTATTTTTTATATTGAAAAAATAAGATATTTATCAAAATTAACAACAATCACCTCTTAAAATTGTTTAAACAAATTATTGTTAATAATTGTTATTTTTTTACAAGTGGATCTAGAAAGATACACATTTTCCCTAATTTTACAAATTATTGGGTTTTGGTTATAGATTAAAATTTTTTCCTCTTAAGGGCTAATCAGAGGAACAATTATTGAAGAAAAAGTTAGTTTAACTCCCGTTTTTCTTATATGTTAAATAAAAAAGTATATTTCAATGGAAAAAATGACTGAGTTTCACTTGCTGCTTTAAAGTAGAATAAAAATTTTCATTTCTTTATAACTGGAAATGTAAAGCTTTAAAAGAGCTGCTAATTTTAATGATTGGAAAAATGAAACATGTGTATAGACGTAAAGTAGAAGGAAATATTATTATTAGAAGTAAAAAAGAGGCTAAAAATTAAGAAGTCGTTAAGTAGAAGCTAAAGTTCCTCATGAGCTTCAAAGTAGCTTCAAAATTTCGACTCGGGATAGTTTTAATCAGAAAGAAAAGTTGCAAAATTGAGAAAAAACTTTGAAACTCTGTGGTTTAATTTGATAAAAAGCTAAAATTAAACAAAAATAATATGTTTAAGCAATTGATCAAATTGTTATTTTTAATTTGTTGTTAGTAAATGCTTAGATTCGCATTTAAAAATTACAAAATTGAGAAAAACTTGAAACTTCGTGGTTTAATTTAATACAAAGTTAAAATTAAACAATTATAATTTGTTTAAACAATTGTTTGAATTGTTTATAGTTTGATGTAAGTAATTAGTTTTAATCAGAAAGAAAAGTTGCAAATTGAAAAAAAAACTTTCAAACTCTGTGGATTAATTTGATAAAAAGCTGAAATTAAACAATAATAATTTGTTTAACAATTGGTAGAACTTTCAATTTTAGTTTGTTGAAAATAATTAATATGATTTAACTTGAAAAGTTGCAAAAGTTAAAAAAAATAACAACTCTATAGTTTAAATTGATAAGAAGTTAAAAGTTAACAATTATAGTTTGTTTAAACAATTTTTAGAATTGTTGTTTTTAGTTTGATGTCAGTGATTGGTATTACTCAGAAAGAAAAATTGCGAAAAGGTCGCAAAACTGCATGTCTCTTAATTTGATAAACAGCTGAAATTAAACAATAATAATTTGTTAAAACAATTGAAAAAATTGTTATTTTTAGTTTGTTGTTAGTAATTGGTTAGATGCGCATTTTAAAATTGCAAAATTGAGACAAACTTGCAACTCTGTGGTTTGATTTAATAGAAAGTTGAAATAAAACAATTATAATTTGTTTAAACAATTGGTAGAATTGTTGTTTTTAGTTTGATGTTAGTAATTGGTATGCTTTAACTTGAAAAGTTGTAAAAGTAAAAAAAAATTGCAATTCTGTAGTTTAAATTGAAAAGAAGTTGAAATTAAACAAAAATAATATGTTTAAGCAATTGATAAAATTTGTTATTTTTAATTTGTTGTTAGTAATTGCTTAGATTCGCATTTAAAAATGACAAAATTGAGAAAAACTGGAAACTCTGTGGTTTAATTTAATACAAAGTGGAAATTAAACAATTATAATTTGTTTAAACAATTGTTAAAATTTTTGTTTATAGTTTGATGTAAGTAATTAGTTTTAATCAGAAAGAAAAGTTGCAAAATTGAAAAAAAAACTTTGATACTCTGTGGTTTAATTTGATAAAAAGCTGAAATTAAACAATAATAATTTGTTTAACAATTGGGAGACTTTTTAATTTTAGTTTGTTGAAAATAATTAATATGATATAACTTAAAAAGTTGCAAAAATTAAAAAAACTAGCAATTCTATAGTTTAAACTGATAAGAAGTTGAAATTAAACAATTATAATTTATTTAAACAATTTCTAGAATTGTTGTTTTTAGTTTGATGTCAGTGATTGGCATTACTCAGGAAGAAAAGTTGCAAAATTGATAAAAGATGCAACACTGTATTAGCTTAATATGATAGGAAGATGAAGTTAAACAATAATAATTTGTTTAATGAATTGACAATATTGTTATTTTTAGTTTGTTGTTAGTGATTGGTAACATTCGTCTTGAAAATTGCAAAATTGAGAAATAGTTACAACTATGTGGTTTGTTTAATAAAAAGTGGAAATTAAACAATAATTATTTGTTTAGCAGTTGGTAGTATTTTGATTTTTAGTTTGTTGACAGTAATTGGTTTGAATTAACATAAAAAGTTGCAAAAGAAAAAAAAAATTTCAACTCTATAGCTTAAATTGAAAGGTAGTCGAAATTAAACAATTATAATTTGTTTAGATAATTGATAAAATTGTTATTTTTAGTTTGTTGTTAGTAATTGGTTAAAATCGCATTTAAAAATTGGAAAATTCAGAAAAAATTGCAACTCTGTGGTTTAATTTAATAAAAAGTTGAAATAAAACAGTTATAACTTGTTTAAACAATTGGTAGAATTGTTGTATTTAGTTTGATGTTAGTAATTGATATGCTTTAACTTGAAAAGTTGTAAAAGTTAAGAAAATTTTTCAATTCTGTAGTTTAAATTAAAAAGAAGTTGAAATTAAACAAAAATAATGTTTAAATAATAGATAAAATTGTTATTTTTAATTTGTTGTTAGTAATTGCTTAGATTCGCATTTAAAAATTACAAAATTAAGAAAAACTTGTAACTCTGTGGTTTAATTTAATACAAAGTTGAAATTAAACAATAAATATTTGTTTAGCTATTGGTAGTATTTTGATTTTTAGTTTGTTGTTAGTAATTGATTACGTTCGTCTTGAAAAATTACAAAATTGAGAAAAAGTTACAACTCTGTGGTTTAATTTAATAAAAGGTAGAAATGAAACAATAATTATTTGTTTAAAAATTAGTAGAATTTTGATTTCTAGTTTGTTGACAGTAATTGGCATACCAATCATAATTTAACTTAAGAAGTAGCAATAGTGGAAAAGAATTGCAACAGTGTATCTTAAATTGATCAGGAGATAAATTAAACAATACTAATTTGCTTAAACAATTGAGCAAATTGTTATTTTGAGTTTGTTGTTAGTAATTGGTTAGAAAAAATTGCAACTTTGTGGTTTAATTTAATAAAAAGTTGAAATAAAACAATAATTATTTGTTTAACTATTGGTAGAATTTTGGTTTTTAGTTTGTTGACAGTAATTGGTGTGATTTAATTTGAAAAGTTGCAAAATTAAAAAAAATAGAAACTCTATAGTTTCAATTGATAAGAAGTTAAAATTAAACAATAATAATAATTTGTTTAAACAATTGGTACAATTGTTATTTTTAGTTTGTTTTTAGTAATTGGTTAGATTCGCATTTGAAAATTGCAAAATTGAGAAAAACTTGCAACTCTGTGGTTTAATTTAATAAAAAGTTGAAGTTAAACAATTATAATTTGTTTAAACAAATGGTAGAATTGTTGTTTTTAGTTTGTCAGAGATTGATACTATTCAGAAAGAAAAGTTGCAAAATTAATAAAAGACGCAACACTGTATTAGCTTAATAAGATAGGAAGCTGAAGTTAAACAATAATAATTTGTTTAAACAATTGATACAATTGCTATATTTAGTTCCTTGTTAGTAATTGCTAATTGGTTATACTCGTCTTGAAAAATTGCAAAATTGAGAAAAAGTTGCAACTCTGTGGTTTAATTTAATAAAAAGTTGAAACTAAACAAATTTTTTTAGCAATTAGTAGAATTTTGAATTTTAGTTTGTTGACAGTAATTGGTATGATGTAACTTAAAAAGTTGCAAAAGTTAAAAACAAAATTGCAAGTCTATAGTTTAAATTAATAAGAAGTTAAAATTAAACGAAAATAATTTGTTTAAACAATTAATAAAATTGTTACTTTTAGTTTTTTGTCAGTAATTGGTTACATTCATTTTGAAAAATTGCAAAATTGAGAAAAAGTTGCAACTCTGTAGCCTAATTTGATAAATAGTTGTAAATAAACAATAGTAATTTGTTTAAACAAATTAGCAAGTACATAAAACTATTATTTAAAGTCTATATTTATGCTATTGCCAAAAAATGGTGAAGAAAATTGTCCAAAAAATATTTGTTAACGCTTGTTTCTGCATTTTTTTGGGTTTTTGGAGGACCGATAAAAAATACCTAGTTAATATTTTTATAATAATATTTTTCGTAATCAGCGCAATATATAAAAGTAAACCAAGTTTTATTTAAATTTGAGGGGGTCCGTTTTCAGGACTGCACCCCAAATTTTAAAAGATTCAGTTATAAATTTATCGCAGAAAAAATTAGGTTGAACCAAAATATATCATTAAATAATAATTATTAAACATCTTTTGTTTTTTTTTTTATAAATATCATGGGACCGAAACTTGATCACTCAGAAAAACCAAAGTTTGGTTAAATCAACAAAATTATTCTGTTGTTTCAACCAAAATTTGTTTCTTTAACTGAAGTTTGGTTGTCACAAACAAATTTTTTTCTGAGTGATCAAGACTGACAATTTTCATAGTTTAAAAATATTTGAATTTTTAAGTAACTAACCTCTATATTTTTGTTGTATTGACCATTAACCACAATTCGTACATTTTTTAGAATTTTTATTCAGTATAATTATTATTTTCTTCTAATCTCTATTCGATAGAATATTTATTTTATATAATTTTCATTTCAACTTATTGAAAGTTGCCAAAATTCTTGTCAGGTAGCGCAATAAACTATTTACTCGAATTTATTGATTACAGAACTTCCGTTTGCTCTATGTGTCATTTGTCATGTTTTAACGTTATGAGAACTGTTAATTAACTTGCAATTTATACTTCCGTATAATCACATAACCTACAAGTAATCTCTTCTTTTTCTTCTTCTTTTTTCTTCTTCTTCTTCTTCTTCTTCTTCTTCTTATTATTATATATAAGATTATGTGGCCAAGGCATGGTCAAAAATATAATCAACATCTCTAAGAAACCTCCAATCAGAATAATTCTAATTTTTTTTTTTGACTGTCTAATTTGGAATATTTTTTCTGCTAGATTGGTATTATGAGAAATGGAATGCTTTTTAACCTGAGACATTTTAAGTACACAAACCTGATGAAAAAATTTTATGTTTTTGGGATTCTGTGAGATGTTGATTTTATTAAATTACTTTTAAGTTACGTGATTATATTATGTATGCTAATTAATAATTCTAGTAAAGTGAAAATATGGAAATAAACACTTAGAGGAAACGGAAGTTATGCAATAAATAATTTCAACTAAATATATAGTTATTACTGCTGACAAGAATTTGGATAAACTTAAGTTGCAAATGAAAATTTTGCAAAATAAATATTATATCGAACAGAGAATAGAAAAAAATGAAGATTCACAAATATTTATTTGTTTGAATATTAAACTTCCAGAATATGCTGTATTTATCAGATTTTCCATTTGTCTTAACCTATATCGAAACTCCATTTCTCAGAATATCTAACCTCCAGAATTTGCATTGGCCAGAAAATTATTTTGCTAAATCAAAAATATCAATCTTGATTTTATTTTTATTTTGCGTTGGCATGTAATGCCCCACAAACATAACAATTTACCAATTTAGTTTTACCACATCTTTTCGTGTATGTTTATTTTATTTTATTATAAATATACTTTTTTTATTTAGGTAACCTATTTTATATTTCCACGCTGTCGATTTTTCGAACATTCTCAAGAGATTCTTTCTCTGATGTTGAATTTACAATATCGAAAAGTAGATGGCTCCACACTTGTGACCGCAATACTATTTTATTAGAGCGAAGATAAAGATTTTCTATTCAAATTTTTGTAATTCAAATACAAAATGTATGACACAATGAAAAGTTCCGTTATAACCAAGATTTTGATTCATTCTTATCATTTCTGTGAGATAAAATATAAGAAGTCAAAAGTGACATTGCTAAATCCATTTTTTTTACCCAATACTTTTCTTCAATAATAATTTTCGAGGTTTTAAGATTTTTGTCACATGACAGTTAGAAGAAAATAGTATGTATTATATTCTGTATTTCTGATCCAACAACGCAAAAAAGTCAATATTACTCCATCACTTTCAAGTTTTTTTAAATCGAAAAACTGTCCTTAAATTAACAGAATTAAACTTTAGGAGTGAGCAGTTGAAGAAACAGATTGTTTTTTTAAAGCAGAACCATGCATACTTGACTTTTAATATTTGACTTTGTTAATCTAAGGGTAGTTTTTCGATTTGAAAAAACAATTGTGACTTTTATTTTCCATTTTTGTAGCAAAAATAATTAAATAGTAAATTCTGTTTTAAAAGACAATTATTTTGTATTTTTTTAGTTCAGTTTTTATTTCCTAGTAATTTTTTCACTCTTTAGTAATGGTTCTTATATATTCTAGTTACTTTTTTTTACTAAATATTTTTATTTTCAAATAATTTTTTTCTTCTTTTTAAGTCCTTTTTCTGTAAATTTAAATTGCCTCTATCTCTACTTATTTATTCTCTTTCCCTTGTTTTTTTTTTCATTTTATAATAACTTCTGTTTATTTCTAGTTATTTATATATTTTTCTAGTGGTTTTTTAATTTGTACATTTTCAAATTATTTTTTCAATTCCTGTTTATAATTAATTAATTTTTCCCTTTTTAATAATTTGGTATTTTTCAGTTATTTTTATTTTTTCTACTAATTTTTCTTTACGTTGAAGATTGTTTTCTTTATTTTTAAATTTTAATATTCAGATATTTTTTACTTTTAAATTATTTTTTCTCATTTCCAAGTCATTTTTCTTCAATTCTTAGTTTTCTTTATCTCAAGTTTTTCCAATTCTTCAGTGTTTTTTCTTCAATTTCTATTTATTCTGATCACTTCTATAGTTATTTCTTCACTTTATAGTGGTTTTTCTTTAATTTCTTGTTGTATTCCTTTATAGTTATTTTTAATCAATTACTAGTTTTTCTTAAGTTCTATTAATTTTCTTGATTTTTAAAAGTGTTTCACTTCTTTTGCTATTTTTCTTTTTTTATATAGTAATTTTTCTTTCATTTCAAAGTTGTTTTTCTTAAATTTCTATGTACTTATTTTCATATTTCATAATTTATTCCATTTTTTCATTTTCTATTCATTCTTTCCATTCCCATTTCTTAATCTACTTTCTAGTGTCTTTCTTCATTCCATAGTTATTTTTCGCTAAATTTTAGTAATTTTATTCTCTCTCAGTGGACTCGTCATTACGATTTTTAATTCTTCAAAATTTAAGCACAATTGACTTATTTTCATCTAAAATACTTCAATTTCCATTTTTAGATGTGTATATGTGTTTCTGTGTGTGTGTGTGTGTATGTATATGTACACTAGTGACGATTTTCAATTTTCAAAAAATAAATTATTATGACTTATTTTGATCTAAACTGTATATATTTTTAAGCATCAAGCAGAAGACTATATGTACATAATTATGTACTTTTGTATTTAGAATGTGTGTGTGTATCTCTTTTTTGTCACTATAATATCTCAAGAACCCTTAGACGGATTTCAATAAAAATTGTTTTACTTACCATAACCATGAATATCTAAAATTGAGCACAGGGATTTTCAAAAGTACCCAATCGATTTTATTCTAGCATCATTTTTAATAAAAATACGTCTTATGGTAAAATGCATCAAGGGAAGTTCTCTCTATCCAACTGCTTCAATTCCTTACCCTTCTTCGGTATAAATTAGATCAATTAAATTCAATATTAAATCGACTTTTTAGACTTCGAAAATTTTGCATGATTACGTCCTCGGTATTTTTACCCAGATGTCAGAAATAAAAATAATTTTAAAATTGGTCACGTCTAATTATTTATGTGGTAACTTTATGTCAACGTTTCCAGAACGAATCAACGTGAACTTGATTTTGGAGTGGTCACTTTCGGCCTCAGTTCATTTGACTTTTTTTTTTTTTTTTTTCCAATGGCGCTCAGATAATGTTGATAAAATATTAAAGTTTGCTGATCTTCTTCAATGCTATGCAAATTTGCTTGAGCAATTCCCATAATCCACAAAGCGGACCTTCAAAACAAATTACCCATTATATAACTCTGTGTCAGAAGTAACGGAATTGATTATTCCTGGAGCAAATAGCCTCGTAGAAATGAACTTAGGCGAGTGAGAAAGACAGTAATCTACAGGCTTAAGTTTCTCCACGGTAAAGTGCAAATATTTCAGTCATTGGCATAATAAGTGACTTTTGTAATCGGCGAGGCGTGAATAGATATAAATATATAAAGAACTCTGATTGCCGGTATTTTTTAAATAAATCGAAAATTAGTCAATATTCTTTAATTTGCAGACATTTCAAATTTGACTTGCTAATTTTTATCTTTACTCGTTTCACACTGCGATCCAATACTTATAGTTAAATAATATATGTAACATTAATATTGATTGAATTTAAAATATATGTTTTTTTTTATTAAAAATACAATTTTTAATTCGGGCTTACAAGTCACTTTCGATCGATTTTTCAAGTCATGCTAACTAAGTTAATTGTAATAAAAAAAACCAATGTTCATTAGTCTAAGAGAAGGTAAATTTCTTTGGGTTATTAAAGCGTAAATTCGAAACTAGATGATTTCTGCTTTTAGAGCACTTTTCACATCCGGTTGAAAAACTTACAATATGCCCTTCACAGTGTAAAAGTACTTTTCTCGAATACCATACGTGATTCCGGTATATGTTACATGCATAACTTTAAATATTCTGCAGCGATTACTTCAATTTGCAACTTTCACGAGTGTGCCCTTTTACTTGACCACGGACACCGGCTCAATTGTTGCGTATAGACACGATAAAGTCGAGTGTACATTGTATATAATAGAATTTTATTATCTTGACTTTATGGCGAAAATATTGTTAGTTTATGATTCATATGGATATTACAAAGTTCATTCAATATACTCTCGACCTAAACGGTACATATATATAATCATAAACAGATTTGTTCAATTTAATTTATTCGTTTTAATTTTTCGATGACTAAAATTTTTCACTACCGGCCAAAATTGTGGGACCACTTACAAAAATGGGTTTAAAAAAAAGACCGTCTTAAAATATTGATAACTCAGTGGCGTAGCTATTAAGGGGCAAAGTGGGACAGTGCCCCGGGGCCCTTGAGCTCAGGGCGTCCTCAGTTAACCCTAATAAACCTTTTTTTTTAGGACAAAATTTATAAAATTTTAGAATTAAAGAAAATTGCAAGTAATAATTTAAATTAAACAAAATAATTGCTGATTTTTCAAATTAATTGAAATAAAAAATGAAATCAATTAAAAATTGGGGAAAGTAATTTAAAAACTCATAGAAATGTTTTAAAAACAAAGAAAATAATTTAAAAATGAAAAAATTACTTGAAAATCTTAAAAATAAATTGAAAACAATTGAATAATGAAAAATTAGGGGAAATAATTGAAAATTGAAAAAAAAAAGATTGAAAATTGAGATAAATAAATTGAAAATTGAGATAAATAAATTAAAATTAAAAAAAATAAATAAATTTGAGAAAATAATTAAACAAATTACATAAAATATTTTAAATAAAGGAAAGTTAAACAAAATTTGAGAAAAATACTTAAAACTTTCAGAAGTTCATTGAAATAAAAGAAAATAATTAAAAATTAGAAAAAATAAATGAAACAAGATAAACATAATTCAAATTGAAAGGAATAATTTTTAATTAAACAGAAATAATAAACAATTTTTTGTAAATTACGAAAAAGAACGATAGTAACTGAAAATTGAAGAAAATAATATAAAAAATTGAAGAACGTAAATTTTAGAAAATAATTGAAAAATCATTTTACAATTTGAAACTTGATGAAAATAATTGAAATATGAAACAAACATTTATAAGTTGTAAAAAATAATTCACATTTGAGTGAAATAATTGAAAAAATTACATAATTTTTTTAAAATAAAACAAAAATAATTGAAATTTGAGAAAAATATATGAATTGAATATCAATCGAAAAAAATGAAAATAACTTAAAATTGGAGAAAAGAATTAAACAAAGCTAAAAATAAATGAAATTTACTATAATTAATAAAAAGATTTGTAAATTAAAAAAACAAATTTAATTAATTAAAAACTGAAGAAAATAATTGAAATTTTAAAAAAATACTTAAAAAATTTAGAAAACAATTTTAGAAAATGAGAATAATAATTAACAATCGAGGAAAATAATTGAAAAATGATGAAACTAATTTTAAATTAAAAAAATAATTCAAATATGCTGAAAATAATTGAAATTTATGAAGAAAATAATTTAAAGATGAAAGATTGAAAACATTAAATAAAATTTGAGAGAAATAATTGAAAAAATCGTAGAATATATGTTTAAAAAAGGAAAATAATTAAAAAATTACTTAAAAATTGCAATTAAAGAGAATAATTAAAAATCCGCAGAAATAATCGAAAATTGATGAAAATAATAAATGAAATTTCAGATAAACAATTAAATTTTTGAAAATCAAGCCAAAAGAATAAAAATAATTAAAAAGCGGAGAAAATAATATAAAATTACAGAATTAGTTTTTAAGTAAAAGGAAATAATTGAAAAACCACTTAAAAAATTAAAAATTGAAGACAATAATCTAAATTTGAGATAATAACTGAAAATTTAGGAAATTAATTAAAATATAATAAAAATACTAAAAGTTGGAGAAAATAATTGAAAAATGAGTTTTTTATTTGAAACTTGAGGAACATCACTGAAATATGATAAAAACAACGATAAGTTGTAAAAAATAAATTATATTTGAGGGAAATAATTAAAAAAAATTACAGAATTTTTTTAAATAAAAAAAAAATAATTTAAATTTGAGAAAAATATATGAAGATCTTAGAAATCAATTGAAAAAAATTAGAATAACTTAAAATTGTAGAAAAGAATTGAAGAAAGCTAAAAATAAATGAAATTTATGATAATTATTACAAAAAAATTGGAAATTATGAAAACAAATGAAAATAATTAAAAATTGAAGAAAATAATTGAAATTCTAGAAAAATACTTGACAATTTTAGAAAATAATTTTAGAAGATTAGAATAATAATTAACAATCGGGGAAAATAATTAAAAAATAATAAAATTAAGTCAAAATTCAAAAATTGATTCAAATATGCTGAAAATAATTTAAATATGAAAGAAATAATTAGAAATAATAATAGAAAATTGATGAAAATAATCATTGAAATTTCAGATAAATAATTGAAATGTTTGAAAATAGTGCCAAAAGAACGAAAATAATTAAAAATCGGAGAAAATAATATAAAATTACAAACTTTATTTTTAAGCAAAACGAAATAATTAAAAAATCTTTTAAGAAATTGAAAATTAAAGACAATAATTGAAATTTGAGATAATAACTAAAAATTTGGGAAATTATTTGGAAAATAATACAAATTAAAAGATGGAGAAAATAATTACAATATAATAAAAAGAAATGAAAATTGAACAAAAGAATTGAAAATTGAAATATATATTTCAGGGTACTGTAAATTAATTCAGAAAATATGAAAATAATTAAAAATTGAAAATAATAATTGCAAAATGACAAAAATAATGGTAAGTTAAAAAAATAAATTTAAATTTGCGACGATTAATATAAAATTCAGGAATAAATAACTAATTAATTTAATGTCAAGGCAAAAATAATTAAAATTGAAAAAGTGATTGAGAAAACTAAACAAAATAATTTAAATTTGAGAAAGGTAAATTTAAGATTTAGGGAATCAATTTAAAAATAATTAAAATAATTAAGGATTGTAGAAAATAGTTTAAAAATTAAAATTCACTTAAAATTTAGTTTTTTTGAAACGTGGATTAATTTAACTTTTAGTCAATGCAAGTTCACATTAACTGAAATTTGAAGAAATTAAAATTGCTATAAATTTAAAATTTGAGAACATTTTAGAAAGGTGAAATATGATTTAAAATTTTAAAAGAAAAAAATATTTAGTGACAAATATCAGGTGCAGAAAGAATAAATGAAGAAATTAATTAAACTTGTAATGATTATATATAATTGAGGCCCTATTTCCTTTTTTGCCTAGGGCCCTTGCACCCCCAGTTACGCCACTGTGATAACTCTGTTAGATATTATCGAATTAAAAATTGTTCATAGACCATTGGAAACCTTATAAAATTTGCCTTTAAATGGTCCTATTTTAAATCTTTTTTGATTAAGAGAAACGGAGATTCAGTGTGATAAAGATTGGTGAATTTTTCGTTTTTTGTGAATTTTCATTGTTCAAGTTCGGTGGGCTGCATTTTCTAGAAAAGTAAAGGGAAATATTTAAAATTAAGCTAATTTAAACCTTGAACTATTAGCTTTAAAACAAGCCAAAGTAAAATCCAAATATCTTGATTGGTTTAAAAGTTATAAGTAAATGTATGATACGAAAAAATGTATGTTATAGTGCTCGCTCCACTTTTGGCTGCAAATAGGCAGAGAGGGAAGTAAACAAAGGAATTGTTGCGTTTTGTTCTTTACACACATTTACTTATAACTTTTAAACCAATCAAGATATTTTAATTTTCTTTGGCTTGTTTTAAAACTAAAAGTTCAAGGTTTAATTTAGCTTAATTTCACAAATTTCCAATTACTTTTCTAGAAAATGCAGTCCACCAAACTTGAACAATGAAAATTCACAAAAAACAAAAAATCACCTATCTTAATCACATTGAATCTCCGTTTCTATCAATCGAACAAGCTTTAAAATAGGACCATTTAACGGCAAATTTTATAAGCTTTCTAATGGTCTATGAAAAATTTCAATTCGCTAATATCTGACAAAGTTATCAACGTTTTAAGACTGTCATGTTTTTAATCCCATTTTTGTAAGTGGTCCCACAATTTTAGCCGGTAGTGTACACGAAAAGACAAATGAGACATAAAAGAAGCATAAAGAATAATGAAAATGAGACAATGTTAAAAATCCTATAACAGTCTTTTCTCATTTTGTAGACGCCATAGAACCTTTACAAGATTAGAGAAGCGTGACATAAGATTCCAGGTGGTACTATATATAAAACGGTTCATCTTAAACATTTCCTTTTTCTTCATCATTTATATAAAACAGATTATATTTCATTTGAATCGAGTTCATTATTTCTCTATAATTTGTTGACATTAACATCGTGTCGATCTTGCAATTTTTTCAACATTGCAAACACTTTCTTCTAATTTACTTATTATACAACTGAGAGCGTAATAAATGTTAATCCGATTCGTTTCCTTTTGAATGAATAAATAAAACTTATCTTGCCGGAATAAATCTTTCTGTCAAAACGCCTAAAAGTTTAACTATCGACTCCGAATAGTCTGGGACTTATGAAATTGAAATGAAGTGCGATTGTAAGAGCCTTTTGTTGTTTATTTAAATTCGATTAAACTGCCAGTTGGCAAAAAGTTGATCGTGTATAAAGAAAGCGCTGCAACGGCAGATAATTGACTAATGTCTGAAACATTTCATTCACACGATTTAATCAATTCAATTTTTATCCTCACTCCTCTTGATTAATGAAAGTAAATTTAACACGGAGGGAAGTATCAGGTGCAATAATTTCTATTCGTGTAGATATTGACTCTGCATTGATTAATAGCGTTAGGATATTTATCATTTAATTTAATATTATTTACATGTTTTCGCGTGTTCTATTTATTATTTTATCGTGTCTATATTTCACTCTGAGGTTAATTAACCACTGATCTGTGAGGATTGTTTAACTTACATTGTGTCTGTTTAAGCTTCGAAATTTTACACTTAATCGAATCAGAGGTTCAGCATTTATTTTTAATAATTATGAATGGGATCAAAATTTTGTCGGTTTGTAATTGGAAAAAGTGAATCGGAGATTTCCTTTTAAGAATATGATATTACAAATTCTTAAAAGGAAATCTCCGATTCACTTTTTTCAATTACAAATCGACAAATTTTTGATCAAATTTATAATTGTTAAAAAAGATTTTAAAAATTTCTCATGAATAGGGCAGCCATAGAAAATCACTGATTCAAAACAACACCGATTCAACACCATTCAAAATTTCAATCTTCAAACCGCATTCTTAAAATCTCTGATTCACGCAAGATTTTTTTCCTGGGTGGGGACAAGAAAAAAAATTGTAATAAGTACCTATTCTTTGAAAAACACTTAATCAATATTAAAAGAAAAAAATTATCAAATCAATGCTACAATAATTATGTCTCGATTACGATACCTTTTTTTCTGCATTCGGAATACTACAAGGCCAAGATAAATCCTTCCTCTGATTCCTTTGTATAAATAGATGTATCGATGAATAGTTGATTCTGCTACAGTTGCATTCCTCCGGATTAAGATCACCTTGGTGGATTGATCAATGCTCAATTCAAAATGATTGTGCAATCACAATTGATGGAAAATTACTTCTCAATTTTTCTTTAGGACTAGACGATGCCTAGTCATGAATCGAAACTTATTCTTCCGTCTTGACTTTTATCCCTTTCTCCCCAATTTGTATATACGTCTCCAATTCTAAATTCTGGATTCCATATTACGGATCAAGGATGTGTAATTTGGTACATGGAATCAAATTGAGTAAAATTCGCCTTAGTGTATAAGAGTAAAGAGGAATCAGTCAATAGCTACAAGACCTACAAATCAATTTATTTCAATAGGGTTGAATTAGAAATGGAAGATCAGATTGATTAGCGCTACAACGAATTGAAAATTGATTGTGGATTCCGAACACGTACCATTGTGTGAAAGAGTATTATTTAATAATTCTATTATCTATGTAAAAGAAGTCGAGCGAAATTGAGTGAATACATATATCATGACGCCGTGTAAGATATTTTTCTATCAATGAACAATTATTGCTGAAGTAATTTATGCGATATTGTTCAATGATAATATTTCATTTTATAGCGGTTAGTGTGCAAACTTGTTCTGCACCACGTGTTGTCTATTATGTTGGATCTCAACGCCTGAGAGTTTTAATACATACTTGATTTCTTTATCTGCGAGAAAAGTTTCGCTTCACTTGTCGACAACTCATCTGATTATATGAGGTAACGAATAAGACGGGTCATAGAACCATCATGTAGCTAAGCATAGAGCTTTACTATCATCATTCTCAACATTCGGATATTAATTTAATTTCGCATACAAACATTATTGCGTAACTCTTTATTAAAAAAATAATCCTCTGACCAAGTTGTATAGTAATAGCTCGGTTAAAGGGAGTCGGATCAAAACAAATAAGATCCTCTTACAATCAAACTGGAAGGTTTGTAGGAAATTTATTTGTTTCAAAATCTAATTGTTTTTAGGATTCGCGCCTCCTAGCTCGTTCTATCAGTTAGGATAGTGAACCCTGATAGCAACGGATATCCGCTGGATATCCAGAAAATATCTTTTGATATTCCTACTGTATCCTAAGGATGTCTGGTAGATATTTTCCGGATATCTGAGATAACATAAAGAAACGATAGAAATTGATTAAAAATTTTGTAACTCTTAAAATTGACAGTGTTTTATAAAAATCGTAAAATTACAAAAAGAAAATGAATTTTATTTTGCGCTATTGAAGCAAATCTTTGCAACATGTTCCCTGTACATTAGCTCAGAGTCATGCGAAGAGACAGCTTCCTCGTCAATGGCGTTGTCTATGTCGCTGGCATTATCAGTTGCTATCTTCAACCTCACAATAAAATCCTTTGAAAACATTACAAAGAAGGTCCAATTTTACATAAACACTTCTGCTTCACACTTCAATTAATTGCAATAAAATTTATAAATAATGTTTCTTTATTTTTGAAAACTTTCGATACTTCAAAAAAATTTGATATTGTAAGGTTCGGTACGGACTGGGCGAAATTTATTCGAACAAAAATTTTTAACAATACGAGCTTAAAGAGCAAGCGTCAACTGGCTCTGCTAAAGTAGATACCTTCGGTTGGTACCTCAAAGTTTCTTCTCCTTCCGGTCCCAAAGATTATGTGCAGGGTTGCACCAATCAGAATGCTCGTGACGTCACGCTCGATTTAGTGGCATAGAACCGAACTGTCCACTAACTCGAGTCTCTGGTGTAATTATAATGATCGCTATCGGATCATAGAACGAAAAATCCTTCATTCTTGAAATGCGATCACAATTGAATCATCCCGAAGTTGGGGAATTTTTCAATAATTTATTTCTGGCTGATCTTTCCTCTATTGAAAAATACCATGTGGTTTACCATGTGAAAAGCCACGTTTTAAACCTCATAGTAAATCATATTGAAGTGGTATGAATTCAATAGAACCATACATTGAATCCATATAATTGGGGAAATCAAAGAGGTGGGGAGATATGACGAAGGACAGAGGAAGAAGAGAAATAGAACTTAGCTTGGTTCCTAATTTTGTTGAGGTAGGACCATTAAGTCCCGGGACATCCCGATAACGATTGCAATCATTTTTAAAAATATATTACAAGTATTTGTTTTTTGGATATCACCAGTGCTCAGTTCTGTGTATGTGGGTCAATGCTTCCATAGGACCATAATAATTGATAACGGTCAGAAAATAGGACAATACGGTGGACGAGTGTGACTATAAGCCGACATCTGTGAACTTTGTCTTCGGAAGTGAGGATCGGTGAACGATCGACCTGAACCTGATCATTGAGAATATTGTGCATCCGGCTACCAGATACGTGAGTTTACGTATTGTCATAATCTCCCTGATCTCGAAAGAAGATTTGAGGACTTTTATCTCCGACGGAGCGAATCAACTTCTGGACTGAAGACGACGAGATTCAACGAGTAAAGAATTCGTAAGACGACGCCAAAAAGGTTGTACACGACTTTTAGATATTAATATATAGTCAAAAGTAACAAGTCATAGTTGTATTTATAGGTGTGCGTATTTGATGCGCTTGTGTGTGTCTCATTGATGTGTTGGATGAATGATTTGGCGCGTAACTTGATCCCCATTACGAGTTTGAATCGTTTGTTTAGCTTGTCTTTGTAAAATTATAGTACCATTTTAAATAAATTGATTCCAGTCTATTGTTGATTTGAGATAATTGTGTTTTATTTATTTATGGGAAATATGTCCTCCATAGAGAATGTAGCCGGGTCGTCACAATATGGTAAACTACTTGGTAAATTACATGGTAAGCCACCTAGAAAATCAAATGGTAAGACACATGGTAAACCATATGGTATCTTTTAATAGGTTCCTCTTATCATGGAATAAGGTTTTGGTTCATCATATCTCGTCAATGTCGATAAGTAAACTAATTGATAATATGTGTATTGTTTAGTATTGTCTACTGTTATCATTATCTTATGATAAAAAGCACCCATTGTTATTTTATCTTTTTGCCTATAAACCGAACTGGTTTTGAGATGAGGGATAGGTGTGGTTGTGTGTCTGCTATATCAACAACCTTCCCTGGTTACTCTTAATCAAAAATTTCTTATATTTAGTCACCTTATTTTCTCAGTGTTCTTGAACAGTTAAACAGTAAAATGCGGTACCATTGAAACTAAAACTTCTGCAATTTCTTTTCACAACATATCTTTTTCCGTGCCGATAATTGAAGCAAAACTATTTGTAACCGTAACAAACTGTAATTGACAAACGAAAGGAATTAATTGTTACCGCAATTAAGCTGTTTTCAATTAATGTAATTTGAACCGGAATTTCGTTAGCGACAAACAGGTTCTAGTACTTTTAACCAAACTTTTTTTTTTCTGTGATACGTACATTCTCTCGCGTGGGAACAAAGTTCCTCTAGCAGGAAAGAAGGAAGGAACGTTGCTATTAAATAATGAATTACATATGCCGATAATTCAATTATAAGGTTGGCTTTCTATCATAAATTTTGATTTGACGATATGGCTAAAATAAAGTAAACAGACTCTTTCCTTTCTTTTTCCATATTATTGTTTGTGAGGTGACTGTATTTATACTTCTAGGCCTCGAGATATGCATTATTCTCTTTTCTAATCCAATTTGATCAGCATTATGCGAGCGAGTGTCACACATGTGGGAGAAAATGTTGAACAAGCAGGAAATGAAATATTCTCATTGATTCTGGACGGACTTGACAGACGATCGGGGTTCGCTCGAGTTTTGCATTATGCTATTCCGCACAGGCTGGTACGGTATAATGCTGCGCGACGCCGAGCGCCGCGACTTACACGTATAGATACAGTATAGTGCTGATATGGTGAAAGCTGATATTTTGTAACACTCCTGCCATTCCGTTCAGTTCCATTCCATTCCATGGTATTGCCCGTTGCAGCCAAGCCGTCCTCTTGCCACTTTTAAAGTCTTGGGTCTTGAGTTCGTCTCGTATCCGCAACACGCGTGTATATGAATGTCTTCATAGCCTTATAAATTTTTTAAATTCTATTATATAGAATGGAATTCAAACTCTCAATTGAAAGGAATCCACGAAAGGTTTTTAATAAACAACAACAACACGAAGATAAAATTAGATTCGGGTTATTTTGGGACTTATGCAGAGTAGTCGGAAGTTTGACGCTCAAGGTTAATTGGCTAAATATTTTATATTAAATTCAAGGCAATAATTAGGCTCGGTTTTTTCTGGCATCTGTTAATTGGATAAACAGTATTTTAGTGGGTTAAGAAAACACATATATATGAATACAACGTAATATATATTTATCATTGTAAGATCAAAATGATTCTTTAATATGAAAAAGACAAGATGAGAAATGTTTATGCAGAGAATGTTTAACGATAAGAAAGCAATTGTTGAAAAGGATTCCCATATGATTTAAAGAGGTATAATGACAATGGTGATGACGACCCTTAAAATGACCCATTATAGGATTTAAAATAAATTAAATTGATGTTATAAAAGGTTTTTGACATTTAGGATCTGCACCGGTGTTGGTGTCAAAATTAATTAAAAAAAACATACAGGATTTGAATGCTCTTTTTGAAAAATTGTCTCCGACGCTTCGGTTTAAGATTGAGAGCCATTTTTAGGGCTTGTTCTTTATTAAAAAAATATTCATACATAATTTGAAGACGAAAAAACATCAATGATGTTTGATGAAAAATTTTCGTCCTCAAATCCTGTAGTACCTTGAGAGTTTTTTTGGAAAATTGTTTGTCAATATTCATTGATGTATTTTCGTCTTCTACAAATCATGTTTGACAGATTTTTGAATAAAGAACAAGCCCTGAAGATGGCGCTCAATTCGGGGCCGAAATGTCCGGGACAATTTTTCAAAGAAAGCATTCAAATTTTGTATGTTTTTTGGATTAATTTTGACATCAACACTATAGTCCGTATCCTAAATGGCAAAAGCTTTTTATTACAGTGGCGTACCGAGCATTGTTGGCGCCTGGGGCAAAAGGTATTTTTTGCCGCCCCTTATTAAAAATTATTTCATCGATTTGCCGCCCCCAAATGCATTGGGCTCGAGGTTGGCGCCCGGGGCGACTGCCCCCTCTAGATACGCTACTGTTTTATTATATCAATTTATTCCTGAGTCAACAAGGAATTTTTCTATTCTTTATAATTTACATCATAAATTAAATTAACATACGTTCAAATATGATTCAATTTATTATTTGAGGCTCTTAATATCTTAATGTACTTGGAAAACCCATTAAAATCGAAAAGTAAACCACCAAGTTATGTTAAAAATGATTGATGAAAATGTTGTTCAAATGATAAGAAAAAAATTTGTTTACTTGTTCCTTTTCTACTTAATAGAATTTTTTTTATTTAGTCAAATTTCCGCCCAACATTAAGTAAATATGTACTTAAATGTTTAATTAACCTTCGCGCCGAAAATTTAATGAAAATTTAATCAATCAACTTTCGTGACGAAAATTTCACGAAACTTTAATTTAAATATTCAGTCAACTTTCGCGACGAAAATTTCAGGAAAATCTAATTGAAATCTTTAGTCAGGATTTGCGCCAAAAATTTATTTAATCGAGACATTTAAATCTTTACACAATTTTCACTAAACTTTGCAATTAAATATTCCGAAGTTTGCAAATAAATCTTTAATAAATTTTCAGAAAATTTTCGGTGCTGTGAGGAAAGCATTCTTTATAATTTGAGGTTATACTTCAAGTGTCAATTTACAAACTGTTAAAAACCGAAGAAAATTACACTTCTCATTAATTGTACACAATTGAGGAAATGTGGGAAACTTGGATTTAGTCAAATTTATCAGAAAAATGTACAAAAGAGAATATTTTTAGTAAAATTACTTGTGCATAAAAGTTTCAATCACTTCAGATAGACCTCAATTTTTCGTCAAAATAATAACACTTCCTCATTTAAGTAATTATTTTAATAAAAACAAAGCCAAGATTGCAAAAATTTTCTTTTAAAAAATCGATATAAACACTCGTAATCACAACAAACCACATGCACATGTTATATCGGAAAAGTAAACAACTAACTGAACTAACGTTATAAAACAGTGACACCATATTGAATGCGCAAGGAAGTCTGCGCATGGAATATATGTTTAAAACATGCATACAATATTTTTATTTAAAATATAAAGACTTTAAATATAAGTTTTGTTTAATTTTAACAAAATATATTTTTTAATCAAACAAACAAAATTATCTTCAAACATAAAATATATTTTAATAAAAACTTAAAATATTTCTGATACTTTAAAATTAAACTTAAAAACATTATTCATTCAATCAAAATCATTCAAATACTTATATTTAAACCAGGAAAATATTTTTCTCAGTGCAGTCGAATATTTTCAAAGTTCTGATAATTTTTGATATTTTTCTGAATTTTTTGTAAATAGTTTATTTAAATAAAAACAAATATCCATGGATATACATTCCACTGTTGCGTACTTTTTTAAATTATTACGAATGATGCGGCAAAGAAGTACCTTGGATTATATTTTAGTATTTAGCTGTATCTTCTTAGTTACCCGTATATTTACCTTAAACGAATAAAGAAATGTTTTTAAAAAATCTTTATAAAGTGGTAAAAATCTTTTATGAGAATATCATGCCATTTGTTTGAAATCGAATATGTTGTTAAAAATAATTATTTAAACATTCAAAATAGTTTACTATCCTTCCAAAAATTAAGATTATACATGACACATAATTCAAAAATTGAAAAAAAGTGTAACACGAACTTGAGAAAGGTTGAAAGTGTTTCATAAATAAGACTAATTATCAGTTATAAGAATGATTAGAGAAAATAGAAAGTTGTTTCGAAACCCACTAAACTAATTTATTTTGATTACTATTTTAATTCTTTTTTCGATTAATATTCGATTTTCGATTGCAGATAACAAAAGTTCTAAATTTGAAATAAAAATAAAATGTTCAACATATCCTAACCAGATTTTTTTTAGAATTCTAAATTATAGTCAATCTTTTTTATTTTGTTTCAATCTTTGAATTGATCAGAATTCTGATTATGTTATAATTCCATTTCGAAAAGTAACTAGATTTCTGTTGAATTCGACAAATTAAATTCCAAGTTATTTGTTTAAATTTCTAGTTACTTTTCATAAGTTGATATTTATTTTCTTCTCTTTACAGTTATCTGGTCACTTTCTAGTAATCTTACATTTTTTTAGTTAATTTCTTTCTCTTAAATTTGGTTTTCTAAAAAATTCTTTTCATTAATTATTTAATTAATTCTTTAATTTTTTTTAATACTTCTTACTTTCTGTAATTTTACATTTCCTAGTTATTTTTCAATTCTTTTCTTTCTAATTTTCTTTTTAAACTACTAATTTAACTTCTTAGTTAAACAATTTATAGTTATCTTCTTCAGTTTATAATTTTTATTTTATAATTATTTTTTTTAATCTACTAATAATTTGTAAAGCCTTTTAGTTATATACCTCTAAAATTGCTAAATATTCTTTCACTTTCAAGTAATTATTTTTTTATTTTTAGTTCTTTGAATTTTTTAAAAAGTTTCTGTTATTTTTTTCGTCTTTTAGTTAATCTTTGATTCTTAATTATTTTCTTTAGTTTATATTATATCTTTTTTTAAATTCTAGATGAATTTTTCATCCTTTAGTAATTTCTTTTCTTTTCTATTCATTTTTCTCAAATTAAAAAATCTTTTTTACTCCCTAGTAATTTTTGTTCGTTTTTCAGTTCTTTTTTCATTGGATATTATTTTGTATAATATTCTAGTTATTTGTATTTAATCCTAGTTACATATAGTTATTTTTAATTTTCTATACATTTTTCCACACTTTCGTTATCATTTTCATTTTCTGGATATTTTTACCATACAATAATTTTTAAATAGTTTATAGTTGTATCACTTTTGAAAGTATTTTTTTACTTTCAAGAAATTTTTTCTCGTCTCCTAGTTATCTTTTTTTACATTTTACATATTTTTTTCTTTCTAGAGATTTTTAATACCTTAGTAGTTTTTAAAAACAATATGTTTTATTATTTTTCTCATTTTCTAGTTATTTTGTTATTTTTCTAGTAATTTTTTTCACTTTTCAAACATTAATTATTTTATAGTTACTTTTTAACTTATTAGTATAATTAAAAAAATATATTAATCATGTTTCCTAAATTTCTATAAATATGTTTTCACTCTCTAATAATTTTATTCATTTTATATTATTTTTCTTCAATTACTAATTCTACTTTTACTATTTAGTGAAAACTTCTAGTTATTTTTTAACTTTCTAGTAATGTTTCTTTATTTTTATTTTATATTCTTTTAATGTCAACTGTTTTTACTCTAAGCAGTGATTTTTTTAAAACCACTTATTTTCATAAATTTTAAGTTTTTTTTCTTTATTTTCTGTGTATTTTTCTCCTTCTGTGATGATTTTTCTTTTATTTCTAGTCATAATAATAATTTTAATAAAAATTTAATAATAATAATAAAAATAATTTTTTATTTTGAAGCTCGTTGTCATAAATGATTTTTACTAAAAAAGATTTTTTGTGTGTTTACTGAAACCGATTTAAAAAGTTGAAATTTTAATAAAAACTGATGACGTCTAGTTTCAACACTCATCCAAATTAATGTCTCAGGTGGTCCACGTTTTTAATGTTAAACATCCCATTTCGTCTTGTTTTCCTTGTATATATCATTTTCTATTAGGTAGCTCATTTTTATAAATATCGTACTAATTACATGTTTAAGATGAATAAACATAATTATACAATGTTTTGCGATAATGACAAGTCTTTAAATTAAAGTATAAATGTTAAATTAATCTAAAAATTCAATTATTTAAATTAAGTCAAAAACTTCTTCATGTTTTTCATATTAAAAGAGAGTTATATTAACATTAAAAATGACATTTAAAAATCATTTTCATCTGCGAATGGTAATTTTTAATTAAAAACTCTAATGTTTATTTAAAAGCGTTGTGTTTAAATTAATGATTTTATTTAAAATAATGTTTACATATATTTTTTTAAAATTAAGAATGAATAAATTAATAAAAAAGTTACTTTGCCAGAAGATAAAAATTGTGTTAAAAATTTGATATGCCGATATACGGTGTTTCCATTAAGAAATTCTAGACATTTGAAATGGAAATTCTTTACGAGCACTCTGTATAATTCATTAATTGGTTACATTCCGTTAAAATGGAAAACTAGCCGAGAACTTATGAAACTAAATTGCACGTGTAAATCCCAGAGAAAATTTAATTATCCATTTTATTAGAGAATAATTTTAAGCATTTTTTTGTTTCTTATCCCAAATACATTTTTTTCTAACAAAGAAAATATTATTGCAAAAGAATTTTTCTCCAAAAGTTTACATTAAAAAACGATTAAGTAACAATGTATTATTTTATCAATAAAAAGTTTCAAGTTTCCGATAAGTATAGAACATATATTAGTTACAACTTCACTATTAATAATTTACTACTGTTTTCACTTCATCAAAATAAATATTGACTTGAGCGCGATACTTTAACCCTCATAAATAATAATATAAAAATTAGATTCAAACTGCAAAATAATTGTACAATAAAGATAATCTTTTTCTTCAAGTACATTGTTTCTAAAAACCAGTTATGTGTTTTCTTTACTTTCAGTGGAGAATAAGGAACATAAACTTTGCATCATACAACACTTACACTCGCCTCGAACATAAATATCGACATTCACTAGTATATATTATATAGTAGGCGCACCTACTTACTTAAGCATTTTTTCATTCTTTTCTCTTCTTGTTGTCCTCAATGACTCGATCTATAAAACTAGTGCAGGAGGTATCAGGTTCTTGCAAGTTCAAAGTCAAAAAGTATAATGCGTGCAATCAGAGCACAACATATTGTCAAGCAAGGTGTGCAAGTATAAATAAAATTCCACTTTATAATACCACTTCATTCATCTCATTTCATATTGCTACTTGTAATTCTTAAGAATTTTCATTTCTACTCCACATTGAAAAATATTTTCTTTTGGGCAAATTTTAACATTTTATTATTCAACTTCTTACTTCGGTAAATTCATCTTCTTTTAAGAAATATGATAATATATCTTAAAAGAATTTAAATTTACACTTTGAATACTTTATTAAATTGCATGAAACGATTATTTTTGATATTTTTACTTGTAAATATTTCATGGGGCCCTTTTGTTGTGGTTACGTCACTGGCCCTTAGGGGAATCACAGTATTCTGTCTCGATCATAATATATTACGGGGATTCCCTTCTTTACGTTACGTCACCAGTCACCATTCGGTATTTATCTGATGCTGCCCGTTTCTTAAAAAGGATCCAAAACTTTGGTATTTTTCTAACCAAAATGCAGGAAAGTAATCGAAGATTTAACAAATGATTTTTATTTAAAATAATGTTAAGAAACACTTTCATTTAAATTCTGATATTTTGAGTAAAAGATATTTTTCATTCAAATCGAAATTAAGGTTTCGTTAAATCAAATTTAAATTATTGTATTTATTGATTAAACACTCAGAACTTCAAATTGAAGAAAGAATTTGATATTATTTAAGTTCCTGTGATGAAGAATGGCGTCACTGGTATAAGCAAAACTTGTCCGTACACTTTCTTCTAAAATAATAAATATTTTGACTTTAAATTTTATAGAATTACTTAAAATATCATTAGGAAGAACAATAAATATTTTGAACAATAAAATAATCGTTTGACCAAAGAAAAATTGATAATTTTTGACAATTTTAGAATTACGATTAAATAAATTATTTTTGGAATTTTTTTTCTTAAAAAGAACATGTTTTCTTCCCTAAAATATAGTTTCCAAAAAGTTTTGAATCCTTTAAAGGACGCTGTTATTTTTTTTCTGATAATCTGTATTTAACTGAGAGATATACCTTAATTTATATTCTTATAATTTTAAAATTGGTTTAATGTGGATCTCCGTAACTTAGTTTAAAAAATCGTACATTAAAAACTTGTGACTTATAAAGTAAAATAGAGAATTTATCATAAAATAAATTTATGATTTTTTAATCACTAAACTTGTTCAACTTGAAATATCCAAACAGTGGCGTAACTAACGGTGCAAGGGCCCTGGGACAAAAAGGAAAATGGAGCCCCAATTATATATAATAATTACAGTTATATCAAATTTCAATTATTGTCTTTAATTTTTAATTTCTTAAAAGATTTTTTAATTATTTCGTTTTGCTTAAAAATAAATTTTGTAATTTTATATTATTTTCTCAAATTTTTAATTATTTTCATTCTTTTGGCACTATTTACAAATATTTCAATTATTTATCTGAAATTTCAATTATTACTTTCATCAAATTTCGATTATTTATGCGATTTTTTAATTATTCTCTTTAACCCATTAAGCCCTAAATGCACTGATTTTTTAAAAAATTTTAAGTATTTTTGTAATTATTTTCCTCTTTTAAATATATATTCTACGGTTTTTACAATTATTTTGCTTAAATTTTAGTTACTGTTTTCATTCTTTCCTATTTAAATTATTTTCATCATAAATGTCAATTATTTGTCTCAATCTTAATTATTTTCAGCATATTTAAATCATTTTTTGAATTTTGACTTAATTTGATTATTTTTCAATTATTTTCCTCGATTGTTAATTAATTTTATCTTAATTATTTTATTTATTTTTAGCTTTTTTCAATTCTTTTCTAAAATTTTAAGTTATTCTAATTTTTTTCAATTGATTTCTAAGATCTTCATATATTTTTCTCAAATTTAAATTATTTTTTTTTATTTAAAAAAATTCTGTAATTTTTTTTAATTATTTCTCTCAAATGTGATTTATTTTTTACAACTTATCATTGTTTTTATCATATTTCAATGATTTTCTTCAAGTTTCAAATAAAAAACACATTTTTCAATTATTTTCTCCATCTATTAGTATTTTCATTATATTTCAATTAATTTCCTAAATTTTCAGTTATTATCTCAAATTTAGATTATTGTCTTCAATTTTTAATTTTTTAAACGGTTCTTCAATTATTTCCTTTTACTTAAAAACAAATTCTGTAATTTTATAAATTTTTCTCCGCTTTTTCATTATTTTCATTCTTTTGGCTTAATTTTCAAAAATTCAATTGTTTATCTGAAATTTCATTTATTATTTTCATCAATTTTTAATTATTTCTGCGATTTTTTAATGAGTCTCTTTAATAAATATTTGTAAGTAATTTTTTAATTATTTTCCTTTTTTTTAACATATATTCTACGATTTTTTCAATTATTTCTCTCAAATTTTATTTAATGTATTCAATCTTTCATATTTAAATTATTTTCTTCATAAATTTCAATTATTTTCAGCATATTTGAATTATTTTTTCAATTTTAAATTAACTTTATCATTTTTCAATTATTTTCCTCGATTATTAATTATTATTTTCATTTTCTAAAATTATTTTCTAAATTTGTAAAGTATTTTTCTAAAATTTCAATTATTTTCTTAAATTTTTAACTATTTTAATTTGTTTTCTTAATTTCCAATTTTTTTTATTAATAATCGTAAATTTTTTATTTATTTTTAGCTTTCTTTAATTTTTTTTTCCAATTTAAAGTTATTCTCATTTTTTTCAATTGATATTCAATTCATATATTTTTCTCAAATTTCAATTATTTTTTTTTATTAAAAAAAAATTCTGTAATTTTTTCAATTAGTTCACTCAAATGTGAATTAGTTTTTAACTTCTTAATGTTTGTTTCATATTTCAATTATTTTCATCAAGTTTCAAATTGTAAAATCATTTTTCAATTATATTCCAAAATTTATATCCTTCAATTTTCCATTTTTTCCCATTTCTTTTATTATTTCAAAAATTTAAAACTATTTTTTTTCAATTTCAATTATTTAATTTAATTTTAAAATTTTTTATATGATTTTTTATATTATTTTCTTCAATTTTCAGTTACTTTCGTTCTTTTTCGTAATTTCCAAAAAATTGTTTATTATTTCTGTTTAATTAAAAATTATTCTCTTTAATTTGAATTATGTTTATCTTGTTTTATTTATTTTCTCTAAATTTCAATTATATTTTTCAATGTTATATTGCACATCTCAATTTTCAATCATTATTTTTTCAATTTTCAATTATTTTCCCTAATTTTTCATTATTCAATTTTTTTCAATTTATTTTTAAGATTTTCATGTAATTTTCTGAATTTCGAATTATTTTCTTGGTTTTTAAAACATTTCTATGAGTTTCTAAATTACGTTCCCCAATTTTTAATTGATTTCATTTTTTATTTCAATTAATTTAAAAAATCAGCAATTATTTTGTTTAATTCAAATTATTTCTTGCAATTTTCTTTAATTCTAAAATTTTATAAATTTTGTCCTAAATTTTGTCCTAATAAATTGATTTTTACGTTATTTAAGTTAGAATAAATATTAGAATAGCAGTATAGAGTTTTGACATCACAAATCTAAAAGATTATTAGACTCAGAAAAAACAAAATTTTTGTCGTCAATTTTTGATCAATATTTTCAATAAAAGGACCATCAAAAAGTTCGTATAATTAGTTTGTGAAAAAATTTTTGAATATTTTTGTATACTTTAAAAAATTGAAAAGTGAGATAAAAGGTAATTTTTGCAGGTCTCTATTGCCAGTATTTTTACATCACAACATTCTCCTTTTGAGTAACGCGTAGGCGTCTTACGCACAGTTAAAAATTTATAAGATAGGCTTTTATCTTTGAGAGATTTATTATCGGAAAATACAAGTAATTTTTTAACATAAATAATTATATTCAAACAAAAAGTCAAAGAATGAAAAAGAAACGAAAAAGTTTGCTGTTTAGAAATTCGGACATGTGTGTATTTTATTATTCGGTTATAACATCAGATTATGTAAAAAAATAAATGTTCTCGCAGATTATATGAATGTATCTCCTAATTAGGAAAGTTATTGCCCTATTTTTAATCAATATACCTGCTTGTTAAAACCGTAAAACTGTTAATTTGTTAGTAATTTTTGGTTATATAGCCTCATACAGGTGTTAAACAGAAATTTCGAGACATGCAGAAGGTATCTATTATGCCATTTTCACAGCTCGGGTATAGAAATACACTCACACTTGTTTAATTCGAACGAAGGTGAATTATTGAGAAATAGACAGGACAATGGTAGTTGGGCGCGCCCAAGACTTTTCTCTCGTTCTGCCCTCGATTATAAAAACTAGTGCAAATGCCAGGATTTTCTATCTCAATGGTGAAGAATTGAATGAATTTATGGATAATGAATATTAAGTTATCAATATTGAAAAAAAGCAATGTATAAGCCAAGAATGACTTTTACATCGGAAATAAATTCTCGTTTTATTGGATAATAATATCCCCGAATAAGAAAGACTTTATGTAATATAATGCGAGACATAAATATTGATCAAAAGAAACAATTCGATTGTAAAATTAAATTCCGTGAATTTTCTATTTGTTTGCGTTGTTACATGCGTCACTTAATTAAGTTTGATAATTATATATAATAATTTATAGTCTTCCTAATTCATTCATTCTTTGATTCTATCCATACATCTGAAGTTTTTCACTAGACGTTCTTTTGTTTTAATTTTTTTACATCATATATCACTTTTTTAAAATGTTCTTAAATTTTAAATTTATAGCATTTTTAATTTCTTCAAATTTCTGTTAAATTGAACTTTCGTTGATTAAAAGTGCAATTAATTCACGGTTCAAATATACTCAATTTGAAGTGATAAATATTTTTATTATTTTTCACTTTTTTTCCTAAATTTTAAATCTACCTTCCGCAAATTTAAATTATTTTCTTTATTTTCTTCAGATTTCCAATTTAAATTATTTTCTCTTTGATAATAAAACAATTTAATTATTTATTGCTAAATTTTATATTATTTTACGCAAATTTAAATTAATTTTTTTACTTGACCATTATCATTTTGGAATTATTATCTTCAATATTTAATCACTTTCATTATTCCCGAATTAATATTTAGAACTTTCAAATATATAATTTGTTGAAGATATTGTAGACCTTTTTGTATTAAAATTATAGTAGTAAGATTTGTGGCCTTTGGTCCTTTTTAAATTACAGATTTTGTTTTTTATTAGATTTCAGTTTTTATTATTCTCTAAATATGTAATCATAAAATAAATCCACTTTTCCAACAAATAGCCCGTCAAAAATTATAGGTTAAGGTGGAAACGTGAACAGCACAAACATGTGCTTCTACAAAAGAAAAATTTTAAATAAATATCAATAATAATTTTTTCTACAATATGACTATCTTGTTTTTAAAGATGTTTTTATCTAATACTGGTAAGCTAAAACTTTGTATAACTATTAGTCTAAAATAAAGTACACAAATTATTTTAATTATATTTTTCTACAGATACAATTTACAACTTAACTAAACACATGTAAAATTCAACAAAAAAACTTTTTATTCTAAATGTATGCGGTATGAATTGAAATTATACTTGGTATATTATTGTAAACCTAAGTTAAACTAAAATTGTCTTTTTAATAATTGTTAATTTGTAGTCCTGAAGAGCCATGATCATGGCGAAATGCATAGACGAAATTTAGAGAATAATAAAAACTGAAATCTAATAAAAAACAAAATCTGTAATTTAAAAAGGACCAAAGGCCACAAATCTTACTACTATAATTTCAAATATATATCTCAATTTTCAATTTCATTTTTAATATACATTTCTTTTTATCATTTTGCAATTATTTTCCCTATCTTTTAATTATTTTTCAATTAATTTCCTAAATTTTCGGTTATTATCTCAAATTTAGCATATTGTCTTCAATTTCCAATCTTTTTAACGATTTTTCAATTATTTTCTTTTGCTTAAAAATAAATTCTGTAAGTTTTCTATTATTTTCTCACAGTTTTTAATTATTTTCATTCTTTTGGCATAATTATCAAAATTTTTCAATTATTTATCTGAAATTTTAATTATTTTCATCATATTTCAATTATTTTTTAAATATTTTAATTACTTTCATCATGTTATGATTAGTTTTTACAATTTTAAATTATTTTTATATTTTTTCAATTATCTTCCTCAATTTTTAATTATTATTCTCTTTTTGTAAAAGTACTTTTTAATATTTTTAAGTATTTTTTCAAATTTCAATTATTTTCTCCAATTTTTAATTATTCTCATTTTTTTTTTAAATTAATTTCTAAGTTTTTCAAGAATTTTTCTCAAATTTCAATTATTTCTTTTTTTATTTCTAATTTCATTTATTTTTTCAACTAATCATTGTCTTTATCATATTTTGATTATTTTCTTCAAGTTTCAAAATTTAAAAACATTTTTCAATTATTTTCCCATTTTTTGATTTCTTAGTTTTTTAACATTATTTCTCAAGTATTTTTCTCAAATTCCACATTTTTCTTCAATTTTTAATCAATTTCATTATTTTCGAATTAATATCACGAACTTTCAAATATACATATCTCAATTTTCACTTATTTTGTTCAATATTAATTTCTTTTTATCATTTTGCAATTATTTCCTCCATCTTTTATATATTTAAATTATTTTTTAATTAAGTTCTTAAATTTTCAGTTATTATCTCAAATTTAGATTATAGTATTCAATTTCCAATTTTTTAAACGATTTTTCAATTATTTTCTTTTGCTTAAAAATAAATTCTGTAATTTCCCTATTATTTTCTCCAATCTAATTATTTTCATTCTTCTGGCATAATTTTCAAAAATTTTAATTATTTTCTCCAATTTTGATTTATTATCATCTTTTAATTAATTTCCAAGATTTTTAAGTATTTTTCTCAAATTTCAAATATTTTTTTTACTTAAAAAAAAATTCTGCAATTTTTTTCAATTATTTATTTCAAATCTCATTTATTTTTGCAACTAATCATTGTTTTTATCATATTTTGATTATTTTCTTCAAGTTTCAAAAATTAAAAACATTTTTCAGTTATTTTTCCAATTTTTGATTTCTTAGTTTTTTAACATTATTTTCTCAAGTATTTTTCTCAAATTCCTTATTTTTTTCTTCATTATTTAATTATTTTCAATTTTGTTTATAATTTCCCTAGTAATTTCTACAAAGTTTTTAATTATTTATCTGAAGTTTCCATCATATTATTGGAATCTCACTTATATCTATCATTTTCTGGTATTTTACGTACTCTCTAAATCTGAATTAGTAGTTTTCTACTACAAAATTAGTAAAATTCTTACTATTTTAATAGTAGCTCACTTTTTGCTAATTCATTAGTAGAAAACCACTAATTTAGATTTAGAGAGTATATTCTGTATTTTTTGCAATTTTTTCTCTTAAATGAAAAATTGTTCTCTTCAATTTTAAGTTATGTTTATCTTCTTTTATTTATTTTCTCTATTTTTTAATTATTTTCTTTTCTTTTTTCAATAAATTTCTAAATGTTTCAAGCAATTTTCTGATTTTTTTAAATTTTCCTTAATTTGAAATATATTACGCTATTTTCTCAATTATTTTCTTAAATTTTAAATTATTTATATTATTTTTTGATTATTTTCTTCAATTTTTAATCATTTTAATTAGTTCTGAATTAATTTTCTAAATTTTTAATCATTTATCTCAATTTCAATCATTTTTGTCCCATTTTTAATTATTTTCTCCAATTTTTCATTATTTTAATTATTTTCAATTTATTTCTAAGATTTTCAAGCATTTTTCTCAAATTTCAATTATTTTCTTTAATTTTAAAACATTTCTATGATTTTTTTAAATTTCTATTATTTTTCCCAATTTTTTTTAATTCTAAAATTTTATAAATTTTGTTGTATGTAAATAAAACTTTTTTTACTTATTTTTAAATATTATATTTAAAATATTTATAATATTTAATATAGAATAGTTAATAACAGATTAGTTCATCGTTAAATAGAAATTTTTAAGAAATATTTTGAGAGTGGTCAAAATTTTGAATAAAGCAAATTCTAGTGAACGGAAATTATGCAATAAGTAAATTTTGACAAGTGAATATTAGGAAAAATAAAAAAGTATTATAAATGGCATTTTCGAAAAATAATTACTACATATTAATAATCTTAACAACCGAGAACAAAAATTTAGTATTATGAAACACCATATTTGAGTTGATGATTAATTTAGTAATATATAAAAGGAATTAAAATTAAGAATCAAATTCAGTTGGAAAATGCGCCCGACCTTGACCTTTCATTGTTTGACATTTGATAAAATTTACACTCAACGAGCGTGGGTAGTTATATTTTTCTAGTCATTAAACTTTGTCGGAAACATCCCATTTCAGGAAAGGACTAATAAGTAATTAGATAAAAGCGCATACTTAAAATCATAACATCGTCAGATTGAAACTAAAGACAAGAAAATTGAGTAATTTGAATAATATATGTCTAGCAGGATTTCTACTTTGCTTTTTAAAATAATGAACACATTGTTAATTTTCCTCAATCTTGATATGGATAAAAAGAGCATTATTATGCGTCAGCACTTACTTTTTTATTTCTTTATCATTCTGTTGAATATAGCATACTTATAAAGTTCCGTGTGCTTAAATAAAAATGTATCTAAAATATATAATGTAGAATTAAAAAAAATAAGTTTGCGAAATTTCGTTTTCTATTACTAATAATGATAAGATTTTATCAAAAAATGTAAAAGAACAAAATTACAAGAATAATTACAGAAAAATTATTTTTAACAAGCCGAGGATTATTTTAATTTCATGGACATTTTGCTTCCACGTTAGCAAAAAAAATAATTTTTTTAAAAAATGTAAATTTCAATTTATTATAAATTTGAATATTGCGATTTATTCTGTAAAATTTTGAAAAAATACAATGACGTCCTTAAAGCAATTACATTTCTTTCGGTTGGACAGATGCAAATTCTGAAAATTGAAGATTCGGTAAGTTAAAAGTTCGGACAAATGGAGTTTCAGATAGTTTAATATTCTGACAAATAAATTTCGGTCTATTGGAGATTCTGTCAATTGAATTTTGCATAAAATGTTGGCAACCAATTTTAAAAAAATATTAAAACAAATTCTTGTCCTTTTTCCGACAATGGACTTGAAAATTTTGAGTTAGAATACATTTTTTAAAAAATTGTTTTGAAGAGTGTATAAGCAGCCTTATGACAACTTTTTTAAAGTTCTATAATAATTTAAAAAAGGGTCAGTACATGAACACATTTTTAAAGACTCATTTCGAAATTACTCAATAATTGTGCAATTAAGTTAAAAAATGCGAAAGTAACCGAAAAACAGTATAATTTGTAAAAAGAATAGGTGACATAATTTGTCTATACGTGCGGTAAAAGGAGAAAATTTGCCTTTGACAAAGTTGATTTGAAGGTCGTAAACTTCGTTATTTATCATTACCAGGTTAGTTGCATTAGATACAACAGCCAGATTCCCGGTATTTTGCAAGAGTCAAGTTTTTCTTTCTATCGGCAAGAAATCTCGAAGGACTTATTCTTTCGACACAGATTCGAAGGATTTATTAGATACAGCGTGTTAACTAGTTCGTCCCGACCTTAAATATAAGCTAGCGCAAGAGGCAATGGCGACCAATTTGCAGTTCTTTTAAGCACCCAGTTACTCTTAATTGATTAGATGCGTGCCATAATAATGGAAAAAGTGATATGTGAGGTGAATTTCACATTTTTTTAGTTTGAACTGTTCCCCTGGAATTTTATTAATGATCTTTAAGTACTTTATATACACAGAGCGTGTGCTGAGCGTTCAATTTAGTAAGAGAATAATATCTCAAGAATTGGCTGAAGTTTGAATAAAATTCCATTCATTTCAAAATATACACATTAGATGTTATATTACCCGTTAGAAATAAAAATTCAAGATGGGAAATTTGTGTAACTTTTATTGGGACATTTATTTCCAGGTTTGCAAATGTTTTTCAATCTTACGACAATAAATTGCAAATGACATCCGGAGATAATTATTTGATGTGTGGGCGTCGCTTTTAACGATGCCATCAGTGTCCCACTTGTTAAGAATTACACATTTTTGCGTTTGAGTTCGATGGAGCGGATAGTGATGTGTTTCAGGTTCATTTCTGCTTAAGCTCAGTAACTTTCTAGGTTGTCCAGTGATGCAATTTTATTTCAACAATAATTCGTCTCTTCGTGTTTCTTTGAACTTTGAAACTAACATGTAGCTTTCCAATTTCCTATACAGAATTTCCCGGAGAAATTAAAATTCTTTTGTATTTAGAGAAAAATGATTTAAAATAACATACGCAAGCTCATCTAGTAAAACCGCAATTTAAGAATATTCGAATTTTTAATCGACAGTGGATAAATTCTTTTAATTTTTTGTTATGAAATGTGGAAAAGTATAACCTTTAGTTTTTTGGGACAATTTAAAATTTTGACGACAGATTCAGTCAGTTTTTATTTAATTGGAAGTTTTTGATTTTAGGAATTTAATTGACATGACCGATTCAAGAAAGTAATTTACGATCAAAAGAATATTTTTTCATTCGGTTTTTATTACCTGGGATATCCTCTTGTTTGCATCGATAATGTATCACTGACTAATTCGAATTTCACATGATTTTGATTCAATAACATCATTTTTATTTTTTTCTAATTTCTATTCGATATAATATTTATTTTACATAATTTTCATTTTATTTAAATTTACTCAAATTTTTGTCAGCATTAAAAACTATTTACTGGAATTTCTTTATTTGATAACTTACGTTTGTTGTAAGCGAGAATGATATACATTTCGTGTATCCATATAATCACATAACCTAAAAGTAATCTGATAGAATCAACGTTAGCCTAAAGCACAATGAATCGTAATCGCTAATCCTTAATCGTAAGAATGAGAGGAAGTAGGACAGACATATATCTCTGTCTTGCTTCCTCTCATTATTACGATTAAGGATTACTGGATTAGCGATTACGATTCATTGTGCGTTGGGCTATAATCAACATCTTTCAGAATTAAGGTACGTTTACACCTTCTTGCACCTTCTGTAAAAAATTTTCACCAGGAGAAAATCCACATTGGAGTAAGAGAGACAGACTGTATATCTGTTTTTCTTTACTCCAATGGCAATTTTTCCGAACTGGACAAATATTTCCAAAGGTGTAATGCTGCTTTCATACCTTTTCCAGTAACTTTAGCCTAACGCACAATGAATCGTAATTATTGATCGTAAGAATGAGAGAAAGTAGGACAGACATATATGTCTGTCCTTGTTCCTTTAATTCTTACGATTAAGGATTAGCGATTACGATTCAATGTGCTTTAGGCTTTTACTTTTGTCTCAATCTACTGCACAGCAGTGGCATCAATGTAGAATTTTAAAAGTCCGGTTAGTGATCCAGACACATCGGAGCGTCAAACGCAAAAACGCCAAACGTAAATAATTCACTTTTATGGTGAAGTCATATGTATACTTCAAATGGAAACCTAACGCAGAAAATCCTGAGAGTGAGAGCAATAGATATATCCTGCGTTTCTCTCACTCTCATGATTTTCTGTTTTACGTTTTTCCGTTTTACTGATACATGTGACTTTGCCCAAAACATACCGTTCCATGTCAGCGTAAAAGCGACGGTAAAAAGTGTAAATCATGCGATAGAGTAAGAAGAGCAGATATCACGTTCTCTCTCACTCGCGTGATTTTTGCTTTCCAAAGCAAAATTGAAGACGGATTCGGGACCAGAGCATGAGACAGAAAAGGACAGAAACAGTCACTGTCCTTTTTTATCTCATGCCCTACTCTTGTAACAGAATTCATTGTGCGTTGGGCATTAGCGACTTAAAATTTTATTGTGTTTAGGACTGGGACCTCACGAATTTTAAGCCCGAAGCAGAATAAAACGGGAACGGAACATAAACATATGATAAAAAAGGACAGACGATATTTATTTCTATTCTTTTCTCTCGCATGCTTACGTTCGCGTTCCCGTTTTAAGCCCAAAGCACAACTAATACGGTTACGGGAGCAGGGCATGAGATAATAAAGGACAGAGACTGTTTCTGTCCTTTTCTGACTCATGCTCTGGTCCCGAAATCGTATTTCTATCTTTATTCTGCTCAAGGCAGAAGTTAATCAGATTATGGACAGGGTTAGGTACGTAGCACACTTTAGGTAATGAGAATTACCGTCTCAACCCTGCCCACAATTCGAAACTTAAGCTTTATACACTTCGCATTCCCTGAAATGTACAGTATAAGGTGAATATATGCCTTCCAAAAGGTAACAAGACAAATTTCTATTTTTTGCATCATTTCTATGTTCATTCATTGTATGCCTATGAAAAAATGTTAAGGCGTGGAATAAAGCAACATAGAAGTGATGTGCAAAGTGAAAATTTTCCTATTTGATTTTTTGGACAGAAGTTGAGGCATGTATGTTCCCGACTGTACACTTTCGATTAAAAAAAAATTTTATTTTTTTTGCAATGGTGTAAGAAAGACGGAAAAATAATTTTTTTTTATGAAAAGTGCAAATAAGGGTGAAGTTCCATGATTGCGTTTTAACGTCCGTTTTGTAACTAGATCATGTGTGCGAAAGAGAAGCAGATATACCATTGTCACTTTCGCACTTACGGTCCAGTTACAAAACGGACGTTAAAACTCAATCATGTGACTTCACCGTAAACCTAGAAGCTATAAACAGAAAACGAAACGCAAGCATTTGATAGAATGGGACAGACGTTATTTCTATCCTTTTCTATCATATGCTTGCGTTCGAGTTTCGGTCTGTATTCTGCGTTAAACTTTAGAACAAACAGAAATTACGTAATAATAGAGTATTTTAATGTGACGTCACTAGTCAAGAAGGTTAGGTCATTTTGTCAAGAAGGTTAGGCTCGGACCCAAAATTACATTACGTTATAATGGGATTTTTAATAAAAAGTGATTTTTATGACAATTCAATAAAAAACTTTTAAAATTATTAAAGGCAAAAGATAGAACATATTTTTTTACGTTTTTGTAGTAAGATCATACTTCTTATCGGTTATCTGCTTTATTTTTAAATGCAAAAAAAATAGTAAAAAATTCAAAATAGGTTAGAAAGTTTTGTCAGTGTGATTGTTTTTTTGGCTTATAAATACAAATTTAATTAATTGACAAGGAATATGAATACATTATAAAAATGTAAAAAAACATATTCTACCTTCTAATAGCAACAATTTATGCAATTTTTAAATAAATTAGTCTAAAACATCTTTTATATTAGAAATCCCTTTCTAGCTCAATGTAAATTTGGGTCTGCGCCTAACCTTCTTGACAAAATGACCTAACCTTCTTGACTAGTGATATTGTCACATTAAAATACTCTATAGTAAAATTCTATTAAAATTTCAATAACTTAAAATGACAATTATGCCACATAAATATTATATCGAATACAGATTAAAAAAATATGAAAATTATACTAAATAAAGTCTCTGAGAAATGCAAATCAACGTAAGTGATCAAACGAACAAATGTTGAGATTATGTCAGTTGGAAATTCTAATATTTTTAAATTACCGTAAATTGTCACTTTAAATCTTAATATTCACTCACATGAAATTAATATAAAGTGAAATTTGGGGAATCTTCATGAACATCGATCAAATATTGTGGAATTATGATGTCGAATTATTAGATTTAACGCATCAAATTACTTTGAATGATTTGTGTCTATCCCCAGATCAGAATACGTTTATTTTGTAGGGTTGGGTTATTTATGCTCATTGTCGGTAAATAAAATCAATTAGCTCGCCAAGAATGAAAGTATTTTCTGTTTCAAAAGTAGGGCACAAATTCTTTCGGCAATAAATTCAGCTTCACTTCCTCATTCTAAGGAATTTTTCGCTCTAAAGTTGATTCTTTAGTGTTTTGAATTTGCACTTGCACCTTGCCATTAAAAGATTTAAATTCAGAATGACTGAATTACTGCACAGTAGGTAATTATTACAGAAGAAAGTGAAATAGTAAACATGTGGAAGCTTTCGTTCCTGGTGGCAATAAAACTGAGAAATCATACTTCAAAATCTAAGCAATAACTCCAGAGACATGGAGCATGTTTCGCACAAAATTGCATAAATAAATCTGAAACGTTAGTAGATCCGATTTCAATTGCTGTATCGCATTTTATCTTTGAGATTTTATCTCCTAAAATAATGCGAATAATGTTAACTCAGCATTTGATTTGGTAAAAATGTAAAAATTTAAAATTGCCAGAAAACGTGTTAAAATTATGTGCGTATGCTTTTAGATACGATTTTATGATCCAAGGAATTTTAGATAAAAAGAGATTATTTTTATACCGTGGAACCTGTTTAATTGTTATTTACTTTTTGGTCATTTTTTTTAAAGAACGATTTAAGGATATATATTTCTGTTCATTTTCAAACTTGAAGTAATGAGGTAATAATCGTTAATAAAAATTTTTATTTTATCCAAACTAGGGGAATGTATCTAAGAGTGGACAACCTTTCTGATTTTTATGAAACTGGAGGTACTAATTTAAATAGTAGCCTTACAAAATGAATTCATACTTTTCTAAAATTTTTGAATCAGAATTCGTCTCGTTTAAAAATTCATAACACTTTTTTCAATAGATAACATTGAAAACATTCTTTTTAGTGAGTAAGACATATTCATTTCAAGTTATTTTTTATAACAAGTATTTTTTTCTTTGTTTCAGGTGAGTCAAAATTGAGCAATTTTTGTGATCAGTGTAAAGTGAGTTCAGTACATTTTTATAATAGTATTTTATTTATTATGCAAAAATTTAACTTTTTCAAAGTTTTATAAACAAACTTTTTATTTACTGAAGACTATCTCAGTTATCAAACACTCAAATTTTGTGCGCGAAAATTAAATTTTAAGTTTTTTACTATTGTTTTTTTTCCTAATTATTCAATAAGTGATAAAAACAGAAAAACAAACATAATAAATTATTATATGGTAAAGAATTTCTTTATTATGAGAAAAAAAATATTAGTCAGTAAAAAATTGATTGTAAAATATAATGAGAGCAGTTTCTTGATTATTCTTAACGATTTTCATATTTCGTAAAGAAGAAAAGAAAAATATAAGTATCTGCTGCATTGCTTTAAGAGCAAGTACATGAGGCACAATTATAATGGCCACTTTCACGAGTAACTTGGCTGCCATTATTATTTAATAGGCTCTCTGCAAATGTGGTGTCTTAGAATACGCCTGCTTTTTATGTCTCATAATAGTGACTTTAATAACAATGTTATTTCTAATTATTAAGTGTTTCGGGCCTTTTTGCATTACGTAAACTAAATCCTACAAAATTGTAGCTCTCACTATTTACGAATTGCAAATTTTCAATCACTGCCAGTTTACGAGTTGACAATTACTCAAAATTGACGGTAATTGAAAATTGACAATTTTTATAACATGTGAATGAATTACTTTAATATTTTTCTTCTGTTTAATAAAAGAAACTAATAATTAATAAATATAATTGAAAAAAGTATTTTTTATTAAATATTGCAGTAAATGATTATTAACTTTATAATTTTTGTAATTTTCTCCGCTGAATTCGAATGAGAAGTGAGAAAAACGAGATTGACTAACATTTTTGAGGTAATCTCAAAAAAAAATTTCAAAAACCAAAAAAAAATTGAAAAAAATTTGTTTTTTGACCGGGACAATATATTAATGTATTTTTTAGTATTTCTTTCCAATAAATTCAAATTCGAAGTCAAAATGATCAGATTAGCTAACAATTTTCAGATAATCTCAAAAGAGCGTTTATTTCGTTTTTTTAATCAGTTTTTTTGAGATTATGTAAATATTAGCTAATATGGTTATTCTGATTTCGGATTCCGATTCAGCGAAAAAAAATACGTATAGGAATACACTAACATAGTGTTCTAGCCAAAAAAATATTTTTTCTTTTAATCTGTGTTTTTAAAACTTTTTTGAGATAATCTCAAAAATCTGAACCAAACTAGCAATTCTGACTTTGGATTCAGCGAAGAAAAATATCTGGGAATGCACTAGTGTAGTCTTGGACAAAAAATTTTTTTTTTTTTTTGCATGGCTGTGTTACTCATTGAATTATTAAATTTAAATTATTAATATTCAAGCTAAAATTGTTGCAATCAACGTATTTGATAACTTTAAAATCGTTTGAAAATAATTACCTGTGTGAAAAACAATATAATGTGTATAAAAATTAAAATAAACACAAAGTTAATGAACCGTAACATAATAGCGCTGTATGCTGTAATATAATACAAAATATGTTTCAGAAAATGAAACAAAGGAAGACGAAATTGTAAGGAAAAGCTTTACGTAAAATGCCATGGTCTTTAATGGTAACAGGTTAGTTTATGCGCATCTTTTTTCCACTGACTTTTCATGCGCATAAACTAGCCTGATGGCAATTACGACTATGGTTTTTAGACTTATTATATTTATTTAATTTTACACAATTGTCGCATATGTTTATGTAAATAATGTTTATAAGAACATTTGTTATAAATTAATTAGTATTAAAAAATGGTTTATTGATAAAAATTAATTTTTTCCTCATAAGATACAGCATTTAAGTTCTCATTTGTTTTATAATCAGCATTACTATAAGTTTTAAAAACTTGTCCAGATTTTTTGCAACGTTTCTTAGCAATAAATGAACAATTTCTTTGAAAATATGAAGAAACAATATTGTGGAAGAAAAAAGGGCGACCGAAAAAATTTAAAATCGACGGGATCCGCTTAAACCATGTTACTCGGGGTTTTTTTGGGATCGTTGAATTTAATTCTGAAGTTGGGTTTTCAAAATTGAAAATGGCGGATGGAGAACTGAAAATCGTGAAATTTCCTTAAACCATTTTTACGGAGGTTTTGCGATCGCTGAATTCAAATTCGACATTTTAGATTTTTAAATTTTAACAGCACGGATATAATATGCCAAATTAATTATTTTTGTCGATTTAAAATTTTTCGTCCGCCATTTTAAATTTTGAAAAACATATCCCAGATTCGTATTCAACAATCTCAAAAACTGTTCAAAAGATAAGATTTTAAAAATTTGTTTTAAATGAAAAATATGTGATACTTGACATAAAGGGTTAGGTTCATATATTATTCACAATTGTTAAAATAATTTATGTGTCGATTTTCCGTCACTTTCTGTAGTTGCAAAAAGATAACAGGAAAAAATTCCAGAAAAAATGACATCTGTCATCAACTTCTTATGAAGTTTTTTTTTCGTTATAAAGTTAAAGACAGACATGTCAAAGTTATTATATTTGACGTATAACATGTGTTTTTCAAATCAATCGTACATTTAAGGTAGATACATTATGATTTATTAACTGGAAACCATGTTTATGTTTTTATGTCTGCATTTTTATATAATTGTCATAAAAGTTTGGTTGCAGCAGAAAAACGTCCGTAAAATTTTATAGAAAAAAAATTCTTCTTTATGCTTTTTTTCAGTTTCTTTATTATTTTTATTATGAAAATAGCATAAGCCGACTTTTTTCTGTTTCGACCAAACTTTTTAAGATTAAAAAACCTCATCTTTGGATAAAGGTTTAAAAAATTGTGCCGCGTAGAAAATAATAAATATATTTTTTATGTTAGTTTTGCCATCATGTAATAATGCTAATTAAAATCCATTTCAATTAAATGAACACATATTTACAATATTCGAGAATTACTTTAATAATCTTCATTCACTCAATTTCTCTATAATAACCATTTTAATACTTTGCTTGCAAAAGGTAATAGGAACTGTCATGAATTTTGCATTTAATTCAAATCCGCATTGGTAATTCACTGTGAATAAAGTTAATTTAATAACGCAGTAAAATTATTTCATAGATCTAATTTCTACATAGAAATGGGCAGATAGTAATTTCTTCTTGGTCTTGATGAGTTTCAATTTACGTAACTTTGAAAGTTGCCTTTTATATATATTTCGAGGAGTGATAATTAAATCATCGAATCTGAAGTTTTTAGTGGTTTCCTACTGGGATGTTTCTTCATTTCGTATAATGTCTTTACTAAGAGGTCAATGACTGCAAAAAAAAAGAAAATAAAATGGTTGAACTTTGTGAAAATATCAATGTAAAGTTTGTCAGCTTTTCCAAGGTCAGAGAATTATAAACACCTTTTATCTCGGTACTGTATACACTTTTTATTAATGTCAAGATTTATAGCTAACAGACACGATTTAGTTTTGCAATTTAATTTAACATAATGACATTTCGTTAAAGACTGATGTATTAAGTAATAAAAAATTCTCCCTACATGAACCTTGTACTTTTCGTTTTTTTGGAAAATGCTTAAAAATTTTATTGTTTTAGTTGAAGAAACTTTTATTTGGAAACATAAACCTCCAACGTAGCATTGATCCTCGACACAATTTGGCTTCAAACCACGTCCTTCGTTTCATTGCATTTCACGTAGTAGTCCGTTTCGTGTGTCAACTAAATTTCTTTCTTTTCGATTTACCATTATACTGTGACTCCTGGGTTATGAGTTGAGTATTCGGGCCAAGGTTGAGAATCACTGCACTAAACATGCAGAGTTGCTTAAATAGAACGTTTCTGAATTCAAAACTGGTATTGCATTGTTTTAATTATAAATTGAGTTTCAAGGTCAATTGTTCTAATTGACTATTTATATTTCATTAACTTACTTTCAATAAAATTTCAATTTCTTTTCTTGTTTTTAAATTTAGAACTTTTTTGGGACTTTTTTCTTTATTAACCCATTAGCACCTGGAATCATAAAAATCGTAGCCTTAGATTAGAATAAGTAAAAAAATTTTTTGTAAAATGTGGGAATAGGGTAGAGGCACCAGTTATTGGATATTTAGTTGTAGGTTCTAGAATAATAATTAATTTTAGGAGAATTACCCATATATTTATGAAATATATTAGTTGAAATCTTTATGTAGATGTAAAAATTTTCGTGGGATTTAAATACTTTATAATATATGTATTAAAAAATATAAAAAGAATAAAAAGATAAGTCACAATGCAGTTGTTGGACTCTAAAAACATTATGGATCCAGTTATTGTGCCCCAGTTATTGGACTCATAAAATTATTTAAAATATTTGAAAGTTAGCTGTTGTGGTTTAATTATCAAACATGAATAGCCTTAACAATTTTTTTTAATCAAGAAGAATAATGAAATAATATAAATAATGGTTAAAGAAAATTTATATTTATTAAACAAAATATTTTTAGATTATAATCAAATGTAAAATATATTGATACATTTTAATATAGATAATAAATTTTTTAAATAATGAAATCATTTTGGGGTCGCTTTACAATATTCTAGGCTCAGATTTCATTTTTATTCATGTGAAAAAACAATATGGAGACTTTTTTAAAAAAAGTACCGAAAAATCGACAACTTTTTTTTTTATCAATATTTTTTACCCAAAACATTTTTTAAATGTGCAATAAAGTGTTACAAAATGGCACAAACTGTTAGAAGATAAAAAATATGCATTAATTAATACATAAAATTCAAGATGGCGGCATCAAAATGGCGGATATTGTTAAAAACAGTAAAAAATTAATATCTGTTGGACTCATCTGCAAGTTTTATATTAAAATTAATGAAACTTGGTACATAAGGGTTTTTTGAATCACTAATTACAAATCTGTTGATAATTTTTCAAAATCCAAAATGGCAGATCCAATATGGCCTTTTTAAATATTCTTTTTTTCCTTTTAAATTAAAAAGAAGAAAAATATTATTTTTTATATTGTTTAAAGAAAAATCAGATTTTTTTCGGAAATATACATTTAAAAAATAATTTTTAACATTATTTTAATTATTACTTGAAGTAATAATAATTTCCTTATTTAAATTTAAGGAAAGAACTGAGTATTTGGAAAATGAATTGTTAGCTCAAAAATGAATTAACTGTTGGTAAACTGTTCTACATTTTCTTCTTTTACACATAGTTACCTTTTTACTTTTTGCAGTGAAGTGACACGTTATAAGTTAGAACATTTATTATTTTATCTCAATTTACTAATATTTTTGTTCGATTTAAGTTGAGGTTTAACTCATTGAAACCACCAACTAGAAAGTGACTTTGAATAAGAATAAATATTAATAATTTTACCAAAGTTAAAAGTTTCCAGTTGTAAAATTTTCTAAAATAATTGCGATTTTAATATTATTTATTCAACCTACTCACTACTTTACGAATATTTTATATTTTTAAGTAACTGCATAACCTAAAATTTGTTTGTGCTAACCACAAAACGTAGAGAAATCTTAAGTCACCAATTTCACATTTAAAAAATTGTAGAAAAAATGTTAAGAAAGTGAAAAATTTCCATAAATAGGATAAAGGTGATAAAATTTTGAAATGTGTTTGTCATAGAATTTGGGTGAAAATAATTTTTCTTTTCTAATTTAAAAAGCAAGAAAGTAAAAGATATTAAAAAAAATATATAAATAAAAAGTCGCCAATTTTCACTACGATATTTGTAATCAGCTCATCAAAATACGTAGGTATACTAAGTTTCAAAAAATCGGGGGATCCCATTATTCGGAAGTGCACCCACATTTTTTCTGAATAATTTTTTCCAAAAGTTAATTGTTCTCAAGTTATCAACAATTAAAGAAAGATCTGTTTTTTTTTAAACGAATGATCACATCTTCGTTAAAAATTATCGTAAAAAAATGTTTAAAAAAATCGTTTGAGAGGTGATAAAATAAGCTTTCAAATACCAGTTTCAAAATTAAAATAGGGCTCTGTATTAGGGTTCTGTATTAGATTCTCTTTTATTTACAATTTATATTAATGACATCGATAATTTTTTAGATGTAGATAAATTACTTTTTGTTGATGATGATTGTAAATTTTAAAAAGAATAAAAATCCTATCATTTATAATTATGAAATTAGTGACACGATTATACCTAAAAGGAACTGTATTAGAGATTTAGGTGTTACTTTTACTGCAGATTTATCTGGTAACTTTCATATATCAACTTTAAGAATTAAGACATCACGGACTTTAGGTTTAGTTTTTAGAAAGACAAAACAATATTCAAACCCAATGATCTTGATTTTACTTTTTTAATTCTTTTGTTAGATCCAAATTAGAATATGCTTTAGTCGTCTGGAATCCCTTTTTAAAAAAAGATATTGAAAAAATCTTGATCTATTAAAAAAGATTCAGAAAAGATTGCTTAAGTACATTGTGTCTATATACATTTTTCAAGTTCGGTGAGCTGCATTTCCTAGAAAAGTAATTGGAAAATTTTGAAATTACGCTAAATTAAACCTGAAACTATTAGCTTTAAAATAAGCTAGAGAAAATTAAAATATGTTGATTGGTTCCAAAGTTATAAGGAAATGTATCATACGAAAAAACGCAACGATTTTAGTGCTCGCTCGATTGGCCGAGAGGAGAGGAAACAAAGAAATTGTTGCGTTATTGGTAGTTTAAATTTACAAAACGCCCCTATCGGTTACTTCAGAAACTATCCAATATGGCCGCCGACAGAGAGAAAATTGACGTATTTAGTACATAAAAATTCGATATTTATTTTAAAAACAAAATTTTAAAGTATTTGTGAAAGTGAATTATAACCCTGTAATAAGAGGGTTATTGAGCAAGCGTTTTGGCTAGTTGAGCAAGCCCTCTGCTCAATTGTCCTAACGAAATATGGACAATTGTTCTGGTTGCTCATTCACCCAATGCATTGAGTCCAATAATCCACAAGGTATTTCGAGCTTAAAACTGGAGAAAAAGTGACTTAATATTGATAAAACACTATGAAACGTTAAATTAAGCATAAATACACAAAATTAGATAATAAAAATACGTATATTAAGAATAAATAACATTTTCGAAAAGACGTGATTTATTGACACTCAGAGAGCAGAACACCTGACTAGCAGAATAGACGTAGCCAATCAAAATCTTTCTACCGCGAGAGACTAAATTGTGATTGGCTACGTCTATTTTGCTAGTCAGTTGTTCTGCTCCCTGTGTGTCAATAAATCACGTCTTTTCGAAAATGTTATTTATTCTTAATATAGGGGAGAGTGGCCATCAATGTACCAGTTTTTTCAATGAACCATTTCAATTTTCTCAGAAACAATTAAATAAAAATTCTCCTAATTTTAAATATAAATGAAGTTTGCGTAAACACACTACGTCCATAAATTTGAGACGTGTGGATTTATTCTTTACACAGAAAACTGGAAAAAACTGTTTTTGATGTACTGAAGAAAAAATTTACCTAAAATACGAACACGTTTTTTAATTGAAATAAGGCCATTTAAAAATAAATGTACTTACGATTTATTTTGTTTTGGGCCTTAACTACAATATTCTAATGAGATAAAGATTTTGAAATATTGGATTAAGTTATAAAAAACCATTTTTGTTGCAAATGTCATGTTGATTCAATGTACCGGGGAACAATGAACCACCTGGAATTTCAGTGTATTTTCGATTTCCAGAGTGGTATGCTTGATTATAAAACTAGGCATGCATACAGCATGTTACAGCGATTGTTATCAGTACTTTTCTCAACATAACAAAACTAAAATGCCATTTTAGCTAGTTAACTTAAATTTGAGGTATATTTATGTTATACATTATCAATTAAAAAGTGTTAAGTAACAATTTTTTATAGTATTTGATAGAAAACAAGTTTTTTTACAAAGTGAAAATTGCAATATTATTATTGTTGAACATTTTTAGTATTTTTATAGAGGTGGTTCATTGTGTACTCAGTTTGTTGAAAATGAAAATAGCTTGTTACTTTAGAAAAATCCTAAATTTCATTATTTAATCAAAATAAATCGTGTAAAATATGTGTGCATTACCTAGATAAGTGTTGTAGTTTTATATTGATGCAAAGAAGTGCTTGAAATTGATGAAATTCAATAAGTACTATGACCTTGAAAAAAACCCGGTACATTGATAGCCACTCTCCCCTACGTATTTTCATTATCTAATTTTGTGTATTTATGCTTAATTTAACGTTTCTTAGTGTTTTATCAATATTAAGTCGCTTTTTCTCCAGTTTTAAGCTCGAAATACCTTGTGGATTATTGGACTCAATGCATTGGGTGAATGAGCAACCAGCCCAATTGTCCATATTTCGTTAGGACAATTGAGCAGAGGGCTTGCTCAACTAGCCAAAACGCTTGCTCAATAACCCTCTTATTACAGGGAACCTTATAATAGTGAGAATTATTTATTTTCTGAATATACAATGGTATTTTCGATTTTTTCTCTAGTTTTATTGCTATAGTTCCGCATATCAGAATTTACAACATTTTGACCCTCTATCATATTCCTAGGCGACGGAGTAGCTTTAGTGATTGAAAATAAATTGTTTAAGCTTGAAGCTAACATACTTTTAATCATAACAACACTTTCAAAACAAACTTTTATTGTAAAACCAAATTCGACTGACTTTGAATAAACTCTCTGTCAGCGGCCATATTTGTTTGTAACAGGTGGCGCCTCACTGCCCGCGGTGGTAGTTTTCTTTGTCAGTGTTCTTTATACACATTTACTCATAACTTTTGAACCAGTTGAGATATTTTGAATTCCTCCGGCTCATTTTAAAGCTAATAGCTCAGGGTTTAATTTAGCTTAATTTCAAAAATTTACAATTACTTTTCTAGAAAATGCAGCCCACTAAACTTGAACAATGAAAATTCACAAAAAACGAAAAATTTACCTGTCTTTATCACATTGAATCTCCGTTTCTATTAATCGAAAAAGCTTTACAATAGGACCCTTTAACGGCAAATTTTATAAGCTTTCCAATGGTCTATGAAAAATTTCAATTCGCTAATATCTGACAAAGTTATTAACATTTTAAGACGGTCATGTTTTTTTAAAAAGTTGTATCCATTTGAAATTTACAAATGCTGTAGGATGGGCAAAAATTATTAAGCGGCACTGTACGTAAATATACGAAGTTTGCAAAAAATCTCAATTGCACCATTTTCTGAACTTTATTCACAAACTGTTTACACCTATTTTTCTAATAATGCATTTCAATGCGAAATCAGCCTCCTTTCTTTTAATAATAGGAATGGAAGTAGTTGAGACAAGAAGTAGCTGGAGGCTTATCTGTTTTTAATCATTTTTACAGACATGTCCGTTCCGTTTTTGTGGCCAGCAGCGTAATGTACATGAGAGGTTGATTACTGTACCGTGTTGCAGATTGTCTTGCGATGTTCAACCTTGACCTGTATCGAACTGGTTCGATTCCTAAGTCAGTGTATGCACATTTCGCAATTTGCCGGTTCCAGCACCAATTTCACTTCGACCATGACTCGAGTGCTAAAGTTACCTTGCGTCTGTTTTTCTGCTCGACATCTATTGTCGATGAAATTAAATTGCAGGTGTAAATTGACCCGGTACGGAGATAGAAGTCTGTTCTCTAGGACTGATCTATTTCTCAAGTATACCTAATACCTATATATCGACTGATGCAAAACTACGTGACGATAGGGGAATAAAAAGTGATTATGGACATTATGAAATCTTGTGTCATGCCAGAGGGGCAAATACCTTATTTCAGAAGTCAATTTCGAGCATAGAAAGTCTAATGTCTAGTTCTGCAATTCTGGTACATTTATATACGCTCCGCAAGATTACGTTACGTATCCTATGTTTTGTGGGATAAATTGTTGCCTTTCCATAATGTGAACCTGCTTAGAATTTTGAAATTGGATCATTTTTTTTTTACTATTTTTAGAAAAATGTTAAATGAACCGTGTAATTTGAGAAATTCTGTTTCGATACCGCAAACAAAATTATAAATTGAGTTTGAATATTTAAAAAAAAAACTTGGCAGATACAAAAGATTAGAAATGGAAGTCTCATAAGAAAACTTACAAAGTGTTGTAAGGAGGTTAAAATTTACTTTGCAGAATATTTTTAAATTGATTTAAAAATATAATAACAATAATAATAATAATATTATATCAAACAATAAGTAATATAATAATAATGGTCTATTAATTGTTTAACTAAAATTATCATTACACAACAGTCTAGAATTATATCCAGGCTATAGTTCAGCCGAATGTTAACTCTGCGATTTGTGCCTTTTATTATTTTGAGTTTACATTCTTATATTTTGAAGAATATTTAAATTTAAAAAGTTATTTTAATTTATATTTAGTTGGATTTAAGATTTTGTTAATTAGTATTTGTTTCTACTTTGACGCATTAAATTCAACATTGTATTTATTTAATTTAACTGTTTAAATATCATCATTATTAAAACTTCTGGTTTACCTGACAACTTGTCGAAACGGACAAATTTGTCTTTTGAAATTTTGTCTTTTAATTATTTTTATAACTTTTTTTACACGCATGAACACTGTTCTTTCACTCTACCGAAAAATTTCATTTATTGATTGTCGTTCCTGGTGGTCGTCATCGTTGTGGAATAGAAGACGACTTGGTTGGCTGCACTGAGAAAATAAACCTCTAGCCAATTTTTAGGTTAAGGGACTCTGAACAAAACACACAAGATACCGGCTATCACAACCAAAGTTCAAGGTTAACAGTAGCATTTAATCTGCTAATAATACAAAAAGAGCTTAGCAGGTGCTATATCAACAACCTCTCTCTGCTAAATTTAATCAAAAATTGGTTATATTTAGTCAACTTATTTTCTCTGTGTGTTGTTTATGAACTTTCAAAATACTGTTGGCGGACATCTTGACTCAGCGTTGCGTGTCAGCGCCACCACTTCGACTAATCGAAGTTTCATGGTCGATCGCCGCTCGATAGTTCCATCTGTTGGCATTGTTAGTTGCATAGTGGCGAACATGTGGTTGCATTGTGAACTCTTAATGAAACGTTCTCGCTCTCGTCAATCTGAATTAAAGTGTTCGACCGTTCGGTCGTGTTATTTTCTTAAACGTGTTAAAACTTTATAAAAATGTAACTAAAAATTACTGGACGTGGCTACGTTCGTAACCGTCGTACCCTCCCAGGTGAGCTCCTGTAATAGGTTTACTTTTTTTTTTGTCGCAGTCGGTTCTCCGACTATTTTGTTAATTTTCGAGTCAGTGTTCAGTTCGCGTAAACTCTATAAAGTGCCCATGCCATGTTTCTAAGAGGCGCATGAATAGTCCCTAATACCCATTTGGCCTAAATCCCATTCAGCCTAAAAACGTATAGCCTAAAATGCATTCAGCCTAAAATGTATTCAACCTAAATTCCATTTAATCCTAAAATGCATGCAGTTTAAATCTCATTGAACCTAAAATGCACATAGCCAAAATCTCGATTTAACTTGAAATGTATATAGCCTACAATCATTTGAAACCATTTTGAAACCTAAATCCCATTGAACCTAATTTACAATGTAAAATTTAGAGTAAATGGGATTTAGGCCAAATGGTTTTAGGCTGAATGCATTTTAGGTTAAATGAGTTTTATGCTGAATGCATTTTAGGTTATTAATGGGATTTAGGCAGAATGCATTTTAGGTTCAATAAGTTTTAGGTTGAATGCATTTTAGGTTAAATGGGATTTAGGCTAAATGCATTTTAGGTTCAATAAGTTTTAGGCTGAATGCATTTTAGGTTAAATGAGATTTAGGCTGAATGCATTTTAGGTTAAATGGGTTATAGGCTAAATGCATTTTAGGTTAAATGGGATTTAGGCTGTATGCATTTTAGGTTAAATGCATTTTAGGCTTAATGCATTTTAGGTTACATGGTTTTAAGCTGAAAGGGATTTAGGCTAAATGTGTTTTAGGGAATATTCATGCGCCTCTTGCTGTTTCTAATCCCCCACTCTCCGGAAATAATTGTGTTTGTCGTGGCTTGTTAATTTTGATTTAATTCAAATAAATTGTGTTAATTAATTAGTTAGATTAGTCCATTATTTTTGTCATTTTGTTAAGTTATTTGTCGATAAAATAACTTGCCTCTAGGCTCTTATTTTAGTTATTTGTTTATTTGTTTTAATTTAAATTAATTTAAATATGTTTAACCATGAAACAGTAAAAATGCGTCATAGTGTATAAGGGTAGACAATATGCAAATGATATAAAGCAATTGATTATTATTCATTCATCATGCTGATATTTATCAGTGAAAGAAGAAAACAAAAAATATTTGCAGTATTGATTGATAAGAGGGAATATTAATTTCGTCTAAAAATGAGCATTGTAATTTTTTCAAGAACAACATTCCAGTGCCAGAGAAACACTTGAGTTATTAAATGAACTTCAAGGTAAAACTTAAAACAAAATAAATGTCGATTTGTACAAAAGATAGAAATTTTAGTCATTCGACTATATTTAATAACATGTGTATGTAAGAGATCAACGGAGATCGATTTCCTTGGCATGTAAATGATTAACGAGTTGTTTAAATATTCAGATCGAACAGGTGATTCGGGTCTGAAATCTTTCACAGATTTTTTTATTACCTTTTTATTTATTCTTTTTGAGAGCAAGTGTTAACTTTGTTAACACGATTGTCACGCAATTCATTTGTACATTTCAGAATAAGGATCCAATAAAAATGTACTTCAAAGACTGGATTATAAAAAAGACAGATGAAGATGATAATAATAATAATGTTACAGAAGCATAAACCTGTTCATAGATTCTACAATGTCAAAAGTGGAATGGGATTTGTTTTGCGTTTCTTAAATCCGCTGATTTAAGATCTGAGACTTAAGGATTTTTATTTGCTTGTCAGGATGGCGTAATTATTGCCCTGGTGTATCTCAGTCGTGTGACGCATGTATCAGTCGACAATTACAACAGTCGAACATGCTAACAATCCCTGGAGACTCTTAGTCTTATTCTAAGTGCGTATCCGAAGTATGCATGTTACAAGTTTAATGACACAACTTAGTATAAAGTTAGAGTTTAAGAAAAAATCGAAATATCTCAAAAAATGAGAAAAAATATTAAAATTTAATTCGCAAGCTGAAAATAATGTTTATTTGATAAAAATTTTGCTTAATTTACGGGAAACAATATGCTTCATTCAGGTCAATTGATTCGGTTTTTAAAAAGCAATATTTTGCTTCCTCAAGGATGAAGCTTTGTATTCGTTCAAATTTATACATTTTTTAAAATGTTTCAAATTAATTTTTCTCTATCTAGAAATGTGTTATATAAGTTCCAGATCAAATGTCCGGATGTGTGTGTGTGTGTGTGCGTGTGTGTGTGTCGGTTGTACATTTTTCTTGTAAACACGATAACTCGAGAACGCTTTAACGGATTTTAAAAAATTTTGGTTAGGTTATTTTTACTACTAAAAACTGGAATCAGACACAAGGGTTTTTAAAAATAACCATTACAAAATTTTTTATTAAATTTTGATTTTTGGAAAAATTCGTGTTTTAAAAAAAATATTTTTTTATCCTATATTCAAGGTAATGTATTAAACATCATATTCCTTGCTTCAAAATAAATCGATTGTATTAAATTAAAATATTAAAAGTTATAAGAAGAAAAGATTTTTAAATGTCAAAGAAACTGAAAAATCATGGATTATTATACAAACTTTTGGTTTATTTTTAACAATCCGTATGTCTGGTTATAGGTATTTAAGAGGTTGATAAACCTACAAAATTTTAATCAAATCCGTTGAAACGTTTTCGAGATATCCAGGTGTCAAAAAAGTTACTACACACACACACACACACACACACAGATTTTTTCCGGAATATATAAAAAATTAAAATTTATGAGTATTAGATAAAAATTAGTTGATTAAACTTGTTTTTGTCAAATCGAAAATTTTGACTATCACAAAGGTTCCTCTATGATGAGGCAAAACAATGAAAAAAGAGAGAAAATTATGAAGGGCATCGAGGGAACATGACGTCACTGGTATAGGCAAATATTTTTCTTTGTAAACTTTCTTAAAAGATAATAAATATTTTAACCCCAAACTTTGTAGAATAACTTAAAATATCATTAAAAAGGTCTGCCTCAAACTTTTTTGAATTTTGCCTTAAAATTGATTGTTTAAAAAATTCGCTGATTTTTAGAAATTTAAAAATTTTTATTTTAAGGCAAAATCCAAACAAGTTTCAGATAGCCAGACACTTTTAATATTACGAGTTATTCTACAAAGTTTGGAGTCAAATTACTTTCAATTTTAAGAGAAAGTTTAAGACAAGTTTTGCCCGCCATACCAGTGACGTCACTTTCCATCATATTCCCTTAATCAAAATCGAAAAAATCATAAATAAATGAGGAAATTCAGAGAAATATTAAAAATCTTGTTCCCTAAGTCTGGATAAGTAAAAAAATCTACTAATTTAATAGTAAAGCTGAGAATGAATTTTCACTATTTCAATTAGTAATAACCAATTATTATTCAGTGGTTAAAGTTAAATTTTTTTAAGAATTTTTTTTAATTTGACTAATTATATTACAAAAAAAAATAATGAAAAAGTTATTTAGTACACAAAAATTTGCTAATTTACTTAGCGGTTTGACATAACCTCAAAATTACTCTGAGTAAAAAAAATTAAATAAAAACTTTTTAAATACATTTAAAGATTTTTAAAAATTCTGTAAATTTAATTAAATTTCACGATGCAGAGATAAAAAGATAAAAAAAATTAAAAAATATTAAGACAGAAATTTAAAAAATAAACTTGTTTATATTAAAATATTTAAGAAAGTTTCAGAAAAAATTTCTAATAATTTTTTTTTATCTTTAACTAACAATAAATGCGTCTAAACGAAAAATAATAAAATTGTTAAAGAAACGGAAAATAATAACTGTAAACGAATGAAGTAATAACAAAAAATATATAAAAATGTTTCAAAATTTTCTTAAAATTTGGAATGTTTTACTAACGGTTTTTCTTTTCAATTACAAAAATAAATAAGAAAATCAAGAAGAAAAGGTAGAAAATTTCCTGAAGAGGGAATTTTTTTAAAATTAAAAAAGTAGGATTTATTTACAACTTTAAGGAAATAAAAACAGTGAATAAATTTTTTGGAAAAATGTGAAAGAAAATGAAAGAAACTAAACAGTTTTGAGTAAAAGAAAAACTTTTTTAAATAGAAAAATTATGATAAACTAAGAAAGTTGAGAACAAGATCGACATAAAATTAAATTAAAAGGAGAAACGTCTTTTAAAAGTTGAAAAAATTGATAAATTATGTTAATAGGTATAATTAAACATCGACTAAATGTTTCGAAAAAATTGGAAATTGTTAGATGAGAATTAGCAATTTCAAGAAAGAAAAATATTTCTAAGAATTAGAAAAATGGTAAATAAAATAATTGATTATTAAGAAAGAATAAAAAAATTTATAAGAAATTACGACATGATTTTTGAAATAACAAAATTGGAAGACCAATTTTTTAAAAATGAGAAAGAAATGAAAATGAAAGTATTTAATGTAAAAAAGGAGTTACATAAAAGTTGACAAGAAATGAGAAATTATTTCAATAATAAAAAGTTTGTGAAATTATTTTAAAAAAATGGGAAAAAAGAGAAAAAAGTTAAAACAACTTTAAAAAAAGGATCTTAAAACATGTGACAAAAATTTAAAACAATTTACCTAATTTTACAAAAAATCAAAACAAAGTTAGAAATTTAATGAAAAAATAAATAAAAAAGTAAATAAACAATTTATGTCAAAAATATTTTGTTCAAATTGTGAAAATAAATTGAACGTTAACGACGAAAAAAAGAAATTCTAAATATTATAAATTTATAAATATATATATTCTTTGTTGCTAAAAAACTATCGCTTCGGAAAAGATAACACAAATAATAATATAATAATAAAAAATAATAATAAAAATAATAATGATAATGATGATGATAATTTTTTAGTTATGCAATTAGCGTTACCTAAATAGAAAAATTAAAAAAATAAATTATATAAAAAATTGTGTTTTGTTTTTAAAAATATGAAACAATAGATAATAATAAGTAAGTAATATACAAAGAATTGCGGAATTCTTAAAAAATACTTGTAAAATTAAATGCAAAAATTAGAAAAATAACTTAAACTTGAAAATAACTGGCCGAATTTTCTGATTAAGTAATCATCTTATTTGATAATAGAATGGTAATTTTCCTAGATAAACAGAAATACAGTTACGGTTTTAAATTTTTAATGGACTCCTTTCCGGACGAAGCAGTTTGTTAGCATACTAAAGACAAATTAGTGAAATAAAATCTAATAAATTAGCGGACTCGACTGATCCGTGATCACTTAACAGGATTAACAGATTATCACTGCTTTTTGGATAATAATTTATGAGATTCTTTTTCTAATGGTGCGATGTCGTCACTGAAACATTTGTTTTCTCAGTTATTTTTGCGTTAAATTATTTTTTACTCGGGGGGTCTCGCTTTGTCACATCAAATTTATTCCTTGCATTATAAATTTCGTAAAAAAAAAGACAATTTGTATTTTAAAACATTTTTTAAATTTGTGAAATTCAATAGTTATTCAATCTATCAATTAATTAAATTATTAATAAATCAATTAATGAACTTATTTCAACGACGAAATTATTGAAACTTTTACCTTGACTTTATTATTGTGTACAAAATATTAACCCTATTTTTGAAGTATTTACAATTTCTTTTCTAAAAAAGCTTTTTTAAAACTTGACCAATTGAATTAGTAAACAGAATTGTACTAAAATATTAGTTATTTTAACATAACCTAAAAATGGAAAAAAAAAACTATTTCCATTAGTGACTGCTTTCAAATTAGGTACTTTTAACTAATTTAAAATTAGAAAGCAGAAAAACTGCAGATTATAAAAAAATAAAAATTAGAAAAACCATTTATTTTTCGTTAGAAACTTTTGTTTTCATAGAAAAACTCAGTTTCAGAAAACTGATATGTTTTAGATAACTTTTTTTTTACTGTAAATTATTCTTTTTATTCAAAGATTTACATAATTAATCTGCTCGTTTAGAGTAATTTTCATCTCCACGGAATGGACGACCAGCTCGTTTTTTCGTCTTTTTTTTTATCTATTAATGACTAAGCGAGAACAAGTTTTTCAGAAATCACGAAACAAGAAATGCCCTCCAGGTGAAATTAGAATATTTGCCCGTTTCGACAAAACTGACTATTGGAATGATTTTTTGCCACTTGCTACGTGCGCATGACAAACACAATAAAGTCAGTTTGGACATTGAAATAAAATTTTTCGTTATTTACGATTTTTGATGTCAGCAAAAATTTAGACGAGGACACATGAATCCAAAACAGGTAAAATCAATAACGGATGATTTTATTTATTTGATTATATTGATTCTTAACGGTTTCAGAAACCTTTGAATATTGTACCTGTCAATTTTGACAATTTAGGCGATTTTCCCGTTTCAAAGCATTGAATTTCAATAATTTTAAGGTTATGTGCTATTTTACAAATTGAAAATTGACAGAATGACGCATATACATACAGAAATAATGGAATATTTATTGATCGAAAGTTTGAATTAGGAGACAGTTTTATTAACTTTTCTACGAATGACTCACAATTATTAGATTCTCCCAATTCTAGAATTTTTCGATTTATGCTCAGACAGAAGTTTTGGTGTCAGTTCAGATTTTATAACTTCAAAGAACTGAATCAAAATTGTTTAGAAGTATTTAGAACTAGATAAAAACTTTTTTGAATATGTTTCAAACTGTTATGAAACTGGTTCAAAACAATTTAGAATTATTTGGAACAAACTTTAAATTTGTCCCGAAATTTGTTGAAAAATTGATTAAGGGCATGTGATGGAGTATGACGTCACTGATATAGGCAAAAATTGTCCGTAACTTTTCTCTTTAAATAATGAATATTTTGTCACGAAACTTGGTAGAATTACTTAAAATATAATTAGGAAGGTCTCTCTGACCCAAATTTATTTAATTTTTGGGTCAAAAGTAGTTTTTAAAAAATTTTTAAATTTTTCGAAAATTTCTCAAAAATTAATTTTGAGTCAAAATTCAAACAAATTTGGGTCAGAGAGACCTTCTTAATGATATTTTAAGTAACTCTACCAAGTTTCATGACAAAATATTAAAATTGTTCACAACAAGTTACAAATTAATTAGAACTAGTTCAAAATAGTTTAGAACGTTTAAAACTACTTAAAACCGTTTAGAAGTTTTTAGAACTAACTAAAATTGTTAATAACTCGATTAAAAATAATTATAACTTTTTTAAAATTGGGAACTGTTTAGGATTTGTTTGTAACTTTTTAGAACCGATTCAAAACTGTTTGGAACTTGTTTAGAATTGTTTTAAAAATCTTTAGAACTTATTTGAAACTATTTCGAACCAGTTAAAAGAGAATAAAGCTGGTTTAAAATTGTCAAAAACAAGTTTCAATTTGTTCAGAAAGCTGGTTAAAAATAGTTTAGAAATAAAAAACTTGATTAAAACTGGTTAGAACTGGTTTAGAAATATAAAGTGTTTGAAACTACTAGAAATCGTTTAGAAATTTTATCAAACAATCTAAAATTGTTAATAACTTGATTGAAGATAGTTAAAATTTATTTAAAATTAAAAACTGTTTAGGATTTGTTTATAACTTTTTAGAATCGATTCAAAACCGTTTTGCACTTATTTAGAGTTGTTTTAAAACTTTTTAGAACTTATTTGAAACTGTTTCAAACTTGTTACAAAAGTATAAAACTTGTTTAAAATTGTTCAGAACAAGTCACAATTTATTGAGAACTGGTTCAAAATAGTTTAAAAAGAAAAAACTTGATTAAAACTGGTTAGAACTGGTTTAGAATTATAAAATGATTTAAACTACTTGAAACTATTTGGGAGCCCTAAAAACTATTTAAAAACCAATTTCTAGTTTGAGGTTATGTCAATGGGTTGAGCATCCTTAAAATAATCTGATAAAAAATATAAAAACAAATATAGGCAACATTTTTCTTATTAGTATTTATAACTATTCGTCCAATAATCTTAGGGTTAAAATATTTTTAAAATATTAAATTTTCAAAATGCTTTTTGTAATAAATATTCTTTTTCTGTTTCAGGTGAGTCAAAGTTGGATAATTTTTGTCACCAATGTATCGTAAGTTTGATACATTTTTATTTGCACTTTAATATTTGGAGAAAATTGTAATAAAAAAACAAACTATTTAATTGATAAAACGGTGAATTTTCTCATATTAATATTATTTTTTTTTTTTTATTAATTTACATTATTTTGTAATGAAAATAGCAATCTTTCTAGCAACCTTTTCATACTTCGCAAAGAAAAAATAATGAAAAATTTTTACAGAAAATCTGCCAAAATGTTTCATTATCACTTTTCCCAGGCGAGAGTTTTGCGACAAAACATCAAATTTTGAAATAAACTAAACTTGTATCAATGACAAAAAACTGAAATGATTCGATAGTCGTTCAAGGTAGACAGCTTCGGGTTCTTTAAATGAGGTTGAAACATAATAAATAAAAAAAAAAGACAAAATTCTGGTCTGCCACTACCTTTTCTAAGATCCAGAGTCATTTATTTAAATATGACCATATATAATATTTAATAAGCATAAGATATCACCTCTCGGGTTAAATAAATAATTTTTTATTCAAATCCCTGGTAGAATGAACACCTGTTTCAAATTAATTTTTCTCCTAGCACTTTAAACGAAAAGATGCGAAAAGATTAATTACAAATCAGAGGTCATTTTAGTCATTTTTATCCTGGACCGAATAGAAAATTGCTTTACCAGGAAGAAATAACCGATTTCAAGGAATAACGATATTTTAATCTTTTTTTTTTGTTAAGTTGTGAGAAAATTTTTAACTTTTGCGAGAAATTTCAGTTTGTATAAAAAATTTCCCGCCTTATTTCAAATTTCATAGAGAATTCAAAGTTAGGCGGGAAATTCAAAAATTGTCCGGGAAATTAAATTTTTTTAATTTTTTCCAGGATTTATGATAATTTTGTGTTTTCTAAATATTATTAAAATTTTTTTTTTCTTTCAAATTTAAATTTGTTCACTTCTTTAATGTTTCAATTTTTGACAAATAGAATGAAATTCTCAATAACAAGTTTAAATTTTATATTTAAAAAAAGCAAGTGAAATGCAGTTTTCGTTATAAATTTAAGGTTATGTTTTCAACATTTGCGGTCATTAAATTGGTTAAAAACGTTAAAAATAATTGTAATGTAAATTAATCAATTTAAAGTGAGGAGAAAATAAATAATTAATGAGAGATTTTAGTTTAATCGAGTTAAAGTTGAATTAGTTTTGATTTAATTATACCAAACAAATATTGTGGCGAAAACTGAAATGTGAGAAACGTAATATTAAGCGGTCAAGTTGACACGTGGAGTGTCAAAATAAGAACGAGGTGTTTTTTAACGACTTAAATCGTAAATAAAATATGTAGATAATCACTTTTATTGCTCCTTTTGATTACGAAAAGACGCAGTTTACAACAGAAAGATTCTGCTTTATTCTCACTCACATATATGTTTATAAAATAGTCATGTAATAAAATAAAAATGTTAAATGTCTTAACAGCATCATTAAAAATTTATTTTATAGAGAACTATTTAATTGTTTTCTCCGTCACTTTTTTTCCATGTTTTTATAATATCCAGATATATTGCTAATAATCCAATTATTTTCTTCTTATTTTACTTTTTCTTATTTTATTTTTACTTTCAACTGAGTTTTTATAATATTTCAAATAATATATAATCAAATAAATAACAAATTCTGTCAGGGACGGATCAAGGCTGACACAGGCCTGAAGCACAAAAAATTTCAGGGACCCCCTTATCCGGATTTGTTTATTTTTTTTTATTAATAACTGTACAATTTTAATATTAACGAGGTTTAAACGAAACATTAATATTCATTCAAAAACATGTACAAAAACAAAACAGGCAAATTAAAAAAAAAATTTAAACATTAGAAATTATATGGAAAAAATAAAAATACAACGAAAAAATACATAAATTTAAAAAACAGTCAAGAAGTCAGAAGAAATAACAAAAAATGGGAGCATTTACTAAACAATATAACAAATTTTAAACAATGGTGAAAAACAAAACTTTACAAAAAGTACAAAAATTACAAAATTTTATTAAAACCAGTATTATGAATGAGCAGATAAGAAAGTTAGGAATAATTTACATTAAAATGGAAAAATTAAAGCAAAAAGATGTAAAAAATGAACAGAATTTAAAACCCTGTAAAAAAATATATAAACTTTTTAAAAGAAAAAATTGAAACTACAAAAAAGAGGAAATAAAGGGTTTCAAAAAGTTAAAATATTCATGGATATGTTTTTTTTTAAATGATGAAAATAAATAAGATAATCAGTTAAAAACGGAAAAGTGTTACTAAAGAAAAACAAATACATTTAAAAACTTATTTTAAAAATTAAGCAATATACAATACTTACTTTTAAATGATAAACTAAATAAAAACGATTAAATAATTTTGAGAAAAGAAAAAATATTTCTAAAAAATAGAGAAATTATGATCAAATGAGAAAATTTATTATAAGATCAAATTGACATAAAAGTAAATAAAAGAAAAACTACTTTAAAAATTAAAAAAAATAATAAGTTATGACAAATTACAAAAAAAATCGAATAAATGTTTAAAAAACCATAAAATTGAAAAAAATTATATTTCCCCACATCCTAATTATAATTGTAAATAAAATTAATCACCAAAAAAGTAAATAATTTTTTCTAAATATTATAAAAATAAAACTTTAAAATTAACTGAAGTAGGCATTTTGAATAAGAAATTAAAAAACCCAAAACATAAAAAGTATTATTAAAAGCATAAAAAAGGAAAATTTATTAAAAAGAGATGAAAGTTAAATGACTATAAAAATACAGAAAAACAATGCAAAACAAAATACTCACATTTTTTTTTTAAATTTCAAGAAAGTGAAATAAATTAGTAAACAAATTTACAATTTTTTCTATAATTTTCAACAGTTTTCAATTTACAATATTATTCTTATTAAATTTTATAATTATTCTTTAATATATAAAATAACATAATTTTATTCTGTTGTCGATAATTGTCCCCAGTTTTCGATTTTTTTTCAATTGACAATTATTTTCTTCTTTTCTAAATTGTTTTCTTTAATATGTAATTATTTTCCTCATTTTATAATTTTTCTATCAATTATAATTATTTTTAAATTCAATTCTATTCTTTAATTTTCAATTACTTAATTCAATATTCAATAATCCTTGCCTTATTTCAATTTTATCAATTGTTTTTTCGAATTACAAAATTACAATTTAATTCTTCAATTTTTATTATTTTCTTTATTGATAAAAAATTTTAGCCTTTTGCCAATTACTTTTTTCAATTATTAAAAAATTTTGATAATTTCAAATTACTTTCTTCGAAGCTCAATTTTTTTTTAAATTTCAATTTCATTTTTCAGTTTTTAATTATTTTTTTCTATATTCAATAACTCTCGGCTTTTAAAATTCCTTTTTTTTAATTTTTAATTATATTCTATAAAATTTAATTTCATTCTTCAATTTTTAATTATTTTTGTCGATTTGATTCCAGTTGTTCAATGGGCAAATATTTTCAACAATTATTTTTATAATTTTCTTAATTTTCAATTTGCAATAATTTTCTTTAAATTTAATGTTTCTCGCTTAATTTTTTCAATTATTTTTTTCAGTTGTCTATTAATCTAGTCATTTTTCGAATTCTGATTTCAAGTGTTTTCAATTATTTTCGTCATTTTTCAAATATTCTCTTTATTTTTCAACTATTTCCTTCAGTTATGAATTATTTTTCCGCAATTTTCAATTATTTCAAACAAATTTGTCAATTTTTAATTATTTTCTTAAAATTTAGTAATTATTTTTTGAGTTTTTCAACTATTTTATTTTATTGTGTATTAATATAGCAATTTTTCAAATTTTGTTTTCAATTGTCAATTATTTTCACGTTTTGGAATTTTTTTCCAATTATCAATTATTTTTTTGAATTTCAATTTTATTCTGAAATTTTGAATTTGTTTCTTCACTTCTTTATCATTTTCTTCAAATTTCTATTATTTTTTTTCAATTTTCAATTGTTTTCTTCAATTTTGTATTATTTTCTATAATTTTTATTTATTTTCTTTAATTTCAATTATTTTTCGATTTGGATTTTTCGCGCGCCTAGGCGCTCGTTATTATTGGTAGAAATTAATATTTTACTATTATTTTTTAATATTAGTTTCATCTATTTTACTATCAAAATTTTTTAAATTCAATTCTGATCATTTCAACTTTAATTTTTTAAGTTATTATTAAAGAATACAAGATTAAAATTGAAGTTTTTAGAATTGATCTACGAATTCTGAAAGTTTCTTAAAAATTCACAGATCGTTTTCAAAACTCGCGGATCGGTTTTAAAATTCCTGGATCGTTTTCAAAATTCAAGCCTTGTTTTCAAAATTTGCATGTCGCTTTCAAAATTCGCGGATAATTTAAAAAAATTTCTTGCAAATGTGCCGGGAATTTTGTCATGTGCTTCAAGGTAGATCCGACACTGAATTCTGGATAAATAACGTAACATTATAAATATTTATTAAAATTAAAGATAAGAATCACAAACGAGTAAATTTACACATTAAGTACAATTTTGATGTATACAGTTCCATTATTAAATACGAATGAACGGTGAAAAAACAATCTAAAATCATTAGTTTTTCTACTGACTATGAGTGATAAATTCAAAACAATAAAATAAAAAAACAAGTTTCGATTTAATACAACGTTAGTGAAGAGAGAATTGAACAATTAATTACAACAATTAAAAAAAATCGAAACAATCTCATTTCAGATTAAATTTGTTGATCTCTAGAATCTTGAGAATTGATCATATATAATGAAGTATATATCTAAATTACAAATAATAAATTTTGTATAAAATTACAAATGTTTTTATCTAATTGTCTAGTACCTATTGTCTCGAATTTTAATAATCCTATTATCATTTTCCAATCATTTCCCGATGTCAACGTATTATTATGATTCAAAGTATCGTCTTCGATTTCGATTTTAATTCAAAGTCGATCGGAATCATCAACACACGTGTCTCAAATGATTAATGACTGTATCACAATTCACTCATTACAGTCGGAGGATTCTTCGATCAATCAACTGTGTGATGTAATTAATACAAAGCCGATAAATTGCATAAAGCGAGTCAAATTGCAGGAAAAAGGCTTAAATCATTTTCGATTTTTTAAATGTGTTTTCCTGATGAGAAATGAGCGAGAAACTAGATAACCTTGAGGAATGATTGGTTTTTTTAAATTGAACAGAGTTAATTGTTGACGAAAATTTTATGGCAAATAATTATTATGTATTGATAAAACTAGTCGAAAATAGTTAGAATTACAACTTTCAACTTTTATAATAGTTAAGCATTTAATTTTTTTTTAATAAGGATGTTCAACCCATTTTGACATAACCTCTAAATAGAACATGACTATTTACATAAAATAAAAATATTATTAAAATTTATTTCACACAATTTTGAAAAACCCAGTTGTACACTTCTAAAAAAAATTAGGTTTAGACAAAATTTGTTATAAAATAATATTTATTTAACATTTTGTTGAATTTTTGGGTTCAACATTTTTAAGACAGATTTTCCATAGTTTGTCCTTTAAAGTATTTTATAATTTTTATCTCTTTTAAAACTAAATTTATTGCTTATTGAATTTGATATTCACTAGATCTAAATTAGTGATTTACTGCTAACAAAAAATAGCGAAAAATTTGTTACTATTATATAGTGAAAATTTTCACTATTCTTTAGTAGAAAACTACTAATTTGAAAGTGAAATATCTACTAATTAAAAAAATTAATTTTCACTATATTCCAATGTATAGACATCTTATTTTCAAATTAGTAGTTTTCAACTAATTAGTAGTTTTCTACTAAAAAATAGTGAAAATTTCATTAAATAGTAACCGATTTTTCGCTAATTCAATAGTAGAAAAGTACTAATTCAGTTTTAGAGAAGCAGGAGGAATTTGTATGGAAACTAAAAAATTTCATTCAATTCTTCAAATCTATATCAGTGAAAAGTAATTTACTATTTCAATTAGTGGAAATTTCAATTAATTTTTCGTAATTTTCTACTAAAACTTTAGTCAAAAACGTTGAAACTACTAAATCAAATAGTGAAATTTTGCTAAAGGTTAGTCAAAATACTTATTAATTTAAATTAGGAACCATTCTTTTCCCTCATTTTAATTTAGAGAGCTAAAAATTGTTAAGAAACCTGAAAACTAAAACTTTTTAAATTTAAGAAAAAGAACTAGAAATGGAAAAAATGACTTTGAAGTTTTTAAAAAATATTGAGAAATTCGAATAAAATTAATATAAACTGAAAAAGTAATTACAAAAAAATTAAAACTAAATGAAAAATAATTAAAACTAATTAAAAAAAATTAACTAAAACATAAAAATAACTAGAAATTAAAAAATATTAAAAGCATATTGAAAAAAGAACTAAACATAAGAAAAACTTATTAGAAAGGTTACAAAATAACTAGAAATTGAACAAAAATACTTATGAAAAATAATTTAAAAATTTCAAAAGTAACTTGCAAGCGAAGAAATAACCTGAAAATTGAATAAGTAATGGAAATTAAATAAAAAGTAACGAGAAAATAAGAAAAAATAACTAGAAAATGAAGAAAATAACTAAAATTTGATGAAATCTAAGTAGTAAATTTTAAACAATATAACTTTCTGGAAAGTAAACTCTTGATAATAAAAGAGCGTAATTCAAAAGAAAGGGAAATTAGTAGAAAATTGAAAAAAATACTGAAAAATACATATTATAATAAAATGTAAAGAGAATTATAGTATATTACTAAAAAATTACAAAATAACTAGAAATTTGTGGAAAATGAAAAAATAATTGTAAGTTGACAAAAAAAAGTAGTTTAAATATATTCTCAGATAAATAAATAAAAATCACTGGCAAGTGAATAAATTACTAAGATTGAATATAATTAACTAGAATTTAATTAAAAAATATTAAATTAAAAAAAAACTAAAAATAAGAAAAGATAAATGAAAAGAAAAAAAATTCTAAAATATTAGAAAAGATAATTAGAAAATAAGGAAAAATTACTAGAAAGTGGAACAATATCTAGAAGTTGAATAAAAATAACCAGAAAACGAAGATAAATTTTGTTTATCAGCGAATGTTTTTAAAAATTAATTTTATGGATCCGCCATTTTAGATTTTTGAAAACTAACTTTAGATTTGTTATTGGCGACCCCAAAAACCCCACAGTAATAATTTTCGTGAGGATTTGTTGAATTTAAATTTTTTTCTCCTCCATATTAGATCCACCATTTTGAATTCTAAAAATCTGACACCAAATTCGTATTCAACGACCGCAAAAATTTTAAAATTTGGTACCAGATTCATGTTCAGCGACCCCAAAAACCTCCAATTAATGATTTTCGTGAGGAATTGTTGATTTTTAATTTTTTTCTTCGTCATATTGGATTCGCCATTTTGAATTTTCAAAGTCAAGCTCAAAATATAAATCGTTCATTCTGATACATTTTCTTTATTATATGTGTACAAAGATTTTAGGATTTTTTAAAGTGAGAAAATAAAAAATAAATAAATAAAATAAATTTGAATACAATATTCTTTTAGTCAACTTTCTACGGAGCTGAAATAAGTTTCAGATACTTTTTTAAATAAATAAAATATATATGTAAATATAAGATACACTAGAATATTAGAATATGGTAAAGAGATTTGATCCAATTAACAAAGAATGCCTAAATTATGATTCTGGAAGTTAAAAACAAGGCCGGCAGGTTTTTTCTACATTAATTATTATTAATGTAATGTCAAAACGTCAAACTATAATTAATTGTCCTCTAAAAATTTCTTCTTTGAATTTATTTTAGAAAAAAATTGATTGCTATGATTTTTGGAGAATGAGAGCTATAAAATTGCGACATTTTTTGTTATTACTGTGTTAAGTAGTTTTTTTAGTTTATTTTTATTTTTATTTAAAAGAGAAAAAATAATAAGAAAAATCAATTGCGGAAAAATGTATGCTTGTGTTAATTGAAATCTCTGACGGAGTTGCGAGTCATTATTATTCTACAATGCGATCGTTGAAGTTACAGACGCGTACGCAATGTCCCCGAGACTGTCTCTCATTGAAGTCTCTCAGTCGTTACTCAAAACGCTTGCATGTCTGCAAATATAACGTGTTTGATTACTGCGTTCTTGACATGAAAGAGAAATGTTTTTTTTTTACAATACCAGTTTAATTTTAGGTTTTAAGTTTATTATTTAATCTATATTTTTTAATTTCACTTATATTTATTATTTTCTTATTTATTTTTACAGAGTAAATAGTTGAATATGGTGGACTACTAATTTTTAATATTTAAACTGTCTTAGAAACTGGTAACCTTCAGTAATTTTTTGGTTAAAATAACAAAATGAAATATTAACTAACCTGCTTTCATAAAGTTTACTAAAGTTTAATAATTTAGAAAACTCAAACTGGTTTAGAAAAATAATAGTATTATACGTCAATAATTTTTTTTCTTTTTTTTTTAAATTTTTTTTCCGGGACACTACGCTTGTATATACCAGTATACCTACGTATTTTTCTCCGTTGAATCTGAATCTAAAGTCATTAGAATAATCAAATTGGCTAAATTTCTTTTAGATAATCTCTAAAAATTGTTCAAACCCCCCGAAAAACCCAAAACGAAATTTTTTTTTCCGGGACACTACTCTTGTACATTACTACGTATTTTTCTTTGCAAAATCCGAATTCGAACTCAGAATAACCAGATTGGCTAAAGTTTTTAACATAATCCCAAAAAATTGCTCAAAATCCCCCCCCCCAAAAAAACCGAAAAAAATCCCAAAAAAATTCTCTTTCTCTCTGAGACACTACGCTTGTATATACCTACGTATTTTTCTCCGCTGAATACGAATTCGAAGTCAAAATATCCAGATTGGCTAAAATTTTTTAGATAACCTCAAAAAAATTCTCAAAAACCCGAAAAGAATTCAAAAAAAGATTTTTTGTCCGGGACAATATGCTTGTATATACCTACGTATTTTTCTCCTCTGAATCTGAATCGAAAGTCATTAGAATAATCAAATTAGCTAAATTTTTTCTAGATAATTTCCAAAAATTGTTCAAACGCCCGATAAAAACCAAAAAATTTTTTTCTTTTTTTCCGGGACACTAATCTTGTACATTACTACGTATTTTTCTTCGCTAAATCTGAATTCGAAGTCAGAATAACCAGATTGGCTACAGTTTTTAACATAACCCTAAAAAATTGCTAAAAAAAAAAACCGAAAAAAATCCAAAAAAATTTTTCTTTCATTCTGAGACATTACGTTTGTATATACCTACGTATTTTTCTCCACTGAATCCGAATCCAAAGGCAAAATATCCAGATTGGCTAAAATTTTTGAGATAACCTCAAAAAATTTCTCAAAAACCCGAAAAGAATTCAAAAATATATTTTTTTGTCCGGGACAATATGCTAGTGCATCCCTACGTATTTTTTTCCGCTAAATCCAAATCCGAAGTCAAAATGATCAGATTAGTTAAATTTTTTTGGATAATCTCAAAAAAGCGATTTTTTCAGGTTTTAGCAGTTTTTTAAAATTATCTAAAAATGTTAGCCAATCTGGTTCTTTGACTTCGGATTCGGATTCAGCGGAGAAAACTACGTAGGAATTCGCTAGCATATTGTACCGGACAAAAAGTTTTTTTTGTGAGACTACGTTATGAATTTCAAGTAAAAATTCCTAAATTCAAAATTGCGGATCCAACACGACTGTTGATTTTTTAAGTAAAAATTGGTTTTTGCGTGTTTTCAAAATGGATGATTACAAATTTTATGTCAAAAATTAAAGTTTCCAAAAAAAAAAGAAGTTTTTAATACTACGGATGAGTTTTGGAAAAATTTTGAATTTTAATAAAAAATGGTTTGTAAAAGTTTCTGGATGCAATATGTCAGAGGTTTTTTTGTGGTCACTAATTACAAAGAATTCCAAATTTCTAAATTAAAAATGGTGGAATCAGTATGGAGTATGAATTTTAACAAAGATTATTCGATTTTCACATGAATTGGTATATACCGATTTTAAATTAAAAATTCAAAATGGTAAATCTAACATGACAGAACATTTCTTATTTATTAAATTTTTATATAAGTTGGTATCTTGAGGATTCTCGGGTACAATTAAAAATGGTTGATTCAAAATGGCGGATGATTTTAAAAAAAAATATTGTATATATTTTTATTTATTTAACTAAGATTCTTTATCGAGTCGAAATTATTATTTATTTAAAATTTTAATCTGAGGTATTGCAAAACGTGTTGTTTAATTAATTGAATGGATTAAATCAGCTCTGTATTTATCAAATCAAATTATCCTATTCTAAATATTTAAATACAAGTAATTTTTCAGAACCAAAATTACTCTTAATGTATTCTATTCTAACCATATTTTAAGAAAATATTGTGTAATCTTGAAAGAAAACTTGACAGTTTTTTAACTGAAGGTCAAACAGGTCTTTCAACTGTTTTAATTAGCTCTAGATTCTTTAGAAAGTTTAAGTTCTAAAAAACAGTACTTATGAAACTCATTGAAGTTGGGTACATAAATAGATTATGTATCAAATTTCAACAATTTAATTGTTTATTAATTAGCAATAATAAAATATCCGATAATTTAAACTCAAATAAAAGAAAATATATTAGGCCAATAAGTACACAATATTTTACGACTTTAGAGTAAGATAAATGTTTGTCCAAATTAAATAAAGAACTCAGTAGCGTAAATTTATATTTAAGACTACCTATATGTATATTTATTTCATTCGAATAAAACCGGAAATTCCTTATGAAAGAACATTAATCAGATTTATCACTTTAATTAAAAGTAAACTCGAAACGAGATCTTTTTCTTTCTTGCAATGCAAATCACATTTATAATTTCTGTACGATTTACCTTTTTTTGCTCACGAAATATATTCTAAATACGGATTTAATTTATTGAAATGACGACGGCAATGAGAACAGTATACCAACAATATAATAAGGAAAGGAATATAAGGAAAACGCTGAGGAAATGGATAGGGCAACTTTCAGAAAACAAGTGTCTTACATAAAAGAAGAAAGGCTATTAAACTTATGGAATGAGAGTTGGCATCGAAGACATTCTGCGCAAGTTTGTATAATAGTCAACCTGTAAAGTATGTAACGAACAACCACCATGTGATTCCTGTAAGGTAAAAACAATTTCCGGACTCCTTGAGAAGAGAGCACTGTGACTACTGACTGGTCTAACCGGAAAAATGCATCAAGGTGATGAAGTTGCTGACCTGGTGCTGGAATTTATGTCCTACGTGAAGTCAAGCTTTATGCGAGTTGCAATGGAATGTGTATGATGCATGGTTCCTCTCAGCATCAAACTCCTTCTCTGCTTTCAAGACGACCTTGACAATTCAGAGAAATAATCTCGGCTTAAATTCAGTCCCATGAATGGTTCAAACTAAGTGCAGAGTAAATATATAATCCCGACTTGACAAATATAATAACAGGAATGATTCCAGGAAAATTGTCAAAAATGTTGTCCAGAAAGATTTTGGAATTTTTAAAAATAAATTCCATCACACTTATTTTCCTCCTTTTTCTAATCCCCCTCCTCCTATCTTTTGTCATAACTTGGCATATATTAATCAAATCCTTTCTAGAACCACGTAACTTTCTCATACAACAAGAACCACGTAACTCCCTTCTACCTCTAGAATCAGATAACTTCCTTCTACCTCAAAATTCAGGTAACTTTTTTCTACCTCTAGAACAACATAACTCCCTCATACCTCCAGAACTATGTACCTCCCTTCTACCTTAATGATAGAACGTCCAACGTCCTTCCGGCAGGACAAAAAAGCCTTCCGCGAGTACGTACGAAATCGTGTTATAAATTTAACATGGATTCAGATAAACAAAAAGTAGTATATATGGTTGAAAAGGTAAAGAATCAAGCTTTCAGCGCATGTAAACATGGAACTTGTAAATTCAAACCCCGAAGCTTGGTAGCTAAAAGAAGTTAAATACTCCAAAAATTCACATAATTTTTAGTCACAAAAAGACGACGCGCGGTACTGCCGGCAGGACGTTTTCGTTTTTTTAAAAAGACTACCTAGCCTTTGTACATAAATTTAAAAAATCGATATTTATGTCATCTGAAAGCTTGTTTCATTACAAAAAAAAACCATATATTCATTTTTTACGTATCTGCTTCCATATTGATTTTATAGAGCGTTTTCCGAAGGACTCGCGCCTGAGCCATTTACCACCGGCAGCCATTACGTTAGTTATAACAATATTTACAAAAGTAATAATAAACTCAATTCCTTTGATGATAAAGATGATGAATTATGATGATAATGATGATGGTGATGATGATGATGATGATTATATGAAATTAAAATATTTTTTCACAAAAATGAATTGTTCTTCCGGAAGGACGTTTACTGTGTGAAAGCGCGTCCTACCGGCAGTACGCAGCCTTGGACGTTCTATCATTAATAACTATCTAACTCCTTTCACCTTCTAGATTTAAGTACCATCGTCTACCTCTAGAAACACGTAACTCTCTTCTATCTCAAGAACCACGTAACTCCCTTCTACCTCTAGAACCATAGTAACTCACTCCTATCTCTAGAACCACGTAACTCCCTTCTACCTCTAGAAACATAGTAACTCACTCCTATCTCTAGAACAACGTAACTCCCTCACAAAACAAGAACCACGTCACTTTCTTCTATCTCCAGAACCACGTAACTCCACTGAGAAAAAAATGCTATAGAATCAATCTCATATTGGTTTGATGTAACAAACGGCGTATTCACCACCGTTCAAACAAATATGCTTTGGTTTTAATAGTACATACTTTCATTTTTAATACTGTTGATTTGATATAAAGTACTTTTAAAACAAATAAATATCAATTGTCCCAATAAAATATTTTTCCAAAGTAATAAGAAAAATTATTTAATAGAAACAAGGAAATTATTAAATCCATAGCATATGTGGAAAATGTGAAAAAAATTGCTCTCGACTGAATAAAATCAGATTATGAAAACTATAGCATATGCTATAAACTTGAGAAGAAAATGTTGAGGTCTGAATGGCACCGTCTCGATAAGTTGAAAAATTTTGACTTTTAAACGAAAAGCATTATTAAATGTTAATATATACACAAATTTAGTTTTATATTAATATTCACAATTTTTTTTTAATTTCAACTCACATTCAATTATACTCACCAACCTATCAACATTCTTTTATTTTATATTTGTATTGGCAGATTTTTTTTAATACATATTTTTTACACATTTTCATACATTCATACACATTAATTTTCTTATTATTTAATCTTCCTAAATCTAAACAATAATCGCAATTCGCACGCTCTTAAACTTATACTTAAACCTAACGATATATATATATAATATTACGCATTTTCTAATATCTGAGTCCGATTTCAAGTTCCTTATATTTTAAGAAGCGGCAAAATTAAAAATAAAGAACAGTTAAGAAACTCATAATATAAATTTAAAAATAATGGAAATTGTAAAAAATTAACTTGAAAAAATAAAGTAATATGAAAAATATATTTAATGTATCAAAAAAATTCGTTTCGTAAAGTAGTGAACTTATTTAACATGTTATATACAATTTTCTCTCAATGCAGAATAAGAAAGAAAATTAAGAAAATTCTTCTATTCCCGCTAGACAATCGCAAAAAAGTTTATACTAAAAAGGACCATAAACGAGACCACTTCTTAATATTTATAAAGTTTGTAAAAAATTTACAAATTTAATATTCGAAATTTAAGATGTAAAATTGGATAAAATCAGAGGATTTCAAGTAATCAAAAATTTTCTTGTAAAAATTAATCTATTCCGGCTAGACAATTAATCTTGCTAATTCTGTTTAAAAAAATTTATTATTTCCCGCTGGACAATCGCAATAAAGTTTATACTAAAAAGGACCATAAAAGAATCCACTTTTTAATATTTATATAGTTTATAAAAAATTTACAAATTCTTTTTTCAACTTTATAGATGGAAAATTATGTAAATCAGAAGATTTTAAATATTCGAGAATTTTCTTCAGAAAATTTAATATTTCCCGCTAGACAATCGCAATAAAGTTTACACTAAAAAGGACCATAAGCAAAACCACTTTCTAATATTAATAGAGTTTGAAAAAAATTTACAAATTTCTTTTTCGATTTTAAAGATGAAAAATTGTGAAAATCTGAAGATTTAAATTAATCGACAATTTTATTTAAAAAAATAATTTTTTCTCTCTAGACAATCGCAATAAAGTTTACACTAAAAAGGACCATAAACGAAACCACTTTTTAATATTAATAAAGTTTGAAAAAAATTTACAAATTTTTTTTTTGATTTTATAGATGAAAAATTGTGAAAATCTGAAAATTTCAAGTATTCGAAAATTTTCTTGAAAAAATTAATCTATTCCCGCTAGTTAATCGCAATGAAATTTATATACAAATTTAAAAAAAATTTACAAATTTAATATACGAAATTTATGATGTAAAAATGGTGAAAAATCAGAAGATTTTAAGTAATCGAAAATTACCTTGAAATATTAATCTATTTCATCTAGGCAATTGCAATAAATTTAATATTAAACAAGACCGTAAAGGAAACGAGTTTTTAACATTTATTGTATAGTTTTTAAAAAATTCACAAATATTTTATTGTGGAAAATCTAAATATCTGAGGAAATAGAAATATTTATTGAAAAATTAGTTTATTGCCTTTAGCAATTAAGTTTTTATTTAACAAAACCATCAACAAAATTAGGTTTAAATATAAAATTAATTTGTTAAAATTTATTAATTTACTACTCAGGTATTTAAGATGTAATAATAAATTGTGAATTATCTGAATCAAATTGTGAATTTGATTTCAAGTAATCAGAAGTTTTCTTGTATATATAATAGTGCCTATGGACACTTGTAATTAAGTTTTAAGACAACTATTTCAAATTTGATTGTCAAAAGAAATTAGATCAAAAACAAATTAATTATTAATTTTAATTTTCTTATTTTTTTATTTCTACTGTCATAGAAATGACTTCATGAGGATTTTTTAGTATTAATTTGATAAAGAAATAAAATTAATTTATTTTGTTACTATCTTTTTTTACTATATTTATTTTTCATTTTTAATTTTACTTACCTATGTCTTAATTCTTAAATTTAAATTTTTGTAAATTCACGTTAAATTAAAGATTTATTATGTATTATTTTTTTTTTGTATTTAATTATTTTACTTTGAATTTTGATTAAACTCATTTCAACATTCTAAGATTTTATATTTAATTTTGTTTGTGTTTAAATATTATAATTTTTAATTTAATTTTTGTTATGGTTTTAATGGTTTAATTTCTAAATTTAGTGATATTTAACTATAAGTTTTTGAATTTTTAATTTGTTTAATATAATAATTGAAAATAAATAATTGAAATTTGAAAAAATAATTGATAATTGGAAAAAAATTACAAAAAGTGAAAATAATTGCCAATTGAAAATAAAATTCGAAAAATGGCTAGATTAATACACAACCAAATAAAATAGTTAAAAAACTCAAAAAATAATTACTAAATTTTAAGAGAATAATTGAAAATTGAGAAATTTGTAGGAAATAATTAAAAGAAAATAATTGAAAATTGCGGAAAAAAATTAATAATTGAAAGAAATAATTGAAAAATGACAAGAAGAGTTGAAAAATTTAAGAAAATATTTGAAGAATGACGAAAATAATTGAAAAAAATTGAAAACAGAATTCGAGAAATGTCGAGATTAGTAGACAACTGAAAAAAATTATTGAAAAAATTATTGCAAATTGAAAATTAAGAAAATTATAGAAATACTTATTGGAAATATTCAACAACTAGATTCAAAGTGGAAAAAAATAATTAAAAATGTAAAATGAAATAAAAATTTAAAGAATATAATTAAAAATTGAAATAAGGAATTAAAAAAGCCGAGAGTTATTGAATATAGAAGAAAATAATTGAAAACTGAAAAATGGAATTGAAATTTTTAAAAAATTGAGATTTAAAGAAAATAATTTGAAATAATCAAAACTTAATGATAATAGCAAAAAATAATTGGCAAAAGGCAAGAATTTTTGAATATTAAAAAAAAAAAAAAAATTGAAGAGTTAAATTTAATTCGAAAAAACAACTGATACCTAATTGAAATAATACGAGGGTTATTGAAATTGAATTAAGTAATTGAAAATTCTAGAATAGAATGGAATTAAGAAAATAATTATAAATGATATAAAAATTATAAAATGAGGAAAATAATCACATATTAATGAAAAAATAATCGAAAACTCGGGCCAATTATCGACAACAGAATAAAGTTATTTTATAAGTTAAAAAATAATTATAAAATTTAATGAGAATAATTGTAAATTGAAAACTGTTGGAAATTATAGAAGAAATTGTAGATTTGTTTTAAATAATTTATATCACTTTCTTGAAATATTAAATTTTTTTTCTTGTAATTTTTGATTTTAAAAAAAATTTTGTTAATATTTTGTTTTGCATTGTTTTTCGGTAGTATTATAGTTACCTAACATTTATCACTTTTTAAAAAATTTTCCTTTTTTTATGCGTTTAATAATACTTTTCATGTTTTGGATTTTTTAAAATTTTCTTCTTTTTACGTAAATTGCCTACTTTAGTTAATTTTAAAAAGTTTTATTTCTTTAATATTTAGAAAAATTTATTTACTTTTCTAGTGAATTATTTTATTTACTAATATAATATTAGGAGGTGGGTAAATATAATTTTTTTTTCAATTTAATGGTTTTCTAAACATTTATTCGATGTTTTTGTAATTTGTCATAACTTATTGTTTTTTATAATTTTTAAAGACTTTTCTTGTTTTATTTATTTTTATGTCAATTTGATCTTATAATAAATTTTCTCATTTGATCATAATTTCTCTATATTTTAGAAATATTTGTGTTTTTCTCAAAATTATTTATTCTTATTTACGTTTTTATTTAAAAGAAATGATTGTTTATTGCTTTATTTTCAAAACAAGTTTTTAAATGTATTTTTTTCTTTAGTAAATTTTTCCATTTTTCACTGATTATTTTTTTTTTCATTATTTGAAAGAACATATCCGTGAATATTTTACTTTTTTAAAACCGTTATTTCCTCTTTTTTGTGGTTTCAATTTTTTTCTTTTAAAAAATTTTACTAGATATTTTTTCAAATATTACTGTTTGGTATTTTGATTTAAAAAATGTTTCTTAAACTGTTTAATATTTTATAACATTATTAACATATATTACTTAATTTTCCTTCTTTTGCCTTCAATGATTTTTTACCTTTTTTATTCCATAGAAGAAAAACTTATTTATTTTTTGACAGGTTTTTAAATTGTTACATTTTTTTAACATATTTTTGCTTTAATTTTTCCATTTCAATGTAAATTATTCCTAACTTTCTTATCTGCTCATTCATAATATTGGTCTTAATACAATTTTGTAATTTTTGTAGTTTTTGTTAAATTTCGTTCTTCACATTTTGAAAGATTCTTTGCAGATTTTCTCCATTGTTTAAAATTTGTTATTCTGTTTAATAAATGCTCTCAGTTTTTGTTATTTCTTCAGACTTCATGACTGTTTTTTAAATTTATTTATTTTTTCATTGTATTCTTATGTTTTCCATATAATTTCTAATGTTTAAATTTTTTTTTAAATTTGTCTGTTTTGTTTTTGTACATATTTTTGAATGAATATTAACATTTCGTTTAAACCTCGTTAATATTAAAATTGTACAGTTATTAATAAAAAAAAATAAACAAATCCGGTTAGGGGGGGCCCTGCAATTTTTTGTGCTTCAGGCCCGTGTCAGCCTTGATCCGGCCCTGCCAGAATTTGTTGCTTATGTTATTATATATTATTTGAAATATTATAAGAACTGAGTGAAAGGAAAAATAAAATAAGAAGAAAATAGTTGGATATCGTTTAAACCTTGTTATTATTAAAATTGTACAGTTATTAATACAAAAAATAAACAAATCTGGAAAAATTATGAGTCGTGATCCGGAAATTTCAAAATGATTATTCGCTAGACACCCTGATAAGATAAAAATGTAAAAATTTTTTTTTGTTCTTTTTTAGAGGAGCCCTGAAATTTTTTTTTGCTTCAGGCTCGTGACAGCCTTGAGCCGGCGCTGAGATTATTATTGGAAAAATTTCCGCCTTATAGAATCCGCCATTTTGAATTTTTAAAATCTGACTTCAGATTCATAATCAGCGACACCGAAAACCTCCGAGTAACAAGTTTCAAGAGAATTTGAGCAAATTTTTGAAAATATAATTTCGCAATTTTTTTATCAGTGTTCTACCTATCGTTTATGATAATTATAATCAAACTATGCAACTTATTTTTTTTTACATATAATAGTAACTTCGGTAATCAAAACAAGCTATATTATTTTTTAATTTGTTTGAATGTAAAATAGTTTATCAAATTTTGTGAATAGTAGGTATACATATAAAGTCGGTTACTGTAAAAATTATTAAGTTACTACAATAAATTGATTTTGATAGATTTTTGTTCAGTTTTTCCGCACGAAAATAAGCTCCAGTTTTTTGTTTGAAATGAGGAGAGTAGAGCAGTAAAATTTTCACGCCGGGTGAGAAATTTTGCATGAAAGGTAGGCGTTGTTGTAACTTGATGATATCTTTAATATTACTTCATGTACTACCAACTACAGAGGCAATTAAGTCGCTAAAATGTTGGTAGTATGACATTGTGGCTTTTATATAAAGTCTTTGTGGTTTCTAGAGAATTAATTTTATTCCACTAAGTGGGATTTAAAAGGCACCATTTTCACTGCCATATAATTCTTAAACAATTATGGCTTTTCTAATGGTGGCAAGTATCATTCGCAACTTAATTGCGGTACGTAAAAATACCATCTGTTGTAAAAGTTTTCTTAAATTATACTTATTTTTTAATACCATTTTCTTAGTAGAGCTAAAAAATTAGGGAACTTTTGTAATGTTCGTTACTGGGTAAAAATTAACGGTGTAACGAAATTTTAATAAATAGTAATGACAATAGTAATAAACATTCAAGAACCTATAAAATGAAAAAAATAATGAAAAACCTAGAAAATTTGTACAAAAGATAGAGAACATAAAATAAAATCATTTTAAATTGAAACTTTGAAAATATTAAAAGTACTTTTAAAAAATAGTATAAAAATATAGTTAGCATAAATTAAGTTCCATCACTAGTAGAAAAAATTACATTTTCGTTAGCAGTTGGAAAAATGAATAATTCATCACCATTGGGTAAAATAGACATTTTAAAACTAGAACAATTCAGCAACTAGTAAGAAAAAAGACTATTTTCAATTCTAGTGGCAAAAATGATCATTTCCGTCACTAGTGAGAAAAATGTCAATTTCCTTCACTAGAGAGAAAAATATTTTTCCAATCAGGTGGAAAACCCCGTGTAGAAAAGTTCCCAGTATTTCCCAGTTTCTAAGTGGGCGCCAGTTTGGCCCCACTTGGCTTTTCCACACGGGACTTTAAACTTTACTACTTTCTACTATATTTTTTGAAATGAGTCAATATTTTAGAAATTTGTTATTTCTGTATAGGAGAATAATTTTTCTATGAATCAAGCCATTCGCAGAACTCTTATTTTTTTATTAGAACATTAAAAAATCACTTTCCATATTTTCCCATCCAAATGTCAAGCACTGTCTCAATAAAAAGTCTTTATTTTTTCTTCGTCTCTTTTGAAATCATGATTTAAAAAATAACAGACACGACTTTCCTTTCAAGATCGAAAAAAAACATATATTAAAATCTTGTGAAATATTAGATTTATTTGTTTTTTCAATTTCGTATTATATAGAAGGATAACATCATTTACAATCATTCTTATTTATTATTTATTTATTTTTCATGATTACATCTACAATTTCATTGTTTCAATATTAAAATAACAAGACAAAAATAAGAAAATTAGATAAAATTTAAATATTACATTCGGTTCAACAGGAAGCAATTAGCGATTTCTGAATCGTGAAATGCTTTCTGCAGGAGGAAAACAGATTTGTTAATTTGTTAGATGATGTCGTTGTAGAATAATACACTGCCGTGGAATTAATTTCACACTTTGTGCGTGAAATGGAATTTAGATGTCATGGTCAGTGACGAAGTACATTTTTCGCAAGGTGTGTATAATTAGAATACAATACTGATATTAACATCTGATATTTTTCGTCAATTTGAATACATTATTAATTTTGAGACTCGATATATTCTTATCTGTGCCGGATTGAAGTTTTATTTTTCATTTACACATATATTCATTTCAAGGTCTTATTCAAATTTAACCAAAAACACCTAGTTTCCGTTCTGTACCAATCACTTTTTAACCTGTACCAGGAAAAAAAAAATGATATTCACAATGAAAAATTTCCTAATTTGTAGTTAACTTATTATCTGTCGATTGTTTTCTAAAATTTTCTTTGTGAAAAGTTTTTTTTTGTAATATTATTATACTTTCAAGGATTTCTAATTATTTATAATGAATGTATTCTATTCTAGAACAGTTTTAATAGATTTTTTAAAATATTTTTCCGCTTGTTCTTGGACCTTTTAGTAATTTTTTTACCATTTAAACTACTTTTTTTTCACTTTTCACAAATCTTAACAATTATAATTGTTTAAGTTTTTGCATTAATCTATTTAAGTATTTATAAATAGTTCTAAATAATCCTGAATCAGTTCTAAATAATTCTCAAGAAGTTTAAACCAGTTCGAAATAGTTCTAAACAACTTTAAACAAGTTTTAAACATTTTTGAACAAATTCCAATTCAAATTCCAAATTGTTTAAAATATTTTTAATCAATTTTAATTTGCTTTAAACCGGTACTAAAGAATTTCAAACGAGTTTTAAAAAGTGTTAAACAAGTTCCAAATGATTTTAGATTTCTTAAACAATTCTATCCATACAGTTTTGAACGGGTTGTAAAATGTTCTTAAAAATTTTTTAAAGGTTACGAACAGTTTTGAAGAAGTTTTAAAAAGTTTTAAACAAGTTCTAAACACTTTTCAAAAGTTTTAAATAATTTTAAACTGTTTTTTAACTAGTTCAAAATTGTTCTAAATAGTCCGAAAGGGTATCGAACAAGTTCTAGATAAACCTAAGTAGCTACAAACAGTTCTGAACAAGTTGTGAATAATTCTAAACAGTTACAAACTGTTTTAAACTAGATCTAAATAAGTTCTAAATATTTGTAAACATGTTGAAATGGTTTAGATTAGCTAAAAACAGTGTTAAACAATTTTGAACCAGTTCTAAAGAGTTTTAAACAGGTTAAAAACATTTTAAATCAAGTTCTGAACAATTCTAAAAAATATAAAGTAATTTTAAATGTTTGAAACTAGTCCTAAACAGCTTCAAATAGTTCTGAATACTTTCAGACTGGTTTGGACTAGTTCTAAACAATTTTAGACTAGTTGGAACCAGGTTAAAGTAGTTTCAACTTGTTCCAAACAACTATGATCTAGTTTCTAATAATTCTAAAAAAATTTTAACCAGTTCTAAAGATTTTAAAACCTGGGTAAACGGTTTAAAATTATTCTAAATAGTTTTAAAACAGTTTTGAGCCTGTTATAAAAAGTTTTAAACAAGTTTGAAACATTTCTATTAAAGTTCTGAATAGTTCTAAAATAAATTAAATAGATTTAAACGTTTTGAACTATTTCTGAATAGTTTTAAATAGTTCCAAATTTTTTCAAGTTCGAAACAGTTTCAAGCTAGTTTGGAACAGTAATGAAGCAGTTTTGAACTAGTTAAAATCAGTTTAAGGTAGTTTCAACTTGTTCTAAAGAACTTTGAACTAGTTTTTAATAATTCTAAATAATTTAACCTGTTTAAAAGATTTTTAAGCATGTTTAAACTGTTTAAAATTACTCTAAATATTTTAAAACAACTTTTTACCCGTTATAAAGTGTTTTTAATAAGTTCGAAACATTTTTAATCCAGTTCTGAACAGTTTTAAAATAAAGAAAATAGTTTTAAACGTTTTAAACTAGTTGGAAACAATTTGAATTCGTTCCAAATTATTTCAAACAAACATGAAACAGTTTTAAACTAGTTAGAACCAGTTTGAGGTAGTTTTAACTTGTTCTTAACAATTTTAACCAGTTATAAAGATTTTTTAAGCATGTTTGAACTGCTGAAAATTACTCTAAATATTTTTAAACTACTTTTTACCTGTTATAAAGTGTTTTTAACAAGTTCGAAACATTTTTAATCCAGTTCTGAACAGTTCTAAAATAAATATAATAGTTTAAAATATTTTTAATTATTTCTGAATAGATTTCAATACTTCTAAATAATTCCAAATTCTTTTAAACTAGTTGAAAAAAAGTTTCTAAACAAGTTTCATACAGTTATGAACCAGTTCTAAACAGTTTTAGATTAGTTGGAACCAGTTTGAAATAATTTTTTCTTTTTTCTAAACAATTTTAGAACAGTTTTTAATAGTTCAAAAATGTTTTAAACTTATTTCTCTCTTTAATAGATATTTTTTTTCAATTTACGTTACAAAATTAATTCGAAATGGAGTTTTCATTTTCAGTGGAAAATTCAAATCAACTATAATCTATTTTATTTTACCTTTGAAGAAATCGGAGGCAATTGATTTCTGATCAAATGACGTTCATTTTAAATCGAATTCCATTCTTCGTTTTGTCGTAGAAGTGTTTTGCAGACAGGGAAAGACTTTTCTAATTTATTTCTATCCCCTTGTCCCTCTTTCTTTCCATTAAATTTTCTTCTAATTTTAAAACGTCTTGAATATTTTAAAGTTTGAAAAGTTTTTTTATACCCTCACTGCGGTAAAATTTGATTTATTCTTATAGGTTTCTTATTAAATTTTTTTAATGGAAATTACAATCAGTTTCTTAATTAAAATCTCTTCCTAAATAAAAAGGGATTTTTACTTTTCAAAATTTTTACATTTTTCGACTTTTTGAGACTTCTTACTACAAAATAAAAATGTGTCTGTCCGTCTGTCTGTCCGTAGAAAAAATTTCAGAATCGGTCAACTTTTAAAAAAATTTATGATCAACTTTGATGCGCCTTTTTATTGACGAAAAATTACCAATATTGTAAAAAATTTCTAGATTTTCAAATTGACATTCACAAAATCCATTGTTTTAAAAAATTGGATCCGTAATTTTGTATTTTAAAAAATTGATTTTAAATTCGCAATCAGTAATTCCAAAAATTCCTATATTTTCTGTTCAATGTAAATTATGTCATTTTATATTTATATTTTTATTATTTGTATATTTTATATTTATGTCATTTTTGACCGCCATATTAGATCGCCATTTTTAACTCGTGAAAACTGACTACTGATTTTAAATCAGGAATCTCAGTAACATTTTAGGCTTATATTTAATTTTGTTTTCATTCTTACTTAATAAGAATCACGTTCAGTTTAAGAAAAGTCGTTCTTCGAAACTTATCAATTTTGGTCGAGTGGTTAGAGCTTCGACTTGTCAAGCTGCGTATCACGAGTTCGAATCCTCTCATGGGTAACTATTTTTCTTTTTTTAGTCATAGTCAAGTTGAATAAATTTATGTTTTTTTTACCTTTTTAGTTCAAATTCTACTTCCATAAACTTATTTTTCTCACATTTAATTCCTCTTTAATTACACAGACCTAAATAAATTTTTTTTTGCCCGGGACAAAATGCTAGTATCTTCCTACATATTTTTCTCCGCTGAATCTGAATCCGACGTCGAAATAACCAGATTAGTTAAATTTTTTTAGATAATCGTAAAAAACTGATAAAAACACAAAAAATCGCTTTTTTGAGATGCATTCACAAATTTTAGCTAATCTTATCATTTTGACTTCGGATTCTAAATCAGCGAAGACAAATACGTAGAAATGCACTAGCATATTGTTTTCGCCAAAAAAAGTTTTTTTTTTTTGAGTTTTTGAGCATTTTTTTGAGATTATCTAAAAAATTTTAGTTTATCTGGTTATTCTGATTTCGGATTCGGATTCAACGGAGAAAAATACGTAGGAATACACGAGCTTTGTGTCCCGGACAAAAAACGTTTTTTTTTGGGGCTTTTGAGCGTTTTTTGAGATTATCTCAAAATTTTTAGCTTATTTAATTATTATGATTTTGGATTCGGATCCAGGAAAGATCAATACGTAAGAATACACAAATATATTGTCCTGGACAAAAAAAAATTTTTTGGTGTTTTTTCGGGTTTTTGGGCATTTTTTTGAGTTTATTAAAAAAATTTTAGCTTATCTGATCATTTTGATCTTGGATTCGGATTCGGCGAAGGCAAATACGTAGAAATGCAATAGCATATTGTCTTGGACAAAAAAAATTTTTTTTTGAGTTTTTTTTGGGTTTTTGAGCATTTTTTTGAGATTATCTTAAAAACTTTAGTTTATCTGGTTATTCTGATTTCGGATTCGGATTCAACGGAGAAAAATATGTAGGAATACACAAGCGTTGTGTCCTGGACAAAAAAAAATTTTTTTTTTTTGGTTTTTGAGCGTTTTTTTGAGATTATCTAAAAAATTTTAGCTTATCTAATTATTGAGACTTTGGATTCGGATTCAGGAAAGATCAATACGTAAGAATACACAAATATATTGTCCTGGACAAAAAAAAATTTTTTTGGTGTTTTTTCGGGTTTTTGAGCATTTTTTTGAGTTTATTTAAAAAATTTTAGCTTATCTGATCATTTTGACTTCGGATTCGGATTCAGCGAAGACAAATACGTAGAAATGCAATAGCATATTGTCTTGGACAAAAAAAATTTTTTTTTGAGTTTTTTTTGGGTTTTTGAGCATTTTTTGAGATTATCTTAAAAACTTTAGTTTATCTGGTTATTCTGATTTCGGATTCGGATTCAACGGAGAAAAATATGTAGGAATACACAAGCGTTGTGTCCTGGACAAAAAAATTTTTTTTTTGGTTTTTGAGCGTTTTTTTGAGATTATCTCAAAAATTTTAGCTTATCTAATTATTATGACTTTGGATTTGGACCCAGGGAAGATAAATACGTAGCAATACACAAGTACATTGTTCCGTAAAAAAAAATTTTTTTTTTGTGTTTTTTCGGGTTTTTGAGAATTGTTCTGAGTTTATCTAAAGGATTCGGATTCAATTAAGAAAAAGACGTTTAAATATACTTGTATAGTGTCTCGGACAAAAAAATTTTTTTTTTGTGGAACTGTGCTTTTTCTAAATTTTTTTGCCAAATTCATTTTATTATGTTTATTTACATAATTTTGTATATATCCTTTTTCTTTATCGTTATTACTTGTGAAAATTTCATCTCAATTTCTCATAAAGAATTTTTTATTATTTCAACCAAAATTGAAATAATTTGTATTTTCACATTCATGTTCTCTATTTTCAATTATAAAAAAGTTGAATGCCTATAATAGTTATATTAAATTATCCGCATTTCCTCACAAAAGTAAATATCCGGTACAGAACAAAAGATTCCGTGAATTGAAAGATTAGAAGGGTCATTTGAAAAGCGTGAAATAATTGATTCATTAAAAAAGAATGCCATCGACCTTCTCGGAAATATTTTAATATCACAAGACAAGTGTGTGCCAGACTTTATAAGCTTCTTAACAAGATTGTTGTCGATATTAGCTACCAACCAACTTTCAAGGTAACATTCTAAAAAGCCTCCTTTGAAAATCAAGGTCAATTCTTTCTGTTTTTGCATTTTCATTTTACAATTTTCCCCTCCTGTTTAAATATTTAAATTGCACGGACTATTGAAATTATAAACTTTCTTAGTTAAACTTTCATGCCATTAATGACACATTGAATGGACTATAATAATACGTCGCTCTATTAGTTGTTTTTAAATATCAGCTCTAATCTCACGAACAATTTAAGCTTTTCTCTTTGAATCTGAGATATCGATTCGAGGGAAAAAAAATAATGAGGAAAGTGGCATTCGTTAATTAATTTTAATCGAAAGTTATGTGACTTTCTAACGCATGATTGAATTAATTCTAGACCTTTTTACACAGGAAGTATAATGCACCGAGAATTTAAATCGTTGAATTTCATAAATTTCGAACATATTCGATTCAATTCAAACCTGGGAAATCGATTCCAATATTATTATTTTTTTTATCAAGTTTATATTTCTGATTATTTATTTACGGGTAATTATAATTGTATAATCACTCGTGGTATAAATACTAATTATTGGCCATATAAGATTAGAAATAATTAATATACTTACATGCGAGATTTGCGCAAACGATCGTATTAGATAAATTTGGATTTGATGTGTTGAAATTAATATTTTTGAAAAATTGGGATTGTGTTTAATTAAGACGCTCTGTGCAATAAAAATATTGTATAAATTTAATTTTTTTTTAATGTTGAAGAGTTTCCTGGTAATTTTATCTTTACGTGTTATTTAACAGGATTATTATGATTTTATAGAGTTATATATATTTGATATATATGGGAAAACACATTTTTTGAAACCGTTTGTGGATAAATCTTGAAAATTTCAATTTTAATATTTTATTCTTTTTAAAATTTAAAAAATTGTGCTAATACAGATAATCTAAATACCTCCGATCTACAAATTTTTGGTGTAAAGATAGCAAAAAATAGTAATAAATTTTTATATCTAACTTAAATAAATTCCAAATGTTAATTTAACTCATGTTCCAATTTATTCAAACTTTTAAATTTCAATTAATTCAAATTTAAATGCACATTAATGAATGCATAATAAATAAATACTATTAAGTATTTTCCATATTCACAGTAATCTTTTTCTAATTCTTATCCTAAGAGATAATTAGTTTTAATTATAATTATTTAAATTCTTATAATTTCTGATTTTTATAAAATTTTAAGATTTTTCCTTCTAATATTTTTTTATATTCGTCTTTTTATTTCATCTGAAAATTTTATATACTGTTTTTATATATTTAAAAAAAAATCAATTTTTGATTTAAATACAAAAAATTGGATTTTGTTTATTATTAAAAAAAAAAAAAAAAAAAAAAAAAAAATCATGAGATTTTTATTAGCCCTGCTCTGTTCCAAATCGAGAAAAACGTATCCAGATTTTTGTTCAAAGAAACAATTTAGTCAACTTATGAGAAAAGTTTTTTGTGTTTTAGTTTTTAATACTGAAAATAAATAAAATTGCGTGATTTTTGGTATAAGATGGTGTTTTTAAAAAAAATGAAAAAGTTAACATTGAATTTTTTGATTTTTTGCTCTTTTGACTGACGTCAAGACGTTACTGAGTTATGGAATCGAGAGGCTCAATTATTGTGGTGAGAAATAGTAAGAACTATTAATTAGTCCTTATTAAATTTCTTTTTCGTAATCTGTAATCGATCATTTGATGTGACGTATAATCTCCCTGACATACAAAGCATGAGAATTACGATGTCATGCATAATAAATGTTCTCTATTTTGCGAACAATTAAACATTATTCTAGCAGAAAGCAAAATTAGTTCTATAAATACTTTATCATTTGCATACAGTTGTTTGAGGAATATAAAAAAAAAAGTAGAAAAAAAGTTACAATTTAGACATAAAAAAAAGTATATTTAACCAAATCAGTGAATTTTTTTAAAATAGATCAGGGTTTTATATTTCCCAGTCACATTTTTTTGAATTTTTTTTTAGAAATACAAAAAAGTTAGGACGCATAAATAAGTTCTTAAATTCATTAGTTATAATTTTAATTTTTTAGAATTTTATTGGATATAATTTTCTTCTAGACGAATTTTAACCTTTCGCATTTGTTTTTAATAGAATTTAAACAAGCCTAATTTTTTAATATAATTTTTAGGTTAGCTTTGTTTTTTTTCTTGAATCCATATTTAAAAAAATTTTTGTCCTATAAGAATTTTTGTTTAAACAAACTTTTTATTTAAAAGAATTTCAGTTTAACTGAATTTTAATTCAGCATAATTTTCTTTTAATAGAATTTTAGGTAAGACGAATTATTAAGTATGCCAAAATATATCTATTTAAAAAAAAAAGTTAAAAAGAAATTGAATAAAATGAAAATTTTATTAAATATGAAATCGGTAACCTAAAACTTATGTTAAGTAAAAAATTTGGATTTATTGAATATCGATTAAAAACATATTTGCAAAATGAAAATTCGCAAAAAAAAATTATTAATTCTTCATATCATACAAAATATTCTAAAGAAACTGATTTTGATTATGCAACATTAAAAAGAAACTTTAATCAAGGTAAAATTATCACTGAACATAACCTAAAATTGTTTCCTTCTTAGGTCTCTTACTTAATATTGCGTCACATACTCTAAAATAAGTTCAGGATTTATTTACAACTGATTGAAACTGTTTCGAAATATTAAGAATTATTTAAAAGTGTTTAGAACTATTCAAAACTAGTAAAAAATTGTTTAGAATTGGTTAAAAGTAGTTAAATCTGTTTAAAACTACTGAGAACTGGTTAGAACTTGTTTTAATTATATTATGTTTAGAGCTTGTTTAGAACTGATTAGAACTTTATTAAAACTTTTTAGATCTGGTTCAAAATATTTTGAAATATTAAAAACTATTTAAAATTATTTAAAACTGTTTAAAACTATTTAAAACCAGTGAAAACTGTTTAGAACTAGTTCAAATTGCTTAGAAACTGTTAAAAACTACTAAAAACTGGTTAGAACTTATTTTGAACGTGTTATAAAATGTTTAAAACCTGTTTATAACCGAATAGAACTTGATTAGTATTTGTCAGAACGAGTTCAAACTATTTTGAAATATTAGGAACTATTTAAAACTGGTTAAAACTACTAAAAACAGGTTAGAACTTATTTTGAACAAGTTATAAAATTTTTAGAACTTGTATAGATCCGATTAGAACTTGATTAAAGTTTTTTAGAACTGGTTCAAACTATTTTAAAATATTAAGAATTATTTGAAACTGGTAAAAATTATTTAAAACTGTCTCCAACTATTTAAAAACTGTTTAAAACTATTATAAACAGGTTAGAACTTATTTTGAACAAGTTATAAAATGTTTAGAACTTGTTTAGATCCGATTAGAACTTGATTTAAGTTTTTAGAACTGGTCAAACTGTTTTAAAATATTAAGAATTATTTGAAACTGTCTAAAACTATTTTAAACTGTTTAAAAATATTTAAAACTGGTAAAAATGTTAAGAACTAGTTTGAATAAGTTAAAAACTATTCAAAATTACTAAAAATTGGTTAAAACTTATTTTGGACTAGCTGTAAAATGCTTACGACTTGTTTACATGTTTAAAACCGATTATAACTTGATTAAAAAAATTTAAAACTAGTTTCATCTGTTTTAAAATGTTAAAAAATAATTAATGCTGTTAAAAACTATTTAAAACTGTTTAAAACTAGTTACAAACTGTGTTAAAACTACTGAAAACTGGTTAGAACATATTTTAAACTAGTTATAAAATATTTTAAAACATTAAGAAATATTTAAAACTGTTCAAAACTATTTAAAACTGTTCATAAATAGTTAAAACTAGTTACAAATAGTTTGGAAGTTCTGAAAACTGGTTTGATCTTGTATTAGAGTAATTATAAAATATTTAGGGCTTAAATAGAACCTAATTATATCTCTTTAAAACTGATTAAAATGTTTTGAAAGATTAAAAACTATTTAAAACTGGTAAGAAAATATTAAAAGTAGGCTAAAACTAGTTAAAAACTTTTTAAAACCACTAAAAACTAGTTTGAACGTGTTTTGAAATATTAAAAACTATTTAATACTGTTAAAAACTATTTAAAATTGTTTAAAACTGTTTAGAACTGGTTAAAACTAGTTACAAACAGTTTAGAACTGTTGAAAGCTGTCTAGAACTTGTTTCAAACTAGTTATAAAATGTTTAGGGCCACCGTAGAACCTAATTACATCTCTTTAAAACTGGTCAAAATCCTTTGAAAAATTAGAAACTATCTGAAAATGGTAAAAAACTGTTTACAACAGGTTAAAACTAGTTATGAACTGTTTAAAACTACTGGAAACTTATTTTTAAGTAGATATGAAATGTTTTAAAATATTACAAAACATTTAAAACTGTTTAAAACTATTTAAAACTGTTTATAAATAGTTAAAACAAGTTACAAACAGTTTAAAACCACTGAAAACTAGTTTGAACGTGTTTTAAACAAGTTATAAATTGTTTTAAAATTTTAAGAACTATTAGAAATTGTTTAGAATTGATCAAAACTAGTTACAAACAGTTTGGAACTACTGAAAACTGTCTAGAACTTGTTTTAAAGTTATTTTAAAAAATTTTGGACTTGTTTAGAACTGATTTGAATTTATTAATGTATGTTTAGAACTGGTTCAAAAGTTTATAGAAGTAGCTTAAAAATGGTTTTTAAAACTGATAAAAACAATTTATATTTGAGTAGCTGAAAATGATTCTGGAATCGAATTTTCAAAATACAAAATGGAGGATCCAATATGGCGGACGAAAAAAATTTATAATCTACGGTATTAAAATAAAATTGTTTACTTTGGGTTTTTAAGGTCTCTGAAATTGAACCTCCAATCGTATTGTCAAAATTAAAAATGGCGGTTCCAATATGGCGGACGAAAAATTAAAAATCTTAAAGATTCGATTAAAACTCTTTACTTGGGGTTTTTTGTGATCGATGATTACGAATTTAACATCGGATTTTTAAAATTGAAAATGGCAGATCCAATATGGCGACGAAAAAATTGAAATCGGAAAAATCGAAAATTTTTAAATTAAACTTTTTGTTATTTTTCTTCTTGTTAAGACACATCGATATTATAAAAACTCGATAAACGTTCTATAATAATGTTATACTTCAATTCTTATTGCAAAATACCATCATAGTCAAATTTAAAATAAAACTAAATAGTTCTTGTTTCCTTTACTCGAAAAAAAAAAAAACTATCAGCATTTCAAAAGCGTTCTTTTATTACACGCATAAAAAGTGTGTAATTACCTTTCATAATGATCGCTAAAGACCATTATTTATTTTTTATCGAAGACTCTTCAATACGAAAAGCAACAATATTCCTGAGGTCAGTGTCTTGAGCTTAATAAAAACTATAAAAATAAACTATCTATTGAGCAATGAGAAGTAGCTGTCCTTGATCAATAATGCAGATGCTATTCCGCTATAGAATTACATCTGAAAGACAGTGCTTGAATGTTTCTAGTGTCAACTCTACTTTCTCTAATGTATTTTTACCCGTAATCAGTTATCTTTAAATACACTCTGCACCAGTGCATGTTTGTATCATATCATCAACAAGCTAATAATTAACTTCACAACGTGAAACATCCTCTAGAGAATAAGAGATGACCATCGGATCTAAATAAAAATAAATACACGTTCGTTAACTCCTATATGAATCCCATATAATGAACCGTTGAGAAACTTCATGACCCAAAAGATTGTGCAATGACAAAAATTAATTACTAACGTGTAACTTTTATTTGGCACGAAATATTATCAAATAGGTTTTAGTAATTCGAAAAGAGTCAAAAAAAAATTTCTCGCACTTTTTTGAATTATTTCACCAATTTTTCGATTTTATAACTTTTTTTCAAGTTTTATTGATTCGAATCTTAATAAACTTTGAATTACAATCAATTCTGATTTCAATGAACCTTATTTAAAATTTTTATACAACAGTTATAATTTATAATATCGTTTCTTCAATAATTCATTAATTAATATTTCATTAATTTAATTAATTTTTCCACTTTAAAAAAATATAATGTCGTTCTCTAAATATCTGGATTAGTGAAAAATCGGTCACTATTTCAAATTAGTCGAAACTTTCACCAACTTTTAGTCAAACGGACAGACAAAAGGCGGATAAACGGACAGACAAACGGAAGGATGGACAGACAGACAGACAAACAGACAGTCAGACGGACAAACTGTTGGACGAACGGGCAAAGTAAGGGACATATAGACGGATGGACAGACAGACAAACAGACTGACAGACAGATAGACATTTGGACGGATAGACGAACATACAGACAAACAGACAGTCAGGCATACGAACTGTCGGACGAACGGACAAAGTAAAGGACTTTTAGACGGACGGACAGACAGACGGACGGCTACACCGTCAGGCGAACAAATGAAAAAATGAAAGGGCAGAAGAACAGACAAACGGACGGACGGACTGACGTCAGTAGGAAGGATAGACTAACGGACAGACAAAGGGAAAGATGGACAGACAGACAAACAGACAGTCAGACAGACAAACATTTGGACGAACGAGCACAGTAAGGGACATATAGACGGATGGACAGACAGACAGTCAGACATACGAACTGTCTAACGAAGGGACAAAGAAATTACTTCTAGACAGACGGACAGACAGTCGGACGGCTTCACCGTCAGGCGAACAAATGGAAAAGCGAAAGGGCAGAAGAACAGACAAACGGACGGACGCACAGATTGACGGACAGTTTGAAAGATGGACAAACCGACAGACAGACGGATAGACATTCAGACACACGAACTATCGGACGAACGGACAAAGTAAAGGACATACAGACGGACGGACAGGCAGTCGGACAAATGGAAAGACGGATGGGCAGAAGAACAGACAAACGGATGGACGGACAGACGAACGGTTTCAGACAGATAGATAGATGAAGAGTCGTATACACGGACATACGGACAGACAGTCGGATGGATAGGCAAACTGACAGACAGACAAATAGGTGGACAAACGGTCAGACAAACGGACGTAAAGGTCAGACAAACAGACAGTCAGACAGACAAACTGTCGGACGAACGGACAAAATAAATGACATATGGACGGACGGACAGACAGTCGGACAAATGGAAAAAAGGATGGGCAGAAGAACAGACAAACGGACAGGCAGACAGACAGACAAACTGTCGGACGAACGGACAAAATAAATGACATATGGACGAATGGACAGACAGTAGGACAAATGGAAAAAAGGATGGGCAGAAGAACAGACAAACGGACAGGCAGACAGACAGACATTCTTGTTATAAGGGTTTTGGTACTTAGTCAAGAAAGCTCAAAAAGGAGAGAAATTTGAATAGAATCAGAGAATCATTTGAGCGGAAAAAGAGGTATAAAGACGCACTTCATGTTTGAAAGTAAACGAGTGACATTAGCATCTAGCCTCTGAGAGGCAAAATATCACGCTCTCCCAATATCAATACGCGATTCTATCGATTCCCTTTGAATCAGATGTCTTTCCAAGCTTCTTGCTTCAGGCACAATAGTTGGAGTTTGTGTTTACAAACACAAAGATATAGTGGTCGTGATGCAAATGTCGTTTGAACGGGTGTCAGGGAACATATGTGTGCAGTGATATATATTGTAATGATACGTGTCGTGTGAATTATTATGTGTACTGATTCATATGATATTTTTCAGTGCGCATTAATAACAAAATCACACTCCAGTCTAATAGTATTAATCACAGTCTACTTTCTTCCAAAGGTGAGCACTTTCTGCATTTAAATAGCAATCAAGTCTTTTCATTACAAAAGTGCGCCTTTTATTATAGGATATGATTGGAATTAATAAATAAATAAAAATCAAGAATGTTTTTGTTATTTAAGAGACCATGTTGTTAAACTCTATAAAAACGTAATAAAAAATATTGCAGCAATATTAGACGGTAACACACATTTATGTGTGATGTGCGAACAAATTATTGTAAACGGACAGACAGACAGACATAAAATTTTTTTTTTCTAGAACTCACACAACCTAAAACGAAAAATTGTGCATGGATTTTCAAATTCGAAGCACAATATATACAGACAAAAAAAGGAGTTTATTGACAAAAATTAAAAAAAAAATGTTTTCCTTTATGATTAAAATACGTAAAATAATAATCACACAAAGTTCTTTCCTGATTCGTGTTTTTCGACCTTTTATCTTATTTACGTTATTTTTCATCTCATGGTTCTTTCTTGCAATCAACTTACGTGCATAAAAAAGAGACTTTTTCCATTCTGAAATTGATTTTCAATTGAATGTAAAGCATACATTTTAAATTGAATAAAGATTGACCTTATCCTTCAACGCATTGGCACAATAATTATTTCGTCCTTGGCGCGCAATCTTCCGGATGCCTTTTCATTTTCTACTTTTTAGTTTCACCTTTTTTTTATTGCCATTTATTGAACCCACTGAATATTCAATTTCTCTTTTATTTATGAATCAAGCCAATTTTCTTGGATGATTTTAATTGTAAGTAATAAATACAAAATATTCTTCATAAGGAATGACCATAAGGTGATGTTAACTTACGTACTGTCAAGTTTATGAAGCTTTTTGCTTTTTCAATACAACAGTTTACAGAAGAGAATAGTTACGTCAAAGTCCATAAATGACGTTTAGAGGTTCCCACAGTGCATAAATCTATTTTATTTTCTCATAAGAGTAATGGATTTAATTATGTTGAAAATAATTTGCATTTATTAACTCATGTAAGGGTTTCAGTTTTATTATGCTTTATAGAATATTTTTTAATATTTTGCAGAATTAGGAAAGGAAAATATTATACAAATTACGGGAAAATTAAATAAAGTAATTATAAAATAAGTTTAAAAATGGTCTAATAAAAAAATCTAAACAATGAATTTTTATCAGGTGTGGGCATTTAATATAATATAATAAAATAATATTAATAATAAAATAATAATAATAATAAAATAATAATAATCTAATACAGAATAATGAAAAGTTATTGAAAATATAACGAATTTTAAAAGAAACATTAAAAAAAGCGATTTGTAAAAGGTAATACGTGTAATTTTTATTTACAAAAATAGAAATTTTTTTTTCTTACACTAATAAATTAATAAATATTATTAAATATAAGTCGAGGCGAAACTGATATATAGGTGATGGAAATACTATTTCCTACTTTAAAATCAGTTTAAAACTCAAAGTCTTAGAAAATAAGAAAAAGTAAGGAAATGTTTATAGAAAAAAAATATTAAAGAGAAATGAAAAAATACGAAAATTAAAATTAAATATTTAAACTTTTCAAATGAATGCAAAAATGAAAAACCGGGGGAAATTTATTAAAAAATTAAAAAAATGTAAAAATTAAATAAGAAAATATGAAAAGGTAAGTATAAGGAATCTACAAAAGAAATGAAAAAATCGTTCAAAAATAAAAAAAGAATTGTAAGAAAAGTATTAAGAAAATAAGAATATTCAACAAAAAATTAAAACAACCTTCGAAGAATGACAAAATAAAACAATTAAACGAAATTTAAAAAATCATAAGAGGCAATCAAGAAAGCATGCGATATTCAACAAAAAAAAAATCTGAAATTGAAAAAAAGAATTGAAATCACGCAAAGCGTAAAAAAAATAAACGGACCAAAAAATGTCAAACTGAAAAAACACGTAAAAATAACAATCGTCAAAAAGAAAAAAACTTGTATATTTTTAAATTTATTGGGGAAAAATTTAAAGAACTTAATATTAAAAATTTAAATTAAGAATTGTGCGATAATCTACGAAAAAATGATTAAATTAAAAGAAAAAAATTATTTAAAACTAAAACACGAAACATTGAAATTAAATTTAAAAACAAAAATAAAAACATACCTAAAAAATGAGATTTGGAAATATAACTATTTTAAAATTGTTAATGAAAAAAGAAAACGCTTCCTAAATGAAAATGAATCGATTTAGACTATTTTTGGAAAATCTAAAATTTTAACGATAGCAAAGTTTCCTCTATGAGGAAAGCAAAAATTATAAATTTTAAGATTAAAGTTAAACCAAAAAAATGGAAAAGGTTTTAAAAAATATAAAAATACTTCCTTTATGAGAAAGCAATTATGGTAATCGACTTATTTTCAACTTAAAAGCCTAAATTTTCATTTTAAAGCAAATTTGAATATGTGTGTTTATGTATGTTTATATGTATGTGTGTGGTAACTTTTTTGTCGCTTGGATATCTTATAAACGCCTTGGGATTTTTGAAAATACCCAATCAAATTATTTTCATCACCTTTTTTCATGTTTTTTTTTATTTTCTTTTACATTTAAACATTTTTTTAAATAACTTTTTTAATTAACTTTTATATTATTAATTTATTGTTTCCTCTAGAAAGAAATTTATTTGCTTACGTGAAAGCAAAATTTTATACGGTCTTCTCGTCTAATAAATTTATTTAAGATTTTTACTTAAAAATAAAATTTAATTTTTTTTATAATAATAAAGTTAATGTTTTATTAAATTATTCATACAATTCTTTAATTAAAAGACAAATGCTACCTTTGTGCAATCAAAGTATTGCAACTATTAAGTTAATTCAATGAGTAGATTTGACTTTAAATAAATAATTTTAAAGACTTGTTTTTATTAAACAGGTACATAATTTATTTTGCTTCATTCATTATTTTAAATTTTTATATCTATTTAATAAATTAAAGATGCGTTATAATTTACATTTACTAATTTACTCAATTATTTTTATAAAATTAATATTAATTTATAAATTTTAATAATTACTCATGTTTTTAAAGTATTAATTATTTATTACTAATTTAAATTTTTTTTACAATTTACGAGTCACTTGCAACGAATTATAAATAATTTTTTTGTATATAGTGAAAGTTTCGGGATTTTTTTACAAATTTAAGAACTTTCTACGAATTTCTCGATTTTTTCCCGAAAATTTTTCGCTCTTTCATGCTGTATAAAATTCTTTGCAAATTTACTGTTTTCCTTAATCACAAGACACTTTATTTTATAATACTGTAAAATATTAATGTCACTTGAGTTAACTCACTTTTGAGTCAAAAAAAGAGGGCACCCTACAAGAATAGCTAAAAAACACAAAAAGAATAAAAAATGACGAAAATTTTGAATTTTAAAAAGCGAACTCAAGGGATTTTTGCAGATAGTCCAATAATTGTGGATACATATTTTTTTTCAAAAAATTTTTTCGATGGCCCCCGTTAATAAAATGTTTATTGGAAAGCCAGTGGAATAAAATGCTAATTCAAAAGAGCGTGCTATACAATTCTTATTCAATTGGTTGTGTAATAAAATGCCAACTGATTTTGAGTATAACAAAATGCTATCTCTGAAAAATTATTTAAACATAAATGTCATTATTTTTAACTGCAAATTAACTCCGTATTGTATGTAAGATGTAATTTATAATAAATAATATGTATCTGATGGTATAAATATGAAAATTACATTTATATTTGCATACAAAATGAATATTTAATTTTTTGAAATAGCATTTTGTTGCACTGAACATCAGTTGTCATTTTATTACACAAACAATTGAATAAGAACGCTCTTGAATAAGCACGCTCTTTTGAATTAGCATTTTATTCCACTGGATTTTCAATAAACATTTTATCAACGGGGGCCGTCGTTTTCTTTTGGAAAATTGGTCTAAAAAATTTGGTCAGTAACAAAAAATCATCCGACTGCTTATAAATAATTATAAATGTGGATAATAATTAATCTAACATTATGCACAGAAAACTTAATATGAAACTTTCTTTTTAAAAATCCCTCGAAAAATACTAAATTCTACCTATTAAATTCTATAAGATTATTCACAACTAATAAAAGATTGCGTTCAATTATGTAAGTCTAAAAGTAATTCATTTTATTACTAGAGTAGTTGATTTAATTGATATCCACTCAGTAAGCAAATGACTGTAGTTGAATCTTTCAAGAGGCTTTTAATCAGTAAATACCAAACGTGAATATATTTCTTTTAAATGAATAAAATGAAATGAAACTTTCAGTATTGAAACTGAAGCTTTCTGCCGAATGAATAAAATTACACGAATTTTCTCCTTTTTTCCATTTTAAACAAGAATTTTTCTGCTCAAAGCGTACGATAATTTACATGCTCAAGTGTTTAAAAGTTATTGAGCAAGTCAGTTCGCCTTATACGACTGCATCGAAACCTGTTGCCCTTTAAATCTAGTAGTCAATCTCCGGCATTCTGGTGTGCGTGAATGTCTGTGTGGCTATTGAGAAGAGATGAAAAGTCGACAAGGATAACATAACGCGACATTTGTACGAGGAATCACTCCCTAACGCTAATTAGAAATGCAGTCTATAATTTAGCAATGTTAGAACCCATAACTTGAGTCTCTTATAGTTGAAGAAGCGAATAAAAAAAGTGCCCCGTACACGATCCCAAAGATCAGTCTGCAATCGTTTATTTTGTGAAACAGCTTAGATCACAAATCCCGAGCAGATTCACCGTGAGAGAGTAAAAGTTAAACTTAAGAATGATTCATTCACGTTATTCCGGCATCAGGTTACATTTCGTTAGATTTCAACATTCTCGAGAGGTTGCTTTGGCGAAAAATGTAATTTATTGGATGGTTTTTTATCGCGGCTAATCGCTATTAAATTATGGCCATTAATCATTGTCAGGTTAAACATAATACAGAAGAAGAGATGGAGAATTTGTTTGAATGTTGAAAAACAAAAAAATACTTTATGAATGAGATTAACGAAATGAATGAAGTATGAGAAATAAATTAAGTCGAATGAAGTGATTTTGTGAGAAATAGACAAATTTGGCAGAAAGGAAGAAAAAATTAATTATTTCTTTCTTATTGTGTTATTGAGAAGGTGTATGCAATACATTGTCAATTGTTACTTTAATGGTGATTGCTAAAAAGACTTTAATTTCCCTTTAAGATTTTAAACATTGTTCAAAATTTGACGGAAAGCTTTGGCCTATCCCAAGGACTAAAAAAAGTATCAAAAAAGCTTATACATACACTGAGAAAATAAGTTAACTAAATACAACCAATTTTTGATTAAATTTAGCAGAGAGAGGTTGTTGACATAGCACCTGCAAAGCACTTAATTGATTTTAGCAGAGCATATGCTCCGGTATCCTAGAAGTTTGATTGTCATCGCCGGTGTTTTGTTTGTTTTGTCCCGACGATCCCTAACCTAGAAATAAAGCTGCTTGGCTAGAGGCTTATTTTCTCAGTGTACATTGAAAACGCATGACTTTGGTTCTTTGGCAAAAATAATTAAACTTATTGTAAGATGCTCAAAAATGTTTCAAAGACCATACCAAAACAAAAACAAAATAAATTTGTCTCAAAAAGCGTCACAGAAAGATAAAAAATATTCCAAAATGAATCTAAAAAATTTCAATCTAATTCAGGATTACTAAAAAATCTCAAATCCAGCTCAAAAAGCGCAAAAGAATTCAAAGCGAGAAAAAAAACTAAACCTATTATAAAAAGCACTAAAACAGTTCGATTTTCTCCAAAATTTTAACCCAAATCAAAAGTCTCAAAAACGGTTAAAAAATGACAAAAAATTTTAGTCTATCCCGAAAGACTTAATAAATGGTTTCTTTCTTAAAAAGCACTTAAAAAGCACCTCTTTCTTAAAAAAGCACAAAAATGTTGTTTTTTTTACAAAAAAACTTCAACCTATTACAAAAAGCACCAAAATGGTTCAAAGCCAATCCCAAACAGCCAATTCGAAATTAAAAAAAAGCTTAATTTTGTACCTCAAAGATCTTAATTTGATTTAAATTTACAAAGAAAAATAAACCCATAACAAACAGCACTAAAAATGATCCAAATTTTTTTCAAGAAACTTAAATCAAGCCAAAAAGCTGATAAATTTTTCAAAGTCAATCTAAAAAATCGAATCTAATTCAGAATTGTTAAAGAAGCTCAAATCCAATTCAAAGAATTCAGGACAAGTCAAATTTGCGAAAAAAAACTAAACCTATAACAAAAAGCACTAAAACAATCCGATTTTCTCCAAAATCTTAACCCAACTCAAAAGTCTCAAAAACGGTTAAAAAATGGCAAAAAAATTTTAGTCTATTCAGAAAAGCTTAAAAAAAGAGTTTCAAAAAAGCTCCCTCTAACTTTTGAAAAGCAAAAAACTAATGATTTGACAAAAGAAGCTTAAACGCCAGAGCTGATAAAAATCATGATTTTTTTAAAAAAATCGGATTTATTTGATTTAAATCAAAAATTAATTTTTTTAAAAATATGGTCAATATATAAAATCTCCAAATGTTTATTTGCAAGTAGTTTATTAAAGAAATGAACAGAAATTAAAAAAACAACACAAGAGTGAAACAGTGACATAATTATATATAAAAAAGTAATATATAAAGTTATTTATAAAAAATTAAACTATTTACGGACATTTTATTAAATTAAAAGAATAAACTAGAAGATAATTAAAACACGTTAAAATATATAACTAAAGAGAACAGAATTTTAAAATTAGAAACATTAGAGAATTATTTTACAAATTGAATAAAAAAAGAATGAATAAAATTTTGTAAAATTGAAAAAAAATTTAAAAAAAAAGAATTTTTATGAAATACAAGAATGTGATGTTCAAATGAGAATATTTAGTATAAGATTAAATTCACATAATATAAAATAAAAGAATAAAAGCTTTTAGAAGTGGAAAAATGATGACAAAAATAAATTAAAGAATTAATTAAAACGCAAAGAATAACTAAAAAAAATGTGAAACATCAAAAAAATTAAATAAATAGGAAGAAAATAGAGAAATTTTCTTTTCCTTAATCTAACATACTAAAAAAATGTAAAAAGTACAAAAAATAAAATTAAAAAATATTTATATCAAGATAAATAAAAAAAAGTCCACAGTGAAACTTAAAAATCCTTTAAAAATAAAAAAATGTGAAAAAAACTTGAATAAACTTACAAAAAAAATGAGAGTATTTATTTTTAAAACTATGAAAATAATTATGAAAATTAACGAAATAAAAAGTTTAGTGAATGTTATAATAACGAAATTGTCTATAATTATATTAAATAATTTGTATAAAATGAGGAAAATTAATGAAAACCCTAAAATAAAAAGGCAAATAAAAAACAAAAATATCAAAAGTAAAAGTAGAAAAAGACTTAAAATATTGTAAAAATAAGAAATTATGAGATAAAAATTAAAAATTTTTGAAAAATTGAAATATCTTAGAAATCATTTTCCAATGATTTAAATCATGATTTAAAGTGATTTAAATCAATAACAGTAGCCCTGCTTAAACCCATTGCAAAAAGCTCCAAAATGGTTCAAAATCAATCCCAAACAGTCAATCCAAAATCGACAAAGAAGCTTAATGTCGCACCTCAAAGATCTTAATTTGATTTAAATTTACAAATAAAAATAAACCTATAACAAAAGCACTAAAAATTATCAAAATTTCTTCAAAAATCTCATAAATGGTTAAAAATTACAAAAAATTTTACCCTATTTCGAAAGGTTAAAAAATAGTTTAATCAAGCTTCTTTATAACTTTAAAAAAGCATAAAAACAATTCTTTGACAAAAAAGCTCAAAATCATTGCAAAAAGCTCAAAAATGGTTCAAAGCCAATTCCAAACATCCAATCGAAAATCTCAAAAAAACTTTGCCAAGACTTTTAAATCTTAAAATGATTTAAAAAAAACTCATTGCATAAAGCTAAAAAATGCCACCTCACAGAGCTCAAAGTTCAAATTTGAAAAAGAAGCTTAAATTCGTGTCAAAAAGCACAAAAAATTTCCGTAATCTTAACCCATTCCTAAAAGCTCAAACATGATTTAAATTTGTCAAAGAGTATAAGACTACTTTGAAATAAGCAAAGAAATAAGGAATTAAAAAATCAATATTAGAAATAAAAGACAAATACGCTTTTCAACGAAAAATTTATTTAAAGTTTATTTATAATTTTTTTTAATGTTAATATAACATGTTTTTTGGTCACAATTTTGTTCAAATGTTGGCAAATAATAAGTAATCCCTGAAAAATTCAATAAAATATAATTATTATTGTCAGAGTTATCACGGTTTGAAAATTTCAAAAAAAAGTTTAAACACATGCAAATCCAAAAATTTGCAAAAATTTTGAAAATCGATTTTAAAATTTTGGGAATCCGACATTTTGACCAAAATTCAATTTACAGAATGTGCAATAGAGCGAAACTAATTTATCCAAATATTTAGATTCACAAAACTTCACTTGTCAGAATTTTTAACTTTACAAAACTTTCTTTGTCAGAATATTATTTTATTAATTATTTTATTTTATTTTATTAATATTAATTTCTCAAAACTGCGTTTTATAGAATTCATAATTTTTGATTTTGTATTTTTTAGAAACTGTATTTATCAGATTTACCATATGTTTCAACATTTAACCTCTCAAAACTTCATTTCTCAGAATATTTAACCTCTAGAATTTTCAATTGTCAGAATGTTTAAATCCTCGAATATATATTTTTTAGAAACTGTTTTTATCAGATTTACCATTTGTTTCAATATTTAACTTCTCAAAACTTCATTTTTCAGAATATTTAACCTCTAGAATTTTCAATTATCAGAATGTTGACATTCTCTAATATATATATTTCTCAGAAATTGTATTTATCAGATTCATTATTTTTCCCAACATTTAACTCACCGAAACTCCATTTGTCAGACTTTTAATCTTCCCGAATACTAAAAAACCAGAGTGTGCAATTGTCAGACACTCGGAAAGTAGAGGTCCTAAAAGAGATCGCTGATTGGCCGGTAATATTTCCGGAAAGATTATCAGCCAATCAGATAGCTCCTTTGGGACCTCTACATTCTGTGTGTCGGGCAAAAGCACATTCTGAAATTTTTTTATTCCGGAAGTTTAAGACTCTGATAAATAAAGTTTCGGTTAGTTAAATGTTAGAAAAAATAATGAATCTGATAAATACAATTTCTTAGAAATATATATTAGAGAATTTAAACATTTTGACAAATAAAAATTCGAGAGGTTAAGTATTCTAAAAAATGAAGTTTTGAGAGGTTAATTATTGAAACATATGGTAAATCTGATAACCACAGTTTCTAAAAAATGCAAAATTGAAAAATTAAGTATTCTGAGAAATAGAGTTTTGAGAAATTAAATATGCGAACGAACGGTGAGTTTCATAAGTAGAATATCTTACAATATTCTAAATAAAATAAAAATAACAATAATAATAACAATAAATATTCATATTTGAGAAGTCAAAAAAAAATAAAAATGGAATTTCGGGAAATTAAATATACAATTTCTGCCAAATCCATTTTCAGAACGGTGAATATTCTGACAAATAGAGTTTTGGTTTTTTGAGTATTTGGACAAAAACTAAGTCTGATAAATACAATTTCTAAAAAATGCATATTCAGAAAGTTAAATATTCCGACAAATAAAGTTTCGTAAAGTTAAATATTCTGTCAAGTGAAAATTCGGGAATCTAAATATTTGGATAAGTTAGTTTCTGTCTATTGCATATTGCACATTCTGTAAATTGAGTTTTGGTCAAAATTTATTTATTTATTTATTTATTTATTAAGTACAATTCCCGCGGTCCTATTGGACCATAAATGGGATACATAAGAAAATCTCTCACAGCTGATGTAGAATACATAAAAAGGAAAAGATGCGAAGCTGAGCTAACAAAATAATAATTTCCAGAGATTATCTAGAATCTAGACGTTGAAGCGATTGTTACGTAGACCCAAAATATACCGCTCTATATACTTTTTAAATAAAAAAATTTTTAAAAATGTCGGCTTTCCATTTTAGGTATGCTTTGACCCATCGGTGAGACACTTGTTTTTAAAATGTGGTTTTGACCTAAATCGGTCTAATTGAAATAAGATTCAGGTCTTTTTTTTTTAATATTACCCAAAGAATAATTTTTCCAGCACTATCTTTTAAGTACTTTTTCCAACTGATAATTATAAATACACTCGTATTTTAATTAACTACTCAATTAATACCTACAACGCAACGCTCTTAAATCGTTTGAAATTATCTCCACATTACCAAATGCCAATTATTAATTTTGTGTAGGTTAATTTATCGAATTATAATCACTACAGAAAGAATTGTAATTGCTTAATAGAGCCTTTGGTATTTATTAACTATCATTATTACAATTATTATAAGAATGATCTCTTAATCGTTTTCTCACAATATAATAAGTCTCCCTACAATTCAGTAATTGTACTCGATTAATTATCTCTCGATCAATTACTCACAATTTCAATAATAGAATAACAAAAGAAAAACGGATTATACGTAAAAATATTTGACTATTGCACATTTTAGAATTAGTGAACTGTGAAGAAGAATAACACTTCGACGAATTACATGAAAGCCTTCCAGGAATAATTTTACATAATTTATGCATAATATTGTTGACTTACATAATCGTCATCTTACTCAGGAATCTTTGATAGCAAAAGAAAGTGAGACATTTTCTTAGTTCTTCTCAGATTGCGTTAGTGCAATTTTTTTTTTTTTTTTTTTTTTAAGAGAGGTATAGATAGCTGTATTTTTCTTTTAAACAATAAACGAAAATTTTGTAATAACTGCTGGAGTATTTTAATGAAGAAACTCGGAAGAAAAACGCAGACCACGCTTGGCTGACTGTAAAATAACAATATAGATGCGCATTTATTCTTGGAGAAGCTCATAAAGTCAGTGTTAATGGCGATGAATGACTTTCGATTATCTGCCCGAAGAGCAAGTGCAGTCAGAACAATTTATATATATATATAACGTGCACTTGCCGTTACCACCAACTGTCGATACTAATTATTTATTGCAAAATTTACTTGCTCCTGTGACTGTCTCATTCTACTGGATGATTGTTATAACTGATAAAAGATTCAAATTCAGACATAAACCTGAATTTACGACAATCTGATAACCAGCAAAAAAGTCTTTCCCGTGTAGAGAAAAACACTTGTAACTTAATCAATAATCAGTACACGTTGCGTGTGATTGACCGTCGGATGTCGAATTCAGACAGGGAACCTGATTAAAACTGATTTTAATCTTGTCCTTGGATTAGAGGCTATATTTTTAGAATACAAAAGAAAATTATTTTGTAGAATATCATGCAAGTTAGATTCACACATTTATGATGTATGACAATAGAATTTAAAAAATCGGACAAACGAGTTATACCAAACGAAAACCTAGGGTTTTGTACATATAAGAAACAAAAATATTTGGTATATTAATAGAGAGCTCCAATTTCGTACACATATAATATATGACGCTCCGCGAGAGAAGGGACCTATCGCTGAGAAAGCAAACTTAAAAGAATAGACGGGCAAAGAGGAGAAAGAAAAATTGAGACGCTTAACATGCCCATGTTTAAAGCTTCATAACAAGAAAACTAATTGCAGGAATCAAATTTTGGTTTTTGGAACTCAAAAACTATCAATTACCATAAAAAAATCAAACTTATTAATTGTTAATTTCACGGGATGGTCGTTCAAAGAAAAACTAAAAAATGCGATATACTTAGTATGCCTAGGTTTGAAGCATTATAACAAAAAGAGTAATTACAAAAAAAAAATTTGAAACATGGAACTGAAAGAACAACTCAAAAATTATCTTTTAGCATAAAAAATGAAAATTGATTTTTTCAGCGATAGGTCCCTTCTCTCGCGGAGCGTCACATATATATTTTCTCGTGTAGATTACAGGAAAATTAAAGAGAACATTATTGAAGTTATTGGTCATAGCGTTGTCAAGAAATTAACAAGATTTTTTTAGCAAAAAAAATTTAGCATGTTTACATCTGTCAAAATAATAGTGAATGTGTAAATATTTTCTTAACCAATAAATGAAAAACAGACATTGAAATTTTTAAAGTAGTTTGAGCAAAAAAATTGGTTAAATCAGTGAAATTTGATTATATTAAAAAAATGAAGCTTTTCGTAAAAATCAAAAAAGCAGGTAAACTTTTTTAATCTCCCACACCAGATTATTTGTTTTGGTACCTAAATAAGTAAAAAGTAATTAAATGGAATCGAAAGCATTGAAAACTTCGGATAAATATCGATTGTTAGTACATATAAGTGAATTGCCACAAATATATTGAAAAAATTGAAGTTTTTCTTCAAAATAAAAAAAACTGCTTAACTTTTTCAACCTCCCCCAACGAATTTTTTAGTTTGGTACTAAAATAAGTGGAAAAAAAATTGACCCGTGATTATTATACTATAATTATAATTATTATAACAAATTTAAATACTAATAAAAATTAAAACGGCAAATCGATGAAATAATTTTCAATAAGGGGCGGCAAAAAATACCTTTTGCCCCGGGCGCCAACAATGCTCGGTACGCCACTGTGAGAACGAGAAAATAACCGGGAATATAACCGACCAAAATTCTAATCGCGAATTTATGGGAATTTAAGTTTTTATTTGTTTATCAAATTCCGCAAATTTCAATTATATTTTACAAAATTTTCAATCATTTTTTCAATTTTAATTATTTTCTCTTTTCTACAATAAAACAATTTCATTGTCTATTGCTAACTTTAAAATCGGAAAATCGCAAATTTTCAATCACTTTTTCAATTTTAATTATTTTCACTTTAACAATAAAACAATTTCATTATTTATTGCTATATTTCCTATTATTTATCGCAAAATGAAATTAATTTTTTTAATTCACTATTATTATTTTCATTTTGGGTCAGGCCAGGGCTGTTATTGATTTAAATCATGATTTAAATCATTGGAAAATTTGCATTAAAATCATGATTTAATTTAAAAAAAAAAAACTTTACAATTCTCCGGAAGTCTAATACTGCATGTAAAACATTGGAAACCATAAACAAAACCCACAAATTTGTGGATAAATCTTAAAAATTTTAATTTTAATATTTTAATCTATATAAAATTTAAAAAATTCTCCTAATACAGATTATCAAAATACCTACGATTTACAAATTTTTGGTACGAAGATAACAAAAAATAGTACCTACTATATTTTTATATCTTCAAGTCATTATAATTACCTATATAAATTTCAAACGTCAATTAAATCATATTCCAATTTGTTCCAATTTTTAAATTTCAATTAATTCATATTTAAATGCATATTAATTAATACAAAATAATGAAATAATATTAATTATTTTCCATATTCACAATATTAATTTTTTTTAATATTCTTACAAAATTTCTAAGAGATTTCAATTTTTGGAAACTTTTTAATTTTTATCTTATAATTTCTTACTAGCGTAACAACACATGCTCGCTTACGCTCGCTCATTTTTTTATTATTTTCATATATTTATTTATTATGTATATTCTTGAAAATATATATAAATCTTTATTTTTACAAAATTTTAAGTTTTTTTCTACTTTTACTTTTGATATTTTTTCTTTTTTTATTTGTCTGTTTATTTTTGGATTCTCTTTAATTTTCCAATTTTCGTGCAAATTATTTAATATTATTTTATACAATTTCGTTATTATAACCTTCACTAAACTTTTTATTTCGTTGATTTTCATAATTATTTCCATATTATTAAAAATAAATACAACCATTTTTTTGGTACTCTCTAAATTTGAATTAGTTAAAAATAACTAATAATTAGTCAAATCGTGGCTGAGTTTTTATTTCAGCAATTAATTAAAGATAACTAATTATTAGTAAAAAAAAAAAGACTAATTGAATTAGAAAACAGAATTTTACTAAAATATTAGTTATTTTAACGTAACCTAAAAATGAATTTGAATAATAATTAGTTATTTTTTATTAAATATTTAGTAGAAATATAACTATTTAAAGTAGTCACTGAGTTTTTGTTATCAAAAGTACAATTAGTTTTTCCTTGCGTTTTAATTAATTCTTTAATTTTTTTCATCATTTTTCCATTTCTAAGAAGGAAGCATTTTTCCTTCTTTTCAATTGTTTAGTTTTTATCTTATAATTAGGGATTTTTGAAAACATTTATTTGATGCCTTTATCAACATTTTTAAAATTTCCCAATTTTCTATTCTTTTGAAAGCTTTTATTTAATTATTTTATATTATTTTTGTATTTTTTTCCTCTAATTTTTAATTATTTTTTTTTTTTTTAAAGAATTTCTGGTAGTTTTAAGTATTTTTCTGAAATTTTCTTATACTTTTCTTTATTTAAAATATATTATGTAATTTTTTCAATAGTTTTCTCAAATTTTAGTTATTTTTCTCAACTTTAAATTATTTATCTCAATTACCAATATTTTTTTTTCAATTTTCAATTATTTTCTCTAATTTTTCATTATTCAATTTTTTTCAATTTATATTTAAGATTTACGAGTACTTTTCTGAAAGTTAAATTATTTTCTTTATATTTGAAATATTTCTATGATTTTTAAATTACTTACCTGAATTTTTAATTGATTTCATTATTTTTTTCAATTAATTTGCAAAATTTGCAATTTATTATTTTTATTTTTCAATTTTTTGACAAATCAAAATAAAAACTTGTGTTTTTATTTTTTTGTGTGTTTTGTTTGCAGTAATATAGACTTTTAATACCAAATGTAAAAATCCGTCATAAAATTGATTTATAACAATTATTTAAACAAATTATTGTTTTTATTTATTAATTTATAAAAATAAAAAAAAATAGAACTTACAAATTTTTCCGAATTTAGCAATTTTTTTTGCTGAAAATAAGTAAAGAAAATATAATTTGAACAATTTAATTTAATTTATAATTTAAAAAATAGTTTAAACTACAAAAGGCTCTTTGACGTTAATAGAAATATAATTAAAATTAATTTAAAACAATTGTGAAAGATCTAGTTCTATTAATTTCAGAAAAATCTAAGTTGAATCAAAATTTGTTTTCAGATAATAATTATATAAAATTTAATGTTTTTTTTTCTTTTACCGGAGGCAAATATCTCAATTTTCTATCAAATTATAAATGAAATTTTATTTTACTCTTGAAAATATTCTTTATGTGTTTTAAAACTGTTAAAAGTATGTTGTTCAAAAATTAGAAACAAAGCTAATTGCATTTAATAAATAGTTTTTTAACAACATAATTTTCACATTTTCTTCTGAAAATTGTACAACTAAATCTAACAGATTGTTTGAAATTAATTTTTTTAAAATTTTTGTTTTCGTTTAAACGCGTTTCATAGTTTGAGGTTATGTTATGGTTACTACCCTCTTTATTTTCATAATATATCACTCCAATAATTTTATAAAGGTTTTAAGTTAAAAAGGTATACTTATTTTCAAAAATAAAAAAAACTTGTCCGTTAATGAAGTATTTTTTTAAAATTGCTACAGCATAATGTCAAATAAAAATCCTGTCCAATATAAATTATGAAAAATGAAATTTCACTTGAATAAAAGTACTGTAAACCGAAAATTTGAAGAAATTAATGTTTTCTTTAATAAAAAAGAATAATTCTGTTAAAAAAATATTTAATTAAAAAAAAAAATCGAGATTTTAATATTATCAAATAATTTTAAATTCTTCTTGGAACTTTTTGGGAGAATCTCTCATACCTCTTTCATTGTTTATTAACAACAGTTCTTTATAATTATAATCAATATTTCAAAATTCATACTTTTGTTTAATTGGAACCAATTTAGTCCTCTGTTTAAAAAACCACCTTCACCTCTCACGAATTTATTTATTTTTAATCAAATGATTCATTTTTAATAAATTCATTATTTATCTGATGAAACCATACATTTTTCTGATGAAATAGTTCCGCTTGTATTAAAAAAAATTTATTTTAGGCTATATAAAATATAGTTTTATATAGTACACAAATATAATTTATAACGTATAATTAAGATTAAAGTCCAACGTGATGAAAAATAAAGATGTTGGTTAACTTCACATGATTCAAATTAATTGCTCTTGTTCGTTCACATTGTGAGCTCTCAACTCTAACGTTTTCAGGCGCGTTAGAAGTTTTAATTCATTGCTATAAACTTTCCTTCCGCAATCTTTGTCTGTGTATGTGTGCACGCACTTAATTTGCTTTATAGTTCCGCGAACATAATTTCTAAGTTTCAGAATATTCATGAAGTGTCAATGAAGGTTGGTTTTAGCGTTTATTTATGTGCTTTAATATACCTTCAATTAAAAAAAAAAAGACTAATAAAATCACTGTTATTTCCAATTACTGCGCATTCGATGTTTCTGAATAATTGTCTCCTTTATTATGTCTCTTTTTTTTTTAATAAACAACACATAAAATCCTATTTTTACAATTGGAAAATAATTAGTCGAGGTCTAATATTATTAGTGATTGATTGGTTATTTCAGAAAAATAAAATGTAAATAAAAACTTTGTTTTTTCTGTTTTAGAGATGTGGCGCAGTCAATCAGGAATTTTTCTTCACAAGATGATTCGCGTCACTTTCCTCCTATTAATAGTCGTTCAACTGCTCACACGATGTTATGGGGTAAGTTTTGAAAATTATATTTTTAACAATTTTTTTTTGCTCTAGTAATTAGAAATTTGAATAATTGAAAACAGTTAAAAAAGCTTTATTTGGCAACTTTTGGAACCATTTGGAAATTCTTGGCTTCGTTCGGAAACTTTCGGCTTCATTCGACAACTTTCGACTTCATTCGGAAACTTTCGGCTCCATTCGGAAGCACTCGGAATTTTTCGGCATCATTCGGAAGTTTTCGGCTACTATCGGAAGCATTAGATTTTTTTCTTTAACTCTCGGAATCATTTGAAGTACGATCAGAACTTTCCTGTGAACGACGGACGGACAGACAGACATCAAAATCTAAATATAAATGTTTCAGTCCTTGTCCACTAAACCCTAAAAAAACCTGTAAAATTTTTTTCATAAATCGAGTAATTTTAAAGTACAACAAGATTTTAAAAATCTTCAGTATCAATACTTCGTCTTTAAAAAAATCGAATTTTTTAAAAATCAAAGAACATTTTTATAGCTTTACAAATAATTAACGAGCGCTTACAACTTCAATAATTTACTCGTAAATCTTCTAATTTTACGGTGCTTTTCCAGACTTTCGAATCATTTTTCAATTTATGTATCTTCCTTAATAATTACTTACCATTTCTTATTTAATATTTTCTGTATCAATTAATTCTGTGACAAGTGAAAAAAATAAGTTTATTTATGAAAATAAATTCAAACTTTTTATTACAAATTAAATTACAAAAATATTTGTTTTTTTTTTAAGGAAACAGTTCGGTTTCGATGATAATTTTGTATCTTTAATGAAAACGATGACAAAGAATGTAATCAACTAACCATAGTGAACTTAATTTGAAAGTTAGCAGGTTATTTGTACTCAATTAGATTTTCTGAAACCGATTTCTTTAGAGTAATTAAGAAGCGGAAGTGATCTTCTCAAGGAAAATGGTATTAATGAAGTAAATTGAAGTTTAAAAGAGTAATTCAACTATAATTACAATAAAGAGAAATAACTGAATAAAATTAACTGTTCACTATTAACTATTGTCCTGTCCGAGGAAATAATCTTGTTCTTTTTTTTTACTATTTTTAATTACGAAAAATATTATTGCATAAAAGATTACAGTGAAATTTAGAAAATTGGAAAGTTACACGTTTTAAAAAGATCGTAAGTTGATGTTATGATATATATGATTTAAAACCGGTGCCCATGAACTTTAATAATAATTGTCTCTCATTAATTCATTCGAAAATTGATAGTATCGCTTGATCTTGTTTTCAATTGAAGCATTGAACCTTCTTATGTAAATCTCTTTGTAATTAGGAAATAACTCGAATAATCACTATGTTTCTACTTGAATATCAAATTCACTTCCGTAAATTACTATATAGACAGATCATTCTCGCTCATCCGAGCGTTTCACTGCCAACAGCTAACGCTGTTTAAGAACCACAAAGGATAAATTATATCCCGCCAACTAAAATGGAAATAGTAGAAAATACCTGTGAAGAAAACACAGATACAAATTATTTATACTAATATTTAACCACAATTTAGTAGCGGAATGATTATGAGATTATATTCAATTTTTAAGTGTTTGGAATATTCAACATATTAAATTAAAATGTTGTTTTAAATTTTTATTTTACACAGTTCTGTTTACTTTTTGATATTATTTGATCCTACCCGATCTTACCCAACCCTATCCTACTCCACCCGAACTAACCCGGCCCTAACCATGCATATTTGTTCCAAACCGACCTTATCTTACTCGACCGTACCCGAGCCTAACTTACCCGACCAGAAATTATTTGGCCCTACCCTATCCTACTCAACCTTACCCGGTGCTTCCCAATCTTAACCTGACCCACAAGAGCTTAGATTACTCGATCTTACCTTACCCGACTTTGTCTGACCCTATCCGAATTTACCCGGCTCAACCTAAACTAACCCGACCTTATCTTACCCGACCTTATCTTAATCGAGCGTACCCGAACCTACCTTACCCTACCGAAAATTATTTGGCCCTACCCTATCCTACTCAACCTTACCCGGTGCTTCCCAATCTTAACCTGACCCACGAGAGCTTACATTACTCGATCTTACCTTACCCGACTTTGTCTGATCCTATCCAAATTTACCCGGCTCGACCTGAACTAACCCGACATTATCTTACTCGACCGTTCCCGACCAGACATTATCCGGCATTACCCTATCCTACTCGACCTTACCCGGCGCTTCCAAAGATCTTAGATTACTAGATCTTAAATTACTCGACCTAACCTTACTCGACTTTACCTGTCCCTAGCCGAATTTACCCGACTCGACCTGAACCAACCTGGCATTATCTTACCCGACCTTATCTTAATCGAGCGTACCCGAGCCTACCTTACCCGACCGAAAATTATTTGGCCCTACCCTATCCTACTCAACCTTACCCGGTGCTTCCCAATCTTAACCAGTCCCACAAGAGCTTAGATTACTCGATTTTACCTTACCCGACTTTACCTGATCCTATCCGAATTTACCCGGCTCGACCTGAACTAACCCGACATTATCTTACTCGACCGTACCCGACCAGACATTATCCGACATTACTCTTATCCTACTCGACCTTATCCGGTGCTTCCAAAGATCTTAAATTACTAGATCTTAAATTAATCGACTTTACCTGGCCCTATCCGAATTTACCCGGCTTGACCTTGTCCTACTTGATTCTACCTGACTCTACCTGATCTATCCCAGGCCTATCCGACCCTACCCAACTTGATCCGATCTAACGCGGCCCTATCTGATCCAATTTGACCTTATCTTACCCGACTTGACCCTATCCGACCAGATATTTTTCGGCGCTACCCTGTCCTACTCGACCTTACCTTACCCGAACTTACCCGAATCGACCTTGTATTACCCGATCCTACCCGTCCCGACATTACTTGACCCTACTCGATCTTATGAGGTCATATCCGACTTTATCAGACTTTACCCTACTCTACTCAATTGTACCCGGTTCTACCTGACCTTGATCGACCTTACCCAGTGCTACCCGACTCTCTCTAGAGTAAGGATTCCTGAAGTGTGTCCATCATTTTCAAAAGGTATTCTGATTTTATTCAAATTTTATATTTTGACAGTAAATATTAAGATAAACAAAACCCTATAATATTATTAAAAAAATGTTGATATTTTAATAGTTATTAACAATTAAAGTTTTTTATAAACAATACAATTGCTCCCGTTCTATTTAACAGAATGTTATAAAAATTGCAACTATTACTTAAAAATAGGCGCTTGTCCAAATACTAAAAGTTTTTTTTAAATAACGCATGCAATTAAATAATCAACACTTGTTATAAACAAATTAAAAATTAAGCCTGTTCTTAATGAGATATTGACTTCGTTATTTTTCAATATTATTCTGTATACTATTGTTCACATTTCACAAAAATAAAATTTTGGGGCCCACATTGTAGGAATAAAATCGACGCCCCCCGTTGATAAAGTGTTTATTAAAAAGCCAGTGTAATAAAATGTTAATTTAAAAAACAGTAGAATAATGTTAAAGCAAGGTTATAAAGAATGTTATACAGAATGTTATTGCATATTTGAATTAATGAACAAATGTATCCATCGTTCGGTCCAATTAACATTTTATGACAAAACTTCAAAAGACATTTGATTAAACAAACAGTTTAATAGAAATCATATCCAAAAAAATTAATTATAAAAGTGACATTCCACTGTTTTTCAAATTAACATTTTATTAACCTGGCTTTTTATTAAACACTTTATCAACGGGGGGCGTCGAAATACTTTTAATTTTCTTGAAAGAAATACAGTTTAATTACTAATGTGAAGTTTTCAACAACAATATACTATCCATATCTTTTGTTTTTTTTAAATGCTGAATCGTCAGAAACTTTTAAATTGAGAAAAGCAAAATACAAATGTTGTAATAATTTCTAAAATAAATATTATGAACAGATGCAGTATACACATACGATAATTAAAAAGTTCGGTTATTTATGAATGTTTTATAAATGTTTAAAATCTTATTTTTAAAAATTTTAATTTCTTATATACTCTGTTTTTGTTTGCAATAATAAAATGTTAAATTATATTCAAATAATATTATTTAATAATAATAATATTTTTACATTTTTAGAACACAACAAAACGAGATTATATATTAGTTGTGTTCAACGATTGTAAAAATGTTATTATTAAAAATTATTAGTTAAATATAATTTAACATTTCATTATAGCAAACGAAAACATAGTATAATATGTATTACATAATATAGTAAAATATTTACAAAATATATTTTAATTTATCAAATTCATTTTTAATGAAGCATGAAATTAAAAATGTTTATAATAAGATTTCAAACATTTATAAAACATTTACAAATAACCTAACTTTTTAACTATCATATATCATATGTGTATATACTGTATCTGTTCATAATATTTATTTTAGAAATTATTATAACTTTTGTATTTTGCTTTAATTCTCAATTTAAAAGTTTCTGTCGATTCAGCATATTTAAAGAAAAAAACAAAAAATATGGATAGTATATATATTGTTGTTCAAAACTTCACATTAGTAATTAAACTGTATTTCTTTCAACAAAATTAAAAGTATTTTACTCCTACAATGTGGGCCCCAAAATTTTATTTTTGGGAAATGTGAACAATTCTATACAGAATAATATTGAAAAATAACGAAGTCAATATCTCATTAAGAACAGGCTTAACCCAGGTAAAAAAAGTAAATACAATTTTTATAAACATGTTTTATTGTAATTTGAGTACATAAACTTTGTAAATAAACATTATATAATTTACATATACAATATAAATTATATACAGTGTATATTGATTTTTAATAAAAATTATATATAATTAAAAAAAAAATTTTTTAACTTTATATAATTTATATATCATTAAAAAAAAAAAATTTTTTACTTTATATAATTTTTATAGAAAATCAATATACATTGTATATAATGTATATTGCATATGTAAATTATATGTAAATTATATAACATTTATATACAAAGTGTATATACTCAAATTACAATAAAACATGTTTATAAAAATTGTATTCACTTTTTTTACCTGGAAATTTTTAATTTGTTTATAACAAGTGTTGATTATTTAAACAAATTGCATGCGTTTTTTAAAAAAAAAATTTAGTATTTCGACAAGCGCCTATTTTTAAGTAATAGTTGCAATTTTTATAACATTCTGTTAAGTAGAACAGAAGCAATTATTGGATTGTTTATAAAAAACTTTGATGGTTTATAACTATTAAAATATCAACATTTTTTTAATAATATTATAGGGTTTTGTTTATCTTAATATTCACTATCAAAATATAAAATTTAAATAAAATCAGAATACCTTTTGAAAATGATGGACACACTTCAGGAATCCTTACTCTCTATCTTCCTCTCTTTCTCGCGCACAACCACAAATGCACTGCTATTGTCTGAGAACGACGGAAGGACAGACGGACGCCAAAGTTTTGTTATAAGGGTTTCGCATTTGGCCACAAAACCCTAAATAGCCCTGAAAATGAAAAAAAAACTGAATTTAGAGTAATGAAAGTATTTAGAATTTTTTTAAAAATATCTACTCTACATATAAAATGGGATAAACATAAAGTAAAGAAAAATCACTAAAAATGAAATAAAAATAAAAAATAAGAATAAAGAGTAAAATATGACATTTAGGAAATAAGAAGAAAATAGGAAAAATTACTAGAAATACACAACATAAAAAGTTGTAAAAAATAATTGTGTATTGATTAAAGTTAATATAATTTATTAAAATTGTCAGGCAGACAATTTTGAAAAATCACTTAAAAGTGCAAAAATAACTAAATCATAAAATAATATATAATATTCTAATAAGCAGAAAAATTAAAAATAGAAAAGGAAAAATATTTAGATATTAAAAAAGTGGTCTAAAAAATAGAGAGGAATTACTAGAAAATAAAAAAATAACTAAAATTTTTAGAAAGTTGACTTAAATAACTAGAAATGGAAGGAAACTTACTATAATGTATAAAAATAATTATGAATTAAAGGAAAAACTTTATAATGAAGAAGAATCACTACAAAATGAAAAAATGGGTAAAATCTGAAAAGTAATAAATACAAAAAAAATTACTACAGATTTAAGAGAATAACTAGAAGCGTATTCTCATTAAATTGATTTGATTTAAAAAAAATTTTAAGGTTATATATGTGAATAATTATTTATGCAAACTGCTTCAGTAAAATAAGATTCTAGTTTTTTTTCAATAAAAAAAATTATTTAAACTCTTTATTATTTTCTTCTATGTTTTAAATTTGATATTAAATTTAAAAATTTTGTAAATTACTGTACGTAGATTATTTTTTTTTAACGGCATTGCACAACTTTTATAGCAGTTTTATATAAATATACTTTTTGAAAGTGGAATCATACGAAATTTGAAACTAAAATTTGAGAATATATACCTAACCTAAAATTTACTTTCAATGCCTATTTAAATTTTGACTTTAAGCGCTATTTTAGGAAGAATATTGTTGTATTAAGAAGAGTAAAACAGCGATAAATTGTAAATTAAAAATAAATTACTTTATTTTTGGAAGTAACCTTATTTCTCGAAATCAAAAGTAAATATCGTCTTTTGTATAATGAAATTTTGTCAGGCAGAGAGATTAATTGAATTTGTAGTTTTTGACTATTTTACAATCAATAAATTTGACCTCTTTGAATTAGTCAAAAATGATTCAAAATTAGTCGAAGATGAATCAAAATTAGTCATCATTGACTAATTCATATTTAGAGAGAACACAATATAATAATAAATCATAAATAACTCAGTTTATATAATTTAAATCTAGTTGTGGTAATTTTCTCGATCTATTTCCTGGCACTATTATTATCTGAAGTAGCTGATAGAAAAAAAATCTTTTTGCTGACAACATTTACAACAATATATAATATGAACTTTTTCGCAATTAATAGACGCTTCAGAGACGATAAGTTCTTCTTCGACGTTTTTTGGCAAGTTTGCAATATGATTATTTAGCCTCCAAGTGTTACATTTTTTTCTTGAGTAGTTGAAAAACAAAAAATGACACCCTTCGTCCGCCATTTTGTATCTGCCATTTTGAATTTGACATGTAGCTAAAAAACCGACGACGGTTGATATTTCTAAAACTTTACATTTAAAAAATATTTTTGTATTTTTATATTTTATATTAATTTACATTTGTTGTTTTTGTATACAAATATTTTTGTATTTTTATATTTTATGTTAATTTACATTTGTTGTTCTTTTAATATCCTGAATGTTGCATTTTTTCTAAACGAGATAATAGAATTACTAAGTTTCCAATAGGCTCAATTTAATCACAATGCAATCATAATTTTGTAATTTTCTCGATAATACAATAGGTCAAATTTACACTAAAATTTGAATTTGCGTTTATCAACAAATTAATTACAAATTATTTATAAGTTTGGTTTATGGAGCAGTGAACTTTATAATAAAGATACGGTTTTATAATAAAGATATCGAATAATTTTATTAGGTACAAATTAATTGAACCGGTAACTAGTAGATTTGATAATTTTCTTGCTTATCTATCAAATATTAAGTGGTGCACAATATTTTGCCTAATTATCGTGTTATGACACAGAAATCAAGTTAAGTGTGCATTTAATTTAATGAAATGACGTAATTGTTCATAAAATTGGATATTTTTTTTGTTTCACTTTTAGTATTGCTTTATGAATTAAATTCAAAGAAAAGTGTTCGTGCAATGTACGAGGTGATACTTTTCACTAAAATCTGGTTTTATTAGCTCTTATTTTATCTTATTTTGTCAAATGTAGATATATTAAAGACAAGTATATAAAGATTATTTCAATAAAAACTAAATCGCAGATGCAAATTGAAATTGAATTAAGCATGCCTTCGGTACGTAACTTAGTAATTTGTATATCTGTAACGTAAGTTTTATTAATACAGAAACTAATGTCTGGGAAAGTGACCCTTAGATGAATTTTGTGTTGCAAACGAACTTCTAATGGAAATAGGATATTTGGCGAAACCATAAGGGACCTATGTAGAAGCAGGAAATAAGTATAATTTCCAATTATTATGGTATAATGCAACTTGCTTTGGTCTAGAACTCTAATGACCTGTCAGTCCATATTCGAATCGTCCATGCCGGTCAATATTGCTTTTCTGTTTATTTGAAAGTACCTCATAGGATGTATATTGTATACTTCCTGCTTTGTTTCCAGACATAATATAACTAGATCAAAATTTATAATGCTTCAATCTTTGAGAAAATACTGAAACTTGTACAAAATGTAATAAACAAAATTCCTATAGGAGAGAGTCGGGTAAGTTCGACCTGCTGCTAAGTCCGTTTTTGTTAATAACTTTTGAAAAAATGAAAATTCGGTAAAATTGTTTATAGTAATGGAGTTTGGTAAGGTAACGATGGTTTCTAGCAAATTTTCTGGTAATCGGTTAGTTATTTACAAAAATATTAAATAAATGTGAAATGGCGCTTCCAAATGATAATTTAAATTTTTAAAAATTTTTGAAAACTTGTACTTATCCTTAAAAGATTTTGATAATTTTTTTTTTATAATCTTGAAATGCTATGCTTTATAAAACCAATTATTTAATTACTAAAAGCAGCTTGTAAAAAGTTTTTGTATTACTTTCTGAAAAATATAAGTTGGACGAAATACAGGGGGGTTATTTTCGATTTTTTTACCCCCCTATATTTCGTGCAACTTGTTTTATTATTATAATTGGAAAAGTTTATTCTGGCGCACCTTCTACCTTACATATGCATGATCAGTAGTCTTTTTTCAATAAATTTTATATATTACACTTTATCTTAAAATTACAATCGAAACTTCTCAGGACACGAATTTACTAACGCAGGAATTTCTTTCAAACATAAAATAAACTGCAGAAACAATTTCATTATGTTTTATATAATAATAATTAAATAATATACTGTCACTTTCACATAAAAAAATTATCATAAATTAATTTAACGGTTAAAAAGAAAGTTACACATGAAAATGTTCTTTATATGTTATACTTTGTATTTAACTTTTGTCTTCATTTACTGTTTTTTTATATCTGATGTAAACAAACAAAATGTTTGTTCAGCTTAAAAAAGTTTTGTTCGGTTTACTCAATTTTCTTGTTGAAGTTATAAAAAAATACAACAAAGAATTTTGTCGTCACTACAAAACCATTTTGTTGCTTGTATATCAACAAAAAAATTTGGTTAAGCCAACAAATCTTTTGTTATGCATTCCAAACCTTTTTTTTCAGTGTGCTCAGATGATGATTAATAATAATCATTTGATGGGCTCGGTTAAGACATAAATTTGAGTAAATTGAATTTTAATTTATGAATAACATATATATATATATATATATAAAAGTTAAAATGATGCTGAATATGCACTGCAAAAACATGGTGTCTTAAATTGGCCAAAAATGTCTTAAATTAAGATACTTTTGGTATCTACGACACGAAAAAATGTCTTATTTTAAGACATTTTTGAACAGTTTAAGACACCTGTTTTTTTAGTGTGAATTCGATTTACATTTGTTAACTCACGATTAGAATTTATAGACCTTGTATTACCTGAAGATTATGTTTTCTAAAAATATGATTCTTTTCATTTTTCAGGGTTTAAGTAGGTTTTCAATTTCGACTAGTCTCCAAAGTTTAAATAAGAACTATACTATTCAAAAAACCTCGTTCTAAAAATTACTGAATTTCTAAAAATTTCTAAACAGATTTTTTAAAATCTACGTATGCTGACGACTCATTGCATAAGTGTAAATAAATACGAGAAAGTAATGCCAATAAAATAGCCAAAAAGTCCTAATTCGTAGAGGTGAATATTATTGTGTGTTCTATTATAACATATTAATAATCAAATGAAGACAACGTAATAGCTGTTATTTCGAAGAATAAATTACAAGTTATATTTGTTTCCCGTATACATTTAAATGTACAGTTTACTCAATAAACAGCCATTTCGCATTAAGTGTAAGAACTGTTTTATGTTTATTTTATTTAAAAACACAAAATAGTTGTTATCAAGGATTTGTAAATCGACAAATTTCGTTATCACAAAATCATAATTACGCATTTGATTTGTATATGTGTACTTAAAATTAGTATTGTTTTGAAAACTTGTTATAGTTTTTTCAACCGTCAACTGAGTCGTTTATTTAAGCACTAAATGTCAAACAATTTACACTGTAATGATTATATTACTTCACTGAAAGAAAATACTTATCCCAGGTTAATACACCGTGTTGGCCATTTCTAAATGACCCAAGTGTTTCAACCACAGAATAATCTGTTTAAACCTTAAGTAGACAGCTGTTACGAATGACTTTCAGCTCAACTACCGGTGAAGAGAAACCGCTTTGTCAAATTATAATTTAAAATTTTCGTCGAGGACGAATTCGCTAAAGAACATTTTAAAAAGATAATTTTCGGAAGGTATCAACACTAGGGTGGTACAAAAAAATATTTTTTAGATTTTTATACTAGAATTTCTTAGGGTTATTCTTACTCGAAAAGAAACCCTAGATTTTGTATTCAAATTAAAGGTCGTTCAAATATTACGTATAACGCTCTTTTCAAATATTTTTAACATCTCCACCCCCCTCGTAACGCTACAGAAACAGTGAAAAATGGAGCCAGTATCATTTTGACACATGACTTAATTTTAGATTGTTATATTGTACAGAATGGAAATGTTATTTTGTACAACTGCTAAATGTTATTTTGTACAGTTTTGAAAAATGAATTTGTTATTTTGTACAATTTTTTAAAAAAGCAATAAAACATTGGAAGTACAATATTTTAGCTTTTTTAAAGAATTGTACAAAATAACAAATTCATTTTTCAAAATTGTACAAAATATCATTTAGCAGTTGTACAAAATAACATTTCCATTCTGTACAATATAACAATCTAAAATTAAGTCATGTGTCAAAATGATACTGGCTCGAAAAATGATCCATCCCTCTGTCTTTGTTACAAAATAATTTTTAATAGATTTTTGGTAAAGCAATAATAAAATCAATTGTTTTTTGAAAATTTAAAACTTGATCAAAATGCTCCAAGTTTTCCATGTTAATTAATCATCATTAATTAACATTAATTATTTAATCATTTTTTAATATTCACTATTTTTTATAGGGTCCCAAAAAAATCCAATAAATTACAAAATTACAAAAAAATCGGAGCCAGTATCATTTTGACACATGACTTAATTTTAGATTGTTATATTGTACAGAATGGAAATGTTATTTTGTACAACTGCTAAATGATATTTTGTACAATTTTGAAAAATGAATTTGTTATTTTGTACAATTCTTTAAAAAAGCTAAAATATTGTACTTCCAATGTTTTATTGCTTTTTTAAAAAATTGTACAAAATAACAAATTCATTTTTCAAAACTGTACAAAATAACATTTAGCAGTTGTACAAAATAACATTTCCATTCTGTACAATATAACAATCTAAAATTAAGTCATGTGTCAAAATGATACTGGCTCAAAAATCGTTAAACAATTTTTGTTACTATTTTTATGAAATTTGTTTCCTAGATTTTTAATAAATAACATATACACTGGAAAAAAAAGAAATGTTAGCTCTACATTCAGGAACTGATTAAAAATTACATTTCTTATATCATGTTATAATAACGGAAATTTTTTGTTTGAATTGCAATACTCTGATGCTGCCATAACTATGAAGTTATTTTGTAAAAAATCAGTTGAACTTTATAAAGAATATGTTTGTCTAAAATTTCAAGAGTTATTCGCAATTAAAAACTAACAATTGTACTTGGTTGTTAACATATTAAAAAAAAAATTTAATCTAACATTAAAAAATACTATTCCTTATACATTAAGAAGAATCTGTTAACCATTTAAAGTTTGTATTTTATTATCAACATTTTATTTAAAAATTACTATTTTTCAATTTTTAACAAATATGTACCTAAATTTTTATTTTCTAAATGAATTCACCAAAATTTTTCTTTCAAATTATTCGATAATTTTATATATATTTTAAAAATGAATTTATTGCTTCCTCCTTGAAGAAGCAAATTTTCATTAAAAGGGAAGCAGAATGTTTACTAAATGACTATAATTTTCAACTTATTTTATTTATTTTAATTTGCAAGTTTTTATATTAGAAGTGGATATTTATAACATGAAACTTATGTAAATTTAACATAAATATTATTATGCTGTTTTTATTGAAACTGTTTGTTAGCTACAACTTCAGGCAATATTGTAACTGTCACTTAATGAGATCCAACAAAGTATCTCGGGTTATAATAACATTAGAATTCAGTTAGCACAACTTTTTTTTATTTTCCGTGTAAATATTGATTTTAAATTACTATTTCATGTAATTGCTCATTTGTTTAAACAAATTATTATTGTTTATTTACAAATTGTTATCAAATTAAGCTACAGAGTTATTGTAACTTTTCTCAATTTGGGAATTTTTCAAAACGAATGTAAGCAGATGCTAACAACAAACTAAAAATAACGATTTTATTAATTGCTTAAACAAATTATTATTGTTTAACTTCAACTTTTTATCAAATTAAGCCACAGAATTAAAACTGTTTCTTAATTGTGCAACTTCTGAGGCCGAATTAAAACTGTCACTAACAACAAACTAAGAATAATAATTTGTCAATTGTTTAAACACATTATACTATTGTTTAACTTTAACTTTCAATAAATTGAGCTACAGAGCTGGAATTTTTCTCAATCTTGCAACTTTTCAAGACAAATGTAACCAATTGCAAACAAAAAACTAAAAATAACAATTTTACCAATTGTTAAAACAAATTATTATTGTTTAACTTTAACTTTTTATTAAATTGAGCTACAGAGTTGGGATTTTTCCACAAATGTGTAACTTTTCATGATGAATGTAACCAGTTGCTAACAACAATCTAAGAACAATAATTTTACCAATTCTTTAAACAAATTAGATACTATTGTTTAAATTCTGCTCTTTATTAAATTGAGGTATATAGTTACAATTTTTTCTCAATTTTTCAACTTTTTAAGCTCAATGTAACAAGTTGTTAACAACAAACTAAAAAAAATCAATTTGACTAATTGCTTAAACAAATTAGATACTATTGTTTAACTTCTGCTCTTTATTAAATTGAGGTATATAGTTACAATTTTTCTCGATTTGACATATTTTCAAGCCGAATGGAACTAGTTGCTAACAACAATAAAAACTAACAATTTTATCACTGGTTTAAACATACTACTATTGTTTAACTTCAACTTTTTATCAAATTAAGCCACAGAGTCGAGGAACAGAAAAAGTATTTACTACAAGTCATTAAAGAATACCGTAAGCAGTTCCCAGATTGTAATAAACAGACATTATCAACAGCAATGATGTAAAATAAAGTTTTTGTTTCTTACAATTTCATAATAATAAATTGTTGACAATTTTTACTTGATAATTACGTCTTGCATATCTTACTTCTACAAAAAAATATACAATTAAGAAAAAATTGCAACTCTGAAGCTCAATTCGATAAAAAGTAGAAGTTAAACTACAGTAATTTGTTTAAACAATTGGTAAAATTGTTATTCTTAGATTGTTGTTTGCCACTCGTTACATTCGTCTTGAAAAGTTGCACAATCCAGAAACAGTTTTAACTCTGTGGCTAAATTTGATAAAAAGTTTAAGTTAAACAACAGTTATATGTTTAAACAATTGGTAAAATTATTATTCTTAGTCTATTGTTAGCAACTGGTTATAATTGACTTAAAAAGTTGTAAAATTGAGAAAAAATTGCAACCATGTAGCTCAATTTTATAAAGAGTAGAATTAAAACAATAGTAATTTGTTTAAACAATTGGTAACATTGTTATTCTTAGATTGTTGTTAGCCACTGGTTACATTCGTCTTGGAAAGTTAAAAGATTGAAAAAAAAGTGCAACTCTGTAGTTCAAATTAATAAAAAGCAAAAGTTAAACAATAGTAATTTGTTTAAACAATGGGTAAAATTGTTATACGTAGATTCTTGTTAGTATTTAGTTAAATTTGTCCTGAAAAGTTGCAAAATTGAGAAAAAATTGCAACTCTGTAGCTCAATTTGATAAAGAGTAGATGTTAAACAATAGTAATTTGTTTAAATAATTGGTAAAATTGTTATTTTTCGGTTGTTGTTACCCACTGATTACATTGGTCTCGAAAAGTTGCACAATCCAGAAACAGTTTTAACCCTGTGGCTTAATTTGATAAAAAGTTGAAGTTAAACAATAGTAACATGTTTAAACAATTGTTGAATTTGTTATTCTTAAATTGTTGTTAGCAACTGGTTACATTTGTCTCGAAAAGTTGAAAAATTGAGAAAAAATTGTAACTCTGTAGTTCAATTTGATAAAAATCAAAAGTTAAGCAATAGTTATATATTTAAACAATTGTTAAATTTGTTATTCTCAAATTGTTGTTAGCAACTGGTTACATTCGGCTCGATAAGTTGAAAAATTGAGAAAAAGTTGCAACTCTGTAGCTCAATTTTATAAAGAGTAGAAGTTAAACAATAGTAATTTGTTTAAATAATTGGTAAAATTGTTATTCTTAGATTGTTGTTAGTAATTGGTTACATTTGTCTTGAGCAGTTGCCAAATTGAAAAAAATTTACAACTCTCTACACTGAAAAAAATTTTTGTGAAATATCCAACTACTTTCCCTTAGTAGAATGAAAATCAATTATTGAACTACTTTTGTAGTAAAGTGAGACATTTTAACTTACTAAAATAAACTACTTTTCTTAGTTGTAAAAATATCATTAAAACAATTGTAAAAAGTAGTAGAATTAACTACATTAAAATAGTAAATTATGAAAGTAGTAAAATCAATGAAAAAAAATAGTTCCGTTAATGGTATTCTTAGTTCACTTAACTAAGATTTCACATTTAACGTAATCACAAAAAAATAATTAAGGACTTATTGAACTAAGAAAATTAGTTAAAAAGTAGTCAAGTTTACTAAGAATTTTTTTCAGTGTAGCTTGTTTTGATAAAAAGTTGTAAATACACAATAATAATTTGTTTAAACAAATTAGCAATTACATGGAATAATGCTTAAAAATCAATTTTTATGTTATTTTTTCAAAATCCAGGAAAATACTTTCATTAAAATAATAAAGGTATTTATTTAGATTTTTTTGTAATTTTGTAATTCATAGTTTTTTTTTGGGCCCTATAAAAAATAGTTAATTTTAAAATATAATAAAATAAATAATTTAGCATTATTCTTTGAAGTCTCCTGATGAAAAACAGAGTTTGCCGATTGAAAAATACTCATATTTAACGATTCTATACCAATTCTACGAAAAAGGGTTTTTCCCCACGTCTTTTACAGGGGATACTTTGAGCGCTTTCAGCGACCTCTAAATATTTTTTGATTTAAGGTATTTTTTTCGATATAGAACAATCATAGGGAATGAGAGCATTAAAATTCCGACCTTCCTTTTTTCTGCCACCCTAATTGCTGCAACCTTACCTTCTATTTTCTGGAAGCATTTGTTTATCATATAACTCTGTCTTCCTTTAGAGATTTTCAAAGACCAATATAAATTCATTTATTTAACATTCTTTTGAATTAACTAATATATTTTGAAAATTTCGCCTACAATTTGTTAATTTTTATAATGTTCTACGAATAGTCGTAAAACATTGTTTTATTATAAACATGTTTATTTAGATTGAAGAATTTGGTATCCGAGGCTTATACTAGCGACAAGAATAATTTTGCCATATAACAGAGGAATTGTTAACATTGTCAGAAGAAGTAAATCGGATATACGGGCATCTCAGTGTCGAAACTTTCTCAGAGACTGTTGGTCAATGCCTCCATAATGGCCGCGAATCGTGTAACTACACTTCCACGACGTACGTTACGTTGGCGAAACCATTTGAAGCAATAGGCTCTTTTACGAGTTGGCTATTGTTTCTCAAGTGAAATCAAACAAATGACAAAATTCTTTCCTAAAATACATAATCAACCCGTACTACACGAATCCATAACATTTTTACAACTTTTTCTACATTTCTATAGTGATGTTTGATCAAGAAAATATAATTGAAAGAAATAGGTCAAATGTCCCAATTATGGACGGGAAAAAGAATTTTAATTTTTATAATATAAGGTAACGGTACCAATACTCGATCAGTACCTATAGTCGATCAGTGATGATTTAATTAGACAAAATTAATTAACAGTTTTATAACATTGGTAAAAATAAATCTTGTAATATTCGAAGTAGTATTTGACATCAATATTATTAAACTATTAATTAATTTTATCCAATTAAATCATCACTGATCGGCTATAGGTACTGATCGAGTATAGGTACCGTTACCTTATTTAGTCAATTTTAATTGTCGCTGTTAATAGATACTTTGTTATCATTGTTTTTTTCATATGATTATAAATATTACGTATATTCATTCATTCTGTTCTCATCTAAAATTTGTCACTATAGACTCTTCTAATTTTAAATTAGTCATTTTCAAAAAGATGCGTTTATAAATTAATTATGATACAATGTTACGTTTTATTTATTTATTTAATACTGAATTACTTCTTTGTTAATTTTAAATGAAAAAGATGATGTAGATTTTAAATAGTAGTGGGTTTTGTCTTAAATATAGAGGATTTTAAAAACAAAGAGAAAATAGTACAGAAAAAATAAGAAAATTGATCCAGAAACTGGAGAAAAACCAGAAAATCTTTAAAATGGATGTAATGAATATTATCAAACAATTTCGACCAAAAAAATCTTAAAATATTTGAAAAATCCAGGAAATACGGTACCAACTAAACCTTCAACTAAACTAATAAACAAACAAAAATTATATTTAATACTTCATACATTTGACGAGAGTACAAGAAAAAAAATTTTTTGTTTAAATTTAGAAAAAGATACACGAATTTAAAATAGATCAGAAAATTAAAGAAGAATCTAAAATCATCCTACGAAAACAAAAAAGAGAAGTTAAGAAGATTTTGCGATAATCTACGAAAAAATTGGTAAAATTAAAAATGAGTATGAATGAAAGATATAAAAAAGCCTGACAGGCTAAAGAAAATTTTTTGAAATATGAAAAGATTTACCGAATTATTTTTTTAAAATATGAAAATAATTAATAAAATCAACGAAAACTTTATGAAACTCGTATTATATCAGAAAGAAGAAAAATCTTTGAAAATGCAAAAAATTATTAAATTCTTAAACATTGTAAATATATATATTTCTTAGAAATAGAGGATTGATGATAAAACTGAAGAATTTATTAATTGATCGAAACAAATTAATAATTTATGAAAATATGAAAGAACGAAAAAATTGATTATTAAATTAAAAAATTGAAGAAAATTGTCGAAAATCCAATAAAATAAAAGTAATGAACAATAAACAGCCAAAACAAGAAGAATCATTTAAAAGTTAGAAAAACTAATTTAAAACTTAAACTGATTCAAAACAGTTGTAAAAAGTTTAGAAAACACACATTTTTATTAAAAGTAGAACAATAATTTGATATTTTCTATTTATAGAATTAATTTCTTTGTTTATATACGTCATTTTGAATGTCATAACTTCAATTTACAACTGAAATTCAAAATAATACTTTTAAAAATTCTAATCAATAAGTCTTTGAAGATTGGAATAAATTTCAATAATTAACAGAAAGTTTCAAATAAGAAATTCTAAACTTAAGAAAATTATATAAAATTTGTATCAAAGTTAGGAAAAAATATTTGAAATATTGCTATAAATTATTGTAAACTCAAAAATAGATTTTAATTTCCGAAATTGAAAAACATGAACTCTGTTAATATAATATTTATTTAAATAAAAAATTCAGAAATTAACATTTTTTGATTGAAGTTAGTATAGTCGAGATCTCAGAAAGTTTATTTCTTCTAATTTAAATTATTAATTATTAATTAATTATTAATTATTAATAACCTGATCAAATTTACAGATGTATGAGTGCGTGTGTGTGTGGATGTACTTTTTTTGTAAAAACAATAACTCGAGAACGCTTTAATGGAATTAAATTAAATTTGATATGGTTATTTTTACTACTAAAATCTGGAATCAGACGCAAGGGTTTTTAAAAATAGCCATTAAAAAAAATTGTATTAAATTTTAATTTTTTGACAAAGTTTTAAAAAAAAAAAAAATTTGTTAACCTATAAATTCAACTTAAAATATAAAAAGTCATAGTTCTTGCTTTAAAAAAAATCGATTGACCTGCATAAAGTTTATATTTTCTTCCAATTTTAAAGAAAAATCTCAATTTTCAAATGTTTAAAAACCAGAAATTTCCAATTTTTTAAAAATGATTGCTCGTCCTGTTTTATGAGTTAAAAAAACTCAATTTTTTTCGAGAAGATTTTTAAAAATGTAGGGTAGTATTTACTTGCGTCTATTAATTCTTTTAAAAATATTTTTCACACCTACCATTTGCTTTTTTATTTTCCGAAATTATTTCTTCTTTTAGCTACTTACTGCCTGCATTCTCAAATTTATTGTTTTCTTTAATTTCTTGTGTACACGATATTTTTTGACACGGTTCTTACACAAGAACTGAAATACAATACCTGCTGTGAGAAAAAAAGGACACGGTTTTAAATTATTTCTCGTCTCTAATCGTAATAACGTCAAACGGGATAAAATACTTTCGAGACATTTCCGACTGAGAGGCATTAAAGTAGACATTATCTGAGCAACTTTCGCTGCTCGGTGTGAAAACACACAGATGGTTGCAGAACACGTCACTGAGATAATATTGTAGTTGCAGTTATTTTTTAAATTCACGTAGACTAATCAAAAGTTTTACTATTTTTCAAAAAAATCCCAGCCTCACTTTTACTGGAATGTCATTTGAACTGTGAATTATTTTATGTTTTAGATCCACCAACACATGACCAAGGAGGAGCTGATGTCGGTGTTCCAGACGGACCACGAATCCGGTAATGAAAAGTAAAAAAAAATGTTTATCACCACTGCAGACAATGAAGCGCTGATTTTCTTTACCATTTCTTTACACTTTTTCTAATCTTGCATTTTTCATTATTTATACTTTTTCTAGCATTCGTATTTTTTTTTTTTTTTCTAGAGAAGAAACTGTTATGTTTAGCTCAAAAACGGCAATTTTTTATATATTAGAAGTACAAGAAACGAAAAAAAAAACATTTCCGTCACTGGTAGGTAAATTGGCCACTTCAAAACTTGTGGATGAAAATGAGTATTTCCATCACTAGTGAGAAAAATTACCATTTCCATCACTAATTAGAAAAATTACCACTTTGGTCCTTGGGGGTCATCCACAAAGAATGTTCCACCGATTTTTGGAGTTTTTGACACCCACCCTCCCCTGTGTTGCATTTTGTTACAATTGATAACCCCCCCTTAAATAGAACGTTAAAAAACTATTTATACCCCCCCCCCCCCTTAACAATAAAAAATAAATTTATACATTAATTAAATAAAATTGCTTTTATTTATCATAAATATTTATCATTAGTAGTAATTAACACGATTATAAAAATATATCTTATAAAAATGTTCAACAGGGTTGCTATGTTTTAAAAATTTCAAAATTCCAGGATATTTCCAGACCATTTTTCATCAAATTCCATGATCAAATGTGAAATAAGACATTACTGTTTGTTATTTAAAGCTATAAATTTTTGCTAATTCAATAAATAAGTAAAATTACGAGAATAATTACCAAATTGAAGAAAATATCTGACAAATCACGAAAATAATGAACAATTGGAAACAAAATTTAAAAAATAGCTAGATTATTAATACACAACTGAACAAAAAAATTGAAAAAAATCGAAGAATAATTATAAAATTTTAAGAGAATAATTGAGAAATTGTAGCAAATAATTGAAAAATTTTGGAAAACAATTGAAAATTGAAGAAAATTATTAATAACTGTAAGAAATAATTGGAAAATGACGAGAATAATTGAAAAACTGAAGATAAAATATAAAAAATTAAAAAACAAAAATCGACCTTTGTAAACAAAATTGGAAACTGAAAAAAAGAATTGAAAAAATTAAGCAAGAAATATTAAATTAAAAAACATGAAAAATGAAGAAAATTATACGAATAATTGTTGGAAATAATTAAAAATTGAACAACTGGATTGAAAATCGAAGAAATTGATACTTGAAGAATGGAATTAAAATTTGAAGAATATAATTAAAAATTGAAAAAAGTAATTAAAAAAGCAGAGAATTATGGAATACAGAAGAAAAGAATTGAAAACTGAAGAATGTAATTGAAATTTGAAAAAAAGAAAAAAATTAAGAAATAAATTCAAAATTTAAGAATTAAATTCAAATTTGAAAAAATAATTGTTAATTGAAAAAAAGCAGGAATTATTGAATATAGAATAAAATAATTATTAATTGAAGACTGGAATTTCACTCTCTAAACTTGAATTAGTGGTTTTCTACTAATGAATTAGCGAAAAATGAGCTACTATTAAAATAGTAAGAATTTTACTAATTTTTAGTAGAAAACTACTAATTAAATTAGTAAAAAAATCTACTTTTTTGAAAAGTAAAGTTCCACTATTTCAATTAGTAGTTTTCTACTAAAAATTAGTAATTTTCTACTAAGAATTAGTAGTTTTCTACTATATGATATAGATAAAAATGAGCCATGAATTTGACTAATTCATAGTAGAAAATACTAATTCAGATTTAGAGAGCAAATTGACAATTATAATTGAGAAATGAAGAAAATAATTAAAAATAGAACAAATAAATTAAAGATTAAGGAACTAAATTAAAATTTTAAGAAAATATGTGACAAGTGAAAAAAAATTAGAAAACTGTCGAGAATAATTGATAACAGATCAAAATAATTTTAAAAATTGAAGAACAATTGTAAATTAAAAAATTTGTAGAGGATAATTGAAAATTGCGGAAAAAAATTAATAATTGAAAGAAATAATTGAAAAAAGATGAGAATAAAAAAAAAATGAAAAATTAAAGAAAATATATGAAAAATGACAAAAATAATAGACGGTTGAAAACAAAAGTCAAAAAAATGACTAGATTAATAGACAACAAAACAGAATAATTGAAAAAATTGAAAAATAATTGAGGAGCACATTTTTAAAAGTTGACATATCCATTTTTTAAAAAAGTAGAGATAAACACAATTTTAACATATTAAGAACCTTGCAAATCAATCTGTCACTGTTAAACTTAAGAAACAAATGTTATTAACAAAGAATTTACAATTTTCAAAAATCTATACTTAACGAAGATAATTCAACATTTTTATTTCTTTTCCTATTTAAAATTACAAAACCTTTCAAATTCCCTAATTATGATAAACTTTAATTAAAGACAAATCGCCGTAAGTCCAAAAAATATTCTTATATCATTAATTTCGTGTCGTTTTTCTACTTTATTATTAACTCTAGTGGTTAGGACTTGCACGTCGAGCAAACGATCTGATCGACTTCACATCTGATCGTCTGTTGTTTGCTCGATTATGATTGATTTGAACAAATTACTTTTTATTTATCTTTTAATAAATAGCATAATTTTTGAAAATATCTTCAAGTAAGTATCCTTTTTTTTTGTTGACTTTTTTTATCTGTCACGTGGGTTATTCCATTGACTTTTGTCTGAGGGATGTTGCTTGCATATCTCAAAAATACACTTGTTTTATATATAAGTCATTATTAAACTCTATAGAGTTTATTTTAAATAAAGATTTTTATAAATATTTTTTTATTCATTTAAAAATTCAATTTTTAAATGATAATTTAAATTAAAGTAAAATATTTTTAGCAAACATCCCTCAGACAAAAGTCAATGGAATAACCCACGTGACAGATAAAAAAAGTCAACAAAAAAAAAGGATACTTACTTGAAGATATTTTCAAAAATTATGCTATTTATTAAAAGATAAATAAAAAGTAATTTGTTCAAATCAATCATAATCGAGCAAACAACAGACGATCAGATGTGAAGTCGATCAGATCGTTTGCTCGACGTGCAACACGTCTAAAACTACATTTGTTTAATTTTTTCGAAATAACAAAATGTAAATTCATCAACTTTTGAAAAAGTGCTCAATTATAAAATTTTAAGAGAATAATTGAAAAAATTGTAGGAAATAATTGTAAATTGTGGAAGATTTATTAATTAATTATTGAATATAAATTAATGGATAAATTAATAATTGAAAGAAATAATTGAAAAATGACGAGAATAATAAATGGAAAAAATATTAAAAATTGAAGAAATAAACTGAAGATTCAAAGAATCAAATTGAAATTGTAAGAAAATAATTGATAATTAAAAAAAAAATTACTAAATGACTAATATAATTAAATATTAAGGAAAATACTTGACAATTGAAAAAAGAGTAAAAGAAATTTGAAGAATAGCGAAAATAATCGACAATAGAACAAAAATATTGAAAAAATGAAAGAATAATTATAAAATTGAAGGAGATTATCAAGTTGGCAATTAAAAACTGAAGAAAATTATAGAAAAAGTTTTAAGAAATAAATGACAATTGAAGAAATCAATTTAAAATTGCAAAAGATATTTAATTGTATTGGAATTTCAAAAAATAATTGATAATTAAAAAAACGTGAGAATTATTTATTGAACATTGAATAAAATAATTGAAAACTAAAGAAAATTGAAAAAATTTGATAAAAATAATTAAAAATGGAGGAAATAAATTAAAAATTAAAGAATTAAATTAAAATTTGAAAAAAAAATTGAAAATTAAAAGAAAAATTACAACATGACGAAAATAATGAAATATTAAAGAAAATAATTGTGAAATGAGAAAAATAATTGACAATTGACAAAAAAAACTTCGAAAGCTGTCGAAAATAATCCACAATAGAACAAAATAATTAAAAACATTGTAGAATAATTATAAAATTTAAGGAGAATAATTTTATATGGAAAATTACTCTCTATTTATAATTCCAATCAATGAAATTTCACAGGAAATCAGTCCATGATCAGATGCATTGAAAATTTCAATTATTTTCTATTGATCAATCAGGTAAAAGTCACTGACAATTCAGCAGTTTTTAACTTATTTCAAATGAAATATTGATTGAAATCATAAAAAGAGAAATTAATTAAATTAATTTTTTAAAACATATTATCAAATTCCCTGACTTTTCCAGGTTTTTCAGGTTTTCCCTGAATTCAAAAAAATTCCATGACGCATTTCAGGTTTTCCAGATTTTCCAGAATCGTAGCAACCCTGTTCAAAATGACTTTTTAAAATAATCTCTAAATCTGAATTAGTTAAAAATAACTAATAATTAGTAAAATCGTGCCTAAGTTTTTATTTTAGAAATTAGTTAAAAATAACTAATTATTAGTAAAAAAAATGAATAATTGTTTGTAAAAACATAACTAAAAAATAGTTAAAATTCGACTAATTGAATTAGTAAACAAAATTTTAGTAAAATATTAGTTATTTTGACATAACCTAAAAATGAATTTGACTAATAATTAGTCATTTTTTACTAAATGATTAGTAGAAATATAACTATTTGAATTAGTGACTGAGTTTTTGCTTTCAAATTAGTTATTTTTAACTAATTCAGATTTAGAGAGTATATATTATATAATATTAATTTTGAGAAGTGTTTCTATTGCTGAATTTTCAAGCTAAAATATAAATTTAAACTAACCCCCCCCTCGCCCCGTAACCCCTTGTCACAAATGGTTGCATTTTTTGACCCTGTCACTGCGAAAACATTATGTCTTAAATTGGACAAAAATGTCTTTAATTAAGATACTTTTGGTGTCTAAGACACGAAAAATGTCTTAATTTAAGACATTTTGAAAAATTTAAGACAACTATTTTTGCAGTACTCCTTCTTCTCTAACAGTGGAACGTTCTTTATGGATGACCCCATTGGTAGGTGATCTGGCCATTTAGAAACTAGCCTGGAAAAATGACTATTTCCATCACTAGTGGAAAAATGACACTTTTGGATACTAGTGGGTGATCAGACTATTTAGAAACCAGTGGGTAATCTCGACATTTAGAAACTAGTCGGGAAAATAACTATTTTTATCCCTAGTGGGAAAAATGTTCATTTATATTACGAAGAGAAAACTAACCATCTTCGTCACTAGTCACTAGTAGAAGAAATCTTCATTTCTGCTACTAATGTCAAAAATGACCGTTTTCGTCACTAGTGGATAAATCTGCTGCTTTGAAACATAAAATGACGTTCAATTTTAGAGCTACCTATTTTCTAAATGAAATTAATAAAAATTATGTTATGTTTTCAAAAAATTTAATGATTTCCGAATAGATGAAATTCACTGATTCATCATCGTATATATACGAACATTAGCATAATTGTTACAATTACCGATGATTCTAATTTAAAAACTAAATATCGACATACACCTACACATATTTAAGTAATGATATCACACCACTGTAATTAATACATCAAAATTCATTATCAGAAAATTTTCATTCAATAGAGGAAGATAGTATGGGTCATCGACTGAATTATTCAGAGTATAATGATTTACACTGGTTAAAGATATCGCTAATGATCGCATATTTTTCATATCCCAAAAGAGACTTATATCCTTATTTATTGCCGTGTATCATTTCTATGAATATTTAAATTTCTTATGGGATAAAAGCTCTCGAATGCTTGTGTTGTTTCTTCCATATATACATGATCTCATCTCGTCTTCTCCTTCTTCCTCTTGTTCTTGAACTGAAAAAATTTATTTAAAAATTATAGCTCACACGTCTGTGTCTGGCTTTGGGTTAAGCACGTGTACTGACTATTATTGATATTATGATTCATTTTTTACACTCTTCGTGTTAATTCTTTCTTTACTAATTTCATGATAATTTACTTGAATCGTTTACATCATGCTTTGGGTTCACTGCTTGATTGTATATTCATTCTCGGCACTCTAAAATATTCCAATATGCTTTTGAATTTAGTGAACGATAATTATTTTTAAGATTTTCAAAATTATTCATTGTCGGGAAAATAATCTCACAAAGAAATTCAGAATGTTGTTTATATTTAAATTACGTATTATTTGGTTGAATTAAACAAATCAATTCAACAAGTTTATTCAAAGCAAACAGTATCTTTAAACTGAACAGATCCAACTTGCGTTTTGCTTCAATTAAATCATTTTTTCAATACAGAAAAACAATCCCTGTAACAAGATACAATAATTAAAATTAGTAATTTTAAATGTTTCAATTATTATAATTTTGAATTAAAAACACAAAAGAAAATTTACAGACAAATTTAAGGATATCATTATTTTACGAATAAATTTATGATTCATAAATAGTACAATTTTGCAGGGAAAGTTGCATTTATATAAAAAAAAAAAATAAACACTTGTCCATGAAATCATCCAATTTACATGATAATTCTTCGGAAGTTGGAGATTTCAACTTGAATTTCATTGGCGACATCAATTTCAGTACCAACATACCAAGTGGTGCCAGTCTTACATTCAGTGCACAAGAGAAGTCCAGATGCAAAACAGGAACTGCATCTCAAGGCGTTCGGAAGAAATTTCCATTTGTCCCTGGAACCAACACAGAGACTATGGTCAGGAGAACACTTGTCAATGTGGACGGTCACTAGAAATGACTCGCAGCCAAATGGACTCGACTATGAGATAGTACCCGACGTGAGTGATTTAGTCATCTTTATTTTTTAGGCAGATTACTTTTATATCAATTTTTCAACAATTAAACACCTAAATTGACAAATTGGCATTTTTATACTTTTTTAAAAACAAAATCTACCAAATAGAACTTAAGAAAATATTCTAAACAGCAAAATGATTCATTCTTTGTAAGAATTTGAATACAAATTTTGACAACAGTTTTAGCTGCAAATTGTTTGAGGCATTCTTCCTTAATTCGTTGGTGTCAGTTTAAATTATCGGTCATAATCTTAAAATTCATTTTAAAATGTTTATTTTTAAACAATAGGTGTCATCTTTTAAAATTCAATATGGCGGACATTTTCATCCCTTATCACTTTCACTTACTTTCGTAAACTTAAATATTTTTTGCGGCCTGAATAATAAGTGAGAATTATTTATAGGACATTAAGAAATACAAAAATGCCAGATTGTAAAAAATCTTTGAGGTTATAAAGGTAAGTAAAAGTGATATGAAAGTATCCGACATATTTAGACAGCCATATTGAATTTTAAGAAACGCCACTTAGTATTTAAAAGTAAACATTTTTAAATAAATTTTAAGCTTGTGGTCAATAATTTAAATTTTAGTTATTAGTTTTATTTGCTGTTTTAAAACCATTTAAACATTTAGTTCTTGAGGTTATGTCAAGGGGTTAAATCTTGTAAATGAAGAACGGTCATGTAAAATAATAACTTATTTGATTTTTCTGATTTCTTGACATTTGGGCGATTTTTTATTGGCCAACTATTAGAAAGTAGGTTTCTGTTGATAATATAGTAAGTCTAAAATAATGATCTTCTTTTAGGCGAGTGCAGATATTGGTGACGCCTACCAGGACGAAGACAATATGGCATCAATTCTGCTGCACCAGGACGAGAATGAGAAAGTGCTCGTTGTAAGAAGCCATTCTTTCTTAACATTTCTTTCGAAACTGTGCCTATTATTACCAACATCTTTCGTCAACTTAGCCCAGAGCCCCGATGTTATAATTATAGAGCACGTGAACTAACCTCAACACAATTGACAATTAGAGGCGTTGGCATTGCTCTTCCTCTGCTCCCAAAAACGGATGAAATATTTTATATGAAAGTAAAAGTTTAAGCATTGGGATAAAGGTTTATTTTTTCTATTTTTATTATGCTAATAAATATGTAAAGATTCAAATTAAAAGTTTTGCGAAAATGAAGGGTAAAATTTAACATGAGATTAGATGTAAATATTAACATAAACTTTACATAAATTTAAGCTTCAATTTTAATGCAAAGTTGAGTAGAAACTAAACTAAAACATAAAATTTAACATGAGCACAAACCTAAGCTTCAAAATAAATTAAATGAGTAACTTGTTTACTATATATATGAATGTAAACTTTAATTTGAACCCAAATCTTAGGTTCATTATAAACCTAAGCTCAAAACTCGAGGTACACAAAAACTTCAAAATAAATTAGGCAGGGACATAAAATTAATTTTTAACACAAACCTAAACTTGAACCTATATTAAACTTCGAAGTAAACTCAAACTTCAATGTAAACATAAATGTAAATATAAACTTTTAAACGATTGTAAACTTCATCATAAATATAAACTTGGGTTTGCACATAGTAACACCGAAATTTTAATAGAAACGTGAATATAAACATAAAAGTTAAAGTATCAACGAACCTAAACAAATGTCAAGTATAAACATAAACTTTACATAAGTTCAAAATTGAACTTCGACATAAACTACAAATGAACATAAACTTTAAAACAAACTTAAACCTAAACATTAACATAAATCTGAACTACGACTCCAATATTTTAAATAAAGTAAGCATAACCTAATCTGTAACACAAATTTAAACTTCAACATAAACTCAAATATTGAGAAAAATTTAACTCTAACAGAAACATAAGTTTAAACATAAACTTTAAAATAAAAGTAATCTAAACCTCATAATAAAGGAAAGATGATCCTAGATCTAACATAAACTCAACTTCAAACTTCAACGTAAACACAAACTTAGAATTAAACCTAAAATATGAACTTCAAAACAAACTCAAATCTATTCTTCAACATAAACTTAAATTTGATTTATGCGCAAACTTTAACTCAAGAAACATAAATATAAGTATATAAACATATTCATATTGAAAATAAACTTAAACTTTATCATAAATTAAACATAAACATGGACTTCAACATAAAGGGAAAACTAAACCTCTACATAAAATAAACATAATCACGAACTTCAACATAATCCTAAACCTAAATTTAAGCCAAAATTAACCTAAACTTTAATTTTACATATACATAAACTTCAATATGAACCTAAACTTCAGCTTCGACATATACGCAAACATCAACATAAACTAAACATGAACATAGAATTAACTTCCAACAGTAATCTAAATTTCTATTGCAACACAAACTTTAACAGAAACATAAATACAAATTTAATCTTTAAAATGAAAACAACCCAAAACTTAATCATAAATTCGCCAAAAAGATTGACTTTGACATAAACGAAAACAGAAACGGAAACATAAAAACTTTAACATAAACGTAAACTTTTAAATAAGTAAATAACGCCAACATCAACTGAAAATACACTTCAACATCAACCAAAACATAAACTTCAACAATAATCGAAACATAAACTTCGACATAAACCTACATTTGAAATTCGACATATACACTGACCTCAACATCAACATAAACTTTGATCGAAACATAAAAACTTTAACATAAACATAAACTTTTAAATAAGTAAATAAACGCCAACATCAACTGAACATACACTTCAACATTAACCAAAACATAAACTTCAACAATAGTCGAAACATAAACTTCAACATAAACCTACATTTGAAATTCGACATATTATACACTGACCTCAACATTAACATAAACTTTGATACAAACATAAATATAAGAATGAAATTTAAAACTAAACATAAATATGAACTTCAACACTAAGAAAAAATTATGCTTCAACATTAACATATAATTTAAACATATATTTATACCTTAACTTTTACAAAAATTAAAATTGCAACATTAATATAAATCTCAAATTTTAAATAGACATTAACTTGAACTTAAATCTAGATTTGAAAGTTAACATAAACCTAGACTTCAACATGAACGGGAGCTTAAATATAAACTCGGAAATAATCCAAATCTGAATTTCTACATAAATTTAGACTTAAAATTCAATACAGAAATTAAATTAAATTAGAAATAATATAAATTAATATTCGACTTTGGCATTAACATAAACTACACTTTTAAATTTACATCAACTTCAACATAAACCAAAATTTAAAAATGAATATCGATACAGAATTTAACAGAAGCAAAAACTTTATCTTAAACACAAACCTAAACTTTAACATAAATATAGGAACATAAATGTGAAGTTTGATACAAACCAAAACCTAAATCTAAACACAAACCTAAATTTAAAATTTTACAAAATCACAAACTACAACATAAACAAGGAGTAAATGTTCAAATGTTGATAAATTTATTTTTTCTTTTTTGGAGAAATTTAAACAAATGATTTTCTCACATAACCACTAAAGTTAATTTTAAAATTGAAAAATTGTGATAAATTATTCATAAAAGAATGTTTTCTTGATTTAAAAAGTTTTATTTATCATTGAAATCAAATCTATCATAACTAGGGAATAGCTTTCGACAATTTTTTCTAGTAAAAAAAAAAAAAATATAAACCATTTTGTTTGAGTCTAAATATTCTTAAATTGAAGATTCCTTGTTAGTGCAATTTTTCCCTTTTTAACAGGGACAGAACGATTTTTAAGATCTTCAATATGTTTGATTTGTAGTAATCTCTACTTTTTTGAAAAATAAAATTATCAACTTTGGACAATTTTTTCCTCAAACATAAATATGTAAACTTTCAAATGAAAACAAACTACAACTTCATCACAAAATAAACAAAAACATTGACTTCAACTAAAACTTCAACCAAAACTTCAACATAAACATATTTTATAAAATAATCAATTTTTCGAAATAAAAAAACGAACTTTTTTATTATTTCTAATGATAAATATATTTAATTTCCTATTAACCGGTTTATTTATTTTTTATTTGAATTTAATTTTTTTGAATAAAGAATGTCAACTTTCGTTATATACAAATATATATATATATATATGAGATGGAGAAAATATTTTGTGGATATAAATCACATTGCGCAAAGGTGCGTGCTATTTAGATAAGCAAAATGTTGAAAATAATTGAATTTTCCAGACGATTGAGTTTAATTAAAATCCTTTTAAATGTCCTGGAGATTCTGCTGGGTCTTAGTGGTTAGGTCATTTAAGATCAAAGCCTTTTAGAAGACACGTAACGTTTTAGGTCACTTATGTAATGAATCGCAAAAGCGTTGTTTTGAATGACCCCGCGTGTTATGACCTTTCGCTTTCACTCTCTCTTTTCTTCACTCTGACCGATCAGATGCATTTGCCATGAAACTCAAAATAGCCAATTCCGTGAACAAGTGTATGACACTTTATGCTGATCTAATCATTTTCATCGCAACATTTATGTTTCATAAACTTTACGCATCGTGCGCTAAAACGCTCGTTAATTTTTTTTTTAAGGTCAATTTTTATCTCGCGTATTTCTATTTGGTTTTATTTGCTTATCACGAGAAATTCTATTTAGTTTTCAGAATCATAATATAATCAATATGATTATTAATTTATTTAATTTTTTTATTCTATAATATGGAAGAGGAAAATTTAGTATTATGTTCGAATTTTAGGATTATTTTGCATTTAGAAACTGCAAAATACATATATAAATTTTGAAATAAACATAAATTGAAACATCAATATAAATACAAGTAGAATCATAAATGTAAACTTCAACATAAACGCAAACTTTAAGTTCAATATGAAACTAAACATCAAACTAAATTTTAAGTTTAAAAGTATAACCATAAACTTTAATATACATAGAAAAATAGAAGTATAAACTCAAAATGCAAACTTCAACATAAACATAAAATAAAACTTCAACATAAATTGAAACATTAATTTCAACAAAAATAAACTTCAACGTAAACATAAATAACAACAAATACATTAACAAGATCATGAATTTCAACATAAACATGAATTTCAACTAAAACTTTTATACACATGAAAATTAAAACGAAAATCTAAATTTAAAATTTATGTTAAACCTAAACTTTAACATAAGCAAACACTTATATTTCAACATTAACATGCTATTAAAAATAAATACAAAATTTAACTTCAATATGAACGGAAACTGAAACTTCTACATAAACATAAATCGTAACAAAAGTAATATTTTAATATTTAACATAAATATAAAATAACATAAATAACATTAATAACATCAAGAACAACATATGAACAGGAATTAAAATTTTAAGTTTAAAATGTAGCTTAGTATTTGTATATGCACAAGAACTTAAAAATAAACTTATCTTTAAACTTTAATTTAAACATATAAGTATAAATATCAAGAGAAATATCTAGAGATTATTAAACTTCAACATAAATTTTAACATAAACTACTTTCCTACATACATAAACTTCAACCAAAATCAAAACCTAATGTTTATCTTTAACATAAACTTGAACATAAATAAAAACTAATACTTCAACATTAACACTATTAAACATAAACATAAAATTGAACTTCAATATTAACTGCAAACTTAAATACTTATGGAAATACAAACAACAATAAAATTAACCTAAACTTCAAAATAAATATGAAATAACATGAACAACATAAACATCAACATGACCTTGTACATAAACTTCAACATAAATCTAAATTTTTACTTTAAAATAAAGTTAAACTTTTATAAGTACACAAAAACTGAAGAATAAACTAAAATCAAAATTTTGACAAAAACATAAATACAAATTTTAAAAGAAACATCTTGATAATCTGAAACTTCAACATAAACATAAATTTGAGCATAAACTGTAAGAAAAATTTTATTTGAAAAATAATTTTTAACTTCAACCAAAATCCAAACCTAAAGTTTATCTTTAACATAAACTTGAACATAAATAAAAACTAATACTTCAACATTAACACTATTAAACATAAACATAAAATTGAACTTCAATATTAACTGCAAACTTAAATACTTATGGAAATATAAACAACAATAAAATTGACCTAAACTTCAAAATAAATATGAAATAACATGAACAACATAAACATCAACATGACCTTGTACATAAACTTCAACATAAATCTAAACTTCTACTTTAAAATAAAGCTAAACTTTTATATGTACACAAAAACTGAAGAATAAACTAAAATCAAAATTTTGACGTAAACATAAATACAAATTTCAAAAGAAACATCTAGATAATCTGAAACTTCAACATAAACATAAATTTGAGCATAAACTGTAAGAAAAATTTTATTTGAAAAATAATTTTTAAAATAAACGCAGACTTCAAATGCATTACAAACATGAACTACGTCTTTATGTTGTATTTCATTTAACGTTTAGGTTTATGTCACTGTTCAAGTTTATATATCTTGAAATTTTTGATTATCTTGATATTTATATATATTTAAGTTGCAGTTAATGTTTCGTTTCATGTTGAAGTTTATGTATTTGTTCATCTTTATTTAGAAGTTGATGTTTATATTTATGTTGAAATTTATGTTCGTGTTGAAGTTTAAGTTAATGTTTCTGTTGTTGTTTGTAATCATGTAAAAGTTAAAGTTCTGGTTCATGTTTCATATAAAATATTATACAGTAAAATCACGACATAAGAAAATTCGGAAAAATACGAATTTCAATAAATAAGAGCTACACCGAAAATAATCAGATTAAACAAGAATTATATTGAATATGAATTTTTGAATAAAAGAGTTTGGATGAAAGAGATTTCGTTTAATTAGGAATTAAGTAAAATAAAAATTATGTCGAACTAGTTTTCGGAAAACTAATATTTTTATTAAATAAGAAATTAAGAACACAGTCCCACAAAAAAAAGTTTTTGTCCAAGACATTACACTAGTATATTTCTACGAATGTTTCTTCATTGAATCCGAATCGGAAGTCAGAATATTTGACTTTTTTGAGATCATCTCAAAACAGAGTGTTTTGACTGTGGATTTTTTTGTGCTAAAATAAAAAAATAAAATAGAATAAAAACAATTTTAAAAACACAAATCAAAATAATCAGAATCTGAAGTCCGAATAATTTAATTGGCTAAATTTTTTAGATAATCTCAAAAAGCTGTTCAAAAACCCTAAAAAACAAAAAAAGAAATTTTTTTGTCCTGGACAATATGCTAGTGTATTTCTTCGTATTTTTCTCTGAAGAATTCGAATCTGAATTCAGAATAACCAGATTGGCTGAAATTTTTTAGATTACTCAAAAAACTGTTCAAAAACCCTGAAAAATCCGAAAATATTGTCCGGGACAACATGCTAATGAATTCTACGTATTTTTCTCTGCTGTTTTATTTAATTTAGAAATATTTGATCTAGATTAGATTAGATTAGAAATATTGAGAAATCCAAACCCGAAGTCAAAATTATCAAATTCTCTAAAATTTAAAAAAAAAAACGATTTTTTCGTGTTTTTAGCAGTTTTTTTTAGATTATCTCAAAAATTTCTGTCAATCTGGTTATTCTGATTTCGGATTCGGATTCATCGGAGAAAAATATGTAGGAATACACTAGCATATTGTCCTGGACAAAAAAATTCTTTTTTTGTTTTTTTTTGGTTTTTGAACAATTTTTTTAAGATTATCTCAAAGTGTAAAAGCAACACAACCATTCTGACTTTGGATTCGGATTTAGAGGAGAAAAGTAAGTAAAAACACACTACCCTGACTAAAGTATTGGATTGAATTTCAATCAGTATTCTTCCGAGTCATTCCGAAATTTGTTTCCGAGCCAATCAGTTTTTATCCGAATCTAAAAATGGATGTAACTTGATTAATTCATTCCGAATTAATCCGTTTCATTCCGAAGCTAATTTTTAATCCATTTGAATCACGTTACTTCATTCCGAATCAATCAGAATCAATCCGTTTCATATCCGAATAAACCCGAATAAAATTGGAACGGATTGATTCGGAATGATTCGGAATGAAATAACGGGATTCAAACGGATTAAAATTTAGCTTCGGATTAAAACGAATTATTTCGGAACGATTCGGAAAGAATTTTTCGTCAAGTTACATCCATTTTTAGATTCGGATAAAAACTGATTGGCTCGGAAACAAATTTCGGAATGCCCCGGAAGAATTCTGATTAAAACTTATTCAAACTGATTGGAATTCAATCCGATACTGTTTCCAGGGTAGCGTAGTGTTCTACATTAAAATTTTTTTTTTTTTGGTTTGATTTGTGTTTATAAAGTTTTTTTTAAAGATTATTTCAAAAAGTAGTACTCAGTCGTGTCTCGGACAAAAACTTTTTTTTTGTGAAATGATATCATTGAGTTGAACAACCTGAACACAAATACATGTTTATAATCTGTCTATATTAGATAATAAAATCCACAACTCTGTATCAAATTTCATAACCTCTCTAATAATGTACTTAGCATAAAATCTTGCATTGACATCTGTCTTCTTGGAAGTAGAATACTTGAAGATAGAGGAAGGAAACACTTAATAATTCAGATACTAAATATTCATCGAAAAATCAAGCCATAAAAATTTCGCATAATTTCTAATGACCGCCTTTGATTTTTCTACTTCTAGCATGGGAATATTGGATCGGAATATGTGATTCGTCCACTTCCAGAGCGTGTGATAAACGAAGTCGTGAGTCGAACTAAAAGTCTTCACGAGCCGCACCTGTTGCCTAATGTCACAAGGGTTAAAAGAAACCTGAAAAACACACATCACCACGTTGTATTCAAAACGTCAGAACGTCCTCTGGACGACGAGTTTAGTGATTTTGGTAAGTTTCAATTCCCAGAAAAACTGATAGTCTATAAATCACCTAATATCGCTTTTTAATTTTCTTACTTTTGACTCATTTTATAATCAATAATTTAAAAAAAAAAAGTTGTTTTATGAATAATCTCAGTCCCTTTCCTGATTCAAGTTTTATGTTCGTAGTTTGTAAATTGAGGTTTTTGACCTGTTACTTCTTTAATAATGAGCTGCTTTGATATTCAATTTTATTCTGATTATCTTATGTGAAAACATTTTCGTTCTGCGCAAGAATCGGTAATGAAATATTAATGACGGTTTGAATTTGTCATCGAAAAAATTCATTTTTTTTAAGAGAGATAATTTTTAAGATTTTTTCTATAGAAGGAATGATTTTTTGTTTATGTTTTATTTTATTTATTCTGATATTGAAAATAATGCATTTTCTCTTTTTTTTAACCTTTGTATCTTTTTAACATTGTGAAAATAATTAATTTAAAAGCAAAAAGTGAGTCTTCAATATAAGTAGTTAAATTTCTATTAATCATTTAGTAAAGAATAACTAAATATTAGTTAACTTCGTTTTTAGGTTATGTCAAAATAACTTATATTTTAATAAAACTGTTTACTTACTCAATTAGTTAAATTTTCATTATTCTTTATTTATTTTGCTACTAATAATTAGTTATTTTCACTAATTGCTAAAATAAAATCAGCCACGACATGTCAAATGAAATTACTTATTAATTTTCTGTCTTTTTTTTTAATCTAGTGAAAATTTGTAATTTTCATTCCTTTTTTACAAATAATAGCTCATTTTGTGCTTCGAAACAATCTTTACAATTTTGTTTCTTGAATTTTGTTAAATAATTTTTGATTCAAAAGTTATTAAGCAAATAAAATTTGATTTATACATATTTTTTTAAACAAAATAGTATTTATAATTAAAAAGATTCAACAAATAAACTTTAAATAAGTCTTAAAAATGGCCCATTACTTTAGGATTTTTTGTAATATTAGCTTAAATGGACAAAAAATGGCCATTTTGGTCATATTCATGAATTTTTTGTGACTTACTAAATTTTTTTTTATTTTCCTTAATGGTATTGTATAGTACCACTCTTAAGCTTCAAATCCCATTTTTAAAAATTATTTATCGTTTGTTCAAAAAAAAGTTATGCAGATTTAAAATTTTTTCATTTAGAACTATATTTTAAATTTCTGGGAGTGAGTTTTCACTCTGCGAAAAGTAGAAATAGAGTCACTCCAATCAGAGTAAAAAACCCACTCTAAAAGAGTAAGATCTAATTTTTATAAAGTGAATTTTCACTCTAATTTGAGTAGAAATTCACTCTGAGCAAAAAGTGAACACTCACTCTAATTTTGGAGTGAATTTTCACTCAAACGGGAGTGAAATTTTTACTCTATATGAATAAGATCTCACTCTGATTGGAATGGCTTAACTTTTACCCTTAGTGGAGTGAAAACTCACTCAAAGAAAATTAGAGAGTCGTTCTATATTCTCTCTAAACTTCTTGGAGTGAGCTTTCACTCCACAAAGAGTGAAAATTGAGCCATTCCAATCAAAGCAAGAAATACACTCTAAAAGAGTAAAATATTATTCTTATAGAATAAAATATCACTCTAGTTCGAGTGTAAATTTACTCCAGAATGAGAGTGAGGGTTCACTTTTTGCTTGGAGTGAATTTTCGCTCGCAATAGAGTAAAAAATTCACTCGAATTGAAGTGAAATCTCACTCCTTTACAGTGTGTTTTTCACTCGGATTGGAGTGGTTCAATTTTTACTCTTAGTGGAGTGAAAACTCACTCCAAGAAATTTAGAGAGTGTATATTTGATTAAATGAAAAAATTTCGAATCTGCATAACTTTTTTTTGAAAAATAGTAAAATAATTTTTAAAAATGGGTTTTGAAGCATAAGAGTCGTGTTATACGATACCAATTAGGAAAATAAGAAAAATTCTTTTGTAAGCTACGTAAAATTTACGAATATGGCCAAAATGGACATTTTTTGTCCGTTTAAGCTAATATTACAAAAAATCCTCACTTAATGGGCATTTTTATGGTTCGATTAGATTAGATTAAACTTAGATATGTTTACTAGATTTAAAGAAAAAACAAAAATTAGCAAATAATTACTATTTGACAACAAAATTCGGCTCAACTTAAATTTTTTTGAAAAATGTACAATTGGATCTTGCAAAATTAGATGAAATTAACTTTAACAATTTTTTTATTAAATTAAGAAGATTGGTATTAATACGACTTAAAAAACGGGGTGAAAGCCTATTTAGAAAATAATATTTTTATTTGATGTGAAAAAACACTTTCTAGTTTAAGGTTATGTAAAATGAAGAAATATTCTCAAATTATGTTAAACAATGAGAAATTAATCAATAATAAATTCTCTAAATCTGAATTAGTGAAAAATCGGTCACTAATTCAAATTAGTGAAAATTTTCATTAACTTTTAGAAAAATTTCACTATTTAAATTAGTAGATTTTAAATTTTTACTAAATTTTTAGTAAAAAAATTGTTGTTTTTGACCAACAGTTAGTAAAATTTTTTACTAATTTAGGATAGTGACCGATTTTTAACTAAATCATATCAAAAGAGAAAAAATGTTTCATTTCATGTGGAAATCCAAATTAGGAAATGAAAATTATCGATTTATAAATATTATATTTTTTCCATAAAAATTTTATGTGGAATTTACAAAATAATGAATTTATTAAAAATAAAAATTCAAAAATCTGTTTTATCTTTTTCTAGCGTTTATGGAGCCAGATCACTTATCAAAGAGATTCAGGAAGAAAAGATCGATCAGCGTTAGATCGAAACGTGATGCGCCATACGTAATTTATCCTGAAATTCTTTGTATCGTAGATTATGATGGTTACAGGTAATTAATTTTTATTTACTTCATATTATTTTTAATTTTAGCGACATTAATTTCTATTCTTACTAACTTCTTCTTAAAACTGTCTAAAAGAAAAAAAAAAAAGAAATTTAGTATTTAACATAACAATTTTTTGCTAGGGGGGAGTCGTCTACGTTGGACCGTTGTCTAGGTTGGAACAGTATCGGTAGTTTAGGTTGGAACATGCAAACTTTTGCGATTTTGACATCGGAAATTCACTTTTTGACAGGAAAAAAGTCAAAAATCGTAATTTATATTTGAACAACATAAATTTTAATAATTTTTACAGAAAAAATGAAAGCAGATTTTTTATTTCAGTTTTAATTTTCCTCCCCTTATTTTTAATAATATTTCACCCTTTTAATGTTATTAAAAAATTATTTTTTATTATTTTTCTTCATATCTAATTGATTTTCTACAGTGTACCGACCTAGACTACATGTTCGGACCTTGACTGCCTATTTCTGTAATTTCTCAAAATTCCAAAACTACTGATCCATTTGTTTAATTTTTCATAATTTTTTTTTTATTTTTTAAAGTTTATTGTCATTTCTTTATCAATGCACAGTAAAATCATTGTCTTTTGAAAGATTTTTTCAAGCAAATTAGAGAAAACGCGAAATTCGGTCTACAACTTAAGTTATGGACAAAAATTACAACGTGACCTAACCTAGACGACTTTATCAAGTTTTATGTTTAAAAATTACGCGCTTTCCTTTTTATTTAAGAAATTATTTAAGAAAAGTCGCCTACTTTGGACTGTTGTCTAGGTTGGAACATTGTGTGTTGTTTAGGTTGAAACAAGCAAAATTTTACAAATAAATAACATTAGAAATTCACTTACCTACATAAAATTTTTTTATACATCTTTTTTTGTAAAAGCTAATTAGAATAAATTTCTCCCTCACTCCCCTAAAAAAAACAGAGGAGAATTTTACTTTAACTTTAGGTTTTTTTTTCATTCTCAAGCATAAGTATTTTTTAAACATTTTTTGGTAGGTTAGGAGTTTTTTTATCACTTCTAAGTAATATTAAATGATTTTTTAGAGTGTGCCGACCTTGACTACATTTTCCAACCTAGACACGTATTCCAACCTTGACTATCTATATCTGTAATTTCGTATAATATAAGTATGTTAGGAAATAGTTGTCTACGTTGGATGTAGTCTAGGTTGGAACATTAAGGGTAGTATAGGATGGAACACATCAAATTTTGCGATTTTTATTTCGGAAATTTTGTTTTTTGCCACAGGAAAGTATCGGGGGCGAAAATTTTACTTTAAAAATGTAAATATTGTCATTTTATCATAAAAAAAATAACACAAGAGGCATTACATATTTAAATTTTAGTTTTTTTTTAATTTTCAAGCATAATACAATCTTCTTCTTGTAGTTCAGAGGTGTTTTTTAATTATTTTTTATCATTTATATTCATATTTAATTGACTTGCTACGGTGTACCGACCTAGACTACATATTCCTATTTTTCGATCCAGTGTGCCTATTTCTTTATTTTTTGTTAAGCCTAAACTGACGGTCCAATTACACTAGTTTACAAAAAAAAAAAAAAAAATTTATGTACATTCAATGTCACTATTTTTTTCTCATGTACTGAGCTTCTCGTTACTTAAAAATGACATTAAGAAATTTTTCTATGGATAGGTTTCCGAAATATGAATTTTTTTATTAATTTTTTTACATTTTTTTCGGAGGTGACTTCACGTTTTAGGCCGTATCTCGAGTTACAGACGTCCGATTAAGTTTTTCTAAGTGTCAAATTAAAGGTTATCAAATTCCAAACAATCGCTTTTCACATTATTTTTCAATCGGTTAAATATTTTAAGTGATATAGTCCAAAAAAAAAAATTTTAATTTGAGTTTTTGGCCCAAAATCTGAAAAACAAATTCATTCTACCGCCATGCAAATTTTGTTCGTTAATAGATAAAAAAGCTTGAAATTAGATATAGAAATATAAAAAATAAATGATATTTGAATGAAAATTTTTTTGGAGTTTTTGACAAAAATTTCTGAGGAGGCATAAATTGATTAAAATCTGATTTTTGGACAAGTTGAATCAGATGCGCAGAGGTTCAACTTTTGTTGAATTTTGTTCGTTAATAGATGAAAAAGTTTGAAATAAGATATAGAAATATGAAAAATAAATGATATTTGACTGAAAAATTTTTTGGAGTTTTTGACAAAAATTTCTGAAGAGGCATAAACTGATTAAAATCTGCTTTTTTGACAAATTGAAACAGATTTGTTGAATTTTGTTCGTTAATAGATAAAAAAGTTTGAAATTAGATATAGAAATATGAAATTAATTAATTTTTTAAAAATAATATGTCCGCAGCAGCCCTCAGACGAAAGTCAATGGTTTTTCTCCTTATAAATTAAAAAAGAATTGAATCTCTGCGCATCTAATCCAACTTGTCAAAGAAGCAGATTTTAATCAATTTATGCTTCTCCAGAAATTTTTGTCAAAAACTCCAAAAAATTCTTCAGTCAAATATCATTTATTTTTTATATTTCTATATCTAATTTCAAACTTTTTCATCTATTAACGAACAAAATTCAACAAAAAATAAACCTCTGCGCATCTGATTCAACTTGTCAAAAAAGCAGATTTTAATCAATTTATGCCTCCAGAAATTTTTGTCAAAAACTCCAAAAAATTTTTCAGTCAAATATCATTTATTTTTCATATTTCTATATCTAATTTGAAACTTTTTCATCTATTAACGAACAAAATTCAACAAATCTGTTTCAACTTGTCAAAAAAGCAGATTTTAATCAGTTTATGCCTCTTCAGAAATTTTTGTCAAAAACTCCAAAAAAATTTTCAGTCAAATATCATTTATTTTTCATATTTCTATATCTTATTTCAAACTTTTTCATCTATTAACGAACAAAATTCAACAAAAGTTGAACCTCTGCGCATCTGATTCAACTTGCCAAAAAAGCAGATTTTAATCAATTTATGCCTCTTCAGAAATTTTTGTAAAAAACTCAAAAAAATTTTTCAGTCAAATTTGAATTAGTAAAGTACTGAAAATTATTTGAAATCTGTGAAAAAAGTCCATTTTCTAATTAGATATTGTATCCATTAAATTAATCAACATAATCACTATAAAAGAGGTAAAATACCGAAATGGCGTAAAACGAGAATTTCAGTACCCTGGCTTATAACTTCAATAATTACCCATAGATTTTTTTCATCCATACATTTTTTTCTTCCTAAAAGTGAGCCATATATGTAAAAAATTTAAAACTGGACATAATTTGACGTTTTCTATTTTTGCATGGCGGTAGAATGAATTTGTTTTTCAGATTTTGGGCCAAAAACTCAAATTAAATTTTTTTTTTTGGACTATATCACTTAAAATATTTAACCGATTGAAAAATAATGTGAAAAACGATTGTTTGGAATTTGATTACCTTTAATTTGACACTTAGAAAAACTTAATCGGACGTCTGTAACTCGAGATACGGCCTAAAACGCGAAGTCACCTCCGAAAAAAACGTAAAAAAATTTAAAAAATTCATATTTCGGAAACCTATCCATAGAAAAATTTCTTAATGTCATTTTTAAGTTTAGAGAACCGTAGTACATAAAAAAAATAGTGGCATTAAATGTACATTTTGGCTGTAAACTAGTGTTATTTTTCAATGCGGATTAAATCTTCGTATTTTGAAAAATCTTGCCATTTATTTTTCTTAAATAAATAAATAAATGTAAGAAAACGTGAAATTCGGCCTATAACAGAATTTATGGGTAAAAATAAAACATGACCCAACCTAGACGACTTAATAAATTGTTAGTTTTAAAAATTACGATTATATTCTTTTCTTCCGCTAAAGAAGAGTTGTACTTTGGATTCTTGTCTGGGTTGGCACATTGTAGATAGTTTAGATTGGTAACAAAATTTTAAAAATTTAATACAGAAAACACTTTACTTCAATTTTAGGTTTACTTTAACATTTTTATATTATTTTCTGGTAACTTTTTGCTTTTTATTTTCCTTCCTATCTCCTTAATTTTCTACAGTGTTTCGACCTAGACTACATTTCTAGCCAGAAATCAACACATGCCCCAACCTAGACGACTCATCCTATTTTTCTACACTAAATATTTACCCTTAATAGTTTTTCATTCTTTAAATAAAACGTGTTTTATTTGTGCAAAAATTACTTAAATTTGTTTATAAACACAATTTATACTAAAATTAATATTCATGTATTGTAAGCTTATTGTCTATAAATAGATGGAACAAATTTAATTGTTTTTTTTTCATCATGCCAACTTGATGCTAAACAAAATTTATTTGTTTTTCTTCAAAACGTGTTTGTAAACTACTTTTTTATTATTCTCTTTTTTTCCTCTTTTTTTTTGTGTGCATACGACCAAAACATTCTTAATTGTCGCTAAAACGCTGGAGCAAACTAGAATGAAACTTGACTTATTTTTCTCGATTTCCGAGTCCCAGGAATCAAAAACTCATTATTTACGTAAGTGATTTAAAATTCCGAGTTTTGTAATCCTACTGCGAAATTCGATTTGAGCGGGACAGTTTTTCAGACTATTTTTTACTTTGTCGTTTACGATCACCTCATTCATCAAAAACGAAATAACTCTTTTTCAGCTGATTTTTTTTCTTTTTTATAAAATGCATTTTATTCACGAATCCTTCGAATTCGATAGATAACTTCGTCGAAAAATAGCCTGCTAAGTGTCTTTCGAAGAAGGAAAAGCAACTTTAAAGGTTTAATGCTTTTAGATTGCACGGCGGGGACAACGTGCAAATTAAGCGTTACTTCGTTTCATTCTGGAATGGAGTGGATCTCAGGTACAAACTACTGAAAGGACCCAAAATTAGAATCAGCATCGCTGGAATTATAATATCACGCGTAAGTGAATTTTCCTCTTAATCAGCGTCATTCTATCTTCTAATTATAAAATTGAATAAAATGATAATAATTTTCAGTTTCTAGTAATAATTTAGACATTAAATTTCTAAATAACTTTTTATGTTAATTTATCAACTATTCACTGATGTAATTTTAATTATGACTTCGTTTGAATGAATGATAATTTGAATTTGATATTTCCAGGCTTTATAAGTCAATTAATTCGTCTATTGGAATTTCTTAATCAAAATAAATTAGTTATTAATTTTCTAGAGTTGAATGACCAATTCTTCTCACTCAATTTGTCGGATATGCTTTGAAACTATTTTTCAAAGAATTCCATTATTCAAATCGGGAAAATTAATGAGCAATTAAAAAATAGATGATAAATTCAGAAATAGGAAAATGATAGATACATGTGTAACGAAAAATACATTTTTATTGGAGATGAAAGATATTATGTAAGTAGAGAAAAATTACAATAAAGAATATTTAACAATAAATTAAAATTGAAATCTATATTAATATGAATTCATTAATTTAAATATTCATTCGTTCAAACAATAATTTTACATTTAGATGAGTTGAATAGCCACTTTTCCGTGATTTTGTCAATAACAATTTGGAATCGATTAAAAGTTCGATCGATTGGAATAAAAATCGATAAAGAAGTAGATAAATTAAAGTCAGTAATGATTTACTATTAAGGTTGCTTAAAAATAGAATAATTACAAATTTATTTATTTAAAATTATTAAACTGTGATGAAAAAATGTCAAATCGAATAAAATTTGGATAAATTTAAATCCAACTTGGAGAAATGGGAATATAAATGAATTAAAATAATCGACTGCAATTTTGAAGAATAAAATTTTACAACAATAAAAGGTTAGAATTATTTGAAATTTATATTAGCTTCTATGGGATATTCGGAAGTTACCAAGTGAACACTGAGAGAAAAAATTTCTTTTACCAAGGATTAAAATATGCCTGGACTATATACTTGGATCAAGAATAATTATTATTGGACCAAGAATTATTAAATAATAATAATCTCCGTAAATTCTCAAATTTATTAAAAATTCAAATGACGTTTATTATTGTCAATTTTCATGTATTTTTGCAATTCTGAATTTAAATTTTTCAAATATCAATTATTCTTCTTCAGTCTTTACATTCTTGTCTTTAAATTATTGCCAGGAATATTTCAATTTTCAACACCAGTTTCTATTCTTCTTTTGTTAATTTTTCTTCAAATTTCAATTACTTTTGTCATTATTCAAGTATTTTTGTCATTTTACGATTATTCTCTTCATATTTATATTATTTTTGCATTTTTAGAATTATTTTCTACAAACTTCAATTATTATTTTATTCAAATTATTGAATGCGACCTATTTATATTTAATATAGTAAATATTATTGTTATATTAAATTTTAATTTATTGTTACTTAAATTTTTAAATTTTATTCTGTAATGAGCTGCTGCCCGTAAAAATTATATTGCCATGGATTTTCAAATTTATTATATTAGTTTTCAATTATTTTCTACAAATTTCAATCATTTTCTTCATTATTTTTATTATTGTCATGAGTTTATTAAATTTGTCCATTTTTTCTCAATTAATTTCAACAACTTTCAATTATTTTCTTCAAACTTCAATTATTCTCTATACATTTTTTATTTATACATCAGCTTTCAATTATTTATGTCATTAGTAAATCAGTTTCTTAAAATTTCAATTGTTTGGTCAATTTTTCAAGTACTGTCTTTAAATTTTTAATTTCATGCACCAGTTATCAATCATTTTTTTAAATTACAATTATTTTTGTTATTGTTCAATTATCTTCTTTTAATTTCAATTATTTTTTAAATTTCAATTATGTTCTTCAATCTTCAAATTATTGTCAGGAATATCCAAATTTCCACAAGTTCAATTCACTTTCATTATTTTTCAATTATTTTCTTCAAATTTCAATTACTTCTGTCATTAACCAATTACTTTGGTCAGTTTCCAATTATTTTTTTTATGTTTTTGTTATTTTTGCCATTTTATAATTATTTTTTACCAAATGCAATTATTTTATTCAATTTTTTTTATTGTCATAAACTTTTAAATTTCTGACAACGGTTTTCAATTATTTTCATTGTTATTTTTAACATTGTCACGAATTTATTAATTTATTTACACCTTTTTCAATTATTTTCTTCAAACTTTAATTATTTTTTTCATATTTGAATTTTATGCCATTTTTGAATTATTCTCTTTAAATTTCAATTATTGTCTTCAAACTTCAATTAATGTCTTCAACTTTCAATTATTTTCCACAAACTTATAATACTTTTTTTTAACTTTGCAATTATTGTCAATAATTTTTTAATTTTTACATCAGTTTTGAATTATTTATTTCAATATTTCAACTGTTTTGTCAAGTTTTCAAGTATTTTTTTCAAAATTTTAATTTTTTTTAAAGTTATCAAGTATTTTTGTCATTTCTCACTTATTTTGTCAAATTACAACTATTTTTGTTAATATTCAAATATTTTTGACATTTTCGAATTATTTTCTTTAAATGTCATTTTCTTCAATCTTTTTATTATTGTCATAAATTTATTAACTTTTGAAGATCAGTTATTTCAATTAGTTATGTCATTATTCAATTAGTCACTTCACATTTTAATTATATCTTTAATGTTTCAATTATTTTATACAATTTTTCAATTAATGTATAAAATTATTTTTTTTTGTCCTTATTCAATTACATTCTACACGTATATACATTTTTTTTGATATTTTTAAATTATTTTTTTCAAGTTTCAATTATTTTCTTGAAAATTTTATTATTTTTTCCAATTTTTCAACTATTGTCTAAAAAGTGTAATTTTTACACCAGCTTTTATAACTATTTATGTCTATCAATTAGTTTCTTTACATTTTACTTATTTCTTCAATATCTCAATTATTGTCCTAAAATTTAAATTTTTTACACAAGCCTCAAATTTTTGTTTCAAAGTTTAATTATTTTTGTCATTCTTTAATTATTTTTTGTAATTTCAATTATGAAACTTTTCAATTATTTACTACAATTTCCAATTATTTCGTTTTAATTTTTGTCACCATTTTTTGATTTTTAATCAATTTTTCAATTAGTTTTGTCATTTATAACTTTTTTTTCAAATTGAATTATTTTTGTCATTCTTTAATTATTTCCTACATATTTCAATTATTTTTGCGATTTTCGAATTGTTTTTTTAAATTTGAATGGCTTTTCTTGCTGGCGCCCCTCAATTTAATATCAGGAATATCAAACTCTGTATTGCTTTTTCACTTTTTTTATTTAAAAACTTACTATTTAATCACTTTTTTAATTTAAAAACTCACTATTTACTCACTTTTTTCACTTAAAAACTCATTATTTACTAACTTTTTTAAATTAAAAAGTTTTTTTTTTCACTATTTTCAATTTGCAAGTCCACTGGCAGCCCTCCTTATTGGATAAATATTATTCAGCGATTTGTTTTATTTATTATTATAGTTGAATTTTTTAAATGTATGGAAAACTAATCGCGCGCTTGCGCGCGTTATATTTTTCTAGTATTATTCCTAAACAAATAATAATTATTCTTGAATCAGGAATAATTATACTTAGTTCAATAATAATTATCCTTAATTCAATAAGTTACATATTCTTGATCCAAGAATGTATCCTTGGGTCAATATTAAGTTATTCTTGATCCAAGAATAATTATACTAGTTCCGATCCTAAAAATAATTTGCATTGCCTTACAAGATAACATTTTTCTCAATAATGCTTTAAAAAAAATTCAGAAAGTTTTTCAGGAAAGTTCCTTAAAAGGGAAAGGGAAGTTTTCAGAATTTTTTAATATTAGAGAAAAAGCTTCCTGGAAGTTTTTTGAGGTTATTTTCAGGAAATTTCTATAAAATGAGAATTCATTAAAGAGACAATTAAGACAATTAAAATTGTCATAAATTATCCCTTATGAAAAATAAGTATTAGATTAAGTATCGGATTAAGTACTGAAGTAAGTATTGGATTCAGTACTGGAATAAGTATTGAAGTATTAGAATAGTAATTACAGTTCCACAGAAAATTAAAAAAAAATTTGTTTAAAAATATGTTACGCGAAAATAATATTGGAGATTCCAATACTTAATCAAATACTTAATCCTATACTTAATTTTTATAAGGGATATTTTGACAGTTTAAAAATAGTACAAATGAATTTAAAAGTTGATTAAAATTTTAATTTGTAACTGCTTGGATAATTATTTAAAATGTAGAATTATTGAAATTCGAACTTATTGCATTTCAGGTTAAATAAACTCTGTGTGAATTAAAAGTTAAATTTTTTCTATTATAAATCCTCACTCTCTAAATCTGAATATCTAAAAATTTACTTATTAATAAGTTATAAGACGCTCTCTCATTTAAAATAAGTATGACGCGTTACGAAGAAAGGGTCTAAGAAGCTAAACTTTTTAGGTTATGTTTGTGATTTTTGAAGGTAAAATACACAAAGAATATCAACTCTCAATACAAACTATTGATGTTTCAGTCTTTATTTTGTCCAAAATATTCCATAAAAACTGATTTTTATTTCACATAATTAAAAAGGATCGTTTAATCAAAGTAAAACTATCACTGAACATAACCTACAATTTTTTGCTTCTTAGGTTCCATTCTTTGTAACCCGTCACAATTATTTGCCGCAAGTAAATTAGTTACTTACTTCAAGTGAAATTTTATTACTATAAGTGAATATTCATTAAAGAATAAAGAGAGGTTTATGACTTAGAGATAGAAAAATAAAAACAGCATGTTAAAAAAAAATTTCAGAAGTGTTAGTTGAATAAAGTTTTTCTGTTTCTTAGGGCAGGGACGCAACGCCTTATTTGGAACGAAATCGTGTTGGCCGCGATGCCATTGATTCCGCAGCAGCTTTAACAGATATGGGAAAATACCTATTTCGCGAAAGGAGACTTCCGGTCTACGACATCGCTGTTGCCGTCACAAAGTAAGAGTGTCTTTTTTTATAAGAATGAATAGAAAAGGATGATTTTCTAATTATGTAATCATTTATCTAACCGGTTTACAGCAGTTTTCGTTATTAGAAGTATAAAAAAAAAAGTATCGTGATTGCAACTAATTAGAAAAAAAGTAGTTATACGATTTTATTCTATTTTTTAAGATTTTTTTTCTCTAGAGGGTCGTACGATTTTATATAAGCCTTTTCCCAATTTCTCCACTCCAGTTTGAAAGATTATTATTATAGTTATAAGTAAAAAGTGCCATGAGTTAGAAAAAAGTACTGATAGAGATAAAAAGAAAAAAAAAATTCCAAAAATTTGATGTAAGATGGAAAAAGTTTTCTTTGGTCTATTCATAAGGGGCCATTCTTAAATTACGTAACGCTCTAGAGGGGAGGGGGGGTTCTGAAAAGTTGTTACACCTGTGTAAACTATCAAAAGTTTACATTATAAAAATAAAAAAAAAATAATAAAGTAAAATGACATTTTAATAGATAAATGTTTGTAGATACATTCTTAAGTATACTACTTTTGTTTGTACTTTTGTTATGAACTGTTTTGCTCTGACCCTATCAATTTGATTCGAATTGAAAAAATACTTATACATTGTTTAAATAACAAAATTTTTTTTTGACAACGTAAAGTAATGCAGTTTTTTCTGATTTTCGAGCTACTAATAATAGAAAAATAATTAATAGATTAATGTCAAATAATGGATAAACAAATAAAAGTAAATAAAGGTTAATAATAATTACTCACCTTCTCAAAAATTAACCTAAATCTTGCAGATTTTTACCTTATTTTATAATTTAGTGTGCATGAAATATTTTAAAATAAAATTATTTCTCACTGTTAAGAGAGCGTTCACAAATTACACAAAGAAAAAATTACGCAAAGATATTAAAAGAATCTTATTTGTCAGAGAAAAAAAAAAGTTTTAGTGTTACAAAATTTTATTTTTCAATTTTTAACAATGTACTGTTATCCTAGATCCAAAACTATGCTAAAAAAAAATTGACTCTCTTCAGCAACAAGTTGAAATTTTGTTCTCTCTCACCTTAAATATCTATCTACTTCTACAATTTTTAATTTTTGTAACTCCAATTTTGTTACCGTCTATTTTTACAATTTTGAACAAAATTACGTATGGATTTAAAAAAAAATTGAATATTCTAAAACCCGCTTAAAATTTCTTTTTTAAATTTTATCACTGTAGGATAATTTTAAATCCAAAATTATTGCTAGAAAAAGATTTGGCACTTCTAAACAACACGATTTATGAAATGTTAAAATTTCCCCGATGCCTCCCTTTAAAAACGTTTTATTATTGCTATGGTTTTCATACTTTTAAAAAAACAGTTTTCAAGAACTAGTCAACTACATTTCAGATATTAGTGGTATTTTACCATTTTATAAAACAAAGTTTTTTTTCCATTTGAAGAAAGTTTAGGGGATCAGAGCAAAATATTTCTGACTTTTAAATATTTGAACCACCCTAATCAATATGTATACATCTTTTAAAATCTTGTTCTCCAGGTAATAAATCAAATTTTCATTTTTTCAATAAATTTTCATTGGCAATTTTTTATTTCGAAAAACAGGTATGATATGTGCCGTCGTAGGAAAGGCGGTCGCTGCACTAAGGGAACTGCCGGTATGGTTTATTACACACTGATACTGCATTTTTATTAATTTTTTATTTAGGTATTTTGTGCTTGTCGAGAAACGTAATCCCAATTAACGTTGATTTTACGTAATTCACGTCTGTTTATTCTAAACGGGAGTAGGTAATTTTTACTTAATTCAGGTACCAGATAATTTCTTTTCTCGAGTTATTCAAAATTTTTAATAATAATAATTAAGTAATGTGAAATTATGAAAATTAATAAAAGAATGATATTTTGTATAATAATTATTGACGTTTCGAGAAAAGAATTTATCACATTTCTAACAGAGGCTGTGCTTTGGATATTATATATAAAAGTGGGAATCAAGTATCAAATCTCGATAGCAATTATTGTTTAATAATAGAAATAATAAGAATCCAGATTTGCTACTCAATACGGCATGATGTAGAAAAATCGAATAATATAATAAGAGGATTTTTTAATGAGGTTTTCTCCATTGACATAACCTCTAGCTAGAGAGTGATTTTTTACGGCAAATAAAAATATTATTCAAATTAATTTCACGAAATTTTGAAAGGTCCTGTTATACATTTTGCTGAAAAAATTTGTTTAAGCTGAAATTTATTGGCAAATAATAATTTATTAATAACATTTTTTGTTTCTAATATAGTCAAAATCTGAACTTTTCATTCAATTTTGAAAAAAAGTCGCTTATGTTTCTCTTTGAAACATTCTCTACAATTTTATTTGTTGTTCTCTAAATCTTAATTATTTAAAAATAACTAATTTGTAAGTAAAAAGTCGGCCACTAATTTAATTAGTTATATTTTTACTAATTGGTTACAATTAGTAAAAAATAACTAATTATTAGTTAAATTAATTTCTAGGTTATGGCAAAATAACTACAATTTTAGTAAAATTCTGTCTACTAATTATTAGTTATTTTCCACTATTTTCTGAAATAAAAATTCGGTTATGATTTAACTAATAATTAGTTATTTTTAACTAATTCAGATTTAGAGAGTGAGTTTTGTTAAATAAGATTTTATTCTAAAGTTATTAAACAAACAAAATTCTATATTTAAAACATATTTAAAAAAAAAATTATTTAACAAAACCCAGCAAATAAAATTCTAGAAAATATTTCAAAAAGAAAAATGAGCTACTATTTGTCAAAATTTAATAAAAATGACAGATTTTAACTGGATTTAAATAAAAACACAACATGTTTTTGGAAACTTTTTGGAAAAAAGTAGTTTGAGCTAAAAATTGTTGTCAAATAATTATTATTTAAACCAAAATTTTTAGCCCAAACTAATTTTTTCCAAAAATTTTTAACTGTCGACCTTTTAAAGTTTAATGAAAATAATTTTAATAATATTCTTATTTGTCGTGAAAAACTATTTTATATTTTGAGGTTATGTCATTAGAGAGAAGCACTTTAACAGAGAATTTAAAGCAAATTAGTCCAAAAAACCAATCGTTATTGGTAGATAATAAAATCTTATGAAATAATTTTAAAAATAAAGTAAACTTTAAGGTAAAATTAATTTTTAAAAAAGGTTTATTTACAAAAAAAAAAAAGTGAAATCAGCATACTTTTAGACTGGCATATTCTTTCTCATAATACTCTTTTTTATTGTTCGAATTTTTATTTAACAAATTTTTGTAAAATTTTTTTTCCAAGTTTATAATATTTTGTAACATATTTTTGACTTCAACGTCTTCTTACTATTAACGAAAAAATTTTACATTTTTAAAGCTAAGAATACGTCCAGAAAACTGTTTTTTAAAAGAGAAAAAAATGAAATCCCGCTTTTTGCCCTTAAGGCGCTTTGGTAAATTTAGTTTTACCCAGAAAATTCCAGTTTTAACTAGTTTCAGGTTATAACAGTAGCATATAAAAAGAAATAAAAGTAGGATTTTCGTCTATATTTTTTACTTTTTCATAATTATATCTTTTTTTGATATATTTTGTAAAGAAGGTTATGTTTCAAGTGAAGAATTGATATTTTGTCTGGCTTGTCTGCATGCACTAGGAAAGCTTCTAGGAAGTATTTGCTTGGCTTTTTTCATTAGAAAATTTTTGTGTATGTTACAAAGTAAATAGTATAAAATTTTATTAACGTTCTAACTTCCCAGAATTGAGGCGGACTGCGACCAGCGGCTCATAAAGCGATTCGAACAAACATGTTTCTTGATTTGATTACAATTTTATGAATTTATAAAATTTTCTCAGGACGCACTTTATTATAGTTTTTTTTTCAGTTGATACATTAATTATGCATCAGAGCGTATTTTTAAACGAGACACACAAACATGAAAATTGATTCTCAAAATGTCCCGTGACGTGGCGCAATACGTCATCGTCAATTAATTAACGATGATAAAAGATTTTTGTTATTGCGTTGCAGATTAGATATGTGCAGGAGGCAATACGCGAATGACGTGTGCAATAGAGGAACTGCAGGTACGTTTCTCAGATACACCAAAATTCACAATGCACTTGAAATTTTTCACGAGAATTTGTAGTTCAAGTTTTTAAAAGTACAATTTTGATTTTTTTCGACCTCCTTTGTGATATTTGAACGCGCTAATTGCAAATTTTGTATTGACAATAGTTGACTGTTTGATTTGATGACCAAAACTTGAAAAATAGTGTACAATTTTAGTATTTTTACATTTATCTCAGTAACTATTAACAATTACGAAAAATATTCTTAACATAAATTGTAGATTTTCTAAAAACGCTCATTTTATGTTGTATTAACTTTCACTGGACGAGTGATAGTTTTCGAGAAAAATCAAGTTAAAGTTTCGAAGCCGAATCGAATCGTACAATTCTTTTATGTGTAGCCGAACTTTAATATCATTTTTTTTGCAAACTGTTACTCCTAGAGGAAAAATCAATAGAACGTAAAATATGTATTTTAATAAAATCTATCAATTTTGTTAACAAGATTTTTCCAAATTTTTGATTTTTACTCTGATAAAATTTAATTTGATTGATTTATCAATATTTAAAGAATAAAAATCCGATTTTTTTTTCTTAAAAAACAAAACTCGCAGGTTTTTCTAGAATACAATCTAAAGAAAGTGAAAAATATCTAAGAACCAGAAGTGTAAAACAATGATGTCATATTTCATTGAGTGACAGCACTCAATTGATTGATTTTATGTGTAAAAATTGCAAGAAATGGTATAAAAAATATCTTCTTTCTTCTGGGGATTTTCCTGTACTTGTTTTCAGTTTTCTTCTTTATTTCTCTCATTTTTCTCAACCATGAGACATCACTCATTTGGTTAGGACTATTATGAATAATGAAAACATTCAATTTTCTCACATTCTACTTTTTTTCTAGCACAAATTGTGTTAATAATTTCTGTCTCTTTTTAATTTTTCCTTTTGTTTATGATTCTCGCCATGGTCTTGGAAAAAGAATACATGAATTTCTTGCTAAACTGTGACTAAAATTAATTTTTGAAAATTTCCAATCTTCGGCTATTACATTTCTTGGGAGTTTGGCAGTATTTTCATAAATTTTTCGAAATTCTTGCACTTTCTAACGTCCATTTTCTCTGACGAGTGGTTTTAGAACACTCAAAAATGAATAGTAGGTTTATTTTTTAAAATTGAGTATATTAATGAAATTCGCATAATTTAACAAAAAAAAAAAGAAAAACAGTGACAAAGTTAATTTAAAAATTGTGTAGGATTTAAAATTAATGGGATTTTCTTCATGTGTATTAATAAGAATTTTTCGTTTTTGAGGACCACTCTTTTTAATGTAAACTTATCATGGATAGTTTAGGTCGTCTCACGATTATTATATAAATAATTTCCCAGGAAACTACTCAACAATGACACTTACAAAAAATATATGAAAATAATTTTGAGATGTACCTCGCCTTAAACAAGAAAATGTTATCTTATTACTTTCATTTTTCAAAAGTGTATATCTTTTGACTATCTTAATAAACCTTTTCTTCTTCTCTTTCGGATGCATTTCTGATATGGACCGCGGTCGGTAAGTCTTTAAAACAGTTCCTTGATTAAAGGAATAATTTTAGACTTTGTTCAGATACCAACAAATTTTTAAAAAAAAATATTTTTTTACTTTCTACTATTTTGAACTTTTATCAGATTTAAAACTACTTACTTATTTTTTATTTTTTTTATTTTTTTTCATTTCGATTTTATAAAGTTGTTATAATGCTGAATTGATTTTGTTATAATTTAATGATGAAAAAAGCTTCCAAATTAGTTTATTTCAGATTTGAATACAGAATTTTTAATTGTTCAAAATTTTTTTGTTTTATTTGATTAAGTTGTATTTGACAAAGTCTTTTTCATTCTCCGAGACTTTTTTTTAACAAGTCTAACGAAAAATTAACACCAGATGCATGTCGCTTACAAAGGCTAGGCTATAGCTTTGACTGACGAAAATTGGAGCTTTTACAGTTGTCAAGGTTCTACTACTATACTTACCTTTATTTTAATTATTATATTAATATCTATATACTATTAACTCCAGCTGAAAATTAACAAATGGTATCTTCATCATTTTTTGCTTCAACTATAGAAAAAAGAGTATAATCCAATTTCTCTGGTATTAATTTAACCATGTTAAAAGAATTGAAAAAGAAAGCTAATAGGTATTAGTTTTTTAAGTATATTAACTGTCGATTAATTTACTGATGTATAGGATTAATTATGAATTATTAATAATAACAAATCATTTATTTAAATTTAAATTACGGTAATTAATAATAGAAATAAAGTTAGTGCACTTTAACTAATAATTTTGTACTTTGGATGATTTGAAGAATGGTGTAATTAAAAAATTTTTCTGTACAGGTTTCGCGTATGTGGGCGGAGCTTGTGTCGTAAACAAACGGCTTGAAAAAGTCAATTCAGTGGCTATTATTGAGGACACAGGCGGTTTCAGCGGCATCATTGTTGCTGCTCATGAAGTTGGGCATTTGTAAGTATTTTTATTTTGTTCCATAATTTATTGACTACAATACCCAACTACCTGTCTGTTTTGCACACTTACGTATCTAATAGCTACCTATTCAATCTACTTTATTAACCTTCGTACCTCAACTACTTTTTTATTTACTCTAACCAGAGAAAATTAAATCGCAAAATATAACCAATTCTTAATTAAAACTTATTTTGGATTTAGTCAAAGATTTTGAGAGGATTTTAAGAGGTAAAGCAAACGTGAGACTTTAGGAACCAAAGAAAAATGCAGCTGCAAGAAGATCCAAAGTCCAAGATCAGATAACGGGTGGCATTTTTGAAGAACTTTATTTGTATTACTGATTACCTACTATACCTGTCCCAACTGTCTATAAACCTATTTACTTTCCCCTTTATCTATTTAACTGCACTTGCTATTTTTTCTTCTGACTTGACCACTTATTTAAACTACTTAACCATTTTTTTTACCTAAAGTAATGCCACTTAAATCACAATGACAATAGGTGTGAAAGAGTTTCTTGACTTACAAAACAAAAAAATCTTTATGACTTTGATTCTGTTAAAAAAGTGTTTGATGATATTTTACAAAAATTCACAGCACTTTTATGTTTCACGAAGGATAGTTTATTCTTATTACAAATTGAGAATACGTCACATTTGTTCACCCGTTGTAAACACAAATTGGAGAACCAGTAAAGAAACTGTCAGGAAATGCCCTTGACAATCAGCCCGATGTTGACTGTAAGAAGGCCAAAACAGAACTGAACTGCATGATCACATCAGGTCCAAGCTGACTGGCAAAAGGAAGGGAAAGGTTCCCACCAACGATCTCTTCTGTAGAGAGAGAGAGAGAGCTTTCGCACTAATGTACATAACAAATTCTTCATTTGAACTTTCTACGAAGTCGAAATCTTCTTGGAACGGTGTTCACTTGTTGGGTTGATGTTGATTCTACTAAGCCATCTCTATAATGCAAAATAGTTGACAGAAAGATTCTATTGGGAACGGACCTATTTCGCAGAGGAAACAGTTAAAAAACTTGCCCTTTACCGTGAGCGTTTCTCCACTTTATATAGGATTATGAAGACCGTCCAATGGACTTTGGAGTTTGTTAGGTGGTTTTCACAATGCAATACAAAGCTTACCGAACAAACTCTGAAGTCCATTGGGCGGTATCTACAATGAAACATAAAATTGAGGAACGCACACATTAATGGGAGTGTTTCCAAAAGTTTCAACTGTGCATGCGACTGCTGATAGATGACCCTAACTGTCTACTGGACACTAGCGGTTGTTCCTCGAACCTTATCTAACTGTAAAATCCTCCATCCGTATTGTCTACGGATTTTTCCTCGTGTTCTACAACTGGCAAACGTTCGCAGCCTCTGAATATGAAGAAAACATGAAATAAAAGAAAAGTTGAAATTAAACTTAACCAAACGATAATCCAAAAATACTACAACAAAGTTGCAATGGTACGATCCATGCGAGTCTCGATTATAAGCGCGGGGCGAAATTCGCGAAATCCTCGCCTGAGCACAGGGCCACTGAGACGACGGAGAGCCCTGGCTCCAGAAAAGGTCGACGAGTTCGCCGTATGAGAACTCTGTTTTTTGACTCGGAGAGATCGCCCGCTATCGAGTTGGAGAGTTTAGGCTATAATTGTTCTAGCCTGCTTGAACTCGAGGCCGATCAGCCTGGAGAACTCACTCGGCTGCCATAGGGATTAGTCAGCGCTCGGGGTCGGTGAGAAGCCGGGGGCAAGAGACCAGCTTCCAGTCCTCAAGTTGCAGAGTCGTCATCAGGCTTTGTCCGATGATCCAGCGTCCTTGTCGAGTTGTCTACGTTGGTGAGTTAACCCGGTCTTACTAAGTACGCCGTGAGGGCTTTAGTGAACTGGTCGATCCTAATTAATATTCCAAGGTACGCCTGAAGGCTCTTGGAATCCCTTTTCGATATTGTTGGTATTTTTTCCCAGTGCACGCCGGAAGGCTACTGGAAACACTTGGATTGTTTTTAACTCTTAAGTACGCAGTAAGGCTGTAGGGAATCTGTTGTAAGACAAGTGATGCACTGTAAGAGCCAGATGATACAGTGGAACCTGATGGACCGCGATCTAATCCACGAGAAGAATTCCGCGGCATAGCATCTGTAAACCAAGAAGGAACTTTAGTTATTTTTTCGAACAACAAAATTTGATTTTGTTTATACTTACCAGTCTTCGATGAGAGTGTTTCCTCTGATGAATCGTGCAGCATAATACCTGTGAATTAAAAAGAATTTTAGTTTTAATTTATTTTTAGACTTAGCAGTGTCCTATGAGAGAGTTTTCACCGGTATACCGCGCTACGTAAATATGTCCAACGGAATCGTGTAGACTGCAGAAAGGTGTTAAAAAATAAGGGACTATTAAAAACAAACCGTTACAAAGTTGATAAATAATACTTTTTTTTTTTTTTTTGTAAAATGCACTTGTAGTTGTAGCAGTTCTTGTATTGTTTGTATGAGGAGTCAAAGAATGAGCGGGATAATTGACTGAGTCATCCTGTGAGTGTAGTTCTACGAAGATGAAGGTTAAGTTGGGAATGAGCTGCTCAAGCCAGAGAAAGAGGAAAGACACTGTTTCTTTAAAGCGCAAATTTTCGGTTCTCCATTCATATAAACTATTCGAAGCTCCATTTCTCCTTTCGATACTTTGTCATTCAATGAAATGCGAGCTCTTTTAAATTCCACCGACTGCATAGGTGTTCTGTCCCAGGATAATTAGAGATTTGATGGCAACGAGTCTGGAAGAACTGGTTCATTTTTCTTGAGTTTTATGAAGGCCGAAATGGTCTTCTTGACAGCCGACTCATCTGCTAGCGTGCCACGCAAAGGACGTGAATAAGTTTGTGGTGCGAATTGTGAATGTTTACCAAGACGATTTGATGAAATAACTTTAGACGTGTCTACAGGAAGTAATGTTTTTAAGATTTTTAAAGTTACATTAGAATCTGAGTTCGAAATAGAATTTGCGGTAGAAGATGTTTTGTCATCCGATTCGGACAAGTTGAACATTATTAAGTTAGATTTTCTACTATTACGGTCTGAATCTTCGCGCAAGCAGTTAGACATAATGTCGTTAGTACAAGTAACCAAATTTGACCTCAAAGTAGAAATGTCAACTTTTATATCTCCAACATCACTTTGGAGCGTGTCAACACGAACCAAGGCGTCTGAAATAGAATTTTCTATGTTATTTAACCTATCAGAAACGTTATCTAAAGATGCTTTTAGAGTGTTGATTTTTTCACCAATTTTTTTAACTAATTATTCTAAGCTGTTCAGCCAAAGCAGCAGGGATGTCTTCTATTGTCAAAGATGTAGCAGAAGGTGAAGAGGATCTTGAAGCATAACAACACTTTTTTTTAATTTTAGCACATCCAAGATGATACGGAGCATTACAAGATTCGCAACGAACTATTGCTACTATTATGCAACGTTTTGATGCTTTTTAGGTTTTGTGTGTATTCATTTATCAAGATGTGTAAATGATACTTTGGTGTACGACAGTCGTGTGATTTACTTACATGTAAATGTTCCAATTGTTGAGCATGCAAAAACAATACTCAGAGATAACACAAAATTCCTCGGTTAGCATTAAAAATTTAAATTTGCTTCTTTGTCGACTTTTCTTCTCTGAGTGGTATAAATTTAATGACCATGCAGGAAGAACGCATGTTGCATGTATATATAGAAAACCACAATATTGTACTGAAGGTGTTTCATAATTATCTTTCGGCATCAGTATGATAAAAATAAAGAATCCATCTTTTCGTATGCCTAAGGGGATCAAGAGTCCCTTGTGGAAAAACATCATTGCAAGATCTATTGAAATTTTTCTTTTCTCACCACTCATCGCATATTTTTGAATTCTCTCAAGCGATGAGTTTATGTTAAGCATACCTCTAATAGACTGCGAACTTTCGCTTGATTCAATCAGATAGTTTTTGATCACGATCAAAATATTTGCATACAGAGAGTAATAAATTTTTGTTTTTGTAAATTTCTATTCGTGATAGGTCAAAAAAGCAAAAATACATAAAAATTCTCAAGCTTTAGTAAAATATAATTATTGAGAATACTGAATATTTCGCAATTCCCAAGATTTAGTGAGTTTAAGCTCCAAAAACCATTATTGCGCGAATTAAAAATTTACCCATTTTATTATGTTTTATTCTTATTCTTATTATTTCTAATATGATATTATCATTACTATAATAATTTATAATTATTCTTGTTGTCACAATTTTTTTTGCATTTCCATCATAATTACTGTTGTTAAAAGAAAAAAAAAATTAAAAAATTCGACAGAAATGCAGCTATTGAAAATTTTTCCCCGAAAGCGAGAAAGTCATTACATCTTTTGTTAAGCGAAAACAAGCCATGATTATATATTTGCTCACGCGAGGGTAATTTGACAGTGACCTTACACTTTGAAGACTTGACGTGAATCAATCAGAAATCAGGAAAACCAAATTGCACGTTATTACGATATTACAACTGATTTGTTAAAGAATTGTACATCGTATAAGAGAAAGTGCACGTGTTTCGAACACGAATTTACTCACAATCCAAATTCAATCACTTTGTCTAGAAAAAGCATTTCAGGAACACATTTTTCCATCAGAAAATTGTTTCTTCAATTTTCCAACTTACTCTAATTGCTATTAGATACCAAAGAAATTAGAAAGCTATAATCACTATCTTTAGATGTCAATTCGACACTTCATTCATAATCAAAAAAGAAAGTTGGCTGCTTTCAAATTGCCTGCGTTTATCAGTCTGTGAATTTCAATTAAACACAATTTATTACAGTTTATGGATGAAAATTGATATTAATAATAATAATTGTAATAATAATTATAATAGGGTCAGATCACTTTATTTCGACCAAAGTCGTTGCGGACCAAATTTTTAAAAATCTGATACTTTCAGATATGATTTTTTATGGTTTATAGAGTATGATGTAAAAATAATTATATAAAAATGTATTTCATTAATTTTAAAATATGAGTTTAAAGTGTTAGAGGTAACGAAAAAATGACACTTTTTTAACTAGCAGAATATATGTATGAAAAGGTATTTCAATAATAAATTGAAATAAATAAAATATTAAAATAATAATAATTGTTGGGAATAAAAATGATATTGGAGATTTAATTGTGGGGATTGATCCCTGTACGTTGGAATTTGTGGGCCTGTTGGTACACGGCACTTGAAAAATGGAAAAGAAAAAGACTGAAATATTTAGAAGGTTAAAATAAGGAAAAATAATTTAATTTTATTAAAGTAATGTCAAATTTACATGTAATTTTCTAATTTCAAGTATAATATTTTATGACAGTAGGGTTTTTATATAAGAAAAGAATTTAAAGCTAAGAATAGCTTTAAAAATTAATAATTTTAACTAAAATAATTTAAAATAAGTAGAAATTTTTTATTACTTATAACATTTAAATATATTTGTATAATATTGAGAAATATGCAATAATTTAATTAAATAAAGTAAAGATTTTTAAGTGCGAAAGAAAGGTTTGAAGACATTTGTTAAACAAGGATGTCAGTAAAACTAAAATTATTGGTTCCTGTGAATTATTAAAAAACTTGACGAATATATTGATCAATGAGAGTTGATATTTTTTAAAGAGGTTGGTCAATCTTAATGAGTTAACCCCGAAGGAAGGGATATTTTACACAGAATATAAAAGTACGAATTTTGGCAGTTTTTGCTCTCTTTTCTTAAAAGCTCACTAGAGGTGAGATGCACAAAATATATCATTAGAAGATTGTTAATGTTTTCGTCGTTTCAATTTGAAACGAAATAACTTCTTAGCAATATTCTAAACTTTTTAAATTCTGAATAACTTTTAATAAATTCTTTTAAAATTAATGTAAGGTTATTCAAATTACAAATTATGATAAATAATAAAATTTTATAATATTAATTCTATTTTATTTGTGGATCTACTAGAGGTAATTATTGTACAACCCAGTGGTTCCCCAATAATAAGAAAATATAATAATAATCGTAAGGAAAATTATTTCTTTACTATTTATATTTAATATTAAAATTATAATATTACAATTTATTAAAATCACAACTAAAGAAATAATTATATATTGAAGTATTGCCCATCATTTGTAACGTTGATTATATTAAATATTTTAATTTATAAAAATATTTAATAAAGTAATTTATTAAAGTTCTGTTTACGGGAGTAATTATTATACAATCCGGCTTATTAAGGTTTTACCCGGAATTTTATTTTATATTTATTTTACAAGGGATTTTACAAACGAATAATATTGAATAAACTTATAAGTTTTACGTATTTTATTTGGATTTTAATTATAAATTGAAGTAAGTAAATAAAATTAAATTTATCTAAGAAACGTTTAAAGCCGGATGAAAACAAGTTTGAGCAAATAACAAATTAAGCTTGATATTTATAAATAGTAATAATAGAAAGAGATAAGTATTTGTTTGTATTTTGTATAATCTTAAAATCAATAACAATTGAACAGAATTAAGAAAAATTCATTTTTAATAATTTATATTTTAATTTTTAAAATTATAATAATGGTTTATTTACAGATTCTTTTAACAATCGATGATAAATTCTGCATTATTTGATTTTATAAAATAAATAAGCAGAGCTGAGATCAAAATAAAGAATAAAATAAATTTATGAATTCATTTAATTTTAAAACCAATTAACTTATTTATTAAAGTAATAAAAATTTATTAATATTTAAGTAATTATTAATAAATAATTACTTCTAAAATTATTACAGAGGGCTATTTTATTTTATTAATTGGAAATAATAATGGATATAAAGATCCATACTTGAACTATATCTCTGTCCCTTTAAATGTTAATTCAAATTAAGAATAAAATAAGAAATAGAAATAATATCCCTGGTTCTAAAGGTATAGGATAGAGATATATATGCTTCATGTATAAGAAAATATAGAATTATCCTGAAATGTAGGGAAATTATTATTTTTGTTTCTTTAGAATTATTAAAATTATTATTTTTAATAAATAAATAACTTAAAGATATAAAATAATATACATAAAATTCACCTGTAAAATAACCTAATTTTGCAATTTTTAACTTTTTTTGTAAGACCTTATAATTTGGTTAAGGAAATATAAAAAAAACATTTGCTAAAAAGTAAAAGTTAAAAATCGCAAAATTTGGTTATTTTACAGTCGAAGTTTGAAACCCCATTTCATCTATACTATTTAATATCTATTTAAGTTATTTATTCATTCAAAAATAATAATTATATTATTATATTAAATTATTATATATGTTATTATATAATATTATATATTATTATGTAAACATATAAACCATAGTTTTCCCACTTTTCAGGGTAATTTGAGATTTTCTTACATATTTTCTGCTAGCAAAAAAAGTGACTTTTCTTTGTACCTCTTACACTTTAAAAACATATTTCAATATTAATAAACGACATTTTAGCATAATTCTTTTTATTTCATACTCTAGAAACTATAAAGAATCATTTCTAAAAGTATCAGATTTTTTAAAAATTGGTCTTATTATTATTGTTCTAATCCAATAACACTTATGGGGCATTCCACGTGACATTTTCATTTAAAAGTCTTTTTGGCTTGGAATAATTTTTTTCTAATTCTATATGAAAAAATAAGAAAATAAGTATTTTTTTTATTCTCGTATGTAATGGAAATTACAGAAGTTATTAATTTATAAAATTTAATGTTTTTATGAATACAGCACTTTTGACACGCGTTTTTCTTCGTTATTATTTGAAAATTTGGAAATAATGCCCTGTACAAAATTTGTTCAGTTTTTCTTAAACTTTTTAGACCTGTAGTAAAAAGTAATGTATTCGCAACAAAATTACATAAAAAATTTAATTTCAGCCTATAAAGTAACTTTTCTTAAAACCCAAGTTATCGATTTTCGATTTTTTTCTTTCAACTCAGTTACTGATCACCAAGGAAATATTTGAATATTGCAATTTATTCTTTAAAATTTTGAAAAAAATGTAAATTTTATATAGATCAATTGATTCGTTTTAAAACAAGGAACATGATTTTATTATAATCTAAGTTGAATTTATAGTTTGAAAAATACTTTTTTGAAAAAATCAATTTCCAAAAAATCAAAATTTAATAAATTTTTTTTAATGGTTATATTTAAAAACCCTTGTGTCTAATTCCAGATTTTGAGAGTAAAAATAACAATACCAAATTTTATTTAAATCCGTTAAAGCGTTCTCTAGTTATCATGTTCCCAAAAAAACTACACTTCATATAAACAGACACTCGCACACACACCCACACATACATCCGGATATTTGATCAGGAACTCATATAACACATTTTTAGGTAGAAAGAAGTTAATTTGAAGCATTAAAAAAAATTTGTAAATTTGAACGAATACAAAGCTTTTTTCATGAGGAAGCAAAATGTAGGAAAAACTGAACACATTTTATGTAGGGCATTATTTCCAATTTTCTAATAATAATGGGAAAAATGCGTTTCAAAAGTTCTCTGTTTCTAAAAAAGGTTAAATTTCATAAATCGATAAGTTCTGTAATTTTGATTCAATAAAATAATTAAAAAAATACATAGTTCCTTATTTTTGCTTTCTTATGGAAGAAACTTTGTGTTCGCTCAAATTTAAAATTTTTTTAAAATGCTTCAAGTTAACTCTCCTCTATCTAGAAATATCTTATATGAGTTCCTGACAAAAATGCGCGGATGTATGTGTGTGTGTGTGTGTGTGTATGTATGTATGTGTGAGTATGTGTGCGTGTGGATGTAGTTTTTTGTGAACACGATAACTCGCGAACGCTTTAATGGATTTAAATAAAATTGGGTATGGTTATTTGTACCACTGAAATGTAGAATCAGACACAAGGGTTTATAAAAATAGCCATTAAAAAAATTATTAATAAATTTTAATTTTTTGAAATATTTGTTCCTTTCAACAAAAAAAATTATTTAACCTATAAATCCCACTTAATATATAAAATATCATATTTCTTGCTTCAAAACAAATCGATGAACCTACATAAAGTTTACATTTTGTTCAAATTTTAAAGAATAAATCGCAATTTTCAGTTTTTTTAAAAATCAACTTATTGCTTCCTCCATGAGGAAGTAAATCTTTTTGCTGACATGGAAGCAAAATGTTCATGAAATGAACATAATCCTTGGCCTGTTTATATAAAATCAGGTAAAAATTATTTCCATTAAAAAATTTTTTTGATTGTAAATTTTACGTGGAATGACCCTTATGTGACATCCTCTTTTCATTGTTTAAGATATTTGAAGTAAGTTTAGCAAAACAGGACAGAACGGGTAAATTTTAAAGGGAAAGTATAATAAGAGTGTAATTTTTTGCAGATTAGGAGCTGTGCATGATGGCTCACCACCACCGAGTTACCTCGGTGGACCTGGAGCAGAAAAGTGCCGCTGGGAAGACGGTTACATCATGAGTGACCTCAGGCACACAGAAAAGGGATTTAAGTGGTCCCATTGCAGCGTATCGTCTTTCCATCATTTCTTGAAGTACGTATTTGTAGTAGAAACTTGTATAAATATGCAATGTATCCAGAAACAGTTAAGGAATACAAGAACTCGTTACCTCCTTAATTCCCCATAAAACATCACATTAAATGTTACACAATTAGTGGTTTTTCAACTTATTAGATAACTGCAATTGTTATTTGTATAATCATAACTCTTTTTATTCATTTTAATACTATATTCCTGTGTAAATTGTAATTATGTTTCATTACAATCTTGTATTATCGATTTGAGAGTCTTACACTGCACAATCAAACATTAAATAAAGGTATTTATTACCTGTGATAATGTCTGACAAAAGTAAATGCTGAAATTTTATTAATTTAGATACTTATTCTGAACACTAAAATAACGTATATTAAAAGTATAATGGTTTTCTGAGAATGTTAAAGTTACTTCTATGATTTTATGTATTTCCCGGGTCAAACAAATCTATAGTTTGGATTTTTGGAAAAATGTGATATCTCTTGTTATAATTAGAAAATTTCAAAGTTTAAAAGGTTATAAAACTACCTTGAGGCGATACCCAATATACTTTCAAGTTTTGTTACAATCGGTTCAGCCGTTTCAATGTGATGGACATAGAAAGTTTGTGACAGACGGACGGACAGACAGACAGACATACAGACAGACACACAGACCTGAATTTTTAATATGCATTTTTGAATTCCTCGTTACTTATAACAAAAATTTGTGGTGAAGATTTCAAGTTCTAAGTAATTTACATTAAAAAAACCTATTTTAGTTTTATAGATTAAAGAGAACGAGGTATTTTAAAAGTTTTAGTAATATGAAGACGATATTTGGTAGAAAAAATAATTCTTTCAATTAGCTTAAGCTTTGCTTCAAATAAATTATTGTGACAGTAGAATTTAAAGTTTTATATTTTTCTTTCTTTTAGCGGTTATTTTATTTTTATTTCTTTTAAGTATTGTTTAGTTCCTTTTTCAAGAAAATGTTTTCTAATATTTTCTAGTTTTTAATTGACAAATTTATTTAGTTTTTCACATTCTTAGCATTTTGTTACCTTTTACTCATTTTATGTTAATATAAGATTTATACATATAATGTTATATAAACTGTATAATTTTTTTAAAATATTTATTATTACTTTTTACTTATTTATTTTCAATTTCAGTTATTTATTCACGGACCAGTGAATTTTCTTCAATTCTTTTAAATTTAAAATTTAACAGATTTTCCATCAATTGAAATTGAAAACTTATTTTTATTATTTCTGGTCATTTTGTAATTTTCTTGTAATTTTTAAAACAATTAAAATTTCCTAGTTATTATTATTTGACTAGCTAGTGATTTAAAAACATTTTAGTTATAACTCTTTCACTTTAAACTTTATAAGTATGTTTGCAATTTCTAGTAATTTTACTCGCTTTTTAAATCTTTTTCTTCCTTTTTTACCTAGTCTTATCATTTTTCACATTATTATTTTACTTTGTAGTAATTTTTATTTAGTTTCGAATTAACTTTTTTTAAATGTCAAAGTATTTTTTCACTTCATTTTTCAAATTCTTATTCTTTAAATTATATTTATTTATTCAATTTTCAGCCTTTTTTGCTTCCTCATGAAAGAAGCTTTGTATTTGTTCAAATTTACAAATTTTTTAAAATGATTTAAATTAATTAACTTTTCTCTATCTACAGGTTCTGATCAAATGTCTGGATGTATGTATGTGTGTGTTTAATACTATTTTTTCGGGAAATAATTTATTTGGTTACGTCAACATTTTTGTATTTTTTAAAAAAGTACTTTTTTACCCAAATATCGTCTTTATTCATCTAAAAACATCAAACATTTTTATTTCCTTGTATTCCTTAAGTTTATGTTTGACCTTATGAAGTAAAAACAAATTATAACGATTATTGATGAATCGACTTTTTTTTTAGTGGAGATACAGCAACTTGTCTGTATAATGCACCACACGAAGATGAAGCACTGCCAAGAGTCTTGCCAGGAAAATTATTATCGCTTGATGCACAATGTCGAAAGGATCGTGGAACGAGCGCTTGCTTTGTAAGAAATTTTAATTTTTCGTCCTTTTGACTTTCATTTCTCGACCCTGGGAGAAACTTGCTTGAGTTCGATGCTCGAAACTTTTACAAATAAGAGTATAATAACTGTAATAAATGTCAAACGTCAGTATAAACTAATAATAAACCAGTCTATAAAACCAAACCATCCTTTTTACGAATGATTTTTATTTATAACAAGGTTTTTCAAGAGCGTGACAGTGACTTCTTCTGCATTCATTAAGATCAATAACAATTTAGTTTCTTTACAACTTGACAGATCAACAAAACCTGTGTCAATTTATTCTTATTATTTTATACATTTTTATTTTATAATTTAGATATTTTGTTATCTTTTTAAATAAGAAGGTTCTCTCCATTTCAGAAAACATTGGTGGATTTTAATAAAACTTGTTATAATGATAAATATTGCTTTGCAAAAAATGTAGGTAAATTTTTAGAGGGTTGTGATACTTGCAATAAAAGTTATAACTGATTTTATTTTTATATATTTTACACGCTCTCTAAATAGATGTTTTTTTTTAATTAAGAATGCATGAACTTAATTTTGTAATGTTCGTCATTAATTAATTTAATAATTCTGGATTTGAAGAATTAAAACTCAAAGTTTGTGAAATATACAGATTAATTGAAAAGTAGAAGATTAATTGTTGTTCTTCGAATTTTAGAAAGACGATCGAGTTTGTGCTCAGCTATTTTGCTTCGATGCTGGTTCAGGTTACTGTGTGGCGTACAGACCCGCAGCAGAAGGTTCTCCATGTGGAGATGGTCAGGTTAGTAAATTATTGAAATTTTTTATTAAGTAACAAAAAAATTTGTTATTCAGTTTTAGATAAAAGGAAACAAATGCATTTTCGATGAAAAGAAGCTATATAATAAAGTAGTCCAAAAACGCACGAAAATTTTGTTTTGAAACGTTTTGCTAGGGATTTTTCAAGTGTTCCCAGAAATTCCCAAAAGATTCCCAGGAGTTTTCCAGGAATTTACCAAGAGTTTCCAGGAAATTTCAAGGGATTCCCAGAAGTTTCCTAGAAAAGCTCAAAGCTTTCCCAGGAATTTCCAAAGAGGTTCCAAAAATCTCCAATAGATTCCCTGATGTCTCCTGGAAATACCCAGAGATTTCGTAGAAATTTCCCAAGAGTTCCCAGCAATTTTCCAAAAGTTTCCAGGAATTTCCAAGGGATTTCCAAAAGTTCCCAGGAATTTCCAGGGCATTCACAGGAGTTACTTAGGAACAAACAGGAATTACCCATGATTTTTCCAGAAACTCCCCAAGAATTCCCAGCAATTTTCTAAATGTTTCCAGTAATTTCCAAGGGATTTCTAAAAGTTCCCAGGAATTTCCACGGCATTAACAGGAGTTTCCCAGGAATAAATAAGGATTACCAATGATTTTCCCATGAATATCCAAGGATTTCTGAGGAATTTCCCAAGAGGTCCTAGGAAATTCTAAAGGATTCCCGGGAGTTTCCCAGTAAAGAACAAAAATTTCCCAGGAATTTCCAAACAGTTTCCCTGTTTCCCCATGAATTTTCCAGGAATTCTCAGAAATGATAGGGATTTTTCAGGAATTTACAAAGAGTTCCCATGAATTTCTAAGGGATTTCTAGGAGTTTCTCAGGAATTTCTAGGAATGGTCAGGGATTTCTCACGAATTTCCTTGAAAAGCCCAGAACTTTACCAGGAATTTCGAAAGAGGTCCCAGGAGTTTTCATTGGATTCCTACGTGTTGCCCAAGAATTCCCATAAATGCTGGGAAATTTCCAGAAATTTCACAAGGGTTTCTAGGAGCTTACAAGGGTTTCTCAAGGGTTTACCTAGGAATTCCCAAGGAATTCCCCGGAGGTTATAAGGAATTCCTAGGAATGCTAAGGGATTTTCCACGAATTTCTCAGAGAAGCCCAGAGTTTTTCCAGGAATTTCCAAAGAGGTTCCAGGAACTTTCATTGGATTCCTACTAGGAACCCTTGTAAACTCCTAGAAACTCTTGGAAAATTCTCAGAAATGTCAGGAATTTTCCAAGAGCTTCTAGGAGTTTACAAGGGTTTTCCAGGTGTTTCCTACGAACTCCCAAGGATTTCCCAAGTGTTTCTAGAAAGTTCCAAGGGATTCCCAGGGTTTTCCCAGAAATTTTGTATAAGTTCCCAAGAATTTCAAGGGATTTTTCAAGGTTTTCCAGGAATTTCCACCGGATTAACAGGAGTTTCTCAGGAATGAATAGGGATTATTAACTATTTTCCTAAGAATGGCCAGGGATATCCCAGCAATTACCCAAGAGTTCCCAGGAATTTCCAAGGGATTCCTAGGAGTTTTCCAGGAACACCTAAGGAGATTCCTAGTAAAGATCAGAGATTTTCCAGGAATTTCCAATGGAATCTTAGGAATTCTCGTGAAAGACAGGGATATTTCAGGAACTTCCCCAGAGTTTCTAAGTATCTCAAAAGTATTCCTACGAATTTCTCAAGAGTGTTCAGAAATTTCCCAATAGTTCCCAGGAATTTTCCAGGGATTCATGGGAGTCTCAATGGAATAACAGGAAATTTCCCAAGAGTTTCCTAAGAGTTTCCAGGGATTTCTATGAGATCTGCAGGAATTCCGAGGGATTTCCCAGGAATTTCCTAAGAGTTTCCAGGAATATCCAAGGGACTTCTAGAAGTTTTCCAGGCACGCCTAAGGATTTTTTTTCGAGATTCCTAGTAAAGACCAGAGATTTTCCAGAAATTTTCAATGGACTGCCAGGAATTGTCATAAATGCTAGGGATTTTTTAGGAATTTCTCAAAAGTTTCTAAGTATTTCCAAGTAATTTCCCAGAAATTTTCCAAGAGTTCCCTTGAATTCCCAAGGTATTCTCAGGAGATTCCCAGGATTTCCCATGAATTTCCCAAGAATTTCCAGGAATTTCCAAGGGATTCCCAGGAATTTTTCCAGGAACGCCTAAGGATTTTGTTCTTGATTCCTAGTAAAGACCAGAGCTTTCCCAGGAATTCCCAATGGATTCCTAGAAATTCTCATAGAAGACTTTAGATTTTTTAAAAGACATAATAAGATTTTTCAGGAATTTCCCAAGAATTTCTAATGGATTCCTTTCACCAATAGTTCCCAGGTATTTTTCAGGGATTCCTAGGAGTATCAATGGAATGACCGGGAATTTCCCTAGGATTTTCTAAGAGTTTCCAGGGATTTCTAATAGTTTCCTATGAGATCTCCAGGAATTCCGATAGATTTTCCAGGAATTTCCCAAGAGTTCCGAGGAATATCCAAAGGACTCCTACAAGTTTCCCAAGAACGACTAAGGATTTTGTTCAAAATTCCTAGGAAGGACCAGAGAGTTCGTAGGAATTTTCTATTGATTGCCAGGAATTCTCATAAAAGCCAGGGATTTTTTAGGAATTTCTCAAGAGTTTTTAAGTATTTCCATGGGATTTCTAGGAATTTCTCAAGAGCTTCTGGAAAATTTTATGAAAATTCCTATGAATTTTTAAGGGATTCCTAGGAGTCTCCATGGATTGACCGGGAATTTTCCAAGGATTTCCTAATAGTTCCCTGGAATTTCCAAGGGATTCTCAAGAGATTACAAGGATTTCCCAGTAATTTCCCAAGAGTTCCCTGATATTCCTAAGGGATTCTCAGGAGATTCTCAGCAATTTCCAAAGAGTTCCCAGGTATATCCAAGGAATTCCTAAGAGTTTCCCAGGAACGCCCAAGGATTTTGTTCAAATTTGCCAGTAAAGACCAGAGATTTCCCATGAATTTCCAATGGAATCCCAAGAATTTTCATAAAAGCCAGGGATTTTTCAGGAATTTCCGAAGAGATTCTAAGTATTTCTAAGGGATTCCCAGGAATTTATCAAGAGATCTTAGAAATTTCCCAGTTGTTCCGAAAAAATGTTAAACGATTCCTAGGAGTCTCCATAGATTGCCCTTGAATTTTCCAAGTATTTTCTAATTGTTTCCAGGGATTTCCGTGGTTTCCTAGGAGTTCTCCAGGAATGCCGTAGGATTTCCCAGGAATTTATCAAGAGTTCCCTGAAATTCCCAAGGGATTTTCAGGAGATTCCCAGGATTTTCCAGGCATTTTCCAAGCGTTCCCAGAATTTTTAAAGGGATCCCCAGGAGTTTCCCAAGAGTTCCCAGGAGTTTCCCAGGAATCCTTAGGGATTTCTCAAGTGTTTCTAGAAATTCTTGGGGGACTTCCTGGAGTTTCAAAGGAATTCCTAAAAATTTTGTCCGGGACACTACGCTTCTGTATTGCTACGTACTGTTTAACGCCGAATCCGAATCCTAAGTCACAGTTACTAAATGGGCAAAAAATTTTAAGATAGTTTTAAAAAACAGCTCGAAAACACAAAAAAATATCGATTTGTGAGATCATTTCTGAAACATTAATCAATCTAGCAATTCTGACTTCGGATTCGGATTTAGCGGAGAAAAATACCTAGGGGTGCATTTCCACTAGGGTAGTGTCTCTAAAATAAAAATGTTTTTTTGTGCTTATGTACTTAATATTAACAAACTTTTAAATAAAATATGAAATATAATTTTTATTCACTTTTCAATTACTGATTCGTTGAATTGATGATTTAGGTGATTTTTAATAATTTTATAGCAAATGTACCAAAAATTGCGTTTTTCCTATGGGAAATCATTTTTTAATTAATTTAAATCAACTTCTAGTTGTAAATTTGAGGTGCATAGAAACGAAGTTTTTTCTATCATAAGTTGAAAGATCCTTGTGAATGCAAACCATTAGACATTGATGTAGCAATGAAAGATATTAAACAGGGTTCCTGTACAAAAGTAGCAGTGTCTTAGGCGCGTCTTCTGTTCAACTTTTCATTTGTTTTTTTAAACTGTAAAATGAAAATGCTTTTTTATTGTCCTTCCATTAACTATTTAAGAAAAATATGATCTGCAAAATGTTATTTAAAAATTAACATTACTTTTGTATTTTTTGAAAAGAATATATAAACAAAATCATAAAAATACAAATTATTTCTGAAATAAAGAACTTTTAACCAACCTAAACATTAAATATGTTTTTTATTTCAGAGATTACTTCAATTTTTATAAAACATTCAACATTTTTAAATTTTCAGAAACCTGTATACATTAAAACCGTATAATATGAAAATCAGTTTTAAAAAATTGGTATTAAAATTTATTTCTCTTTTCAGTATTGCTTAAATGGAAAGTGCGTAGCGGAGCACGAGAACATCATTCCAGATTATACTCAAAATGTTCCCACCTACGTACGACGAGATAATGTTTATAATTCCGTCTCACAAAGTCGGCCATATTTCTCACAATACGGAAATACGACGGAATACAGGTAAATTTCTTATTTTATAGTTACAAAGATTTTAATAAAAGTTATACGTAAGAAGTTAAGTTGGCGTAAAAATCAACTTAATTGCTCACATTTAACTTTCTTTTCTCAATCGTTTCACAATTCTTGAATTTCGAACAGTTTTTTCTAAATATTGTAAGAAAAGAGATAGTAAATTTTACTAAAAGTATTGTACGTTTTAATCACTAAGCCCGTGAAGTGTTCCAAATGGTATCGCGCGTGACTAACAAAAATAGTTAAAAAATGGAGAAAATATCGTTTTGAGTTCTAGACCATTTTTAAAGTTTGGAAAAAGTGGTAAAGAGTTTTGATTTAATAAATAACAGGGTGTCTAGCAAATAATTCTTTTCAATTAGAATTCAACTAAGAAAAACAATAAAAAATTTAATAAAGAAAATTAAACAGTCTTAAGAAAAGGAAAAATATTTCAAAGAAATAGAAAAACGATGACTAAATGAGAAAATTTACTATAATATCAGGATTTACAAAAAATAGAATAAAAAAAGAAATGTCTTTACAAAAAAGAAATTAGAAACAAAAATTTAGAAAAATTCAGAATACATTAAAAAATGAAGAAAAATATCCCGAATGAAAGAAGTTTTGTAATGTATTGAAAAAATTATAAGATAAGATTAAAGGTTTAAAAACAGTTGAATAAACATTTTGAAACAGAGAAATTTTATAAATTTATTAAAAGTTCAAAGAATGATAAAAAAAGGTTATGAAAGAATGAATAAATTCGTTATCAATTAAATAAATAAAGTGAAATAGTTTATGAAACTAAAAACACCCAATAAAAAAAAATAATAAAGTATTATTTTGAAAAATGGGAGAAAACTTGAAAAAATTTAACAAGCTTTAAAAAAATATAATAAGTTACAAAAAATAATCAAAAATAAAAAAAATGTGGAATAAATTAAAAAGTTTAAGAAACACTAAGAATAAAATATGAAAATGTAAGAAGATAAGTAAAATGACTAAGAAAAGTAAAAAAATTGTTCTCAGAATGATGAAAATTTAAACAGAATATGAAGAAAACTGAAAAAAATTGTAAAGATAGAAAGATTTTTAAATCAATCAAATTTTTTAAAAATAGTATAAGATTTATATTTTGCAAAAATATTTTTAAAACAATCTACCAAAAAATTTTTTTAGAAATCTTAAAATTTAGGAATTTTATGTAAGTGTAAATAAATTTACGAAAATAATAATCTAAAATAATTTATCTACAAAATTTTAAGAAAATTAAGTTTTTTGTACAAAACAAACGAGCTAACCTAATACAAATCTTAAAAGATTAAATAAAAGTACCACTTCTTTCTTGCTTCCAAGTTATGAAAAAATAAAATTAATGAGACAATAAATAAATTTTTAATTTTAAAATAACTACCTATTTGGATAAATTTTACGATTCGTAAATTTGTAAAAAATTTCCAGAAAATAAATTTTTCCTAATACACTTATAAAAACAAAATTGTATATATATAAAGTTAAAGAAAATTCAAAAAAATCTATAACAGAGTGAAAAAGTAACATATTAAAAAAAATGCAAAGGAAATAAAAATTAAATTGTGATCAAAATTAAAAAGTGTGTAAAGTCACGTACAACGCCAACTGGAACGCCTAATTGTTAAAGCGGTTAAAAGACACGTACGAAAAATCAAAAGTTTAGTACAAGAAATTCTTGAATTTAGAAAAATTAATATAAATAATAAAAGCTTTTGAAAACTATTTAGTAGCTTTGCAGATTTTTTTAAAGTTAAATACTACGTCAATTCCATTAAAATTCTTTTAAAAATTAGAATTTATTTTTTTAATTCAGTCATCTAGTCAGAAAAAAAGAGTTTAACGAAAAAATTACCTACTTTTTGGTTTTTTGCTTAATCTGTCCATTTTGACACCTGAGAAGAAACTCTAAACTTGCTACATCAATTTCGATCGGGAACTGCTACAAATTTTTTCAAAACAGGTGCAAGAATTCAAAAAATGAAGTGCCCAAATTTTTCAGAGCATTTGACGACAAAAATTTATCCTAGTGAAAATGAAAGGTATAAAATTTCCTGTGACATAAAAAAAATCCAATGCCCTAAGTTAATTATGTCAAAAGTTACAACCATTTAAAAAAACTATTTCTTCATCTTTCGCTACAAAGTCTGAAAATAACTTTTTTTTACGATTTTACCGTGTCATCCATGGAAAAAAATATAAAGTGTACAAAATTTCATACAGACTAACAAAAAGTTAATGATTTAACTAAATTAGTTTTTAAAATATGATTTATTAAAAAATACCGTTCCTCCGTAATTCTTTGGATAATCGTCCATTTTTTATTTCACCAAAAAACAGTATTTTTCAATAAATCACATTTTAAAAACTAATTAAGATAAAAATTTATCTTCTGGTTACTCTATGTGAAATTTTAAACACTTTCTATTTTTTCATGGATGACACGGTAAAATCGTACAAAAAAGTTATTTTCAGATTTTGTAGAGAAAACTGAAAACAAAGTTGGTTGTTTTAACGGTTGTAATTTTTGACTTTAATTAACTTAGGGTATTCGATTTTTTTTAACACTGAAAACTTTTATGTATTAAAATAATCTGCAGCGCAATTGTTTTAAGTCAATTTCAGATTATTTAAATTCCATTTGGTATACAAAATATTTTATATTTTTTGAATTTTTGCATTTAAAAAAAAAAGTTTAGGGTTATTGATCGAAATTGATATAGTAAATTTATAGCCTCTTTTAGGGTATTAAAATAAAGGAATTAAAAAAAAAAACAAATAGTAGGGAACTTTTCCGTTTAAAGTAACTATAGACTAGTTTAAAAAATTTTGTATTTCGGTACTTTTGCCTTTTACTGTAAAGTGTTTTAGACAAATTCAAATCTTCTAGTAAAAATGAATTAATAAAATGTCATTTTTAATTTCATATTTGATATACAGGTATCCATGGGTTACAACTCGCAGCAACTTCGTTAATAAATATAAATACTCAACACCTTATACACCTGTTAATACCGTTAGTCCCTATAAACTTTATTCCCAAAATACAACACCCGTTTATAAAAAGACACAAAGCACATCATGGAAAAAGCCTCAGGTTAAAACAACAAGATACGTTAACAACAAGATTTATAATAGTCCCTCATATGCAACTACCACTGAAAAAACCTATGTCGTTCATAATTATGTGAAAACAAATTATCGCTCGACTGGTTTCCCAAAAGCAAGTTACCCACAAAGTAAAGTGACTTATCAAAAAACCTATCCGTACAAGTATAAAACTTCCGCCAGCTCGATGTCAATTTCATCAACAGCCAATGGAAATGGCACAAGTGAAGGTCAGGGTAAGAAAATTGTGACTGACAGTAACTTTTTTCTATAATTTCTCTCTCGCTCATTCTATGTGAGATCATTCTGCGTCTTTCTCATTTCGAGCATGTGGCTATCATCAAATTCTTTATCATTGTCTACTTTCGACTATAGCAGTCATTTTCCAATGGACTTAATGGCCCGAAATATTTTTATTCAGTGAATGATTAATTTATTATTCTTTGCCGATTAAATTCTGATGTACGTGTGTTGGTTAAATAATTGCTACGGAATGGATTTTTCAGCTCAATTTATATACGTTGATGTTTGTTGGATTGATTGCCACTCGTGTCAATGTAAAAAAAAAAAAAACATAACTGCCATTGGTTTCTTTTGCTGCTTTATACACTATTTTTCTACAGCGTTTTTCATAAATTTCACGCCGTTGATTAATGAAGCTGGGACTTTTATTTCTCAAACTTCCAAATGTTCGGAATATATGTTGCTTTCTCGACAACATTTGAATGAAACATTTGTCTTGCCTGTGTGGAAGAATAATACACCAATAACAAAACATTTCCATAACACTTTTGTATGCCTCATGTGACTTTTCTCCACTCTACAGTGATATAATTTATCTTCTTTGTTGCAGTCAACTCACTTCCAGACAGTGCTGACGATTATTTAATTTATTCTTGTATTATACTGTGTATTTACTTTAAGATATAACTTTTTTTATAAAGCCGTTTATAGCACCTAACATAAAGTAAGTAACTTAAAAAAAGGTATGCTTAAATCGTGTCACATAGCCTTATTGAAAAATCCTACATAGGATTCTATATGGATAGACTAATAGGAATTCATGTAGTTTCCTAGGTAGGATCCTATGTAGGTTACGAAAAAAATTTGGTACGCATTCCTACATAGAATCCTATATATGACCTGGACAGTAAAAAGGGTGTTTTAATGTTGGGTGATTCTACGTCAAAAATATCACAATCTGCAAGCGGTTCACAGAATTTAATGATACTTGGTGAAATTGTAGTATAATATGAGAAAAATTAGTCAGCAAAAGAAATTTTTAAAATATCATAAATTATAGGAGTTATACTACTTTGAATTTTGATAAAACATTTCTTAATTATTTTATATCTCGGTCAATTTTTAACTGATTTTGACCCACCAAATTCTTCATAAAATTGTGTATTTTTAGAAAATTATAGAGCAAAAAACAAAACTTATTATTTAGATAGTAAAAAAGTGAAAATAAAACTTTATTTATATTTTTTTTCAATTTTGACCCAATTTTTTAATTTTTTTATTTTTTAATAATATTCCCCTTTATTTCATCTTTATTTTAAAATAAAGATCATCCTGGAGACTTTATTAGATCTTGTGATATCGTCCTTTTAGTATCATCATCTCAAAGAAAAATACTACGTGAATTTGTGTTTATACCTTCATTTGTTTTTCGACATTTTTTTAAATTAGAAACTATTTACTGTGAAGATTTCTTTTCAATTTCTTTATGAAATGAAATGAAAATTTAATAATATACAAATTTTTACGTCCTTCCAAATTATTATTATACAACAAGACGAACAAAAAGGACATCTATAAATAAATTTCTTCAATTATTAACGTTTCGAAGCTGAACCCAGCCTCCTCTTCAGAATTTTATTGTGTTATTTTCAAAAACATATAAATTTCACAATCTCGTCAAGCCATCAACACATTATACAGTCAAAAAAATACGTCAAATATAAAGCATTTTATTTTTTTATATATAAAAACGATTCCAACCGTCATTGCAGTCACAGGTTACCATTTTCCAATAACACATTGCATATTGAAGTCAATAATTACAATAACTTTTTTTTTTTTTTTTTTATAAAATTTTGTATTCAGTATAATTATTAAAGTTTTTTTCAGTTTTTTAATTATAAAATATTAGCTTGCTTCAAAATTTGTTTCATTCCGATGAGAGAAGGTGGTAACCTTCCTCATGGAATAAATATTTAATAATTTTTAATTATATACTGAATAATTATAATTATAATTATAATTTTTAATTATATACTTTAATAATTATACTGAATACAAAATTTTATAAAAAAAAAAAAAAAAAAGTTATTGTAATTATTGACTTCAATATGCAATGTGTTATTGGAAAATGGTAACCTGTGACTGCAATGACGGTTGGAATCGTTTTTATATATAAAAAAATAAAATGCTTTATATTTGACGTATTTATTTGACTGTATAATGTGTTGATGGCTTGACGAGATTGTGAAATTTATATGTTTTTGAAAATAACACAATAAAATTCTGAAGAGGAGGCTGGGTTCAGCTTCGAAACGTTACACTGAGAAAATAAGTTGACTAAATACAACCAATTTTTGATTAAATTTAGCAGAGAGAGGTTGTTGATATAGCACCTGCAAAGCACTTAATTGATTTTAGCAGAGCATATGCTCCGGTATCCTAGAAGTTTGATTGTCATCGCCAGTGTTTTGTTTGTTTTGTCCCGAGGAACCCTAACCTAGAAATAAAGCTCCTTGGCTAAAGGCTTATTTTCTCAGTGTAATAATTGAAGAAATTTATTTATAGATGTCCTTTTTGTTCGTCTTGTTGTATAATAAAATTTAATAAAATTGTTATTCTATTAATAGATTTTGAAATAATGATTAATTTTAAGTTAAAATAAAAACATTTAATTGAAAATTAAGTTCAATTTAATTAAATAAATTAAACAATGCAATGCAGAAATTATTCTGCTTCTGAAGAAACCTTTGAATTTCATGTTCAAGAATCATCGAAACGAACGCGATAGATTTCAGGACATTTACCTGAATTTGTATATAATTAAATCAGTCATACTTGTTTTGTTACAAATTTTTTAATATTTAAAAATTTTGAATTGAACAAAACTGTTTACTAAATAAATCATTGTTTGTATAATTAATTATTATATTATATTGTTATTAAATAAATAATAATTTTATTGTTATTAAATAAATAATAATTTAACTACCTAATTGATTTAATTATATTAAAATTAAGTTTTAATTACATGTTTTTATTTTTACTTAAAATTAATAATAATTTCCAAATCTATTAATAGAATAACAATTTTATTAAATTTTCATTCCATTTCATAGAGAAATTGAAAAGAAATCTTCACAGTAAATAGTATCTAATTTAAAAAAATGTCAAAAAACAAATGAAGGTAAAAACATAAATTTACGTAGTATTTTCCTTTGAGATGATAATACTAAAAGGACGATATCACTAAATCTAATAAAGTCTCCAGGATGATCTTTATTTTAAAATAAAGATGAAATAAAAGGGAACATTATTAATAAATTAAAAAATTAAAAAATTGGGTCAAAATTGAGAAAAAATATAAATAAACTTTTATTTTCACTTTTTTACTATCTAAATAATAAGTTTTGTTTTTTGCTCTATAATTTTCTAAAAATACACAATTTTATGAAGAAATTGTTGGGTGACTCATCAAAATCGGTTAAAAATTGACCGAGATATAAAATAATAAAGAAAATGTAGCATAAAAATTCAAAGCATTATAACTCCTACAATTTAAGATATTTTGAAAATTCTTTTTGATAACTAATTTCTCTCATATTATACTACAATTTCACCAAGTTTCATTAAATTCTGTGAACCACTTGCAGATTGTGATATTTCTGACATAGAATCACCCTGTTTAAATTTTTTTTTTCTAATTCTACGCACAAAAAGGCACATTCTTTTTCTTAACAATTTTTTTCAAAAGCCAGTTGTTCTCAAGTTACCAACAATTGAAAAAGGCTATTTTTATAAACAAATGATCATATCTTCCTTAAAAATTATTGTAGAGAGATTTTTAAAAAATCGTTTGAAAGGTGATAAAAAATGCTTTCAACTGCCATTTATAGAATTGAAATGTGATAATTTGTTCAAAAATTGTATCAATTAGAAATTTTTCAAAACAAGTGAACATTTTTTTCTTTTATTTTAAGCATTTTTTTTAGCATTTATTTTAAGCATTTCACTCATTTGTAACCTTAAATCTGATGCTTTTTTTTAAAGATGTTATAATTCTTAGACTAATTAATAAAATATTTATCAGAACTTATTAGAAATATTAATCATTTAATTCTAAACACAGAAAAGATGGATTTATTATAAAATTTAATTATTTTAAAGATATACTCTAATTTAAAATATTTATATTTGTAAAAAGTTTCACTATTTTTCGAAGCTTATTACTTTTTTGTGGAACCTCCTACAAGTTTGAGGTTTTGAATATAATTTAATATTAATATAATCTACCTGCCTATAAAGTTTGACGAACGTGTTCTGCTTCGTTTAGGAAATATTAAAATTTTTAAATTTCTTACTCAAAAAGGTTAATTTTGTTTTTTTAAGTAAACACAGCAATTTCACATCGTTCCATTTGTGTACTAATCTAATTTAAGTAGAACGATGCGAAATTGCTGTGTTTACTTAAAATATTAAAATTAACCTTTTTTACTAAGATATTTTAAAATTTTAATATTTCCTAAACGAAGCAAAACACGTTCGTCAAACTTTATAGGCAAGTAGATTATATTTATATTAAATTGTATTTAAAACCTCAAATTCAAAACCTCCTCTAAAACAAAACTTTTTACGAAAGATTTATACGAGTTTTGTATTACAAAATTTCTAATAAATAACAATCAATACACAAAATACAAAGCTTCCTGAATAAAAAACACTTTTGGTCATGGATTTTATGGAAAAACATGCATTTCTTAAATTTCATCTGCCATTTTGTATTTTTCATTATAAATTTCAATAATGCAACACGAAGTCTATTATCAGTGATCAAAAGTGCTCCAAAAAACATTTACAGATGAACATAATTACTGAAAAATGTTCTTGATTAGGTATAAAACTATTTTTTGAGGTTACGGTGCAAATTTAAAAAAAAAAGTTTCACCCAAGGCTTAAAGCGCAATTCCTTCTGAGAATTTCAAAAACACAAAAAAAGGTTAATATCCGTTGAGATTTGACTTGTAGACAGGCTTGTGTCCAGCAGTGTCCTTTTTTCCATTGTAAAATGGATCGCCTGCATCTCCTCCAAAACTGAATAGACCGAACTTGCAATTAACCGAAATTTAATCGTCCGAATTTGTAATTCTCCGAACTTGCATTTGTTAGAATTTGTAATCATCCGAACTTGCATTTATCCGAACTTTCAACTTCCCGAATTTACATTTGCCATAGCAAATGCGAGTTCGGCGATTTTAAAGTTATGACAAATGCAAATTCCGGAAATTAAAAGTCCAGACAAATGCGAGTTCGGATAATTAAAAATTCGGACAATTAAATTTCGGTTAATTGCAAGTTTGGTTAATTGAGTTTTGGAGGAAGTACATGTGACCCCTAATATAATGTTGGCAAACCTGCATGGTTACTGATGTTTTGCGCAGACTCGAATATATGTTTGTAATACGATTTAAATTATTTTAAGTTACTTTATGTTACGTGGTGTAAACGGCCTCTATGCCAGACATAAGAATGTAAAAAAAAAACGAGCAGAAATTATCCCTTTTCGCGAAAACTTCAAACTATTGAATGTTTCTTATTTAAAATAATTTTCAGGGAATAATTATTATAATTAGAGTGATAAAGTGTACTTTGTAAAACTTAATACAAGTTTTAAAAAATTGTAACAAATGGGGTAGACGCCTTTAAGCACCAGGCGGCAAGGAACGCTGAAATGGTCATTTTCCACACTAGTGACGGAATTTAATTATTTTACCGCACCGATGGAAAATGATATTTTTCTCACTAGTGAAGGAAATGATCATTTTTGAAAATTGTAAAAAAATCGGTTTTTTTCCACTAGTGACTTCTTCTGCTAGTATCGGAAAAATGCTCATTTTATCACTAAATAAAAAAACAGTTTTAAAGACGTCAAAAAAAAACTTGAATCCAAAAAAATGTTAATAAACTTCAACTATTTCTCATTCCACTTTCTCTTTTTTGTAAGAGTCTTCTTTAACGTCTAATTAACTTTTATAAAGTTAGTTATTCACTTTACAAATGTTTTCTTCATTTCTAAGTTATTTTTTAACATTTCCATTTAATTTTCATAAATTTCTATTTATTTTCTTTAATTTCTAGTCATATTTTATAACTTCCCTAATAGTTTTTTCTACTTTTTTGTTTCTTTCTTTTATTTATTTATTTGTTTTTTTACTCTTTTTACTTCTCACAAGGTAATTCTCAAATACATTTTAAGTTACCAATTTTATTACTCTAGTAATTTTTCTGTATTTTTCTTTCTCTCTTTTTAGGGACTTACACTAGTGTTAAATGCAATTCCATACTCTAACATTTACACTTTAGTGTATCACTTCATTTTTATTTTTTTCATTCTTTCTTTAAGGAGTACATCATACTCTCCTTATACATTTTCTCGGATGGTAGAAAAAGGAAAATAATAAGATTTGAATAACATTCTTTTGTCTGATTGTGAGTGATATTAGGTATAATTTCTAAATCGAATTTGTTTTTGACCATAATTAAAAACATAATCGGAATTTTAGTAATTTTAAACGATTCTTGTGAATTAATTTAATTTAAGTTTTTTTTTTCAAATTATAGTTATTATAAAAGCATCATATTATTATATATTTAGGGGAAGGTGGGGCAAAACCGCTAGGTTTAAATTTACTGATGCACACATTTTTAACTATACATTCAATTGGAGTCATTTTTGTTTGTTACGCGACTAAAACTAACCAGTAACAGATTTTAATAGTCGTTATTACATTTATCATAATCATAATTACATTATTTAATTGAATTTTAAACATTCAAATTAGCGGCTTTGCCCCAACTGTCGGGGCAAAGACGTTTTTGCTAATATTATTATTGCAAATATAATAAATGATCTAAAATATACTCTAAATAACATTTATTGGTGCAATAATTATAAAACATAAATATTTTACAGATTTTTTAAGATATTTAATCGATTTTATTGAAAATAATGACGTCTTGTATTTTTAACCTCATATTTTCAATTTAATTATTTTTTATTTTGTTTCAAAATCTACTTTATCGACTTTTCAAAAATAGAATGTTTTTTAAATAACCATGCGAAAATATGATTAAATAATAATGCTTATTTAATATTCAAAATTCATAATTTTTTTTTCGAATTAGTAGTAAACGCTAATAAATAATTTAATGATTAAATAATAATTATAATAACAATAAATTTAACAGACAAAAATACTTATTTGTTTTGATGAAAAAATGCAGGTTAACAGTTGATTAGCATGAAGTTTACATCATTTAAAATTACATGCTAATGCAGTTTTTAATATTCAATTGTTTTTTATGAAATATTTTCCAAGCGTCTTTGCCCCAAACGACAAACCTTTTTTTAATTTAAAATTTTATATATTTAGATTGAAAATTAAACCTGGATTCCACAGAGATTGTGTAGATAAATGATCACTCTATTAGAACGTGACATTTAAAAATTTTTAAAATTCACATTTAGATTCAAAATTTACTAGTTTTAATCAATAAAATTTTCATCTCATACTTGTAAAAACGATTTTTTGGGTATATTTGCTAAAGCATTTTATATTTTCAAGATTTTTTTTTATAAAACAATGGCTCCAGTTACAATTATGATAAACTTTAAACATAAGTTGAAACGGTCTAGAAATAAGGGAGATATTTTGAAAAACGTCTTTGCCCCGCTTAGCGGTTTTGCCCCACTTTCCCCTAACCATGATATCATTTTCTACTCTTTTTCAAATTTTATAATGCCTTGTTATAAAAAAATTTTTAAATGGCACTTTTTATATCCATGTTTTCTCTAAACACGCTTTTATCATTGTTATTTTCTTTAAATATCTATAAATAATCTTTTACAAATTTATAATTATTATTTTTTCATGTAACAGCTTTATATATTTTATCATGAATTAAAATCTTAAATTAAAGGAAGGAGTTAAAAAGCTTTTTTAAAGGTTTTTTTCTACATGTAAATGCAATTTTTTATGTCTAAAAAATAAATTAAACAACAACAGATAAAATATCAGTCAAAAATAGTTCTGTTTTGAGAACTTGACCGAATCATTATGAACTAATGATAGAAACGATAATAGGTAATTGAAATAAAAAATATAATATACAGAAAAATATGAATAATCTTTTGTTTACTTACGAATGAATTAAATAATTATATGTTTAAAATTATCTGAGATTTCATTTTTACACTTCAATATTTATTATATATTTTTGCTGATATGAAGAATTTTATCTTATTAAATATAAATACTGACAAAAGTTTTATCAGCTATTGAATAGAACGAATAAACTAAACTTTTCTATACCATAAAACACTATGTTAATATTCATATTTATTCAAATTTAAAAATTTCAGATTGTTATTAAGCACAATGATCCAATTTAAACGCATAACTTTTTTTAATCTAAAGATAAAACTTCTGAATAATAAATTAAACTATGCACCATAATAAATTTTTTCTCTACATTTTTTATTTGAACTATTTTTATCAAAAGTTTCATTTCAAGAAAAAAAAATTTAGTTCAGTGCACTAATAATTATTAAAATTCTACAAAATATCAGAGCAAAGAAAAAAAATTATTTTAGTTTTTAATAAATGTCATTTTACATTTTAAAGTGAAATGCGATCCAGGTGAAGTGATCAAGGTCAAAGTTTTGAATATCTAGAATTTTAAAAAGACTTTTGCTATTCAAAAATTTTACTTAAGTCATTTTACCTGAAACGTCCCATAAGTAAAATAAAAATATAAGTTTATGAAATGAATTTTAAGTTTAAATAAACAATTATAAACAAAAAATTAAAAGTTCGTCTAAGAGTTGAAAAAATAATTGAAAATTATGAAATAGAAGAGGACCACCCAACAGTAGATAATGGCAAACAGTAGATAATTTTAATTTTCTAAAAAATGATTTTAAAATTTTAATTCAGCTAATTATAATAGGATTTAAGGAATAAAATAAGGTTTCTGAAAGAATATAAATAATGACCGTGTAAAAATAAAAAAAACAGTTTTTGAACGTTGAAAAAAATTAACCTGAAATAGGTATATTTATATTTGAGAAACGTAAATTTGATCAAAAACGCCACCATATGCCACCACGAAGTGTTAGTTTTTTCTTTATTCATAATTATTAAGACACTTTTTTGAACCAGTGTGAATTTCAACAGTAGATAATAACCCATTATAAAACTGTCAGAAGTTGAGGTTATGTTTTGATAGCATTTTCTTGTTTTCAAAACATTTTAATTTAGTTTGAACACTTCTGTATGAATTGTAACTAATTTCCGCTAATTTGGTTAGGCGTGACAAGATTTCTCCTATTTCTAATATTTTATTAAATTACTAAAGAATAAAAAACTTTTACGTGAAAAATTTTTTAAGAATACTTATAAAGGAACTGTATTACGGGTAAAAAGCTGTTCCACAATTTACATTTTTCAAATAAGAAAGGATTATCTACTGTTGACAGGAGGTAATTTTTGAGTAAATTTTTATCGTATTATAAATATACATATGATAAATAAGTGGTTAATTTTAGGCCTATTTTTCTAATTGTGATAATTAATTGAATAGATTAGCTTTATTTTAGTGTTAAACATTTTATTAATTACTTTAGATTAAAATAATTACACCTAAGGGAAGTTTTTACTATCTACTGTTGGGCAATCTCCCATATAGCAAGGGAAACCGCTCAACAGTAGACAGAAAAAAATTCTTACAGGTGTAATTATTTCAGTTCGAAGTAATTAATAAAATGTTTAACATTAAAACGAAGCTAATCTATTCAATAAATTAATTCAATCAACAAAATAAGCTTAAAATTAACTACTTATTTATTTTAAGTATTTTTATAATACGATAAAAATTTACTCAAAAATGACTTCCTGCTAACAGTAGATAATCGTTTCTTGTTTAAAGAATTTAAATTGTGGAACAGCTTATGTCAAGCATGAGCAAAAATATAAGATTGAATAAATAAAATTTATTTTAATAAATTGACTTATCCAAAAATTGAAAAAGATACGTTAGTGATGATCCTCAACGAAGTCTTTATGCTTTTTGCCTTTAGCAGGATTCTCGATGATCATTAAGAATCTGCACGTCAGTTACAAAATTTTCCATCATCAAACGATCATCTCCAGAAATGGATTAATGGTTTTGAATTCACCAACTCCATGGTTATGACTTCATTAAAGATATAAAAATCAATAGATCAAAAAACAAACACCACACTATAAAAAATAATTAAAAAATTTACTATAAATCACACTTTAACGCAAATATTCCATTTGGCACTAATAATTTGCATACCTCTAAAATACATAAACCATTCTTAGAGCGTGGTGTAAATTATACAATTATAAACATTCAATGGCTCATAATTGACTAACTAATTAAAATTCTGCCCTCCTACGAAAAGCATCGATGCCCCCAAATCTCAGATTCTCCCCTCTTCAATTATAGATACGTCAATCTTTCAATCGTAGGAAGAAATCTATTTATAATTATTAAGAAGTACACAGCTTTGAAATATTTTAAGAAAGCAGTTAAATAGCCAGAAAATAATATTTTAAAACTATTTTTTAGAAAATTCAAATAATCTACTGTTTGCCAAATTGTCTAGGGTGGTATTCACTATAAATTTAATATTTAAAAATCATATCAAGATCTATAAGATTTCTGGCTCGAAATTGTTTCGGATAAAGAAAAATCTTCTTTTTCAAGTCTTATAATAAATTATTTCTGTATTTTAGAAACAGAGGCCGATGAATGCGAGGACGTGGCGACTGATTGCGCGGAGCTGATCGACAGGCTGAGACTATGGCTGTGCCATCTGCAATCAGTGAGAAGCCGTTGTTGCGCATCCCTCAAGGGAATCTGCAATAGTTAGAGAGAAAAAACAGAAGTTGGTGCTCATTAAGGGCGCTAACCTGTGCAAATGTCCATTTTGTATAAAATGCGAATAATGTCGATAAACCGTCGACTGGACTTATTTTCCGTGCACTAGTGAAAAAATGAAAGTTTTTTTTTTTTTAACAAAGAGAGCAAGGAACAGTTGAATCCCTCGCAACAATCGTCTATCTTCCTTATCCCTAAAGTCCTCTCACTTTAAAGAAAAAAAAAATATATATATATATATATCAGAAGTAGTCCGAATCAGGCTTCGGAAAAAAGTTCCTTATTACTCAATTAAGGACAAATCGGAATCAGGCCTGAGATAATTCGGAAATAAATCTGATTATAAAAATTTTACAAACAAAATGAAACGCAAGCTGTGTGTGTAAGTGCTGTTCGTTTATTCAATATTTTTTTTTATCTCGTCTTGCTGTTAGAGTGTATGCTAGAGTCGATACAGATTCTTTTATTTGCGTTAGAATCTATTAAATTGACTTCCGTCCGGAAACGCGAGTCGTCCTTCATTTTCATTGTTTCCTTATCTTGTAAACTAAGATTCATAAATGCCTTATCCGCAAGCTTCATTTGCTTTTCATGATTATCAATGTAAAACAAATAAATGCCAAGGTTAAGATTTTTTTGAACCTCAGTATACTTTTATGTCTAATTTTTTTTTTCTTCGTGTAACTTAATTATTCATATTTAAGTACTCGATTGACGACATGGCGCAAGAACGTCAGTTCATTAGCCCTGACAATGTGACATTGGCGAGACCAACAATAGAAATCGCTTATCAATCAGCGTTTTACAAACGAAAACTTTTCAAACGAAAATTTTGTAGAGTAATAATAAACAGTAGTAAGTAATGATAAAATTGTATCATTTTATTTTACCTTTCTTACAAGATATAGTTTTAATTAATTATTTGCGGTAATCATGTTAGAAAGTTAGAAAAAATATTGAATAAGATTTTAGGTTATGCGATGGAGAGTGACGTCACTGGTGAAGGCAAAATTTGTCCGTCAACTTTCTCTAACAATTAAGAATATTTTAAAACCAAATTTTGTAGAATTACTTAAAATATGACTAGGAAGATCTTTCTGACGTAAACATTAATTTTTTAAATTTCCGAAAATCAGAAAATTTAAAACAATTTAATTTTAAGGCAAAATTTAAAGAAAATTGGTTAGGCAGACCTTCCTAATATTTTAAGTATTTCTAAAGAATTTAGTGTCAAATTATTTATTATTTTTAGATAAGTTTTACCAACAAATTTTGCTTATATCAGTGACGTCATACTCCACCATATGCCCATAAATAAAAAAATTTATTAAAAAATTGTCTATAAACTGGCGTCAAATATTGAATTATTAATTTATTTTAATAGACTTCTTTGCATTTATACAACTAAAGGTGAACACATGTATATTGCAACGTGTACAAAAATGAATTTTAACTTTACGTAAATAATAAATTTAGATTCTTAAGAATTCTGTCGACTTGTTTATTAATTTATACATAATAAATTTTTAAATTTAATTTTATCTAAATTTGAAAAACTTATGTAAATTTATAGCTTAATTATAACCAGTTAATATTAAATAATTTATTTACTGCCTTTTCTGTTTTAAAAAACTAATTAATTTAAATTATTATTATTTAAATAAATTTTTTTTCTGTTTTTTTGTCTACAACCGAAAATTTGTGAATAAATCAATTTTAAACACATTTAAGTTTTAGTTTCATTTCTTGTGAAAAAAGACATACCTATGAAAATTTATTTCTGTCATCATTTTACACCATAAGAGACATTTGAAAAAAAAGAAAAATTCGAGGAGAGATGGATCAAGAAACATAAATGAGTATTAATATGGTATTTTATACAAATATTGACTGATAAAGTGCTAATTACCTATTTTTATCTTATAAATACTGGAAAATGGTAAGAGGTAATAAAAACAAGTTTTAAGAATCATATCTAATAACATTGTATATTTACCTTGCAATAACAGCCACACTTCGACATACGTATTTCTTTAGTTATTTTAAAAACTTATTAAAATAGGTGAAATAGATGATACAATTGATTAAAATAAAAGTTCACTAGTGGAATAAAATATATAATTTATATATCGACAATATTTATTGTCTTTGATCCAAAAATAAAATCTTTTAAGGGCATGTGGTAGAGAATGACGTCAAAATCGCGGGATAATAATGCATTCGTAGTTTCGCTTTTTCTCCTCCAAAAAGAAGAATTTTCAGATAAAATTTGGAGGATGGAAGGTTTAGGTGCCAAGGAATTCTGATCAAGTCCAAAAATTTAACAGTTTTCAGTTTTCATGTAATTTTTCTGAAGATGAAAATTATCAATTTTGACTTGCAAATTTATTCAGTATGGCCGTCAATACATGTGAACGTGAATCACGTGATCTCTGTGTCGATATATTGCGACCATTGCGAGTTTTAGAATCGAGTGCGTGCAATCGATTGTCGAGTTGTTGTTCATAACTTCATATGTAACTTATGATATTGATTTTATTTTACCAAATGTTTCGGTTATAATATATTAAAACAGATATTCATTATGTTTTTTTTCTGGAACTCTTTGCTATTTGTATTTTGAAAATTATTGGAAGTATAATATACAACTCTGTCGATCAATGTATTTTTTTTTGCAAAGTCACACAGAAAATCATTATTAATCTGGGTCCTTATTATTTTCTTGCAGAATAACAGTGCTATCATAGATGCAAGAAACAAATGTATTTATTTATTTAGCCAATTTATTTATGCATATGTATATGAACATAAATATATAGAAGCAACATATTTTAGGTTATGTTTAAAGTGAAAATACAATAAGGAACTCTCACTGATTGTTAGTATGCAAACTGACACTTGGTCTTCACTACATCTAAAATAATAATATATAAAAATTATATCAGTGTACACTAATGACATTCATTGTATCTAAAATATTCAATAACAATTATTTTTGATTCTCCAAATAATTATAAAAGTATTCAGGATGAAACGATTATAAACATAACCTAAAAATTTTTTCTGCTTCCTTTATAGAGCATAACATATTTTCCATCTATTTGCTAATTAGGAATAATTTTAAAAAAACATTTACGTATATTATGTTATTTAGTCTTTTGCAACAATTTTTCTTGTATGTTTAATTGGCAAACTTTTTGTTTGTATTAATTCTCTTATTTTTTATAAATAATTTATTTTGTAATTTACTTTCTTATTTTGCTAAAAAAACTCTATATAAATATATTGTAATAACATAATTTTTTAGATAATTTTATGAATATATTTTTCATTAGTACATCTGCATACCGATACGTCATTACATACTGATTATTAATATGTATCAACTCATAGAAGATAATTATTAGTACTCGTAAGCAGATAAATAAATAATTTTTTGTACTTTTTATTTAGTTGTATGTTTTTGTAGCTTAAGTAGAAAAAAAATTCTTTCATACAAAGAAATAATAAGTGATAATAAAATAAAACAATCATAATTTTATCATTTTGCAAATGCTTATAAGATAAATGCACTAAGTTATCATCGCTGCTTTATAGTTATCGGCACTTCAAAAATTTCACAGAATATTTTTTAAAAATTATTTTAAAATTTTACACTTGATGCCATGTAACTTCAAAAAAGTAACATCAATAATTACATGTTTTTTAAAATAATTTTGAAACATTATCTCCTAAAATAACTCAAAACAAGTGTAGTATAGAAATTACATAACGTAAAATTATCTTTAAAAAATACATTTTTTTGTAAATCTACATTTTTGTGAAATTTTAGTGCTTTCCCAGTGGGCAAAAATCCATGTTCGTTCTAAAAATGTTTTTAAAACGTTTCATGTCGGCAAATAATGTTCTGGAACATTATTCGAGCATCCATGTTCCAATAACGTTCCAGAACATTATTTGGCCGACATGAAATTTTTGCCCACTGGGTTACTTTTAAGTTAGTGGAACAATTCCTACAAAAAAATATTTCTAGCTTTGTTTTTCTTTATTGTACTCTAGAAAAAATACTTCATTTAGCAAAAAGGATAAAAAATTTTTTTACATAAATTTATAAGTAAACAAACTCTGATGCACAAAATAGCCTGAGGGCATCTATTTTGTGCACGATTTTTAGTTTCTATAACTCCGACAAAAACATTTTTAATTAGCTAACTCATAGGACACCTTTAGAAGGATGTACACAACATAACTGTATATAGTTAAATTTCTTATTTTCTTAAATTCTAAATTTTAATAAAGCACAGAGTGAAAGAAGAGCGGCTTTGTACACAAAATAGCCCAGCTCTACGGTTTTATTTGCTTATTTTACCATTGCATTAAAACTACTTTTTTTTTCTTACTTTGCAAATGCAGTTCCTTATTTTCTAAATTTGTACACTAGAACTCCTATGGAGCGGACAGCTCGGGGGTGTGTCCGCTCGATATGGTAGGTCACCTCTAAACTTCTTCTTTAGTGTAATGTTTACTTATTTTGCCACTATCTTTTTTAAAAAAGTGCGGCTTACCTACTTTGCAAATAAATTTATTTATTTACTTTCTAAGTCAATTTACTATATTTATTTCCTTATTTGGCAAATAAATATTTATTTGCATATATATTCATTCATATGATTCTTTTTAATTATTATTATTTTTTTTTTGCTTATGTTGGAACCGTCTTTTTAATTTTTGTCACTTTTTGACATTTTCTTTATTTATTTTTTAATTTATTACATTTTTTTTATTTATTTACTGACAACTCATACTTTTAAAAGGTTTGTTGTGCAAATGCTTTTACTAATATTTTGATTTTATAATTTTTCACTCAACCAAATTTTCTTTCATTATACTAATTTTTAATTCTTTTTCGATATAAGAAAGGGAAATTTCCCGTTCATGTTTGAAATATATTCCAAATAAATGTATTTTTATACATGTTTTACCAACATATTTTTCATTTATTTGACAATTAGGAAATAGGTTCTTTTATTTGTTTTTTCGTTAAATTGCAAATTCATATTTTCTAATTGTTTGATCTTCCCATTTTTATATAAATATATATTTGCTTATTTTACTATTAGATTACAAAAATTGTGTAACTACCCTGCCCTCTCAACTGACGCATTTCATGATCGTCCCCTATACTTATTTCCGTATTTTGTAAATTCATATTTTTTAATATATTTTTTTTTTGCAATATTTTAATTTACTTGCTTATATTACACCATTGTATTCTACAAAATTGTATTTATTACTTTTATATATCTATTTCAAATGCCTTTTTTATTATTCTTTTTTTTTTGCTTATGTTGCAAACATTTTGTTTAACTTTTTGCAAATTTGAAAATAAGCCGATTATTTTATTTACTTTTTTTGTAAATTCATATTTTTTCATTATTTCTTTTGCACATTTTTTATGTACTCGCTCGTTTTAACCCTTTAAGTGTAACGTGTTTTTCGGCACCCTTAAACTGTAACGCTGGATGACTTGTGCCTTTCGCTTTAAAAAGTGCTCTAAAGAAATCCGGGAAAATTCAGTCTTACATCGACTATCCTAGTATAAGTACTAATCATTATATTGCCGATATGTTCATTTGTTTAAACAATACAAAAGTTTAAACAAATAAAAATAGTACAAATTTCAATTTTTTAAGATTGGCAAGGGCACAAGTGGCTCAGCGTTATAGCAAATGGCTAGATACCCTTATATATGGGAAAACGTGCCCTAGCTCCAAAAAATAAAGTTTGGTTTTTTATGTCAACCGAGAGATTTTTACTTGCTCTTTCATTTCCAAAAATAAAAAATTGTTGTTTTAAGAACTTTATGTGATATTAAGCAAAAAGCGTAGGTCTTTTGCATTGGTTTCAATGCATTGCTGCAACTTTAATCGCTCACCCTGTAAAATTGGCATTTGGGAGCTAAGGCACGTTTTTTCGTGGACAGTCACATATTTTCATTTGCTTATTTTGAAAATATATTTTTAAATTTTTTCACCTTTGAAGATATTTTTTTTTTATTTGATTATTATGCTAATTCACATTTTTTAATTGCTTGTTTTGCAAATCTGTTTATTCATTTACCTATTTTACCAGTAAATTAAAATTTTTTTCTGATTATTTTTTAAGTGCGTTTCTCCTACTGATTTGTTTGTCTTGGAAAATGTATGTCACTATTTTATTTATTTTGCAAAAATGTATTGTTCTTAGTTGTTTATTTTACCATTTTTTTTGTTCATTAACTGATAATGCAAATATTTTTTTATATTCAAATTTTCGCAGCCTTGTGACGTCAAAGATATTTGCCAATCCCGGCGGAGCTAAATATATGACATTTTTTCACAGAATTTTCTAATTTTTTTTATTTGTTTCCTTAATATGCAAATGTACTGTTTTCTTTATATTGAAAAATTTCAGATTTATTTATTTCTTTCATTATTTCTATAAGGCCATATAATGTTTTGAAATTTATTGTTTTTTTTCTTTTTGTTTATTGCTGAATTGCACACAGACATTTAACAATTTGTATATTTTTCACTAGCTTTAGATTTTGTAAAATTATTGGTAAACAACATTTATAGTTCAATTCAGTTTTAAACTTATGTAGGTTTGGGAAAACAGTTTTATAAATGTTGGTATTTCTAAATTATAAATAAAGTACTAACCCTTAATATCTTTACTGAGAAAAAGAAATTGTTAGATTTACAAATCGGATTATTAATACTTAACTGACAAATCCAAATTGTTGTTGTAGCAAGGTTTTTGTCATCTTAACAATCTGCGATTATTGTAGTAACAAAAATTGTGTTAACTAAAAAAACTGTTACTGCAACAATACAAAATTGGTAAGATGACAAAAACTTTGCTGAAACAACAAATTGGATTTATCAATACGATAATTATTAACAATGCGATTTGTAAATCCAACAATTCTCTTTTCTCCGACATGCTTTTTCAGACCTTATACCTCTATTCCAGAGTCAATCTACAAACTCAAAGATTAATATTTTAACATTTATTAAAAAAAACTTGCAATACCGAAAAATATTCATCATGCAAGAACAGATTGTTATAGAAGAGTCGAATCTATCTATGTATATACACACATAGGAATTTATTTTGAATTTATACATATATGTAAATGTAAATAAAGTCTGGATTAAAAGTATTAGGGTACAGTTCTATGTAAAAAAAATGGGTGAGAAATTTTATTTAAGGTTATCTTGACTCACAATAATTTAAAGTAAATATAGATTTTAAAATATATTTAAATATATAATATTATTAAATATATTACAAAAGATTAATATTTACTTTCTATTATTGTAGGAAAAAAATGCATGAGGAAAAAATATTTTTTATTTACATTCTTCGTTACTCTATGCTATTATATAAATAGTTCCCTTACTCCAAATACCCTTTTAAAATAAGTATATAAAGTCAAAGTATGACTTTCTACAAAGCTTAAACCACTAAATGGGAAATTACAGGAATTATAAATTGTTTACTTATTCTACTAAAATATCATCAAATAACGACTTCTTTTATTCATAGATTACTGGAACGATATTTACGCTAAAAAACTGCAGGCATTGAATTGGTGTTTTAGAATGGAATAAACATTAATTCCTTAAAAAGTTTGTAGTACCTGAATAAACAAACAAGAAGTTTTATATTATGAAAATATTATTTAAATACAGAGAAAACAATTAAACTGGGTTCATTTCATAAACATTTTGTTTACTCGTAAACAAAAAAGTTTTTCGAAGAAATTATAAGATTGGATAAATTTGAATTTGATGTAAAACAAAATCGGGCAAGTACGAGTTACACCCGTACCAAAATCTACAGTTCCATACATGTACGAAACAAAGATATACCTTATTAACAAACGGAGAGCTCCAATTTGGTACAAAATATATGTATTTTCACGTGTAGATTACAGGAAATTATAGCGAACATGATCTAGATTGATAGTCAAAACGTTGTCGAAGAAAATCTGCAAATTTTCGAAAAAAAATGTTTTTCCCTTAACTTAGACATTATTTGAGCTAGAGGGCTAAAATTTGGTATATTTGTATATTTTTAAGTACAGATTATGAAAAATAATTAAAACGTACAGATTATGAAAATACTTCTACCTTGAATTACATGAAACATTTTCTTAAGGACACATTTTATTTCATATAAATAGCATAAAAATCAGGAAACTTTTGTTGGAGGGGGCCTTGAAAATTTTTATTGTGTTTCAGGGTTCATGACAGCCTTGACCATAGGTCCTATGACAGCCTTGATCAAGCCTTGTATAAGATTAAATTTTTTTTTTTATATAATTTTTCAATTATTTTGAAAAAAAAGTGATAAAATATTGATCTAACCCTACTTTTGGTCATTTTTTAAATTTTTTTTCGTGACCTCATAATATTCAATTTCAATTACAAACATAATTTTTTCATAATCTGCATGCAAAAATACACCAGTGTACAAACTTTTAGCCCTCTAGCTCAAAAAATCGCAAAGTTAGAGGAAAAAACTTTCTTTTCGAAAATTTGCAGTTTCTCCTTAACAACGCTATTGACATCAATCCAGCCCATGTTCTCTATACTTTTCGTGTAATCTACACGTGAAAATACATATTTGTTCCAAATTTCAGACCTCTAGGTCAAATACAGTCAAACTTCTACTTAACGGACAGCAATTTGACGTGTCCGTTAAGTAGAAGGTCATTAAAATGTTATTAGTGAGTGAACGTTCAGGGATGTAACAACCATTTTAAATCACAGGATCTTTAAATATAAAATCAAAATTATAATAATTATTAAATAATAATTTATTTATTAATTTGGGCTACAATAAAAAATAAAAATGTATCTAACATTTTTAACATTTGAAAGAAAGATTTCGGTGAATTTTTTTTATTTCTTAAAACATTTCCTTATTTGTAAACGCTTTTTTATTTTTCTTCTTTTTAAAATTATTTTTTTAAAAGAAATTAAAAATACTGTAATTTTAGGTAAAGCTTTAAACTCAATTCCTAATTTGAATAAAAGAAATCATTTTCTCGGTACGATTAAAATATATATGTGACGCTCCGCGAGAGAAGGGACCTATCGCTAAGAAAGCAAACTTTAAAGGACGGACTGGCAAAGAGGAGGAAGAAAAAGCGGGACGCTTAACATACCTATGTTTGAAGCTTCATAACAAAAAAACTAATTGCAGGAATCAAATTTTGATTTTTGGAACCTAAAAAGCAACTCAAAAACTATCAATTACCATTAAAAAATAAAATCAATAAAAGCCAATTTCACGAGACGGTCGTTCAAAGAAAATCCAAAAAATGCGATACACTTAGCACGCCTAGGTTTGAAGCATTATAACAAATAGTGTACTTCATAAATTTTTTTTTGAAACATGGAAATGAAAGATCAACTCAAAAACTATCTTTTAACATAAAAAAATGAAAATTGATTTTTTCCACGATAGGTCCCTTCTCTCGCGGAGCGTCACATATCTTGATGGCTCAACAATGCAGTCTTGTATTGTATCAAATCACAGGTTTGAAATCACATTATGAAATATATCATAAAATAAAGCAAAATTATAACAGTTCAAAAGATTTTTGTAAATTTTGATGCACTATGTCGTTATAATACGTTGTTCTTTTAATGTTATATTTCTCCAAAATAAAAGCCATCGCAACACCCGCACTAATATCTTTTAACACTTCACTTTTTTCTTTAAATGTTAAAAATTTTCTCATCATTTTTGGCGACATAATAACTTCTGCTCAAAAGTAAGTGACACTTAAACTTTTCGGCCCTGAATTTGATGGTACGCACACAGTCATAACTCTCACCGATATACTCCCTTCACGCTTCCCTAATGAGTGTCCGTTAAGTAGAAGTCCGTTAAGCAGAAGGTTGACTGTATTTTAGAAGTTAAGAGGGGTGGGGAATGGTCCCTTTTCAATGCATTTTTGCAAAAAAAAGTTGTTATTTCCTTGACAACGCTATGAACATCACCTTGAATCATGTTCTCTATATTTTTCGTGCAATCTACACGTGAAAATACATATGTGTACCAAATTTCAGCTCTCTGGTCAAATAGTTTAAAAGTTTAGGGGAGGGGAATGGTTTTTGGCTACGGACGCAAGAGTCTCGCTACAAAGGTTCAGCTTAACACCGAAGGTGTACGGAACCCTAAAAATCGACATTATTTCTATATAATAAAAAATGACCACTTTAGAAGTTACATAAAAAAATCAACACGAAAATTTCATTGAAAATTAAGAATCTTCATTATTTCTTAAAATTTAAAACAAAAGGTATACTTTTAGAATACTTAGTATACTAACCGATTTGTTTTCTAATTTAAACTATGTTTTCACAGAATATATAGTTAAAAATTTATAAATCGAGAAGTTAAAAAAGTAAAAAAAAAATTTTAATATAAAAAGAAAATGAAAAATCATGAAGTTTTGGTGAATTATATGTGACGATCCGCGACGAAAGGCATCTTAGCTCTCAAATGTGAATTTTACTGATCAGGACTTTGAAGGTGCGGCAATACGTTGCAAGCAGTGTAATATGCCTAAGCTTCCTACTTTATAACACAAAAGACAATTTCTATGGAAATGATGAAGCAACTGGAAATTTCTGGATTGTCATTAAAACCTAAAAATCAATTTTTTAAGATAAGGTCCATATTGTCGCGGAGCGTCAAATATTGTACTTTATATAATTCATTTTGATACACAAAATATGGTTTTTCTATTCAGTAAGTTGCATTATTAGCATGAAAAAAATGTTGATCAAAAAAATATATTTTCCGATGAAAAAAAGTGCTTAAAAAGTAATTGAGATTTTCAAAAAAATACCCAAAAAATTGTAAAAAATACACACAAAACAGGACATTCTGTTCAAGAATGAAAATTTATACTTCTTATAGAAAATAAGTCGAAAAAACTTAATTTTTGAAAAATTGAAAATATTAAAAATTCAAAGCTTCCTCTATGGGGAAGCAAAATTAAAGAAATTAATTAAAGAATAAAAAAATAATTTGTAATTAAAAATTAAAAATTATGAGAAAACAATTGAAAACACAAGAGAATTTTTAAAAAATCGGACAAGTACGAGTCACACTCGTACTAAATCCTAGGGTTCCATATACGAACCATAGATATTTGCTATATTAACAGAGAGTTCCAATTTGGAACACACATGTATTTTCCCGTATAAATTAGAGGAAAATTATATATAAAGAATATGATTACATTATTGGTATATGCAAAATTTGCCCGTAAAATTTCTTCTAAAACACTAAATATTTTGCCAACAAACTTTAGAATTACTTAAACTATTATTAGGGAGGTCTATCTCACCCAAGTATATTTGAATTTTTCCTTAAAAATAAGTTTGTAACGTATTTCAAAATGTCAATGAATTTGTTAAAAAAATTAATTTCAAAGCAAAATTTGTCAGTCAGATACATCTTTATCTATATAAGATTATATAACATTCTACAATGTTTTGTGACAAAAAATTGAACATTCTAAGAGAAAGTTTACGGACAGATTTTGCCTAAGATACGAGACGCTGTATTCTACCAAATGTCATTGAGTAAAAAATGTAATATATATGGGCGTTTCCACGTGAAATTTACCTATCAAAAATTTAAATTCAATTTGATACATATTTTTAAATTCTTTGGAGAAAAATAATGTATACGTAATTTCTTTATTTTAATATCTGAGGTCCCGTTTTCGAGTTATGAATTTTCAAAATTTTGATTTTGAGAAAATATACCTTTTTTTAATTGTTTATAACTCGTAAAATATTTAAGTTAAAAAATTAATGTAAAAAGATAAAAGGTTCAGTTTTTCCTAGGCTTTTAAGTCACCTTAACTAAAAAAAAAAATTCGTATTTTTTTTATAAAAAATAGATAAATTTTATAAACAAATTAATTTTTTCTTAATTTGGGCGTGAAAAAATTTACATTTTCTTTTTTTTTTAAATAAACGTGTGAATGTTACAAGTACAATGGTGTAAGATCTAAAATGATTAAACCTCTAGTTTTGTTTAAATGAATTTTCAAAGTTCAGCGTTCAAGCTGGAAGTCTATCGCGCCTTTAGACTTCGAGCTTGCACGCTGAACTTTGAAAATTCATTTACTCAAAACTAGAGGTCCGATCATTTTAGATCTTACATCATGATACTTACATATAACATTCAGACGTTTATTTCAAAAAAAGAAAATATAAATTTTTTCACGCCCAAATTAAAAAAAAATTAATTTGTTTATAAAATTTATTTTTTTTTTATAAAAAAATACGAATTTTTTTTTACTTAAGGTGACTCAAAAGCCTAGGAAAAACTAAACATTTCATCTTGTTACAACAACTTTGTAACTTTAATATTTTACGAGTTATAAACAATTAAAAAAAGGTATATTTTCTCAAAATCAAAATTTTGAAAATTCATAACTCGAAAACGGAACCTCAGATATTAAAATAAGAAAATAAGTATTTATTGTATACGTAATTTTTATTTCAATTTTAAGGCTAATTTTTTGATTTACGAATTTTCAAAATTTTGATTTTTAGAAAATATACCTTTTTTTAATTGTTTATAACTCGTAAAATATTAAAGTTACAAAGTTGTTGTAACAAGATGAAATGTTTAGTTTTTTCTAGGCTTTTGAGTCACCTTAAGTAAGAAAAATTCGTATTTTTTTATAAAGAAAGAAAAATGAACTTTATAAACAAATTAATTTTTTTTTAATTTGGGCGTGAAAAAATTTATATTTTCTTTTTTTGAAATAAACGTCTGAATGTTACAAGTATCTTCAAGTTCATATATGATCGCAAGATTAATAAAATTAGGTAAAACATAAAACAAAAAAATAATAAATTGTAAAAAAAACATAAAAAACGTAAAAAGATAAGAAAACAGTCTATTAAAAAAATGAGAAAATTCTTTTAAATAAAAAAAGTCATGGACATTATTAAATAAATAAAGCAAAATTTAAAAAAAAACTACACAAGAATGAAACAATGATTTAAAATATATATAAAAAACTAGAAACTCTTTTCAAAAAATGAAACTATTTTTTTAAATTAAAAAAATAAAAAAGATCATTTAAAAAACGTTAAAATACATTGCTAAAGTGAAAATAATGTTAAAATTAGAAAAATTAGAGAATTAAGATAAATGAACTAGTTATCTTTACTTTTTAAAAAATTTCACAACATATTCTTTAAAAACTATTTTCTAAATGTTTCGCTGGTTCAGAGAACGTCATTTTAGCTAAAAATGAATAAAAAGTTTGTTTGTTATTGAAAGAGCATAATAAAAATTAGGATCAAACACCAGCCGATTACTAAATTGAGAATTTTAAAAAATATAGATAAAAGCATGTCTTCAAAAATTTGTAATTATAAGATAAAAATTAAACAATTTAAACAAAGGAAAAATGTTTCTGAGAAATAGAAAAATGATGACAAAAAATAAAGAATTAATTAAAATGCAAGGAAAGAATAAAAGAATTGTGAAACAATAAGAAAATTAAATAAATAGGAAGAAAATGGAAAAATGTTTTTTTTCTCTATCTTACAAAAAAATGAGCGAATTTGTTTTTAAAAATATGGAAATGATTAAGAAAATTAAGGAAATAAAAAGTCTAGTGATTGTTAAATTAACAAAACTGTGAAAAATAATATTAATTATTAAATAATAATTTGCATAAAAAGAAGAAAATTAAAGAAAATCCTAAAATAAAAAGACAAGTACAAAACCAATAGCAAAAGTGAAAGAAGCAAAAATCTAAAAATTTTGTAACAGTAAGAAATTAAAAGATAAAAATGAAACAGGTTCAAAAAAGTGAAATCTCTTAAAAATCTTGTATGAATAAAAAAAGAATTATTGTGAATATGGACAATAATATTAATATTATTTAAATATTATGAAGTTAAATTTAAATTAATTGAAATTTAAAACTTTGAGTAAATTAGAATGTGAGTTAATTGACAATTGGAATTTATTTAAAGTATAATGACTTAAGAGTATAAAAATTTAATACTATTTTTGCTATCTTCATACCAAAAATTTTTAGATATCAGGTATTTTGATCACTTCTATTAGCACAATCTTTTAAATTTTATAAAAAAATAGAATATTAAAGTTAAAATTTTCAAGATTTATCTTCAAATTACTGGATTTTTTTTATGGTTTGCGATCAATTACAGCTCTGATTCAATATTTAGAAAATTTTGAAAATATACTTAACGCACTTGAGGCTTTGTTTTCACCAAAGATTAGAACATTCTTCCAGGTGAACTCAGATGGTGTTCATGTCTATAAAACAAATCATACAGGGTCCATCTTTCCTCCAACGCAACGGTTTAACTCAGCATCTGGAAGTTCAATGAGAACTCGCAATTATCTCCATTCTCCGTTAAATCACTAAAAATTTACTAAAAATATAATATTATAAAAACTAAAATAATTTACTATATTTCTGTAACAACGAAAAAGTTTAAGAAAAATAAAATTTAATCAGATTTTAAAAAAAGAACAATAATTAAAATCACAATCAATTAGTAAAATAAATTAAAATATAAATTAACAGAAAAAGAAAAGAAGAAAAATGAAATATCTTGTGTAATTTAAGTAAAATTTAACAAAGTGTATAAACGTCCGTCTAGACGGACACCAAAAAACGTCTAAACGTCTGGCTAACCGGATAAAATTTAATGACGGATAAGTTCGAAACATTTTGTTTTTTAATAAATAAATTATTTTCCAAGAAAGATTTTCTTTTTTTGTTTTACATGTATTAAAATAATAATGTTGCAAACTTGACAATCATAATATTAAAATCTATACCTTTTATAATATAGAGTATAAGAAAATTTCAGTTTGAGGTTAGAAAATGTTCATTTCTAAATTAACTTTAAAATTTTAATGTTTAAAATTCTCGTTAAAATATTGATTAAAAATGGAAAAATTACGCTTCAATTTCATAAAATTTTTCAAACAAAAGTAATTCATAAAATTAGTTGATCATACATAAACGCTTCTTTTTATTGTCAATAACAATACAATTTTAGTGAAGTATGAGGTACTTACCCAACAAATTGGTTAGAATTACATCCTTTTTTCAAATTATGATAATAAGTCCTGTTAAATTGAATGTTTTTATAAGACTATTTCATTGATTTCTGAAAAATACGTGTGTTTATAACCTCTTGACAAATCAAAACACAAAAGACCAAGCACTTTTTTCTACACTTTTTCGTATACTTGTACCACTTTACTTTTACTAAACAGGCACTTTTTCACAGACGATAATTTCACAAGCATAAAAACTAATTTTTTTGTTGTAATATCGTTTTATAACAATCCCTTATTTCCTTTTTCTCTAGTCTAAACCTGCTGAAACTTGCGAACTTCAGACTTGACAATCGACAATCGATTGCACGCACTCGATTCTAAAACTCGCAATGGTCGCAATATATCGACACAGAGATCACGTGATTCACGTTCACATGTATTGACGGCCATATTGAATAAATTTGCAAGTCAAAATTGATAATTTTCATCTTCAGAAAAATTACATAAAAACTAAAAACCGTTAAATTTTTTGACTTGATCAGAATTCCTTGGCACCTAAACCTTCTATCCTCCAAATTTTATCCGAAAATTCTTCTTTTTGGAGGAGAAAAAGCGAAACTACGAATGCATTATTATCCCGCGATTTTGACGTCATTCTCTACCACATGCCCTTAATATTAAATATATTAAATCTGGTACACTTTATTTCCTAAAAAATTAATATTTAATATGATTTCTTTCTACTTTAATAAGAACCAAATTAGAAATAAAGACCAATTATAATCTGAATTATGCTCATTGTATTTTTCTCGCAACCTAGACTTCACACTGTTTATCTATATGTTACCGGCAAAACCCGAAGACCAGGCAATTCGCGAATTGCCTAGGCATTTTGGAAATTCCTATGAATCGCCAGGAAGTTCGGATAATACCTGAAAATGTTAGGCATTTCGCAAATTGCTTAGGCAATTCGCGAGATGACTAGTCATTTCGCGAATTGACGAAGCCGATTTAGGCAAATTAGAAATTTGATAATAATGAGACGTGTAAAAAAATCATTTTGAAATTTGGTACACTCATAGGGAAAAAACTCAGCTTTCGATTCCAATAATTTATTTTAAAATTAAACGGACCGATTTGGTGAAAAAGCAAATTAAATATAACTATAAAAAGTTAGGATCGAATTTTCAAAATATTAAAAAATAAAATTTAGTAGTGAAAAGGGCATTAAAATGTCTGTAAGAAACATATTCGACGAAATTTTTTTCTTTACGTGTAAAGACAGAAAAAATTGAGAAGTTGTCAAGCAAATTTGATGAAATTGACCCCCCTCTACACTGAGAAAAATGGATGTTTACCCTTAACATCTGGATGTTAACGGTTAACATATTTATCACTTAACATAGGGACAGCTATCTAGATGTTCAGGGTTAATATCTACATATTAAACTTTAATATCTAGATGTTAAAATTTAATATCTTACATGTTAACCTTTAATATTTTGAGGTTAAGCGTTACTATCTTGTTTTAAACATCTAATTCTGAACATCCATTTTTCTCCGTGTATCCCCACCAATTTTTCAAAAAGGTCAAAAAAATTTTTGGGTTATATTAGCACTAGGTAGGACAATAAATTCCCCAACTTTTACTTCATTTGAAGGAGATGAAATTTGAACTTGGAACATTACACGTAAAATTCTTCATATGTAAAAAGAAAGGCGTACTTTGCTACTCTATAAATGTCACAATAGTTGTTCTTGTTGCAACAAATAATTTCAAATGACTAAATACACAATTGCCTTGCAAATTTCGTAATTTTTTTTACTTTTTCCAATTTGCCTAAATCGGCTTTGTCAGTTCGCGAAATGCCTAGGAAATTCGCAAAATGCCTAGGAATTTCAGAAATGCCTATGAATCGCCATGAAGTTCGGATAATTCCTATAAACTTCGTCAATTCGCGAAATGCCTAGGCAATTCGCGAATTGCCTGGTCTTCGGGTTTTGCCGGTAACATATACATGTAATAAATTTCAGTAATCCAAGTAAAAAATTGTGTTCATAAAATTCGTAAAAAAGAAGAGGAAATAAATTTTAGTGTTTATGTTAATTTCTTTTGTTATATTCATATCTTACGTGAGTTCCGGTTTGTTTGGTAATTGTCTGCCAGGAAATAACCTTGTACGTAGAACTTTGAACTAATATTGGTATAGTTTATACGACTTAAAATTTTAATCTTATATATTGGAAGTCAATATTATCCTATCCTAAAAAGTAGTACTAACGAGATATCGAGGACATTGTTGTCAAAAACCTGATTGGTCGTTAATGACGTGACCATAATTCTATATCTCTGAATGTAGTTTTGTTTGTTTTGTTTAATCTGAAATGTCAATGTTATTTTTTTAATATGTTATTATCTGAAATAATATAAAGGTTTCATTAATATAAAAAGATAAGCAAACAAGGTAGTAAAATTTACTTTTATACATATTATTATTATTATTATTATTATTCAAAAATAAAGTTAAAATTCTTGTAATTAGTTTAATTTAATTTTAAAAATGGTTATATTATTTTCTTGAAACGTAATTTTTTATTCAACTAATTTAAACTAAAAAAATATAAATAAACTGAAATAATTAATAAAAATTACTAAATAATAATAATAAACTAGCATATAACAAATAAGTTATCTGTAAACAAATTTTAGATTATGTTTAGTAATAGTTTTTCTGTGATAAAATCTTTCTTTTTGATTAAGTAACACAAAAATTATAATAGTTTCTATATGAAATATTTTGGATGCAAGACTTAAAAATCAATGGTTTATATTAAGAGTTGATTTTCTTTTTATCTTTTCATTCAAAAAATCATAAACATAACCTAAAACTTGTTTGTGGATAAGGTCCCTTTTACCGTGGAGATATTCTTTTTTATATCTTTTATTTTTCTTTAAATTTTCATTAAAAGTCAAAATGAAATGCACTAAAAGATGGGTTGTCTTGACATGACCTCGGGTAAAGAGAGCTTGATTAATCGGGCCTCTACTGCATAATTTTTGAAATCTTACAACTAATTTTTATTGCACTATAAAATACCAATTTTTTAAATTCAGACTATGGTCGATTTCAAATAAATTTAACAGATTATTAATTAAATTAAATAGTTTAAAATTAAATTGAACTTCACTATGACTTTTATTGTAAAAGCTAATTGGAATTTTTTAAAATCTATAGTTATTTTATCTATAGTTATTAGTTTTAAACCACAATAACTTATTTAAATTACTTAAATTCTCTCAAAATATGAATTAGTTAAAAATAATTAATTTGAAAGCAAAAACTCAGTAACAAATTCAAATAGTTATGTTTTTACTAATGATTTAGTAAAAAATAACTAATTTTTAGTCAAGTTCATTTTTAGGTTATGTCAAAATAACTAATATTTTAGTAAAATTCTGTTTACAAACTCAATTAGTTAAATTTTAACTTTTTTTAGTTATTGTCACTAATTGATGAAACAAAAACTCAGCGATGATTTTACTCATAATTAGTTATTTTCAACTTTTGAATATTATTTAATTTTTTATTTACCTTTTAATTCACTTTGAATATTTATTTTCCAACTTTTGGACGTGGGAGGGTTATTATTTGTGTACGTATACATGAAAAGGGCCCAGGTTGTCGATTTTATTTACCGAGATATTCGCATTTTTCTAAAGAAGATTCAGATTTTCGAAATTTTTTTTATTGCTGAAAAACAAAATAAATAATGTCCAATGTCGAATCATGCATTTACAATAACTTTATAGTAATTAAAAACACAAAAAAATATTATTTTTAATTTTAAAAATGCATGGGCGCTAATGGAAATCTTGAACTTTAAACTCGTTTTTCTCAAAACTAGGATTTTTACTCTATTAACTTTGAATGCTTATAACTTTGAGAATTTTTCATCTAAAGGGGTCCAAGACCTCTCAAAATGTTCAAAATTTAATAAAGAATATCGATACCTCCATGGAAAACTGTTCTTTCTTCGAGTAGCTGTTAATACTGTTCTATCTTAGGGTAGCTGTTAGTAGAGCTCTATCTCAATTGTTTTGGCTAACCTTTTTTGCAACTTTAATCGCTTTCAATTTTTTGAAGTATTGATTAATTTAGGGATATTATTATTAACATCTACTTTAGGTATGTTTCTTGTATATATTATCAATAACAAAATGTGTTAATTAAACACTATTATCAAAAAACCCAACGAATAAAAGGTTCAAAGAAGGTTATAAAAAAAAGTGAGATAGAACTGTACTAACAGCTACTTAAAGATAGAACGGTATTAACAGCTACCCGAAGAAAGAACAGTTTTACATGGAGGTATCGATATGGTCATATAGATAAGTCCAATAGTGCCAAAGTGGGCCCTTTTCATATGGACGTACACATTTGATTAAAGTTTTATATTTTTATTTTGAGCATTTTTAATTTACTGATTCTTAATAACAAAATTAAAAGCAGATATGTTGACAAATTTTCATTAAAAAATTAATTTAACCATTATTTATTTTCATTACTTATAAAGGGTGCAATAAACTTTTTTTTTATTTTTGGAGGCCAGTAAAATATTAATAAATTATAGACCATATTGAGAGCAAATCTTAATTAGACTTTGAAAGAATTCGTCACCAAGCTTAGTCTAATATTAGTCCATTATTGACTCATCAAATCTTGGAAAAGATGTAGATATCCCTTGTTTTAGCAATAAAAAAAAAATTAAAATTGGTTTGAAAATTGTAATGGAGGTTTTTACTTTAAAAAAAGAAAAAGTTTTTTATAGAAAAAATTTACTTAGTAAATTTTTTGAGAAATAAAAATTGCAAAGAAAATTGAACAGTTTCGAGAATTGAAATCAAATTCAAGAAAAAGTTTTAAAAAATAAAGGAAACAAAGAACTTTTTTCAATAAAATCCAGGTTATTTAAAATTAAAAAAAAATAAAATAAAAATTAAACTAAAATTAAAACTTTTCATTTACAGACTTTTACATTTTGTTGGGACAAAAAAAATGTAATGACAAGAATTTAAACATTAATTTTAAATAACAGTAATTTTAAATTAAAGTTTTGTTTGTTCTTATTAAATTTAATACAACAAGAAAAATTTATATTTTGATCTTTTTTTTTAAATTAAAAAAATAAAACAAATAACTCAATTAGTATAAATCCCATTTGGTATAAAACTCATTTAACATAAAAACCATTTGGCATGAATCTCATTTGGCATAAAACACATTTGGCATAAAACTGAACAGGAAGAAATCTCATTTTTCATAAATCTCATTTGGCATAAAAACTCAAATGGCATAACATTTTCTCTATCTTAAAGAAAACTTACCCTATCTTAAAGAAAATTTTCTTTATCTTAATAAAAATTTTATGTCAAATGTGTTTTATGCCAAATGGGATATATGCCTATTGAGTTTTATGCCAACTGAATTTTATACCAAATAAGACTTATGCCAAAAGAGATTTATGCTAAATGTTTTTTTATGTCAAATGAATTTTATGCCAAATGGGATATATGCCAAATGGAATGTATGCCTATTGAGTTTTATGCCAACTGAATTTTATACCAAATGAAACTTATGCCAATTGAGATTTATGTCAAATGGGATTTATCCCAAATCTGTTTTATGTCAAATAGGATTTATGCCAAATGGGATTTATATCAAAAAGGCTTTGTGCTAAATGGAATCTATGTCAAATGGGTTTTATGCCAGATGAGATTTATGCTAAATTTTTTTTCTGTCAAATGGGATTTATCCTAAATGTGTTTTATGCCAAATGGGATTTATATCAAATGGGCTTTGTGCTAAATGGGACTTACGTCAAATTTTGATTCCAATTGAGTTTTGCGTCAACTGAATTTTATGCCAATTGAGATTTATACCAAATGTTTTTTATGTCAAATGGGATTTATCCCAAATGTGTCTTATGCAAAATGGGATTTGTGCCAAATGGGATTTATATCAAATGGACTTTGTGCTAAATGTGATTTATGCTAAATGGAATTTATATTAATTGGGCTTTGTGCTAAATGAGATTTATGTCAAATGTGATTTATGCCAAATGTGTTTTATGTGAAATGGAATTTATCGCAAATGTGTTTTATGCGAAATTGGATTTATTCCAATAAATGGGATTTATATCAAATGGGCTTTGAGTTAAATGGGATTTATGTCAAATGGGATTTATGCCAATTGATTTTTATGTCGAATGTGTTTTATGCTAAACTAGATTTATGACAAATGGGATTTATGCCAATTGAGTTTTATGTCAATTGAGTTTTATGTCAAATCGTTTTTATGTCCAAAGAGTTTTATGTGGAATGGGATATATACCAATTCGGTTTTAGGGAGTGCCGTCCTGCAAATTTTTCCCACCCCTCAGAATTTTTGTCTTTAAATAAAGTTTTATATTTTGTTAACCCATGAAGATAAAACAATAAATGGGGACGTTTTTTAAGCTTTCGTTCTCTAATTATATAATATCTAATGATTTAGACCTTGATCTATGACCTTTAAAACGAATTTTAAAAATTTTTTTTACTATTTTTTTAAATAGAGATATGGGTAATTGTTTTAAAAAATAGCCCTTTTTTTTAATTAGGGATAATTCCAGAACGGTTGATTTTGGAAAAAAATTATTAGGAAAAAAATGTGCCTTTTTATGTGTAGAATTGAAAAAAAATATTTAGAATTATTATTAATTCTACATAGTATTAATAAATATTATGATTGTTAAATATTCTTTAAAAATAAAATTATTTAGCAAGATACAAATTGTATATTTTTTTAATTAAAATATGGTGTACCCTATAAAATTTCTTTTTTATTTTTAATCGTTATAAAGGGAAAAATTTTTCATTATTATTATTTTTGTTATTATTATTTAAAACTCATTTCGTCTTACAACTTAAAAGAACCCCCCCCCTTTACCCCAAAGAATAGTCCGGTTATTATTTTATTATTAAATTATTAATTAAAGTTTATTATTATTTAACCCCAATTAGGATTAAATTTAAGAATTTAAATTAAATTGATTAGTTAAGTATTAATTCTTTAATAATAATATTATTATACTTTTAGGAAAATATGACATTTAAATATAAAATTCTATAAAAATTTATCAAGGAATTTATTTCTTAACGTCTTTTAGGAAATTAAAATAGACATTTTTTTATTTGATAGTATTAACAACTTGGAATTAAAAAAATAATTTTATCGAGTAAAACCTACCTTTTTAACAAGAACTAACAGAAGGCTCTTCATACTTCATATTTGTTTGTAAAACTTAAATACTAATAATAACGCAGAAAATTAGTAGAAAAATTCTTAAGACTTATTAGAGTGTTAATAATAACAGTTAAATCAAAATTTATAAATGACACAGAAATTTCACAAAATTTTGTATGCATTGTGCCGATTTAGGAAACATGTTTAAATAATAATTTAATATAAATTAAAATACAATTTTTTAAGATTTCCAACAATCGAAAATCTACACGCGCGCATCGCGCGCGATTTTGTGTTCTAGTATTAATAAAATTGTTGTTCTGCTGTTTCTACTTCGTATAAATTCCAAAAATTTATATTGACATAGTATTTTATTATAGGATAATAATTCTAATTTAGTATGATATGTAGAATTTTTGATAATAAATTACATACAATAAAAAATTAAGTGAATTAATTGAATTATTTAATAATTAATTCATAATTAATTGAATTAACTCCACTGAATTTTAAGTAAAAATTTACATTTTCGTTAACTTCTGTCACTTTAGGCTTTTTAAATAAAAACCGAAGTTTAAGTTGGAAATCTATATTACCTAATCTATTTCGAAAAACGAGATGGACAGTCTCAAACAAATTAATATCGATATCAAGGAGTATTGACCTAAAGTAACACTTATGAAAAGTAAAAAATAATTTTAAAAAATAATATTAAATCTAAAAAATAATTATTATAATATCATTTCTCTAAAAAAAATTTATTTATCACATTTGACCACCTAGTCTTACAATGAGACATAAGATAGATTATTCTTAATATTCATGACTCAGTGGGGATTAAAACTTCTTATTATTAATCTATATTAATAAAATCAGACTTTTGTTTGCACATTGCTCCGAATTCAAAATTGTTGTCATATATTGTCATTTTGAACAACAATGATTCCAAAAATGCCAATAAAAATTTTTTTGTCTGTATGTCCTCAATATTTTGTTCCACTATCACTCAGAAACGGGTTGACGAATTAAAGTCAAACTTTGCAGATTTTTGGGTATTAGCCTAACTTAAAATCTTGGCCTTATTAGATTAAAAAATATTAATATGAACGGGAGATATGCCATTTTTTCGTAAGCTTAGATTTATTCAAAGTATGATGCAATCTTTCCAGAGATCAGGATATTTCCAATACTCTGGGTATAAATTTCTGATTCGTCTTGTAAAGATTCAAACTTCTCTTTTATGATTTTTCATTTATACGTTAGTAAAATTAATAATTTAAATAATGGACAATTCTAATCCTTTTCTTCAAATTTATGAATACACTGTTTTTTTTTTGCAAATTTAAATCTTCCTTTCAAATAAAAAAAATTATATGTCTAATTTAAATAATATTTCTCATAACTTCTGTAAAAAACTAAATGACTCATTCATCTAAAAATCACTTTTTACAATGTCATTTACATAAATATAGACCCTTAGAAATTATATCACCATATTATTTAACACAAGATATCGCAGTTCAGCGATCTCAAATTTACAAATCAAAATACGTATGAAAGGTCAATTGGAATAAAATCCACATTTATTACAATATAAACAAAAAACTGAAGTCACACTTTTATTCTTTAAATGTTTGATTTTTCATAGAATGCAATTCGTTCCGAATTCTTATAAATTACAATTGTCGTACCTGAACATATTCTTTTGATCAATTCGTCATTTTTTTATTCGCAGACGAACATGATGTATAGATTCGCCTTCCTTTAGATAATGATAAATCCAGATAAAGCGTCTATCTTATGTCCAAGCTAGCGATGTAACAAATCCAAAAGTCCAGGTATTGAATGGTATATTAAACACCAAAATCCGTTAAATGCGAAACTTTAATCTTTTCTCAATATTTTATAATTAAAGTTTCACTTTTTTTTAGAAATCCCAAACTAGGCATAAAGTGCCATTCTACACGAAAGAAATATTAAAATTTTAATTATTAAATTATCAAAAATTAAATTATGGAGAATATAAATATTATTAATTTTTATTTAAATTTAATTTACCTGAGATTCTTAAACGTTTACTTTTTATTAATCCCTTCTGGCACTTTATATATGTTTTGATAATCTTATTTTATTTCAATAGAACTTTTTTTCAATCATTCCATTTAGTGTATTCACGTGAAAAATCAAAAGCAAAAGAAAGTTTAGACTCCTGGATAACTCATCGCTAGCCTGATATTCCCCTACCTATATTTTCGATCATTCGGGAGTTAATCGATGTTGCCCGAACTTTTTTTTTTTTTGCGTAGGATGTGAAAACATGCTACCAGGTACCCTGTAGCCCGTACAACAGGGTTATGCGGGGGTGGCGATGTTCTGTCGACCCGCTAAAAACACACCCTTATTTGGGGATCTTAGGGCCACTCTCGGCTAGCACTTTTCGCGCGTATCGCCATCGGGAGTGGTCTTATATCCCCTCCTCTATCGCCAAAGCGACTTTCTCCCTTATTCTACGGGACCTCCATTCTTTGTCGACCATCGAGATCTTTGACCCTCATAACATAATGTATGAAGGTCTCGATGGTTCGCCAATCCTCGGGAGAGCGAGTCATAAGCGGGATCATGTTTTCCGGTGTAACCTTGCGATTAACACCGGTAAACATAACCTGCCTCTCCGCGTCCCAACGCTTACTGCTGAAGAGTGTGTGCTCTGGGTCATCCACTGGGAACTTGCAGTACACACACTCCGAGCTAACGACTTTTTTAAATCGCTCCAGATAAGAGCCGAAACACCCGTGCCCTGTGAGAGCTTGGGTTATATAGTAGGAAACCACTCCGTACTTCCTACTTATCCAGGTGGCGAGTGTAGGTATCAGCCGATACGTCCATCGGCCTGTCTCCTCCCCGCTCCATCGTTCTTGCCATCTGTCGACGAGTCTGCTTCTCGCATCTCGTTGAATTTGGTCCTTGCTGGGTCTATTATCTTCCGTATATGCGGAAGAATTTCTCTTCTTGAAAAGGAGGAAAACTTCCTCCCTTTCTTGTGCCAAAAGATCTGCCGGCGGGACGCTGGCAAGGACCTGAGCAGCACACGTCGGTACTGTCCGATAGGCCGAAATGATACGTTTAGTAACACTTCTTTGCGCGGACAGTATCCTTCTACAGATGGTCTTGCTTCTGTCATTTCGCAGGGTCGGAGCCCATACAGGTGCTGCGTATAGCAGCTTTGAAAGGGCAACACTCGCCACCAGTTTCCTCCTTGCTTCAGAAGACCCACCAATGTTCGGCATTAGACGAGCTAAACTTGCCGAACACTGTTCGGCCTTCCTGACATGCTACGGCTATATGGTGTTTTAAATTCAAAAATTTGTCGAGTTCGACATCTAAATATTTAATATGATTCCTCCATTGGACCTCGAATCCGTCTATCTGAATACCAGGGGCTGTATAACCACGTCTGTCTGTGACTAGCAGCGCTTCGGTCTTTTCCAGAGCCATTTGGAGGCCTCTGGCCTCCAGCCAGCGCTTTGCCCGTCTCAGACATTCGTTCACCAATACACCCAGAGCTTCTACTGTTTCGGCAGTGCATACGATCAACGCGTCGTCCGCGAAGCCGATGATCACCGCGCCTTTAGGTAGACCCATTCGCAAGAAGTCGTCATACGAGACATTCCATACGAATGGTCCTATCCTCGAGCCTTGGGGGGCACCTTTCTGCATCTCCTCTTTCAGAGTGCAGGTGTCACCCTCGTATATTACCCACCTGTCGCTAAGATAATTATCCATTATCCGCAACAGGTAGGGCGGTATTCCTTTGTTTCTCATCGACTTGATGAGATCTTCCCATCGCGCGGTATTAAACGCGTTGCGTATATCAATGGCTACCAACGCGCAGAAGCCCTTTTTCTTCCGTGGTCCCAATCTGTTTTTTCCTTCTCTGGCTAGGTCCACCGCCTTCTGAATGGCGTCTACTGTGGACAGGCCTTTGCGGAATCCAAATTGGTTGTCAGACAGACTATTCTCTCCGGTCAATTGAGATTGCATTCTCTGCAGAACCATGTCCTCTAGAAGCTTACCCATCGTATCTAACAGGCATATAGGCCTGTAGGATGAGACTTTATCTAGAGGTTTGTCTCCTTTCCTTAGGAGGACCAGCCTCTGTCTTTTCCAGTCGCGGAAAAACTCTCCTCTCTTCAGGCAGTTGTTATAGCAGTCTAGAAGAATCTGGGGTGACGCAACGATCACTTCTTTAAGGATATCGTTGCTTATCCCATCTAATCCCGGCGCTTTGCCTGGCTTTAACCTACTGCCTGCTTTTTGTAATTCTGTAAGAGTGAAGAGTTCTTTCTCACCAACATGACAGTTACTCCAGTCTATCCTAGGCCATGGTTCTGCTGGAGGAAACAAAGCCTTTATGATTTGCCGGACCCAATCGGGATTGTCTAGACCGGAGGTCTTTTGCCTCGATAACAATTTCTTGTTAACGATTTTATAAGCCAGACCCCATGGGTCATTTTCGACGTCACCGATTAGGTTCTTCCAGCTCTTTCTTTTTGCATCGCGTATCTCTTTCCTGAGGATTCTCTTGGCCTCTGTATATGCCTCTTTCAGCAGAGGATCTCCGTTTGAACGGTCATATCTCCTTCTTGCTTTGAGGCATGCCTTTCGTAAAGAGGCCAATTCCTCTGACCACCAGTATACATTTCTTCTTCTTGGGGTTGTGCTTCTACAACGCGCCATAGACGCGTCGCATGCGGTGACAATCATATTTTTCACCGTCCGCATCTCCCCTTCAAGGTTATTCGGCCTCTTTACCCATCCCAGATCCTCTATGAGGCGGGATTCTTCCAGGGACCGGCCAAACTTCTCCTTGTCGATTTTCTTAATGTTCCACTTTGGGCCATTCTCACGGAGAACTCCGTGGTTCCTGGCTCGCAGCGTGTCTCCCCTTGAGACTGAAAACTCGATATACTGGTGGTCACTGTGGGTATAATCCTCCAGGACGCGCCAATCTTTAATACGTTTATTTAGGAGGACCGTTGTGATCGACAAGTCAATTATCGATCCCTGACCGTTTCTCCTAAAAGTCCAAGACCTCCCACGGTTCGCAACCATCAGGTTGTTCCTGGAGATCATTTCTCCGACCAAGATTCCTCGATTGTCGAGCCTTTTCTCGCCCCATTCTGGTGACTTAGCATTAAAGTCACCTGTAATGAGAAATTTTTTGTTCTGTTTTTTGTTCTGTTCTGTGCAGAACAAGACATCGATCCTCTTCTCCCCGGCTGTTTGCATTAGGAGGTCTTGGGCCTCCACGCACTTATGCAGATTGATCTGCCGAAACTTTAGGTATTTGCCTTTTTAAGTTTCTGCAGTTCCGCTTTATAGACCGGGCAGGAAGTGCCTCCGGCCCAGTGCTTCCTGTCCTCTTTGCCCAGATCTTCGCAAGTGATGCACTTGGGCTCCTGGACTGTACAGCTTTTGGCTTGGTGACCCGCGCTGCCGCATCTCCGACAGTTTTTAATTCTGTCAGGGCCCTTGCAGGTGCGGGTCGGGTGGCCAAATGCCATACATCTTTGGCATCTTCTGACCTCCAAGTGTTCACGAATTGGGGCGTTGATCCAACCAACCCGGATTTTCTTTATCTTGAGCAGAGTATTATACTCTGACTCGGGAAGGTGTACCAATGCCAGCATTCCTCCGTGGAACCTCGAAACAATGATCATCTCCCTTTCCGGGTTGGTAGAGCCAAGCTTTTCCGTTAGGGCCTCAGCAACGTCCTCCTTGGTGGTTGCTTCGTCGAGGTCCCTAATCTCCAATGTCCGCTTGTTCACGAAAGCAGTGACCGTGGCCTTCCCTTGAAGAGCCTCGCTCAACGCTCCCGCAAACTGGGACGTGTTTCCTCCTTTTTTGAGGACAAGGAGAAAGTCGTTATTTAACGTTCTCCGTGTCCTCAAAACCTCTGTTCCTGAATCCTCAGGCTTCATGGCTTTCTTCAGGTCCTTCAGAATTTCAGCGTAGGAATTAGGATCCTTCGCCGAAATTCTGACGGCTTCAGTTTGCCTCAGCCTCTGGGGAGGCGCTTTTTCTTTTGGGGCCGTCTCGGCTCGTTTCTTTTTATTGGCTTTATAACGCCGACGGGCCTCTTTTTTTTTGTCTATGATCAGCTCAAAGACTTCTTGATCTTTGCCCGCCAGAAGCTGTGGGGGCCTAATAACAGAAGGGCCAGCATTACTTTCTCCACCCGAAAGAACCTGCGCACAGGTCTTCCGAGGCAAGAACTGCGGTACCTGGGGCTTCTTTGCAGGTGTGAGTCTGCGCGGCAGCTTTCTTTCCCGTGCTAACGGACGACTAGCCTCAGGGCTGTCCCCCTCAGTACGGCGACGTTTCTTCGCATTTTCGGGTTTATCCTCTTGGGCACTCCTTGGGGTCGCTTTTGCCGACGTCTGGGTCGGCGTTTCTATAAATCGCAGGTTCCTGCTTATTACATCGAAAACGTCCGCAAGGTCTTGAATGCCCTTTTGGACCTCCTTCTTAATGTTTTTCTGCTTGCCAATGCCCTTTTTAATTTCTTCAAAGATCTTTGGAACCCCGGCCAATTCCTGGGCGATGATTTCCAAAAATCTTTGGTTCGTTTCCATCCTGGAGCCAGCGTTGGCCACCGGGGCTTTCACCCGATCGGAACCAACGGCAGAGGATAGAGCCTCTACTTGGCCATTATTGACCTCCATCACTTCATCTGACGTTTCCATTTGGGTTTCCATATTAAAATTTTCACCAGCGCATCGTGCGTAAAGTGGCGGGCCGCCTTGATTGGGAGCGGGTACACCCTCGGATACTGCGATCCTACCCCAGATCCCTAAGGCCCAATCAGCTGCTTAGCCGTTCCCGGAATACACGGACGGAACGGACTCGCCAGTAACAATGCAGGTTCCGATCCCTTACATCCATTAGGCACTCGCCGATCAATCCCGAAGGGGCTGGCTCCTGACACCCTACCGCAGGTCCACCTCGGCAGAGCTACGCTCACATCAGACTCGTACATGTCACGGTTGGAAACGCCGTGACAGGACTTATCACTCTCAGTGTACTGCCTGTAGGGTGCCGATCGGCTAGTGTCGTTGGTCAGACCGAACAGACAACCGGTCCATCGGGCGCCAACCCTGGATCGAGGCTACTCCACACCAACTTAGAAAAACCAAGAAGGCAGGAGTGTCCTATTCCTCCCAGAACCCATGTCGTCCGCAGCTGACGAGGATGGTTAGCCCCCATTTGGAATCCGAATTAACATCATCCGCACAGGATAGCTAGTGCACAGGTTCACAAAACGGCGACTACCCGAATAAACGGGGTCCTGTTCATTCCCCTGTGCCCAAACTCGCCAGACATCGGGAGTCGATGAGTCCTGGGAAGAGCCGAACAGCTCGTCCAGTGATGGCGTCCGAAGGACAAGCGCAGCGCCTGGCCGGTCCTAAGCCCCCTCACCACGACAAGGTGACTTACTTTGAACCTTAAAAACTTTAATATTTGAAATAATTATGCGCAGAGAATCACTACAGTCTCTAGATAAGCAATCACACTCTGTAATTGAGAAGCATTCCGTCTTGCCACCCTAATTTTGAATTAAACCTGCCTAATTCATTTACAGATCTTGTCAATGCGTTCTGAAACAAATTTTCTGTTACTTTCACGAACCAAGAAAACTGACCTTTTATAGACTGCAAAGATCAATGTCCAGAGATCTATATCCTCTGGAAGTAATGAAATTTCTTTATTCGCTCCCGCGTAAAGAAAACTTGGCTCCCACAAAGCTACCAAATGGATAACAAAAGGCTACCTGAAGGCTACACCATGGCTACATTAAGGCTACCTCAAGGCTACCTCAAGGCTACCTCATGGCTACCTCATGGCTACCTCATGGCTACCTTATGGCTACCTCACGGCTACCTCAAGGCTCGCTCATGGCTCAAGTCTCGCACATGGCTCAAGGCATGCTCAGGGCACATATATATACACACTAGGTTTCTTAAGCCAAAATACATGCTCACTAGTTTTCTATCGCCCAAATACATGCGCACTAGTATTGTAGTGCCCAAATACATGCTCACTGGTCTTCTATCGTCCCAATACATGCGCACTAGGTTTCTAGTGCCTAAATGCATGCGCACTAGTTTTCTAACGCACAAATACATGCGCACTAGAGTCCTAGCCTGCAAGTGTATGTGTACTAGATTTCTAGTGCCCAAATGCTTGCGCATTAGTTTTCAAGCGCACACATATATGCGCACCAGTTTTATGTCGCATAAATACATGCACACTACTCTCCTAGCATAAAAATAATGCGCACTAGGATTCTAGTGCACAAGTATACATGCGCATTAACAATATTACTTGCTTAGAACGCGAACCATGGGCGTTTTTTCCATAGTATGCAAGATTTCGTATTTTTACAGATAATTTTAGATTTTTAACAATTTTTTTTAAAACGAAATGGAATTGGAAAAAAATTTTCACGGATTTTTTGTTTCTAAAAAGTTGGAGATATAAATTCTTTTTTTCTTGGTTTTAAGTTTTCTTCCGTAATTAGCAAGATTTCGTATGGTTTTAGATAAAAGCAGTTCTTCAACAATTTTTGTTTAAGCGAGATCCCGCGTCGAATATGCCAAGCGTGACAACACATTGGGCAAAGATAGCCAAAACAGATTCAATACCTTGGCCAAACTCCAGGAAAATATAGAACACACCTTGGGAATACGTTGGGTCCTGAACATTTCCCAAGGAATGGCTAAAGCTCAGATAAACCTTAGCTGCCGAATTTATACATATTTAAAACAACATCTACAGTTTCTAAGCAATAAAAGAAGATTAAATAAAAACTCCAACACCGGCTAAACCGTGGCTAAAGAACTTAGCGATTTTTTTAGAAAACCAAGAGGTTCTAAACCTCGGGTAAAGCTTGGGTAAAGACATGAGTGGCTCTAAACCGGCTGAACCATGGCTAATGAACTTAGCGATTTTTTTAGAAAAACCGAACATTTCACAACCATGGATAAAGCATGGGTAAAGACATCAGTGGCTCTACACCGGCCAAACCGTGGCTTAATAACTTAGCGATTTTTTTAGAAAACCAAGAAGTTGTAAACCTCGGGTAAAGCTTGGGCAAAGACATCAGTGGCTCTAAACCGGCTGAATCATGGCTAATAAACTTAGCGATTTTTTTAGTAAAACCAAGAAGTTCAAAACCTCGGGAAAAGCTTGGGTAAAGACATCAATGCCTCTACACCGGCTGAACTGTGGCTAATGATCTTCGCGATTTTTTTAGAAAAACCAAGCATTTTACAACCATGGGTAAAGCTTGGGCAAAGACATTAGTGGCTCTACACCGGCTAAACCGTGGCTGATAAAATTAGCGATTTTTTTAGTAAAACCTAAAATTTCAAACCCGGATAAAGGTTGGGTAAAGACGTCAATGTCTCTACGCCGGGTAAACCGTGACTAATAAACTTATTGATTTTTTTAGAAAAACCAAAAAATTTACAACCTCGGGAGAAGCTTGGGTAAAGTCATCAGTGGCTCTACACCGGCTGAACCGTGGTTAATGAACTTCGCGATTTTTTTTTAAAAAACCAAGCATTTCACAACCATGGGTAAAGCTTGGAGAAAGATATTACTGGCTCTACACTGAGTAAACCATGGCTAATGAACTTAGCGATTTTTTTAGAAAAATCAACCATTTCACAACCTCGGGTAAAGCTTGGGTAAAGACATTAGTGGCTCTACACCGGCTAACCCGTGGCTGATAAAATTAGCGTTCTTTTAGAAAAACCAAAAATTTCGAAACCCGGGTAAAGCGTGGGTAAAGACATCAGTGGCTGTACAGTCTATACTGGCTGAACCGTGGATAATGAACTAATTGATTTTTTTAGAAAAACCAAAAAATTCACAACCTCGGGAAAAGCTTAGGTAAAGATATCAGTGGCTCTACACCGCACAGTAGGATGAATCTCGAATTTACTGTTTAAAAATGTCCAGAGCCTCCAATTCTTGACCAGAATTGAGGTTTTTTTTTTAAATTAAAACTTAATAAATTTCTGAAAACATTGTCGGAGCCGATTTTAAAAAAAAAAATTTGTTAACATTTTTATTTATGTTTAAATGTAATAAAAGAGCTAATTATTCACATTTTACACGTTTAATCTAAGTCACTTGGTGATATTTTAGCAAAAAAAAGTTAATACCTTACTTTCAGGGAAGTAAATTTGTATTTAATAAATAAAATTTTTAAATTTTTCCGACTGTTATAAAGAAATAATTGCACAAGAGGCGCATATTCAGTATTTATTAAGGTTGAAGGCAAAAAGTAAGGTCTTTCTCTATCTGATCACATACTATTAAATAAAATCTTACTTTCCTGAAAGTAAAGATATTAATTTTTTTTTTGCTCAAATATCACTAAGTGACGTAGATTAAGTTTGTAGAATGTTGATACATTATTCTCTTTTATTGCATTAAAACTTTAATAAAAAAGTTAACAACATTTTTCTTTATAAATCGGCTCCGACAATATTTTGAGAAATTTATTAAGCTTTAATTAAAAAAAAAACTTTGAATTTGGTCAAGAATTGAAGGCTCTGGACATTTTTGAACAGCAGCCACGGTTTAGCCGGTGTTGGAGTTTTTATTTAATCTTCTTTCATTGCTTAGAAACTGTAGATGTTGTTTTAAATATGTATAAATTCGGCAGCCAAGGTTTATCTGAGCTTTAGCCATTCCTTGGGAAATGTTCATGAGCCAAGGTATTCCCAAGGTGTGTTCTATCTTTTGCTGGAGTTTGGCCAAGGTATTGAATCTGTTTTGGCTATCTTTGCCCAATGTGTTGCCACGCTTGGCATATTCGACGCGGGATGGAAAATTAAGATATATAAATATTTTTAACAAATTTTTTCCGTGCCAAAATGTTTAGTAATTCAAAAAAAAAAAACGTTTTTCTGGTCAGTAAGTTTTCTCCCGTAGGTGCAAGATTTTGCATGTCAGAGGGCGCAATTGCGCTTTATTATGATAAAAGAACTCCAATGCGCATTTGTAGTGTTGTAAAAAAAGTGTAATGCGCATATGTAACTTTAAGGGAACTCTAGTGTTGACGCCTTATTGACGATAAAAATGTAATTCTCATGCGGATTTATGACTGAACACTACTGCGCATGTGTAACATTTAGAGAATTTTAGTGCGCATGTGTGATTGTAAGAAAATTGCGTGCATATTAGGGTGTCCGTTATTTTGCGAAAGTTGGAATTTCTTAGGTCGCCGGGCTGAATTTGCTTTAGAATGTAAAACAAATGAGCTGTGCACAAGGACAGCTTAATTGATTAATATTAACCCGTGCCACCGAAGGGTTAAAGTTTACATGGGGTTTTACATGGGAATAGTACACTTTTTTACATTTTGTATGATAACTCTTTTTTTATTAATCTTTTTCTTTGACAATATGTATTTTTGTGGTTTTTGAGGTGCTGAACACGAATCCGATGTAAAAAAAACAGCTGCCAGCTGTCAAAACAGCTGTCAATAAAACTGTCAATATTTTAAAGACGTCAGTTTTTGTGGGATTTTACATTAATTTACTTATATAAAAGTATTTTAAGAACACTAAGGTCAAACGAAATAGCAATATGTAATATTGACAGTTGACACCTGTCAATAAAATGTCAAGCTTTTAAAAACGAGAGTTTTTGACAGTTTTTACTTTAAATTAATCACATATGCATGTAAAAGTAATTTCAGGACACTGGTGAGATAAACCTAAAACCTAAATAGAAATATGTAATCTTGACAGTTGACAGCTGTCAATTAAGCTGTAAGTAAAACTTTTGAAAAGGAGACTTTTTACATTAAACTACTCATATACGAGTGTTTTTAAGTACACTAAGATTAATTCTAATAAAAAGAATCATTTTTTTCTAAATAATTTTTTTCCAAAATCAACCGTTCTTGACTTATGCCTAATCACATAAGAGTGTTATTTTTTTAAGAATTACCTATATATCTTTGTTAAAAAAATCTTAGAACAATTTTTCAAAGTTCGTTTTAAAGGTGATAAAATTATCTTTCAAATTCGTTGTTTGCGATTATAATTTGCTAATTTGTTTATAAAATACTTCAGTTTGAAATTTACCAAAAAAAAAAATTACATTTTTTTACTTTTGTTAAGAGTAATTAAGTAACTAAAGTTTTTTTTCTTTTGCTCATTCAATATTCTAAAAGTAGAGAACAGAAGCTTTAAAAAAGTCCTCATTTATTGCTTTATCTTTATTGGTTAACAAAATATAAAACTTTTTGCAAATACAAAAATTCTGAGGGGTGGGCAAAATCTGCTGGGCTGCACTGTACCTTATAAACTTATACACTTATAACTGAGTCAAAATTCGTGAAGTGTAACAGCAAGATCTGAAATTGTCTGTACAAATGTAACACTAAGTGGAATTAACACATCATTATGTGTTATTTAACGGGTTCAAATAGTTTTTAAAAAAAATTAAATTTCACTGAGTTATAAACAATTAAAGTTTTTTGCAGTCTTTAATTTTAAAATTCATAACTCGGGAACGAATCAATGAATCTTAATGAAATTTGGTACACATACTCACAAAATATCACAGTTTAAATATGAATTATCAAAATATAAACGTGTTACGTCGTTAACGGTTTTTGTTCATGTTTTTAGTATTGAAACATGAGTTTTACTTAATAAATAATTAGTGTTTTTTCTTTTCATATTTAATACTAATATTAAATGTACATTATTTATATAAACTATATATTTCCGATCTAGCGGGCTGTACGTCCTGTGTAGGATATATTTTGTTATTTGTTTGACAATAACAAATTAACTAGTACTGATAATAATTTCCTTCTCGTATAAAATTTATTAAAAATAGGATAAAATATTTTCGTAATTGAACATTCTAGCATAAATCTATCTAAAGTTATTAAAAATTTTAAAAAAGTGTGTTAAAACTTGATTTTTAATTTTTAAAATTATTTTGTTCCATTAATTAGTGGAAAGTTTTAGTAATTTAAATTAATAGATTACTTTTCTCAAATTAATATTTGAAAAACACTGCAATTATCAATACAATAATTATGACAGTTTCATATTTTATTCTTTGTTACAAATTGTAGTAGAAATAAAATGTGTAATAAAATAGAACAGAAATTTAAACATAAAGAAAATTCATCAACTAAAGGATTGAAAGTAAAAAAGAATTTACCCGTCGGTGCTGGTCCATTCATTATATTTAACTTCGGTTATCGAATAATCAGAAAATAATTTTTGTAGTTTCTCACAAAATGCTTTTGAACCAGGACATTTTTTGCAGGTTAATAAATAACAAGATGAGCTGCACTGAGAAAAATGAGTTAGCTACTATATGGATAGCTAATTTTTTAGCTGTGGTAGCTAATATTTAGCTGTTTCAGCAAACAAAATTAGCTGTGAAAGCTAATTAATAGTTTTGCTAGCTAAAAAATTAGCTATCCATATAATAGCAATTAAAGTTAGCTAAGGTAACTAAGTCTTATCTTTGGCTGCTAATTTTTTTTCACCGTGTGGGATCTTGACAAATAATTTCATTTAATGCATCCTTGCATGAAGTTATGAAATCGTATTGACGCTTCTTAAATTCAGATTTCAGACCTTGAAATTTCAACTTCATATTTTGGTGAGTCTTGCAGACACATACATTGTGACAACCATTTTTATTTGCCAGAATACACTCTTTAGGTCTTAATTTTGTGAACATAGATAAACTAATTTTATTATCTGGATACTTGGTCTTAAAACTTGAATGGAGGTTTTTTAAATCGTGCAGTAATAATTGTTTTTGTAGATTTTTACGCCCTGTTTTTGTTGGAATAGAAATGCAGTCTTTTTTCTCGGGCATTATCCGGCTAGCTTCTTCTGATAAATAAAAAGCTATTACTTTATTCACGATTTCAGGGTTTATTTTCTTTCCTTTTTTCTTCTTCGGACAAGATTTTATATATATGTTACCGGCAAAACCCGAAGACCAGGCAATTCGCGAATTGCCTAGGCATTTTGGAAATTCCTATGAATCGCCAGGAAGTTCGGATAATACCTGAAAATGTTAGGCATTTCGCAAATTGCCTAGGCAATTCGCGAGATGACTAGTCATTTCGCGAATTGACGAAGCCGATTTAGGCAAATTAGAAATTTGATAATAATGAGACGTGTAAAAAAATCATTTTGAAATTTGGTACACTCATAGGGAAAAAACTCAGCTTTCGATTCCAATAATTTATTTTAAAATTAAACGGACCGATTTTGTGAAAAAGCAAATTAAATATAACTATAAAAAGTTAGGATCAAATTTTCAAAATATTAAAAAATAAAATTTAGTAGTGAAAAGGACATTAAAATGTCTGTAAGAAACATATTCGACGAAATTTTTTTCTTTACGTGTAAAGACAGAAAAAATTGAGAAGTTGTCAAGCAAATTTGATGAAATTGACCCCCTTCTACACTGAGAAAAATGGATGTTTACCCTTAACATCTGGATGTTAACGGTTAACATATTTATCACTTAACATAGGGACAGCTATCTAGATGTTCAGGGTTAATATCTACATATTAAACTTTAATATCTAGATGTTAAAATTTAATATCTTACATGTTAACCTTTAATATTTTGAGGTTAAGCGTTACTATCTTGTTTTAAACATCTAATTCTGAACATCCATTTTTCTCAGTGTATCCCCACCAATTTTTCAAAAAGGTCAAAAAAATTTTTGGGTTATATTAGCACTAGGTAGGACAATAAATTCCCCAACTTTTACTTCATTTGAAGGAGATGAAATTTGAACTTGGAACATTACACGTAAAATTCTTCATATGTAAAAAGAAAGGCGTACTTTGCTACTCTATAAATGTCACAGTAGTTGTTCTTGTTGCAACAAATAATTTCAAATGACTAAATACACAATTGCCTTGCAAATTTCGTAATTTTTTTTACTTTTTCCAATTTGCCTAAATCGGCTTTGGCAGTTCGCGAAATGCCTAGGAAATTCGCAAAATGCCTAGGAATTTCAGAAATGCCTATGAATCGCCAGGAAGTTCGGATAATTCCTATAAACTTCGTCAATTCGCGAAATGCCTAGGCAATTCGCGAATTGCCTGGTCTTCGGGTTTTGCCGGTAACATATATATATATAAAAGACACTTAATTTCAATTTCAAATAATTAAAAAAATTTTTCGTTCTTACGTAAAACTCATGTTTTAATACTAAAAACATGAACAAAAACCGTTAACGACGTAACACATTTATACTGGACTTACGCCGCTGACGGCGGGACGCGGCGAGGCTCGTGGCCAGTAGTCCGCCAGCGCTTGAGAGATGTGCCGCGCGATAGAAAAAACTTTTTAACTTTGGTTCTAATTGTGGCTTACAGATTTTTAAAACGGCTATTTAAGCCTTATAAAATACCCTTTCGAATAGATTTTACGCGAACTTTATAAAATGCCGAGAATATTGTTTTTTTTTTAAATAAACAATTAATTTTACAATAACAATCACTAAATTTAAATAATTTTATATTTTGATAATTCATATTTAAACTGTGAAATTTTGTGAGTATGTGTACCAAATTTCATTAAGATTCATTGATTCGTTCCCGAGTTATGAATTTTTTAGTTAAAGACTGCAAAAAACTTCAATTGTTTATAACTCAGTGAAATTTAATTTTTTTTAAAAACTATTTGAACCCGTTAAATAACACATAATGATGTGTTAATTCCATTTAGTGTTACATTTGTACAGACAATTTCAGATCTTGCTGTTACACTTCACGAATTTTGACTTCTTATACTTTTAAGAATATATATGATAATAAGAAAGCTCCTTTTTAGAAGATTGCCAGCGTAATTGACAGCTGTCAACTGTCAAGATTACATATTTCTATTTAGGTTTTAGGTTTATCTCACCAGTGTCCTGAAATTACTTTTACATGCATATGTGATTAATTTAAAGTAAAAACTGTCAAAAACTCTCGTTTTTAAAAGCTTGACATTTTATTGACAGGTGTCAACTGTCAATATTACATATTGCTATTTCGTTTGACCTTAGTGTTCTTAAAATACTTTTATATAAGTAAATTAATGTAAAATCCCACAAAAATTGACGTCTTTAAAAAATTGACAGTTTTATTGACAGTTTTTTTGACAGCTGGCAGCTGTTTTTTTTGACATCGGATTCGTGTTCAGCACCTCAAAAACCATAAAAATACATATCGTCAAAGGAAAATATTAATAAAAAACAGAGCTATCATACAAAATGTAAAAAAGTGTACTATTCCCATGTAAAACCCCATGTAAACTTTAACCCTTCGGTGGCACGGGTTAATATTAATCAATTGGGCTGTCCATGTGCACAGCACATTTTTTTCACATTCTAAAGCAAATTCAGCCCGGCGACCTAAGAAATTCCAACTTTCGCAAAATAACGGACACCCTAGTGCATATTTATTGACAATAAAAGTATAATGCGCATGCGTTTATATTACGAATCTCTACTGCGCATGTGTGACTAAAAGAACAATTGTGCGCAAATATTTTTATGCTAGGACACTAGTGCGCATGTATTTGTGCACCAGAAATCTAGTGCGCATGTATTTTGGGACGATAGAAGACCAGTGAGCATGTATTTGGGCACTAGAATACTAGTGCGCATGTATTTGGGCGATAGAAAACTAGTGAGCATGTATTTTGGCTTAAGAAACCTAGTGTGTATATATATTGTGCCCTGAGCATGCCTTGAGCCATGTGCGAGACTTGAGCCATGAGCGAGCCTTGAGGTAGCCGTGAGGTAGCCGTGAGGTAGCCATAAGGTAGCCATGAGGTAGCCATGAGGTAGCCATGAGGTAGCCATGAGGTAGCCTTGAGGTAGCCTTGAGGTAGCCTTAATTTAGCCATGGTGTAGCCTTCAGGTAGCCTTTTGTTATCCATTTGGTAGCTTTGTGGGAGCCAAGTTTTCTTTACGCGGGGCTTTAGCCATTTTGTCAATTTTGATGGAAACCTTAAGATGGTTTTTGGTTCCCCTTGCTCCTATGTTTACATACTGCTCCATCGCTCATAAATTATTATTATTATTACTTTTATTATTATTATTATTTGTTATTATTGGTAAAAGAATTGACAAAATGTACACTAGACCCTAGAGTGCTATAAATAATTTAAATTAGAGCATAACCTGAAACTACAGATTAAATAAGAATTCTTTGATTATGGATTACCAAGAACTATTTATTCACTATTTTTTGTTACCTCCACAGTACATTTCTTAATAGTTTTTTCTATTGGACTTATTTTTATTTTTGAATTTACAAAAGTAAAACATCCAGTGCCTAAAATTCCTACAATTAAATAAATGGTAAGTGTCACGTGTAATCCAATATAGTTGCTTAACATAAAACTTAATGATACTGAAAAGGTTTGACAAAAGTAAAAGAAAGCTACTGCAAGTTGAAAGTCGTCATCTCTATAAATAGTTCCAAGAAGATTATAAATTTGTATGTTAAAACAAGAGTCACCAAATCCAAGAAGAGTGCCGCCAATTATGGCTAAACTTGGCATTGGTGAAATAATTCCCGTGTCCTCAGTTTCCTGCAATGTAAAGGCATGTTAATGTTTTAGGAAATAAACGTATATAACTGATATCTTAATAAATTGTCATTTTTCTACATATTTTAAGTTAAAAAGTTTCAATTTACCATAAATGAAGAATTATTTGGAAAATTCAAGAAGGAAATAATGAAGCAAATCACTTCTGCGAAAAATCCGAGTCCAACAATTACGGAACTTGAAAAACATTTAAAGCGTGGTGGTATGGAGCCTGAGAAAATAGAGCCTATTCCTTCACTAATTCCAACGGCAACTCCTGCAAGACTAACTAAACATTTGCGAAATTCTCCAATTTGTGCTGTAAAGCCTATCATTGAAGTATAAACTCCAGAGAAAAAGGCAATAATCAGGCCAGAATAAAGAAAAGAAATTGACAGCAACATCATGTTTGGAGTGATGACGAGAATTGCTGCATTTTTCATACGCAGCCAAGCTGAATGTAAAAAATAATAATTTACTTTTTCTTCCTTATCTGTTACATTTCCCTTTTTAGATTCTCTTAACCAAGGACTTCTTAAAGTGAGAAAAATTAAAGAACCAATTGCACAAAAAGTTGTAAGTATTATTAAAATAGTTTTTCTGGCTGCTTTGTCAAATGATTTTCCAGTGAATGTAAAGTAGACAAAAAGGTTTCCAATAATTAACGATAATTGAATTATACCCCATAGAATGCTAGAATTACGATATATTGTTAAAGGCTTGCTATTTTCCATGAGACACAAACCAGAAGACATCCACATTAGAGATAACCCAATTCCTTGAATAGCAGAACCTACATAAAGTAAAGTCTTTTCTGGAGAGATAAATATTATTATAAAAAATAAAGTGCACAAGCTACCAATAAATGCTAATAATTTAGTGCTTATCACAGGGCAATATATTGGTGAAAAAAGCACAAATATACTAAAAACTATAAAGACAATCGACAAACTGACATATCCATCTCCAGTGAAGTTTGCTTCATTTTTTTCCACCGCATCAAGTAAGTTTTTCTGTAATAAAAAATATTGCATTTCCTTATCAAAATCACAATTTAAATTATAGTTATTTTACAAGTCATACAATTTTAAAATTATACACGATGTATATACACGATGTCTTATGTAATGATTTTAAATTCAATAATGGATCAAATATAGGAATGGAAACAATTCGTAATGATTTTAAATAATTTGGTCAATTTTTATTTGAGATAATGAAAACAAGTTAAAATTGTCATGTGAACAACCTGATAATATCTACGCTTTTGGTCCACACAAAAATATAGCACATATCAATAAAATAAATACGAACAAAAAATTAATGAACAAATCAGTAAAATACTTTTGTTCTTAAAAGTTTCCTTTAATTTGAACATCGACACGTGGTGGTCTGAAAGTTTGGGGTTCACTTGGCAAATAATTATTTTCAAGTCTTGCTCTCTGTTGGAGATCAGCCATTACATTAAGAAGGATTACAATAAGGAGGTCTATTTGAATTCTTTTTTGAAAATTCTTAAGAATTAATTTTTTTCTTTATTTCTGACCATGAAATTAATAGTTTCTTGAGACAAGTGTTTTTGGAATTAATCAGCAATTAACACCCGTCATGCAGGGATTCTGCTCAATTCGTTATTGACTACTAGAGTGTATCGAAAATCCCTTTTTTCTTGTGTTGGAAGATGGGGGATACGGGAAAGTTGTAAAATCATGACAAATACAGGAACAAAAAATTATCAGTTCAATTGAATTATATTTACTATCACCGCAGCGCCCTTGAAGTTTTGAAAATTTCCTCAAATATGCAAAGTTGCTTCTAACATTGCAGGGCGAACCAAAGTTCGGTTTAGTAATATTCGAGCTTAAAGGATCATAAAATGTATCTTGGCATATACCATAAAAGAGATTGGTTGAATCGAGAATTTGATTGAAGCCCAAAAGCCAGGTATAACAATGGTGGAAAATGCGTAATTTTAGTGAATTGTAACATATACGACAAAAATCTAGGTAAGCGCCCCAACGAGTTAGGAGGTTAAGGAACCGCACTCTAACCCCACCTTTACTCTGACGTATTCACCTTTTCGACTGCGCCTCCATTTCTCTATTGCGTGTCGCTCACCGGTCCTCCCTTGCCTGAACTAGCTTTGGTGTTTTGACTGGCGCATCTCATCTCGACTCCTTTGAACTTGTTCCTACTTGTCTTGCATCATCGTTGATTTAAAACGCACAATATATTTTGGCAGCTTGTCCATGACACCGAACCAATTAACTAAATAGTGATTTAAAAAAAACACTCTAGTCGATTTGCTCTAGACTTGGTTGAAAGTTTTTCTAACTCGTCGCTTATGGCCAACATAATGCGACCTGCACGGTCTTGCTTTACCTGTCCTATACTTGGCACTCCATAGAGCTTGCCGGAGGGTCAATTGACGGCGTTAAAGGATGTTCTTTTGGACTATTTTGACGAAAAGTTCAATAACACGTATGTGACAGAACTTTCTCCTAAAGCTCGTTTTCTAGACTTAGCTAAGGTTGTAGCGACTTGAGTTTTGACCCTATATAAAAAGGCATCAATACCTGCCACGAGCCAAAAAACAATTACTGATAGAACTGTTTCTTTCCATAAAGAACACCAGAACCTCTTTAAGTCATACCAAAATAAATCTAGGAAAGACAGTAGAAGTTTGTAAAAGGCCGTCGAAAAGTTCATTGAAAAGTCTAATGTATGTACTTTTCGATGTGGCTTTTTGTAAATGCCGTATTGACCCAGCGAATCCTGAAGGAAATATCTGCCACTGTCCTGATAGGATTACTTCCGCGGTACTGCAACAAAAATGGTCAAATTTTGATGCTGCTGGTCCATCCACCGCCTCTGAAATGCAGATAAAAAGTGGAACAGACTCTGGTTCGGACGAAGATTTCAAAATCAAAATTAAAGGAAAAAAGTCAGGAAATTCACTAAATAGATCTACACTGCATAATACTACTCTAGTAATAAATAGGTATGGATTGAGCTACAGACAAACAGCTGCCATAGCCTCAGCAGTTCTCGCAGATGTTGGTCTTGTCAGTAGCACAGATATCTCATTTGTGATAGATATATAAAAAATTCAAAAAGTCAGAACATCAGTTCGTGGAAGTCATGTGTCCAGTGGCGTAACTTGGTTTTGAGAGCCCCCCGCAGAAAGTAAAATTGGGCCCCCTTCGGAAATTTCAAACGAAATTTTAAACTATCCCACTTTTAATCAATTAAATTTTTTATTTGTATGAAAAACTGTTAATTTCGTTTATTATTTGTTAAAATATATGGACATATCTCAGAAACCTTTAACTTTTATGTCCCTTGGATATATCTAGATGATTTTGATATATTTTGTTTATTGATTTTTGTTTTAAAATATTAATTATAATATGAGTTACTTCTCTCAATTGATATTATATTTTGTAGCTTAAAGAAGGGTCTATTTAATTTTAAATGTTTGACTTATGCGAGTCTACTTGTCCCTAACCCTAGTTTTGAATGTTTTAAGTGATGAAAAATAAAAAAAAGAATAAAAATTAATGATTCTGTATCAGATGAATTTAAAGTTAATGAAATAAGGATTAATATTAAACAAAAGAAAATAGAAAATTTTAATTACTTTATAAATTATGAACTCTCAAAACTTGTCCCTCTATTTTAACCATTTTGACTATAATCATTTTGTTCATTTATCTATTTTGAAAATCGAAAACACTTAATAAAATTAAATCTTTAGGTTTTTATAAAGAAGTGTCCCCAACATGGACAGCTTCTTAAAACTCTCTGAAAAATGTGGTAAATAAAAAATAAACATCAAGTAACAATTCTTAAACTAATTTTTAATTATTTTACTGTATTTATCAAAAACTAACATTTCCAAAAACTTCAATTTAATAGCTTAACAGTCACAAAGTAATAAGATATCGAAAAATATAGATAAAAAAAGTATATAATCGATAATATAAAAATAAATACAACGAAAATTGGTGTCTGTCCATCTTTAGGGTACATGACACCATTTTTTGAGCCGCTGTAAAAATTTGTATACAAAAACAATATTAGTAAAATCATTTTAGAATATTATTATACGATAAATAAATAATATTATAACGTTAAGGACTTATTCTAAATCACAAATTTAAATAACTTTACCAACTTAAGAATAAACTGTAACGAAATTTTTTTAAGACACAAAATAACGTGATATGTGTAGGGAAGACCGCGGCTGGTTGGGTCATTTTGCACTCTTCGTTGTTTAACTTCGTTAATATCTAATTTATGAAAACCTTATCGACAGAAAATTTGCTCTAATATTTCAGCTTCCATTTAAAAAAGAAAAAGTCCCGTTATTACTTTTAGTTTTTTTGGGGAACATTGTTTTTGGAGAAATCCAAAGTGACCCAACCCGCCCCGACCCGGGGCAGATTGGGCCATGATTACAATGTTACTGTTTAAATGTTAAAACATTACTTTATATAATAAACTTAGTTTTTAGAGTTATTTTATAATAACAGGAATTTAAAAATAAATATATTTAAATTAGAACAGTGAAAGTATAAAATTATAAAATAAAAAAATTGCTCATATTGAAAAAACGTATTATTTAATTCTTAATTGTTAAAAAGTGTTATTATTGGTGTTAATTGACTGAAATAAATTACTAATAGTGAAATTTAACAAAATTAATGTAGTTTATTAATGTAGTATAAGTATACAGTAGATTCCTCATGCATTTGGGCGACCCAACTAACCCAGGTCAACACGACCCCACTGACCCCGCCTGTGTTTTTCAAATATGTGATTTTTTTATCGATACTGCAAATATAAATTAAAATCTCTGCATTGACCTTTAAAAGGAACTATTCAAAGATCAAAATTCGATAATTAAACTTTTCCTAAAACTATTACTCAGGAAGATATAACAAAAAAACTAAGTGGGTAAAAATTTACTTTGGAGTATCAAAATTAGTTTTTCTTTCATTTACTGCACATAAATGATGATACAATAATGAAACTTGACACAAACTTGCATCTCACTATGTGAAATAGTTTTTGCGTAGAGAGAAATTAATTCGACTAATAACATTTGGGTAAACTGCAATGACCCACTCTACTCCTGACCCAACTAGCCCCGGTCTCCCCTATAGAAGAAAAACAAACTGGTTTTTTTCATCAAATGTGCATCAAAAACTTCAGAAGGCGCTATCGCCTTCAACAGAAATTTTATACGAAATGTTCATCTTGGGGCCCACTCCCCTATACAAAAACTAAAGAGAGTAGAAATAAGTGTTAAAAAGAAAATAAAAAATAATCATTTTCAAAAAATTAGTGAAAAAAAGAAATATTTACAAATTTTATAATGTGCGGGAAATTGACAATTGTTTCTCACCTTAATAAACAACCACTTGTTGATTTTTTCTTTATTATAGGTTATAGATGTTTTCAGTTAAAAATTAATAATAACTAAGTGTATATTAAATTTTTTATCTGTCCATGAATAAAATTTAGAAGTTTGGAATATAAACTTCACTTGGGTCAATTTTGAATAGAGGGCTTAAAAAAAATTCCAGCCTTTTTTTACTGAAAAGTTAAAGGTTTCTGAGATACGCTCATATATTAATTAAAATCATCATTTATTTTGATTTTAATTCATTCAACTTTGATATATAAAGTAACACAAATATTTGCCCTTTTCTATCTCATTCTCACGATTTAAGAATTCGACATTTCTAGCCCATGTTATATTGTTCAACCTGAGACACTGTTATTTTGTACAGCTACTAACATCAAAGGATTTTAGGTTCTAATTATTAAATACTTAATTTTAATAAATAAAAAAAATAATAAAAGATTCAATTAATTCATTAAAATAAAATATTTTATAATTAAAGCCTAAAAACTTTTGACTTTAGTAGGAGTACAAAATAACATTACTTTAGGTTATACAATATAACATGAACTACAAAAAAATAATTGTTGTCCAAACGATAAGGGCCCAGTTAGGGCCCCCTAAGTCAGCGGGCCCCCCCGCACCGCGGGGTTTCGCGAGGGTGTAGTTACGCCACTGCGTGTGTCCCCTGCTGATGTATTTATCGAAAACTCATTTCCCGGTCATTACTTTGACGGCCGTAAGGATAAAAATTGTGAACAGGTAAAAGACGGGGCAAAATACTACCTACACGGAGGGAAATTTGGGAGAAAAGCCGCACCAAGAAGGTGGGCTGCTGTCTTTTCTTTGGGAGGAATGCGAGCCCAAGAAAATACAAGGCAAATTCAGTAGTAAAAGTCATGGGTGAGCAGCTGTCCCACAGCTAGTGCATTAGATTTCACCAGTCAAAACTGTGGGAGAAATGCGCTCCCACAGAAGAGACAGCAACTGCTTCAAATTTTTCTCCGTGTACGCATTCACACCGAAGAACACATTTCATTAGTGCAAGAGCCAGGCTTCTGTTATATTGGCCACGGTGCTCCAGCATCGGGCACAGCAATTGACATTTAAAAATGCATTCTTAACCATTTAGATGAAAATAAAGCTAGACAACTTCTTGTTGCTGTTGGTTGCAACGGAACTAACATAAACATTGGACACAAGAGTGGTGTAATTCGTTTGTTGAAGAAGGAACAAAAACATCCATTACAATGGATTGTTTGTCTCCTTCATTTTAATAAATTGCCTTTAAGGCACTTTATGCAGTTTCTTGATAATAATACCAGTGGTCCTAACACATTCAGTGGCACAATAGGCAGAAATCTAAAAAAATGTGAAAACCACCCTGTTTGTAGCTACAAAAAATTGATTCTGGAATTGCCGGATATAGATGTTGCAGAGTTAAGCAAGGACCAGAAGTACTTGTATGCAATTTCCGTGGCTATTCAATTAGGAGTGTGTACTGAGGACCTAGCGAGGCAAGATCCCTGTCTTCTTGTTCACTTAAGGCAGTTAACCGCTGCCAACGATACTTCGTCTTTACGTAGCAACATCTGATCATCAGCGATAATGTGTATTTTGCGCACCAAAAAAATATTCTTCTGTCTATGTTGTCCGACAAAAGACAGGAAGTTAGAGAAAAATCTGTTCAAACAATTCTTTCAAAAAGACTACAGGCTGTGGCAACTGGCTGCAGAGACGGAAACACAGACCTACGAATTTTCCGTGTTCCTGTACTAAATTTTGAAGCAACACAGTGCACGGAAATGGTTAATTGGCCCAAGATGAACTATTTGAAACCCCAATTTTGAGTGGAACAGGGTAGAAATTCTAACGTGTGTTGAAAACTGTTCTAAGGTCAGGACTTTGGTCTGAGAATTCCCCTGTCACACACAGGCGGTAGAAAGATTAAATAAATTAAATGACCAATCGCTTTCATGATATACCAAGACATATTTTATTACCCATCGGGCTCAAATATTACTATGCCGCCCTATGGTTCGTCCAGGCGCGGATCCAGCGGGGGGCGATGGGGGCGATCGCCCCTCCCAAAAGCCTTAGATTGTCATATGAGAGAAAAAGAGATAGCACTATATTTTTGTCTCTTTCTATCTCATATATCGCCCCCTCCAAAACCCTCGTCTGGATCCGCCTTTGGGTTCGTCGTGTAAGACTACTAGCAAATTTGCATGTTCTCATAAAAATTGCAAAACTTCAAGGGCGCTGCGGAGATAGAAAATATTAGCCGATCGAACTAAAACTTTTTGTACATTTATTTGACATAGTTTAACAACTTTTTCACACATCTCATTGTTCAAAACATGAAAAATTGGACTTTTGATACACTATCTTGACTACACAGGGCCACAAGAGAATCGAACTTTTCCCTAAGCAAACCGGAATATGATTTTCTGACTTATTTTGATTCTCTGAACACGAATCTGAAATCTTATTTGCTTTATCACATCATGATTTTTTTCTAACCTCATAAACCAATTAATCAAAAAAGTAACTCAAAATTTTTGTGGGTATGAGTTTAAAAGAATTTTGTGGTCGCTGATTTCGAATCCGATGTCGGATTTTTAAAATAAAAAATGGCGGATGCATTTTTCATAATTATTAGATTTTCATGCAAATTAGTATTTAGGGGGTTTTTGAGTTGCTGATTTGCATGAAAATCTAATAATTTTTAAAAAAATTAGTCAGCCATATTACATCCGTCATTTTAATTTATTGAAGAGAAAGAAAGATTTTAAAGTTGCTAAATGTATTTTCTGTTAAAATGTGGTAAATATTGCAGTTCGTAGATACAAGTACCCTTTTCAGGTAAAATTATAAAATCACTTAGGCCCTGCAGTGACGTTTCAAACATTAAAATTTTTTTACTCAGCAACAAGGCGAATTTTGTACGTGCAAGCTAGGTACGTTTTTAGGTCAAGATTAGGACTTGTAATTTTTAATTCAATAAATACGTTTTATTCTGTTTTGAAATCAAGATTTATTTATTTTGTATAAATAAAAACTCAATATGAATTTTGAAAATCTGCCATGAGATTCGTAATCAGCGACCCCAAAAACCTCTAGAACTCAAGTCCACAAAACTTGTGAGTTAGTTGTTTAATTAGACATCGTTTTTGAGGTGAGAAAAAATCCTGACATGACGGAGCATATCGGACATCAGATTCATGTTCAGCGCATCAAAATACGTCAGAAAATCATATTCCGGTTTGCCTTGGAAAAAGTTCGATTTTTTGTGGTCCTTTGTTATTCCAAGTAAATCAATAAATACTCCACACTATTAAAAAAAAGTAAATACTCATGAAATATATGTGAAGAAAAGATAAACCAAGAGTAATTTTAGAACACCAATTAAATTTAGGAATATGTCGCAACCACCTTCGGTACTGATCTCGATTTCAATTAAAAAATTACAATAATAACACATCCCCACAAAAAAATAAAAGTGTCGTGCGCGGTGGACTAGACTAGTCATTCCCTATGTATTTTGACGCGCTGAACACGAATCCGTCATGAAAAAAGCCTAGCACGTCTAGGTTTCACCCTAACCTCAAAATCAATCAAATTACACTTTTCGTTAATTAAAATATGAACCCGACTCATCTTTAATACATGCCTAGAGCCAGTAGAAAGCTTGATTTATGACCTTTAAAACGCTTTTTTAAAAATTGTTCTACGATGATTTTTAACGAAGTTATGATGTTTTACTTAAAATTATTTATTTCCATTACACCATAACACATCAATAATTGATGTGTTTTTAACATTTGAAAAAAGTCATATTTTAAGTAAAACATTATAACTTCGTTAAAAATCATCGTAGAACAATTTCTAAAAAAGCGTTTTAAAGGTCATAAATCAAGCTTGCTATTGGATCTAGGCATGTATTAAAGTTAAGTCGGGTTCAGATTCTAATTAACAAAAAGTGTCATTTTATTGATTTTGAGGTTAGGGTCAAACCTAGACGTGCTAAGCCAATTCTGATGACTGATTAGTGTTCAGCGCGTCAAAATACTTAGAGAATGACTAGTCTAGTCCGCCGCGCACGACACTTTTATTTTTTTGTGGGGCTGTGTAATTATTAGTATCTTAATGAATCCTACAAGAACTATCTATTCCGAAAACGACAAAAAAAGATACTCACTAAATTTAATCATTATTCTAAAATTTCCATAAAATCTCAATAACAAATCTACAACATCAAAACATGATCAACCTTATCAAATCTTCATCATCAAAACAATCTAAAATTTAATGTGCATCAAATTATCGTCGCAACAAATTTATGTAAACGTTTACTACGAGATTAGTGTACCGCAATCAGAATCTTCGCTAGCTCAGGGATGTTCAAGTTTGGGGTAGGGATCTTGTCGAGTGCAAACAAAATTAAATTCACCACACAAAATTTGAGTATCAAAATAACAAAAATATATTCTAATATTTATCTACGCTAATTACAAAAGTAAGATGCATAATCCCTATGCTAACTGATTTTACAAAATAATGTTAATCAACTTTTTATCCGCGACATAACTTTGGTAATTTTAATAACACAAGTTTCTTTGTGTGGGACTCTTTTGAGTGCACTTTTATTGAGCATACCCACTTAACTACCTTGTAATTTGAGAGTTTTATTTTTTCTTGCTGAACGCTGCTATTTTGACCTCCTATTTTGCAGGACGGCATTTTTCTATCATGTTTCTTGAATTATTAAATGGGTATCAAATTTAACCTCCGGCTAAACATACGCGTTGAATGGAACCGAAACGTCAAATTTTAGGTGCAAAGAACCTCCCCATAAGGGTATACCTACACAATGTGACCAAGCACGCGTAGGTGTCGCGATACTCTTGACCAACGCGACATATGGTGCAAACAACCTGGCAGTCCAGGGATCTACTTGAATTAATAATTCATCGCTCTTCTGATTTGCATAGGTCTCTTTTCTTTAGAAGCTCACCGACGTATGTTCTCTGACAGAGCCGTTCAATGGAAATTAAGAGCTACTCCAAAGAGCTAAATTGGCTTTGTGTCCAAGATAGGTCTGGAGCTCCACATACATTCCAAAATTTATAAATTGAGTGGATTAGCCCCAAATTTAACCCCTTGGTAGTAACAACTGCTACCACAAATTCGTACACGGAAAGGGGATTCAATGTTCTTTCAGCCTGCCATCACCAAGAAACACGGTGTATTGTAACGCGTTACGTTGTCGGGTGGTCAATACACACCGCTAATGTATGCGTTCTTCGAAAATCTCGGTGTACTGTCTGAACTGCAGTGCAAAATCTCATATCTATCCTCCGTAAGCTTGGCTCTGGGTAATACCTACTAAACCATCCTCGCTTTATAGAAGTAATTAACACACAGCGGGACGATTGAGCTAAGCAACCAACATCGCCGAGTGCTAACTCCACCCATACCCATAGATCCCTCAGCCCAGCATCAGATCTTGATCAGCCGACAAATCGGAAAGTGTAAGAACCTATAACGGTCAACGGCGGACTTCGAAGTGATGTCAGCTGGAGGATTTTATACGGATTTTTCCCTATACCTTCTTACCTTCCATTGTTTCCAGATTAACCCTGGTTCCTTCCCCTGCGACCATTGATATTTTTGGTTTGCATTACCTAAGTAATGAAGGATCCAATGTGCTGCGACGAGTCCAAATTCTTTAACATAAGGTCAATCATGCTTTCTGGGGTGACTTTAGTACCCCCCAAGCGAAACATAGATTGCCTTTTCTCATCCCAATATTTTCAAACAAAGAAGGTGTACTTCGCGGTATCCACGGGGGCATCGCAATACGTCTTGGTCCGAGTTTGTCAAGAACAGACATATGCTTCTGTTCTGGGCAAGCTTAGAAAAGAAGTAGATCCTAGCACTTGCCAGACGACGGTGGTCGGTGCAAGGCCGACAAAAGACGGGAACGTCCTTCTTATACTAGGAGGAGGTTCGGAAGGGAAAAGTTTCTCGGCGAAGGTTTCAGAGGCCGTAGAAGGGTAGGGAACCATTAGGGCTACAGAAAACTTAGAGTGACTCTAGAAATCCGAGACCTTGACCGTTTGATGGAAAAGGAGGAATTCGTAGCTGCTCTTGGGGAAATTTTGCAGATCACTCGGGAGAACAAGCAGGTTGTGATCTTAGGGCCTAAAAGAAAGGGCGTTAAGTTGGCCCTCGTAGTCGTAGACCGCCATGAAGCAGCAAAACTGGAGAGAGTGGGTGGGGTTAAAGTGGGTTTTCTCAGTTGCAGGATGCCCGCAAGCCAGGAAAAAGCTGGAAATCAGGGATACACGTGAAGTTAGAAATATGCAAACAATTAAAAATAATGTAGAATTTTTATCATACATTAAGATTCAAAATAATGAAAAAAAAATTTTAGTTAGGGAAAAGGTATGGAAAGGTCAGGGATTTTTTAAAATGGAAATTTGCGGCCATCCTTACAGTTGCCCAATAATGAAGAGTTTGATGGTCACCAGGTGCCATAGGTGCCTGGATTATGACCATAAGAAGAGTGAGTGCAAGGAAGTGGACAGATCTACCGCATGCTTTAAGTACGGAGAGACTGGCTGCACTCTTGCACAGTGCACGAACAAGGCATTTTGTTTCTTGTGTGGGCTACAAAATAGCATACGCCTATTCCTCCGGAAAATGCGCCTGCTTCAGGAAAGCCCTGGAACAGACAAAATGGAAGAAGCGCAAAGGCGCAGTCCGCCGAGAAGAAATTCGTATAAAATCCTTCACCTGGCATCACTTTGAAGTCCGCCGTTGATCAGTGGGGATACTTACCCCCCATTTAGTGGGTATTATCCAGAGTTACCTTACGGGGGAATATTTATATTCTTAAGTAATCTTTTCTTTGGTACCGAATCCTAAACACGTGGAGCACCCTCTGTAAATGATGCTTGCATCATTCATTGTAAGGTGTTCCTTATAGTGCTTAAACGCATTTGCCAAACCTCGTAGTAGAGAAAACAGATTAATAATATTAACTTTAGAAATGCATTTTACGTACACTTCTAGCAAAACATTTATTCGAAATTAGTTTTAAATCACTCGTAATGCTTAGAAATAATTTAGTTTATAAATTTAATTTCATAATAGTAACAAAGAAACGATTGCTATCTTGCGTTTGACGCTAGAAAGTCTGTGAATACACTTTGCAACTTTTTCAATGACTCATTGACTGATAATGTGAATGTTTTCGATTCTACTAATTTAAATTACTTTTGACGATTGACAACAATTACATCTACATCACTTTAAAATATAAATACAGTAAAACCCACATATATCGGATTTTAAGGGACAGGGAAAAATATCCGATTTATCCGGGAAAACTTTAAATACCCAAAATTTTATATTGAAAGTGTTTCCTTTTATTAAATTACTACTTAAAAACAATAAATAAATATTATCATGTACTTTTTATATTTTAATAAAAAGTTTTATACTTTCTGTTAATTTTAATATTAGCACTAAAGTAGTTTGGATATTGTTCTATCGTTGAATGACATCAGTTACCACTATTGTTCAGTGATCGGGATGCCCTGACCTGATAATAAGGACCTTATAGTCTTATTTTGAAATTTATGAGTTTAAAAGCTTTATATTTAAATTTATTTGAAATTCAAAGTTAGAAATCGGATTCTTTTTTTATCGTCTCTATGAAGATGGATAGAAAAAGGAATAAATAAAAAAATGTATTCATACTTATTACCTTATTAGTAATCAATTTCTAAAAACTTAATTATGAAGTTTAAAATTAAAATTTCATTTTAAATTGATTTTAAAATCTACTAAAATTTTTAAAATCCGATATAGTAACTATATATAATTTTGTTTTGGAGGCTTTAAAATTTATCCTATATTAGCAAGTTTCTGATACAACGCGTTCTGATACAAGCGGGTTATTTTTAGCTTAAACAGATATCGAGTAATATGTATTAAAAAATAAAAAATAATTTTGTTTACCTTATTTTAAATTTAAATACATTTAATTTACGATTACAATTTCTTTTACAATTACAGAACAATTTTTAAATTAGATCACATATTATTTTGAAATATTCTTAAATTCCTAAATACCTAATGGCTCAAATCTTTTTAATTTTTTTTTCCTTTAATACTATATGTGTATGTACATTTTTTTAGTTTTCTTAATTAGATTAAAATTATAAATAAATACTACAACGTGTATCAATTTTTTCTTTCTATTAATAAAATTTGTTGTAAATGAATATGATTGTTTTAAAACAATGATGTTACTTATATAAATGATTATTTCAATTAAAAAGAACTTTAAGAAACAGAAATATTTTAAATCATGTCCTCTAGAACAGTTTACATTATTACCTTTCAATTTGTAAATTAACTATTATTAAGTTGTTTATTCAAAAAACACTCTTACTTACTTCAATAATACCCATTGTTTGAAAGGAAGACATTATAAACATGAAACCACAACTAAAAACCACTATATTTGTCAACTCTTTATCAATCTTAATTCCCATTATAATGAAAATATGAAGTGAAGAATAAAAGCATACATGAGCCTTGACTTCCGATAAAGCAATATTCTAATTGTTGTACATTAACACTGAAAATTGACAAGCGATAGCAATTAATGCAGGAAATATCAAAATACTCCTCTAAAGTTCACTTCCACTAACCAGTTTTAGTTTAAATAATTTATGATAAAACTCGGTGACTTTCATGTGTAAAATGATTACAATACAAAATTATCGGTTCGACAAATTTGTGAAAAAGTTAATTAGTCTATTTTTAAAAATCAACTATTCGATAAAAGTACTTTCAAAATCTTTTGAAAAAGTTTATCTAATAATAATATTTTAACCCGTCAAAAATAAAAATAAATTTTTGTAACGAGATTATGGTCTACCAAAAATTTATTAAGTTAATGTTTCTTTCCGACTGATTATTTCTTTGGTAAGCACAACAAATTATTTTTTGTCTTTATTCGAAAGAATAAAGCAAAGCAGACAGCCGGGAGCCAGGGTCAGGAGAAGTGGTATTCCACGGTGGGAGACCAATTCTCCTGACGCGGTCCCACCATGCGGACGTTCTACCCTTCGCTTTGCCTCTCTGCCCGCCACACAAGCCTATCTCTTCTGACGCTTCCTAGCTTGCATTCGTAGTCGGATTTTCATTTTCTTGTATATTTAAAAATCTGCATTCGCCCTTACGCGGCGTTTTAGATTCTAGGAATTTAGCTCAAAAGTAAAAACATTTTTACCCACGCGTGCTTTTAAAATTCCTCAAATTTATAACTTTTCGTTAAGGAAGTGTTTTTTAAAATAATTTGATGTTTTGATCAAAAAACAAATGATTCTGAAAATTAATTGTTTTGTTTTTTAGTTTACTTTTTTTTATTTTGAATTTTAGGTTGAAAAAGTTTAATTTATAGAACGGATAGAAAATTAAAATTACTTATATTTTTCATAATTATGGTTTATTATCTTCCGATTTGTTTTTTGATTTTCCGAATTGATTTTTATTTTTGTTTTTTTTTATTTTTTTTTTTTGGTAAAAAAAGGATATTACATGGAACGAGTAGAAAATTAAAATTATTAATATTTTGTAGAATTAAAGTTTATTTTCTGATTTGACTTTTTTTTTGTTTTATGTTTTTCAGATTAAAAAAGTTTATTACATGGAACGCATATAAAATTAAAATTATTAATATTTTGAAAATTAAAGTTCATTTTCCGATTTGACTTCTTTTTTGTTTTATTCTTTTCAGATTAAAAAAGTTTATTACATGGAACGAATAGACAATTAAAATTATTAATATTTCGTATAATTAAAGTTTATTTTCCGATTAAATTTCTTTTTTTGTTTTATTTTAGTTTATAAGAAAAGTTGAAAATAACTTTTTTGTTTTATTCTTTTCAGATTAAAAAAGTTTATTACATGGAACGAATAGACAATTAAAATTATTAATATTGCGTAGAATTAAAGTTTATATTTATCAATTTTGCTGGTAGCTATTGTAAATAAAGAAGTCAGATTTTTTTTATCAGTTAATGAAGATTTAAGCTTGTTTTTGATCAATTTCGTTGTTGAAAAACAGCTTTCACGTAGATAGGATGATCCCAACATAGATGTCATTTTTAAACCGAAATTGCCAAGATTTGGATATATAAAAATCATCAGACATCTGTTAAAAAAATTCTGCTCTAGTTTCTTTTTTAAGTGAAAGATAAGGGTCTGCCCGCAAGTTACAGAACTCCACACGATACTTCATTTCTTAAATTTCAATGGAAACATTTAAAGGATTGTTGAGCAGTAGAATATCGGTTTGTAAATTAAATACATCCTAAAAACGAGAATTAAATTCAACTTTCATTTCATTGAAGGAATCTTCAATTTCTGTGAAATCAATAATTGGGTATTCTTTTGGAATTTCTTCACAAAAAGGGAAATTGTGAAGCTCTTCTTTTGAAACTTCTGCTTTAAATAAATGTAATTGCACTTGAAAGCCGGTTATAAGATGAAACAAGTCACTTATGGTTTTATCATTTCCTTGTAAATGTAAATTCAAATTATTTAAATGTTTAGTAAAATCTGTTAAAAAAGCTATTTTGCTTATCATATTTTCATCACTTAATTGTCTTTCGAATTTGGTTGTATTATTAGCAGCTAATTCGTCTTTCAAAAATGTCAGAATTTCTTTACGGAAGGGAAAAAATTGTTCTAAGCATTAATCAGAACTTAACCAAAGCAATTCACAGTGTAGTGAAACATCTTTATAAATTGCTCCAACTTCTTCTAAAAAGTTTTTAAATTTACGATATGTTAATGCCTTCTTTCCATCTCTCAAAAAACTAATAACTGAAGTTACGAATTTCATTGCTCGAATTACTTTAAGACCTAACTTAAAACCATACAAGGCTTCTTGGTGAACTAAACAATGGATTGTTTCACAATTAATTTCATGTCTTTTTAATTGTCCACAAAAGTGCTTCGTCAGTGCTTTCGTCTAAACAGAATAAATAGAATACTGCGAACTCAATTAAATTTTTTAATTTTAAATCAACTTGATCATTAATGTCAGAAACTTGTCCTTTATTTAGTTTTTCACTCAATTTATAAAATATGAATATTTTTGTAAATATTCATTCATGGCATAATATCATCAACTCAAGCATGGACGTCACCAAGTTGCAATTAAGAAAGGTCCACACTACTAGCATAAAAATTACACCAAATTTACAACACCTAAACTATTGGTTAGGCTCAATCAATTCTCACTATGATCACTATTTAAAACAATCATGCAGGTCTTATGAACTGGCACCTTCAAAACAAAACCGATTGACTATTACGTAAACTAACCCAACAAGCACCATCAAACACTTTAAATTCAAAATAATCATACAGATAAAGTGGAACTTCATTTTGAAATAAGGAAAAAAGTAGATTACCCATAAAAAACTGCCTTCTTGTAGCCACATTTAGTAACCCAGCCTTTGCCCAAAATTCGGAAATATTTTGGTATCTAGGTAGTTTGTAAACAAAACGAATACATGCATTTAAAGATCTTTCAAGCTTTTTATTGAGATCATCTGTGATATCGTCGTAAACTAGACAACAATAATCAAAATAAGGTAGTATCTTCTTACTTTGGATGTCAGTCTTATATCAGGATAATACTTGTGAAAAGTAAAAAATCATTATTATATTATCATATTTTTACAAAAAATTTATTTATCACATGTGACCTTTTATTATACAATTCGACATTACACTTATAGAATTAGACGTAAGATAGATTGTTGTTAATACTTATGACTCGCCAGCATTTATCGCATCTTATTATTAAACTACTTTATTATTATTATTTTAAAATAAAAAAGCTCTGAATACTGTCATCGAAAATTACTTAAGTTAATACAATAAAAACATTTGTAAATGTTAACAGACAACAAATGTTAATCCTCATTTCCTTTCTTCCTTTTTATTGTTACTGTCATGTCACCATGACTATTAATTAATTAATAACTAATTATTATGCTTTACATGAATGATCATTAAAAATTATAACATACTTAAATGTCAAAATAATGAATGAGGCTGTTTACACCGCCTTACATAAAATAAGTTACTTAAAATAAGGCATACTTAAATCGTGTTACATTAGTATATTTCGTAACATGCGTGACAAGCAGTCGTTTTTGAAACGAGAGCAATGTTTTTGCAACGAGTGAAACGAGTTGCAAAAATTGCGCGAGTTTCAAAACGATTGCTTTGTTCACGCAGTTACGAACGATACTTTTCATAACAAAGTCATAAAAGGCGTGATTCGGTTCTCTGTATAGATAACCGGAAAGTTGCAGAATTAAGAACGATTGACTATGTCACGTCACAGTGTACACAAATACAATCCAAATTGAATGTCTCACACTTTTTTACTTGTCAACACGCCGCGCTAGTGATACGGTCAGGTTAGATTTTCAAGCTGTACTACTCACGCTAAAGACATCGACTCTGTTTTGTTGGTCAAACAGTGCGTGCAAGAAAAGTAGAAAAGTGGGAGACATGCAATTTGGACTGTACTTGTTTGCACTCTGACGTCACATAGTGAATCGTTCTTAAATCTGCAACTTTCTGGTTATCTACAGAGAACCGAATCACGCCATTTTTAAGACTGCGTTATGAAAACATATATTCGAGTCTGCGCAGAACACTAGTGCCCAGGTTTGCCAACATTATATTAGATTCATATTGACAGGTTCGATTTTCTAACCTTTGATTTAGAGGTTAGGAATATAAATATGTCAAATATAATGTTGGCAAACCTGGGCACTGATGTTCTGCGCAGACTCGAATATATGTATGTAACACGATTTAAGTATGCCTTATTTTAAGTAACTTACTTTATGTAAGGTGGTGTAAATAGCCTCAATGTCAAATAAACTTGGATAGTATTTCCAAACTAGTTAATCATAATATAAATAATATTTGAAGAAGGCGCTAAAACGAAGCTATATCCGCCAATTTAATTTTGTTTACATTCGCACACTACTTAACGTTGTCTCATAAGCTCTTTTGTTCATTTGGTAGTTAACTGTTAGAAATTATTATTTCAGTATCTTATAATAACGATTGAGACTTTTAATTAACAATACATTAACATTAAATCAAATAATTAGCTTTAAGCGGGTAAATAAAATGCAATCGATACGAAATTTGGTAATGTTTTTATTAACGTCTTAAACTATATAACCTAAAATTTTTTGCAATAATTTACTTTAATTTGTTAATAATTTAGACCATCGAAGTCGACTTCTCGATAAAAAACAGAAATTTTTGGGTACACTCCAGGGCTTTTGTCAGTCACCTGAAATAAAAAATCAAAGACAATATTTTTCTACAGACATAAATCTAAGTCTGGTTCCAATAAAACAATCATTTTTTTATAACAAATTTAGTTTTTTACACAATTTATGATGAAAAAGGCGGTTTTATAAACTTTTTTTTTACAAGTCTGACATTTCGTTTTTCTTTTTGTTTAAAAATGTGAATTTTATTGGTACCAGACTTAGATTTATATCTGTAGAAAAATAAGGACTTTGACTTTTTTATTTCACGTGACTGCCAAAGGTACAGGAGTGTACTGAAAATTTTCTGTTTTTTCCGAGAAGTCGACTTTGACGTTAAAAATTATTAACAAATTAACGTAAATTATTGCAAAAAAAATTTTCTTATATAGTTTAAGACGTCAATAAAAACATATCCAAATTTCGTAATGATCGCATTTTATTTACCCGCATAAAAAAAATTCGTAAAGAAACATCGAAATTTCGAGCGTTACACTAAGCTACTAACTCAAATAAATTTAAATAAAAATATTTGATAATGAATATTCAAATAAAAATATTGATTGTAAAAATAAAATTATTTAATACAACGAGAAAATTTTCAGTACTTAATTACACTCTCGAATGATACAGTAATATTTTTCTAAAACCAGGGGCCAGAAGAAATCTTGGAATGCTTCTTCGACAGCAGCAAATCGGGATTTTAGAAGCAGCTTTATCTGCGGAAAAACTACCATATGGCCCTGGAATTGATGACTAGATCTGATTTAAAAAACAAAAATTTTACCTTCATATAAAAATAAGTTGAAACTCTATACACGTTTTTCTTAAAACTACATTTTTGAAGTCGGAGGACACTCTTACTCGAAAACTACTTTTTTTTAACGAAAATCGAACGTTCAACTTTGACAGGTCACCATTTTGTCATATATTTTTTTTAAATCCTTCGATTAAAGACTAAATAATCTTTCAATTAGTGTTAATCCGTTCCAATTTTTGATTTCAGACGAACTAGATTTCTATATTGTTGGTTCCCGCAAACCATGTTTTTCGGAAGGACGTCACTTCGACGCGACATAACTTTGGAACTACTTAATATTTTTAACTTTTTTTTTTCTAAAGTCAAGTTTAAATGATGTAATTTTAGATAAGAAATCGATATTTTTAAGAAATTAAATGATTTACAAGAAAAAAATTCGGGAAAAATGTCTATTTTTTGGCGCTCGAACTGCGAGTGCCCCCTTAAGTTTAATAAATTAAACTAGAGCAAGTTAAAACTATAGATTAAATAAGAATCTTTTGCTATGAATTTTCAAAAATATTCCTCATATTATTTTTGGTTACTTCCATTGTACCTTTCTTAATATTTTCTCTATTGTTCTATTTTTGGTTCTGAATTTGCAAAAATGAAACATACAGTGCTTAAAATTCCTAGAATTGAATAAATGATAAGTATCACGTGTAATCCAATATAGTTGCTTAATATAAAATTTAATGAAATTGAACAGGATTGACAAAAATAAAACAAAGCTACTGCAAGTTGAAAGTCGTCATCTTTATAAATGGTTCCAAGGTGATTATAAATTTGTATGTTGAAAAGAGAGTCACCAAATCCAAGAATAATGCCCCCAATCATAGCTAAACTTGGCATTGGCGAAATAATTCCTATGTCCTCAGTTTCCTGCAATTCAAATACATGTTAATGTTTTAAGAGATACATGTACGTATAACTAAGAATATGTTAATAATTGTTATTTTTCTACATATTTTAAATTAAAAATTTTTAATTTACCTTAAATAATGAATCATTTGGAAAAATCAAGTAGGCAATAATGAAGCAAGTCAGATTTGCTAAAAATGCTAGTCCAAAAATTACGGAACTTGAAAAAAATTTTAAGCGTGGTGCTAAAGAGCCTGAGAAAATAGATCCGATTCCTTCCCCAATTCCAACAGTAACTCCTGCAAGACTAACTAAACTTTTGCGAATTTCTCCAATTTGTACCGTAAAACCTATCATTGAAGAATAAACTCCAGCGTAAAAAGCATTAAGAACGCCAGAATAAACAAAACAAACTGACAGTAACATCATGTTTGGACTGATCATAAGAATTGCTGCATATTTCATACGCAGCCAAGCTGAATGTAAAGAATAATCATTTACTTTTCCTTCCTTATCTGTTGCATTTACTTTAATAGATTCCCTTAACCAAGGGCTTCTTAAAGATAGAAGAATTAACGAACCAACTACACTTAAACTTGAGAGTATTATTAAAATAGTTGTTCTGGCTGCTTTGTCAAAAGATTTTCCAGTGAATGTGAAGTAGACAAAGAGGTTTCCAACAATTAACGATAGTTGAACTGTACCCCAGAAAATGCTAGAATTACGATTTATTGTTAAAGGCTTGCTATTTTCAGAGAGACATGAACTTGAAGATATCCACATTAGAGCTGATCCAAATCCTTGAATAGCAGAACTTACATAAAGTAAGGCCGCTTCTGGCCAGACAAATGTTGCTATAAAAAATAAATTGCATAAACTACCAATGATTGCTAATAATTTAGTACTTATCAAAGAGTAATAAATTGGTGAAAGAAACAGAAATATACTAAGAACTATAGAGGCAATCGACAAACTAATATATCCATCTCCCGTGAAGTTTGTTTCATTTTTTTCCACCGCATCAAGTAAGTTTTTCTGTAATGAAAAATATTGCATTTATTTCTCAAAATCGTAACTTAAAATATAAAGGTAATTTGCTATATTCTACAATTCACACAATTTTAAAATTATACATGATGATTTTTTGAAAAAATTGTGTTCAAGAGAATAAAGTTTTCAATTTTTCATTTGCAGCTTCAAAGTACACAACCTGTTTCAATAAGATTTTTTTTAATCGACTACAGTGAATGTTCGCCATAGACATTATAGTTTGTCCAAGTGTGAAAGATTATATGGATGATGTAAGGCATGTGATAACGACATTGGGAGACTCTCAGCTTCTGAACGCCTGTTTAAAAAATATTAACAATAATTCACCTAAATATCTCAAGTCTTCAATAGGCCTACAAAGGTCTTTGAAGGTCAAACAATTTAAAAAAGGTAGACAGTTTGTTGAAAAATCAATTTGGTCTTTGAACGTTGGCTGTAAAGGAAACAATATTTATCTTTCAAGAGTTACTGCTATCTCCTACATTTTGCAAAAAAATGAGGACTTGGCAAAGGTTCCTATGGGAAATGACAATCGGCTAGAGCTTGACCTAAGCTTGGCCAATATTAGACCAATATTGGCCCAAGCTTGGGCCGATCTTGAGCATCGGCAAATTCCCCATAGGGTAGGGATGCGCACTACTTTTAAGAGGTTACACATACTTAGGATCAACCAAAAATGTTTTTTTTTATTGCTTATGTTTTAAGTTCGTCTTCTTAAAATAAGTTTCAGAAAATTGTATAACGAACAGGGCATTAAAACTGTAGTTATAGCCATTTGTATAACACCGGCAAACAAAAAAAATTTTGAATGCCAGGACAGCCATATGGTAGGTTCTCTTCCTTAAGTTGTATCTAAAGAGAAAAATGTAGTCTGACTTAAAAGTTAGTTCGTGTTCTCTTTTTATAGGCATGGTGGGGGGTTAAAGTTTGAGAAATTGATTTCTATGGGAATCTATCTGAACTGAGATGTTATTGTTTTGACAAGAACTATCAAAAATCTGCTAGCCAATCAGTTGGCCCGATATAACGTGCTACATCTCTAAAGTTCGTCGAAAAGGTTCTCGTTTAGGGAAGACAAGGTAAAAATTAATTTCTATATATTAAACATTATAATTAAAAGAGACTCGGAAAAGTCGTTTCATGTCAGAAGTTAACATTATTTCAGAAGATAAAGTGCCAGGCTCTTAAGTAACAATAAATAATAAGGCGACAAAACAATTACAATTACTTAGTAGTTTAGATTCCAACGTTTAACCTTGAGTTTATCTACTTTTTATCTACATGGAAATAAAAAATATAATATTAATATGATTCGCAGTGATAGTGAGCAAAGTTTAAGAACAAAATTTCCAGAGCTGATTATCATGAGAACAAAATTGAAAAAAGAGACACTGAGTTTAATCCCTTCTTATTTGGTTGCAGATAATTTAAGCAATGTTGGTTGATTGTTACGTAAACGTAGAGTTAGTTGCAGAAATAATCAGAATCGTTCAAGAAGTAAGAGCTACAAAGGATTAGTATGGATCAAATGCAAAGTAAGGCAAATGATAAGGCGAATCATATTGAAAAAATTGATATTTTACAATTGACAATTATTAGTTCACCTTGTTTAATGATGCAAGAGAATCAAGATATTATGACTTTTGTATATTACACTTTGTAACAAAAAAAAGTTGCCTGCACTTTTATAGAGACTTAGTGTAAGTTGTAGATCTATTAAAACTATGAAAAATGGTATATGAGAAATTTCCCAAATTTCCCCAAAATTTCATTGTAGTGTCGAAAAACCGTTTTTTTGTAAATTTATGTGAAGAATTACTTATAACTTCCTTAATTTTTAACCGATTTTCAAATTTTTTGTTTGTTTGAAAGGGGAAAAACACATCTTTTTAGCTGTTTATTGCTCGTTTACTCTAAATAAAAATTGACGAGACCGCACTTGAAAATATTTGCGATTCTTTGATTTTTTCCTACTTTTTTACTTTAACGAAATTTTTAGAATACTTTTCGACCTTAACGATTTTTTTTATTATTTTCTTGAATCTACACAATATTTTTTGAATATTTATATTTAATGTCGCGTGTCGTTTCCTTGATCTTGATCCAAGTGAAATATATATGCTTTATTAGGTTTATTCAATGCAAAAGTGGCAATGTTTTAGTTTAGTGTAAGGATGGTAATGCCATTATTATTGAAGAAAATAAGGAAATTCAAATATTCTGATCATCTTGAATTTCCATTTCTTGAACAATCAACAAGAACAATCAACGCGCATGCAAATTGTGGTTCATATCAGTGATCAGAGGTGATATAATTAAATTTAAAAAAATTGTTTTAGCCCTTTAAGGACTAATCATTATTCCTATGTGTTATATCGTAGAAAAAATACAGGTAAAATTTATAAAGAGAACAATTTATATTGGATTTATCAAAAAATGTCATTAAATGTAAAATATTAACAGGAGATAAATGAGGAATTGCACAATTACAGTCTTAAATTTCAATAAAAATGTTAGGTATGATTCAAATTTTCATGTTAGATTAGACAACATTTTTTAAGATCATTTAGGCAAACATTTTAATTTTAAAAATGATGGCGTACAATGAGTTTATAGAAAAGCAATTTTATAATTTTTATATTCCAGTTGTTCTGATCAAATTTCTGAAACAATAACTTACTAATATAATAAACTTCGAAAAAGTTTTTAGATTTACACAAAACACACTTTCGTCTAACTTTAAATTTTTAATAATTGATATGAATTTAAAAAAAAGATTGTTGAATTTTTACGTGCAGCTAATAACGAATATCATGTCAGGATTCCAAAACTAAAATGTTAAATTCCATTTTTGCGAAAAAAGTTTTAAATATATTTTTCGAATTTACCGCAAGTTGGTTTACACAGGTTTTAAGATAGCTTATTACCAAATTAGAATCCATTATTTAACTTTTATCCCAAAGAACAATTCTCTAATCATCGGGTTCATAATAAATTTTGTTAAAATTTGTCATTATTATTGTTCTTAATCCAAGACTCAAAATTTGAAGAAGTTTTTTATCTCTTCCTTATAATTATATAATTATTCCTTCCTTATTCAGAACGAAGTGATTCAATCAACTAACTTTATATATGAAAATTCTACCTAATAAGCGCACAGAGAGGTCATTAGATTCTAATCAAAATCAAAACAATTAACGAAGGAATGAATTAAATTATAAACTTATCCAATAGTGGAAAATAAGAATTACTTAAGAATTGAATATCTGTTTTTCTGTTAATGGTAAAATTATTAATTTTGATATAAATCATTTCTGAGATCAATCTTTTTTTATCATTCGGTTCACAATCTAAAATTTTCAAGTTTTTTTAAATCAAAAGAATGTCCATTGTTCTGTTGATGTTCGAAAATTACATGCTCATGACTTTACATGTTCCTTAAATCTTTTTTTCGCATAACGTTTAGTTTCTCCGATATATGTAGCTGGACAATCACTACAAGTAAATTTGTAAACAGCATTGTTTTTCAAGTCTTTTTTAGTTCGATCCTTGCCTAATTTTATGACAGAGCTTAAACTTTTGTCAACTATTGGAACCGTTAACAAATTGTAATTTTTTAGAATAGAAGATAATGGAAAATAATTATTATTAAAAGGTAAACTAATTTTAGGAAAACGTTTATGTATTTCAAAAGTGTTATTTTTATTATCATTGGTAGTGTATTTAATTTTATTTGATCGAAATTTAATATTTTTCTTAATAAAATCTTAATAATCATGATCTATTAAAATATGTGTGACTTTTTTTAAATTTTCTTCATTTATCCGACACCGAAATTCCCAAGGACATTATTGACATCGTTTCCTTGGGTTCAAAATTTAATGTCTCTCAACTAATCACTCAAGAAAGTACTATCACCACAATTCAAAACATTGCATCATGTATTTCCTCATTTGATTTTGATCATGATATTAAAAAAGAAATTAGAGAAAAAATTGTAAACAGTACTATATGTAATCTAAATAAGAAAAAAAGTCACATTACTATTGAAGAAAGGAATTTTGCAAAACAATTAAAATTGACTAACAATTTCTTAAAAAATAATTCCGAAATCTTTTTCACCAATTCAGACAAAAGAAATGTTACTGTTTGTTTAAAAAAAGTTGATTATTTTTCAAAAATGGATACTCTACTTTCGGATGGATCTACATATAAACTTATTAAAAGAAACCCATTAATTAATTTGCAATCTAATGCATATAAAATACTTAAAGATTTGAATGAAAATAATTTCCTTAAATATAAATACCATAAGAATCAATTAACTATGACTAACACTTCTTTAGCAAAAGCCTATGGTCTACCTAAAATTCATAAAGAGAATGTACCACTTAGACCTGTTATTTCTCTCATTGGTAGTCCTACTTATTTTTTATCAAAAATTATATACGAAGATTTAAAAAAAGTTATTCGACTTCCAAAATCTCACATTAATAACAGTTTTGACTTAAAAGAAAAGTTAAAAAATATCGTCATTCCTGATGACTTTGTTTTGTTATCACTAGATGTGAGTTCTCTTTTTACAAATGTTACTTCCAATTTAGTCATTCAAAGTTTAGAAAAAAGATATTTAGAAATCGAAAATCACAGCAGAATTCATTTTTCCGATATAATTCATTGTACAAAATTTCTTTTCGACAATAATTATTTTGTTTTCAACGACAAAATTTACCATCAAATATTTGGCACACCGATGGGTTCACCTATTTCTCACTTATTCGCAGATATTCAATTCTTAAGTAATTCTTATTTTCCACTATTGGACAAGTTTATAATTTGATTCATTCCTTCGTTAATTGTTTTGATTTTGATTAGAATCTAATGACCTCTCTGTGCCCTTATTAGGTAGAATTTTCATATATAAATTTAGTTGACTGAATCACTTCGTTCTGAAATGATTGTGATTTTAAAATATTTTAATTTTCAACAACAAAAGGTTTTATTTTAATTTGTTTTATTTTTTGACATAATTTTATTCTTTGGACGAAATTTAGATGTAAACTTTATACAAATTTTAAAGGTAAACTGTTTTTGAGTGTTAAAAGTAGTTGCTTTAATTATTATTATCGTCTTGTAAGAAAATATTATAAAATTTGAATTTTATTAATAAATATAGCCTGAAAAGGATGGCAAATCCAGCCATCGAAACGTAGCTGTCACGGAACATCTGTGTTTTTTTATTGTTTCATTTAGTGTCATTATTATTGTTTGACGTTGAAATAATAACAGCCCTTTGTTAACGACTTTAAAAACTTTAATATTACCGATGGAACCGAGTGAGTTACCATTGCGCATTGGCATGAAGTTGGCATCTTTTTTCTGTCAACAAAGAAATATATTTTTGCCATTAATTTTTAACGCCGAGTTACACAATAAATTTTTAAGTTCTCGTGCGAACGAATACAAGATATTCATTTGGGAATCGTAATGTTTTATATAATTTTTTGAAAAGTGTCGGGAAGTTGAGAATTATTGTGCGGAAAGTAAGTGTTCGTGGGAAATCAGACATCTCTGTATCACGCTATTTCAAGCTTCAGTGCCGATCATTGTGGGAACTGGATTTTAAGCTCGATTTCACCTACATTCTTAACGTTTATAATAATTATCAGACCCAAACCTCCAAAATTCCCCGACGAAGTTCACGAGAAATAACCTAGCCATCGATTTAGTTGTTTTCTAGTTACTAATTTTTTAAATTTGAGGTTAACTTTCCAGAAGAAGTCATCTAAAAATATCGAAAACATTAAATCGATATTCTGACCCCAATTCGTTTTGATTTTGGCTCTAAACTAATTTTATAAGATTTCTCGAAAAGTTGCAAATTTTTTTTAAAATCAGACAAATTTTACCTACACCTATGACAACATACTCCATCACATGCCCTTAGCTGATTTTAAATTTTACCTAGAGATATTTCTCATTCATCAAAGAATCAGAATCAATTGGAATTTTGAAGTACCAAGTGAATTTTCATTAAATTTCCTTCTGAGAAACCATGACAAGGTAACATCAAAGAACTCAGGAAATTCGCTTTATCTGTTACAAACATTTCCAAGTTGTTAAACTAAGATCTTGCATTCTGATAAAAGCTGTGGACTTTGTACAATAGACCATGAGAAGAAAATTTTTAAAATCTTGTGTTTTCTATTTTCAACACACGTGCTTCTTTCGTAAATTTTAATTTTCAAATCCCAAAGAATTTTGTTGTGTCACAAAATCTTTAAACGAATATATTTATAAACACTAAAAGCAATGAGTATTGTTAACAGTTCCAGTAATTTATTTTTCTATTGAGCTACTTCTGAGCTATTCTATTGAGCTATTCTTTAATTATTAATTTTTGTTTAATTTATCATAAACAAATACCATGTAAAATATATTAAAAGTTAAAAAAAAATGTTTTTAACTTATTTTTAAATTAAATTAATTATATTCATGTTCGAATTTTCAAGTTTGCATGCAAAATGATAAAAACTGAAATTTCGAACATGAATATTTCAATTTTTAGACGCTAAAGGGTCCTGAAATTTTAACCAGATAGAAGGCTCACATAAAATAACGTTTTCTTACAATTTGAAGAAAATTCATAGAAAATCGATTTTTTAAGTATAAATGCAAGAAAAATACCTTTAAAATGGCTCAAATTTATTTAAAGCATGATTTTTTTCCTTATAGCAACTATTAAAACGTAATACATTGCAGCGGCACTAACTAAAGTCATCAAAGATATAAAGTATAGCAATTCTCGATAAAAGTAAAACATGGAAGTCTAAAATTAATTAAATATATCAAAAAAATAAGTAAGCAAAAGAAATCAGTTAAGAAACAACATTTATGTACAAGAAAAATATTATGAAACTTTAAGAAGAACAATTAAAGTTAGTGAATTTTTTTTCGTTTTAGAATTTATGTATATATTCTTTCAGTTTTCTTAAATCGATAAAAATTGAAAATAAATACTAAAAAAAGTGTTTCAAATTTTATTTTCTTTTAGTAAAATTTGTTGTAAACGAATTTTCTTTTAATGAATGATGCTACTTAAATAAATAATTACATCAATTAAAGAAAACTTCAAGAAGCACAAATACTGTAATACTTATTCTTTAGAGCAGTTCAAATCGACGGGTGTTATGAAAAAAAAAAAACAATTCTATTGCGCGTTTGCACGAAAACTAACACTCCTGATTTTTTAATCCTAAAAACAAATTTTTGGTCAAAAAACACATTTGTTATATTTATTTTCGAAATAAATGTTATATTACAAAAGAACAATATCAACAAAACTATGTTCTTTCTATAGAAAACATCAAATGAAAATTGTGTTTTTGGTTAGATTTTCAACGAAAGTGTTTTTTTTTCGTGCCGAGTCTCAACTGTATTTTTTTTTACCACCAGTCGAAATTGTTCTCTTTTAAATGACATATTAAATATTATTATGCTGTTTATTTAAAAAACACTCTTACTTACTTGAACGATACCCATTGTTTGGTAGGAAGACAATATAAACATTAAACCCCAACTGATGACAAGTATATTTATTAATTGTTTATCAATCTTAAATTCCATTATAATGAAAATATAAAGTGAGGAGTAAAATCAAATATAAACTGTGACTTCCGGTGAAGTAATGTACTGAATGTTATACATCGTTAGAATGCACGTCCAACCTATTTCCTCGCTCTCGCTGTTCAGTTTCCAACATTGACTCTATGCTTACTCATTATAGGTAAGTGAAGTGAAGAGAGAGGTGACTACTAGCAATTCTGTGAGATGCACACTCGTTGAAGATAGGTAGTGCGGTGTAACTCCACTTGAACCAATTTGCACATTTTTTTAGATTCAACGTGCCTGTATATATTTGAAGACAGGTTCTAGTCAAAATAAAAAAAAAAAAATTTTTTTGCTTTATTTTCATCCATAGTGTCTTAAAAGTGTGTAGGCAAAAGGATATTTCAAGATATTTGTCACGAAAACTTTGCTGTGAAGATTGACAAAAAGCGCATCGATTCAGTGGAGGTGAATCTTTTGGAGTTGTCGAAAAAGGCCAGAATGGAAAAAATTAGCACTCAAGTGCTTTTCGAGGATGATGATAAAGGAACCCTATCTGTGCCCTGGACAGTGAAAAGGGGGATTACACTGAGAAAAATGGATGCTAAAAATTTAACTATATTAGATATTAAGAAAAAGATACTCGCGTACAATATCTAGATATTCATGCTTAATATATAAGATGTTTTTATTAAATATCTAATATATTCTAAAATATAATCTGTAGATGGTAAACTTGATCATCTGAGGTACTAAAATTTAATATCTATTAACAACAGCGCGCGTATTTACAAGTTCTCGTGTTTACATTATGCCGGCTTCAAATTCACTATTGAAATCAAAAAGTAAATATACAGTTAAAAATGTTGTGTTAAATTTAATTTAAATCACATGTCCCAAACCGTCCACTCAAAATTATTGTTAATTTTTAACATAGGGATTTGTGTTGTTTTCTTTATCGTCTGCTTGACAGAAGTGTAAAATATAATCGTGTTGAGTTAAGGGCTCAACATTATTCAATTAGTATTAAACTTGACCTTTTACTAAAATCAATTTTCAAAATGAAATTTACGTTTTACAACAAACAATTAAATGTAAATTCAGTGTAAATTACAGTGTTATTACTAAGAAATTAGAGGTTATTTTCCAGAATCAAACGTCAGTTATTAAATCAACACGCGAAGTATGTTAAATTTTGACACAAAAAAAAAGTTTTTAAAGTTAGAAAATAAAAGGTGTTTAATATTTTATTAAATATGTGTTTAAGTTTAGGGCAAAAAGTGTTTTTTAAGTGCGCGCAAGTAAATATCCTTAAAGACAAATCCTCCAAATTTCTATATTGTTTGTTTAAATAAACTTTAAACTTCTAACTCTTATGAAGTCACCATTATTTCATACGGATAAAAAATTTGTAAAACATAAATCATCGACGAATCTGTAGTATCAATTATTTTAAAACAGTGGTTATGTTTTGACATATTTTCAATAAATATCTCGTAAATATCTGAAATATTGAATTTTAACATCCTAGATTTTAGAAATTAATATATCCTGCCTAATATCTTTTGATACTAAATTTAAATATCTAAGATGTTTGTCGTATAGTCCACTATCGCAGATATTAATTATCAATATCTAGATATTAATTCTTAATGTCCATTTCTCTCAGTGTATACGTGTTAAAATTTTTTTTTAATTTACACCACGTGAAAGAGCGTCAAAAAATCAATCAGAATCGTCAAAAAATGAAAAACGATTTTTTGACACTTCCTGAAGTGTATTAACTATTTACTAAAGGTACTTAAATTTTATTCCAATTTAGCATTCTGGTATTAAACTATGACAGTAATACACTCCTAAAATTGTTTTGGAAAGTTTTGGTTTTTTGAAAAATTATTAACAATTGACTTTTTGCACTATTTTCGAAAAAAAATTAATTGATCGAATAGTAACAGGTAAAATTAAATGAAAATTGTAACATTTATTTAATAATACACATTTTACAAAATGTTAAAGCATATTTTAAATTCACCTTTAATGCAAATTTATTTATGAGCGCAACGCAACGTGATACTTAACTTTCGTTTATGCATTCTTATTCTACATTTAGTTAGGCACTGTTTAAAAAAAATCTCAGAGACCGTGTTTTAGTAACAAACTACAGTGCATTTTTTGGCGCTATAACAATAATATATATTCAGGCTGCACGACTAAACTAACCCTGGTCAAAACGACCCCACTGACCCCGCCTGTGTTTTTTAAATATTTGATTTTTTCTATCGATACTGCAAAAATCAATTAAAATCTCTTTATTGCCCTTTAAAAGGAACTATTGAAAGAAAATTGATCACAAAAACCAAGTGTTTAAAATTTTATTTTGGAATATTAAATTTAGTTTTTCTTATATTTACTCCACATAAATGGTGATATAATAATGAAACTTGGCACCAACTTGCATCTTACTATGAAAAATAATTTTTGTACAGAAAGGAATTAATTCGACTAATAACATTTGAGTAAACTGCAATGACCCAATTTACCCCTGACCCAACTAGCCCCGGTCTCCCCTATGTTTTAAAAAAATTAGATAAAATAAACTTGTTTTGACCATTCAGACCTATGTAACCAATTAATATTTTTGTTTTTTTTTTCATTTCAGATCACTTAGCAGGGTTGCAGAGTGCACATGGACTATCGCCGCGTACGACTTTCTCCAGTGATGGCTGGAGCCTAATTTTTCAATTATTTTGTCTTCAAATTTTTTTTAAATGTATATTAAGAAATGACACAAAGTTTTTTTTTTAATAGAAGTTACATTTACTAAAAAAAATCCTGAAATTACGTTAATTTTCGGGACTTTAGACTAAGAACTGCCTTTAAGGTTGTCCAAAAAAAAAAAAAAAATCGAATATTTTTTCTGGACCATAATCCAATCATAATTTTTATTATTGAAAAATTCTCAGAAATTTTTAAAGCCCTAAGAAATGTTCAAAATTGAAGAAATCATCTTTTATTGTAACTAGCGATACATTCTCACTCGCTATCACTCTCTTAATTAGTATTTTGATTATAGTATTTTTTATAAATGAGAAGCTTTAAATAAAAAAAACAATGTTTCGTAGAAATCAGGTAGAATCGTTGAAAAGCAATATCTTTTAATCAGCAATTCCTTCTTTTCTTTAGGAGACTTTAAAGAATAATCACAAATTATTCATTTAATATTCTTTTTAATATAAACTATTTCTTAAGAATCCCGAAAAAACTTCCAAAAAGTGCGAAAACACAAAAACAAGCGTTAAGGGCATGTGATAGAAAATTACGTCACTGGTACATATAAAATAAAACTATAAAACTTTTTTTGTTAATAATACTTATTTAAATTGTACATATCTGAACATTTATGCAAAAATAATATGTTATTAAATGTTATTAAATGTACAATATTTATTGTTAAAATTACAATTTTCAAATTTTAAACCATGTTTTTTTAGTGTCGAACTTATGTAATTGCGATTTTGGTTGTTCAAATTTTCAAAAGTTTCCCTATTTTTGGTGCCTGAACAACTGGTTGCTTTCCAAAATTTAATTTTATTTCTGCACTGAGAGACATGGACATTAAGAATTAATATCTAGATATTGATAATTAATATCTGCGATAGTGAACTATACGACAAACATCTTAGATATTTAAATTTAGTATCAAAAGATATTAGGCAGGATATATTAATTTCTAAAATCTAGGATGTTAAAATTCAATATTTCAGATATTTACGAGATATTTATTGAAAATATGTCAAAACATAACCACTGTTTTAGAATAATTGATACTACAGATTCGTCGATGATTTATGTTTTACAAATTTTTTTATCCGTATGAAATAATGGTGACTTCATAAGAGTTAGAAGTTTAAAGTTTATTTAAACAAACAATATAGAAATTTGGAGGATTTGTCTTCAAGGATATTTACTTGCGCGCACTTAAAAAACACTTTTTGCCCTAAACTTAAACATATATTTAATAAAATATTAAACACCTTTTATTTTCTAACTTTAAAAACTTTTTTTTTGTGTCAAAATTTAACATACTTCGCGTGTTGATTTAATAACTGTCGTTTGATTCTTGAAAATAACCTCTAATTTCTTAGTAATAACACTGTAATTTACACTGAATTTACATTTAATTGTTTGTTGTAAAACGTAAATTTCATTTTGAAAATTGATTTTAGTAAAAGGTCAAGTTTAATACTAATTGAATAATGTTGAGCCCTTAACTCAACACGATTATATTTTACACTTCTGTCAAGCAGACGATAAAGAAAACAACACAAATCCCTATGTTAAAAATTAACAATAATTTTGAGTGGACGGTTTGGGACATGTGATTTAAATTAAATTTAACACAACATTTTTAACTGTATATTTACTTTTTGATTTCAATAGTGAATTTGAAGCCGGCATAATGTAAACACGAGAACTTGTAAATACGCGCGCTGTTGTTAATAGATATTAAATTTTAGTACCTCAGATGATCAAGTTTACCAGCTACAGATTATATTTTAGAATATATTAGATATTTAATAAAAACTTCTTATATATTAAGCATGAATATCTAGATATTGTACGCGAGTATCTTTTTCTTAATATCTAATATAGTTAAATTTTTAGCATCCATTTTTCTCAGTGTGGTTTACGAAAAAACAATTTACTATTGCTAATAACTTCTTTATTTTGATTTTCAACTGGTAAAACTATTGGATCTTTCCTTGCTGTTGTAAACCCACTTACTACAGCTCCACTTGAAAAAATTGGGCATGAATAAAAAATTGCATATAGCTATGCTGGTTTTGAACGTTTCTTTGCGTTAATGCTCTCCTGACTTTGATTTTCCAAATCTTTGTTGCTTTCTCTTTTTCTAGACGTAACTGTCTCGACAATTGTCTCATTTTGAGAATTCAATATAATTCCAGGTTTATCAGAAAAAACTTTGACGGGTTTATTTTGAGTTGTTACTGGCACAATCACTTGAGTTTTGCTCGCTGCGGTTAGTGTTGCACGTCTAGCATCTGTCCTTTCATAAACGACACTAGCTGCGGTAGCAGACACTGCTAACAACTTCTTATAAAAAAAGTACATTATTAATGACCGGTGGTATTTTTTCGTAATGAATTTCAAAAATAATTTTCGCATACAATTAATTAATAATTAATTAATTTTTGTAATAAAATATTTTTCTAGTTATACTAGTTTTTTTATTTATTATAATATAATAAATATTATAATATTTATTATAATAAAACTAAAGTTTTGTTAATTTATATTAAATTTTTTTCTTTTTGTTATTATAATTAAAGATTCAGATCTGGGAAGAAATAGGTGATAGATAAAAAGATAACTACGAATGCTAGTATCTCTAGAAATGATAATTATTAGAGACAAGAACTTTATGCAAGTCGCATAATCGCACAATGTTTTAAAATTGATTATAACGTTGTTAGTTTGCTATTTATGAAGAATATATGTAAAATTTTTTTTGTTTTAATTCGCATTAAAATGCACAATTATACTTACAATTCATAATTCTTTTTATTGTATAATTCAACATTATCCGTATAATCAACACATAATTATCAATTTTTTGTATCACATAATGTTTTTATACTTTTTTAATACACTTCAGAAGTTTACTATCATTATATACTTCACAGAATTGTGCATTTAGAATCTAGAAATATTAAGGGCATATGTGATGAAATATGACGCCACTGTGGTCAACAAAATTTATCCGCAAACTTTCTTTTAAAGTAACAAATATTTTAATACCAAATTTTGTAAAAAATTATTTTTAAAGAAAAATCCGTACTTTGGGTAACGATATTCTAAGTAATTCTACAACTTTCGGTGTCAAAATATTTATTATTTTTTAAGAAAGTTTGCGGACAATTTTTACTTATGCCTGTGATGATAGAGTCCATCACATGCCCTTGAGAGGACAAACCTAGTTGGATCATCAAAAATCAAATGAAGAACAAAGGATCATTAGTTAATGAAATAATGCCCGAAATGGACGAAGGACTTCGAAAAATTTTAAGTTTTCGAAAAATGACAAATATTTAATGTTCAAAATATTTTTTGAAAAAAATTTCACTCACATTTTTGGTTATTATCCACATTTATTATTTATTATTTTATTTATTAAAATATAAAGAAAAATAATGGTATTTCCGTATATGTCATTTAAGAACAGTGATAATAATGGTTGTAGCTCTCAGGAAAGGGCGTGGATGAGGCATTTTCTTTCCTCCCAAAAAAATAGAAATTACAATTACTTTATGCATATAAAGCACACATGCAGTATATGTATTGACATTAAATATACATAACGAACTGAAATTTGAGATACATACGTGGGTCATTCTTTGTCAGATTTAAACCCCCCCCCCTGTCCATTTTTGGTTTCAACGAAAAAATTCCTAAAAGAGGTCAAATAAAAGCTTGGAGCCTCTATTTTTATTTGCACTTTGACCTCTTTTAAAAATCCAAGATGGCGGACTCGTACCATATTTCAAATCAGTCGTGGTGCATAAAAAAAATCTATTTGTTGCTAAATAAATATGAAAAAATAATAAAAATAGTTCTAATTTTCCGAAAACATACCTTCTTATAAGTCTCTTATATAAACTTAATGAGATTTGAGAAATTTTAAAATGTCCGATCCAATATGGCTGATAAAATATAAATGTTTGTGAATCTTTGCTTAACTCAGTACTTTAAGGTTATTTGAGTCGCTGATTACGAATCTGAAGTCAGTTTTGAAAAAAAAAATGGCGGATCCAATATAACGGAGCCATTTTTCAAAAATCGTACTACTTTACTTGAAAGTTGTTACTCGGGGGTTTTTGGGGTCTCTGATTACGATTCGTCATTTCAAGCGAATCCGATCACTTTTTAAAAATTTAACCGACATATTGGATCCGCCATTTTAAATTTTACAAATTTGACTTCATATTCGTAATCAGCGACCCCAATAACCTCCAAATAGTGCCAAATAATCCATATTGGATCCGCCATTTTTAATTCTACAAATCTGACTTCAGATTCGTAATCAGCGACCCAAAAAACCTGCGGATAACAAGCGAATCCGAACACTCTACAAAAATTCATTCGCCATATTGGATCTGACATATTGTATTTTTCAAAACAAAATAAAGATTCGTAATCAGTGACCCAAATAACCCCTTAAAAGTGAGTTTTGCAAAGATTGATAAAAATTTATATTTATTGCCCATATTCATTCGTCCAATTTCGCTTGAGATTCGTTACTCGGGGGTTTTTAGGGTCGCTGATGACGTATTATGTGTTATAAATGACGAAGTCAGTCTTGTAAAATCCAAAATGTCGGATGCAATATGGTGGACGATTTTTAAAAAGTGATCAGATTTGCTAAAAAATCGTTACTCCTAAGTTGTTATGGTCACTGATTACGAATCAGAAGTCCGATTTATAAAATTAAAAATGACGGATCCAATATGGCGGATAAAATTTTTAAAAGTGATCAGAGTTGCTTACAACTCATTACTCGAAGGTTTTTGGGATCGCTGATTACAGATCTGACGTCATAATCGTAATCAGAGACCCCAAAAACCCCCGAGTAATAACTTTAAAGTAAAATAGTACGATTTTTGAAAAATGGCTCAGCCATATTGTATCCGCCATTTTCTTTGAAAACTGACTTTAGATTCGTAATCAGCGACCCAAATAACCATTAAATACTGAATTCCGCAAAGATTGACAAACATTCATATTTTGTCGGACATATTGGATCAGCCATTTGGAAATTTCTCAAATCTCATTAAGTTTATATAAAGGACTCATAAGAAGGTATGTTTCGGAAAATTGGAACTATTTTTATTATTTTTTCATATTTATTTAGCAACAAATAGATTTTTTTTTGCACCACGACTGCTTTAAAATATTGTACGAGTCCGCCATCTTGGACTTTTAAAAAAGACATTGGTACAAATAAAAATAAGGGTTTTAATCTTTTATTTGACCCCTGTTAGGAATTTTTTCGTTAAAACCAAAAATGGACAGGGGGGGGGGGGTAAATCTGACAAGAAATGCCCCATTTATTTTTTTACATTAAAAATATAAATAATAAATATTTGACCTTCCAAAATTTGAACTTTGGTTGCGAGCACGTTTGGATCTTCATTCAGAACATTTTATGTACTTCTTTATTATTATTTCTTCAAAAATTGACACTAATTGTTTATTAATTCTTAAACACATTTCTATATGTTTATTTATATCTTTTCCTGGAAATATTTACTGCGCATTCCAATACGTGAACTTTATAAACCATCATGTGACGAATGGTTTGCGATTATTTAGAATAAGATCGATGAAAGAAAAGAGAGAGAGAGAAAGAGAGAGAGAGAAATAGAAAGAGAGAAAGAGAGATTTTAGAATTTATTAATCATTTTCTCGTGCGTAGAAATAATCCTGCCTTAAAGTTGGGAAATAGGCAGTTATTCGCTTCTAGTATAATTGGTGGGAGAAAATAAGCGGAACCTTATAAGCTAATCATCGACGAAATATAATTACTTTTGCATCGATAGTCTATCGCAAATGTTTAAATTTTGAAACCAATTGTGCCACGCTTTGAGCATCGAAACTGAATGTTTAAAGGTATTTTTGTTAAAGAAATTAACGTTTATTCTCTACTTAACTATTATTTAAATTAATTGTTTTTGTTTTATCATTGTATTTTCTAGTGTGGTTTTGTTTATTCTTAAATTATAATTGTGTCAACGACCTGGATGTTTCCTATGCAGCAAATTGTTAATTGTTGCTAACAATTGAAATATGCTGTGCCTGTAAAAAAAAAAAAAAGAAATATCAGCGGTGCAGTGTCTACATTGTTTCCTTTTCAACGATTTGTGGAATCTGAGACGATTGATTTATTGATCCCCGAAATCTATCGACTGTTAAGAGTTCTTAGGAGAGGAAGCTTAAACAACAAACTTCATCACCGCTGAATCAGTAAGATTTGTCTACTAACAAAAACTACAAAATTCAACCGGTAATGTAATTTTATATTGTAAATATCCAGGCGTTTGAAATAACTCATTTTTTATGTATTTATACACTTTATGGACGTAGAGTATCAATCATTTAAAATTAATTTATTTTGTATAGACTCAAAAATATTTATAGTTCAGATGCGTAAACTCTCTCTCTCTCTCTAAGCGTTGCGATTTTTGTTTATTAAAAATTTTTATATTATATTCTTTTTTGACATTTTAATGAAAAATAATAAAGACTGATTTTTATGACTTTAATTTTATTTTTTAAAATGAGTAAATAATATAAATTCGTTACAATCACTTAAATAAGATGTGTTTATTAAATACAGAATTTCTGACATTCTTCACTAATTATTGAAGAAAATATCTTCTGTTTAAAGCCAGTGATATTATTTTATAGAAAATAAAATTCTTATTCTATTTCTTCTTTTTATTCTTCACTAATGTTTTCTTTACAACCTGAATAATGATTGGGCGCGCGTAGCGCGCTTTTGTAGATCTAATATATAAATTACAACTTGATCGGTATAGCCGTTTTCAAGTTACAGTGATCACGGACTATCAAAAAGTGGTTTCGAGAAATCCGCGTTTAAAGTTTTAAGTACTATTTGTTATGGGTTGTAACGAAACTGTTACAGTAAATCCAAATTTAAAGATTATTTTATGAATAATAATTAATATGAATTATTATCATAAATAACTTAAAATTTATTAATTTTTACTCTTAAACCGATTTTGCTACCGGTGCTTAAATCTAGAAGTCAAGTTTCAATTTCAGGTGCCCGATAGCACTGATATCACCTGCACAATGCAAAAGCCTGCTAAAATAATATTCTACTTTTTTTATAAATTAATAAATTATAAGCTACAATGTTTGTCGTCTATATCAAGATGTAATATCCATATATATTTGTGTGTGTATGTATGCAACTATTATATATTGAATTAATTTCAAAAATGAAGAAGCATACGATGAAAAACAAAACATTAAATCAAATAAATTACATCTCGCAACAAATAACTTGTATACTTCATACAAGAGTACAAAAGATGAAATAATGTTGACAGATATTAATATAGCCATGGCTGATAAGATGCATTGTTACCATTGTTGTTGTAGATTGTATCATAGTTCATCATGTGACTACTTAATTATATATTTATTAAATTAATTTAACGTTAAGTTTATTTCAAAATAAATACAAGACTTTGTGAATTGATATTTCACAATTGAGTCTAACACAAGGTTGCCGAGATCAGAATATTTTCCGATAGCAATATTAAGGTGAAACAGGTGAACTATTGCCACTAAGGGTTTTGTTAATTCATTAAGTGAATGAATCTCACCTAATTGTTTTCAACCAATCCAAAGACTCAAACACAAAAATTCTATGGAAGAAACTTGAGAACACCGAGCCTATAAAATTCAACCCACACTTCAAAGTGGGCAGTCTTACTGGTATCTCAAAGGAGAACAGTAGAATTTTCGCGTCCCGCAATTTTTCTTGCCCGTTAGGGTGCCGTCTCATGCTAGGGATTAATGGATCAGGGATTAGAATAGACCAATCAGAAAATGCTTTCCAATGTGACCAATTATCTGATTGGTCTATTCTAATTCCTAATCCATTAATCCCTAGCATGAGACGGCACCCTTAGGCCAACGCCCGGAGTGTGTTGCGAAAGTAGAATCGGCACGGAAATTGTACCGGACAATTCTGTAAATACCGATAAAATTGTGTAAAATGTCCCCTCCAATTGCCGTGGCAAAACGTCTGTGTTAAGTTTAACAATGACAAATTTTATCATACGGATAAAAGAAAAACCATAAACTCAGAGAAAGGACTCAGTGAGAATAAAAATCAGACAAACTTCTGGCCCATTCTAAACGCAGAGGATTTGAGGAACACGTCCTTCTTCTACAACGTTTAGGGTGGTAGTTTAAGTTTTATTAGAATTAAATGCCAACTCACCGTAAGTTAAAAAATGTATATTTCTTATGCCTTAATATTGTTATTTCACAGAAAGCAGGCCTCATAAATTTTGATTAAATTTTGATTTTTGGTGTAACAAATCTTTTTCAATTTACCTACCTTTTTAATATTGAAAAATAGATTAATACAAAACATATCCTTTGGTAGAGGGTTAACATCTCATTACATTAAACGGGTACTGAGTAATTATTCTTAATTCTAATATCCGGCTTTAGTTATATATCTGCCTAAAGATCTATATTTCCATAAATGATAGTCCAATTTGACTGAACTTTTAGGGAGTGCTGTTGAAATGTTCTATTTTATGAAATGCTGATTAAACCTGTGAACGAATTATTTCAAATTAGAAAATGCAGTTGATTTGGCTAGAAGAATAAGTTTGCCCGGCCTCAACGGTCTTCTTTTTTCTCTTCTTTTTAATTCTTGTCGCCTAAATAAGGCAAAAACACCCGACTTTCCGCTGTTTTTACTTAAAAATTCCGAGTTTTTGGGTCTGCATCTTCTCTTATAGCACAGTTTTTACCTGAAGTTTTCCAGGAACTGTACTTTAAACTGAACTACTAAGTATTTTGCGTCTACAGAACGACTTAAATTTGGAAGTTTAGGTTATTTTTATAGCAAATTTTAGGTTTTCTCGTCAGAGGGGAGGAAACACTGTAGAAAATATATTATCAAAAGAATTGTGTTTTATACCCAGAAATAAGTGATGACTTGTCGTATGGATAATTATTTGTTTCTAATCTAGATGATGCATATGTATATAAATTGAATAAAAATGATAGCTTAGATAAAAACATTGAATGAGAAGTTAAAAATATTATGAGAACCCAACAAAATAATTTTAAGAATGATAAGAAAAGTCATAGAAACAGAAACATAGTTGACAGAAGAAAACAATAACAAAATTCAAAAATCAAAGTTATTATTTACTTTAAAAAAGGAATGAACAGATAAAGATTCAATTTTTGAGGAGTAAATGAGATAACTGATGTTTATAATACATAATCAGAAGTTGAAATACTTAAATCTTATGCAACTCTTTACAACAAAGCAAGTAGAGAATAAAATTTAATTAGTAGTATTGAACCTTGTATAAAACCAATTATATATTCTCTACATTTCTGATTTCAGTATTATTCAAATTATTAAATATATTGTATTACAAAGGATTAATAAATCACATCAATAATGCAGCACAGAGCAATGATACACGTGTAGGAAATTTGGTTATCTTACCATCAACATTTATAGATTAACGTCGTGTTATGATGCAACTATATTAAGATTCTATTCCAATTGTGGGATAACGTGTCAAACAACTTTTTTTTATAATTATATGACTTATATAATTCATAAGGAAAAAAATAGTAGAAAATTTATCACCTAATGAAACTGCAACAGCTAGACCTAACATTCTTGCTGGAGTGTGTCCTTTAAAATTAATTTTTTTAGTAGAACGTATTGATAAGAATAAATGTTGTGAGTATTTGAAGTCGTATGTTTATGTTACAGAATTTTTAAAAAGAGCATTACTAAATATTCGTTTGTTAGTTATATTTGTTAAAATTTGCACGAATGTAAGATACAAAGCATTTTTAAAATTCTTGGAAACAATTTATCTTATTATTAAGTAAAATTACCTCACATTTGATGACCCGCATAAATATTAATTAAAAAGAAATTCTGATTACTCATTACTTCTACACCTTTGGTTTCTTGTAATATTGAATTGAGACGAACAAGATCACAATTTATGGATTCTAAAACGTCACATCAAAGAAAAAAATTTTAATTAAAAACTTGAACAATACTCTTAAAGTATTCAAATTCAAAGCACGTACAAAGAAGAGTGTTTGAAAATTGATAAGTCTCACAACAGATTTTAATAAACTTATAGTTTTTCCTTTCGCCCTTCTAACCAGGCGTAACTATACACGCCAGCAAGGGCTCGGATTGAGATGATAATTACAAGACTGAAAAATTTTTTTTACTCAAAAAACCGAACCATGAAGTCCTGAAGAATTTTTGGTGGCTGAATCCAAATCCGTTGCTTATTTATCTCCATCATGTCAGGATTTCTCAAACATACGAATTTTTTAAAATTTGAACACATTCTTAGAAATGGTCATAACAATAAATTATTTAAATAATTTTAGTGACAATAGTTAGTATAAAAATATTATTTTGTGATTAAATAGTAAACAAACTTTATTCATTGCTTTCATGCAATGTTAATAAATATTTAATATAGGGCTCTAGTGTTTTAATTTGTTTATAACAATCAGGTAAACAGACAAATTGTATTTACTGCATACAAAATTTTGCTTCTCAGAAAGTACAGTCAATTATTTTATAGGATTTTAATAAAATGTCATTAGGGGGAGTACATTAAACGAGGGGAATATAAAAATTTAATTATTTTATTCAAAAGAGAATTTAACAAATAATTAAAATTTTGTTTCAAAAATTTACCTCGATCAAGTTTTTAGAAATTTATTAAACTTCAATTTAAAAAAAAACTTTGAAATTAGTCTGAAATTAAAGGCTCTAGATACTTTTGAACAGTAAATTCCAGATTTATTCCAGAGCACTGTGGCGATCTCAATGGTTGACGCGCGAACGTTCTATGGACGACGTACCAAATTTTCAATAACTATTTTATTCTAGTCTTTTAACAGCTAATTTATTTATTCGTTTTTCTATTAATCTAAAAACAGGCGACAGCCGCTTTATTGTTAACTGGAAGTAGAAAAAAGTCTTTCTTACAATCCTTCGTCTCTCTCTAACGGATCAGACAAACAAGAAATTAAATTTATAATTGTGTCTCTGTCACAATCTGTCTATCTTTGTCTCATTCCTGTAACGGACAAACATTCTTAAGCTGCGTAACAGTTATTTGTGTAACAAACTTATAGCTGCCTGTTTCCTTACATAGGAATTGTAATAGTTCAATATGTTTTTCATTTAAAAGAAATCCTAAATTATAACACTCAACTACAGTACCTATATTTTGGAAAAAATACTATGTACCTTGATACAACTTCTGTAGTCAAAATTTGTTCATTTGGATCTGTATATTTCATGATGTTCAGATGAACCTCTAAATATTTCAGGAGCTTGATAATCAGCTCATGATTTGTAGAACTAAATGCTTTTCGGTAATCAATCTAAACTATTGACAGGTTACTATTGATAGGTTACGTTGATAAAATATCAAGTCTTGAGTAATACATCTATAAATTGAGCAGTTCGCTCAAAGAACCACCTAAGTCGACTTAGGTTTTGGACAAAATACTTAATTTAAACATCTAGAAACAAATTACATGTATAATTTACATAATTATTACCTTGAGATTTTTTTAAAACTGATGATGCATTATCGAATTACAAGTTTTAACAAAAAAAAAGTTGAATAAAATTATTCTAACTATTTTAAAAACATTTATTTCTAACAAAGCACTTAAGTGGTTTTTCCGGCGAACTATAAAAAACGAAACAAAAATATCTATTTTGCTGAAATACACAAAATAAAATTATATATTTTACACACAAAATTTGTCTATGGTGTTATAATAGTTCTAGGTATTAACCAACGATTTTTAATTTGTTTAAACAATCTTAGTTAACAAATAAATAACTTCAAATGTTTCGCTTTCTTTCATTTCGTTTCTTTTGTGAAATTAATTAATTACTATTGGCCTAAAATTAAAATACAGAAGAAAATGTTTGCAAACAATTTTTAAATTATTTAAACAATCTTAATTAACAAATAAAGAACTTCAAAAGTTTTCCTTAATTTGATTCCGTTTCTTTAGTAAAATTAATTAATTATTACTATAATTGGCCTAGAAGTACTAGGTAATCTGAGTTAAAAAAATTTTCAAAGTCATTTATTTAAACTAGAATTGTTAAAACAACTTAAAAATAGTTCGCAAACATTTTAAACTGTATTGTAACTCTAGGCCAATAGTAATTAATTAATTTTACAAAATAAACGAAATCTAAGTAAAAAGAACTTTTGAAGTTCTTTATTTGTTAACTAAGATTGTTTAAACAATGTAAAAATTGTCTGTTCAACGCTATAGTACAAAAATTTATGAGTATTTAAAAAGAAATATTAAAATCGGTTCATTTTTGAGCTATCGTCAGATTTTTGTCCAAAAATAGTGACTTTGGTCATATTGTGCGCTGCGCCTAGCCTGGACGTGGTACTTGCGGGCGCGCTTTTGGTCGTTCTCGCGCACTTAAAATGTTCATCAAATCATAACTAATGGTTGAAAACTTCGGAAACTTAACAGATTTGGGTGATTCTACGTCAAAAATATCACTATCTGCAAGCGGTTCACAGAATTTAATGATACTTGGTGAAATTGTTGTATAATATGAGAAAAATTAGTCAGCAAAAGAAATTTTTAAAATATCATAAATTATAGGAGTTATACTACTTTGAATTTTGATAAAACATTTCTTAATTATTTTATATCTTGGTCAATTTTTAACTAATTTTGATGAGTCACCCACCAAATTCTTCATAAAATTGTGTATTTTTAGAAAATTATAGAGCAAAAAACAAAACTTATTATTTAGACAGTAAAAAAGTGAAAATAAAACTTTATTTATATTTTTTTTCAATTTTGACCCAATTTTTAAATTTTTTAATTTTTTAATAATATTCCCCTTTATTTCATATTTATTTTAAAACAAAGATCATCCTGGAGACTTTATTAGATCTTGTGATATCGTCCTTTTAGTATCATCATCTCAAAGAAAAATACTACGTGAATTTGTGTTTTTACCTTCATTTGTTTTTCGACATTTTTTTAAATTAGAAACTATTTACTGTGAAGATTTCTTTTCAATTTCTTTATGAAATGAAAATTTAATAAAATTGTTATTCTATTAATAGATTTGGAAATAATGATTAATTTTAAGTTAAAATAAAAACATTTAATTGAAAATTAAGTTCAATTTAATTAAATAAATTAAACAATGCAATGCAGAAATTATTCTGCTTCTGAAGAAACCTTTGAATTTCATGTTCAAGAATCATCGAAACGAAAGCGATAGATTTCAGGACATTTACCTGAATTTGTATATAATTAAATCAGTCATACTTGTTTTGTTACAAATTTTTTAATATTTAAAAATTTTAATTGAACAAAACTGCTTACTAAATAAATCATTGTTTGTATAATTAATTATTATATTATATTGTTATTAAATAAATAATAATATAACTACCTAATTGATTTAATTATATTAAAATTAATTTTTAATTACATGTTTTTATTTTTACTTAAACTTAATAATAATTTCCAAATCTATTAATAGAATAACAATTTTATTAAATTTTCATTCCATTTCATAGAGAAATTGAAAAGAAATCTTCAGAGTAAATAGTATCTAATTTAAAAGAATGTCAAAAAACAAATGAAGGTAAAAACATAAATTTACGTAGTAAGTTAAGGTTTGATCGCTCTCCATTGTTAATTGAATTGAGAAATTTTTTCGATCCGTTGGAGCAAATTGGATTAGGTTTTTTTAAATTAAACAAATTCAAAAAAAAACACTAAACACTTTTTTAGTTTTGATCGCTGTTTATTTGCGACGTTTCGTCAATAATCCATTGACCTCTTCAGGCTGTAACACATTGTAAACAAACAAGTTTTTAACACTAAACAACACTAAATAACAATAATTTTTTCTATTAAAACAAGGCTAGGATTTTAATACCTTATAAACATTTTAGAATTTAATTTCAAGTCATCACCACATTTGGTGACTTTGTCCAGCACAACTCTTTCTCGTCAAGGTACAAAGCAGACTAACCGAATTTAAAATAAAATTAGAAATGTCAATTATCCGATAAATACAAACAGTACAAATGTAAACAGAGGCAATGACAGAAACACGTGTATATCAGCTGTTTTCGGAGACGAATTACAATAAAGAAACTTTTCATTATCTCGTCTATTCTATAATTACATTTTTTAAAAAAACTGGCTAGGCTTAGTGTATCTAAAGCCTAACTGGATGTTTCAGCTCAATATCTTCAAGGAAGTTAAGATCGACTGCTCTAAAGTACCCATGTACCCAACAGATGTTTAGGTCATTTCAGGCTAACTTCTTCAGGGAATTTAACCTCAAAATGTGATAGTCGACTTCTCTGAAGTACCCAATTACTCAACCGATTTCCAGGTCATTTCCGATCAACTTCTTCAGAGAAGTTAACCTCAAAATGTGATAATCGACTTCTCTGACGTACGCAAGTACTCAACCCGATGTCCAGGTCATTTCCGGACAACTTCCTTAGAAAAGTTAACCTCAAAATATGAAAATCGACTTTTCTGAAGTACCGAAGTACTCAACCAATGTCCAGGTCTATTCCGGACAACTTCTTTAAAAAAGTTAACCTTAAAATGAAAAAATTTACTTATTAGAAGTACTCCAGTTCCCAACCAATGTCCAGATCACTTCTGGTCAACTTCTTTCGGAAAGTTAACCTCAAAATTTAAAAGTCAATTTCTCTGAAATATAGAAGAACTCAACCAATCTCTAGGTCATTTTTGGTCAACTTCTTCAAAGAAGTCAAACACAAAATAAAAAATTCGACTTCTCTGAGGTCTCTAAATATCCAACTGATATCATTTCCAATAAATTTTCTCAGGGAAGTAAACCTCAAAATGTAATAATGAATCTTTCTGAATAAACAAAATTAAATTAAAATTTTTTAATAATTGGGACTGAACGTCTTCAAACAAGACATTTAGTTTTGCAGTGTCAGTATGTTAGTTTATTCAAAGTTGTTTATTATCATATTTTGAAGTTAACTTTCCTGAAGAAGTTGACCTGAAACGATCTGGATATCGGGTGGATACTTGGAAACTTCAGAGCTGTCGATTCTCACATTTGAGGTTAACTTCCGTATTGCAAAGCGCCTGCGCGACGAGAGTTTTTTTCCCTGTACGAAAGTTATTTTACCTCTAACGTTCACTGACCTAAAAACAGTGAGTTCTGCCCCGCTTAAGGCGAACGAAAACGCGAGGTTTTCGTGCATGTGTGGTAGAAACAATGTTTTGACTCAGTAATAGAAACTCAAAGTTGTCCACAAACTACCCCCTCTTCTGATGTTATCAACTATTTACACTTAAATCATTTCAATAAATTTCTGTAAGAATATGTTAAAAATTTCTTGTTTACATTTTCTAATAAAAATAAAAAGGTGTAAAGGTAGTTTATGTGTTTATATTTTATTTCTTAATAAGAAAATAACCTGACGTGTTTCCATACTAAGAACAATTTTTAAATTCATTTTGGGAATTCTTCTTACTCAAAGTGATAATTTATGTAAAGATGTTGCTGCTGTAATCAATGCACAAGTAAAAGCCGACTAATTTTATTTGAACAGAATATAATGAAATCTGATAAGCAAATATTATTTTCTTGTACTGTTGATTGGTTTTTACAGTTGTGAATATTTTAAGAAGAAAAATATTACTGTAGATACTTTTTAAATTTATGATAAATTGTTTCAATATTTTGCTATTTTTTAAATTGATATTGTTCTATAAATTCAAAGTAATTCACATGGTTCTAAATTGCTTTAAAAAAGTACAAATTCGTAAAAATAATTCAATAAATTAAATTACACAGCCACACAAAACAAACAATTTTTAGCCCAAGACACTACGCTAGTGTATTGCTATGTATTTTTCTTCGCTAAAGACTTCTTCGCTTCTTCACTGATTCGAACACGAAATCAAAAAAGATAGACTGACTAAATTTTTTAGATAATCTCAAAAAATTGTTCAAAAATTCGAAAAAGCAACAAAAGATATTTTTTGTTTGGGACAATTTTTGTATTTGTACTTGTATTTCTATAGGAATACTCTAGAATAAAGTCTTGGACAAAAAAAAAAGTTTTCGTATGTCCGTGTAACACTGGCAAGTGTCAAAGAAAATAAAAACTTAAATTTATAATTTCATAAAAAATCATTATTATTCAAGTTTTCAAAAAATAATCATTATAATTTTAAAAAATTGAAAAAAAGTTATTTCCTTCCATTATTAAGTGTTAAAAGAGTAAGTATGTTTTAACTTATTGGATAGATAATTATGAATCAAAAATATTTTATTATTGTGCCAACTATGTTGCAGATACTTGTGTCTTTTATAAAAAAAGTATGTGATTGTTAATAAATTTTAATCTAATAAAGTCGACAAAACAGAGTCAACGAAACGTTACTTTTTGACAAAAAAATTTGTTGAGTTTTTTTTCTACTCATACCTTCCTATGATTGTTTACTCTTTCGACATATTAAAAAAATCTTTTTGTAAAAAAACAAATTTATCTTGACTAAAATAAAACAAAGTCAACAAATTTTGAAGTAGGGGAGAGTAGTCAGAGTTGGATAAATTTTTGACTTTTCTCTATAACTTCTCCTGTAGGCCGAATTTTGTGATGTCTCTTATATTATTAAAAAGTTTTACTAAAATGCAATGTTTTTGCTAAACATTGCAAAAAATTTGGACCAAAAGTTTCGGAGTTATAGGCAATTAAAAAGAAAAAAAAAGGTAGTCAAAGTTGAACATGGTAATCAGAGTTGGGTCACTGTAGAAAATCAATGAAATATGAAGATAAATGATTGAAAATTATGAAATCTTTGCCTTCGCATGATAGAATGGCACTCATATACATTTGGAAATGACAAAAGGAAACATGAAACTGGAATAAATCATATTTCTTCCTGAATCGCGAAATTGATCTAAAAGTAAAAAAGTATTACCAAAAATTTGAATTTTCTTTCTTTCCAATAGAAATGAAGTTTTTGACACCTTTTTAAGTTAACGAATTCATTTTCATTGCAAAAATGCTTCAGAATTGCAATATTTTGGGTGTACCAACCTTGACTCAAGCGTCGTTTAGCTTCATATCACACACACACCTTGAACGCTTTATACAAACACCAAATTACGTTCCACATTTTCGTATAACATCTTAATGAACAATTTGAGTCAACTTAATTTGTCTTTGGCATATTTCTGCTACATTTAATTATCTAATTTTAAAACTTCAAAAACGTTTTTTGTTGAGCATATAACACGGACTCGCTTAATACGCACAGTGGTCTGAATTCCAAATCTAGGTGGACAAAAGTCGGAAAATCGATCGCTTTCAAAAATTTTTTTTTCAGTATTTTTATGTTCTATTATATCTAGAGCGTCCACTTTTGTATGATTCAATCACTAAAAAAATTTTATTTGACTGTATTAGTGCACGAACTGACGTAGACTGATGCGTAGTTTATTTTGCTCTAAAAATCGTGGCTTTAATTGAACAAAGCTAGTGACTTATTAAGTCATCCAATTTTAATTATTCCTATATGAATTTTGTAGTATGATTCACACTCTGTAAGATAGTGTAACATAAATTATTCTATTTTTAATGTTTATATTTAAAAACCGACGACAAAGGTTAGTTTGTCTGCTAAATGCATATTACAAAATTCAAAATGAAAAAACTTAAATTGTTTAAATTTGTTTAAAAAGTTATTCATGGGAAAATGTTTATTAAGACTTAAAGTTTTCAAAACCATTAACACTTTTTGCCACTTTTTGCCACTTTTCGATATTTTCATGTTTAAAACGGTCCGTGAAACCCGAGTCTAGATGGACAAAGCTATTTGTTCAAAAAAGCTATGATGCTATTTTACACCACTTTATTATAATCTGTTTTTGAGGTTGCTGGTTGCGAATTTGAAGACAGATTGAAAAAATTCAAAATGGCAGATCCAATATGGCGGACCTGAAAATAATAAAATTAGTTTATTTTAATATAACATGATACTTCAGGGTTTTTAAGGTAGCTGATTACGAATCTGAAGTCAGATTTTAAAAATTCAAAATGGCGGATCCAATATGGCGGACCTGAAAATAAAAGAATTAGTTTATTTTAATAAAACATGGTATTTCTGGGTTTTCAAGGTTGCCGATTACGAATCTGAAGTCAGATTTTAAAAGTTCTAAATGGCGGATCCAATATGGCGGACCTGAAAATAAAAAAATTAGTATATTTTAATAAAACATTGCATTTAAGGGTTTTCAAGGTCGCTGGTTATGAATCTGTTGTTAGATTTAAAAAATTCAAAATGTCGGAGCTAATATATCGGACATTAAAATTTAAAATTAGTGTATTTTAATACATACTTTCCAATCGAAATTTTAAATTAAACCTTAAACATGGAACCGGAAATCGCAATATTTTTTTAAAAAAATGTAACCACAATAAGACAATAGTAATTATTTTTTTTTAAAATGTAATCACAATAAAACAATGGTAATTGTCTCAGTGGCGGGATCGTTTTTATCTCGTAAAACAAACGAATGCTAAATGTATAAGAACGAAATTCAGGTCCGTCAAGCAGCTGTTCATCACATAGACTGCAATTGTTTGTTGTAAATATGATAACCTCTTATGTCAAAATATTAAAAAAAAGATTTTCCAAGAGTATGAATTAAAAGTCTTGTTCTTATTGCTCCTTCTTTAATTCATTAAGGAGATGTAAAACCCCTGTATGTTTGAGGGCTTTATATTTGTATTGCGGTATTTACATAGAATCATATTAATAAAGGTGATGTGCGGAAATTCGTGAATATTAAAAAACTGTTTCATATGTAAGTATATCAACTTTTTCAAGTTATATATTAATTCAATATATTATATTACAAAAATTATAAAAAATTTCTTGCTATCATCACTGTATTTTTCAGTGTAGTGATGTCTCCTACAACGAAATTGGTTTTGACAAACCGCGAATTATATGTTCAATTACGAAATGCCTCTCTATCATTAACAAATCCCTCGACGTTATCGTCAGACTGCCTTCTCCGTTATGTAAAAGAAAAAATTCTTTCATTGAATTTACAAATGTTCGATGGTTCTTTTGAAGAAAAACTTAGAATAAAAATAAGAAGTTTTTGTAATAACTTAGCGTCAAGATGGAATTCCAAGGGTATACATCGCACCGAGTCGAAATTTCTTTTAAAACAAGCTAGTTGGCTTGATATGATTTTCGATTTATCTAGTTTGTCCGGTAAAATTTGTTCATTAATTAATTTTTCTATTTTTAATCTTCTTTTTATAATTAAAAATTTCCGAATTACGCACAACCCTGCTTTCACTGTATTATTCCATGAATAATTATAAATTGAAAAATACTAAATTTCAGGAAAGTCAGCGGTTAAAAATAGCGATTATGATCCGACTCTGTCAGGGGCTTCTTCTTCGAATCTTCAACAAAATGCGCAAAATATTAGCGGACGTCCGCAGAAGGATTTTTCTGAATCTAGTTTAAAGACAAAGAAAAGAAAAACGGAAGTACTTAGAGCGTGTGTAAGTACAGAAGAACTTGTTTTTGCGGCTAAAACATCTCTGTATAAGGAAGAAAAAAGATCTGCGGCAGATCTCTTGGGTCAGTGTTCAGAAGGTTCACCGTCTGAAGCCGTCAAAATGCGTCATATAATCAAAGAGGTCGAGTCTCAGAAAGTAATTGTAGCGTACACCCCAGAAGAAGCTCTAGCTTTTATTCTGAATACGGGAATGTCTAAAGAAGCGTACGTCCAAACCAGGTTGGGAGCAAAGCAGCGGAATGCCGATATATATCCTTCCTACGAAAAGGTACTTACCGCCAAAAAGCTGTGTTATCCAGAAGGCATACGTGTAACTGATAGTGGTTAGTATAAATATATTAAAAAAAAAACACAATTAAACATATTTTAAAATTCACGAAGGTTTTATGTTACAATTGTAATTGTATTTTCCAAATAGCTAATAGAAAATCATAGAAGAAATGTTTAACTGTTTAAAATGTACTGTTTAGATATTCTAAGAATTTATCTTTACAGGTTCTGAAGTACCATTGCAAGAACTGCTTGATCATACTATTAGAAGATTAGTATCAACAATCGAGATTGCACCGACTGTGACAGCAATAACATTAATTTCTAAATGGGGAGCAGATGGTAGTTCAGGACATCCCGAATTTATGCAGAAACCACAATCTGAAACCGATGAACAATTGCAGGATTCGAATCTATTTTTAATTACATTTGTACCATTGCGCATCATTGGACTACGCAATGATGGCGAAGAAGTGATCCTATGGCAAAACCCACGTCCTTCCTCAACACGATTATGTCGACCTAAGAAATTTATATATGCAAAAGAAAGCACTGAGTTGATACGCACCGAAATCCAGTCAATGAAAAATGAAATATCAAACTTACAGGACATCATTGTAACTATTAATGATGAGCAAACTGTTAACTGCAAATTCGATATGCATTTAACCATGCTTGATGTCAAAGTGATAAATGCCATAACAAATAACAATTCCACCCAGACTTGCTACTTGTGTAAATCAAAACCAACTGAAATGAATAATTTGAACAGTCACAAGCATGCAAATGTAAATCCCGATTATTTAGAATACGGACTTACAACGATGCACGCCTGGATGAAATTTTTGGAATGTGTATTGCACATTGCCTATAAATTGAAATTGAAGAAACCTACCATCAGAGGCATAAGCTCCGAAGACCTAAAAATTTTAGAAGACCGAAAAAACACAATTCACAGAGAACTGTATAAAAGTATGGGAATTAGAGTCGACAAGGTCGTGCAAGGTAAGGGAACTTCAAATACGGGAAATGTTGCTCGAACTTTTTTTGCAAACTACAAAGAAGCTTCCAGGATTACAGGCGTAGACGAAGAATTGATTCGAAGATTTTGGATTACCATGGTTGCTTTATCAAGTGGACACAATATAGATACTGTAAAATATGATGAATTCGCCAAAGAAACTGCTGTTTTGTACATGGAAAAGTATTCTTGGTACAGAATGCCAGTCAGTGTTCACAAAATAATTATGCATGGAGCAGAAGTTATTCAGACAATTATGTTACCTATAGGGATGATGTCCGAAGAAGCTCAAGAAGCGAGTAATAAAGTCTACAAACAAGTTCGAGATAAACACACACGAAAAATGGACCGCATTAAAACAACAACGGACTTAATGAATATGATGTTGGCAATGTCTGATCCTGTCATAGCCAAAGCTCGAGGCCTTCCAAGACAGAAGAAACATGAACTTCCACAAGAAGTACTACCTTTACTTCTATTCGAACCTACCCTGGATGCAGATGACGAAATTGACTAACATTTTAAATCTTTCCGCCCAATATTTATTATTAATACAAATTTTTTATTAATTCGATTATTTTTTAACTGTTATAGATTATAAGATTAAAATTTTATTCACAATAACACGTTTTTCTCTTTAACTATTCAGACTAAACCATATTTTATTAAAATACACTAATTCCTTTATTTTAATGTTCGCCACGTTGGCATCGTCATTTTGAATTTTTGAAATCTGACTTCAGATTCGTAATTAGCGACGCCAAAAACTCTTAGATACAATTTTCTATTAAAATCCACAGATTTTTTATGTTTAGGTCGGCCATATTGGATCTGCAATTTTGAATTTTTAAAATCTAATAACAAATTCGTAATCAGCAACCCCCGAAACCTTTAAATACCATGCTGTATTAATCTACAATAATTTCTTCATTTTCTGATCCGCCATATTGGATCCGCCATTTTGAATTTTTGAAATCTGACTCCAGATTCTTAATCAGAGACGCCAAAAACCCTTAGATACAATTTTCTATTAAAATCCACAAATTTTTTATGTTTAGGTCGGCCATATTGGATCCGCCATTTTGAATTTTTAAAATCTAATAAGAAATTCGTAATCAGCAACCCCCGAAACCTTTAAATACCATGTTTTATTAATATACAATAATTTCTTCATATTATGATCCGCCATATTGGATCCGCCATTTTGAATTTTTGAAATCTGACTCCAGATTCTTAATCAGAGACGCCAAAAACCCTTAGATACAATTTTCTATTAAAATCCATAAATTTTTTATGTTTAGGTCGGCCATATTGGATCCGCCATTTTGAATTTTTAAAATCTAATAACAAATTCGTAATCAGCAACCCCCGAAACCTTTAAATACTATGTTTTATTAATATGCAATAATTTCTTCATTTTTTGATCCGCCATATTGGATCCGCCATTTTGAATTTTTAAAATCTGACTTCAGATTCGTAATCAGCGACCTCAAAAACTGCTAGAAACAAAGTGGTGTAAAATTCCATCAAAGACTTTTTGAGTAAATAGTTTTGTCCAGCTAGAATCGTGTTTCAGACCACTGTGATACGTCTATATAGTTCGCGCACTTCACTGCAATCCATGTAAAAAGTTTGCTGGCATTGCTAACAAGTATTTACACACAACGACATATGGATCTACTGTAATAAAACAAAATAAACGCGATGATTCAACTCTGACCACTGTCCAACTCTGACTACTCTCCCCTAATTATTTATTTTTCTGATTACAAAATATTACAAAACAGGTCATTTCATTAATGACCTTAATTTTATTTTGAAAAATTTTGATCGATTGTTTCTTCTGTTACCATATTAAAAATTATTTTTAAAAAATCCAAAACTACCCTAAATTGCTAGTTCTGTGTAAATGCGACACGAGAAGTAATCTGATAAAATTATATAATTTAAAAAACCAATAAATTTCTAGAGTTAATAGGTTGATAGAATTTAATTATCTAATTTGACTAATATTAAAAAGAAATTGTGAAATTATTCTGAAAAATTGTAAAACAGAAAGAAAATATCAATCACTTGTAAAATTCCTCATCTATTTTTCTATTATACTTTACTTCTAACTTGATATACGAAAAATAAAATATATTTTTTGTTAATAAAGTAAAGAATCTATTTCTGTGAATACGGGAATTCAATAAAAATTGTTAATTTACACGCTGAAAATAACCTTGATTTTAAAAGCATAATCTATAATTCGTTTGTACAAGTGTAGATTCGCTTCCGTCAAATGTAAAATACGTCACGCATAAAACTTTTATAATATTAATTATTACTAAATCAATACTGATTTAATATATATACATATATACTGCTGTCAAACTTTTTGATACTGTAGTATCAAAAAATCTCCTTTACTAGAAGTATCAATTTCTGATATGACAGAATTTCATTAGCAAAAATTATCACATTCTTTTAATTTTGATAAAATTACTAAATATTCATAAATTCATTATAAAGATTAGTTTTAATTTTTTTATCGTGATAGAAATTTATCCATTGCATTACATACATGTTAATGTTACAAGTTTTCATAAACAATGATTTCTTTTAAGATTTTTTTGCTTCTAACAAGTATTGCCAGTCTACAATGTAAACAGGTAAATAATTATTATTAATAACAATACAATTAAAGTTTATATAAAAAATAGGACAAATAATTTTAACAAATTCAATTACAAATGAATTCAATTCAATTACAAATTACAAATAATTATTTAAATATTTGCAATAAATATTTAGTTTCATGAGTTGCTTAAAGAAGAAGAAAGGATGGACTTTTTTCAATCTAACATTGGTAAGTGAAAACATATATATTTTGTTTTACCAACATGATGAATATTTTGAAAAAAAAATTAATCAAATGAATTATTTTAGTACCTGAATATGAGGTGATTCCAGTTTTGCATCGGGTTCACAAAAGAAGTACAATTTCAGATTACTCAGTTGTTTTTCTTAAAGCTTTTGGCAAAAATCTGACCCTGTATTTAAATCCTTCTGACGGTGTTTTACTTGGAAAGAATACAAAAGTTTGGGGTGCTGAGCCAGATAATTATGGTGGCGTCAAATATAAGTATATAACAAACGTAAGTATATTGAACATTTTATTACAATCCAGTCAAAAATCGTGCGTCCCGTGAAGTTGACTAAAAAGTTTTATTAAAGCGTTAAGATAACCATTAGAAAATTATAAGTTAACACACAGATAACTATGGCAACCTTTCAGGAAGCCTGTCATGGTCGATTTTTTGCTTCAAACAGAAACTACAAATAAGAAAAATCTAGCATTTCAAACACTCCAATTAAAATCTTTGGATAGCCTTAAGGAGGATAGGTTCACGTCGGTAGTGAAGATAACTATTTTTTTTTTAAATATTCAAATATGAAATAAATTTTAATATGTAAATTAAAAGATCATTTTTTAAAATAATGTTGTGTACATTTTTATGTAAAAATCTGTGAATAATTAAAATTTTAAGAAAAAACAGTAATGTTTTGAAGAACGTAGTGCTTTGCAGTTAGAGATCTGGCAACATGGCATGAACAGCTGATGCGAGCGCATGCGAATTATTATTTTATATATTTAAAAGTTTTAAGTATAACTTTTCATTGAAGCTTTAATTAAAGTAAATATTAAAGTTTAAAAAGTTTTATGTTAAAGCGATTATGCTAAACAAATTGAAATATGTGATTTAAATACAGGACTTAGTTCAGGTTGTATAAACAAAAAAAATCAAACGTTAATTTAAACTAATATAAGCGTTGCGTTTTATTTGATAACAAATTTTATGTATAGCTTTCAATTAAAGCGCATTTTTAATAAACTTTGTTTTGTGTTAAAAACCATTAAGAAAGTGATTACGCTAAAAAAATTAAAATATACGATTTTGTATGTTCATGTTATAAAAGCAAAAAAAATCAAACTTTACTTTAAATATAAGCGCTGTTTATGTATTAAAAACTTTTATGTCTAGTTTTTAATTCAAGCGTACTCTTAATAAACTTTATTTTATGTTTAAATCTTTATTTTAGCGATTACGCTAAAAAATTAAAAATAAGTGATTTTGAATTAAAATTTCGGCCGTTAAATCCAAACATTAGCAAAATTATTTTTGAATAAAAGAATTATTAACTAAAAGGTATTATTATATTTTCAATTCATAAACTACAGTTTACTCATTTCCAAAAATTCTGTCTGTTATAATAAAGTTTTGAAACCCAACTTTTTTAAAAATATTTTCTTAATCTGAAATATTATGCAATAATTATTGGATACACAGAGCTTTTCAAAACTTTTAATAATAAAATATATACTTCAATGTGTAATCATAATGTAATATTTCATATTATTTCATTAATAACTTATTTATTTTAAAGATAAATATAAGATACTAAATGCATTAATATTTTTACGTAAAATGAAGAGACAATTTAATAAATTGTTTTTTTTTTCACTTTTTGAAATAGTGTATTTTTCAGTACTCAGCTTTATTTGAATTACCGCGCTACTCCGCTTCTCCCACCGTTCTCTTCCCACCGCTCTCAACAGTTGCGATGTTGCCACGCACTCCGCGTCACTCACGTCAAAAAAAAAAAAAATTACAAGTAACTTTAAGTTTTGGATAAATAATACTCTGCAACTAAACAGTCGATTTTGTTCTCTTTGAAGTATTATGTTTCTTAAACATTGAATTAATTTTGCTTTAATTTTGAGTTGAATCTCTCCGCTGTGTCAAAAGTTATTAACCAAGTTGTTATTTTTTTTTCATTTTTTTGCGGCCATTAGCTCAATGCTAAATACTGAGAAAAATAGTGAACTTTGGCCGTCAATATCTCGAAAACTATACAGTCAAATTGGCTCAGATTTAACAATAATATGCATTAATATGTCATTTAATTTTGCTGCAAATTTCAAACGAATCTCTATGATTCATGATTTTGAACTAACCTCCTTAAGCAAGTTGAAAATGATTCCACATAATTTATAGTAGGTTTCACGAAGCAACCAAAAAGTAAAATGTAACATAAATACAACCTTACTTTTCATCTTTATTAATAATATAATCTAAAAAAAAGTTTAATGTTCTTTAATAAATTGTTTTACAGGATTTAAATGTAAAAAGTTAAAAAAGAAATGTCACAACTAAAATATTAAAAATATTAATCAATGTTAAATTTCACATAGAAGAAAAACATAGGGCGGGAAACCGAGTTTGATTGGGTCATTGTGCACTCTTGGTTGATTAACTTCGTTAATATCCAATTTATGAAAACCTTATCAAACAGAAAACTTGCTTTAATATTTCATCTTTCATTTTAAAAAGAAAAAGTTCCGATATCACTTTTACTTTTTTTTGGGAAATATTCTTTTTAAAGTAATCCGAAGTGACCTAACCCACCTCGGGCCGAGGCAGGTTGGGTCACAATTAAAATGTTATTGTTTAAATGTTAAAACATAACTTTATATAATAAACTTAGTTTTTAGGGTTATTTTAAAACGAAAGAAATTGAAAAATTAATATAGGGGAGACCGAGGAGGAAAGTAACAAAAATCAGTTTTTTGTTGCTAGCATTAAAATTATTTGTCGGATAAGTTCTGTAAACATATTTATCGGAAGCTTAGACTTTCACCTATTAAATAAAATTGGAATTAAAAATTAATAATAATTTGATAGTTCACTGCAGGACTTTTTAATCAGCTCTTTATTTGTTAGGCTTTCCTCCTCACCCCTGAGGTGGAAAGTAACATCACGAAGGAGGAAAGTAACACTTTAAAATTAAGGCTAGTATTTCAGATATAAAACTGCTATTAATTTAAATTATTTTTATTATGAACATATAAAAAGACAAAGCAATATTAACTACATTTTGTATACATAATTGGCAGATATTTTTGAACTTATTTAAAATCAAGTTTATTTTATCTATTTAGTATTCGTTAAATAGCAATGAAATTAAAAAAGCATCGTTTCTTAAAAATTCAAATTAAAAGTCCAATATTTAATCTTTAAATATAAAATAAACATATAAAATCACATAATTATAAAAAGTAGGAGGTTTACAAAAATAAAGCATTAGATGAGGAGGATTTTTAACTATAGAAGTAAAGCATATTTTTTCACTTTTTCAGAGGAAATCACTTTAAAATAATATATTATGAACATATACTAGAATGTATACTGGAACTGCATATATTTGCACGTTTTTTCCCTAAGCTATACATAGGGGAGACCGGGGCTGTTTGGCGCAGGGGCTGGTTGACGCACTTGAGTTTATTCAAAAGTGAAAAGTCGAATTAATTTTTCTCTTCGGTCAAATTAATGTACTTGATAAACTGTAACTTCACACATAATTTCATTATTATTGATTAATTATTCTTGACTATAAATTCAAAAAACCAATTTTGGTACTCAAAAGTAAATTTTAACGCCTTCATTTTTTTGTTATATCTTTTTACAAAATGCAATCAGAAAAAAATCAAAATTAAGGTTTTGTGTTCTGAACAGTTGCTTTTAAGAAACAATTAAAAATTTTTGATTTATATTTACAGTTTTCATAAAAACGAAGAAAATGTATAAATAGTCTCTCCGGGGCTACTTGGCGCAGTAGGGTCGGGGCTGGTTGGCGCGCTCGGAACGCTAGAAGTTTATAAGTTACATCTAGTGACAAATAAAAATTTATTAAATTCAATGTGGTAACACTTTTATTTTATTATCAGTACCAAGAATAACCCTTTGAGATAAAAAAGTGTTTAATATATATTATTATTATTATAATCTCATAATTTTACGTTTCCAGATATTTGTAGTTTTTAGGTTCGTGAACTTAACTTTTTGAACAAGATGAACCTTCCATTTTGAATTAATTCACATTTTTTCAAGATAATATTTCCTTAGAAGACTTATTTTAACAATGAAACATATTGCTTGATTATTAATCACACATTTTAATTCATGCGCCAAGTAACCCCGGGTAGTGCGCCAGGCAGGCCCGGGCCGGGGCTGTTTGGCGCACTTTGGTTTTCTCAAAAAGTCTGTTCTAAAAAAAAAAGTACAACTTTTTTTGGAACTTTTATTTTTTGAAATCAAAGCTGAGATGTTAAGCAAAGTTTCTGTACAATATAGTTTTCATGTACACAAAATTGGCAGAACCAATCAACAAAGAGTGAAAAGTGCGCCAAGTAGCCCCGGTCTCCCCTATATAAAAATAAGGAAATGGCCATCATAGGACCAATCCAGGGGGGGGGGGAGGAGAGTTGGGGTGCCACTGTTAGTGGCACACCAACCCTCCTCTAGATTGATCCTATCTCCTTGTTTTATTTTATATTAGAGAATAGACTTGCAGCGCGGCTAGAGGTCGCGCATATCTACAAGAAGAATCCCCTGTATTTTGAAAGAATTTTATTACATTATTATTAAAAAATGACATATTCTGCACCCAACTTCAGCAAGAGTCTATTAAACCCAAGTTTAATCGTGATTTTCCCTAAAAAATGAAAAAATATGCTTTACTTCTTTAGTTAAAAAATGAAATTTTTTGAAAAGCGCAGGTTTTTAACTTAACTTTTTTAACCTCCCCCACCGGATTATTTGTTTTGTTGTTAAAATACATGACTTATAGGGTTGGTCCAGATTGAAAACCTTGAAAATTCGGAAAAGCCGCTTAACTGCAGTTTCACCTTAAATTATTCACTAACAGGACTTAATTCAAAAAAACGAAAAGCATATTTAAAATATCTATAAAATCAAAAATACATGATATTTTGAAAATTTAGGCAAAAACTTACTTTTGTCGTAATTTTTGCACAAAATGTCAGTATTAGTTATATAGCTTCCGGTAGACTCCTAACATAATTTGTGGGAGGTAGAGAGGGCAAAACTGACTAATTGTTAGTTCAATTTAACCCTTTAACACCCGAGCAAAATTAAGAGTAGGTATGAAAAAATGAAACACCATTCTAGGGGTTTTCGGGGTCGCTGATTACGAATTTGATGTCAAATTGACAATTTGACAATTGACAGCTGTCAATTCAGTTGTCAACTTTTCTAAAACGTGATTATTGTTAATGAAAACTTCCTCTCGCGGGTTTTTGGGGTCGCTGATTAAGAATATGATGTCAAATTGACAATTTGACAATTGACAGCTGTCAATTCAGATGTCAACTTTTCTAAAAAGTGATTATTTTTTACGAAAATGATATTATAAGGGTTTTTGGGGTCGCTGATTACGAATATGATGTCAAATTGACAATTTGACAATTGACAGCTGTCAATCCAGTTGTCAACTTTTCTAAAAAGTGATTGTTTTTGACGAAACTGACAGTGTAAGGGATTTCGGGGTCGCTGATTACGAATATAATGTCAAATTGACAATTTGACAATTGACAGCTGTCAATTCAATTGTCAACTTTTCTAAAAAGTGACAAAAATGACAGTATAAGGGTATTTGGGGTCGCTGATTACGAAAATAATGTGAATTTGTCAGCTAACAGCTGTCACATAATCAAAATCAGCCTAGATAGTAAAAAGCAAAAAAAAAAAGTTTACGCATTGTACAACCTGTCTTTTCGTCTGTCGCTGAGTGATTTGTCGCTCGCAGATTTTTTGAATTTTTGACGAAAGTTGATAAATCCAGTCTTAACAAAATTTATGAATACATACAAGTATTATAAATACATTTCACAAAAAGTTTGTATTAAAGTTACATATCTTTCATACAGATAATTTGATTTGTTCCATTTTTCTACGATTTGTTAAATTCCTATATATAACATGAAATGCCTTTTCTAAGTTGCTATTCAATTTCGTTCATGAAAAGAAGGAAAAAATAATCATTAAAAATGTTCTTATATGCTCTTATCCTACATTTGCTTTGACAGCTGTCAAATTGTCAAATTGACATCATATTTGTAGTCAGCGTCCCCGAAACCGATATTCCTGTCATTTTCTTCAAAAATAATTACTTTTTAGAAAAGTTGACAACTGAATTGACAGCTGTCAATTGGAAAATTGCCAATTTGACATCATATTTGTAATCAGCGACCCCGAAATCCCTTACACTGTCAGTTTCGTCAAAAACAATCACTTTTTAGAAAAGTTGACAACTGAATTGACAGCTGTCAATTGTCAAATTGTCAATTTGACATCATATTCGTAATCAGCGACCCCAAAAACCCTTATAATATCATTTTCGTCAAAAATAATCACTTTTTAGAAAAGTTGACATCTGAATTGACAGCTAACAATTGTCAAATTGTCAATTTGACATCATATTCGTAATCAGCGACCCTAAAAACCCTTATACTGTCATTTTCGTAAAAAATAATTACTTTTTAGAAAAGTTGACAACTGGATTGACAGCTGTCAATTGTTAAATTGTCAATTTGACATCATATTCGTAATCAGCGATCCCAAAAACCCTTATACTATCATTTTCGTAAAAAATAATCACTTTTTAGAAAAGTTGACAACTGAATTGACACCTGTCAATTTGACATCATATTTGTAATTAGCGACACCGAAAACCCTTATAAACATGTGTCACTTATTTATAATTATTGTTACTACTTGGAAAACACAAGTTATTTTTTTTATGTTTGATGCGCCATCTAGGATACGCCATTTTGAATTTTTTAATTTTGGTACCAGATTTGTATTAAGTAGTTCAAAAACTTTTATATTCTGTGTCCCAAAATTTTTTTTTGACTTTGATGTCCTTCTGGGAGCTAACTGATTTTTTTCACGATTTCTGAGATTTGCATAAACATTTGCTTATTTATTTATAATAAAATAATTTTTTTTTATTACTTGTATTTTTTTCTAGATACTAGCATTCATTCGGAAGAAAATAAGCTAAACCGCATTAAAAAATATTGATATTCAAGAAAGTTACAAGCGTTTTTGCAAGTGGGACATATACGTCCCGCAGGCGTTAAAGGGTTAACTATCATCCATCTACTTCATCAATTAATTTTATTATAAAACAACCCTAAGAACTAAGCTTATTATATAAAGTAATGTTTTAACTTTTAAGCAATAATTTTGTAATCATGACACAACCTGCCCCGGGCCCGGCCGGGTCGGGCCACTTTGAATTACTCGAAGAACAGTGTTTCCCAAGAAAAAACTAAAAGTGATATCAAGATTTTTGTTTCTAATGTGAAAGATGCAATATTAGAGCGAGTTTCCTGTTTGGTAAGGTTTTCACAATTTGGATATTAACGAAGTAAAATAACGAAGAGTGCAAAATGACCCAACCAGCCCTAGTCTCCCCCAATGTCATACTCCATCGCATGTCCTTAATGAAGCGGGTTAGATTGGCGTTAGGTTAGTTGGGTAGATTCAATCCCTATATACCTCTAAGGTTTTTTCAATTCGTTTAATAATAATCAATTATGTGTATGCATAGTGTAAATAAATTTTTTTTAAAAAAATATCAGTTAATTATTGTAATAACTATATATTTTTAATATTTATATATCAGAAAGTGGGGTAACTTAATGGAAAACTATTAAGGCCCTGAACAAGTTTTTGTTTTAAATATGGCGACAGTTTGGAAGTGCGTAACATCCTTGTCGGGCGCTAAATAGTTTTTCTGAAAAGGACCACACCAGAGGTAGGGGAACTAGAGAGTATCCTACCAGGCCCACATTTCTGCACAGGTTCATATTCAATACTTTTTCCAGTACATCCTCCTAGTACTTTATTAAGCACTTCTTCTTTATAAGGAATTGATATTTTACATTAAAAAAAGTTTTGTTAGAAGCTGTAACGTTGATAAACAGAAAAAATTTTCTAAAAAAATTCTTAATTTTCAGTTTCAGAAATCGAACTTTCAATTGTATCAAGATGTGACAAATAAAGCAGCTATGACAGTAAATAAAGATGATGATGGAAAAGTTAGCATTGTAAGTATAATTTATAATAATTTTCCTATATTCTAATAAAAAAATTAATTTTTTGTTGGAATTTTAATATAGAATACCTATGTCACGTAATTTGTTTAATCTTCAAATGACTAGAATGAAATCAACTCTAGTTTTTTGTGACAGAACTTGAATTGTTTTAAACAATTTTTAAACTGCATCAATTGAATCAAGAACCGAATTCAAAACGCTGTCTGATTATACAATATATTAAATAGTAAACAAAATAAAAGAAATACATTTATTTTCTTAAACTTATTTTATCAAAAAGCAACATTATATTTGACTCACATCTAACAGTAAAACTTCGTTTTAAAGACTGGTGTTCTTGGGACCTATCATGTGTTAAAACCAGTTCCCGCTCGATTGCAACGGCACTTTCGTGGACAAATCAGACAAACTAGAAATACATTTACAGATGATGAAAATGAAAACTATTATAGAAACGATAATCGTACAGTTTTTCACGTAGTTTACAAAAATCCAGAAATTAATTACAACGAAGGTATGAAAATTCCACAAAAATTATTATTTTTTCAGTCATTACAGCATATCAGTCAAATCTTTAACTTTCTACGTCTAATTTATTTTAAAACAATATTGCTCATTAAAGCGAAATAATAATATTGTTAAGCAAAATCTAATTATCTTCTAAAAAGTTCTGATTTTTACTTAAGCTTAAGCAAGTAACTATTTTCAGTTGACAAAAGTCATAGGTTGAAAAGAGAATTTTCTAGGACTGAAAGAGCACTTCCCAATGTGAAAACTGTATATCCTGAAATTTTAATATACGTGGATAATGCTCTCTTCAGGTAATGCATGATCAATAAGTGATATAAAAATCCTAAAAACCTAATACAAGTGTTTTATCTAGGTAATAATTTTAATTTATTGTTTTAGTAAACTTGGGCGCAATGTACAAGTCACTAAGGAATACGTAGCGACATTTTGGAATGCAGTGGATTTAAGGTATCGACTATTAAATAATCCCTACGTCCGAATAAACATCGCTGGAATTATTTTACCATTAGTAAGTAAAATGAAATTTAACTTTAATTTAACTGAATATTTAAAAATGTCATACTAGAAGTAGGTATTTTGTCATTATGGTGGTGTTTACTACAACAATCCAACTATTGTTAAGATATGATTGCCATGTCATTAATTGACATAGCACTGATTACAATGACAACGGTTCTCATGTACTACCGGCTAGCCCGTTAACTTACGTATCGCCTTCGTAGAGTAGTCTTATATCCCGACGCTATGGTTTAAGCGATATTCTTCTTCGACTAACGAGAACTACCTTTGTTGGCGGCCAATGTGCCAGTCTCAATGTGCTGCCAATCCTTCTTAGAGCCATACATTGACAGGACCATGTTTTCCGCGAAGCCAATGATCACCACGCCTTTAGGTAGATATATTCCCAAGAAGTCATTACAAGAAGCGTTTCATACGAATGGTCCTATCCTCGAACCTTGAGGGGCGCCTGTTTGCATGTCCTCCTTCAGAGTGCACGTGTTATTACCCACCTATCGCTAAGATAATTATCCATTATCCGCAACATATATTCCTTTGTTTCTCATCGACTTGATGAGGTCTTCCCATTTCACGGTATTAAACTTGTTGCGTATGTCTATAGCTACCAACGCGCAGAAGCTCTTTTTCTTCCCTGGACCTACTTTGTCCTTCTCTTCTCTGGCTAGGTCCACTGCCCCCTAAATGGTATCTACAGACGACAGGTCTTTACGAAAACCAAATTGGTGTTCGGATAGACTCTTCTTTCTGTTGAAGTGGAGCTGCATCCTCTGCAGAACAATGTCCTCTAGAAGTTTGCCCATCGTATCTGACAGGCATATTAGCCTGTAGGATAAGACATTATCTAGAGGTTTGTTATCTTTTCTTAGGAGGACCAGCCTCTGTATTTTCCAGTCCCGGACGAGCTATTCTCTTTTTAGGCTGTTGTTGAAGCAATCTAAAAGAATTCGGGATGAAGGAACGATCACGTGTTTCAGGATCTCGTTGCTTATTTCCTCGTTTCCAGACGCTTTGCCTGGCTTCAATCTTCTGCTAGCTTTGTGAAACTCAGCAAGAGTAAAGAGTTCCTCCTCACTGTCTTGGAGCCACTCCAGTCCATCCTAGGCCATGGTTCTGCTGGTGGAAACAAAGCCTTGATTATTTGACGGATCCAATCGGGATTGTCTAGGCCAGGGGTCTTTTGCCTCGTTACCAATTTCATGGTGGCGATATTATAGCCCAGACCCCATGAGTCCTTTTCGACGTCCTCGATTAGGCGCTTCTAACATTTTCGCTGTGACGTTCGGATCTCTTTTCTGAAGATTCTTTTGACCTATTTATATGGGTTCTTTAGCTAAGGAAAAAAGGCTAACTCTTCTGACGACCAGTATACGTTACCTCTTCTGGGAGTAGTGCTTCTACGACGCGGCATTGACGCTTAGCATGCGGTGACAATCTTATTTTTTACCATCTGCACCTATCCATCTAGCTTGTTTGGCCTCTTCATTCATCCCAGTTCCTCAATGAGGCAGGATTCTTCAAGGGACCGGCTGAACTTATCCACGTCAAGTTTCTTAATGTTTCACCTAGGGCCGTTCTTAAAGGCTCTTACACAGCTACCAGTGTATTTGCTCTAAGTGTGCCTTCCCCTGAGAATAAAAACTTGATGAACCAGAGGTCACTTTCGGTATAATCTTTAGGGACCCTCCAATCAATATGCGCTTGTTTAGGAGAGACGTGGTTTTCGTAAGATCAATAATTGATCCGATGTTATGGTCTCTCCAAAAAGTCCACTTTTGACCTCGTTTGACAACCATCAGATTGTTCCTGGAGACCATATCTGCGATTAAGATTCCTCTATTGCCGAGCTTGGTCCTGTCCTAATCTGGCGACTTAGCATTAAAGTCACTGGTGACTGCGTCAAAGGATACAGGATCCTTTGCCGAGATCTTTACAACCTCTGTAGATGTGGGCTTTTGAGATTTTGCTTTTTCAGTCTTCTTTCTTTCTTCCTCTTTTGCCACCTTTTTTTTCTTACGAAACTCTTTTCTCTTATTTATGACGGTTTGGAAGTCGTCATCTTGTCCGACCTTTTCTCGTAAGGGCCCTTCTTGCTAATGCTTGTCTATTAAGACAACTTCAGCCGGGGTTCTTTTTATCTTGGGATCGGCTTGGGTTTGCGAGGTTCCAGGAGGAACTGTTAGCGATGTCTGCTCTTTACTAGTGTGGGGTTTTGCCTTTGTAAAAGCAGTCTCGGTGCCTGTTTTCTTTTTTTTCGTACCTTTGAAATGGTACGAGCCTTTCAAGTTTTCCTTGTGCTTCTTTTCCATATCGGTGATCCAATAGTCTAAAGAGGCCAGGCCTTTCTTGACCACTGAGCTCACGCCAGTCTTAACTCAGGTACGCTCTACAATTTTCTCTAGTTCAGACTTAATTAATAAGAAGAAGTCAGCCTCCTCTTTTCTCAGCTTCACACAAAGGTTCCGTTCCTCTTGTCGGCAAGACTCCTCAACTGCAGATGTGTCACTCACAGTACTCGAGTAGCTTCCAATACTTGCTGCCAATACTACCTCTATGAGTCATAGGTGCAAGGTCAACTGTCAGCAGCTGTAGTAGTTGCCCTGTGGCACCTTTAGTTGGTTGACTTTTATCTCCATGATACTCCTTGCTCCACGAGACGGCAAGTGAGATTGGCTTCTACCAGAATCTCTAAAGCCAGCTTTGATCACCAAGGCTTTCACCCGATCGGAATCAACGGCAAGACCACCCTCAGAACAGGGGCCTGCCTAGGTACGTGTGTTTTGATCCACACTTTCCATTTTTGATTAGGTTGGTATCGTTGGTCAGACCGAACGGGCGATCAGTCCGCCGGCCGCCATTCCCAGTTCGAGATTTCTTCACTCCGTCTTGGCCGAACCAAGCCTGCTGAAGTGTTCATATCTTATTCTGGAAACCCGAATTAGCGCTTTCCTCACAAGGATCTGGTGTACAAACTACCACATTCGTAACAATACCCCCTGCAGAGCATGCTATTCATTCGAGGGAGGAGGCGTCTTTAGTCTAGCCTTCCGCATTTGGTCGTTTGTCCGCCTAAACCAGAGAAGCTACACACTCGAAAAATCGAGTTTAGGGCTCGTCTTCTCTGGTGTTGGTTCAACTCGCATCTTCCTCGGTGAACATGCGGCAACTTCTGGCAAATAAGACTGTCCATACAAGGAATAGGCCGTTTATAGGCTACTCTTATTCCCCATTCGTTCATCGTTTATTCCTTGGGACAAATGCGTTCATAGCTCGCCCAGATTTCCCCGGTGCCCAAACTCATCAGACGACAGGAATCAATAAGTCCCAGTAAGAGCCGAACAGCTCCCCTAATCATGGAAACCAAAGGTCGCTTAGCATAACAACTGACATAGCAACAATTACTGTGACAACAGTTACTATGTCAACAGTTGCAATGATATCGAATGCCCTAACGTTTAATATGGTGGAATATCCTGATAACCCTTAATATTAAACTATAACATATCTTTCAAATAAAACCAGCTTCTTTTTTAGCTTGAATAAATTTTTATTTATAATATTATTTTCTTATTAATTAGGGTAACGCAGAACTGCCGTTTATTAAAAAGAGTCTTAAAAGTAGTAACAGAATTGATGCTGATGATGTACTAGTAAACATTGGAACGTATTTATTAAAACAGGAAACATTTAAATATACCATTGATTATGACATATTTATGTCAATGACAGGGTAAGACATTTCATATTACTTATACAGACATTTAAAATTCATTATTAACATTGACGAATGGTCGATTTGTAAGCAATCAAAATTAAAAAATCCTTTAAAGAATGAATTGACATGCTTATCCCAATAATTTAATCAAATTATTAATAGTCTTAAACTGGACTTGAATGTCTTAAAAACAATTCTTTTTAAATATTGACAAACTTAAGTCAATTTTATTATCTAGGGTTTTAGAGTCTCTTATGAATGGGCTCAAAATCCTCTGGATATAATTCGACTTGTTTTTTGAGGTTACGAAAACTTCTTACGTGATGGAATAAAAGGGATTTTAGATTCAGTTTCAGCGACCTTAAAACGTATAATAAACGATTTGACCAAAAAACAAAAGTCTTATTGCATGTCTGTTTTATGAACTTAACGTTTAGTTTATTTTTATGCTTTTAAGCAGCTCCTGTGAAAAACTGCTTTTTAAAAAATAAAAATCAATCATCATACCGATCATAATAATTAAAGAAATGGTAGAATTTAGTAGCGCTGTACTTTATATGATAAAATAATGAATACTTTAAAACTATTATTAATTAGATTTTTTAAAACTCAATAAGTATCAATAAAAAGTTAATTTTTTTCACATTGAAAAGTTTAAATCCATTATATTATTACAGGTATAATATGTGCAACTTGGAAGGCAATGAATACAATTGCGAGGCACTAGGTACGTATCTTAAGTTGTTAATTAAATATAAAATATCAAAGTTGTTCGTTTACGGAAATTTAGAAAGTATTTGACATAGGTAATTTTTGAAATATTTTTAAAAGTTACAAAGCAACTTAAGCATTCATACAAGCTTACTTATGTCTTTCACTTTTAACCCTGCTCTGAACTTATGGTTTGCTTTTTTTAGCTTTATTAAGTACAAAGCGGAACTTTGTTTAGTATTTATTTTTAAAAACTAGTAAAATTAGATCTTAACTAATTTTTTTTTTGTATTAATTTAGTAAAATATTTTCGAAATTAGGCTACGCTTATGTTGCTGCTGCATGTAACATACTGAAGACTCCTCAGCCAATGGCAGAGGCTGTAGGAATGATTGAAGATAATGGTGGCTTCCAAGGATTAATTCCAGCAGCTCATGAACTTGGACATTTGTAAGAGTTATACTAAGAAAATTGCATTTTTAAATTAAAAAATATATCAAACATTCATGTTTGCTTTTAAGATACAGAAAAGTTATTGATTTCAAAATATACATTAAAAAAAAAACAAGCAGATCTGTGTCGTACACATACAATTCAAATATTTTTAAATATCTGCAAATTAAAAAATAATTTTATATGGGAAACTAAGTTCGATCCTTGAAAGGAGTAGAAAAATACAAAAGAACTCAGTTTTCTTTTGTGTCTTTTTTCAATAAATAATTTGTTTTCTCGAAGAAAAGCTGTTCGTATTTTATTTAACTTAACCCTATGGGAAATTTGCCGATGCTCAAGATCGGCCCAAGCTTGGGCTAATATTGGTCTAATATTGGCCAAGCTTGGGCCAAGCTCTAGCCGATTGTCATTTCCCACAGGGAAAATTATTCTTGACATCCGAAACTTTCTTCTCTGCAGATTGGGAGTTGGTCATGATACTAGAAATAAAGAATGTTCATCTGAAAATGGTTATCTTATGAATGAAAAAGTTTCTTATTCAACAAATGGACATGAATGGTCTCCCTGCAGTACAAGAAACTTCACTTTATATTTAAAGTATGAAATTGATATATTCGAATTCTATATACTAAAAAGCATTTTTTTCTGATAATTAATACATTAATCGTGTATTTTTATAGCAATCCTCAAAGTTCATGCTTAAGAAATAAACCAAAACTTACTGGAGCAATGCATCCTGCTCTACCTGGAATGAGTCAATCTTTGAAACAACAATGTCAAAAATTTAGTACCGGATCAAAACCGTGCAACGTAAGAATTGTTTTCTCTATAGTAAAACTATAATTTCATTCAGTCCTTACTTAATTAAGAAAATTAGGGACGCATAAATTTATACCGATTGACATTTGATCGACTGGACATTTGGACGAAGGGCATTTGGACGAATTGACATTTGGACGAAATGACATTTGGACGAATCGACATTTGGACGAAATGACATTTGGACGAATCGACATTTGGACGAAATGACATTTGGACGAATCGACATTTTGACGAAAGGACATTTGGACGAATCGACATTTTGACGAAAGGACATTTAGACGAATCGACATTTTGACGAAAGGACATTTGGACGAATCGACATTTTGACGAAAGGACATTTGGACGAATCGACATTTTGACGAAAGGACATTTGGACGAATCGACATTTTGACGAAAGGACATTTGGACGAATCGACATTTTGACGAATCGACATTTGGACGAATCGACATTTTAACGAAAGGACATTTGGACGAATCGACATTTGGACGAATGGACATTTGGACGAATCGACATTTTGACGAATGGACATTTGGACGAATCGACATTTTGACGAAAGGACATTTGGACGAATCGACATTTTGACGAATGGACATTTGGACGAATCGACATTTTGACGAAAAGGCATTTGGACGAATCGACATTTTGACGAAAGGACATTTGGACGAATCGACATTTTGACGATTGGACATTTGGACGAATGGACATTTGGACGAATCGACATTTTGATGAAACGACACTTGGACGAATCTTTTTTGGCATATAAGTTTACTCTCTATGTTGTACTTGTTCATGGTTTCCAATTATCAAATATTCCAAGTGTTGATACGGTTCAGTGTTTATCCGAGAGATGGAGCTAGGAGAATTACAATTGTGTATAAAATGAAATTTTTATATTTTTTGATAATTTTTAGGTAATTTACCTACAGATTACCTAAATTTTAATACCCCTAGCTCCATCTCACGGAGAAACAACACTTGGAATATTTGATAATTTGAAACCATGAACAAGTACAACATAGAGAGTAAACTTATATGCCAAAAAAGATTCGTCCAAGTGTCGATTCGTCCAAATGTCTTTTCGTTAAAATGTCGATTCGTCCAAATGTCCTTTCGTCAAAATGTCGATTCGTCCAAATGTCCATTCGTCAAAATGTCGATTCGTCCAAACGTCCTTTCGTCAAAATGTCGATTCGTCCAAAAGTCCTTTCGTCAAAATGTCCATTCGTCAAAATGTCGATTCGTCCAAATGTTCTTTCGTCAAAATGTCGATTCGTCCAAATGTCTTTTCGTTAAAATGTCGATTCGTCCAAATGTCTTTTCGTTAAAATGTCGATTCGTCCAAATGTCCATTCGTCAAAATGTCGATTCTTCCAAATGTCGATTCGTCCAAATGTCCATTCGTCAAAATGTCGATTCGTCCAAATGTCCTTTCGTTAAAATGTCGATTCGTCCAAATGTCCTTTCGTCCAAATGTCCTTTCGTCAAAATGTCGATTCGTCCAAATGTCCATTCGTCCAAATGTCCTTTCGTCAAAATGTCCATTCGTCCAAATGTCCTTTCGTCAAAATGTCGATTCGTCCAAATATCCTTTCGTCAAAATGTCGATTCGTCCAAATGTCGATTCGTTGAAATGTCCTTTCGTCCAAATGTCGATTCGTCCAAATGTCCTTTCGTCCAAATGTCGATTCGTCCAAATGTCCTTTCGTCAAAATGTCGATTCGTCCAAATGTCCTTTCGTCAAAATGTCGATTCGTCCAAATGTCATTTCGTCCAAATGTCGATTCGTCCAAATGTCGATTCGTCCAAATGTCATTTCGTCCAAATGTCAATTCGTCCAAATGCCCTTCGTCCAAATGTCCAGTCGATCAAATGTCAATCGGTATAAATTTATGCGTCCCGAAAATTAATTCTTTATTAAAAAAAATTCTTTCATTAAAAGTCTATAAAATTATTCTTATTATTCTTATTATTCTTCATTCATTTTTTAACACAGTATTGTTTATATAAATATAAAATGTTTTTTATTTTTCTATAGAGGGATGCAACTGTTTGCATTGCATTGCAATGCAAATTGCCCAACTCAGAGTGTACGAGAGTGGCTCCCGCTGCTGAAGGATCATTTTGCGGACATGATTCAGTATGTTTAAAATAATAATATTAATAATACTAATAATAATCTATCACCAAACGGCTTGGAAGTTTAACGTTGAAAACTATCTGATTATAACAATGAAATATTCTCTCAAGTTTTGTGTCAATATTGCCTCACAAGCGGACATTTTAGTACTTGCAGCAATGTTGTCTGAAAATTAATTGGAATATTTTGAAGCTTAGTGTTAGGGTCAGACAAGTTTCAGAAAATATCTTGTGCTGTGTGGGAAAATAGAACCCAGGCGACTAAGTAATGACCAGGGATAAACTAGAACAAGGATCAACTGGACGAACTAACTTCAGAGGGACATTTTGTTGTTTTGACAAAACAGTTCTTTTAACAGAAGAGGTTATATGCATAAATTGCAGGAGCAATAAGTCAATGTGCACCCCTAATACGCTGAAATGATCCCTCAGTACCTAAGAGATCAGGTATCCTCTTTGAGAAAAAAGGGATATGAGTCTCTTCTTTAAAAAGAGGAAAATATCTCAGAGAACACACAAGTTTTAAGAGAAAAAAATAAAGCCAACAGCCGAAGATGGAAACATGAGATCGAGGGAAACCAAAATTCATCTAAAGGTTTACATTAAAATGAATTAAATGGCTTAAAGGAACAATGAATTCGCATTACTCGTAGAAAGTACCTAAGAGACATTAAACTAAAAAGTGTATGGAAAATCAGTGTCCTTGCTTCGAGAAATTAACAGAAAGCCTGTTGCAAAACAACTTGTTAAAACCTGCAAGAGAACACACAAGTGCAGATCAAGATTGGGATGGTTCGAGAACATGCTTCTCAATTGCAGATTGTGATTGCATCACTCTTTGAAAAAAAAAATTGCAAATCTTCAAGCAACATTCAACTGAGAAGATACATTGTCTTGTGATCATAAGAGAATGCTTAGAAAAATGGATGATTCCATATCTTCAAGAGATTGAAACTACAAAGACTTGTCCAGCAATTACTAAAGAGTAGGTAAGAATTGCAGTTGCTAAAACTAAGAACTTTTCAGCTCTCGGAACAGATGTGATTATTAATCTATCGTGGAAGAAGTTTACTTCAACTCATCAACGTTTAGCTCGTATATTATCTACTTTTCTCAATAGAGAACATCTAATCCCATACTTGTCCGTAGAACGATGAACAGTACTTTTACTAAAATCAGAAGATTTATCTAATCCAAAATATTATGGACCAATTGTTTAGCTAAACACCTGCTACAAGCTATTCGTTGGGATCCTAAAGAAGAAAATATTTTCTATAGGACCAGTTTGGAGTGCAATAAGTGAACTACAAGGATGCAAGAGAAGTCTGTCAGGTTGTAGGGAGAACTTATTAATAGATAGGTGTGTTACCCAAGACTTGATATTTTGTCGACATGACCTTTCAATGGATTGAATTAATTACCGTAAAGCATTCGACTCTACAAGTCATAAGCTCATTATCAAGCTCCTTAAATGTTTAGAGGTGCATCCGAACATTGTGAGCTCTTAAGGGGTTATGACACTCTAGAGGCCGAAAAAATATGTGGTTTTTGGAGATTTTTTTCAGAGAATTGATAAAAGCAATTGAAATTGGAACATGATGAGTTTATTTGACATAATTTAAAGTGTAAAAATTTAATTTTCTATAATTATTCAATAAAAAATAGCGGCGTTAGAGCAGATGTCCATAGACTCCTCTGCTTTGCGAGGGTCCGCAGCCGCACCAACGGTTCCTGTAAATTTTGAAATATCATAATTATCAAAATTGTTTTTTATTCCTTATTACAGTATCTAAAGGAAAGCGTAGGATTTTTTGGATATATTGATTTTTGTCCGATTGGCGTACTTCTAAAGTTTAGTTATAAAAATTTGCCAAAAAATTGGTCAGTAAATTGTTCATAACAAATGATCTATGCAATAAAAAAAAATCCTACGCTTTCCTTCAGACAATATATTATTAAAGATGTGTGCAAAATTTGAACTTAATCGGTTGATTAAACTTGCACGAAACTTTGAAAATTAATTATTTAGAAAGGTCTTTCGGCCATCATCCTTCAATATGTTGTTTCTTAGACCCCAAGAGACCATTTAAAGCAAAAAACAAAAAATCGATTTTTTGAAAATCCTAGAGTGTCATAACCCCTTAAAAGAGCTAATGCTCAAGTGGAAGATATGGTTTGTTACAACATTTGACAGTCAGCACGTGATAACGCATATCATCTTCTTCAAAAAAGGAGTTTTCCACATGAGGATGCATTTAAAATTTTAATGTTGTTGTCGAGTATTTCAGAATTATTGAAGAACTATCAGAAAGATCTGCGATTAAGCTTTATAATAATAATAATTCTTTCCCCATCACCCATCATATCAGTGCCACCAAGCCTGATATGTTCTTCCAGGATCATAAAAGTAAGATCATTTATGTGGTTGAGTTTTCGGCTCCTGCCGAGAAAAACATCATTAAAAAAGAGGATGAGAAACGGATTAAATATCAAGAGCTCTTCTTCAAATTTAGAAAAATGCATCCAGGATATAGAGTCCACTTGATTGTTTTAATTCTCGGTTGCTTAGGAGGGATGAAGGCTTCATTTGTGTGCCAACTAAAGAAGATTCTGAACTGCGAACGTCAAGCCAATTTGTTAGCATTAAAATTGCAGAAAGCAGGCCATCTGAACTTTCTATTTCTGGTCCGACAGCACTGTTCTTTGTAATTAAGAAAAAATAAACATCTTTAAAGGTAGCTCTAAAAAAACATACCACAATTTTATGTCGGCCGTATAAGAACATCGGCGGCAATGTACATGAAGACGCAAAGAACAGAATGCTAAAACAGTACAGAGTAAATTAATGATGCTTTTGCTCATCTTCCAGGAAGGAAAGAGCAAAAGCGGGTAAGAATACGTAAAGCAAGAATTGGGAGAGGTTGTCTCAGTGCGGTATTGCCACAGGATGTGGTCAAGTCTCACACGAATAAGTGCGTAAATGCATTTTTTCCTCTCTTACACTTGTTTTGTAAAAAAAAAAAAAAAATAATAATAATGCTAAAACAACCTTTTCCATTCTTGTTGTACTTACTTCATCTGCTCCTGCTCCATCCGTCCTGGAAGGTAAGCAAGAGCGTGATCGATTTACTCGAGACTTCAACTTTTTTTGCACTGCTGTTCTTATCCGTAGTCGCCGATGCTTATAAGCGGTGGTCAAGAACGTTGTTGGATGCTTTTTTAGAGCTACCGAATAAGATCTTATAGTAAACAGTGCTGCCGAACCAGATTGAGAGAGTTCAGAAGAACAGCCTTTTGCATGCGAACCGCCAACGCATCAGCTTAGCGCTTGCAGCCTAGAATCTTCTTTCATTGGCTTACAAATGAAGCTTTAATCTCTCCCAAACAACCGATTAAAAGAACATTCAATCGGAGCTTATAATCTGGATGCACTCGACTCAATTCGAACATGAGCTTTTGATACTTGGTCCGCTTCTTATCCTCCTTTTGATTGATGTTGTTCTCAGCTGTGGCCGAGAATTTAATCAACGCAAATTTAAATTTGCGTTGATTTTAACGCAAATGATCTTACTTTTATGATCTACAAGCAAGAATGGGAGAGGTTTTTTTAGTGAGGTATTACCACAGCACGTAGTCGAGTCCCACACGAACAAGTGCGTAAATGCATTTTTTCCTCTCCTAAACTTCTTTTGTAACAAAAAAAAATTGTTTCTAAAATATGAATATGTACTACACGTTATATAGCACAGACAAGTGATGTGCGCACCTTGGAAGACGGACGACTAGGTAAAATATCACTACCCACAAATTCCAACGTCTACGAAGATTTAGCAACAACGATATTCAACGACTCTAGAGAATTCACTCTACTTTGGTGTACCACAGTCGCTTGATGCATAAACCTATCGATAATAACAACTGCCGCGCTTGCAGCCAATAACCGAATACATCATATTATAAGTGCGTGATCGAAGTATACTCCAGGTATATAGAAAGACACAATGCTGCTCTTAAGGTGTTGTATTATCATCCACAACAGTAGTATAATATAGTCAAGGAGCCTATCTTGCCGTTTGACCAAGAGAGATCCAATTGACCGTCCTTATACTAGGCTGTTTGGGAGGGACTTGAGCTTTATTTGAAAATAAGCCAATTGAAGAAGCTACCTAACTGCGAACGTCAAGCTGATGCATTGACGGTTCGTATGCAAAAGCTGTCCTTCTCAAGCCACTGAATCTAGTTGAACACTACTGTTCTTTATAACATCATGACCTAATTGTTTATGACCGGGATAAGCTGCCTCCGAAAAAGGGGTGGTATTGATCATAAGTAAGTAAAGTAAAAATTAGTTCAGAAAATATGTCTTTATTACATAGTTAATATCGTTAAACAAATACATTGAATGACAAAATTTGGATAGACGGGGACAAAAATAAGGTTACATTTCGTAGAATGGTTAACGTAGAAAATTTGTTAACTTGCATACAAAACATAAGTACATACCAATGAGATAAGGTCGTCACTCTAAAAATAAAGGAAAGTCCCGGAGAGGTTTTCGGCGTGGCTTTCCTCTAGCGCACTTTCACCTCTCAGAAAGGGTATTCTGTGTGACCGTCCTGTGGCACACTTTAACCCTTTAGGGGGTCTCCTATTCTTTGGATCTCCAGCACGATCCCCTCGTTCGTCATCTAAAGAATCCTTGAAGAACTCCCCCTTCGTCGCAAAATATAAACTTCACTTTATGAACTCACAAAGAAACTAAAAACAAATTTAAAGAAAAGAACAAAAAATAATAATGAAGCGGATTCAAAAGAAACTCCCGACAACGCGATGAAGAAAACGGAAAATAAATTCGGCAAAAGAAATCAACTTGCTTCTTCCTCTAAAGCCGCTCTTTTACTGCCTTTCTCTACAACTCGAAACTTGGGTTTTTCCCACTACGACCTTTCAACTCAGGTAGCTTTTTCTTCCTTTGTTTTTCCATCATCGTTCTGGTTTTCGCTGTCCATAACGCTAATAATAATTACCAAAATATAACCACCATAATAATAATTTATGGCACAAACTATTTACTGGCATTCTCAAAGAGAGGTTTTTGACATCTATTAAAGAGTCAGTTTGAACTGCAGTATGCGAACAAGTGTGTAACAAAGAGGCCTGGCAAATTGTAAGGACAATTTATAAGTAGTGTGAAACCCTAGACTTGATATTTTATTGAAGAAACCTGTCAATCACTTAGATTGACTGCAGAAAAGTATTAGACTCTGCGAGTCATAAGCTCATCATCATGCTTCTATCTATATGTGCACCTAACATTGTGAGATACTTAGATGAGCTAATGCTCATTCGGAAGACCAGAACATCCAAAAAATAACTGGTGGTAATTAATATGATTTGCTTTGAAATAAAAGTTTTCCATGCAAACTTCCTCTTCAGGCGTTTAGTTTTGTACCTCTTTATCTCCTCCATATCTGTTGCACGTCAAAAAAATCACTCTGGACACATGTGTGGTAAACCCAGAAATAATAGACTTTTTTATACGAATAATTTTGAACTCCTTTCATCCGGCAAGGAAACATTTAAGATTCTGGTGTTTGCATTATCTAAGTAAATAATAAGAAATAAAGTAAATAATAAGAATGGATTTTGGATTGGATGAATGTGTCGTTGTCCATTTAAGCAGACGAAGAGATGAAACTGCTGGAACACTGATAAAGATATCTAACTTATTGGTGTCAGTTCCATTTATCATCTTGGTAGAGGAGAAACTTACACATATCTTGGAATTTAGGATCAAAATTTGTGGGGGCTTAGAAATAATTTTGATACTAGAACTAGATAATAGACACAAAAAAGTACAAGATGAAGTCAGTCTGTCGATGTTATCATGCTTGGTTTTCCGTATCTCGAATTTACTTTTCACGATATACACTGAGAAAAATAAGTTAGCTACAGTATGGACAGATAATTTTTAACGGTGGTAGCTAATAATTACCTGTGAAAGCTAATAAATAGTTGAGCTATCTGACAAAAATAGCTATATATGATAGCAATTAAAGTTAGCTAAGGCTAACATATGGCTGCTAATCTTTTTTCTCCGTGTAGGGGAGGAAGAGATCCACTGAACTTAAAGTGACTTTATCAAAAGAATTGTTCTTGTTGAAGCATGCTTAGTTTCTTAGTAAGAATCACCCAATATAATTTTACAGTTTATAACTCTTCACTCTGTCAGATTTTGACGAAACAGTCTTTAATTTAATCCGAATTTTCCAAGAATTATGGTTTCCAATCATACACATGTTGTCCACAAGGGTTTTTTTTGTCCAAAAGGATATAGAAACCTATACTTTTTTTTAGTTTAGACCTATATTTTTGGTACAGTAGGTTTCATTACCCAGAACCTAATATAGTGGACAACATTCGCATGAATGACAAAAAGTTAGTGTTATAATTCTCGAGAAATTAAAATCTTATTAATAATAATTAATAATTTAAATTCGACACTTGGTAAAATGATATAGATCAGCGATATTTATTTTAAATGAGGGGCTATTTGTAAAAATGGAACAAAAGTTAGTTATAAGCACTACGAGCAAAAACGGGTGAAAAGATTCAAACAATTTGTTTATTTATAGAAGATGCTATCAAATCAACTGCCTGTTAATTATTTTTACATGAAGACATTCAAAATTGTTAATACAATATTCGTAAATTAAAATAATTCCAAAACATTCGATATCATCTTTTAACTTTTATTACTAAATTGTTTGGAATTTTTGAGACACTTTTTCCAGTAGTGCTTATAACCCACTTTTGCTCCCATTATTATTATAACCCATTTTTACAATCAGCTCCTCAAATTCTAGCAATAATGATAATAATAAGATTATTTTCAAAATAATAATATTACATCACACGTTTTAATTCTTCAGATTTGTCTTAATGGGAAATGCATAACTAATCGCAAAACGAATGATTCAGGCAACAATAATAATAATAACAATAATAATGGATATAACAAAGGATCTAATAATAATAACAATGATGGCTATATCAAGGGATCTAATAATAATAAGAATAATGGATATATCAACAGATCTAATAATAATAAGAATAATGGATATATCAACGGATCTAATAATAATAAGAATAATGGATATATCAACGGATCTAATAAAAATAAGAATATTAGACAAAATTGTAATAATAACAATGGACAGAACTTCATAATAGTTAATGGGGGTTTTTATTTATGCAAAAATGGATATAAAAATATGTATAATGTGTACAATGGATACAATAGACATAATGTTTACAATAATGGGTATAAATGAACATAAACCATTTATTATTTTTAAGATAATATTCTATCAATGCTCAAAATTGAAAATATCCACCATGTTTGATAATTAATAACTAAAAATTAATCACGGCTTGAAACTTTGACTTAAAAATGCAATATTGCTCAAGGCACACCGACAGAAAATTTTGGTAAAAATGCCTGTGTTGTTCACTATAAAAACGTCATAATTGACAGTCTCCGAAATTTTACCGTGCTGTCTTACAATTTTTACCGGATTTTCTAGTAAAAGTTGTGGGAAATCCGGTAAAAATTGTAAGACACCAGGGTAAAATTTTGGAGCCTGTCAATTATGACTCTTTTATAGTGAACAGCACAGGAATTTTTACAAAAATTTTTTCTTAGTGCATATTTCTGAATAGCTCATATTGAAAGAAAGGTGTCATGTGTCAAAACCATTGTTATCAAGGATAAACTGTTTCTTGATTTTGAAAACAAGGCATCAAGAACTTTTTATTAGAGGAGTTATACTGATTTTTTTTTCACATGTTGATTAAATAGAAAAATAATCATGAACCGGATTTAAGTTGAACATAAATTTAATTGCAAGAAAATCACATTTTATTAAAGGCCATGACTATTCGTACAGAAAATTCAAATGCTGCCTTTGACAGCATAATACCTTTTGTTTTGGCTATAAAATGCATAATAAAATTGTTTGACAAAATACCGGGGGGTTGTACGAATAGCTAGACCACATAGAAGGAAATATCCGTACATATCTCTGCAAAGACAGGTATCTTATTGTAAGACATTTATGTGGTCATTTTTAAGACATTTTCGAGTGTCTTAATTTCAACCAATGAGCGTACGTCTTACAAAATTATTAACCAATGAAATAACTTGAAATTACTGTAAGACGCTCTATAAACTTCTTATGTCTTAAAATAAGACACCCGCAAGACACCCGTTTTTACAGTGTATACAACCAATTTTCTGATTGGTCGAGAATTTCTTGATGAATTTATGATTGGTCGAGCTTTTCTGTACGAATAGACACTTCGTTTAAAAAATGTTGATTCTTTCAATCTCAAAGTTGACACAATGTAACCAGGATCACACATAATTTCCAACATTCTTGTGTACAGAATAAAAATAAAATTGTGAAAGATACTAATTGGCATTAACTAGTGCATTCCTTAAGCATCTTTGGATTTAAGATTAGTCTATTTTAAAGCTTTGTTTAAACAACGCCAACGGTTCAGCTGTGGTGGATATTTTCATTCAGATTACCAAATTCTGTGATTTAATTTTAATAAATATCTACATTTTTTATCAATACATTATTTACAATAATTACATTCTCAATAATTTTATTGAAAATAAAATTATTGAGTCACTAGAAAATTGTAATAAACTTTTTTCCTCGATAAATATAAACTTAATAAATGTTATTGTTTAATTTTATAAATAAATAAACTAAAAAAAAATAAGAAATCAATATTTAAGTTATTTTACTTCAGCCGATCTCAAGCTGCGATGATCAATTAATTGATTCATTCTTAATTCCTCGGTATAGGTGATGAAGTTCTGACGTCTCCCGTCTTCTTTACCGTTTTTATCACATTTCAGAGATTACCATAGATTTAAAATTAAAACAAGAAACGACATCGAATGCAAGATTTATTTATGTTATTTTTATTTAAAGTTCGTTTATAAATTACATAACGTTCATGAGAAAGTTAATTAAAGTTTTAAAGTTTACCACGTAAAAAATCTTAGATAGCAGTAGGGGGTTTTTCAATTTTGCCTTAAAGTTAATTTTTTAATTTTTCGAAAATCAGCTAATTTTTAAAAAAATAAACTTTAAAGCAGAATTTAAACAAACTTAGGTCAGAGAGACCAAAGTGATAGAGAATAATGTAACAAGTAAAGGGAAAAATTGTCCTTAACTTTTCTTTTAAAATATTGAATTAAAACTTGGTAGATTTACTTAAAACATCTTTAGGAAGGTCTCTCTGACCCGAGTTCGTTTAAATTTTGGCTCAAAATTAATTTTCAACAAATCTGCTCTTTTTTGAAATTTTTTTAAAATTAATTTTGGGTTAAAAGTCAAACAAATTCAGGTCAGGGAGACCTTCGTTATGAACAAGAATGTTTAAAATTTGACATAAAGTTAATTTCTAAAAATTAACTGTTATTCAGAAAATTTTAAAAATTAATTATAAGTAAAATTTGAACAAACTTAAGCAAGCGAGACCTTTTGCATTATATTTTAAGTCATTCTACAAACTTTCGTTTTGAAATATTTATTATTTCTTAAGAAAGTTTACGGACAATTTTTGCCTTTAACAGTGACGTGATTCTCTATCACATTAGGAAGAACTTTCTTTTAGTGGAAATTTCACATTTTTGAATGTTTTCAATCGAACATAAATTAATCTGAATTGCGACCTACCAGAATTTTACGTCACCGAATTCATATTTAACAGAATTTTCATTTTACGGAAATCTTTTTAACCAACTTTTTATTTAAAAGAATTTCAATATAAACGAATTTTAATTTAGAAGAATTTTTATTTTACAGAATTTTAGGTCAATCGACTTTTTAAATACCAGAAAATTCATTTGTCAAAATCGTCATTTGTCCGAAATTGTACTATTATGAATTGACTTTTGATAGAATATTTATATTTATATTTCTGTCGGATACTTTTTGGCCATTTGCAATTTGATACAAATGAATATTCTGCATTTTAAGGTCTCTATCAAATGTCAATTCGTACTTATCTTTTACTTTCATGTTAAAAAAAAATTTTTTAATTACATTTTTTGTTATAATGCTTTAAACCTAGGCGTCCCAAGTATACCGCATTTTTTGAATTTCCTTTGAACGACCGTCCCGTAAATTTGGCTTTTATTGTTAACATTTTTTTATGGTAATTGATAGTTTTTGAGTTGCTTTTTGATTTTCAAAAATGAAAATTTGATTTCTGCAATTAGTTTTATTGTTATGAAGCTTCAAACATGGGCATGTTAAGCTTCTCGATTTTTCTTCCTCCTTTTCGCCTGTCCGTCCTTTAAAGTTTGATTACTCAGCGTTAGGTCCTTTCTTTCGCAGAGCGTCACATATATATATTTGCATTTTCTGACAATTGAAAAAAAAAACACCAACTTTTATTGCCTCTGGATGATATACTGTAAACTGTCAAAAATATTTTGAGTGACGTCACCTCTAGACTCAAGTAGAAGCAGATTGTATCCGTTAGTGACGGATCGCTTTTGGCCACGACGGGAGCAATAAACTTTTTCCCAACTGTTTAATAGTATTATTCTTTTGCACAATTTTGCAAGTGATTCAATTCATTCGAAATCACTTACATACATTCCTCACGCACATCTTCTCTTAAAAAATAGATCAACTACAAGACTTGTTTCTATGCATAAATTCTCGTGAATTTTATTGTATCTGCAAACTTATAAAACATTTTACATTTGGACACTTTTTACTTTTGTTTATGGTGCAATTTGATTGTAAGTGTACCGTGGAAGATTACAAACAATGATTTCTATGATTTTGTGCACGGATTATCCAACTTACCAGTGTTTAATATAGAATCATGTATTAATTATATCAGGCCGTTATATTTTTATACCTTCATATATCTTAATTTACACTTTCATAGGAAATTTGCAGTAGCACAATAATACGATACCTATATATGATAACCAAACTCCTGGAATCTTCTCGATTCATAGGATGACCTAAGCATCAAGCTTAAAAATATGTGATTCTAATTTTCTCCTACTAGGGTAGATTTGCATCTACAAAAGTAAACGCGTTTTAATTTTCAATTGTCATTTACTCTGATACAAAATCATAGTTCCCGCCGTAGATTTTAAATATCGTCTTAAGCTTGGCCTTTCGGTGATTATAAATTCTGCGGCTGTAACTCTTGCAATATCGAACAGTATAGTCTACTCGTTGTTCCAAATTTGAGGTAGTTTCTCATCGCTAGAATTGTAAGCCGGTCAAGATAGTAAAATTGTAATTTAACCGTCGTATTTAGTTTAATCTCAAAGAAATTGCAAACGTGACGTATGTACTTTTTCAAAATTATGAACTAACACAGTGAAAAGTATCGATCGTTCTTGTTTAAGAGAAGAAAAAATCACTGCGTAATCAACTTTACCAAATCATTTCTGCCCTCAGAACTAAGGTAAATGTAAGTAACAATAAACATTTGTAAAACAAAAAAGTAACACAAAACTTGTAACATTAGATCATTTTAACGTTTCATAAATTGTAGTCATATACATTTCAAAACATCTTTTCTATTTATTTACTAATAAGGCAATTACATAAATAAATCAGTTAAAATATTCAAAGATAGACAACCACCTACAACGTACCCACAATAAAAATAAATATTAAATCAGCCTACCTTCCTCCAAAAATATTAGAAATAATTAAAAATGATTTTAATCTAGCCTTCGCTCGGGATGTAACACGGTTTATATGATCTTTTAGAAGCAATGAAGTTCTAAGACACTTTAAAAAGAAAGTCATTAATAATAATCTTCCTTTCAATGAAGTTTACTTATTCTCGTAATTTATTGTTGAAGATGTTCAAACTGAGATTTTTAAAAAGTTAAGGAGAGATTTTTGTAAATGTCATTTGCTGATCGTATGTTGACTTTTTCACGTGTAAGAAATAACAGATTGATAAACGATGACAAGGTACCCCCACCTTCATAGAGACTTTCTCACTCTTTGAGAAGAAGGGTGTCGTCACGGTGCTCTTGTCAGCCGTCGGTTGCATTATTGAATTTCTCTAACAAACGATCGACTTCACCCCCTTGGTTTTCTGCAGCCCCTCGAGCTGGCGCTTAGTCTACCACACACCCGCCGCCCTTTTGCTGCTATTCCGTACCATGCCGCGACTTTCTTAACTCGTACCGACCCCACTGATCCTTTTTGCCTTCTTTTTATCAGAGACTTATCGTCCTTCCGCGCCTCACTCGCGAATACCGCGCACGTACGCATCTGTCGGCAAATGAAAATTGAGAATATCGCTTGAAACGAGGCGTATAGTACATATATACCGTGTCGTCGATAAGATAAGGGAAATGTAAAGTGAAAGAAATAGGAAGGATCGCTTTGCATTCTTGGAATACAAAAGAAGAAATTCCTTCTGGAGGGGAATTACTCAAATGAAATTTTTATTACAGGTCTATTGATTTTAAAGATTTTATATAAAGTTTCAAAAAAGTTTTCAGTAAGAATTTATTCAAAAATTTACCAAATTCAATATTTCAAAAAAATTCTTGAGCTCAAACCGAGAGTTTAAATGTTATACCATAGATGTCGTCTTGACCGGTATTGTCGTTTACTACTTTCTGGTAAAGACCTCAATGAAAAATACGCACTACCATCGGAAATTGTCGGTCAGACAATCGATAAAAGTGGATCGAAAAAAGGACACTCAATTAATTTCCAAAACGGTTGGTGTACCCTTCCATAGTTTTATATTTAAAAGAAATTCCAATAGGAATGTACGATCATAGGAAGGTCAAATGAAAAAATAGTCACTTTTTTCAAATTTATGTCATAGCGACGTTTCGTTGGTTAAATTTACCAACCTCTTCAGGCTAAAATATTTATTATAAATCAGTATTAACACAGTTTTTAAAACCAAATATACAACAATAGTCACCAGTAAAAACATTTGTTAATAAAAATCATCACTATTTGAAAAATTTACCTTTTAAAACAATAAAAATTTTTTTCCATAACTACAGTTTTTCGTCAAAAAGAAATTTTAAGAAAAAACGAAACTGAAAATCTTTCAGTTGAGTCCCACACATTTCAAAAGTGACTGAGCGAAAATTTTGATAGAGATAATATTTATATAGAATTGTAGGTCGATGGACTTTGTGTTTACATTCAAAGACATTTAAATCTGACTAAATCAAATCGATGAGAAATTATAAATGAGAAAACGAATCATGAATTTAATATTCTAATTGAAGGGAAATAAGATTTACTAAAAAACAATATATCTTCTTTTTTGTTAATAGTTAAATTGTTTGCTTTTATAAAAATCATCTCAGAAATTAATCTTTTATAATTATCAGGTTCATAATCCAAAATCTTAACGTTTTCCCAGTCAAAAATATGACCATCTTCTGTGCAATGTTTACTAACTACAGATTGTGGCTCTTTTTTAGATATATGTTCGTTTATTCGAACTCTTAATGCTCTCTTCGTCTCACCCACATAACAAGCAGTACAGTCCTTGCAATTAAATTTATAAACTGTACCAGTTTTTTCCCATTTTTCTGGAATATCTTTACCCAGTCTAATAATTGAACTTAGAGTTTTTTCAACAGAAGGAATCGTCAAAATATTAAATTTTTTTAATACGTTGCTAAGTTTTTGGTGCGCATCATTAAAAGGTGAACAAACCTTTGGAATCCGACTATACATCATCGCCCGACAATTGTTATTTCCGACTGAATTGTTGTTAAATTTAATTTTATTTAATCTAAGTCTGATATGTTTTTCAATAAAATCCAAAGGATAGTTGTTATTTTTTAAAGTACCTTTTATTAAGTTTAGATTGTCAGCATGAAAATTTTTATGTGATAGCAAAATAGCTCTGTCGACTAAGTTAAAAACAATATTTTTCTTTTGTTGAATAGGGTGATTAGACAAGTAACTAATTAGTCTGTCAGAAGAAGTAGACTTCTGATACCAATTAGTAACAACATGATTGTTTTTTCTAATAATACACAAATCTAAAAATGCAATTTGTGAATTTTCTTCCAATTCAAATGTAAATTGTAATCTCTTTTCATAAGAAGAAAAAAAATTAACAAATGTTTTTACTGGTGACTATTGTTGTATATTTGGTTTTAAAAACTGTGTTAATACTGATTTATAATAAATATTTTAGCCTGAAGAGGTTGGTAAATTTAACCAACGAAACGTCGCTATGACATAAATTTGAAAAAAGTGACTATTTTTTCATTTGACCTTCCTATGATCGTACATTCCTATTGGAATTTCTTTTAAATATGACACTCAATTAAAATCAGAATAAATTAGTAAAAAAGGAAGTCATAGAGTTGAAACTTAAAAATTCGGAATGCTTATTGAACTCCACTTTAGAAAACCTTTTAATACATTTTTCTAGAAATTTCAAAGTGATTATATTAGTTGATAAGTTAGAAAAAAAATCTTGGATTTTTTAATAATCGTTCAATATCTTTAACTCGCTGTCTGATCTACAAAAAGTACATAAAAATTGCGACATACTTTATCTTCGTCGCTAAAATGTCATCTTTTATTTGAGCTGAGGCTACTTAAAAAATATTAAGTGGATCTCGAGATATGACTCTAAATGACCGAGTATGTTTTTTTTATTAAACGCCGTCTTTCGCGGTTACATTGCTCAGTTCGTTCGTCACCACAGAACCGAGTAGACGTCAACTCAAGCAGGTTCCTAGTACCGGGAGCCTTTCATGCATATTTTTATGTTTTTTAGCATGCAATTCTAGACCTTACTTTTTAAAATAACTTTTTATAGAAGAAGACAAGAATTTACTAGACTAAAGTTGCATTTTAGAAAACGAAAAATTTGTATGAAAGGCTCCAGGTATTAAGTATTAAGTATCAGGCAGCGAAATAAAGATAATGAACGATTATTAAAAAATTCAGGAAATTTTTTAACTTATTAATTAATATAATCACTTTGAAATTTCTAAAAAGATTATTAATAAGTATTCTAAAGTAGAATTTAATAAGCTTTCCAAATTTTTGGAGTTTCAACTCTTTAGCTTATTTTTTAACCAAGTTGTCGTGATTTTAACTGAACTGTCTTTTTTCGATCCACTCCGATCGGTCGGACCAGCAATTTCCGAGGGTAGGGAAAATATAACTAAGTTAGTTACAGATTTTTAATTCTAGTTTAGTCATTGATCCTTTATTTAATTTGTTAATTTAAAAACTAACTTGACGCAGTTAAAAAAATAGTTTTAATTTTTGCAATGCACAGTAGGGTGTTTTTAAAAATGAAAATGTTCCAATTTTGATTAAAGGCTCTCAATAATCGACTAAAAATAAAAAAAAAATTTACCCCTATTTTTTTTATCTGAAAATGTTAGGGATGCCGCTTTCACTCACTATTTTCCCATTAAAAATACATAACTAAAGTGTTCTTCTTTCAAAAATTACGAAAAATTGTTCTTCATTTTTTTTAAAAAGACTCAGAAGTTTATGAGACCTCAATAAATGTTCAAAGTTAAAGAAACCGTCGATTATTATTATTTGTTTTCAAACAGATCCTCTCTAGAGGTGCCTTAAAAACCACCCCTATACGTAAATTCATCATTTCTAGGTAAATAGGTCTAAAATATTATATATTTACGTCAGTTTTTTTAAAATTTTTTTACTTAACAAAATACAAGGCTCGCAACATTTTTAAATTAATTTTTAATTTTTGAAACAATCTTAATTAAATATCTTAATAGATTACAACTTTTTAAACAGCGAAGAGAAAAACAATTTTTTTAATTTAATTTATTTAATCGAATTAATTGTTTAAACGATTAAAATTGTTCGAATCAACTTTTTTCTTAAATTCTGTTAATATTTTCGAAATGAAATTTTTTTTTTAATATCTGTCGATTCATTTGAATCAATCAACCAGAAATTTGTTTATTAAATATTTTGTTTATATGTTTAAACAATTTAAATTGTTGAAAACAATTTATAAAATTCTCCTAGAAATATTTTGTTTTTTGCTTGCTTTATTAAAGAAATATCACGAATTTTTCCGTCTGCTATTTTCAAGACTTTTTAATTGTTTAAACAATATATATTTGTGTAAACAATTAATTTTTCCATATTTTAGGGGTTTACTAATTTTTTTATTTAATAACTTATAGAGGAAGCTTTTTAATTCTCTTTCACCTCATACCTACCCAGAATAAACCAGTTTCGTTTATTTTTTATTACTGAACCTGTCCCATATAACATTATATTTTGCGTATAATATTTATTTATTAAACAATTAAGTATTATTATTTGGTCTTAATAAAAGTGTTGTATGATATAAAGTTTTTTTTATATTTATTTGCTTTTATTAAGGAGAATAAATTTCTGGATAAGTATAAGGTAGAAAGAATTAAAAAGATTCTTCTAAAAGTTATTAAAACAAAATATGAAAATATAAGAAAAGAAATTGTTTAACAAATGAATATATATTACGAATTATGAATAAATAACTTCTTTATAATTCTTTAATGAAAATTGCAAAAAACCACATGATTCTAGATGAATTTAATGAAAAGTTGATTTTAAACAATTTTAGTTGATTAAACATTTAATTGGATTAAATAAATCAAATTCAATCAATTTATCGAGGTCTCATAAACTTTTGAGTCTTTTTAAAAAATATTAAAAACAATTTTTCGCAATTGTTGAAAAAAGTACAATTTTCCCGTGTATTTCTAATGGGAAAACAGGGGGTAAAAACGGCACCCCTTAATATTGTCAGATCAAAATAAAAAAAATAGAGGTAATTTTTTTTTTTTATCGATTACCGAGAGCCTTTAAACAAAATTCGAACATTTTTATTTTTTGAAACAAAATTTAAGAAAAAGGCAGCCTCACGTTAATTTTGCATTGCTTAAACTTAACTCAGATTCTATTAATAAAAAAAACTTTGTTAGAGATCATTTTACGCAGAATTTAATAAGCTTTTCATATATTTTTTCAACATTTTTCTAGACTTATTTTTAACTAAAATATCAACGAGAAACAACAGAGATATTTTTAATACGATTCTTACATAAGAGGAATGTCAATTTCAGGCGGATGTATATATTTTTCTTAACAATAATAATTATTTTAATATTACATTAACTTCAACCACAAAATATTTACACCCATTTTCAGAGTCATTTTAAAATCTCCATACATTAGCTCGCTTCATAAATTGCTGTAGCTGTGGAGTATGACAACCTTTCAGTCTTTTAAATATATGTTATAAACACATGCAAATAGGTTCTTCGAAAAAAGGGATGAATATAATAGAAAGACAAGGAAGAGTCCGCGGAAGGAAAGCTAAATTATTAGAGGCAGGGAAACCCCATGGAAAATGAGTCAGACGAGGTGACATCTGCCGAGGGGTCCGTCGCGACGCGCCAGAACATCCTTTACATTTTTATACTCAACTCCCAGTATAACACGTTGGTTGACAGAGGAGCAGACACGGGAAAATGGATAATGTGTTCGTCTTCACGCGGAGGCGATACTGCGAATACGAAAAAGTAAAAGCACTGAGGTGTCAACAGGAAAAAAAATTGCCTTTTGGGTTAAAAAGCACATAATTTTTAATCACCTGTCGTCATAAAAGAAACACAGTTTATCAATTTCGTGTTTACTATCTTAATTTCAGTCAATGAAATTATGTTGATAGTTGTTTCATACAATTTTTATTATTGCTTTCTTATAGAGGAAGTATTGTTTTACCCACAAAATTATCGATTGTGCCTTTTTGATATATTTTGACACATTTCGATCTTAGGATGTCAAAAAAGATGGTTTTAAAGAACGCCCTGCTGTATGTATGTGTGTGTGAGTGTGTTAATATTACGTTTGACTCTGTATCTCGGAAACAATAATATATAGGCTGTTGTTAAAAAAAGAACAAGATGAAACAGATAGCATAGGCCTGCAAAATTTAATTTTTTTTTATTTTTAATATTGATGTGGTTTTCTGTGTATTTTTGTCCGCTGAAGACAAACCATTGTCCTAAAATTGCCCTGCACGTCAGGTTTTTCAGAAAAGTGGGGGTAAAGATCCAGAAAAACGTGTTTTAGGGGTACCCCACTTTCACTAAAATCCTGACGTGCTGGGCAATTTTGGGACTCGGGATCTTGTTCAACGAATAAAAATACATAGAAAACGACTCCAATATCAAAACTAAAACAACCATTCATGCCTATGATAATCAGTGTTATTGCTTTAATCAAAAAGAATATTTTCTTCTTGATCTGATCAAATTTTGAAAGAGTACTATGACGTATAATTTCAGACTATGTTTAATGTTTAACTTTACTTATTTTTTTTTTAATGTTTAACAAACACAAATAAACAATATAAAAATACATACACCACGCTAAGTTATTTTATTGACAAATAACTAAACAACAAAAATAATAAAATAATAGACTAGGTAAATAAATCAAATCAAACAAAATTATAAACAACAATCCACGACTAACTAACGTTCTGGAGAGTGGGGAGAAAGGAGCAGCACAAATACGAATTTCAAAGATTCACTATAAATTTACATTTATTAATTTTATGTATCGGAGTGCCTACAAAAATAGTCGGCCACATGGAACGGCCATTACAATAGACGCGCACTGAACACTGACTCTATTTTTAACAATATAGTTGGAGAACCGACTCCATCAAATAAAATAAAAAAGTTAATAATGAACCTCACCTGATAGGGCACAATGGCTACGAATAGAACCCCGGCACTTACTTTGTTACATCTTTAGAAAGAAAGTTTCCAACTAAGTATTAAACAATATACGACCAAACAGTTGAACAGACCAGTTTCGAATACGACGACAGCGAGAACGCGTCAACATCATCTTCTGGTCCTGGCACTCTTCAGAGAACGGGACTCACATCCGAATCCATGTGCCAGGACAATCCCACGACGATGACAACCACCAGGACTACCTCCTCGACGAATGATTATGTTGTGGAAAACTCCACATCAGAGTAAAGAGCAGTGTTCGTACATGAGAAAAGAAAAGTGCGAACATTTAATGTTTATCGCACAAAACAACATTGTCCGTTCTGACAGTTTGTCAGGTAAAAACCGGAAGTTCAAATAATAATATTATCTCATTATTTCGATTTTCCTGACTCGTGATGTAACTTCAGTGGAAGGTTTGACGTCGAGGAATAATGAATATGCACTTATGGTAACTGACCTGTGCAGATTATAACTCGACTATCGATAAATCGGTTGTACTCAGGAGAGGTTTTTCTACAGTTTTTCCTCTCCACTGTCGAGCAATCCCAATATAGGGTGGTCGAGGCAAATGCGAGTACTCCTAATTCCAAGTCGTTCTGTAGACTCAAAAACACTAAGTACTTCTGTTTAAAGTACAATAATTCAAGAAATAATTCAAGGAAAAAATTTCAAGGGGAACCCTTGTGAGTGCGTAAAGTCAATAGACAAGTGTATAATTAAAAAAAAATAACTCGAAATAATAGCAGGCACCAATCGCCAAGTTTACATTAAGGCTGAACAACAGCCTGGAATTGATTCCAGACTAGTGTACTTACAAACGATACTTACACCTTCCGAGGTTGCGAATAGTCAATCATCTGTTCAAATTCTCTCATCTCAGAATCTTTTATTGTTCCATTCTCTATTTATATCTAACTTTAAACTGCAAGCTCATCTCTATCTTGCTGTACCTATCTTTGTCTCTAGTGAAAGCTGTATAATTTACAAAGCTCTATCGTGACAGAAATAGAGAAACGATTGTCTCTTTTTCTGAGCCATAAATGTACAAAGATTTAACATTAATTAAAGGCATTTTTATATTGATTAACAGATAGTTAATTTTATTACGAAATAAGAATACGTCACATTTGTTCACTCGTTATAAACAATAATGAAATACTTCTTCAGGTAGTGCCGTAATAAGAATTAAAAAACTGGCACGAAGTAGACCAATCGAAAGCCAAAACAGAAATGAACTCAATGAGCACATCAGGCACTGGCTGACCTAGAGAAAGAGAGGGGGGAAGCTCCCACTCCGAAACCGGTTTCCGCTCCGTACAGAGACAGCAGGAATGGTCTTAGAACATGGCAAAATCCGTTTTAAGAGAAATTTTACACACTCCTACAATCAGAGATTTTAAGACAGATCTATCATTGTTTTACAATACTCACAAAGTCATAAAACACCCATTTAAATCTTACAAGAAATGTCTCTCATAGCTTTAAGCATTGTAAACATTCTGTTTTGCCGGCTTCTGTTACACCTATTCTTGTCTTTGCAAAATATATACAGCAATGATATACAGTAACTGCGTAATTAAAGTTATAATATACTACAGTAAAATCATAATTTCTAATTAAATTTTCTAATTTTTTAATTTTAATTTTTTTAATTTTTCTAATTAAATTTTTTTTTAACGAACGGTTATCACAGTTTCTGAATGTAACGCTATTTTCGACGCTAAATAAACCAGACTCTAATTGCCTTCTTCAAGGGGCAACAACGCGTCTTTTAATGGTTCTAAATACCTACTTATCTCTACAGAAATATCGGCTGATGATGGACGGGTCCCGCGATGCTTTAGTAAGTTTGCGAGCGCTACTAAATTATTATTAAACGGAAACTTAGAACGACACTTAATTACTTAACAAGTTGCTGCTGTCTCTCGAGATTTTCAGGTTGGAGGCTGTGCAGTCAGAGAGTGGTAGTATGGGAGGTTAGAGATGGAAAAAGAGGGGAAGGGGTGCTTGCCCAGAGTAGAAGAGAATAGTCCAGGAGGTTGAAGGGGTTCGGTGGGAAAGGGTGAGAAATAAGAGGAAGAGAATAGCTGAGCAGAAGTGAAGAAGAGGAAGAAGAAGTAGAAGAGGGAGAGAGTGCCGGCAGCGGTCCTCGGCAGGCATACGTTTCCCTATCTACGCCATTAAAAGTTAATTGGAGTAGAAGCCCTCTTCTCGCGAAACGCGAGAGTGTATAGGTGAGAAAATGAGAATCCGTTGGCATGGCGTGGGAAGTAGGAAGGTCGGGGAGAGGGAATAGCGTAAATCAGAAGTTATCACCTCCAGGCCAGCCCTCTCCGCGACATCTCGCATTCCAGCTTTCCACTTCCTTCCTGCCATTCCCCATGCACGGCCAAAAGTCTTCATTACGCATTCGCTAACAAATGTAAATCGCCAACGACTTAGACGAAACCTTGCCGCAGACGCTACCTGGCTCTAAAGACAGAAGTCTTCTGTTATTTTATTGAGCGCTTCCGCATTATTGTTATCTAGCTATCAATCTTTAAATCACTGATATCCGATAGGGGGAAAAACCTGTATATTCAATCTAGACTCATGAGTTGATTCGGCTTGTTAAAGATGAATTATTAAATTAATGAGAATTTAACTGTGTCTATATTTAATTGATATTTTAGCTTTATAACTCTTTATAAAATAATAATAAAGTTTTTTTTTTGTTTTTTGTTCTTTATTAAGTCCAACAGCTTTACAACCAATAATAGGACTAAAAAATACATAATAGTATAAAACAAGAGCATAACAAAAAGCAATACAAAACTTATTAATAAATTGTAATGCAGATCTTGGAAATTCTGTAATGAATTTCATACCGTTAAAATCTTTTCAGAGTGTTTCTGATTTCAAAAATTTCAAAAGTAATTGCCAAGATTCAGTTAAGTATGATGTTTTCTCTATTATGAATTTTAATAAAGCAAAAACCCAAGAAATGTAAAATCTAAACAAGGATAAAATAAAGGAAGTAAAATGAATTACGTATTTGCTGACAGCCAGACATTAAAATGAAATTATTTAATTTTTTCATTATTATTTATTTTTAAAATGAAAATATTAAGACGATTACCAGAAAACATAACTGCGTGGAGATACCTTGCCACGCAGTTTTCCCTCCTCCCTTTTCCCTAATGGAGAGGTAAATATGCTGTATTTAAATGTTAAACATAATGTGGAAAATAAGGTTTTCCGCATGTGTCATTTAAGGACAGTGATAATAATGGTTGTACCTCACAGGAAAGGGCGTGAATGGGGCCCTTCCCTTCCTCTAAAAAATAAAAATGACAATTTCTTCATGCATATTAATCACATATGCTGTATATGTATTGAAATTAAATATACATAACGAACTGAAATTTGAGATATATGTATATTTTTTACATTACCAATAAGAAATATTAAACATTTGATCTTCCAAAATTCGAACTCGGGTTGTTGCGAGCACATTTGGAACTTCATTCAGAACGTTTTATGTACTTCTTCCTTATTATTTCTTCAAAAATTGACAATGATTGTTTATCAATTCCTAAACACATTTCTATATTTTTATTTATATCATTTCCGGGAAATATTTACTGCGCATCCCAAAACGTAAAATTTATAATCCATCACTGTAATAAGGTGTGTTTATTAAATACAGAATTTGTGACATTCTTCACTAATGTTTTCTTTGCAACCTGAATAATGATTGGGCGCGCGTAGCGCGCTTTTGTAGTTCTAGTTAATATTATAATACTAAGCAAGCGTTACATTGGTATATATAATCAAAATTATTAAACAAATCACTTAGTAAGACTGATTTTAATTTTTTATTTAATCCGCGCACGTGTTGATAATAAATTTTACACATTCTATTTAATAGATTTGAACTGTTTAACGATTCATCCGTGTTATCACTGGGTTTCCGTTTTTGAACTTGATTTGAATTCCTTCTTCTCCATTTGTTACTTGACTCTGCAGCTCCAATCGTAGTTTTTTGTATTTTTGAATATGTAGTAGTGTTTTGTCCTAAGCAATAGACAGAGTATCCGGTATTATCTCTGGAAGAGTTTATTTTCTGTGCCATGAAAATCTTGAATGCCGCAATTACCAGTCTGACAGAATCTTTGTTGACAAACTTTACACGTAATGGTCGAGGTTGTGAATCCACCTGAGAAAATTTACCAAAATGATGAATATTGAGAACAGTCGGTGCATTATTTGGTAGTAACGTATTTAATATAAAAATACTCTTATCAAGATCAAAACAGTCTCTCTCTTTCAGATTAGAAAATAAAGCTTCAGGCAGTCCAAATAGAATAACATTATAACCGTGACTCATGCGATCCTCAACCTCATTCACACTTTTTAGGAGGATTTTCTCATCGTCATCTTTAATCTTTTTCTTTAACCCCTTGACTGTGAAGAAATTGAAAATACATGGGTTTATGACGTGTATACACGTCATCCACAGTCAAGGGGTTAATATTAGATCATCATTTGTGATACCTTTAATTTTATCCTCCGAGAAATTGATTTGACCAATGGCATCATTTAGCGTAGTCTCAAGGCCATTTAGTTTAGTTAAAACATCATCCAATGATATTTTTATCGAGCTAATTTGTGCACAAATTAAATTTGTAAATTTATAAAGTTGATCTTCAAGCAACTCAGATAAATCAGTAATTGTGTCCGGCTGATCGGAATCCTGATCTGCTTTGCTATGCTCGCTAATAGGTGACGATGACTTTAAACCACAACACTTTTGAATGACACCATTTTTATCCATTTTGGCTCTAGCACATCCTGAATGATAGAGGGCATTACACTTTTTACACCTTGTAATATCCTTCTGAATTTCACTGTTACAACCTCTACATAATTTTTCGGAATCAAGAACGTTAAGTTATACATTTTGGGATTAATTCTACTAAATCACAGTTTTATAGTGATGAATGTAACACAATTAAATAAATTAACATTTTGAAAACTAATCACTTTTACGGCTCTAACTAACGTTGCCCTGCAGACAATAAAAATTATAAAGGTAGTGGATCTTTCTCCTATTATTCAATAAATCAATGATATTGTATTCTGTGAAAGTTGGCTTAAGGATGTGATATAATTTGAAATAAGGAATTAAAATAAACATATTTAATATCTTTTTTAACAAATGAATTATATTATAATTTCATTAGTAGTTTAAACATTTTTTTGCAATCTTTCAATTATATTTAATATCTTGCAAAAATATTCTTTATACTCTATTTATCTTTGTTTGTTTCTATACATTCATTTATTTGTTCATTGTAGCATTTTAATATTAAACATTTACTTATATGTTCTTTTTCATTAGTTCATTAATATTCTTTTCATTTATCTGTATCCTTTCTATAACAATGTGATATGATACTCACCAAGGAATTAAGCTTTTTATTTTATAGTTGTCTTCTTCATATATTCTTTATATTTATTATCAATTCAATAACTAGATAATAATTAGATAATAACCTAATCAATAATTAGATTATTTATCCTTTCACTCTTTATTAATACTTACTCACTTACTTTTATTTATTACTTTATCCTCATAAAAATATCTTTTATATTATTTTACAAATAATAACTTCATTTAAAACAATTATGAACTAGTACAACTTTAAAATTAAAAACTTCAAACTAATCTGTCTTAAACTGAGACTTCCCTGTAATCAAAACTCTGTCTCATCTTGAGATATCTCAATCAAAAAGATAGTCTATAACTCTTAGATCTTTCAATCACTAATTCACTTGACTCAAATAGACTCACTGCCTCCTCTCTACTTATTTCATCTCCTTTTTATACAGTATCAACTTATATAATTTTCAAAAAATCACGAATTTATTTTAAATTATATTGTAAACTATTTCCAATAATTTCTAATATGGTAGGAAGTAAAATTAGGATTTTAGTGAGCTGATATCCGCTTACTTGCAAATTATTATAAATGATTATTTGGTAACCTTTTGTTGAGACCCTCAACTTGATTTATTATTTTTAGTTTGAATTTCATAATGTTTATTTGAAACGTGCATTTGTAAACCGATCATGGATTTATTTTATTAGCTTATTCTTACAATCTTGTTTTGGCATCATTTTAGTTTAAATCAATTGTCGTCGTGTATACAAAATTCTAAACATTTAAGTTTATCGTTTTATTAGCAATATATTTTAAACTGTAATCTTTAGAGATTTAAGCTTGAAGGGAAGAAACTTCAGTTTACTTAGGCACCGTACTTAAGCAATAAATCGTCAGTCATTATAACCTAGACTTCCTGAGAAGGAGTACATTTGCGAAAGGTGTACCTGGAGATACTCCCACCCTTAGTTTTTCCAAACTCGAAAAGGTTAGAATACGTAGGACATTAGCTCGTACACTTAGTTTTAAGTCAGTCAAGACTGGATAGCCAGACAATCAGCATCAATTTAATGTACTATGATCAAATTGTACTAATTTACATGGTTTAATTAAAATTAGGTTTATCAAAACGATTTGCTCTATTTATCCTTGCTTTACAATGTCAACCAACACGAAAAAGCACTATTCATAAAATTCAAAAATATTAATAGTCACAACACATTTCTTGGACTGTACCACCTTCCTGTTGTTTAAAACAGTTGTTTCAGTTTCTTAACATTTATCTTCCATTTAGTTATTCTGGAGCTGCAAAATCAAGTTATTTAAAAAATAAATCTTCTACAAAGGATGAATATTCTTTGTTTGTAGTTAAATAAACAATTATTACGTTACAGAATCTTAAAATGAAAGATAATAATTCCTTAATGTGTGTCAAACGCATTGTTCCCATCAAATTCATATTTAAAAAAGATATTTGTTTATCTTACATAATTTTGTTGGAATTAAGATGCTTTATAAGTTTTCCTTTAATTCGCACAAAGAATATGAGCTACAAAGTGACATAATTTAATATTATAAATAAACTAATTTGTAAAGTAGTTACTAGAATTAACCTTTTAAGAAAGTAAATAAAAAAATAAAACAAAATGCATTATTTAAATAACATTTACTCAATATTACTCTTTTGTAATTAAATTATTATGTCATTTGATGTGTTTATTTCATTAATCACTGTACATGTTTTAACATATTTTTAGAAGTACATAATTAAGCAAAAGAGATATTTAAATAGTTCTAAGAATATTTAAATAAACAGCTCATTTTATAAAATAGATATAATAATAAGTAACGAAGTCGATCGTTACACGGGTTCTTTCAAAATCATTACCAAAATGCCATCCCGAGTCATACATTGAAACCTGGTTTCGTCCTAAAAACACTTCCTATGAAGGCGGTAAAAGTATTAACTAAGGTTTTATTTGCATTATGAGTAAACCCTGATTTGCCCCTTAAACCTCGAGTTATTGTCCAAATCAGATGGTAATAGAAGGAAAACAGGAGGAACTAAAACCTGATTACATTCTGCTTAATACTAAATTCTAAACGTGTTTTCGCCTGCTTAAGATTTTGTAAATTAAAAAGGAGAATTGAAATATTGCTTTTCGAAAAGTCAATGATTTTAATCGTTAGAAATTTATTCATTCTACTGTTTAAATACAATCATCATGTATTTTTGTAAGAAAGTTTAGAAATGTTAGCAAGTAACATATTATTTTACTGAACTATTTAAGTAATAAAAGTGTATCACTGTCAATTTCATATATTTTTATTATGTATTATAGAATATTTAAAACTGAACACTCAACATCACTTTGTTTGGTATTAATATATTTTAACAACACAATTTAATTCTAATACACGAAATATAATTATGTAATAAAATAACACAACACACGTTCCTCAATGTTTACGACAATCCTAACACTTTTATATATCTATATTTCTTATAATTCACTTGAAACTTAAGATGCGAAATCAATTATTTTGTTTTAAATCTTTAGTAATCACAATTTTAAGCACGGAACTACAAAACTTGAGATAATATTTTAATGACGCCAAGTGTTTGGCAAAGTCTGGCAGCCATGATTGTCTATGAGACGAGAGTCAACGAAAATTCTCGAATCTATCCGAAGAGTTAGTTAGAACTAAAGAAGAAGTGATTAGAGTTATGAAGTTTTTAGGCAGGAGAAAAAGTATTTAGAAGTGGTAGATTAGAATTAAATTTTACTAAGCAGAAGGAAATCAGGTCGAATAGTTCGACTCGGGATATCACTTGGTCACGTAGACTGACAAGTAGATTGATCTTTTTTGTCAAAGTTTATTTCTAGTTTATTTATGTTTAGGCTTTAGTTGTATGCTTAGGTTCAGTTAGAAATATCAGAGATCTCATAGGTTTTTATTGCATTTTTACCTAAACATTTCTCAATTCAGAAGTATATATTTTTATATACTTTATATTTTTTTATATACTCCTCAGATATTTAATTATTGTTTTGATAATCCCTTTAGTTTTTTTTACGAATCTATAGTTAGATTTATTCACCACTATTATTACCTTCTCTTCGGTCATGTATACTTATAATTCTTTTCATGTACTATGCGTTCCATGGAGAGCTTATTATCCCTAGGAACTGATTATGAAATAAGATGACCCTAATGTAGAACCCCGCCCTAGAAGGAAGTTCTGGGTCCGCAACTGTTACCGCTTCGTCTAGACTAAAATCATGAAAATGCAAAAGATGACTCTTTTGACGACATTATTCAGAACACTTATTGCAATAATCGCTAAAACACAACAGCGTACTACCTATGCTCATTGGCTAATGTGATTAAACAAATGTTAATATGTATTTAGGAATTGAAGATCAAGAATGACTTACATGTAATAATCTTGCATTTCAGTCATTCTATTAATTGACAAAAGTTTCTTTATGCTATGAATAAAAAATAGCAGTCACTATGATGCAGAGTACAGTACAGCTCAACAACCCTAATATCGATATATTTTTTCTTCTTGTAATTTGCAAAAGATTTATGTCAAACCGATTTGGCAGCTGGAAAGACTTGAGAGTGGGTGTATTTCTACTATGTTGAGATCTAGATATATATGCATAGTCTAACATATATCCGAGCTGATGATGCCCATAACCAAAGGCGAACACGAGGTGGACATATTTCAAGAGAATGTCTGATTACAATGCTGCCAACGGAATATGCCACTTTTTTCTTCTGCAAATGATGGACGGGAATGCCACATACAATATTCAGTGCACTCTCTCGCCACTCGATTCTGCGAGTCAGCTTTACCCAGTAACCATCCCTTTCACACAACCATTCTCTACTAGCAGAAGCTGTACTAACGTCAAGATTACGGACTGAAGAATCTGCGCGTAATAGCCATTTTATCATCTGCTTATTTGCATATTCCAGTAATTTATTACTTTGTATGTTTCTACATTATTCACCGTAGCGTCTGAATGTAAATCAGTTCACTCTATAAAACTGATTCGAAACAATGCATTAACTTTGATGAATCAGTGAATTTCACGCGGATTTTATTAACATGAAGGGGATGAATATAATGATCTAGCAAAATTAGAGCGCGCGAGAAACTTGGTATTTTTACCCTCATCATAAAAAGATTTCCCTATGATATCCTATCCTATGGATATCTTATGAGGATCATGGATATCAAAAGTAAGTCCTCATTACCCCCTACGACATTCTGGCAGATTTTATGGATATCCTATTTTCATATTCTTGCTTTCTGCTTATTGGACTGAGATAGTACGAACAGCTAGAAGAATTAATTTTTGCACTGAAGGATAATTTATATGAATGAAGAATTTTAAAAATCTTTAATTTTTTTCTGGAAAGGAATTTAAAAGAGAATGACATCAGAGGAATATAAAGAAATAGTTTGTAAATCATATCCTAAAATTTATTTTTTTATTTCTATTACTAAAATTTCACCCCTAAAAGAATTAAAAGAAAATTATAAAGTTTTCAGAAGAAAACTGTACTGACAAATTATTAAAGTCAATAGTATAAGAGAATAAGAGAGAAAGTTATTTTTTAAGAAAAAAGAATATAGTGAAAAACTGAAATGGTTAAACTTTATTTGATTAAATTTAAGTCAAGAAAAAAAATATAGTGAAAAACTGACAAGATCAAACTTTGTTTGATTAAATGTAAGTTAAGAAAAAAAGAATATATAAAAAAATTGTTTAATTGTAAACAATCAATTGAATGTAACATTTTATTAAATTGTTTAAAAATAAAAGAATTTTAAAAAATTTTACTCATTCACTTTCTTAGTAGTGGAGTTTAAAAAATAAGACAATAAGGCACACAGGTATCACCATTCATAGAGTTTCGTCAAAAAAATAAACTCTAACCTACCTGGTCTCCAGAAGAATCCCTAAGAGAAACGTGAAACTGGGCAATTATTATATGGCATAATAATAATCTCAATAATAATAATAATAATGGTGCCTTCATTCATCTGATTAAAGAAAGACATGAAACATCTGAAATTCCTAGGAACTCTGGGAACATTCAACTCATTGGTGGCAACATTATTCAACATCTTAGTGGTGGAGAGTTACACATATCTTGGAATTCCACAATCGGAGACTTAAGATTTGTGTGGGCTTAAAGATCATCTCCAAACAAACTATCGTGGGCTTCTCAGAAAAATGTGTTCTTCCAAATTTTCTGGGAAGAACAAAATACAGGCCACAAATACATTAGCCATTCCTTTGCTTCTCTATATCTTTAAAGCTGCTAAGTGGAATGTGAATGAATTTATACTACTAGACAGAGAAACCCGCAAAATGATGTCAATTCATCGTAGTCATCATCCAAAGTCTTCGGTGCAAAGAATTTACCTTTCACGAGATCGGGGAGGAAGAGGATTATTAAATTTAGAGTGTCTTCATCGAAGAATTGTACTGGCTGCAACATGTTCAGTGATGAACAGTAGAGATCCTCGTATGCCAATTGTCCACCATCATAAAATTGCAAATGTTGGGGCGTTTTTATATCGTGCGTCAGAAAGAGCTGCAAATGAACTTAGTCTTTCATTTGAAACCAGTGATATGGAACACGGGTTAGCATCTTAACACCATTGATGCTGAAAAAGTGTGTCAATGAGGCAGAACAAGCGCATCTGTTACAGGAACATAAAAGCAAACCGGTTCACGGGCAGTTCTATAATCTCATAAGTGAAATAGGATTGTCTCAAGGCTTGACTTTTTGCTTTCCTGAAATCTGCTGGTTTGAGATCGGAGACTGAGGGATTTTTGTTCGCTTCTCAGAATGGTGTAATTAATACTTTGGTGTACCGCAGTCACGTAATGCATATACCTGTCGACAATAACTACTGTCAAGCATGTAAACATTACCCGGGAACTCTTGCTCATATTATACGTGCGTGTTCGAAGTATGCATGTACAGGTGTGTAGAAAAACACAATGCTACTCTTAAGATGCTGTGTTATCACCTTCGACACCAGTGTGTTATTGATAAGGAACCCATCTTGCCGTATGCCCAAGAGGATCAGGAATCCGTTGTGGAAAATGAACAGTGTAAGATCTACTAGAATTTTTCTTTTCCTACAACTCATCGTATCATTGCTACTAAGCCTGATATTGTACTCCAGGATCATAAAAGTCAGATCATTTGTGTGATAGTTTTCGGCTCCTGCTAAGGGCAACATCATTCAAAAGGAGGATGAGAAACGGACGAAATATCAAGATTTCATGTTCCATCTGAGTCGAAAGTATCCAGGTTAGAAAATCCGACAATTGTTCTGGTACTAGGCTGTTTGGGAGGGATTAAAGCTTCATTTGCAAGACAATTAAAAAAGATACCTAATTGCGAACGTCTAGCTAGAGCATTGACGGTTCGTATGCTAAACTTTCATGGCAAAATATTGAGAATTACCGCAGTGAGAGCAAATCAATTGAACCCATTTTTACCCCTTAAAACTGTCGATTTCTCGCACAATATTTCATTAAATTCATTGCCATCCTGAACTTAAGATAACAGAATGACAATCAGGTGTCGCATTTTTGAAGACCATGATTTTTAAACAATCTTTATAAGAAGTGAGTTTCGAAGGACTGGTTTTAGTTAAGGAAAGTATAGATGCTCCGTTGAACATTAAACGCTCATTTTCGAGGTAAGTACATACAAAAACTGAATGTGTTCTATTTGAGCCTGCAAAAACACAATGTTTCGGACGAAATCTAGCAAAAGTGGAAAATCCAATCTTACAATCTGATGTTCTGTTGTAAAAAGATAATAAAGCTCCGGAAGGTTACTCAAAATCAAACGTTTCTCCATATAAACACGCTTCTCATCTGATTGCTTTACAGAAACGAAATCTTTTTTACCTGGTAAAAGATGACTGTTAGTGTCCTTCTCATAAAACTAATGACCAACTTTTTATTTCTTTAGTTTATAAATTTCTATTTATTTTTTTGCATTTTTCTTCTCTTGCTTGTTTGGCAAGTTGGCGGGAACATCCAAATATCTTTGCTATTCTTCTTTCAATCCATGAATCTGGCATAAGTTTTATGAGTTCATATTTTTTAAATCTACCACTGTGAGCATCATTAAATTTACTATTTAATTTTTCAATAATTTGCGAACAAATCAGCAGAAGTATTACTGTCATTAGTAGATTTATTGTTTTTACCACATAAGTAATCTGACTTAGATTTGTTCTCAGAGTCAAATCTATTATTATACTCAAATTTCTTCTCAATTTGAAATTCTTCCAAATTCCCTGAAGTAGTAGAAGATTTAGGTTCATCAGTGATTTTGGGCTAACCTTCTGCCGAAACCTGTTTGCGACATTACTCGTACAAATACAGCTCCTGTGGTACGTTTTTTCCAATAATTTTACTACTTTTGATTTTACGCACACTTTTATTTTTATGATCATTAAATTTAAGTGGATTAAAACACATAAGAAAAGGCATTTTTCGGAAAAAAGCAAGACAATTAATATTCAAGAAAAAAATAAAATTATAAATTTAGGTACTTACTGTGGAAAAATCTTACTATTCATTAACAATAGTAAATGAGAGTTTCCATACCAAAAAGATCAGAGTTGCAAGTCAAGTTTTTGATTATGATCAAAGTTGGTCAATTTGTAGTATTTAGGGGTAGTAATAACTTAGTCAAGTATTTTTGAAAAATTTTCAAAATTTTAGGAATTACGTCACTTTGAATTTTTTACCCTTTATTTTTTCAAATTCTTGTAATTTAAAGAGTTTTTAACCGATTTTAATGAAATTTATAGGGTGTACATAGAAAACTATAGTGTTTCAAATAAATTTGAGGTGGATTTAAAAACTTCAAAAATTCATGTAGAAAAACACAAAAAAAAAATTAAAACCTTTTTTTCTATGTGTGCTAATTCATATTTTTTATTTTCCTTACAATATAATGAAAGCTTATCATTTTATCTTTATTTAAAAAAAAAAAATTGATGGAGGGTCTTTTAGTTCTCCAGATATTGGCAAAAGAGTATTACGTTGCACGTCTTCTATCCTGTGGGCATAACGGTTTTTAAGTTTCATTTGTTTTTTCAAGTCGCTATAAACAAATGCACATGTAATGTTACTTTCTTTTGTCTTATATTTATGTTTCAATTGCTAATCATTTTCATTCAACGTGTGTCAAAAGTTGGCATTTTTAGATAAATAATAAATAATTTATTTATACCACAACTGAACACTGTTCGACAGTAATCTTTGTTAAATCTAGAAAAGGTATTTACATATTTTTTCTTTGAGTTCGCTTAAGTTTAAAAATATAAAGTTTTTATATTTTAATTTGAACTTTTCTTATGTTGTATGGTGTTATTATAGTTTAAGCATTACAAAATTTTGTCTTAACAGTTTTCTTCACTTAAGTTCGAATTTTCTTTCATTTAAACCTTTAAGTTCGGATCAATGGTTTGGTTAGATTTCCGAATTAGTTTTTGTTTATTTAAATAATTTTTTCACATTAAATAGTATCTAGATGTAAAATGGCTCCGTTCATACAGTGTTGTAATCCTTTCAATAAGAACAAACATACTGTTAGTAATACATCGGGTATTTCTAAGAGGTATCGTAAAATTTCAAATAGCATTTTGAAAAACACTTCTATACAAAACCCTAGACTCATTTTAGGTTCATATATATGTAATTCTTGTCGCCTAGAATTACCAAAGAAAGATAGCGTTATAGATCAAAAGTTGAGTCCTATTGTAGAAGAATCATGTTCTTTCGAAAATTGTGAACAATCTGACAATATTACTGTTCAGGAAGTTTCGCATTCAAATATTTATGCTTCTGTTAATGATGAAATGTCTGATAGTGTGAGCGACCAGGAAACTATTTTCACCGATACCTGTGACAGTGACAAAAATTATGATCCCAAAGCAGACGATGAAGAAAATATAGAAGTGTTAAATAAGATTCTTTATCTGCTGAATATATCTCCTATTCAGCCTTCGGTTGATCTTCGATCTGAAGCTGCCCAAAAATATAAAGTTGAAGAAATACGGATGGCCTTGAAAGATGAATTAAATAAAGTTTTTCGAAATGTGGAGGATGAGAATGTGACAGATTTAAATGATGTAGTCTACGAAATTAAAGAAAAAATTAATAATACCCCAAGTCCCTCGGAAAAAATAAGATATTTAACAATGTTACCAATACGTTGGAGCATTCGAAAATTAGAAACTGATTTTAAAGTATCGTACGCGATTGCTCGTAAAGCTAAATTTATCCATAAGAAATATGGAATTGGTTCAAGTGCCTGTGTAAAGCAAGGTAGACGTCTTTCTGAAAATACTGAAAAAATTGTGTATGAGTTTTACCATGACAGTGAATTTAGCAGGCAAATGCCAGGGAAGAAAGATTTTAAGTCAGTTAAAAAAGATGGAGTTCGCGTGCAGGCACAGAAGCATTTACTATTAGGAAACTTAAAAGAAATATATGTAGCTTTTAAGGAAAAACATCCAGACCTTAAAATAGGTTTTTCTAAGTTTGCCGAACTTCGTCCGAAAGAGTGCGTTTTTGCTGGTGGAAATGGCACCCATTCTGTATGCGTCTGTACCATACATCAAAATTTAAAACTTATGATAATAGGAGCTCATTTGAAAGAACTTACAGATAATAAATCTGAATTATCATTCCTTGGGGCATATGAAACAATTTTGCCTCAAATGGTTTGTGATCCATCGACATCTGCTTGTTATTTTCTCGAGTGCAACAGTTGTCCTGGCACACAAAACTTTGCTCAAAAATTAGAAAAACTTTTTGAAGACAATTTCATAGAGCACATTACATACAAAAGCTGGACATCAACAGACCGTTCTTCGCTAGAAACTCACATCGACCCAGTGGATGAATTTTTAGAGAAATTTATTGGAAAATTGAAGCAACTCCTAAAACACGACTTTATCGCAAAGGCTCAAAGTAAATTTTTATTTGACAGCAAAAATTCTTTAAAATCATGTGAGTTCCTTGTATTGTGTGATTTTGCAGAAAATTATTCATTTTTAATCCAAGATGCGAGTCAAAGCTATCATTGGAATAACAAACAGTCAACAATTCATCCTTTTGTCGTTTACCGTAATGAAAATGGGCAAATATTGCATGACAGTTTTGTTATCATTTCTGATTGCCTTCATTATGATTCTGTTGCCGTAAATCTTTTCATTAAAAAATTAATTTTCGAATTGAAGACTCGTTATCCTGATATTCAAAAGATGACTTATTTTACTGACGGAGCTGCTTCCCAATACAAAAACAAATCAAATTTTATAAATCTAACACATCATTTTGAAGATTTTGGAATTAATGCCACATGGAACTTTTTTGCTACTTCACATGGCAAAAGTCCATGTGATGGAGTAGGAGGTACCGTAAAGCGTTTAGCTGCAATTGGTAGTCTCCAAAGACCCTATGAAAATCAAATTATGACTCCTTCAGATTTGTACAATTTTTCTATAACTGCAATGCCTAACACGCATTTTATTTACTGCTCAACTGAAGAGTATGAAACACATTTAGCGACATTAGCAAATAGGTTCTCTAAAGCTGAAACAATTTCGGGAACTCGAGAATACCATTCCTTTTCACCTCTGGACAATCAGAAGATACTCTGCAAAAGATTTTCTGCTTCTATTGATTCAAAAACAGTAGACATACAGAAATCTGCTCTAAAAAAGAAGGTTGCTCGAAAAGCAAAACGTTAAAGTGGTCCTGGAAACCACATTAAGTCGAATGATCTTGTAAATATGTATATAGTTGTAAATATGTATATTGTTGTCAATATGTATACAGTTGTAAATATGTATATAGTTGTAAATATGTATATAGTTGTAAATAAGTTCTGGTCTACTGCTAACAATAATTTACGTGGTACTGATGAGCTTCAACGAAAGCAAAACCAGAAAATTATTTCAGTTTTTCCTTTTTACTTTTTTGAACTTTTTAATAATAAATTAATGGCAATAACTACTAGGCTGAAAGTGTAACTTTCAGATCGGCGAATTTATCATATTTAATTGCACTTACTTTTTTTTTCTTATTTGCGGCAAAATTAATTGAAAAAACAAATGAAACTTAAAAACCGTTATGCCCACAGGATAGAAGACGTGCAACGTAATACTCTTTTGCCGATATCTGGAGAACTAAAACACCCTCCATAAATTTTTTTTTTTTAAAATAAAGATAAAATGATAAGCTTTCATTATATTGTAAGGAAAATAAAAAATATGAATTAGCACACATAGAAAAAAAGGTTTAAATTTTTTTTTTGTGTTTTTCTACATGAATTTTTGAAGTTTTTAAATCCACTTCAAATTTATTTGAAACACTATAGTTTTCTATGTACACCCTATAAATTTCGTTAAAATCGGTTAAAAACTCTTTAAATTACAAGAATTTGAAAAAATAAAGGGTAAAAAATTCAAAGTGACGTAATTCCTAAAATTTTAAAAATTTTTCAAAAATACTTGACTAAGTTATTACTACCCCTAAGTACTACAAATTGACCAACTTTGATCAAAATCAAAAACTTGACTTGCAACTCTGATCTTTTTGGTATGGAAACTCTCAAATATTATATTCACAACAGTTATTGAGTACTTGAATTCTATATACGAGAGCATTTGCTCGGATTGAGAGATTTTCTCTTAGGTGGTTTTTAATTTCTAACTCATACAAATATTGTTGCCCAAAAATTCCCTTTGGGGGGGGGGGGGGAGGTGATAAAATAAGGAATACTTTAAAGCAATTTTGAAAAATATTAAAGGGGGCATAAAGGTTTAAAAATAAAAAAATGAGTTTTAATTATTTCTATGAAATATAAATTTTTAAAAATTTTGCGATACATAATTTTAAAGTTTAGGGAATTCTGCTGAAATAACTCTATGGCTGTTTTAAAATACATTTATTTGTTTGAAAGTCATGGCGGTTCAAAAATTATTTTGGTAAAAAATTTGATTCCTGACAGTATGTCAACCCCGCATTACACTGGTCTAAAATAATGTTTTTGCTTTATATCTTTTAATGTAAAAGATAATAATTGACAAAAAAAATTCAGCCCTTTATTTAAATGGCTTTTTCCAGAAAAAGACACACACACGAACACATCTGGACATTTGCTGAAAAATGAAAATTTACACTTTTTAGATGAAAATGAGTCGATTTATTGTTAGACTATTTTTGGAAAATGAAAAATCTCAATCAAGACACCGAGCGATAATATACAAAAAATAGTAAAATTAAAAAAATCAAGACTTCAAAAAAAAAAAAAAAATTGCTTTTCTAAAAGTTAAAATATGTTCGTATGTGTCTTTTTAAATTAAGAAAATTAATAAGAAAATCCATTGAAAGAACGTTTAAATTTTACTAATGAAAAACAGCTCTAAAAACATTGTTTTAAAACTAATAAAGAAAACAATAATAAAAAATAATAATAAATTTTTTTAGATTCTATTTCCCGAATGTTTGTACAAATTCACGGTTTATTTTTATGTCGTATTAAATTCCCGGCATTTTCACAGATACACTGAATTTTCCGAATCGCTCAAGACTTTGATTTTATATAAATTTTTTCTAAAAATCAGGAAAACATTCGAATCAAAAATCAACGTGAAGTACACGTGCAAAAGCTATGTACGGAACGACGAAATTGCGCTAAATTAGACCGACACAATTTGTTATCCCACTTCATGTTACTGCCGTTAGATGGCACCACCTAGTTTAACAGATATTGTCAAATGCTTCAATACTGCGGCATGCTTTCTTTTATGAATTTAATAGGTTTAAAGACGAAGATAATAATTTAAGGGTTTTACTTTCACAGCTACTTTTCTTTTAAAGATATTAATTAACAAACCAAAATGCATTTAATTTATAATCTTTGACGTTCTACAAAGCCTTGCCCAGCAAAAACTAATCGCATTTATGTCTTACTTATTAAATTTTATAACATTAAATATTTATTACATTTATTAATGAAGTGATGTAAATCCTGCTCTCATTATGAAATATATAATAATTGGAATATAGGGGTGGTGGGGTCAAGATAAGGTACCTAAGGTTTGAAGCTTAATGAAACTAATATTATCGATTCAAAAATATTTTATTTATTATTACAATAATCTTTGGCAATCAGTCTTCCATGAAAATGTCTTGTTTGGAACATTTGTTACTTAATTAAATATAGAATTAAGAATAAGTAAAAAAATTCAAATTTTCTATTTTATAAAACGTGGGGGTAAGATAGGGTACCATAAAAACCAACCTATTTTTGCCTACAAATTTCGCAATCACCTTAATTGGTTTTATAACATCTTATTAAAATAAATTAAAAAACCAGTTTAATGCGTAATTTTAATTCTCTCATGTATAATTAAATTACAAAGCTAACCTTAAAAATCAATAATTTTTTTTAATAGAAATAAACAAGTGGTTAACTGCTCCTGTATTTGAAATGCATTATTTACATAACAAAACGTTATAAATAATGTTTAAAATCACCAAAAGAATATTTTTTTTAAAAAGAAAAAAATGATTAGTTTTTAATACCTTATCCTGACCTCATTTCTTATACCCCGTCTTGCCCCCAAATACGAAATTTTATTAAAAAGTTATTTTCTAAAAATTAAGTTTCAACACGGATATAAACAAGTGCTCAACTTCAAGTGTACTCATTGTTGAAAATGAAAAAAATTATATATTATATAAAATGTTGTTATTGAAATAAGAAACACGTTCTAAATAAAATGCAAAAATGATAAGAAAGTCGTCAAAAACAGTTTTTTTCATGTAACAAATAAAAAAATCGGTTTTATCAAACAGTGACTTGGACAATCAGAAACTATTGTAACGGTGCTATGTTAAGAAAAAATGATCATGATTGGTTAATTAGTTTCTTAATTAAGGCAGGTACCCCGTCTTGACCCCACCTCCTCTAAGATTAAGTTACTTGAGTTTAATTACATAAATATCTTTTGTTTTTAATTGCATACATACTACAGTAATTTAATAAAAATTAAGGATAAATACATTCTAAATTAGCAAATAAAATGAAAAGAAAATAATTATTATTAGTATTCTTAACCTATAGTACAAAGAGATAACGTTATTTACATCTGCTTCTAATTAATTTAAATTGGAAACACGTTTTTTAAATTTATGAGTTGAAAGGAGGACACTACCACGCGGCCGATGTCCAAGCGTATTTTTTAAAACCATGTTTTGAATTTCACAAAATTTTCTCTTTGGTTTGTGTCACGGATTGACACGTGTGAAACACATGAAAAACAAAACTCCTATAATTGTGTTAAGCAGTAAACGTACTTGAAATTTATTGAACTGGAAAAAATAAAATGAGAGTTAGGAAACACTTCTCTCTATTTTATAGCGTGAAAATGAAATAAGAAACGCGTGAAGAAGATATATTGAGATTTAACACAAAGCCGCATCGTCACATGAAAGAGTAATAAAAATGCGACTATAAATGTCCCTCAGCAAAAGATCTTTTATGGGTAGTAAGAATAGGTCTTGAAATTACATAAAAGTGTAATTGTGTTAGAATAGGGTTACTTAATTGAAAACTGATTATTTCCCAGTTGTTTGTGATAAATCAACCTGATATCATAAACTTGGAATTATAAGATTTAATTAATTTTTTTTTTTTAATAATACCTTGTGAAATAAATGTTTCTCTTTATTTAGTTATAGGTATTATTCTTAATACTTCTAAAAAACATTAGTTTAGAAATAGTATAATATTTCGATATAAGAAGGCAAATAACAATGTAAAAATTAGTACAAAGAGGTTAAGAACAAATATAAAATGGCTTTTTATATCTAAGGAATTTTAAACTTTACAGGGTTAAGCAGAAGATGACAATCATTACAATAATTAATTAATTCAAATAGAAAAATAGTTGCTGCAATCACACGTCTCTCGTCAAGAAAATATAGCAGTCAAAGCTGTTGGGCAATGATAAATAACCTCTTTGTGGATTAACATTACCAATTTTAAATGACAAGTACTTAAGATTTTACTTTGTTGATTTTTATGTGTTGATTCATTGTTAATTATACTAAGTCGAGTAATTTAAATGTTTAATTAGGTAAATCGAAATTTTATTGAACTTTAATTTTTGATGAATTTTAATGATTAGGAATAATCCTTAGATATGATGCCGCAAGTTATTTTTACAATAGAACAACATAATTTTAGGAAAAATAACTGAACCCGATTATTGACAACATGTTTAAGTTAAAATGAATTGAATTTATCTCAAAAAATTGTCAGCTGGACACTAACTATGAAGAGTGAGGTGGTAAGGCAGAACACTTAACCAAAGAAAATTTTCGAGTTGAATCATTGGGACGCATGATTAAGTTCCAAAATTAATTATTTAGAATTTTCATTTCATAGAATTTCATGAGGTAGAATTTTCTTGTAGCCGAAATTTCACATTTTCGAATTTATTTTCAATCGAATTTAAATGAATTCGAATTTTTACCTAATAGAATTTTTAGGTCACCGAATTCATAATTAACAGAATTTTCATTTAAAAGAATTTCAATTTAAACGAATTTAATTTAGAAAAATTTTCATTTTACAGAATTTCAAGTTATTCGAATTTTTAAATGACAGAATAATCATTTGACCGAATCTTCATTTATCCGAAATTGTATTAGTACGAATTGACATTTGATAGAAAACTTAAAACGTAGAATGTTCATTTGTTAGAAATTGCAAATGGCCGAAGAAGCATTCGGTAGACATATTTTGGTGCGAATTTTGAAATTGACCACGGTGGTCCGGAAGACAATTTAAATTTAAATTACATCTTGATTAGATCATTTACGCGATTTAGAGCATTTCAAAAATTTTGATTGACAAAAACCTTGAAGTTGTTGATTTTAAATTGCCTCCTGCAAATTTGGTTTTAACAGAAAAAGTTCTACTTTAGCTTAAAATGTAGGTTATTGGTCGAGTCCATACCAAGTGATCACACCAATTTCAGTCATATTGAGTAATATTTACGAAATTGATATTTTGGGTTCCTTTAGGAGTAAAAAAAATAAATTTTAATTATTTTTAAAAAATTCAAAATATTTTCGAAAATATTCAAATCCAAAATTTTGAGTACTATTTTTTTTGTTTTATCATAACTTCTGTAATTTTGAAGCAATTGAGATCATTTTTTTTAAATTACTCGTATTTAAATACTCTTTCAAGAAAAATTATAATAATTAAGAAATTGTTTATAATTAAATTTTTATTAAAAAAATTAAATTATTTATTTAAACAAAATCTGAAGTATATCATCGATCTTTTTCAAAAAATTCATAAACATAGCCTATAATGTGCTTAAAAATTTAAGCCAAAGAAAAAGATGGTATGTATTATAGTTTTTGAGAAAAAAATTATTAAGTTATGCTAGCGCGGCGCAGACCGGTGTCACCGCTACTCAACGCGTAGTTCCGTAGTAACCGAAATGTATGTATATTATTACATAATATAAATACAGTTAATCGTCATGTTTATTTTTTTATTTTACAAATTGTGCTGTGCACAGAATTTGAAAAAATTTTTGTTTCAATTTTATTCTCAAGGGGTACGAAGGAATGAAATTTTTGTGTACCTTTAATGGTCATAGCTTGATTAAATCTTTCACTTAACAATTGTTTTTCAGCTTCATATTCTGCGTAATTACAAAATTCTACATTAATTTTCTCTAAACTGGATTTTGCCCACTCGTATAAGTCAAAAGGAGTAACAATTTGATTGTTTAATGGTCGTTGTAAACTTGCTTGAGCCGCTAATCTTTTGATAGTGCCACCAATGCCATCACATGGTCCCTTACCATGTCAAATTTATAAAATTTTTTTTATTTTTGTATTGAGCAGCTGCTCCATCTGAAAAATAATAAATTTTCTTCACATTCTGAGATACTTTCTCTTTAATAAAATTCAATAATTTTTTCTGAAATAAGTGGACAGAAATTGTGTTGTGATCTAAAACTTCACTTATTATTGCAAAACTAATATGATCTAATAATCCATTATCCTGCTTGTAATAGACCACAAAAGGGTGAATAGTTGCTTGACTGTTAGACCAATAAAAAGATTGCACAGCATCTTGAAGAACAAATGAATAGTTATCTGCAAAATCGCCCAAAACAATAAATTCTCCAATTTGTAGATCAGCCTTCTTTTCTTCTAAAAAGTTTTGTTGCTCTTTTGCAATAAAATCGTGTATTTTAAGTTTTTGAAGCATATCAGCTAACAGGTCTACGAATTCATCAGCTGGTTTAATAAGTGTTTCTAAGTTGGACCTGTCAACTATTACCCATTGTTTAAAAGAAATACTTTCGATTAAGTTTTCTGAAAGCAATTCTTTAAATTGATTCCGTAGGTTTTCATCGCCTGGACAATATTTACAATCTCCAAGATAGCAAATTGGTTGTGCAGGATTACACATCATTTGAGAGATCCAATCTTTATAAGTCAAAATTGTAAAATTGGGATTCTCTGCTACTAATTTGTTAAGCTCAACTCCTGCGAACATTAATTTTACATTTTGGTGAGAAACACATACACATATTGTATGCGTTCCACTTGCACCAGCTAGTAGGCACTCCTTCGGTCTTAATTCTGCAAATTTTGAGAAACCCACTTTCATATTAGGATATTTGTCTTTGAATAATTTGTACAATTCTTTCAAATTACATAAAACTAAACGTTTTTGTACTTTTTCCTTCTTACCGTCTGTTTTAATTATGACAAAATCTCTTTTTCCGGGCATCATCCGACTGTTACTATCGCTTGTATAAAAGCTTTTTACACATGTCACGGTTTCTAAAGGCAGACTGTTTTCTAATTTCCGCTTTCCAGAACTGAAAAATTTCCCTTCTGCTATTAATTTTATCGCTGATCGAGCCATACGATTTGGAGCACCAAAAACTGTTTCTATTTTACTAAGAGACCATGATTTTGGAAGAGTAGTTAAAACTTTCAGTTTAAATGATCAATCTTTAGCATTAGAAAATTTTTCTTTTAGATGACTTATAAATTCACTGGCATCGTCTTTCAAATCTGGCAAATTAAACAATTTATTTTTTAAAATTAAAACAATATTTTGAAATTGTTCTCTTTTTTTAGTCACAGAAGATAGATCATTAAAATCTATAGCAGATTCTCCTAAAACTTGTAAACATTTATTTAAATGCGAAAAAGCAAGCTCCTTATTTACTTTAAAATCACAAAAATCTAAATCATCTTCTGAAGAAGAATCGGACTGATTTAAGTGATTCTGATCAGTAGTTTCATTTTCTTCTCTGAAAACATTATTCTGAATTTCTAGTGTAGAACTAGTTGTTAAATTCAATAATGGAAGTTTCTGGGATAAAACATTTATCCTACATGAGTTGCATATAAAATATTCATTTGTTAATGATGGATATATTTTTATAATAGATGCTGGTACCAATCGCAAATTTTTATTGTAAAAATTATGGTTGGGTTTTTGCAGAGGATTGCAACAAAATTTTAAGGGCATCTTTACGTTTTTCTTGTAAACGAAAAAACGTGAAAAATAAAAAAAAAGATCAGTAATAATACTGGCCCAATTTTTCTAATTTTTAAAAAATTAGAAAAAAGTGAGACTAGTACTAATAATGACCCAAATTCAATCACTTCAACTACAAACGCAAAACGATAAAAAATCAAAGGATACAAACCTGTATATAAGTGAATTTTTAATTAAAGCTTGCTTGCTTATATAGAAAATACTCAACGATCTCTCTTTCGAGAAATACACGCACCTATCGGCAAGTTAAGAACTACAAATGTTAGCGGCAAATTCGAAATCTTTAAAATATTAAATATTGAATTTAATTATAGATATCAACACAAATTCATATAATTTTTTCTATTATGTGAACTTATAAGATTGATTTGAAATTTTTTTTTACAAACATTGATTAAAAATAGTTATTTATAATAATCTTCAAATTTCATTCATTAATTCAATCTGTCAACACCTGCGAAGTTTGTCAGTACTTCGCAGTACTGACAAATTTTATGTTTCATACTTTATGTTTCAAATTTTTAATCATTTTTCTCCTTATAAAATGTTGTCATCTTTTAAATTTATTATAGTTTTCATTTCTTTCAACTATTTTCAAACTATTTTTATCATTCTTTAAGGGGAGAGATAGGTGAAATTTTAACTCAACAAAATTTTTGATGCTCAGAGGTGTCATTTTTTTTCTTACATCAATTAAGATGTAGAATTATGGTATTACATAAAAATTAAAAAACAATATTTTTTTGGTCATTTTCGAAATTTTATTTTTCAAAATCCATACGATGGATTGTAGAAAATCATTTAAAAATCCCACAAAAAAATTGTCGATGGAAAAAATGAAAATTGTGAAAGAGGTTTAATTTTTAAAATTTAAGTTTTTCTTAGAATAAATTTCTCAAACTCCGCAAATTATTTGTTTCTCTATTTTTGACATTACCCCATAATTTTAGGTCTAAAATTGCATAAGAAAAAAAATTAACACCCCTGAACATCGCGAATTTTGATAATTTTACCAGTCCATTATTTTTCTTTCTTCAGTTTAAAATTATTTTAATTATTCACTTATTTTCACTTATTTTTACCAGTTTTTAATTATATTAATTATTTTTCAATTGATTTAACAAATTTTCAATTATTATTCTTAAATTTTAATAATTTTCCCAATTTTTAGTTATTTTTATTATTTTTCTATAAATTACCATTTTTTTAATTACTTTTTTTTACTTTAATTATTTTCTCCGATTTTTTTAATTCTAAAGTTTGATGTCCATGTACTATGAAAAGATCAGTGTGACTTTCTGAAGCTTATAATTTAAATATAATACACTAACTATATTTACATTATGTAAAAATATACATACATTTCGGTTACTACGGAACTACGCGTTGAGTAGCGGTGACACCGGTCCGCGCCGCGCTAGCATAACTTAATAATTTTTTTCTCAAAAACTATAATACATACCATCTTTTTCTTTGGCTTAAATTTTTAAGCACATTATAGGCTATGTTTATGAATTTTTTGAAAAAGAACGATGATATACTTTAGATTTTGTTTAAATAAATAATTTAATTTTTTTAATAAAAATTTAATTATAAACAATTTCTTAATTATTATAATTTTTCTTGAAAGAGTATTTAAATACGAGTAATTTAAAAAAAATGATCTCAATTGCTTCAAAATTACAGAAGTTATGATAACACAAAAAAAATAGTACATAAAATTTCGAATTTGAATATTTTCGAAAATATTTTGAATTTTTTAAAAATAATGAAAATTTATTTTTTTTACTCCTAAAGGAACCCAAAATATCAATTTCGTAAATATTACTCAATATGACTGAAATTGGTGTGATCACTTGGTATGGACTCGACCTATTATGTTTAGTTTTAAATGCAAAGTGTCACCTTTTGATTTTGCAAATAGAGAATCCAATATGGCGGTCGATTAAAATTTTTTTTTAAAAAAAATAACCAAATACGCTTGAAAAATTTTTACTTTGTAATTTTTTAGGTTATTAAATATAAATTTGACGTTCTATTTTCAAAATCTAAGATAGCATAATTTTAAAAAGAGTTAACAACAACTTAAACTCGCTACAACGAAAATAATCGAAATTCATTTTGAAAAAATATATTGCGCTACAAAAAAAAATTTAGTTCAGGTTCCAAATCTATAGAAGTTACATAAGAGGACACTCGTTAATTATTCAAGGTGATAACAAGGGATAGTAACCTCCCAAAAGTTACCCCAAAGAAAATAGTCCAATTTAATTTTGATAAAAATTACCGCTTGACGCAAATACATTTTGTTCGTTATCTCAATGCATAGAAGTTACTTGGAGGATACTTCTAAATCATAGAAGGTGATAACAAGAAAAAACAACCCCCAAAAGTCACTCCAAAGGAAAATAATCGAAATTAAATGTGAAATGAACTTTCAGTTCACACAAAAAAACTGTTTATTCTAAATCCATGAAATTAAGAAGAACCTACTGAGGTGACTTCCATGCATTTAGGACAATAACATTGTGACATGGGATAAACTTTAAAAAATGTGACGCGTTCTGAAGAAAGGGACCTAAGAAGCAAATTGGTTATTTTACAGGAGAGCGAAAACAAAAGTCGAGCGCGCATGGTAATCTGTACAAATCGAGAGATTTGAATTGTCATAACTTGAAAAATATTCAATAAAAAATTTTCCTGACTTTAGATAATAAAAAAGGAACATTTAATATAATTAAAACATCCATGAACCGAAAAACAGTTTTTTGCTTCTTAGATCCCTTTCTTCAGACCGCGTCACAAATAATGTCGATTATTTCCTTTAGGATAACTTTTGAGCGGTTGCTATCCCTTGTTATCACCTTGAATAATTAAAGATGTCACTCTTAGGTGACTTCGATAGACCTAGAACCTGAAAAAAAAATTTTTTTGCAGAGCAATAATTTTTTTCAAAATTAATTTCGATTATTTTCTTTGGGGCGAGTTTAAGACGTTATTAACTCTTTTTAACAATATGATATCTTAGATTTTGAAAATCTAACGTCAAATTTATATTTAATAACCTAAAAAATCACAAAGTAAAATTTTTCAAGCGTATTTGGTTATTTTTTTAAAAAAAAATTTTAATTGACCGCCATATTGGATCTGCCATTTGCAATTTTAAAAGGTGCCACTTTGCACTTAAAACTAAACATAATAACCTACATTTTAAGCTAAAGTACAACTTTTTCCGTTCAAACCAAATTTGGCAGGGGGCAACTTGAAATCAACGATTTCAAGGTTCTTGTAAATCGAAATTTTTAAAATGCTCTAAAACGCGTAAATGATCTAATTAAGGTGTAAATTCAACTGATTTTGTTTTGTTTTTATATATGAAATGAAACTGCGTTAGCCGATTTTCTCTACATTTTTGGTCCATTTAAATTGCCTTCCGGACCACCGTGTGTCGAATGCTTTTTCGGCCATTTGCAATTTCTGACAAATTAACATTCTACGTTTTAAGTTTTCTATCAAATGTTAATTCGTACTAATACAATTTCGGACAAATGAAGATTCTGCCAAATGAATATTCTAGTATTTAAAAATTCGATTAACCTAAAATTCTGTAGAATACAAATTCTTCTAAATTAATATTCGTTTAAATTGGAATTCTTTTAAATGAAAATTCTGTTAAATATGAATTCAGTGACCTAGAAGTTCTATTAGGTAAAAATTCGAATTCATTTAAATTCCATTGAAAATAAATTCGAAAATGTAAAATTTCGGCTACAAGAAGACTCTACCTCATGAAATTCTATGAAATGAAAATTCTAAATAATTAATTTTAGAACTTAATCATGCGTCCCGAATCATTTAACATAATGTTCGATTTATTAAATAAAAGGCCGTGACTATTCGTACAGATTTTCTGTACGAATAGCCAGACCAAGGTGGGACGGCTATTCGTACAGAAAATTAAAACACTGTCTTTGGGAGTGTAATACCTTTTGTTTTGGTTGTGAAAAATCCTAATAAAATGTTGGAAATGCTAAGGGGGGGTTCTTGTGTCACAAACAGTGGTCTTTTAACCAAAAGATATCCGTGTAACATTGATTTTCCCAAAAAGAAAGATTTTGACAATTTTTCTGTATGAATAGCTGCTCCATTGAGGTTTGGCTATTCGTACAGATTTTCTGTACGAATAGCCAGACCACATAGAACGAGCTATTCGTACTTATTGAAGCAATTTTCTGATTGGTCGAGAATTGCATTACAAATTTCTGATTGGTCGAGATTTTCTGTACGAATAGACACTCCGTAAATAAAATATGATTTTACAAATAACCCAAAAACTTACAGTTTTACCTTAAACCGGTGACTGATAAAACACGCAAGAACTTATCTTGCGAATATATAAAGAATATATCTTCGGGGAACCGACCACAAATAAGTAATTTTCCAGAATCCTATTTATCAATTAAATTGATAACTTTACATTTTAAGAGCACAAACTGTGCCACTATCAAATTTGGAGTCTATTCATTTAGATATGCTTTTTAAAGTATCATAATTGCAAAATGGTAAACGTCTTTTAGAAAAACACGTCACGAAATAATTAAAACAGTATGCCACATCGAACGTGGCAACTAATGATATTAATTAATATTAATTTTATTTATCACGGCACTCACTTTTACCTCTGCCTCACTCAACCGAAAGTATGTAAACGATGTAAACAAACAGAAGTATGAGTCCCACGATGGGCCTTGGTTAAAATACGACGTTGATTTGTGTTCGTGATTGTATGTGGACCATTCGTCCCACGATAGTGTATGTCCCAGTGCATGAAAGAGAATTATGGATTTTTATTTTACAAAATTCTTTTCCTAATGTTCTCGCCTGATCCACTAAGTTTTCGATTTGATATTCTAAATATGTGACATGAACTTTAAGGGGTAATCACGTGAATCGGTTGTCCAATAAGCTTTATAAGCGTGTCAATGGTAGTGGATGATGGGAATAGCTGCCAATTTCTTGGGGTTCAGTCAATTAATTATTGATTAATCGTCACACCTCGAGATTAGCTGTAGATCTTCGCTACGCTATAAGCACTCACCGAGGATGCTTAAAGGTACGTTTGTTTACATATTTTCTTATTAAAATTTCCTGTTTCTGTTTTCGAATTGCTCTTTTTTAATTAAACGAGATTGATCTTGTTATTCATAAAGTGTAATTATTTATATAAATTGTTTATAATAATTTATAAGCGCAAAAACTTCTTTTTTACTATTGACATACCCCCAAACATCAAATGCATATATTATTAAGTATGCAAAAAAATTTTTGTGTAAAAGAAATAAAAAATTGTAAAAAATCATTTTTTTCATACTTTTTGCATTAACATTAAAACTTTATAAAACAATAATTAAAAAATCGACTTACACAGATCTTTTTAGAATTTAGTTCTGCGTTAGAGGAAAGAAGAATTTTTTAATTTGGTTTAAAATTACGGTCCACTTGGCCGAAAAGAAATCCGATGACAATCACCACGTGCATTCCAATAAAAAGAAATATCAAAACCTTAAATGATATAAATAATTATGATACTTTATTAAAAAAAAATAACATTTAAATAATAGAACAAAAAAACAGATAAATAAGTTACAAATAAAATAAAAATAAATAAAAGATTATTAATATTATTATCATTAGTCACCTGTCAGAAACGAATGCCAATGTTAACAAAATATTATTTCACTCAAAACACTATAACTTTAACAACTTCACTAAAATCACTGTCACTTCTTAAACTATCACTCCTTAATTATTACAATTTAATTTATTTTTAATTTATTATTATTTCATAAAATGCAATTGTTCAATAAACGAAGATTTTAAATGAATTGAAAAATACTCCAAATAAACGTCTACACTGTGATGTTATTGTTGACAAAAAATATCGAAAATCTGCTAGCTAATCAGAAGCCCGATAAAACGCGTTACACCTCTGAAGTTGGTCGAAAGGGTTCTCGTATAGGGAAGTCAAGGTCAAAGCTAATCTCTATGTATTAATTATATTAATAAAATTTTTTGTTATTTTAGATTGCTAACATTATAAAAAATTTTATAAAATAAACTTGAATTTACAATATTTTGATAAAAAGATTTTAATTCGTCTGCAAAACAAAAAATCGAAACTAAAAACTATCGATACTGAGGTTTGATATCCACTGACCAATGGGAGACTCGGAAATGGAGTTACACGTCTGAAGTTAACCACAACGTTCGTTCTTTTTAGAATAGGATTTGAGTTAAATGGTTTCTCTTTATTTTTTAATTGATAAAGTGTGGTGTCAATTATGGGCACGGATCAGGGTGGCACTTTTAAACTGTTTATGAGACTCTAATGTCCAATGAATGGAAATCACTAAACGGAAATTAAATATTGTCATCTTGACGGAGGATTCAAAATCTGTAACGAAAAGAGAATTCGAGATTTCAGCAGTACCTGCAATTGTACTTGTGCCAAGTATCACCATTGCCTCTCTCTCTTAGCCAGTCTTAACAAATATTTCATAAGTATTATGATTAACAATCAGGTGTGATTGGTTAAATGAATTTCTATTTAATTGTTTAATTCTTATTGTTTTGATACATTTATAATAATTATGATTATTTTGACATTTGTATTGTTTTGTTCGCGAGTCGCAGATATGACATATTGTTGTATGTTTTAAATGTTTTATGAACCTTTATCTAATTTATTTATTGTTGAATTTATCTTGTCTAATTAATGAACGTTCTATTAATTTGATGAATCTAATTAATGCTATTGGAAATTATATGTGTGAATGATTTCAAAAATAAAAGTAGGGTGACGTCACCGCGGATTGAGTAGACTTTAACAATTGTTATTCGAATCGTTAATTGGTTTTACAAAATTCTTATAATTAATTCATTTCAATTTGAAATAAATTTGGATCATATACGAACGTAGAATATTTTCTTAGTTTTCTCTATTTACAGATTTATTTAATACATTATCGGTTGGTTTATTTTTATAATTATAAGTTTGAAATTTATTGGTTAATCTTCAATTTGTTTATAATTTAAATTTGCTATTAAAGCTGACTGCTTGGAGTGACACAATGAGCAGAACATGTCAGTTGACTGCACATCAGTCGGTTAATTCCAAGTTTGATGAGTTTATTAATCTCTATCAAACAACAGACTTTTATTTTTAATTTTATCTCTCTAATATATTGGGCATGTTAATTTATTGACGCCTCACTGTACTCAGAAATATTCAAATTACTTTGAAAAGTCACTTAGTTACTTATTAACATGTATTTATAAAGTCAACATTTTTCCAAGTACCTTAAACTTTCGAGAAAAATTGCCACTTGATAGGTCTTCTTTTTTTCGAAATTCCAATTCTTTTAGTATTAAAATATGACAGTTGTTTATTTACAGCTCCCAAGTGAGTGGAGTGTATTGCGTTCTTATACATCATGAAAGCGATGGATGGCTTGTACCATTCGCTGTATCGCGCTACGTAGGGGTATTACTGGTTTACTACGTTGCCATATAAGTATTTCGTGCCAGAATATATAGAGAGGAAATAAATTTACCACCTTTGGGCTAGCAAGATGCTATGCGCAGAGACACGAAAGGTACTCACTGGGGAATACGTGGAACAGCAAACCGAAATAAAAGTTAGGCGAGAGCAAGTCAAGTGGCGATATGTGGTGGTGGTAGTAGCACTGCTACTTTCCAAGGAAAGTGGAAGCTAGAAGGTGAAAATAAAGAAGGGGAAGGATACGTGAAAACGTAATGTAAGCTACTACGGATTTCCGCTCGAGCCCTGTTCACCTTTCTACTTCCTACTTGTATTTTTAAACCCAAAAAGAATCTAAGAAAAGAACTACTTCGACGGCATGACCAGCATCGATGAATGAATACTCGGAATTTAAGTCCAGATTTATCCTATTTACGCTGCATCTGAAATGAACGTGACTTTTATTACCAAAGTGCAACGAAAAATTCAAGATTTCTAGAGAAATAATTCTAACATCGAGTACCGAGTCACTTGCAATTTTTATACTTTAAGGATCTTCAATATATACTGATACAGTATCAAATTGCATTAGGATTTAACTCTTTTGAGCATCACAGAAAAAAATAAATATCTTAGAAGATTTAAAATTACGTAAAACCTTCAAAAAAATGTAACAGAAAGTTCTTCCCACTTTAAAAAATTGTTGTCTCTTGTTGTTTGTTAGGGACAAAAATGTTTGTTAAAATTAATGCTTCATCTTTGATAATATTTTTCAGCAAATTTTATCTTCCTGTAACGACCAGCATTTTTGGAACTTTATCACAAGGACAAGAAGATTGTACTTTAAGTTTCAATTATAAGTCACTTTTTTGATAATAATTGTTTACAGAAAGCTTAAATTGTAATCTCGACTGTAAGGGTGCAGGGTGGTTTTTGAGAATATAAAAATAAAATCAAAAATCCGATTATAGACTTCAATTTTACTTAGTATAAACTAATGTGAAATAATTTTAAATTCCTTTCACCGAGATATTATCACTCGTAATAATGTATTTATCATATACATGGGGGATTTCATATCAACTGATCAAGGTGAAAAAAAAATTTTCACTTGTGACTTTCCAATTCAGGTATTTTGTAGTCCTATTGGATGGTAATTATGGGAAAATTTTTTTTTACATTTCGATTAATATTTACTGAGGGGGAGGGGGTGAAAATTTTAGGTTACTGTCTTATTTGGTAATTTTTTGCTCTTAAATAAATAAATAAAAAATTTTCAGTAATACAATTTTCGATAGATTTTTTCATGCCCTTTCGATTGGTAATATGCATTTTTGAGAAAAAAAATTTTTTGACCTTCAAAAATGAAGGTCAAAAATAAATTTTGGTTTTTTTGGTTCCGAGACCGGGTTTTTTGTATTTTTTATTTTTTTAAACGAAAGCTGAGACTTTTTCATATAAGAACCCATAAATCAACTTAAAGGACCGAAATATTTGATAAATGAAAATTAACAGATTTGTACTCGCTCGGGCGCTGCGGGTCAGTGCGCGACTCAGGGCAGTGTTTGGTATTATTAGTAGAGGTATATGGGGGGATATTTTAACGCTCTCTGTTTTTACAGGGTTGAGACTGTCATCGCTTGAATGCCTGCATTACGTTAACGTAAAAATTTAAAAAAAAAATTAAATAAAAACATTTAATTTATGAAATATCAAATGATTGAGAACATTAGAGTGGGTTTGAAGTATACAGCAAAAAAGTTGGTTGAACTGTTATGCTCTGTCCCATAAAAGGTCTCCAATTATTTTATATATGTATATTTATAAATACATACCTATATATATATATATTATACATATTGTATTCTAAAAATCGGTTAATAATAATATAATGATATGCTGGTATGTAATTTAAAATTGATACCCCAGAGGAAAAAGCTCTTTTTTGATTTTCGTAAATTGTCCACAGAATTATCCCAAAAAATTCTTATAAGTCTTAACTCAATCATTTCTGAACAATTATTTTTAAAAATTCTAAAATTTATTGAATTACTAATTTTTATTATCTATATTTTATATAGTTGCAAAAAATTACCATAAAAATATAAAATTTTAAACTAATTTTAATACATTAACATTATTTAAGTTGTATTTTTATGAATTTTTAATTTTTTAAAACAATTTATTATTAATAATTGATAATAAAAATTGCACAAATAAACCTAGAAGCTTATATTTTTTTTAATTTGTTAACTTTTTCAGTTAAAAACAATAAGGTTTCTTTAGAACAGTTGGTGATGAGAATTAAATTTTCAGTAAAGTTTGAGTATTTATTAAAACAAATTATTGTCTTTTAAATAAAGTAATTAAAATAAAATTATTCTTTAAATTCTATAGAATCTGATTAGAATTAATAAAGATTTTTTACACATAAGTGGAATTGATAGGAACTTGTTATCAATTATTAATTAATACTAATTAAATATTTCAAGACTTAAGGAAAATTCCATTAATTAAAGTTAATAATTTGTCACATTATATAATTTTTAGTGAGAAACTTTAGAGAAATAACTAAGAACTAATATATTAAAATTTGTTTAAAATTTTATATTTTTATGGTGATTTTTTGCAACTATATAAAAACTAGATGTGACGCGTTCTGAAGAAAGGGACCTAAGAAGCCAAAAATCGTTTTTCGGTTTATGGTTGTTTTAATTTTATTAAAGGTTTCTTTTTCATTATCTGAAGTCAGAAAAGGCTTTTATTGGATATTTTTTAAGTTATAACAATTTAAATCTCTCGATTTGTACAGATTCTCATGCGCGCTCGACTTTTATTTTCGCTCTCCTGTAAAATAACCAATTTCCTTCTTAGGTCCCTTTCTTCAGAACGCGTCACAGATAATAAAAATTAGTAATTCAATAAATTTTAGAATTTTTAAAAACAATTGTTCAGAAATGATTGAGTTAAGACTTATATGAATTTTTTGGAATAATTCTGTGGCCAATTTACGAAAATCAAAAAAGAGCTTTTTCCTTTGGGGTATCAATTTTTAATTATATACCAGCATATCATTATATTAATACTAGCCGATATTTAGAGTACAATATGTATAATATATATATATATTATACATATGTATTTATAAATATACATATATAAAATAATTAGAGACCTTTTGTGAGACAGAGCATACCAGTTCAACCAACTGTTGAACATTTCAACTTTTTTGCTGTATACTTCAAACCCACTCTAATGTTCTCAATCATTTGATATTTCATAAATTAAATGTTTTTATTTAATTTTGTTTTAAATTTTTACGTTAATGTAATGCAGGCATTCAAGCGATGACAGTCTCAACCCTGTAAAAACAGAGAGCGTTAAAATATCCCCCCATATACCTCTACTAATAATACCAAACACTGCCCTGAGTCGCGCACTGACCCGCAGCGCCCGAGCGAGTACAAATCTGTTAATTTTCATTTATCAAATATTTCGGTCCTTTAAGTTGATTTATGGGTTCTTATATGAAAAAGTCTCAGCTTTCGTTTAAAAAAATAAAAAATACAAAAAACCCGGTCTCGGAACCAAAAAAACCAAAATTTATTTTTGACCTTCATTTTTGAAGGTCAAAAAATTTTTTTTCTCAAAAATGCATATTACCAATCGAAAGGGCATGAAAAAATCTATCGAAAATTGTATTACTGAAAATTTTTTATTTATTTATTTAAGAGCAAAAAATTACCAAATAAGACAGTAACCCAAAATTTTCACCCCCTTCCCCCTCAGTAAATATTAATCGAAATGTAAAAAAAAATTTTCCCATAATTACCATCCAATAGGACTACAAAATACCTGAATTGGAAAGTCACAAGTGAAAATTTTTTTTTCACCTTGATCAGTTGATATGAAAGCACCCACGTATATATTTGTATATATCACTTTATAATGTTAATTTTACTGAGTAATTTTTTTAATTATAAATGTAAAAAATAGTTAAGTCAGAAGAAACTTCAAATCGCTAGGTTTATTTGAATAATAGCTGTAAATTAACAACATTAAATTGTTTAAACAAATAAAAAATACATAAAAATATCTATTAACATTCGTTAATTGACGATATGTAACAATTTTGTTGAAAAATTCTAAAGAAACTATTAATTTGTAATTTACAAAAATTACCATTTTTGTAGTGTTGTTTATAACCCTACAAAAAATAGTTAATATTAATAAATTATTAAATATAATATGGAATATTGTTGTTTGAGGTCTTTTTAAGATGTGATTCGCTGTATGGCTGTTTTGAGTGATTTTTGTAGATTTTGTTGTGAATTTACAAATAAGTTCGTTATTCCCATATAAAATCAATGGGAAATTTCAAGGGGTTTGAGCCACCCCTAAATATTGTCCAATTTCAAAAAAAAAAAAAAAAAAATACGGGTATTTTTTTCTATTTGCAATCTTTTCGGGTGGTAGCAGCAAAACATTTCAAAAATTTTTTTTACTGTACATTTTTGGACCTCCTTAATACACATGTTATAATATTTTGACTAACATTTAAAAAGCATGGAAGATAATGGCTCAAGCCTATTTCAGTTAATATTCTTTAGTGTATTTTTCATGTTTTATTTATATTTACTGACATCAACTCCAAAAGTAAAAATGTGATGGGTATGAATATAGTTGCGAATTTGACACAATGCCATACAAAAAAAAAATTGAAAAGCATTATCGTTGCGTTTTTTCCCTCTTTTTCTCCTAAAATACTTTTAATTTGATACGAGAAATCTTAACTAAAGAAGAAAATTCTAAAGTAGTCCTTTTGCTATACTTCCATAAAAACAAAGGATAAATATATTCTATAATGAAATAGAATACTCTTGTTCTGAGAGGATGAAGTGAGGATATTAGAAAAGGAATTTTCCTCTTTTTATAAGATTACTTTTTTTTTGGTGTAATTAATACTTTTATATTTATTAAATGACTTTTTATACTTCCAAAATAAGCGAGAGAAGCTTTAAATGATCTCAAGAAGGTGAGGTGAAATTTTTTTTTTCATTTTATTCCAAAATAAACGTTATTAGCTTTGTAACACTACACCTACTGGGCGTTGCCTTGTTTCTCTCAAGGAATAATTATCGGTACGTCTTCTAGGTGACGGTTATCCGGAAAAATACTAAACACCGACCTCCTTCTTCTCTTGAGAATCGTCCGAAAAGACTTCGATTCACCTTTGTCAATCAATTTTATTAACTCATGTTACTTGAGTAATCAGGTCTCTGCTGGCAAACTTTTCATCAGTATTGATGAAATTTGTTTGATATGGTTTTGTATTGCTGGTGTTGGTGCAATTCTCGATGGCTAATCTAGAGCACCTTACCTTGCACTTTAATTTATAATAAAACAATATTTTAGTTTTGGAAATGTAATTCGTATTGTTTGTTTTCTTTAGCTAGTTTGCTTCTAATTTGAATAATAAAAAGATCATAGATTAGTCTTAGATTTATTTTGGTGTGTATGATTTGGAGTTATTCCCATTTTTCACTTCGTTGGCAATTTTAATTTAGTTCGTACTCGCAATATTGTTTTACATTTGCCAATAATTTTATGACAAAAGAGACAATTTGTATAATCAAAAAAAGTCTTTGATTTGATAATTAAATTATTGATTTCATTAAATTCAATATGATCCAAGAATATGATTATATTTTAGGAATCATTCATATCATCGTTGACTCAAGTTTACCAACTTCATAGGACGGGAGGGGAAATTTCTTAAGACATTTTTCACCGTCAATTTTCTCCATAATAAAAAATGCACAGTGTGTCGGTAGTACCACTTGTGGGGTTGTTATTTTAGTATCTGCTATAAAAAAATAAAGTCACAAAGTTATCGCCTGGTTGGAGACAATGCTGTTCTTATCTGAACTTAAAAATATTCTGCGTTTATAACATTTAGAATGTTATTGCTGTTCCAAGCTTTTAAATATAATAGTCGTATTTTATGGAGCTAGGATGGAATAATAAATTAGTTAAAAAAATGGATTTTTTTATTTCCTGAAATCTAAGTATATATCTGAAAATATGTACCCAAAGTTGTAGAGGTCAATCTTAAGTATTTTTCAAGCTACTGTTACGTTCGCAACAAAGAACTTCCAAAATGTACCCTAAATCCCTCCTTTTAAATCGAATTCAATTAAGAATTCGATTAGAGATGAGCATAAGTCAATGAGTAATCTAAATTTTATGAGAATATTTATTTATAAATGAAAAATCAGAGTTAAAACCGTTACAATAGTTAAATCTCAAAATTGTACCTTTTTTTGGAAGAGAAACGATTGTAAGTTGAGTTTGATGAAAGATGTGGTTGCTAACTCTCGTTGGAGATTTCGAACAGAGATATCCGTTAAAACCTGTGTAGACGTTTAGAATGAAAACTTGATGGGGCCGCTCTTTATCAGTAGTGTGTGTCCACAAGTAGAATATTGACACAAGGTTAACAATCGTTGTATTATCCGAAGAGAGATTCTCCGGTGGCTAGGGCCAGTTGGGTTTCTCGGTTTCTTGTTAAGAGGCAAAAATCAACATCCAATCGCGAAACGTGATTTTGATGTTAGAACGAAATGAGGGATAAACTTCTTCGACGAATTGATATTTATGTTCAGTTGAACTTAATGCTGAAGATATTGTCACTGACTTTGATAAATAGAGACTGAACATTGGTAGCTGTTTTGGTTTATTCTTGTAACTAAACTTTAACTCCGCCTCCTTCTTTTTTGGTGGACCGTTTATATATTGAATTCACATGTGCATCTTCAGATTACCGTGTCATGATTTTGGTCTTCGTAACGTTATCGCATGTCGCTAGGCTTCTCATCCATAACAGCTATGTTCCAAAATGCGGCTGCATTTGTTCTAGCTTCTCGCATGCTACTTCGCAGGTGGTTTCAGGGAACTCATAAGGCAAGGAATTTCCATGTCCAAGCTGGGTGTTGACTCGTATAATCGTTCTCATTTAAGTGAGCTCAATTATATGGAAGGCAAATATAAAAATGACTTGTTGAGATTACATATAGCCAGAAATCCATATGATGTAATAAAATGTTATACAATACGATATAATTAAAATTTGATATAATATAATATAATTTATTGTCTACTCCGAATTTCTTACCTGCATGATTAAAGGTACTGAGGAAGCAGAAGGCGTATCTTATGGAGTCCAGACGTGCACCGCCGCAGACAATAAGTCATAATAACTCGAGCACATTTTAACATTTCTTGTTAAAATATTTTTTAAAAATACTTCAAATAAATACAAAAATATAAAAAAACCCAGAAGTCTAAGTTATCTTATGCAACTAGAGAAATTCAAAATTAATATTGAAGTGCATAACATTATGTATTAGTGTTTAAAACTAAGAATACTGTACTATTTTTTATAAATTAATTTAATGGAAAAATCAGGCTTTTTTTTAATTTAGACTTTTTTCTGTGACTATATAAAAGAGAGAAATGTGGTTTAGGAAGAAATTAAGTTTTGTTGTTTAGTACACAAGAATAGCAGGTCGTTTTGTAGGGTCAGGGTAAGGAGAAATGCGGTAAGTCGAAGAGACCGGCAACTAGATTTACGATAGCCAGCAGACTGTACGTATTCCTCACCGCGGCAGTCAGGTTCCCAGACGTTTACGGACGAACTCCGACCCCTAAGCGAAGACTAACTGGCGCGGTTGGCCAATAAAACAGAGTATCAAGCCACTTCACTGCAGCTACCGTCACCATTAACCCAAAAGGCTGCCCCGGCTTTTCCCAGAAAGGGCTTTACTGCTATTCTTCGACACACGATCCTCTCTGTCACAGATTAATTTTATATTCACTTTCCCTCACATTCGCTCTTGTAATCAAATTTCAAACAGTATCATCAAGTACGCTCTACCACCTCAATGAACTTTACGAACTTTGTCGTCACAGAGTAAGATATAATTTTGAGTCATACTGTATATTAAGATATTGAGAAACAAAAATACTTTTTTAAACATATTGTCCCATTAGTTTTTTTGTCAACATAGATCTTCATATTTTTAAATAAGGAAAGTTAGTTAAATTGCTTTTAAAAAAGCATAACTTACATCACTTTAACTATTTTTTATAATGCCTGCAAGAATCTAAAAAAAAAATTTGTTTGTCCTATTTCACCTAAATATACCCGAGTCATACATTGAAACATGGTTTCCTCCTAAAAAACACTTCCTATGAAGGCGGTAAAAGTATTAACTAAGGTTTTATTTGCATTATGAGTAAACCCTGATTTGCCCCTTAAACCTCGAGTTATTGTCAAAAACAGATGGTAATAGAAGGAAAACAGGAGGAACTAAAACCTGATTACATTCTGCTTAATACTAAATTCTAAACGTGTTTTCGCCTGCTTAAGATTTTGTAAATTAAAAAGGAGAATTGAAATATTGCTTTTCGAAAAGTCAATGATTTTAATCGTTAGAAATGTATTCATTCTACTGTTTAAATACAATCATCATGTATTTTTGTAAGAAAGTTTAGAAATGTTAGCAAGTAACATATTATTTTACTGAACTATTTAAGTAATAAAAGTATATCACTGTCAATTTCATATATTTTTATTATGTATTATAGAATATTTAAAACTAAACACTCAACATCACTTTGTTTGGTATTAATATATTTTAACAACACAATTTAATTCTAATACACGAAATATAATTATGTAATAAAATAACACAACACACGTTCCTCAATGTTTACGACAATCCTAACACTTTTTTATATCTATATTTCTTATAATTCACTTGAAACTTAAGATGCGAAATCAATTATTTTGTTTTAAATCTTTAGTAATCACAATTTTAAGCACGGAACTACAAAACTTGAGATAATATTTTAATGACGCCAAGTGTTTGGCAAAGTCTGGCAGCCATGATTGTCTATGAGACAATCAACGAAAATTCTCGAATCTATCCGAAGAGTTAGTTAGAACTAAAGAAGAAGTGATTAGAGTTATGAAGTTTTTAGGCAGGAGGAAAAGTATTTAGAAGTGGTAGATTAGAATTAAATTTTACTAAGCAGAAGGAAATCAGGTCGAATAGTTCGACTCGGGATGTTTTTAACGACAAAAAATATATTATCATTTTATTTTAAATGTTTTTTAAATTGTTTAAAATTTTTTTTTTTGTTATTTAATTAGATTTTCTCGATCATATATTTATAAAAAGTTGTATTTTTTTCTATTCAGTTAGTAGATTAGTATATTCATAAAATTAGAAAAAAAGATTTATTAGTACATTCTTATACATATTAGAAATTGGATAAACAAAGTATAGTAAAAATTTATTAAACTGTAAATTTTTTCAGAACTTCTCGAATCTTACCTTGATAGGTGTGGTTCTTCTGAATATTTTTAACTCAATTTCTCAGTACAACCCTAGATCGTATAATTGTAGCAAACATTTACACTAATTACTGTTGGATATGTTTATGATTTTTTTTTTGTCAATGTTATAAAAGTTTTATTTTTTTTTTTTCTTTAAAAATTAACACAAATACATATGTAGGTAAGGTTTGGATAAAATTTCTCAATAAAAATTGTTTGTTGTTATAATGTTAAAAAATGTTATAATATTATTTATTAATTGTTTTTTTTTAATAATATGTGTCTCATAATTTTCGACATAGAACAAAAAAACGAGATACATGAAAATAAAAAATAAAGTTTTTTTATGCTCCTAAGCTACACTATAGGAACTAGAATAATTCCGATGTAATAAACAGTTATTGTTAATTAAAAATAATTATTATTATTATTATGATTTTTGTAAATAATTTTAAAGTTTTATATCTTAAGAATAATTCAATATTATTTTATCTTATTTTATAGGAGCAGAAATCACGAAATCCAGGAGAAAACTCTATATGCGGTCAGACAATATGCAATGTTTGGGTAGTATAAAATCAGGGGCATTTCTGAGTGGAAAACATATTAGTATGCTCAAACATATAATAATAAACTATCTATGTTTGAGATTTTATTGTTTTTTAATTTAACAACGTTTTCATTACATGTAAAATCTAATGAATACTTAATTTTATCATTATTTAAAAACATATTTATAAGTATTTTTTAGAAATTTTTGTGATCTAAATTAATTTTCCAATTTTTCTCACTGTCAACCCTAAGACAATATTGTCTAATTTATTTTACAAAATTATAGGTAGTTTTATTATTCTTAGCAAATTATATTTTCAAAAAATGATTTTTTTCACTTTATCCTCATTTACTTAACTAATTTAACAAATGTTTTATTTTTTGGAATGATGGGTACGTTTCAGCTAAAAAAATTATGCAGAAAAGCAAAAGTAGGTATATTTAATAACACTAATTAGCAGCTTTAAGTTTTTTTAAGTTTCTAATTACTATTAATAATAAAGATATTTGATAAAAATATTAATATTTATTCCTGTTAATGTACTAAAACAGTATATTAAATAAAGGTATTAAACTGTGATGTAGTCTGTTTTCGTATTCTGTCCGTATTCAAATAATAGGGTTTAATGATAGTAAAAGACAAAGCAAACCCACCAGATTGGTCAATTACCATTGAAATGATCGTTAAAATTAACGACCTAAATGCAAGTGTTGGAAAACCCCTGTTCAACTGCAACCATGTGCGACAAGATTTTCGTGTACGAGAGAGTGCTGCCTTCTATAAAGTCGGCAACGTAGGCATTGTCTTTTATGCCTACCGATTATACATATATATGTATATGTATATATAAACACATAATCTTTACTAAAAGCAAAATCAGTTTCATATGATAATATACCTCTAATTTTTATTCATATTGTGTACTCTAATTTTAATACCTGAATTTCTCGTCTAATTTTTAAAAAAAAATTGAATTTCATTTTCGAAAAGGTAAATTCTATAATTATTATCTTACAGGAAATTCTTTACTGGATCTTTTTCCTTCTAATAATATTTTCTCTATCTTTTACATTTCTTTAAATAAAAAAAAAATTAATTTTTCTAGAAAGTGTGAAATTAAAAATAGGAAACAAAAAGTGACATAATATGTGAAGTTGGATGTTGCGTTGGGAGATACAAAACAAGGACAAGAGAATTTATTGTTAAAATATTATTTTCTGTAATTGAAGAAAATGATTGCAAATTTTGCAAGTTAATTGAAAAATGGCGAAAATAATTTTAAATTGGGAAAAAAATGTGAAAAATCATAGAGATATTTTAAAATTGAAGAAAGCAATTGGAGTTTGAGAAAAATGCTTTAAAATCTTAAAAGTTTTAATTTACCAAAAATGAGAATAATAAATAGTTTTGAAAGATAATTAAAATATGATTAAAATAATTAAAAATTAAAGAAATTAATTGAAATTTGAGAAAAATAGAATTGAAGATCGTAGAAATTAATAAACAGAAAATAAAAATAATTACAACTCGGGAAAAATAATTAAAAACCAATTAAAAAAAACAAAGTAAAGAAAATAATTACAACATGACAGAAAATAAATTAAAATTTAAGAAAAGAACTTAAAACGAATAGAATTAATTGAAAATTAATGTAAATGATTAAAAATTGTAGAAAATAATTGTTAAATCATAACAATAAATAAAATGTAAAAAAATTAATTAATTGAAGAAAATAATGGAAATTTGAAAACTATAATTAAAGTTTAGGAAATTAATTGAAAGATAGTATGGGCTTTAGGATCCAAAAAAGAGAAATCAGTATAGTGATTCACTTAAATATGTGCAGACGTTTCGGCTTCAATGTAAGCCTTCATCAGTGCAAAATTTTATTATCTGAAAATATTTTACATTAACATGATAGTTTTTATAATAATAAATTTGGTCAATTACAGTAATTATCATGAGAAATGATTGTTTGAATGATATAAAGATTATTAGCAATAATATGTCATTATTTATCTGAATTAAAAGCGTAATTATTTGAAATTTAAATTTAAATAATTATCATGAGAAATGATTGTTTGAATGATATAAAGATTATTAGCAATAATATGTCATTATTTATCTGAATTAAAAGCGTAATTATTTGAAATTTAAATTTAAATAGTCCTATAAAAAATTCTAAGAATTCTGTTAACAATGATAAAGATGAGAATTTTTTTGTTGTCGTTAAATTTATAAAAATTGTTATAAGAATAAAAGAATGATAATTCTGTATATACATCAATAATCAAAATCAGTGGCTAAATCTTCTTGATGTAAATTTAAAGAGTACTAAAGAAATTATAACTGTAATTTAAAGAAAATAGTTATAGTTTGTAAAAATAATTAAAAAACGACGAGAGAAATTAAAAAAATATATATAATTCGTTAATAAGTTATGAAATTGATTTGATGTTAAAAAAAAAAATTAAAACTGAACAACTAATTGAATGAATTGAAGAAAATAATTGCAAAATGGTAAAAATAATTGTAAATTGCATTAAGTTATTCAAATCTTAATATAAATGAATTTTAAAAAATGTTAAAAACTTAGTATACTTGATGCTTGAACATATAACACTTTCAATCAATGCAAGCTCAAATTAATCGTAATTTCAAGAAATTAAAATTATTATAATGATTATAATATATAATTGTTGTACAATGTGATTACGTTTCAGTGCATTTTCTCCTCTATACCTTTCCCAGTTCCTAATACCATATATTTAAAAAATATTTTTTATTAAAAAAGTGGAAGTAATAAGAGGAAAAATAAAAAGTGAAATGATAGAGTATTGAGAAGATTTCAGTTGAAAATTGAAACCTTTTCTATAGAATGAAGGGAAGTTTTGTGTCATTGATAGAAACCGCAAAATATCGGACTCAGAGTGACATTTCCTGGCGTCGACGATGTCGCATAAATGCAGTCTAATAGACATGCACGACATGCGAACTCGTTGTGGCAACTATTTTTTTTCAGAGCAAAACAATTTTTATTCCCACTCGGCTGTAACGGCTCGCACAGGCGGTGCTCCCTGACAACAGTTTTCACTCCCCTGCTCGCAGTAAATCACTCCACAAAACCCCTCTACCAACCTGGCTGACCCCCGAGGACCATGGACATTTATCAATTATTTCGCGTAAACTTTTTTTCACGTCTCGCTACACGACGGACAATCATGTAATTCACTGACATTCACTGCCTCAAGTTACACACTTAAACTTTATTTCGTTCATTACACATGAAAAAAAGATAGTTTTTGTCATGAATTCGTGATAATCTTTACCAACCACATTAATTTTGTATCACAGAACTATGCGCCAGTAGCGTAACTAGGAAGCTTGAGGCCTGGATGAAAATAAATTTTGGGGGCACTTTGTAATGTAACACGAGTTTTATTACTTTTTATTTTAGTTTTATTTTATTTTATTTTTAGTTTTATTATTTCTGTATCTCACTTTTGGGGGTATAAGTATGAGGTTAAAAATACAAGTCGTCATTATTTTCAATAAAATGGATTAAATCTTTTTAAAAATCTGTAAAATGTTTATGTTTTATAATTATTGCACCAATAGATGTTATTTAATATATGTATATTTTAGATCATTTATTATATTTTGAATAATAATATTAGCAAAAACGTCTCTGCCCCAACAGTTGGGTCAAAGCCGCTAGATTGAATCTTTTTAAAAAACAACAAATAATGTAATTGTGATTATGATAAATGTAACAACGACTATTAAAATATGTTATTGGTTAGTTTCAGCCGTGTAACAAACAAAAATTACTCCAATTGAACGTATAGTTAAAATTTCGTGCATCAATAAATATAAACCTAGCGGTTTTGCCCCACTCTCCCCTATAAGTCGTTCAGTGGCGTATATTATAAAAAATAATTTATCTATTTCACTTATGAGCTAAGAAATATGAAATATATTATAATATGACGCATTCTTTCACATTATGTTTGCTGTTTAATTTTTAATTAATTAAATTTTTACTGTTCAATAACAACGAAGAAACAATATAAAAATAAATATACCGCGAAAAGTTATTTTTATGATAAACCACTAAAGAAAAACAATAATAAAATAAAAGACTAAATCACTAATAAAAAGTCTAATTATTTATTTAAGACTAAGCCACGACTAAGCAGTTTATCCGGAGAATGGAGAGTTAGGAGCAGCACAAACAAAAATGTTAATTTTTAAACCAAGATATAATAAATTAATTAATTTTATCTTATCAACAGATTACATGAATATAAAAATGGTCGGCCGCTGTGCACGGCTATTTACAAGAGCTCACCTTGAATGGGTCTACAACCTCGGATGGAACCTCTGTCAGTCATTTTAAATATTAATTATCTCGTTTATAATTGTCAAAATGACACGCACTCGTTACAAACGACGCACCTGTCTAGAAGTCACCTCCTGGCGCAACAAGCCGGGGACACAATCGTTCCAACTTCTTTAGTTACGTCGAAATCTGTCGCCATTACGTAGCAACCGCTAGCGACCGAACTCTGTCGCGCGGCGAGGTGGTGGCCACGTCCGCCCACCCCTGCATCTCAGCCGTCTGCTACTGTTTTGATAGGTAGTAAACAACCACCGTCAACATCGTCTTAAGGTCCTAGCACTCTTATCAGGACAGGACTTACATACCTAGTGTCAGGACGATCCCAAAACGAAGGGCTCGATCTCAGAGAAAACGACGATCCTCAGGGCGGCTTCTCTGCGAAATTAAAAGTGGAGAAACCTCTACTCCTCCAAACAAAGAGAGTAGTCTTCATACAGAAATTAAAAGAAATATATTTTTAAATAATAGTTGTTGTTATCAACAATACAACAATTCCAGATTGTCAAGTTGTCGTATAAGATTAATTAGTTTGAACAATTAAAACATCATAAAATTCCAAAATTAAATAAACATAGAATTTAAGATTTTACAAAACTAAAGACATTATTATTATAATTATTTTAAATTATTAATTATTAAAATTTTAATAAAATTTCAGAATGTAGGCGCAAAATAATAAGGCACAAGTAGCCAAGCTTACACCCGACTGTACAACAGTCAAAACAAACTTTTCCAGACTGGTGTTTATTAATGTTTTTAATCGTGAAAAATTATCAATAGCTAATTTAAATTTTTGTTTATTTAAACGCAATGAAAATATACCCTTTTTCCAACATTTCAAATTTTTATAATCTCAAGTCAGATTCGCAATCAGCGAAATTAGTAATCTTGACCTGAGCTAAGAAACTTTTTCTAAAAAAGATATTTTGACGTGAGTGAGAAAACATAAGTCAAATAAATTGGCTTAAATGTTTTCACGTTCTTATTAGGAAGGAACAATATCTTTTTGCTGTGATAATATTTTATTATCTGGCGAGCATACTAACAAGTGTACGAAGCTCTCTCAGGTCTATAAAACATCTTATCCTTTTTCTCTTCTACATTGTATTCTCTTTCTCTCGTGTGGTAGGATAATTGCTCACGTAGGTACGGAACGAAAAAAGGATCGAAAAGAAGGACAATGGAAAGGAGTTTTGCCTGGTCAGCCTGAAACCTAACGACCTATCGGCTACCTCCAATCATTGGATGTTAATTGTTCATCGGCTCTATACTCTGGACATTCACTAAACGGAGGAAGGAGAGTGAACTAGTCGTTGATCCAACAATCTAATTATGACTTACGATTAGTGACAAAACTACCAGAAAGATTCTTTCAATTTATCTCATACGATTTTTCTCCTAGCTGCAACTAAGTTTTATAATTTTTTTTGCAATTCAATTTTTTTAGGATTTCGTGGCCAAGGACCGAGTTATCATGTAATTAGTGATACTCTAAACTGAGCAAATAAATAAACAAAATAAAACCCTACGCGCCTAGTTATTTTATTGTTAAATAAAAAGAACATATATAAACATTATTACCATATTTTACAAAAAAATTTCCTACATTTATTACTACTCTAAAGTGAGGATACGATTTTAGAGATTTCAGGCTTTAATGGGTTAAAATATCGAAACTTCTGGTTTAGCATGATACTGTAGATTAAAAAAGCTATTTTGTCAAACAATATAAAATTTGGATATTATGTTATTCAGAACACCAGTGGATATGATCGGAACAAGAACTAATTTTTTATTTTTTACACAAGAAAATTAATAAAAATTCAGCCTGTTTTTAAAGTTTTAATGTCAAAAGCGCGCCATTGTGGCATCCTTTAATACTTTTTATTATTTTAGTAGTGGCTATAACTGCTCTCATACTGATTAATAATTTCCCTGTTTTTTGTTTTTTACATAAATAGAAAAGTATAAATCCACCTCATCACCCAGGTTAATTTTCTAGAGGGTTCTTATTAACGCTATTTTTTAAATAATTATATATATATATTTTTTTTTAAATTGTTTTTGTATACAGTCTAAGTTTTTTCAAATATCTGAAAAGTTTTATTATCGTTGTTCGTTATTTAATGTTTAAAAAAAATTGCTAAAAATACCTTAAATTTAAGAGCTCTGGATCAGTGCATCGGCTACCCTTAACTAATATTTTTAGTACTTTATTAATATTTTTTTTTGTAATTTTGAAAATATTTAATTTTTATTTTCGATGACGTAACTTTTAAAGGTGGCCTATGTTCTGGTTGTAAATTCTTCAAATTTGTATTGATAAAAAGGAAAATGTTTTTAATGACGGATATATCTGAAACTAATTAATTTAAAAAGAATTTTTCTTTTTAATTTTTAATTAATATGAAAAAGAATTTAAATTTATTTAAAAAGATAATAATATTCTATTACCAAATTATGAATCGCATCAAATTTACATTAATTCAAAATAAAAAAATTTAATTTTAATTCGTTCCGAATGCAAAAAATAATAAGATCATAGAATATTACTACCCGGGAAAAAAGGTTTAGATATAATCAGATATAATTGATTATATATAATCATATATCGATTTTGTCTCTATCTGACCAGATATAATTAGATCTGACCAGATTAAAAAATTTTAAATAAATAAATAAATTTATTGAAAATTACAAATATTATTAAAAAATATGAAATTGGGTGATATAATTAATAAACATTTGTAATAAATAAAAATAATAAAAAAAAAAATCGACTGACCCGAGACTCGACCCCGCACTCCCACGACTTCTAGTCAAGAGCTCTAACCACTGCTCCACACTGGTACTTAGAAATAGTTCTTGTTAGAATGTATATGAATCAGTATGAGCGAGATTAAATATAAATAAAACTACATCTAATCATATCTTAACTTTCTTCTGTGCTTTAAAATTATTAGATTTCAACACATATTTTACTTTATATACACATCTTATATATCTATATGTATATTTTAGGTATATTATTGTTCAATTTTAAATTATAAATTAATTTGATAATTTATTTATAAAATGAAATTATGTAAGCGGCAATGTCAATTTAATTCAAATTTGAAAAAGTCCAAACTATATTATTTATATATATTATAAATAAATTATTTTTTTATTAGATATAGTTTGATCTGATATTATGTATGACTAAATCTGTTAACAAAATGATTATATCTGACTTCATATCTGACAATATCTAATTAGATATAGAAAGGTATAATATCAGATTTGACTATGTTAAAATATATCTAGTTAGATATGACCTCACATCAGGCGATATCTATCTAGATATAAACAGATATAATATCATATCTGATTATATCTAAATATATATAAGCAGATATATGTTTAAATAACTGATTATATCTGATTATATCTGAATAGATCAAATCATATGTCATTAGATCTGAAATATATCTGATTATATCTACAATATATCATTAGATCTGAAATATATCTGATTATATCTACAATATATCTGATGATATCTGAAATATATCTGATTATATCTAAACCCTTTTTCCCGGGTATCTTTTTAATTTACGAATAAAGTTTGTTTTTATGTTACTTGAAAAATCAATTAATGAAATAGCCACAAAACCAACTATTAGAGTCGAAGTGCGCGTGTACCTTCTACTAAATTTTTATCATAAAGAAATTTTAATTTAAGTAAAAAAAAGTAGAACCCTTGAAAAAATGTTTTTAAATAAGTAAAAAATTCGTTGTATTTTAAACTGCAAATTTAATCTGAAGTCTTGTATCAAATTATATTAATATAATAATTGATACTATTATAAATATAACTAGAACTGTATGTTTATATCGTGTCTTATAAAAAGTAAGAAATAAAAAAAATACTCTTTATAAATAATTTAATTTAAATAAATTTGAAATAAGACGTGGTTGGTTTGAAAAGAAGTAAAAATCCCTTTCGAAATCACTCATGAAAATTCAATGCGCATTTTTATAGAGGAAGTTATGTTCTTTTGAAAATTCTACCTTTTGTAGTTTGAACAGAAATTGCAAGGGGGATTCGAAATTTGTCAGTAAAGTGCTTTTAAAATAGAAAATATCCAAAAAATTTGAATAATATCGTTAATACATGCGTAAATTTAAAAAATGAAAGGCATTAAAATATTACCTCTGGTATATATCCCCTTTAATAACATACTGAAAGTGTAATTAACTTTCATGCAGTTAAAAGGATATGTATAATAAAACAATGCACTAAATAGTGATTATGGATAATAGAACTTTATAATTATATTTAATCAAGTAATTACTTGCGAAGTAAATACAAGCTAATTTTCCTGATATACGGTTAATTAATTCTCTCATGCCATCTGCAGGATTATAGAAACAAGTTCATGTTATTAATTTTTTAAACTGATAATAGTAAACAAGCTTTTCTATTTGCGAAATATTTATCATTTCTCATAATTTTAACTTTAAGCAGTTTTTATTTGACGTAATTCCTACTCGTGACATTATTTATTAGACATGCCTTTCATTTATTCCGCAATCTTCAATAATAACATCTTCTTCATTCGATGTAACTTGTATTAACATGCATATTTAGTGTTCAGAAAAATACAATAAAATCAATTAACAGATACGTTCTTTTACCTAAGAATTTGTTTGTCGAAAAAAAATTTATTTTTGCTAGAATTATAGAAAGTTAAAACTGATATGATTGGATAGTACACATGTATTTGTTCTATAGCGCGCGCATGTATTAAAGTAATACAACATTAGTGCGCATGTGTTTACTTAATTGACTGTTACTGCACAAATATTTGTTTACTAGAAAACCTGTGCGCATGTATTTTGTTGATAGAACACTATAGTTCCCATGAATTTGTTTGCTAAAACACTACTACACATAAATTTGTTCACTAGAATACTAGTGCGCATGTATATACTCATTAGATCACTAGTCGCATGTATATGTTCACTAGAACACTAGTGCGCATATATTAGTTTAATAAAACACTAGTGCGCATATATTCGTTAACTAAAACACTAGTGCGCATATATTTGTTAACTAAAACACTAGTGCGCATATATTTTATTACAAAAACACTAGTGCGCATATATTTGTTTACTAAAACACAAGTGCGCATATATTTGTTTACTAAAGCACACGTGCGCATATATTTGTATTTACTAGAACACTAGTGCGCATATATTTGTTTCCTAAAACACTAGTGCGCATGTAATAGTTTACTAAAATATTAGGACATGAAGACTAGTGATCCGATGGACGTTAACATGCCCAAAAGTATTTTAGTAAACAAATATATGCGCACTAGTGTTTTAGTAAACTAATATATGCGCACTAGTGTTTTCGTAAACAAATATATGCGCACTAGTGTTCTAGTAAATACAAATATAAGCTCACAAGTGTTTTACTTAACTAAAACTTGCGCACTAGTGTTTTAGTAAGCAAATATATGAGCACTAGTGTTTTAGGAAACTAATGTATGCGCACTAGTGTTTTCGTAAACAAATATATGCGCAATAGTGTATTCGTAAACAAATATATATGCTCACTAGTGTTTTAGTCAACAAATATATGCACACTAGTGTTTTAGTAAACCTAATATATGCGCACTAGCGTTTTAGTAAACAAATACATGCGCACTAGTGTTTCAGTAAACAATTATATGCGCACTAGTGTTTTAGTAAACAAATATAAGCTTACAAGTGTTTACTGAACTAAAATGTGGGCACTAGTATTTTATAGAACCAATATGTGCTCACTTGTGTTCTAATGGAGAAATATACGCGCACTAATGTTTATTGAACAATCACATGCACAATTGCCCTTTAATGCATAAATATATGTGCAGTAGTGTTTTTTTAAACTAAAAAGTGTGCACTAATGTTTTACAAAACAAATACATGCTAAGAGCATACAGCATTTTCAATTATAGAGGTTAACGTTGCAAAAAAAATTTGAGACTTACAGTATTTGTCTTTTTGTGTACATTTATAATGTACATAATGTAAATAATAATAAATGATAAGAATACTTTTTCTCGAAGGTCTGATTTTTCACGAGTAGAATCAAGCAGGATGATTAATAACTGAAAACAGTTCGTTAAATGTGTATCAAGAGTTCGTAAGGTTTACAAAGTGAAGTTCTAGTTCATGCAGGTGCAGTAATATTCCATTGCAAAGACGCTCTGGTACGAAGGAAAATGGAAAATCTATAATTACAGCTCGAAGAATTTACGTGGTTGTCCTCGCTAAGCGTACCACCGTTATCGCAGGATGCTCCTTCTCAAGGACGTAGACGGAATTTCTAAACGTAGGAAGGAAATTGCAACATAGAAATATTCCATTAGCTCTCTTTATGGATATTCTCCTTCTTGTGATCGATAAAACGCTTTCGGTTAACGACTCGTGGCTTTAGATTTTCAAACGACTTTCCTCTTGAATTTTCTTTAAGCATTTTCATATCTGCATCTAATTTATCACATACAATTTTCTCTGGCATTTATAAATTTTAGAGATGCATAATTTTTATAAGAAAGAATAGAGTCTAAAGATGCGCCTTTGAGTCTTTTTCAAATTCGTACTTATTAAATTTTCGCTTGGTTTCATAGGAGAAATTAATGAGACTCCAATCCATTCAGTAAAATTTCTTACTTTTCGACAACAGAATTCATCTTGTAAATTAATTTTATTGCTACTGATAGTTTCATCTGAATTGAATTCTTAGAACAGTGGTTGGATTGGAACATTTGCATGTTTTTTATCTTCGCATAATTTAAGTGCACTTAAAACAAACAGTAATTTAAAAATCATAAATTTTAAAAAAGTTATAATAAAAAATTTTTAATTTTAAATTACTTTAAAGTTAATTTTTAAATAATATTTTTTTAAAACAATTCGACGAAATATGTACTTATTTTCTCTATTCTCATTTCTTTCATATTTTTCACTTTGTCTGTCGGACTCAAATATGGTTCATACGAACGTGTAAGCTGATGGAAGAGAATCTTAATTGAAATGAAATTTCCAGCGGAAATTACGTGCAGAGGAAGGTAGCACGACAATGGAACTTGAAATGTACATATGTAACTAAGCTTTTCAAATTACTAAAAGTACGCTGGATAGTTGAATATGACAAATCACAGAAGCCTCAAATAAATTGAAATCCGGTATCAAATAACGTAATTTTTAAACTAAAAATTTGTTGTGACAAACAGAAATAAACGGTTAATGATTTTTAGTAAATAAAGCAAATTAGTAAATAAAAGTACTTGTCTAGAGTGGTACCACTCTTTCACTTGTTATTAGTGATGAATTGGAAAATCTCTCCTTTTAAAAAAATCAGACAATTTAAAAACTAACTATGCTAACTTAATTTTAAAAAATTATCATATTTTTATTAATAAAGTAAATTGGCTAGTATTATTATTATTTTTACCGGTTGGTATAATCACGAGCAGTAGGGGAGTTATTATACTATTATTATATTATTATTATATTATTATATTATATTATTATATTATATTATTTTTTTTAATTGACTAAAATAAATTACTGATAATGAAATTTAATTAAATTAATGCAATTTATTAAGTAGTATAAGTATGTAGTAGATTCCCAATGAATTGGGAAACGACCCCACTGTACCCGCCTGTGTTTTTCGAATATTTGATTTTTTCTATCGATACTGCAAAAATATAAATTAAAATCTCTACATTGTCCTTTAAAAGGAACTATTCAAAGATCAAAATTTGATAACTTTTTTAGTGAAAAGAGCATTTTATAAAAGTCAATAAATTACATCTACTAACTAAACATTGGATTCACAGGCAAATTAAAAAAAGTTGCCCCAATATTTTTTAATTTACAATTTCTAATAGTTTTAAGGAATTAAGAATGTTAAAATATTTCTTTGTTTACCTTTTTTTCAATGGTGCAAAACCACTATCGGTGGCACCCTGACCCGATACTTCATAAAGTCTCCTCAATTATCATAAATTAAAAGTTATTCCATTGAGCTGAAAAAATAATATAAATTACATAAATAAGTATTTTTAATATATTTTTATCAAAGCTTTCCAATAATGAATAAATAATATTTTTTATTAACATTATTGTTATTTTTTTTCCAAATATTTAAATAATCAAAGCCAAATAAATGCGATTGCAATATTTTTTATCCATTTCGAGAGTGAACTCATTCTTTCCAGTGTGTTGTGAAAAGGTAAAGGCAAGAGAATAAAAAGAATCAAATTCGTAAACAGAATTCCTAAAAGAACGAAGAAAGAGTCGCAGTCGTCATTTCATAGAGACCCTTTCTTCTGCCTTCTTGTGGCGAAAGTACGCGTCGTGTGTGTATTATACCCTTGTACGTGCCAGTTGTACTTTCAGGATCGGTTCTAGAAAACATTTTATCTTAAAGGTTACCAATTCTTTTTTTTTTCTAATCCGCTTATTTTTATTTGCAGTAAGAACTATAAAACACAGCTAAAGAAAAATAGTTAAAGTTAATGTCTTGGAAGTTTTGGAATTTTCTGTTTACTTCATCATAAACAGGAGCTTTTTTCTCAAACTGCTGTTTTTCTTACTATCACGATTCAGTTTGGATAGTTCTTCTCAAATGGAAAAATAAATTAGATTAAAAACACAAAATATTCAATTTGTTTCAATTTAATGTTTCTATACTGCCTTGGAAAACAAATATTTATAAAAAAAAATTTGTTTAGTTTTTTTATTGACATAGGAAAACTGCAAAAAATTGAAATCCTTCGACTCAAGTTAATGGAGAAAAAACACATAAAATTTTCGTTTTATAGGTATAGGAGCATAATTTGTACTAAGACTGTGTGATGTACTTGTATCGACAAACATATTTCCTCAAAATTAGATTTTTTATGAGACTCGTATGAGCGATGATTAGCTCGACTTTTATGATGGTATTAAGTATAATGACATAATATATTTTGAAATTTTTTTTATGATTTGCAATCATTCTGATTTGGGTTAAATAAATAACGAATAAAATGAGTTAAACTACAATTTACGTGAAAAAATGGTTCCGGTCCATAATGGTTAAGGGGTTATGCCTAGTTCTCATTGGCAAAAAGAGAGAAATGTTTGACAATTTTTTTTTCTTTTTCATAAAACTTTTTTTAAAAAAGTAATAATTTATTTAAAAGTGCACATATTTAAATGCTTAAAAATAATTTAACAACCAAAAAATATTTAAAAATACTTAACTTGCAATAGGTTTTTAAAAAATGCATTTCTTAAAAATGGTTTTGCGGTGGACAGCTTTTTTCAAAAACAGTTCATTTGAAGTCAAAAATTTAAAAAGTTTCTGTTAACGATGCCATACGTAGTTCGTGAACGAAGAGTTTTGCAAAATTTTAATTTTTAACAAAATGGCAGCAATTTTTTTGAAAAATAAGATTTTATAAGCAAAAAATGTTGGATTTACATTATTAAAAAAAAAAGTTTTTATTTAAATAAAAAATCCTTCGTAGACGAACTAGACATTTATGTGTAAAATAAAACCTATAAATTTGAACCCGATCGGTTAAGTCGTTTTTCAGATATCTTGTCCACTGTATAGGTACCTATTTCTTGAAAAATGTAATTTTGAGAAAAACGCATTTAAAGATTTTAAAACGAAGTTACTAAAATTATTATAAAACAAAATCAGATTCGCTTGAAAATTGTTACTCGGAGGTTTATAGGGTCGCTAATTACGAATCTAAAGTCAGTTTTTCAAAATTCAAAATGTCGGATCCAATATGGCAGCTAAAATTTTTAAAAAATATTTTAATTCGCTTTAAGCTTGTTACTCGGGGGTTTTTGGGATCGTTGATTACGAATCTGAAGTCAGTTTTTCAAAATTCAAAATGGCGGGTCAAATATGCTGGACAAATTTTTGTGCTTGAAACTTGTTACGCAGGGGTTTTTGGGGTCGCTCATTATGAATTTGAAATCAGTTTTTGAAAATTCAAAATGGCGGATTCAACATGGTGAACAAAATAAAAAAAATCTTTGATTCGCTTAAAACTTGTTATTCGGGGGTCTTAGGGATCGCTGATTACGAATCTGAAGACAGTTTTTTAAAATTCAATATGGCGGATCTAATATGTCGGCCAAAATTTTAAAAATAATTTTGATTCACTTGAAACTTGTTTCCCGGGGGTTTTTGGGGTCGCTGATTATGAATTTGAAGTCAGTTTTTAGAAATTCAAAATAACGGTTTCAATATGTCGAACAAAATAAAAAAAAATCTTTGATTCACCTTAAACTTGTTATTCGGGGTTTTTAGGGGTCACTGATTACGAATCTGAAGTCAGTTTTTCGAAATTCAAAATCACGGATCCAATATGCACGACAAAATTGAAAAAAAAATTTGGTTTGTTTGTAAGTTGTTATTGAGGGGTTTGTGGGATCTTTGAATAGGTACTAATCTGAAGTTAGTTTTTCAAAATTTAAAATGGGGAATCCAATATGATAGAATTTTTTTTTCAAAATCATCTTGATTTGTTTGAAAATTATTATTCGGGGGTTTATGTTTAGAAAAACAGTAAAACAAAGCGAATGGTCTTGTTTTTAGTCTTGATTTTACAATATAAACGTAAATAGTAACTTAGATTTTGGTATTCTTTTTAATATAAACGATATAAGCAATTAAGTTTTTAGTTCTTCAAAAAAGAAAATTGGGTTACAAGACGGTGACATAATAGTATACACATCACTTTCATTTATAATTTTAAACTTTGTGACAGTGTTTTCGGTTATATCAGCAAATGTAAATTACAAAAAATGCTCGATATTGATGTGAAATATTAAGCAATAAGCATTTATGTCCTAGACTTCGTAATAGCAGTTTTCAAATTGGTTTTTAAATTTTTGTCCGCCATATTGGATCCGCCATTTTGAATTTAAAAAAAACTGACTTCAAATTCGTAATCAGCGACCCCAGAAACCCCCGAATAACAAGTTTCAAGCGAATCAAAATATTTTTTAAAAATGTTGGCCGACATATTGGACCCGCCATTTTGAATTTCGAAAAACTGACTTCAGATCCATAAATTTTAGGTATTATACTCTCAGAAAATGCAAAAACCCAATAATCGATTTTTTTTACCTAAACAACTATTTGCAACCCCTTAAATCTTATGTAAATAAACTTCCGCTGGAAAATCGGTCCTTTTTCCAACATCCCACAGAGCATCTGCTGTGACACGGATCACGAAGTCATTTAACCTGTAAATTGCTGGCTTTCAGTCTCTCAATTTTAGGAGAGTGTCGGCAAGTAAGTTCCATTGCAAAAAGAGGAACTACCCGCAGCGTTATGTCCCATAAACACGATAAACACCATAAACATGGTGAAACGCGACCACGTCCTCAGCACGAACAGACTCCGGGAAAAGCTTTCGTCACCTTTGATTACGCCCTTTTACGACACTACCTGGGGCTTTTTTACAAAGTCGTTATTTTTTTCGTTTCGATATCACGTATTTTTATTGTACACGTGCACAAGTAACAACAAGTTACTTACTTCTTGATTGTCCAACGCCAGATAGCAGCTCTATAAAAAAAAGAAATTTGTGGAAAATGGATTGTACTTTGCTTTTCTGGCAGTGTAAAAAAATGAGAAGGGTAACTTTTAACTTCTAAGTGCAGCACTTAATGTGCTTTTTAACTTCCAGAACTTTCGCTCTTAAAACGAGAAAAATTAAAACGAAAAGAGTACACTAAAGCTTGCAGATTTCAAACATATACTAGCGAGGACAAAAAGTTTGTATAGCATGACATGTTTTTAATTTTAAACTTACTAAAAATTCAAAATTAGTTATTGTTAGAAAATTTTCTTCTAATTGTACTTTTGGAAGTGAGTGACTGGCAGGGTCTCACTTCAACCTTCTATGATTAAGAAAGGTCCGACTTTGCATTACCATTAATACCATTAAATACAAAACTAAATACGACACAATTTATAATTGTTCATAAACTAACTCTATAAAACCTACTTGGTCTAGACAATGAAAAATATAAAAATCCGATTACAAACAGACAGACCCGTTAAATGCAAAATTAAAATTAAAGAGCATTTAACTGTGACAGTATTAAATTGATAATCTAGTTTTAATTTTCTCTATAATAAAATTTACTATTATAAAGGTAGTGGATCCTTCCACAAATTTACTATTTATGCATCAAATCAGTAAAATCTGTATTTCATGAAAGTCGATTTAAGAATTTGATACACTTTAAGAGAGTAATATAAATAAGTATAGATATTATCTTTTTATAACAAAACAATTATATTATAGTAAACAATAACACTGTGTAACCGTGAAAAATTATTTTGAATCGGACCTAGCTTAAGTTGTTCGTCATGAAAAACTAAAAAAAATTATAAGTATTAAATTTCCCTTCTATCTCAATATTTGGGAGGTAAAAACCGTTTTAATGCAGTTATTTTTGTTTCTTATTTTTCTTCTTTATTTTTTGTCCAATTTAAAATTTTTTATTTTATTTGAAAGGTGTAAAACAAAACTGGGCCCTTATCACGTAATTTTGAAAACGAAACCGAAAACGAAAACGAAAACGCAAGTTCGATTTTCAAATTTTTTGTGAAATGTCAGTTTGCCTTTGAGATCATTATGATCATTGTTTATAATTTGAAATCGTCACTATTTAGGGGTTAATAGAATTTTACAAGATTATAAAATTAACCACTTCGTCGGTATGACGCCAAAATTGGCGTCATGCGTGAAGTGTCCCAGAGCTGTAAAAAATGAGCATAATGGCGTCATGACGATTTCTCGATTTCACTAGTTTACAGCGATTTTGATCCACAACATTTGACTCTCATTTCCCATGTAAAATGATCTGCTGAATCCGAAAATGATGCCCAAAGTTAAGAAAGTAGAACAGTTTTTAAGATATTCTTGTTTTTTCATATTTTTCGTTACAAAAATTTTTTTTTTTCACTAAAATGTAAATATCTTTGGTTCCAGTTGACGGATTTTAATTCCTTTTTTTTAAATTAAAGGTAATTAAATTTCCAATCAATGATTTGTACAATATTTTTTAATCCAATCATTCCCTTAAACGCTATTGATGATTATATCGAAAATTTTACTTCAAATTTACAAAAATTTGAAATAAAGGCTTGATTCTGTTATTGATTGCGCTAAAATAAAATTTTTTAAGAGCTGATTCATTATTCGTCATTAAAGTCTGATCTATTACGATGAAAATGAGCGGTTATTTAACAAATTCGGTTGAAAAATATCAAAGTTATAAGCTTTTCGGGAAAAAATGCAAAATTACGATTTTAAGATATTTTCATGATTAACTTGATTTTATTGCCTGTAATGTTAATATAAAATTTTCTCACATATTAAAAGTGGCTTGTGCTTGATTTTGACCTCCTTTTATGCTCAGTTTGAGTTTTTCTAATGAGAAACCAACAAAAGTCACCCATCATCGCCTCATTTAGACTTCTTTAATGCAAATTAATCGAAATCCGCTAGAAAAAAAATTTTTACTACGATATAGTTTACCTCTGAAAAGTGGAAATTTCAATATAGAGAAAAAAATTGTTGTATTTGATTTTTGATTTATTCTTTTATTTTCGTAGCATACTGACTAAAAACAATGTAAAATGCACAAAACCTCTTTATATATACATATTTAACCATAAAATAGCGATATACTAGGTAAAAATGTGTATTGTACATCACCCCAAATAGGACATTTTGCGCAGATTGGTGTGGCAGCAACACAATGTAAGGAAATCACAAAATCTTTTTGGATATTAAAAGACACTTAAAAAACCAACAATATAAACAAATTTAACTACAAAATAATTCAAAACAATTCACGCAAGTGCTATAAATGTCAAAAGCGAAAAACTCTTTGAACTCCAGAAATTTAATTCGCTTTACGTTCAGCAAACCAATGTGCGTGCTGTCTCGTGTGTTATACATCAAGAACAAGTTACTGTGAACACAAACAGATGACAGTATTCAGTTCTGTCCAATATCGAAATGTAGATCAGAAATCGAAGGTGTTGCACAACACCCCATGTTGCACATCACCCCACAACATCCTATTAATTAAGTGAATTTGAGTGAATTTTACTTAACGTCTCAAAAGTAACACAACTCATTGATCTCAGATTTACTAATCGTTAAGTACATCTCACAAACTTCTAGTTAAATGTACCGTTTGTTTAGTCTGTCGAAGATCGACAAAAATGTTTTGTAATTGTTACTTAGCTCGTAGTGACATCCACTAAAATATTTTCTAAGTGACTGTAAAGAAAACAAAGATTATAATGTAAAGCAGAAGCAAAAATACTGAAAATAGGCGAAAAAATCAAATTTACACATTTTTACTGAAATGCTTATAACTTTGGTATTTTTCAACCGAATTTGTTAAATAACCGCTAATTTTCATCGTAATAGATCACACTTCAATGACCAATAATGAATCAGCTCTTAAAAAATTTTATTTTAGCGCAATCAATAATAGAATCCAGTCTTTATTCCAAATTTTTGTAAATTTGAAGTAAAATTTTCGATATAATCATCAATAGCGTTTAAGGGAATGTTTGGATTAAAAAATATTGTACAAATGGTTGATTGAAAATTTGGTAACCTTTAATTTAAAAAAAAATGAATAAAAATCCGTCTACTGGAACCGAAGATATTTACATTTTAGTGAAAAAAAAATTTTTCGTAACGAAAAATATGAAAAAACAAGAATATCTTAAAAACTGTTCTACTTTCTTAACTTTGGGCTTCATTTTCGGATTCAGCGGATCATTTTACATGGGAAATGAGAGTCAAATGTTGTGGATCAAAAAATTTTTGAAAATTTGTAATCTAGTGTTATTAATGTCTGTTGTGATTTTTTATGTTTGTAAACATAGTATTCTTATATTTTAAGATTCGGTGATTAGGAATAAAATACTAAAAATTCAATTTTTTAAGGTCTTTATTGTTTTTTAGCAAGTTGCATATAGACGATTTTCAATAATTTTCGCGAATGGCATCATATGTTTCTTCAGTTATTGTCCTTGATTTTCAGTTTATTTTTTTTTAAAAACTTATTTTTGGCAACAAATATGTTGTCTCAGGATGACCCAGCGGGGGTCATTTGTATGTGGGGGGGGCTACTTGCACCAACGTAAAAATTAAAATCAAAAAATTAAAAACTTCTTTTTGTCAATCGGGGGAAGGGGCAACGGAAGAATTTCTATGTGGGGGTAGGTAATGCTGGACGCTATATTTGCTGACAGAATAGGTTTTTAATTTTTTAATTTTAATTTTCACGTGGATGCAAGTCCCCCTACCCACATAAAAATGACCCCCGGTGGGTCATCCTGAGACAACATATTTGTTGTCAAAAATAAGTTTTTAATATTTTGATTTTAATTTTCACGTGGGTGCAAGTCACCCCCCGCATAAAAATGACCCGCAGCGGATCATCCTAAGACGACATATTTGTTGTCAAAAATAAGTTTTTTTACTTTTTGATTTTAATTTTCACGTGGGTACAAGTCCCCCTACCACATAAAAATGACCCCCGGTGGGTCATCCTGAGACAACATATTTGTTGTCAAAAATAAGTTTTTAATTTTTTAATTTTAATTTTCACCTGGGTGCAAGTCACCCCCCCGCATAAAAATGACCCCCAGCGGATCATCCTAAAACGACATATTTGTTGTCAAAAATAAGCTTTTTTACTTTTTTGATTTTAATTTTTACGTGGGTGCAAGTCTTTTTACCCACATAAAAATGACACCCGGTGGGTCATACTAAAACAGGATATTTGTTGACAAAAATAAGTTTAAAATTTTTTTATTTGAATTTTCACATGGGTGCAAGTAGCCCCCCCCCACATACAAATGACCCCCGCTGGGTCATCCTGAGACAACATATTTGTTGCCAAAAATAAGTTTTTAAAAAAAAATAAACTGAAAATCAAGGACAATAACTGAAGAAACATATGATGCCATTCGCGAAAATTATTGAAAATCGTCTATATGCAACTTGCTAAAAAACAATAAAGACCTTAAAAAATTGAATTTTTAGTATTTTATTCCTAATCACCAAATCTTAAAATATAAGAATACTATGTTTACAAACATAAAAAATCACAACAGACATTAATAATCGAGGAATAGTCATGACGCCATTATGCTTATTTTTTACAGCTCTGGGACACTTCACGAATGACGCCAATTTTGGCGTCATACCGACGAAGTGGTTAATTTTATAATCTTGTAAAATTCTATTAACCCCTAAATAGTGACGATTTCAAATTATAAACAATGATCATAATGATCTCAAAGGCAAACTGACATTTCACAAAAAATTTGAAAATCGAATTTGCGTTTTCGTTTTCGTTTTCGTTTTTAAAATTACGTAATAAGGGCCCTGTCCATACCTAATAGAAGTTTTATATTTTAAATAAAATTTATTGTTGAAATAGTGGAAAAAAATTTGAAACTTTTTTTTTTATAATAACCTTATTTATTTATTTATTTATTTATGTACACAAATCTCCGCAGTACAATTAGACCATAAATGGGTGACTAAATAATAATTAATTTGAACATTATTTGGTTTCATTTCTCGATATGTACGCTTCAACGGTTGACAAAAATGTAGATTTCGAGGAAAAGAATTTTTCGAAGTCGGGTTTAAACGCGGCTAACATTTCATTAACGTTCCTACACGCAAAATAGATTGAAGCAACATCGCCAATTGAGTTTCGAGAAGGTTTTAAATAGAAAGTTAAAAATTTCTAGAATCCGTTCTTGTAACTCTAAATGGTATCTGAAATAGCAGTTTGGGTGCATGATTTTGAACGGATAGTATTTTGAATAAAAATAATATTGTATGAAGTATACTTGTTTCCGCAAGTGTATGTAAATGAAAACGTTGACATAAATCTTGATAATTGGATCTTCTTTGTGGGTAGACTCCATCTGCCCTAAAGGCTAAATATTTTAAGAACCTTTTCTGGATTTTTTTCTAATTCTTGGTTATCTTTGTCAAAATAAGGATTCTAGGCAATTGAAGCATAATGTAATTTCGGTAAAATCAATGTGTTGTATAATGTAATCAAAGTCAAAGCATTGTGAAAATTTTTTGCTGATCTGAAGAGGAAGCCTAAAGCCTTTGAGGCTGATGCAGTCACCCTAGTGATTTGAAATAATAATCGATCATCGGATTCAATTTCAGATTGAATATGCTCATAAATATCGTTAATATATATGTTGAACAATGGTGATCCAAGTGAGGATACTTGTGGGACACCTGTTACAGGTATAAAAGGTTTTGATAAAAACTTGCCAACCGATACTTGGTGTGATCTTTTAGTTAGATAGTTACTCAACAATATCCTTAAATTGTCTGGTAATGTCAAAGCCTCAACTTTCTGGCACAATAAATCATGGTTAATTGTGTCAAACGCTTTCAAAAAAATTGAGAAAAATCACATCGACTTTCAAACCACGTTGCAGCGCATCAATTATATATTGGTATAATATATATTATTTATTATATAAAACACTGAATTTAAATAATATTAATAATCGTGACTCTCTTCTTATTACTATTAATAACCTTTTTTTAACAAATCATAACTAAAATTAATGAGTGGCTCCTATTGGTTACAGTAAAGAGAAACAGTAATTAAGACTAATGGCGGATATCTGCAAAACATCATAATTATCGCTTCAATCTGTCGAGCCTTTCCTAGAATCTTTACAAATTTGAATACCTCTAAGTTGTCTCTAAACTCTTTTTAGTCGCGTCTAAACTAGTATTGCAAGGGATGAACATAAATTGAACTTTTATTTTGACAGTCATTAGTTTTACAATTTAAGACACGCATTTAATGGAGGTACGTTACTAGGAAGTGTCGCTAAGGGTTAGGTATTTACGGTCACTTTTGTAAAGTTTTAAAAGCCTGAGACTATAACCTTAATCTCGTAATTTAAAGTTTTTGAAAATGAGAAAACTAACAATCTGATTATGCTAAATTTATAACTGAACAATATTGATGTTATAATTGAAAGATAATAATTCCTTAATGTGTGTCAATCGCATTGTTTCAACCAAATCAAACTTTGAGAACTCGATAATTCTTTCTAATATGGTCTACCTTAGAATATTGTTCTTTTATATGATTACCGTATACTGGTGTTCAGAATCGTTTTTTACGTTTTATGGCTAAGCAACTGAGAATAGATTTCGATTAATATACGCATAATTATAGTCTCTTAAGGACACAATATAAGATACCTAAAATTGAAAAACGTTCTACATTCCCTTACGTTCTGTTCTTATTTAAAATAATTAATGGTGTCATGCTTTGGCCTACTATGTCTTTTCCTCTGTCCTCTTTTTTACTCTAATAGAGTTTACGCGAAGCGCATTACTATTTTATGTCAAAACATTTAAAACTAATTATAAAAAAGCTTAGTTTTTAACAGGATTAGTATCGATAGCAATAAATACTGTTTTAATTAAAAAATTTTTTAATGATAATCTAACTTCTTTCTTTCTTGGTTTGCGAAATTTTTTGTATGAATGGAATATGTAGAATAAGTATTACAATTTGTTATTTGGATGCGGCACACTATATTTGTAATTTTAGGAAAAGTAAGTTGATTGATAATATTTGAGAAAATGACTTTTGATCTATAGGAGCAAATTGTGAAGGTTTTTTTAATAACATAAAAAACACTACCACATTTCTTATCAAGAGTTTATTCACGACGTTTCGTCAACATTTCGTTAACCTCTTCAGGCTGTAAAAACACAATGAATTTTTTTAAAATAATTTTTAACACAAACAACACAAATTTTTCTTCCTACTTTTTGTTAATAAAAAAGTTCTTTATCTCAAAACGGAAGTCACAGTTTTTTAAAGAAATAAATAAGTACATAAAATTAACAACACGAAATTGTGATTTTGTCGAATTGTAAATTTTTTTTTTACATCCGTTCATGTCCAAAGCAAAGGACAAACTGTTAATCGAAGTAAATGTGTACGTAGAAATTCTGATTATAATAACATTAGGGAAACAAAACAAACAATTAACATGTAATTAGCAAGTAAATTAATATTGATATTTAAGAAATCGAAAAATTTTCCGCAGAAGTAGTTTATAGGTTTTATTCAAATTATTAAAATTTTCTTTTTTATTTATGCTATTAGAGTCATAAATAATAAATATCATTTCGGAAAGAGTGCGTTTCCTCCAATCGCGTTCTACATCTACAATTTTAACATTATCAAAAGCGAATTCGTGATTATTGCTGATACAATGTGAATTAATAACGCAGTTTACATTTATATTTCAACCTTAGGAATGGAACAAATATTTTATTTTTTTAAATTATGTTTACATTTAGAGTAAAATTTATTATTTTTGTAAGGGATAACAATCTTTGGTTGTTGTGCGTACAACATTTTTTTCAAATTAGTTTGTTCAGTGTTATTATTTTTCTTTTGAATCTAAAAAAATTAAGTCTCTCAGTAATACAGTCATTAAGGGGGGGGGGGGGGTAAGGGATAAAATTCGAAAAATTTTTTTATTTGCTTATTTCGTTGTAAATCATTGTCAAGAATACCGTGTCAAAATTTCAAGTCGATCGGAGCAAAACTCTTAAAGTTACAGCCGTTTTAGAATAGCAGAGAAAAACGACAAATGCACGCTAATCCCCAAGCGCTCAAAACTATTATGCGTTTTTCTCGAAATCAATTCTTAAAAGTCGGTGCCAATCCTCACTCGAAAACTACTAAACCGATTGTCTTGAAAATTGGCACACGTTTTCTTTATGAAAAAGACCTCCCCCCCCCCCCCCGTTGTTGTTTTTTTTTACCTTAAGGTAGTTTTCCACTAAGAAAATGGCGGATTTTTCCGGCCAAAAATGCTGTTTTTACGTTTTTTTGCCGCCAAAACTACAAAAATGAAAAAACAAAATTATACTGCTCCGGGGGGGGGGGGGGCGAGTTTACGATATACTTTAACTAAAAAACTCGACTTTTTTGATGTTAGACGTTCCTGCGCCAAATGAGGATTGGCACCGCACAGCTACCTTCAAAAAAGACGTCTTGAAAAATTCTCTCTCAGCGGCTGAGTTTATAATATTAAATGATGAAAATTTTTTCAAACATAATTTAAACAATGTAAAACAATATGCAATTAATTTTATTAAAGTCGCTTTAGCCGTTTTTCTGAAAAAAATTCACAAAAAAAAGGTTTTTTTTTTGGCATTATCCCTTACCCCCCCCCCCCCCCTTAACAAACTTTACAGGATAATTATTATTGATTAATAATCTCCTAGAGATTTCAATATTTTTTTTATGAAAACTCTTATGCGAAAGTGAGATCGCTCTATCTATGAGATTAAAAACAATATTATTTTTTTGATTAATAGGATGATTCAATAAAAAATTCAACATTTTACCAGAAGAAGTTGGTTTTTTAATACCAATCGGTAATAGGTCTATTATTTTTTCTTTTTAGTGTCAAATCAAGAAAACTTATTTTATTGTTTATTTCCATTTCATAAGTCACAAATATAAAATTAACAAACAAAAATGCACAAAATAATAATTAAATAAAATTTATCGAGATAAAATTAAATTGTTACATATTGTAACTTGTCGAACAGTGCAAATACTAGTCCAGACGACACAAGCATTTTGTCAAGAGTAAATGGAGATTTTTTTTAAATTTATAGTGGAACTAATAATCGTAGTCAGTGAACTTTAACGTAAACAAAACAAAGATAGATTTAGTAAGAGAGGTTCAATCACAATTTCAATCGATTGATTAATGGAAAATAAATTTTGTTCAAGTATAAAATATCTTTTTATTTATTAACACTAAAACCGTGATTTTTTATATGCAAAATTTTGGAAAAAAACACATTTTTTATAATTTGTTTCACGATCTATAATTTGAGCGTTATTTCAATCGAATTCGTGATTGTATTCAGATTGATGTGTACTAAAAACAGGATCATTTTTTTACAATTTGATTTATGTTCGTTCGTACATTTTCTTAATGTATGTACGTTTAGTTATTTGTTTGTTGATAAAGTTCAAAAGATAGTCATTCTTAGTAAGAATTTGTTTCACTTTTACTAGATAACTTCTGTGGAAAGAGTGGTCAGAGAGCAGGATAACTCTGTTAACTAAATTATAAACAACAGTAATCTTTTGTTGTATTGGATGATTTGACAAGTGATTGATAAGTCTTCTTAAAGAAATGGGTTTTTGATACCACTTATTAATGATTTTATTGTCTTTTATTTTTAATGTGACATCCAGAAAATTTATTCGTTTATCATTCTGTAGTTCGTGAGTAAATTTTAAATGTTTATTAAATGCATTGCATATGTTAATGATCAAATCAACATGATCTTTGTGTATGCTTAAAATTATGTCATCAACATATCTGTGATAAAAAAGTGAAGAGCAGTTATATTTTGTTTTTAATGATTGTAAACAGTCACTTTAATCATAACAATATTGTCAAAAATTGGTGATATGGGTGAGCCCATAGGAGTATCATCAATCTGTTGGTAATATTTGTCATTGAACACAAAGAACGTATTTTTAACAACAAAAAAAGTTGAGCATTTCACAATATCAGCAAACGGAATTTTACAATTCATAATAAAGTTTATTCTACGTTTCAAACTTTGTATTACTAAGTTTAAAGGAATATTTGTAAAAAGCGAAGTACCGTCGAGAGAGATCAATATATAATCGTCTGGAATACTAAGATTATATAGTTTTTTATTAAGTTCAAAACTGTTATTTACATGTAATTTTGGTAGCTGAATATTTTGTTTTAGATCGTTATATAGAATTTTTGCTAACAAACATGTTGGACTACTTACAAATGAAATAATCGGCCCAAAAAGAGCGTCTTTTTAATGAACTTTTAGAAGTCCATAACATTTAGCTAAAACTGTGTCGGTTAAAGTTAATTTATTATGATGATATTTTCGATATAAAAAATCCTTGTCATTTAAGGGGGTCTTCTACTCTCGGGGTTTCAAAAAAAAAAAAAAAATTTCTATTTTATTTCAATCTATATGTATCTCATAAGTTACAACAATCAAGTTATACACCATGTGTTAACTTAAAACTCGTTTCACCGAAAGTAGTGTTTTTAAGCTGATGATTCACGCTTTTTATAGTTAAAATGGTCCGATTTTAATTTTTTTTTAAATTACTCAGAAATGATGCAGCTATTTTTCTCCGTATACGATTTTTGAATTTTTTTTTCGTTTTTTTTTATAGCCCCTTAAAGTCAAAAAAAAAAGAAAAAAATGAAAATTTTTGCGAATTTTCGCATAATTTTGACAAATTAAAAAATAAAAAAAATCTGACACGGGAAAAATAGTCAACGCAACTATACACATGAAAAAAATTCGTTTTTTGATTTTGGATTGTCCCAGTGCCAAACCGTGACTCAAGCGGGACCTCTGTATTTCTGAAACGCGTTTACGCAAGGGCGTTTCAAGATCAACACCATTTTTATTTTTCATCATGAATAAGAAAATTTCAAAGTTAAAGGATGTATCTTGAAAATAAAAAAAAATTTGTCAAAAAATATTCAGTAGTTTCTTCACAATTAATTCCCAAAAAAACCACTGAATTTCGAGCCTGGAGAGTAGAAGACCCCCTTAAGTTTTGAAAGATTTTGCTAGTGTTAGATTGAAGTTTGCTCAATGGATTTAGTCTTGATAATTATAAGTAGAAATATCTGACAACAGGTCAGACATTTTTTGGTAGTAAACAGATTTATATTATAGTAAATCATAGTATTTCCCTTGTCAGAATTAGTCAACATTATGTCTGGATCTTCTTTTAAAAAATCAATTGTCAATTGTATTTTTTCTAGAAAAATGTTTCTCGTCAAATGAAGTTTTTGAAACTTTCTTTAAGTTAACATCTGAATTATGAGTTATATTTTCTCTAATTTTGTTTTTTGAAACATTATCAATGTCTAACCTGTAAATCGTCGATTCTGCGTTTTTAAAAATATTGACAATCTCTGTATTAGAAAAAGTTTTTGTAGAACTGTGATTGGCACCTAAGGCCACCACATCAATGACATTTTTTGGTAATTGACATTTGTTAGATTCACCACACAGTCTTTTTTATCAGAAATTTGTAAATTAGTTTCAAAATTGTAAATTAATGAATTAAATTTATTGAAATATTTATTCTTGAGATTGTTATGGATAGAATTAAAATTTTGATAAGTCAATTCAGAAAATTGTAGTCTAACATTTGTATCCAAAGATGATTGTTCAATTTGAATTTCTTTATCATTTAACTTTTTTTCACAAAATTAATATTAAAATGAGTATCTCTAATTTTTGTTTTTAAAATATCACATAAGAGTTGTTTTTTAAGATGATTAAAATAGTTATTGTAAGTTCTGCTATAATAATTTAGATGATTAAAACTCATACCAATGTTGATAATAAATTGTGGAAATATGTTGTGACTCCTGCAACTTAGTAAAAATTGTCGTCTTGACAAGGATTCAGCTAACTGTCAACGTGTAGAACTGTAGTTCTTTAAAAATGTAGAAAGATTAGTACCAAGACGTTCATCAATAAATTTGAAAAAAAACTCGATGTAGCCATTGTTAAGCCATTGTTTAATCGGAAAATGGTGAAGTGAGAACCTGCCGAGTGCCTTCTCAATTGTTAATATCTAATAAAGTTTAATATTGGTCTAGTATTATTCAAAAACGTGTCTGTTGGAGCAAACACTAACACGTCACTTACGTTTAGAATATAATCAACCAATAACCGACTGTTGATAATTCAAGTAGTTATAATAGCTCTCACGTCACCGCACCGGCGTCGCAGTAAAAGGTGAGTCTTGACGAAACGATGCTCCATACCTCATTCCTTGTTTCGAATTGCTTCTGTTCGAACAGTTGGTCTCTCCAATGCAGGCGGCGGATTGTGGATGAGTTCCTTGATTCTGAAACTATAAATTAAGTGAGAATGGCGTTTGTCTGTGATCTGGGTTTGGTTATAATTAAAAATTCTAATTTAATTATTGATCCTTTTATTGATTGTCAAAAAGTTCCAATACAATCTTTTGTAAAATAATCAAGAAGTTATTTCTAATAAAAACGTGTATTTTAAAATTATTTATGTTTAAAACATTCGAAGAAGGCAATTTATGAAAACAGAAACTGCTTAAAGCTGTGTAATATTATCGTTTCGCAAAAAGATAAATGTAATTAACACTGAGTTGAAAGTGTGTTCTGTACAGATAAATTTTACAGATTGAATGGCACTAGAGAACAAGACTCAGAAGTTTCCAGGGTCCTTATGGTTGAGGGGAAATTACACAGAGTAACGCTCGCCCATATTAAACGGCTTTCATCAGCAAAGTTGGAACAATTTATCAGACTTAGGGTAAGGTATGACTAATTAGTTACCTCACCTCATCATTATACTGCCCCGTTGCCAGCGTTCTATCTCCGTTATCCGACCACGATTATTTCTAGTCGAACAATTTCTTGAAATAGAGGTGACAATATTTCTTTAACAGCTTCAATAACTTCTCCAACGAAACTTCTCTTAGCACTTTACGGTTACAGAAGATCATTTTGAGACGACCATAAAAATAGAATTGTTTCAAGTTGAAACTATTTTCCGTTTAAATCGTTTCAATTAATTTCGACTCAAGCTGTAAATTTCATGAACGTTTTATTTTAATTAACAGAAGTTAAAATCTATTCTTTCTTTTTTCATGTTAAAGACAGACTAACAACATCTTTCTGGAAACCTTATGTTTATTTTCGTAAAAAATAAAAAAATTTCAATTCTTGTATTTATGGAATTTTTAGTGGAAATTTAATGTGAGATTTATGAAAGTATATTTATCTTTGCTAATTATGATAAGAGTCCAATTAAAAAATTAAAATCCCAGTGCGTATCTTTTACTCACTTTTAATTAAATTTTTTATGTATTTTTAACATTAAAGTGGACGCCTAAATAGATGTTTTTTATAAGTATGTTAAATTTACATTCAATAAATAGGGATTGCTGATTTAGATATACAAATAATCTCAAGAGAACGTGCTTTAAAAGGGATTACTGTGTATCGTATAACGTATAATGAAGATGGGAGTAATGATGTTGCTTCATTATAATTATTTCCTAACCAGCCTTTCATAGCAGAGAGCAATATGATAACGCGTGTCGTTGCATTTATGATTTTGTACCATGACTCGGGGCTCTGCTTACATATATTATTACATACCTTCTTCTGACAGAAGCTGTTCAAAAACTATATAATATAATTTACTTTACGCACACAATGTTCAAGAACATGTTTCTAATTTTCTTAATTAAAAAGTAATCTTATCTTAGTCTAAGTACATTTTTATTGTTGTATATAGATTTAATTACAACAATTGAGATTGACAAAAACTATCAATCGTTTTATAAATTCAATAGAAAATATAAATTTTTTCTAAGCAACTGCTTCTACTTTCTTTTCTTTCTTATTGCTAGTGTAACAATTCGGGAAAGTTGTGGGCTAAGTAACAGGATCCGAAGACTTTAGTGACTATGTACTTGTGACCAGAAGTCTCGTAATTCGTAACTCGTAACTCGTAATGGACACGAGAGGAATACTCATACGAGCCTGAATTCAATTCAATGCATAGCAAATGTATAGCAGTGGGCCTGGCAGTAACGCGTTTTGGAGAGATAAAAGTGCAAATAAAATTTGTAGCGTGGACTGGTTTACCGAGCAAGAGCCCTTAATAATGCATCTTTATTGCAGTCCGGCGCTTCTCCACCTTTTCCTAAGTAACCTTGGGCTTCACGTTTACACGGCATCGGGCACTATGCGCGTGAAAAAAGTACACAGAGAAAGACATGAGCTTTGCATTTTTTAGAATGATTATTTCGATTTTCCATTTCCTTTATAGTTCCACATACACACTCTACGATCACATAAATGTACAGTGTATTTCTGAACAAGATTGCTTCAACCATTTTATTCTTGAATTATTGAATGCTTTTTCAATTCATATTTAAGAAGAACTTCTTATTTCACGGAAAGAAAAGTTTGTTAAAATTATCTTAAACAGTGTGAAGGTTTTCGAAATTTCTATAGATATTTCTTCATTTTTCGTTTGATTAAAAAACTTCGAAAATTTTTAGAAAAAATAAATTTAAAGTATCTATTGTTATATTTCGTTGGGGTTTCTTAAAAATTCAAGATAGCAGCCTAAATATGTTGCTTGCAGTCCGTCAAATAAAAGTGTTTAAAATGTTTAAAGTTATAAGGAAAATCTCTCGTAAGATTTAAATGGGTGGTTTATAGCTTTTGGTAAGCATTATAAAACAATGCTTAATCTGTCTGTTGTGACAGGTCTAGGTTTTAATGACTGATGATTTATCGCTTAAGTACGGTGCCTTAGTAAACTGAAGTTTCTTCCCTTCAAGCTAAAATCTCTAAAGATTACAGTTTAAAATATATTGCTAATAAAACGATAAACTTAAATGTTTAGAATTTTGAATACACGACGACACTTGATTTAAGCGAAAATATTGCCAAAACAAGATTGTAAGAAGCTAACAAAATAAATCCATGATCGGTTTACAAATGAACGTTCCAAATAGACATTTTGAAATTCAAACTGAAAATAATAAATCAAGTTGAGGGTCTCAACAGTGTCATAAAATCTTTAATAGAGTTAAAAATTTCTATTAAGGTGGGTTTTCCCCTGTTTCGCAACCATGCCTGCTCTCTTTCTCTCTGTACAGGCTGGACCTTGAATCGTTGGTGGGAGCTCTCCCTCCCTTTTGTCAGATAGCTAGGGCCTAATGTGATAATGCAGTTGAGTTCAGTTCCGTTTTGGCCTTCTTACAGTGCACATCGGGCGGTCTTTCGAATGGATTTCACGCAGGATTCATTACTGGTTCTCTGTTTTGTCTTTATAACGGGTGAATAAATGTGACGTATTCTCAGGTGGTAATAAAAATAAAGTATTCTCCGTGAAAATAAAAGTGCTGTAAGTTTTACGTGAAATACCAAAAAACATTTCTAAAAAGAAAGAATCATGTATATTTTAGTAGTTCATAGTCATCACAAAAATGGCTAACAAGAGGTTTTGGTAAACCCCTTAGAACAAATTTATATTAATATTTTGAAAATTCAAAATTTCTGATTTAACAAGGTGGTAGGGTTAAAAAAATTTTCGCGTTAGCTTGAATCTTGTAACTCTGGGGTTTTTGGGGTCGCTAAATAAGTATCTGAATTTGGACTTTCAAAACTTAAATTGGCGGATACAATATGGTTCCAAAACTAAAAAAAATTTCTGATTAGCTTGAAACTTGTAACTCAGGGGGGTTTTGGAGTCGCTAAAAAAGAAAATAAAGAATACGATGTTGTAAATTACGATAAATAACACTGTGTAACAGTGAAAAGTTACTTTTAATCGGGCCTAACCTAAGTTGTTCTTCATGAAAAATGAAAAAAATGGTGTATCATAAATTCCCACACCCCACCCCCAAAATTTTATTTTAGAGCTGAATAACCGTTATTCTGCAGTTTATGTGTAAAGTATACTGTTATTTTGTCAATTTTAGTCCGATTTCAAATTTTTTTATTTTATTTCAAAGCTGTAAAACAAGATTTTCTATAGCTAATACAAGATTTGTGTTTTAAATCAAATTTACAGTGAAAAAAATAAAAAATTTGAAAATTAAATTTTTTTTTAATCTTTTCAACTTTGGCAATGATTTACGCTCCCATTTTGTTAGAATATTTTTCTGTGCAGAGGTATTTAAATTATGTTTAATTCTTCGTCAAATAAGCGTTTTTTTCAAATTAAATTGGTTACCACAGTTATTAAAACTTAAAAATTGCACATTTTTGAAATTTTTTACTTTCTACAGTAAATTTCTACAGTAAATTTTATTTAAAAGTTAAAACACAAATCCTCTGTTCGGTATAAAAAGCCTTGTTTTTTCATCTTTAAAATAAAATAAAAAATTTTTTAATCGGACTAAAAATTACGAAGTAACAGTATATTTTATACAAAAACTGCAGAAAAATGATTTTTTAGCCCCAAATTAAATTTTGGGGGTAGGGGGTAGGGGGATTTAATAGATACCATTTTTTGTAGTTTTTCATGACGAATAGCTTAGACTGCGTCCGATTTAAAGTACATTTTTTTATTGTCAAGAAGGAAGTTTTATTTTATTTAATTTAACAAAAAGGGCTTTTGTTTAACGAATTAAATTTAATTCAAAGGTACAAAAATATAACGGAAAAGTGTATTCTTAATTTTTTAATTCTGAATAATCCTTCAACTTATAAGCATCAAAATAATTTTTGTAGATTAATCGATTTCTTCTAAATAAAGGATACAATCTTTTCACATATTTAATTGATAGGTGACTAAATACCTGGAAAATAAACAAAGACAATTAAAGCAGAAAATGAGACAAAAAGTAGAAATTTAAAAAATTTAAATGGAAAACGAAAAAAACTACTAACACTAACAATGTTTTAGTATTTTAAAAAAGGTATAGTGAAAAGAGGACTTACTTAAAACTAAAACAAAAATAGAAAGTGAAAAATAATGAAAAATTAGTAACAGAAGCATGAAAAAAATACTAAAAAGTTGGAAAATAATCAGAAATGAAAAAAGGTTCTCAAAAAATTATATGTTTTAAAAAAAATAATTACTGAAAGTTAGAGAAAAAGACTTGAAAATGACATTAATATACAATGAAGTTAAAAGTAAATAAGAACTGAAGAAAAATAATTAAAATACTTCAACCAGAAAGGGAAATGATGCAAAAAATACTTCAAAGTAAAGAAAGATTATTAAAATGTTCAAGAGTTACTAAAAATAAAAAAGAATAGTTTAGAAATTGAAAAACTATTTAAAAACAATAAATGTATTATAATTTTGAAAAATATTGAAATTAAAAACATATAACTTAAAGTTAAAGACAAATATTTTTAGAGGGATAACTTCCATAATAATTAAATTCAAAAGTGCGAAAAACAAACAATACTTATATTGAATGTCAAAACGGAATATTATCTATCAAAGATTTAACTGGTTTAATTAGATAGAGTGCGCAAATGCAGGAAAGTAAATATTTGATTCGAATATTAATACAGAGTTATTAGATTTTAATAAAGTTAAAATACCATTAATTTCAATTTAGGTTTGAGATTATTACCGCTTGCAATTTTAAGTCAATAATTCATCAGCTTTAAGTAATAATTTCATGCGTTTGAAAGTTAATGTCTGAAATTATTTTCTTCGTTTCCAGTATTTCAAAACAAAATAATACAGCGTGTTAACAGATTTTTATATCATGATGAAAATTTAATAAAATGTTGAATTAAACTTATATTATCGTTTAGAATCTGCTTAAGTTATATCAAGTGAAGTTTAGGTAGATTAAAATGGGGATTAAATTTATTTCACGGTTCAATCGAACTAGAAATAATTAATATACTTATAAATGAAAATTCAAACATAAAGAAGATATGATGGAAATTAATTGGGTTAAAGCAAATAGAAAACAAAATGGTTTTACTTTGGAAAATAACAACGTCTAATCTTGAGATCCTTTTATTTTTGGAACATCCTCAAAATTATCAGAAGAGTTCCTAACAAACTGTTTAAATCTGTAGCTGGAAATTTTTTTTTTTAAATTTTAAATTTCAAAAACCAATATTGAAACTCCGCATTTTAATTTCTAAATCATAAATTCCACATACTGAATTGCATATTGAGGATTCCACACCCTATATTCCAGATTCCACAATCCGGATTCAGAATTCTGCTTACGCTGTAATTTTCACATTGTAGTCTTAGAATAACTGTGATAATTATATTTTGATTCACGAAAAATAATTTTTTAATTTTCTATTTCAATTATGCAATTTAGGATATGAAAACTAGAATCGGGTATTTAGAATGTAGAATGTGGGAAGTATTATGTAAAATATAGATAATAAAAAATTGATGATGGAACTCGTAATTTAGAAGAAGAATCCAGAATGTGGAACCTGGAATGTCAAATTTTGAATGTGGAAAAATTGAATGTGCATGTAAAAACAAAAATGTAGAATCAGTTTTTACTTTTTTTTTTAAATGATATTACGTTAGTTTTTTTAAATTACGATAAATGCTACGAATAAAGTGTAAAAAATAAAAAAAAACGTGTGTGAAATGTATGAACATGGTAAAAGTTGAATTATAGTGTACTGACGTGGTGATAATTATTTGGAGAAGAAAAATGTTTTGATTACGTAGAGGTTAGTATCAAGAGTGTAAAATAATTATTTAATCAAAAACTATAATAATAATTAATTGTTTGTAACATTTTTAAGAAACTAAAAGTTTTTATAATGTTTTTTATTGCAATAAAGTTAAAAATTTATTAATAAAATAATCAAGAACAGATATTTACATATTTTCAATGGTAACATTTTAGTGTTGGTTAGAGTAGTAAATAAAAAGTAGCAAATTAAAAAAATTAATCAAGTGCATGTGATGGATTAGACGTCACTGGTGTAACAAAAATTTGTCTGTAACTTTTCTCTTAAAATATTGAATATTTTATCTCGCACCTTGGTAGAATTACTTAAAATACCATTAGGAAGGTCTCACTGATCCAAATTTGTTTGAATTTTGACTCGAAATTAATTTTTAAAAAATTTGAGATTTTGTCGAAAATTTTTCAAAATCAATTTTGCGCAAAAATTTAAACAATCTCGGGTCTAAGCGACCTTCTTAATGACATTTTAAGTAATTCTACTAAGTTTCGTGATAAAATATTTAATATTTTAAGAGGAAAGTTACGAACAAATTTTGCTTATATCAGTGAAGTCATAATCCATCACATGCCCTTAATTTATTTTAAGAAATGTAAAATTTCTAATTTTCAAACTGGAATTATTTGTCAAATTTTAGTCAATTATATATCTCATCGAGTGTAAAATTTTGAAAATATTGCGATAATTTTGAAAACAATTACTTTTGCAAAAATCATATTTGTTTAAATGTTTAATAAAATAATTTACAAATTAAGATTCAAGGTGCATGATTTGAAAAAAGACCATACATTATGTAGTATTTCAATATTTTAATAGTGTAGTAAAGTGTAGTTGACAAAAATTATTATTAAAAATATTAATTATTTCATTTTTGGAAATATTTAGTTTGATCTGGGTATTTGACAAAGATGGTTGAAGGGAAGTAATATTAGTGTTGTGAGTGTTGTGCATCATTGAAAATAAGAAAAAACAAGAGGATGAAAAAGACGGAAAAGACGAAGAGAAAGAGAAAGATGGGGAAGAAGCTACATATATTTGACAGGTATTGACAGATTATTGATTTTTATAAATCAGTTCAGTTTATTTAAAATTAAAATGCTATATGTTCCCAAACAAAATATAAAATTTTATCGAATTTTTTTTAGTAACAAAGTAAAAATAAATGCTCACCATGTCACCATACCTTTAGTTTTTTCCTAATTGTGCAATTTTTATCAACAAAACATCTTACGAGATGAAGAAACTTAAAATTATTACGTTTAAGAAGGTTCTCACCGTCTACATAACCTCAAACTATGAAGTCTTTTTCATTTTAAATAAAAATATTATTAAAATTAGTTTTACCAAATTTTAAAAGATTCAATTGTACATTTTCTAGAAAAAATTAGGTTTAGTAAAAATTTGTTGTCAAAGAATAATTATTAAACATTTTTAATTTTTTCTTTAATTTTAATGAACAACTGCAATTTTCATCTAATTCTACTAAAAATAGCTCATATTTTTTTTTTAAATTTTCAACAATGTCGTTTGCAACATTTTTTTAAACAAAAGTTGGTTGAAAAAATACGTAAAGAATAAAAAGTTCTTTAATAACTTTTAAACAAAATATGATTTAGCAAAACTCGAAAAATAAAATTGTACAGAATGTTTGAATTAAAATAAACTAGTGTTTGTCATAATTAGATGAAAAGTGCAGTTCTTCATTGAATTTAGAGAAAAAACACAAAATGTTAAATAATAATTATTATTTGACAAAAAATTTTTGCTAAACCTAATTTTTTCGGAAAAAAAAAGAAAAAATAAATTTGATAATTTTTTACTTTTCCTGTTCAAAAATAAAATAAAAAAAGGTGCACTTATCTCTAACTTGACAAAGAATTTTTAATGTAAGATAAACAATAATAGATTAAACAATTATTTGCAAATTTCTAATACTTTCTTGTGATTAGTTGTTCTGCTTATAAAAGTTTGCACAACTAAAAAAAACTACAAGCTTCAAGCATAATGTTTAATATATTAAAAAATTAACGACAATAAGTTATAACAATTGTGAATATAATATTTTCTAGTTTTTTTTTTAATCCGTTGCTCTGCTCATTAAACTTTACATAATTAGAAAAAAGCAGAAGACTCATTTATTTTACATTATTAATAATAAATTGTCTGAACAATTGTAATTATGATCACTTCCATATATATTCAGTAGGGTGGTTAAAAAAACAAAAGTCAGAAAAGTTATACTCCTATTTTTTATTTTAAAATTGGACAATATTTAGAGGTTGCATTTGAATTTTCTATGGGTAAAGAATTCTTGAAAAATATCACGATTCTTAAATAAGATACATTTAATCCTGAACGGATTTTGAAAGATTTTCAAAATGGTTGCCGCTACGCTATGTTGAAAATCTTAGTTGCGTTTTTTTCAAAAATTAATATCTCCGAAACTTTTTTATGAATTTTAATAAAATTTACAGACAATATAGTTAAAAATATGTAGTTTAATTTTATTTTAAGATCAAAAAAAAATTTCCAATTGACCAAAAAAAAGTAAAAAAAAAAGTTTTGATTTAATTTTGAGTCATTTTGTACCAAAAGTTGAGACTTCTGTTTGCAATAAAAATATTCCCTGTATTTTTGCCTTTATTTAAAAAAAAACTCTTGGAGACTTCAATAGTTCTCGAGATATTGCATTTTTTGAGGACCAGTGCAAAGCTTTAGCAGTAGCGCTGCGCTACGTAGCACTGTGGGGCAAAAAAAGCGTCCGTGGACAAATTAACATAGAGCCCAAAAATATGAACCGATTTAGATGTTTTTTGTTTAATTAAAGGTAATAAAATTCTACATAACACCTCTGATTTTGTTTTTTGAAAAACAGTTGTTTTCATTTGTTTATTGTTATAAATGAAAGGAAAGAAAGTTTCCAATTTAAACCAGTTTAATTTTTCATGAAACGCAAAATTTACATTACGAATGACGAAAAATGTTGAAGTAATCATCAAAGAACAAATTCTAATATTGAGTTAATTGTTTAAAAAATCTTTGTATTTGTTATAAACAAATTAGGAGAAGAAAAATATTTTTATGATGAACTTGATATTCATCAATCTAAATCTATCTATTACTCCATATTTATATCTAATTAGTGATTAAAATTACAAAAATTATTATAAACAAATTATTTTGTTTTATTATAAAAAAAAATTTTAAAAATAATTTTACTGGTCCAATTCCTTATCATGAAATTACTGATTGTTGAAAAAAGCATAATTAAATTTCTTTTGAACATTTAAATTGCTTAAACAATCAGTAATTAACAAATCCATAGCATCATAATTTTTAGTCGTACAGGCTTCTTTCTTTTTGTTTAATACCTTAAATTTGAACTAGTTTTTTTCAAATTTTAAAGAAAACTTAATAACTATTAATAATTAGTATTTTTATTAATTTTTTAAACAATTTTACTGGACCAGTTCTTTACAGATGAACAGTTAATTAGTGATTATTTAAACAATACTAATGTTGAGAAAAATTAAATTATTCTTTCTACAACTATTTTTAGTAACAATATTGTACATTGCATTTAAAATTGCATTAAGTTCGAAGTAAAGAATTGGCGAAGTAAAATTGTTGATAAAATTATTAATAACAATACTAATTATTCATAATTAATAAATTTTCTTTAAAATTGGAAAAATAGATCAAATTTAAGAAGATAAGCAAAAAGAACAAAGCCTGTACGACTAAAAATAATGATGCTATGGATTTGTTAATTACTGATTGTTTAAACAATTTAAATGTTCAAAAGAAATTAAATTATGCTTTTTTCAACAATTTGTAGAAATAATATTGTACATTTTGTATAAATTTTCAGTAATTTCATGTTAAGGAATTAGACCAGTAAAATTTTTTATAAAATTTTTTATAAATAAACAAAATAATTTGTTTATAATAATTTTTGTAACTTCAATCACTAATTAGTTATAAATATTGAGTAATAGATTTAGATTGATAAATATCAGGTAAATGATAAAAATATTTTTTTTACACTAATTAATTTGTTTATAACAAATACAAATATGTTTTAAACAATTAACTCACTATTAGAATTTATTCTATAATGATTACTTCAACATTTTTCTTCATTCGTAATTTAAATTTTGCGCTTCATGAAAAATTAAACTAGCTTAAATTGGAAACTTTTTTTCTTTTCATTTTTAACAATAAATATTAACAAATGAAAACAACTATTTTTCAAAAAACAAAATCAGAGGTGTTATGCAGAATTTTATTACCTTTAAATAAAAAAAACCTTCTAAATCGGTTCATATTTGTGTGCTACGTAGCGCAGCGCTACTGCTAAAGCTTTGCACTGGTCTACAAAAAATGCAATACATATCTCGAGAAGACTCCAAAATTTTTTTAAATAAAGGTAAAAATACAGGGAATATTTTCACCGCAAACAGAAGTCTCATCTTTTAGTCCAAAATGACTAAAAATTAAATCAAAAAATTTTTTTGACTTTTTTTTGTCAAAGTTTGTAAATTTTTTTTTGGTCTTAAAATAAAATTAAACTACATATTTTTAACTATATTTTCTGTAAATTTTATTAAAATTCATAAAAAAGTTTCGGAGATATTAATTTTTGAAAAAAGCGCAACTAAGATTTTCAACATAGCCTAGCGGCCGCCATTTTGAAAAATTTTCAAAATCTTTTTAGGACTAAATGTAACTTATATGTATAAGACTATTAATTCCCACGATTTCAAAGAAATCGGAGGACCGCAAATCGTGATATTTTTGAAGAATTCTTACCTTTATACTAATAGCCGTTCCACTTTAAATACATTTTTAATAATTTTTACATTTTTAATATATACATTTTTAATAATCAATTGATATTAAAATATATTATAATTATATTATAATTTTTTTGCAATATATTACAGTGTTATTATATTTTTTTATTATAATATGTATAATATGTTACTTTAAAAAATAAAAAATATAAAATATGAGATAATATATATATTCTAGTATATATAATATATATATTTAATTAATATACATTTACATTCATATAATCAATAATAAATTAAATCAGGTAAGTCAAAAAAATTATTCTTTCCTTAGAAAAATACTTTCTTGTGATTACTTTAAAATAATTATTGTATATTAGTAAAAAATCATGCATATGAAATTTGATAGTGATAATATTTTTTATAAAATAAAAAGTTAATAAAGAATTATTCCATACCTGTTAAATATATGTAGCTTCTTCTTTTTCTTTTTCTTCTTTCTCTTCTTGTTCTTCCTCTTGTTTTTTCCTATTTTCACTGATGCACAACACTGAGATTAACCATCTTCGTCAAATTCTCAGAGCGAACTGAACATTTTCAAAACTGTGAAAGTTTTAATGAGCCTTAAAGACCCAAAATTTCCATTCTAAGTACTACCTCGATTTAGCTTAACTCAATTCGTTTATGAGCCTATTGTACTTGAGCGAAGAGACAATTTATTTAAAACCATAAAATTGTATACCTAAATTTTTGGAAACAAAACCCAGGAATAGAATCAAAATAATAATTTTTCTTAACTACACTCTGCTACAGTATTAAAATATTTAAATACAACATGCAGTATGGTCCTTTTTCAAACCATGCACTTTGAATCTTAATTTTTAAATTAATTTTTTAAACATTTAAACAAATATGATTTTTGCAAAAGTAATTGTTTTGAATATTATTGCAATATTTTCAAAATTTTACACTTAATGAGATATGTACGAATTAGTACTAATCACTATTTGAAGTGAACAATTTAAAAATAAGTTTTAAAGAATTTTAACTTTTGAATGGCTCATTAATCCTATAAATTAGAGATGTGCAAATTTTACAATTGTTTTTGGCATTTTTTTTTTAACCTAGAATAACTGTTGTTCTAAGTGAGATATCGAGTTCGATTTTGTTAAATTACTCATAAAAGAATGTGGTTTTATAAAAAAATATCAATAAGAAAAATACAAATTTTTTTAATCTTGAATGATTAAAAAATATTTTTTTAACTCAAGTTTTTTCCAAAAACATATCTTTGATTTTCCTCATTTTTTCCTAATAATTGCTTATATTGTTAGTTAAAAACCCTGTAATTTTTAAAATGGAGGGCCCATAACTTTTTGAGCAAAAATTAAAAAACTACAAAGCTGCGTTTTTTGACGCGACGTGAGAAACGTACGGCATGGCCGCAGCGTGGCATGAAGCTCCACACACCACGCGTTCATTATAATTTTAAAACTCAAATATCTTACTTTAAATCAAATATTTGTCTTTCAGCATACACGTAAGCTTAATGAATTCAATTAAATTAAAGTGTAAAAACCCAAAATAGTAAGACCCGTCTTGCTGAATTTTTATTGGGCTGTGCCTTTTGTGTTGCTCTCAGACTAAAATTTTATTCTAATTTTTAAATTACTAATTGTTGAGTACCATAATTCCATACTAGATAAAATGTACTTTACACTGTTAAAAATTTGGGGAGTTAACGGTTGCTGGAGTTGGGAGTTGAGATTTTCGAGTTAAAAATCGACTCCCTAAGGTGAGTGAGTCACATACGCTCCATATTTAAGAAGAGTGGGGACTGAAGGATTAAGCATTAACTCTCTTTACTTCAACTCTTCAAGGCGTGCGACTTTTATAGAGTCCCGTAGGGAGTTAAATTTTAACTCCTTTTTTTAACAGTGTAGACATTTACTTAATAGAATACAAATTTATACATTTTAGATGAAAACTGAGACCAAAACTGAAGCAAAACTAAAGTTTATTAATTTTTTTGTTTCGTTTTTGTTGCGAAGAACGAAAACAAAAATCAACAGATTTTCGTTTCCTGTCGAACCCGAGACGAAAACGAAACTACATTTTGCAAACATCCCTTGATAAAAATGGCTCGACTAAATCTATTTTTACAAAATCTCAAACTCAAAATCAGTAAAAGCTCTATTATCAAAACTCTTCTTAAAATTAATCATTGTATTGTCATTTCTAAATTTCAATTTTCTTCTAGATTACAGAATTTATTTCTCTAGTCTGAGAAATGTGGCCTTTCAAGTAAAAGGATAATTTCGCCATTCACGACATATTCGTCTTGTATCCGCAGGAATGGAATTACGTGGTCATATTCCCGAGACAATATTCTATCATTCCTAACATTCCACAGTCCATTTTCGTTCTTGGTAGTTTGACTTCCTGCGAATGACCAATAACTCGACGCCTTATCCCTCAAATTAGACGTTTCATTTCAGCGTTTTTTTCTTCCGATAGACCCGAAAGGAGAGAAAAGTGAAAAGGGATTGGGATAAGAATGGCGGAAACAAAGGAGAGAAAAAGTGATAAAGTGAGACATTGACTAGGCGATGTGGTGTACTACGACTTTATTTTTATGTGGAGGGTTGGTAATAGCTCGAGAGAACATAAGCTAGTCTTATAGCGAGCTTTCTGGATACCAGTCTTTGCCTACTCTTACTGTCACTTTTATACGCACTGGCATTGGTGTATTTTTATATCAGCCTGACAGCTATGGTACAACAACCACAATAAGCGACTTCTTTTTCTTTGTAAGGTATAAATTGATTCCAAATATCATAACGCAATATAGGAGTATATAAGGAGTATAAACATTTTCGAATAGGTATGTATGCGAAATTGAATTCTAAAATTACGAAATATTGAATTTATGTTAAAAGAAACAAAAAGCTTTTTAAAGTCAAACTCAAATATTTTGGTCACAAAAGCCGATAAAGGAAATTTAATGGTTATTCAAGAAAAGAAAGATTACATAAATAAAATGAATGATTTACTTGATGATAAAAATGTTTATGAAATTATCAAGAACCCAATCCCGCGCATTAAAAAAGAATTGAAAGACTTAGGGGATAGCTGGGTGTCTTGTAATTATATATCAGATCAAAAAGCTGGCACTTTAGAATGTAACAATAGTGTACCCCTATTGATTTATGGATTATCTAAAATTCATAAACAAAACTGTCCATTAAGACCGGTAACTTCTTTCATTAACTCGCCTCTTTATGATTTGTCTAAATTTTATCAGAATATTTTAAAAAAGAAAACATGTCAGTCACAATTTTCTTTAAAGGATAGTTGGCAATTCCATTCTTAAATAAACTATAAAGTAATTTCGGATGATTGTATATACCATTGTTTCATTTGATGCTATGTCCATGTTCACAAACATAGACTGTGATTTAGTATATTCAATTATTACAAAAAATTGGTCAGATTATCAAAATCATACAAATATCAATTGTTGGGATTTTATCAAAGGTTTAAAATTATGTTTGGACATTGCTTTTTGTAGGTTTGATGATAAAATATGTAAACAAAAGTTTGGTGTTCCTATGGGTAATCCAATATCACCAGTGGTTGCAGAAATTGTTATGCAACACATAGAACATCAAGCTTTAAGTAAAACTGACTATAATGTGATTTTTTATCACAGGAATGTTGATAATTCAATTGTTTGTTTGACAAAAGACAAAGTTCAAGATATTTTAAAAAAATGTTAATGATATAAGTAAGAGTCTCCAATTTACAATGGAATTATGGCAAAATAATAAGATTATTTTTTTTAGATATATCTCTGGATTTTAATAATGGGTTCGTAGAAACAAACTGGTTTCAAAAGGATACATAGTCCCAAAGTTATTTAAATTTTATTTTACACCATCACTTAAATGTAAAAATTGGAATTGTGTATACCTTGATGGACAAAGCCATAAAACTGTCTGATCCAAAGTTCCATTCGGAAAACATTGATTTAATAAATAGAGTTTTGACACAAAACGGATATCTAAAACATTTTATAAAAAAATATGTTAATAAGAGACTAGAATCGTATAAAACAGACATATTAGAACAAAAAGAAGAAAAAGACTTTTCTAGAATTGTCGTTTTACCATATGTAAAAGAATTTGAAACAAGTGCTTTTAGAATTTTCAAAAAATACAATATAAAAGGGGTATTTAAATCAGAATCCAGATTAAACTCTATACTTTTTAGACTGCCTAAGGATTTTGTTTGCAAGTTTGAAAAAAAGGATTTAATCTATAAAATAAATTGTAAAGACTGTGAGTCGGTGTACATTGGGCAAACAAAACAACTTTTTAAAAAAAGAATTAAACAACATATAAGACAACAAAATAAAAATGAGGATAAAACAGCTCTTTGTAAGCGTGCGAATGTATTTAATCATAAATTTGACTTCTTATCCAAAAATGTTCAAAATGTTCAAAATTTAAGTACAATTTATTTAAATTTAATAGCAAGTTCTTAAAATTTTCATTCAATTACCAACTATTTGTATTTTTGTTTTCATCTTAATGACTATAAATAAATTTAATTATTACACAGTTTTCATAAACAAAATATTTAATGTGATTCTCGTATGTTCTTGGTTATAATTTTATTTAGTAGACAAAGTGCTTTCGGTGCTTAAACTGATTTTTAATTTAAATAAAAAAAGTTGTTAGTATAAATATTGTGGAGATCTTAAAATGATTTTTATAAAAATAGTTTTGTTCTCTGTCCTAAAACAAAATTAAAGTTACGTTAAATCATGACAAATATTTATATTGGGACGTTAAAACTTTGTGACTTTTATTGACAGAGATTTATTCTTTTATGGTTTTTCATTATTCAGGTATTTATTTTAGAATATATTCTTAAAAACAGTTTTATTAATTAAAGAAAATTTTTTAAACTCAATAATCTATGGAATTTTCATTTTCCAAATATGTCTCCGAATGCTAATGCTTTTATATTTTTTGATGTAAGAATTTTCATATTCAATTAATTGTATGTTAATATTATTTTAAATAATTGTTTTTGTGTCAAGAATTTTTAGTCTTCAGAAATTTTTTTGTATTTATAATTTTTTGTTATAGATTTCTACTTTAATTTGTGATTTCCACAATCTAAAATCTACAGGCCAAAAAAGAGGTCAAATAATTTTTATTATTATTACCTAAATATATGTTAGTAACTTATATTATTATATATTATTATTATTATACACAATATTATATGTGTTTACATTGGATCATATACGATATTAATTTATTTAATAATGAAAAGAGAATTATCTTTAAGATTTATAATTAAAATCGCTTGAAAGAAGTACACTGAGAGAGAATGTGTAGTAAATTTTACATCAAACATGTTTGAGAGGTGGGATATCTTAACCTTTTAATAAATTAAAAATTGGAATTGAAATTCTAAATTGTAGCGATTTAAACTGTCAATCTTATTTTAAAAATGGTTTTCAATTATATTTCGAAATAGGTCTATTCTTTAAAATTCTTAAAATTGAATTTAAGCGTAAAAAGTGATTTTTTTCAAAACCAAAGTTATCTAAGCTTTAACACATCCACGTTTTAATAAATTTTTTATATTCTCCGCATAATAAAGATATACTATTGTCGACACGTTCTTTTGCATGTAATTCTTTTACAGAATAATCGAAAAGATCTTTGAAATTGAAAATATTCATTTTGCGCGGAGAAATCGAGTATTTTTTCATGGACAACTAATTGAAAATTAAACTTCGTTTATACTCACACAAGTCTAATCAATAAATTTATAGACTCGATTACAAAATAAAAAATATATTAACTTTGTTAATATATTATTAAAACTTTCGACGACTATTATTCTGTATCTACAGTTTTTAAAGAATATTTTCAATTGCAATATTATTTCGTATTTTATGTGACAAATAAGGAAATACGTATTTTTTAATAGAAATTTCGGAAGTAATAATTTTTTACAATAATATAATAATTATTTAAGTTTTATCATTCATTATCAACTTTGCCCAACTTAGCCTAGGTATTAACGAATCATTAAATTTTAATGGAGAAAATTAATCAATAAAAAATTAAACCATTTTCCAGAAGTTAATTACTTATATTCGTTTATAATATGTGAAGATTTTTTTTATTATAATCAGAAGAGTGGTATATAACTTTAAGATTTTAAAAATAGAAATACCTGCAGAAATTTTTGTATAAGAATACTTGCTGGAGAATTATTGGCAGCTCGCCCGGTGAGATTCGGTAAAGCAAGTAGTAAAAGTACGTGCTTCGTCAGACATCGTGCTGACAAGAACGAAACGTACGAGAATATTGTATTCTCTGATAGAAAGAAAAAAAGATTAATTTCGCCTGAATTTTCTCAGTTTTTCCTCTCTGAACGCTTACCGAATCTTAATAAAAATTATTACCCAATGAAATTACATTTCTGATAAATAGCGACAATTAAAAGCAATCAATTAAAATTAATTACTTCCCGAAGAGTTTTCACTTTGAATATCTTATTAGTTGGAAGTACCTCTGCCAAATCCACTCTCTCGAGGGCTGACTATTCTCTCGGCTGTTCTCTGTAGTCTCGATCTTCATCAAGAAACAATTACTCGGGCTTTACCTTCATATCGAAAATCCCGGAAATTCGCTGATCGAGATTGGGATCCTTTATTATAGGTATTTTTTACTGACAGTAGTGGCAGCAATGGAGCTCAATGTATAGGCATCGAGTTTAAGTGAGATAAAATAGAGGAGAATATGGGAAAATACAATGAAACGAAAAAAAAGCGATGCAGGCTACGACAGAATTCAGAATTGAGGTTCGAGGCGTGAGCAGTGGGTTTGGAAAGGAGTTATTAGAGACGCCACTTTGCCCAGCTCTACTACCACGGGAATAAAGGGCAGAGGAAGAGAACAGCACAACGCGTTACACCGGCCAATATAAGTCGACTTATTGTGGTTTATCGCATTTCGACTTTCTTTAGCTTCAACCTCTCAAATTTCATCAAACGATTCCTTCTTCCACAGGATTTTTTCCTTTACTTTTCAAAATAAAACCTTCTGTTGTGATTCACTAATTGCTGGTAAGTATAACGGCACGATAAATTTTTTATAAATATAATTTATAAAGAATCAAGAGATTTCAATTCAATTGTGTTTTTTCATTTTATCTTTGTATTCAGGTTTATTAGATATGTTATGTCTATGATAGAAACCGCCTTAAATATTTGTTAAGTTCATCGTTTTAAATTAAGTTCAAACAAATGATCCTTATTTGGGATGAGGGTAAGTCATTGAATAAGCTGAATGTTTTTAAAAATATTTATTTATTATAAAAAAAGAAAAACCAATGTTACAAATATTTATGGCTATCATAGGAATTGATTATTACTTTTAAAAGAAGAGAAACGACTTGATATCGTAGACGAGGATATTCGCAAAAAATAATAATAATAAATTAATTAAAATTAAATTGAAGTGGGTTATATTGAATCAGATTAGATAAAAGCACCAATTTGTAACCTTACGAATTCGAATATAAGTTTAATTTTATTTTGGGTTAGGAAGACTAAATTTAGAATCAATATTAAATACACATAGAACTCCTATTATTCATCAAGCTCGGACGTGTGTACAAATTGACAAGAAAGTCACAACACAGTGGGCCAGATTGCAAAAACCTGGCCAAAACCCCCCAAACAAAATTTTTAATTTAAAGGTCTGAACTATTGAATGAAGTAACTGACATCTTTCCGCATGCTGTAGTAAAATATTAGGAAGTACAGGGTCCATTAAGAGTAAGGTACGTCAGTTTAATGTTGACCTACACGTGCAACCGTTTCGCTACCTAACAGTGCTGAGAAACGTGTAGTTACTTTCAGGAGGAATATATTTTAATTGTGTGCTCCAATCTTCATAGGACAAAATGGAAAATGTTTCTAAATCGTTTCTCATTCGTAACCAGCGACCCGAAAAATCCCTAGATATCTATTTATATCAAAATCCGTTAATTTTTTCCCGTTATTTTAGATCCGCCATTTTGAAATTAATAATAATTTTTGAAATCAGAAAAATAAGTCCAATCTCTAACTTACTAACGCAACCATAAAAAAACAAAAACCCTAACGCACATAAGTAACTAAGATTACTTAGTTTGGACAAAATACAATTGAGACTTTCAATAAAATAAAACATAATTTAAAGACTTCATTCCTATTAGCTGAAATCATAATATGCGAAATTAAAATCTTCTTAATGGAAATCTTTAGAATATAAATATTAACATCTTCTGAATTAATTTGAAACAACAAGAATAAATTAATTCAGTCTATGAGATGGTAAATTAACATACTGCGTTGGATAACCCGCAGCAACAAGAGATTTAATTGCAATAATTAAATAGATGAAGAAACCTTTCAAGCTTTAATTATCTTGAATATCGCTCCAGGCGACTAAGTTAATGTTTTAGTACAGGGTACGAAGACAACAGGAATAAACTTGGCATTTCAAATTACCTGAACAGCACCAAATATTGCTAAAACATTCGGTGGTGTTCGTGTAATCAAGATCGTTGGGTGCGACCAGAAAACTCGAATGTAGAAGTCCAATGAAAAAATCCAAATTGATATTACAGATTCATAAATCCATGTCCAAAGATTTAAATCGATAATATAAATCCATAAAATAAATCAATATATTTCAGTATTTAGGTTGTAAAATCAGGCGGAAAATTCAAATTTCCACAGGGACAATAATTTAAAAACTTTAGTTTTCTTTTAAAAATACAAAGATTCTTCCAAAGTTTAATCGGAAATTAATTAAGCTCTCTGTTTGGGTCTGCCACACCCAAACTTCTTTAAAATTTGCCTTAAAATTAATTTTTTAAACTTTCAAAGAATTATCAGTGAAGTCATGCACTTAACAATAAATAAAATAATGTGTACGTCCATATGAAAAATGACCACTTTGGCACTATTGGACTTATCTATGTGATTATATTCTTTATTAAATTTCGAACATTTTGAAAGGTCTTAGAACCTTTTAGATGAAAAATTGTCTTACTTACAAGGATTCAAAGTTAGAAGTGTCAAAACTATAGTTTTTAGAAAAACGAATTTAAAGTTCGAGGTTAGCATTAGCGCCTATGTATTTAAAAATTAAAAATAAGATTATTTTGTGTTTTTAATTACGATAAAGTTATTGTAAGTGCATCATTCGACGCGGGGTATTATGTAGTTTGTTTTTCAGCAATAAAAAAAATTTCGAAAATCTGAATCTCATTTAGAAAAATGCGAATATCTCGGTAAATAAAATCGACAACATGGGCTCTTTTCATGTGAACGTACACAAAAATTTTAATAAACATTTAATGTTTTGTCTTAAGAACAATGCCTCTTTAATAAATTAGAAAATTGTCACCCCAGTGTGGTAAACTAGTAGGGAATCACCTTTGCAGAATAAATTGTTACAACTTTGGTTATGTTTGAATATTAAATACGTTTATTCAAAATCATAGGAATTTCACATGTTTCTTGGTTCAAATTTCGCAAGGGACTGACTCATTATGGTCTTACAACAGTAGTGGAGGTAGAAATTGGACAATGGAAAGAAAAGAGGGGGTAAGGTTTCGTAGAGAATCTGTGAAGAGATTGGACACCGAGTATCCTTAGATTTACAATGCACTCAGACCCTTTTTAATGACGGTACTGCTAATGCTCAATTTCGAAGTTTTTAACAAAGGTTCTAATCTGGCAATTTGTACATCTGTAGACGGTTAGGTTGGAAGAACCTTGAAAATTAAATTATTTTCTGAAAACATGAGTTCCCCTTTTCAAATCTCTAAATTTCTATGAGACGAGAAAAACACAAAGGTTTATGATTTTCGTAAATACTAAAATATAGCTATAGTTAAAAAATACTTGAGAAAAATTCGATCTGAAATTCGCGCGTCAACATTAAATGTGACTTGATCCTTTTTTTTAAGCAAAAAGTATGAGGAACACAAAGACCAAAAGTTCCGAAAGAGCCAAAAAGATCTTTTAATGAATTTAAATAATGATTGTTTAAACCAGATATAACAATTATAATAGTCACAGAGATAAAGAGCTATTTAAAACTACACGGAAATGCAATTTTTTGCTCAATATAATTTAGATTGTACTGCAGCTACATAGTTTTGCAATAATGATAACAATAGTAATATCAATATTTAGCCGTAGGATAGTAATAGCACGTAACTCGTTTGTTCTCAATTGTGGCATTCTTACTCTTATCTACAGAGCCTTTTATCCAAACGACTCGACATAGATAAAATTCCGATTCTCTGTATCCTACTGATATCGATTCTCTCCTTTTCTTAATCCCAGATGGCACTCCGAGCTCTGAAGTGTTTGAAATATATAGCAAAAAGCATTACCTCTCAAAGGTTCCTGCTCGATTTCGCAGCTTTGATCTCGATTCACCCTTGGAAATTATGGAAATTTTCTTCTTTTTGTTTGCTGTGATTATATCGCTTCGCCTTGAAAATCCCAATGGTGCTTGAATTCATGGGTTTAATATAAGGAAAAATAGATTTCATTTATTTAATTATGCTGAGTACGTGTAAAAACATTTTTACGATTATATTATTTCTATTCAAACAGTCTGTGATAATTCCTTAAAATTACAAGAAGCTTAAAGTGAGAGCTTCTGGTTATAAATTGCACTGTTTCCCACGTAGCTTAAGAATTTAAAATTCATAATTCTTCATCACGATATAATTTTCAAAAGAACTGGGCTAAAGTGTAGAAATAAACGCCGTCTTTAAAAAATAGTGTAAGAATTTACAACCGTGAATTTTCAGGCATAAAATTAGCCATAAATTAGTCCAGCATTGATTTAACACTCATAAAGCACTAAATACATTTGCAAATTTTATGTGACTAGAATTAAAGTGGAGACGAAACCACTTATATATTTTTAATTACATGTAATAATTTGTCAGTTTTAAGTTTCTCTTGTAGATCAAAAAGATAGAGCTTGGGTTGGATCAAGAAAGATTGCAGACAAATATGATTGCTGGTTTGAAAATTACAGAAAAAAACCCATTTATACTCTAGTGGGAGACCAGAAGAGGGTCATTTTATTATCATTTTTATTATTATTTATATGAATCTTTAATGCTAATTTTTTTCTTTTTAGAAATATGTTTTATCGTTTTCAAATATTACTTCAAAGTATTATAACTCTTAACACATACAAAAGTGTACATATAGGATTGTAGGACAAAAGTTCCAATTCAAAAGTTCCAAATCCGAAGGCAATAAAAGCTATGCCGATCATGACTTAGAGCTCTATCTTCAAAATATTGATAAGTCTACAGCATCTGATGAGGAATTTCTATAGAATAGACATTTTTTTATTGCAATAGTTCCTGGAAAAAATAAGAATTATTATTTATTTACAATTTATACCAATTAAAATGTATTTTAGAATTAATGGATTAAATATGAATAGTTTTAGAAGAAAAAAATTATATGGTAAATGTTTTTCATAAAACATTGTTTAGTTTCTAGTTAAATTAAAATTAGTTATAGTTTATTTAACTATTTATAGTTAAATTGTTTAGTTTATAGTTAAATACAAACATAAGAACTTACATAAGAAATCACATCAGAACTAACATTTGTTACTATGTAGGTAAGATCTTATTTAAGATCCTACGCAAGGTTTTTAAACAGAGTTGATAATCAGCATGTTGTCCACGTCCCAGGTGTTGCCAAAAACTAATATCAAATCGAAATTCCTTTGGTAACCTCCACATTTTTCAAATTAGTGTCAGTGTTCACGCGTGCGAAAGAAATGATTGATTGTGTTTTTTTACCTTGAAATTGATTTAATATTGAAACTCAAAATCTTGTGCTTGATAAATTTAACACGTCACAACTCATTTTATGTTGGAAGTAAACTAACCTGAAGTTCTGTTAAAGATAATATACTCTCAAGATTTTATATCATTGTTTGGTTGACAATTTTGAAATAAATATTATTTATTCAAAATTAGTTATTTCTAATTTACAAATCATTATAAAAAAAAACTAATCATAATCTGCCGGAACTTTTTATCCTAGTAGTTTTTTTCTTTTTTTACAAAACATATAAAACATAATATGACCCTGTGGCGATAAAAATTGATAACCGATTACAAGAAAGTTGAAATGTGCAACTTTTAAGCTGTTTCTAAAACGCAATATCAGAGCTCTTTGTTGAGGTTTATTTTTTGAAAAAGTTTGTTAATAAGTGTGTCATCTTCAATCCTGAAGTTGTTTCTTGTTGAAGTTAAAGAGACTTTTTCGATTTTTTCCAGGACGTGTTTCCTCGCATCGTTACAAAATGGCACGTCGTATCAACAAAACTTGGCGGTAACCGCGTAACTTCAAGCCCGCAGGATATGAAGGCTGCTTGACAAAGTAGTGGTCAGGGTAGAGACGAGAGCCGTGTAAAATATCCCTCGAGACGATTCTCAAGGATTACGAGATTTTTTCAAGCGTGCTTCGTACACCCTGCACCCATAGCTTTCAGAGTACAACCAAGATTCCACCTTGGTATTAAACTTCTGGAAAAGAATTACCGCAGTATCACGTCCTAACGATCTTAAATCTCAGTATAGTTTTCTCTCTTATTTTTTCAGAGCACTTAGATATTTTTCTCTTGTCTCATTTTATCACAAATATACTGAGAAATATTTATTGGACTCAAGTATAATTAATGAACGCTTATTTTGAGCAGAAATTTTCAAGAGGAAAAACAAAATGTTAAGTCTTTACAATTCCACGTTAATTTTAGTGAAAAAGTTCAAAAGAATCTAAATAAAAATAATAAAATTTAACAAACATAAATTGAGAACACAAAAATATAATTATCATAAAATAAAAGCCATATTTGATTGTCAATTAAATAAAATTATATTTCGTTAAAATTAAAATCACAAAAATCAAGGGAAGAAATAAAATTATATAAAATATCTGGCACACACTGAAGAGAGTAGTAACTGACGAGCAAAACTTTGTATATTTCTTTTGGCGTTGGCTACTTTCTTTTGGTTAATGCTCATAATCATGGTCAATTTGAATTATTGCAATGCCGCTCTCCTTGTACGAAATCCACCCCATCATCCTCTCTTGCTTAGAAATCGTCACATATTTCAAATCGCCACACTGATTAAAATAATACAAATAAATAATTAACCAAAATTACAGAAATAAACAATACCAAATACAAAATAAATAAATTATTAAAATAAAAAAAACATCTGCGTGCTATCGGCGACACACAAAGCCGTAGCGATTTCGATTTGATTGCAGGAAAACGATTGTGAGAACGATGAAGGAAGGATTTTTATTAAACTAAAAATTTCTCCCTCCCCTTATTAGTCCTCACGACTTTAGGACATCTTGGCACCTAGGCAATGAAGAGACTTGTCATATTTCTCAAATTCAAATTAAACAATTTCCGCTCCCAAGCACCTTCAAATATTTTCAAAATTCCTGGTTTTAATTAGGCTCAAATAAATGATTCTAATATAGGATGAGGATAAGTCAATAAGAAGCTAAAAGATTTTGAGAAAATTTATTTATTATAAATGAAGGAAAATCAATGTTAGGGATATGTATGGTTATCATAGGAATTGATTATTACTTTTAGAAGAAAAAAAACCATTTGATATCGTAGACCAAGAACTCGTAGTTGCTATCTTGTTTTGAAAATCTCTTAAATGATAAGCGGGAGCTGCGTTGGCAATTAGGCAAAGGATAGGTAGCGGTAGGCCTAACTGCTAATGTTGACTTAGGTCACACGATGCCACAGAATGCACACAATTCCAAGTATGAGAAAGTTATAAAGTGGTTCGACAGATGTAATATTCGGCGTTAAGTAAGTAATTGATAATTGGTAAATTTGGTAGATTAAATCCTTTTATTATTAGATTGTGTATAAGAAGTGAACGATCAAAAGAAAGTTGTTAATTACAAACAAAAGAACTGTATAAAAACAATTTTTATCTAGTCACAATAACGACGTTTCGTCGGCTAGGTTTGCCGACCTCTTCAGACTATAATTTATTTAAAAAACATTTTGTTATTGCACGAACAATTAAAGTTCACAATGATTAAAGTTAACTAACACATTAATATTTACCATAATAAAGTTTAAATATAAATTAAAATAACATAGTTATTTTTGTGTTTACAAAAAGTCTAATAAATCAAAGATTTGTTTCCTTCCGTTGTAGTTTATTAAAGAGAGAAAATATATAATCTTAGGAAGGTCAATTGGAATAAAAACTCCAAATTTTTTTCGTCACCAAGCTACGTTTGACATATTTGTCAAATTGGAAAAAAAGGAGAATTTCCTAAATGATCCATATCAAGTCTAATCGAGGTGCGATTAATAAAAAAGAAGATGCCTTTTCGTTGAACAAGATTTACTTTCTATTGACCAGTAGATTACATTCCTACACTGAAAAAAATTTGGGCGGGCAGACGTACCTGCGAGTAAGTCTGCCTTACCAAATCAAGTACACCTGCTCACCTCTGTTTGGGTCGCCAGAGCTCTTAATGTGGGTAAGATGACGACCCAATGTGAGTAAGCAGCAATCCCTTTTCATTGGTACGGCACGGGAAAATGATGGTTGTGCATCTACCTTTGCCTGTGAGAGCTCAGCCTTACCAGTGTGGTACGTCTGAGATACCAAAAATAGTGCGTCAGAGCTCTCTCAAGTGTGGAAGGCAGCGCGACCAGCCCTGAGTGGTTTGCCGGCTCAAAGTTTTTTCAGTGTAGGCCCTTGTTTATTTGTTTTGCTTTGAGTTCATTGACTTATAAATGTCGTCGACTGTATTTTGATTTAATATATATATTTTGTCATATTCTCCGCTTCGAACATTAGTTATCGTTCGACCGTTGCTTGACATGAAACGAAGAGAGTATAGTAATTTCAAAACGCTCTTAATTTTTGACAACTTTTTAAATTTTAATCTTTGACATGTTAAAACAAAGTGTTTAATGTTTAAACAAATAGGTATTAGAACCTTCGTTTTTTAATGTTTTTTATTTTTGTGTAACTGTTTGTTTAAAGTGTGCAATAAATATTACAGCCTGATGAGGTCGACAAACCCATGTCGACGAAACGTAGTTTGGAGACGAAAAAAATTTGGAGTTTTTATTCCAATTGACCTTTCTAAGATCATATATTTTCTCTCTTTAATAAATATTGTCTCTTCAGACTGTCAAACCAAACGAGGACAGATTGAGTCAGAGCGAAGCAGAACAACAACAAAACAGATCAAGCATTTAAATATTAAGCGATGAAAGACAGAACTATAATGGATCTGACTTCTAATTAACGGAAAGAAATTTTTATTTAGAAAAAATTACGTCCTTTTTCCTATTAATAGTGTAAGGAGTGGATTTGATATGAAGCATTTCTGATATTATTCTCTTTCCACGATTAGATTCGTAATCCAGTATTTTTGCACCATCACAATCATAATCATGATGACAGTCATTTGAATATTTAAAAACCACGGAATTTTTATTTTTTTTATTTTTATGTTCTTTTAAACGTTCCTTTAGAGCACGTTTTGTTTCATCAGTGTAAACTGCTCGACAATCTTTAGAATTAAATTTGTAAACAACATTGGTGCGGTCCTGCATTTTCACTGACATCTTTACCCAATTTTACAATAGAATTAATGCTTCTTTTTAAAAGGGGAACGGTGCGGTGCAAGTATTGTATTTTTTAAAAACATGCGACAACTTGAAAAAATGTATATCGTTAAAAGGTAATTAAATTTTTGGAAGTTGTCTGTACACAATTGTTTTCTTGTGTTTATTATTACTTCCTATTATAACATATTTCAATTTATTTATGCGATCGTAGAAAAAGAATAATATCAGAAATATTTCATATCAAATCCACTCCTTACACTATTAATAGGAAGGCCGTAATTTATCTAAATAAAAATTTCTTTCCGTTAATTAGAAAGTCAGATCCATTATAGTTCTGTCTTAAATCGCTTAATATATATTTAAATGCTCGATCTGTTTAGTTGTTGTTCTGTTTTGCTCTGACTCAGTCTCTCCTCGTTTGGTTAGTCAGTCTGAAGGGACAATATTTATATCAATTTATTTAGTTTTCCATCAAACGTCGATTATTTTGTACAATGTGACTCGAGTTTGATAAATTCAAGAATGTTTTATTTGACGTTTTTTTAAACACAAAAATAACTATATTATTATAATTTACATTTAAACTTTATTATGGTAAATATTGATGTGTTAGTTAACTTTAATTGTTGTGAACTTTAATTGTTGGTCCAATAACAAAATGTTTTTTACATAAATTATAGCCTGAAGAGGTACTTCTTATACACTAATTAATAATTGATTAGGGCCAACATAAGATTTTATGGAATTGGAATTTTAATGTCTTCGATAAATTCCTTAAGAATTTTCTCTGTATAGAAAAAAATCAGTGACAAAAACCTCGTTGCTTTTTTGAACAAAAGACATAATAAAAACTTGAAAGGCTTGGAAGGAAACCTTAATTAAGAAATAAGGCAGTGCATATTAACAATATAATACAAATATTAAAGGAAGTCATCATACCAGCTAATTACTTTATTTAGTAATAATGATTATTTACTTTATTTAGTGCAGTCCATTCTTTACTTTTTATAGGAAATAAATTTCTAGATGACAATCATCGTAAAGAAAAAGAGGTCGCATGTCTTAGCACTGTGTAGTGAATATTCAGAAAATTGCAGTCTCTGGCGTCGTCTGGTTAATTTCTCCCGTGGCCGCAAGACCGGGTTTTGATAAGTGGATGAAGAGGCGACGACTCGCAATAAACTGCCAGCTTTTACGAGCTCAAACGTAATAGAAAAAAAACTAGACAAATTACGTTATGTATATATGAACATATATATGTTGCTATGTACAATGTACATTTAAACCATTTTCGCGTAACGCCCGACTCAACAGTGAAGAAGGATGGCGCGAGAAATAAAATGAGAATAATACGAAAAAATACAGAAAAAAAAAGCCCGTATGAAAGTGTATATCCAAACGAGAAGCGAAGAATTACTCTTACGCAGGGGACGGGTGTGTTGTTTGTGTTAATATCGGAGCGACACTGCACGTGAAATCGAGTCTCCGCATTGAAATCGACTGTTACACCCGTACCAAGGATAGATAGAAATTCGTGGTGAAAATCGATTACTGTCGTTTGAATTGCTTCATTCGCATCAATACAATTTTTTCTGTTCATTTCGATATACGCACATGATTAAAAATTGTTTGAAATGTTTGAAATATCACATAGTTCATTTTACTTTTTATCATAACTATTTTACTTTTCAGAAAAACTGTTTAAAATTAAATTTTTGGTTTTCGAAAATAAATATTTTCATAGCGTAGTGAGAAAAATAAAAATATATTAAATACATTATTATATAATACAAATACTTACACATCTATGTAAAAGATAATTTCTTTATAAGGATGAAGATCCTTACCACTCAATGCAACCTTACTCTTCTGACATCAAGAACGACTGCCCATAACGCTTTTATACTCTGGGTTCGCAGCTTTAATAAAAGCTACGGGTCGGCGAATAAAAGGATTCCGGATATTTTTAAGGATTTTTAACGAGATACCTTCTCGCAAAATCCTCTTGTTGCTCAAAAGTTCACAGGAAGGACTATATCCGTCGTTAAATCTGTCCAGTTACCTGACATATTTTCCTGGATCTTATTGTAAAGCTCTAGCAGTGCAAATAGAATTTATTTTGCACTCATATTTAAAAAATGAACATAATATGCGTAAATTTCTACAAGTTAAATATCGAAAAATTTTCCAAGCACGTCCAATATAGCGAAACCAGTTTACGACCACCTTAAGTGAGATAAGGATAATTACAATTTGCTCGATATCTAATTATAGTAACGATAATTTTGATGTTTATGACAAAATAATAATACCCAATAACCGTTAAATTTATTATCCTAACAGTTTAAATTTTAATGTAAATTAAATTAATTATTTATTTAATAGTTAGCGAAGATGATAAAGAAAGATGACAAATTAAATGGTAATTAAATAAATAGAAATCAACATTTTGGTTAGATAGATAAACATGTTAACCTTCTTACAATTGTAGATTTAAACGATTGTTATGATTTAGTTGATTATTATGTGAGTCTAATACAAAAATGTTTTATGACGCATTCATCTTAATTATGTTTAATGTTTAAATTTAAAAAATTTTGTTTCAAATTTTATTAAAACAAATAAACAATATAAGAATAATCACCTATCGCCAAGTTATTTTAATGAGAAATAACTGAACAACAAAATAACAAAACAATAGACTAATGAAAAGAATCAAATTATTCTATTATTAAATAAAATCTAAAAGACAATCCACGTCTATCAAAAGATCAAAAGATTACAAGAAATTGAAAATAATCGGCCGCATGGCCAGTGGCGGATCCAGACTTGGTTCCAGGAGGGAGTTATACATGAGAGAGAAAGAGACAATGCTATAGTGTTGTCTCTCTCTCTCTCTTCCATGCAAATCTAACTTAGCTCCAGGGGAGGTCATGACCCCCATGACCCCTCCCCCGTGGATCCGCCACTGCGCATGGCAAGTCCATTTAAAAAAGACGCACACTAACACTGACTCTAAATTTACAAAATATACGCGGAGAACCGACTCCATCAAAATAATGCACAAACAATAATAATGGAGCTCACCTGATAGGGCACAATGTCCACGAATAGAGCCCCGTCACTTATTCTGTTACATTTTCATAAAGTTTTTAGGATTTTTAATAAACAATACACGACTAACAGGCCGAACACGCCAGTTCAGAATACGACGACAGCGAAAACGCATCGTCGACACATGCACCACGGTGCCGCTCCCCGAAATCACATTTCAAAGTTCGCGAAGTCGCATTACCCGCCGATGGAAAATTCGAGGGGCAATCGACCGAGAAGTATGAATCAGGTGTAGTGTTGGTGGCGCAGACGTCAAGCACTAAAACAAAATGGCTGACACAAGTGTTTTCACAGTTTAGAACACGACTGACGACGTAATCTTTTGATCCTGGCACTCTTGAGAAGGGGATCACATCCCAACCCATGTGCCAGAAAAATCCCACGACGACCAGGAATGTCAAGCACGACGATGATGACCTCCATACCACCTCCTCGACGATTCATTATGATGTGCAGAACTCCACATCGGAGTCAACCAGTGTTCGTGAGTGTAAAATAAAAGTGCTAACTGTTTAAAATTTTTAAAGTTATAAGAATATTTTTTTCAAGATTTAAATTGGTTGTTTATGATCTGTCATGAAATCTCTAATTGAGATTTAAGTTCCTATTGAGGTTGGTTTTCCCCTCGTTCTGTGGCGATGCCTGACCTCTTTCTCCCTCTACAGGATGGAGCTTCGTTGGTCGATCGTTGGTGGGTGCTCTCCCACTCTTTTGGTCAGTCAACGTGGGCCTGATACGTTCACTTGCGTTACGAACTTCATACCATCCACATCGGGCCCGTCTTCCTGAGCTTTACTCGGTTTTGCTATTTGTGTTCATAACGGGTGTACTAACTGTGACGTATTTATATCATCGCAATAAGAATAAACTATTCTTTGAAAGATCGAAAAGTGCTGTGACTTTTTTTGTGAATCACCAACCATCAATTCTAACAGTTAACATTTAATGTTTATCGCACAAAACAAATAATTCTCCGATCAGACAAGTTGGCAGGTAGAAACTGGAAGTTCAAATAATATTATCTCAATATTTCAATTAATTAAATACAAAGTCAAAATAGAAATAAATCTTAATTCGACAAAATCTTAAATTCGAAAATAAACTATTATTATATCAATTATTCAACGATACAATCCAAACAAAATAACAACTGAACGATGTAATATTATGTTAATTATATTTTGAACTTCATTTAAAAATATTGTGTCAGGTAACTTTTTACCATAAAAATTATTAATATCAGATTTCTTCAAAACAAAATAGATATCTAACATTTTTTCCGTGGTCTATGTTTTAATGCTTCATCGGAATCTTCTAATTCTGGAAACCCATCAGCCATTATTTTAAATTTTATGCTATGCAACCAGGAGGAATCAAACCTTCATCCATAGATACCATTGGCGGGATTTACTTCAATGATGGATGCGTATATGTATCTATGGCAAGAGATGCGAATCCTCCCGGTTGTATGTGATGCACGATCATTTTTTTTTAGAAGTTTACATAAAAAATAATGATGAATTTATACTCTTACACTGATCCCTCTAACAGAAACTTTCTTTACTAATCCTAAGTGGTTCAAATTTGTAAGCATTCGTTTTAATAATGTAATAAACCAAAACAGACTGTAAATAATTTTTGTAATTCGTTTGTAAGATAAATTGTAATGAAAACCATGTAAAAATTTAAAGATTATATGCCAAAATTTTATACAACTCCTAAATACTTCGAATTTAATTAATAGTAGTTCTTCCATTATAATAATTAGAACATTTTAGTTAAGTGCGCTAACAAACAACAATTCTACTCCTTTCAAAATTGTTTTGCCTACTTTTTAATTGCGCTGAACATTACTCATTGATTATTAATAATCCCTTAAAATTTACCTTATGATTACTCATAACTAGCTTAAAGAAAATAGGAAAATTTTTCTTGAATTTTTAATTTCTGCATTATTTCTCGACATTGTGTCTCTTGCTGTTAATATGCAAATACCGTTGACGATGTCACTTCTTAGTTATGTTTCTTTTTAATTTTGACGTTTCCGTTTTTTATGTAATGAATTCATTTGACTAGTAATTTTTATATAGTTTTTTTTGTTCGTGTTAAAAATATTATCGCGAGTGTTTATAATTTGTATTTACAGACTGAAGAAGTCAAAGAAATGTTGTCGAAACGTAGAATAAAAACGTTATAATTTATGTGTTTAGTATTTTTTGTGTTCTACAACATATGAAATAAAAATCAAAAACCTACACAACTTTGCTCCAACGGATCAACAAGTTATTTTATTTATTGACAATGAAGAGCAACAAATCATTAATTTGCATACATGAGGTTGCTTAGCTTTAGAATAAATCTACACTAAACACTTACTATTACATCGGAGAACAACTCCAATTAAAAAAGTTTAAATGATGTCCAAGAATTTACAGCTAATCGACATCCGAGTCCGAATTGCACCCTGACCTGGCATACAAAGAGCATCGTCTCATCAAATCTAGAACTTGCAGTCATACTATAGCTTCGACAGTTTCGTTAAATCTTTCCAAGAATATCCTTTGATGATTAGTAAACAAAATTTAACAAGACATAACGAGCTTGTGCATAAACAAATCAGTAGACATGATGTCTAATTGCTTGCACGAATTATCGGACCGTAACAGCAGAAAATCTAATTTAATAATGTTTAATCTATCAGAATCGGATGATCAAACATTCTCTGAAAATTGATTAGTTTAATATTAATCTATTTTTTGTTTAGCTATTTATCAATAAAATAACTTGGCGCTAGTGCTTTATTTAATTATTAGTTTTTATTAAACATTAAGTTTAATTTAAAAATTAGAAATTTAACACAAAATAGTAAAAATGCGTTATAGTACATTTGTACCAAAGGGCTTCAAACCAGTTAATCTGAATATAAATACAAAATTAATTAATACAAAATGCGATTGTCAAAACAAGAGCTCAACATAAATTAAGACAGAAATCAATTCATCAAAACCTTGACTCGTGCTTAAAAGTTCTTTCTATCCGGAATAAAATTTATGAATACTCACGTTTTATAGTGCAGGAATATGTATCGATAAAAATTGGAAACTTGCAAATCATGAATAAAGAGATCGCTTTTGATGGGACGCAAACGTTGCGTGTAAGCCTCTCGTTCATGATGTTTCGGTTGCACTCAGAACCAAGTAATCGGTGTTCTAACTGGGGATGTTTCCTCCAACCCTTTTCCTCAACGACACCCCCTACCTATTCACCCCTCTAAGAATGGTTTTCCCATTGCTGTGTGTGTACACATACTGAAATACCTACCGGAGTGAAACGGGGATGTGTGGGTGGCTAGGGACTACATTCTGCAACAACTTCTATTAGCATAAACTCTCCTGGGTTCCAGACGCGACAACTACCCTCCTTCCTTGCAAGACACGCAAGTAAACTATCAACTTTATTGGTAGCGCTTAACATTATATCCTGTCGTAATCAACGTCGTTGCCTTTCTCGACGCTCTTTTCTACCACCCAGTCTCATTATTGGCGAATTTTTAACGACAGAAGGTAGTCGCCAGCAAACGCATTTTTACACTTCACCAACTTTTTCTAAAAAACAACATACATTATGTATCATTAAGGTGTTTTATAAATTACAAATTGGAGTAAGCCACTCCCTTAAAAAGTGTTTTAATAACTCTAAGACCTTTATTTCAATTTAGTTTAGGTTACAGGCTGAGTTCATTAGTATAATATTTTAAAAACGGGTTGCTTTAAGTTCATCAACTTAATAGTTTCTATCTTTTTCATCATTCTGCATAAAAACTGTCAATCGTACTTTGCATCTTAAATTTTTTTTGGAAATATCTAAAGACTGCTTCTTAGACCTACTGCAAATATTTTTAAGGTTTTCTGCAAACTTTCCACATGTCTTTAGCAAACTTTCCGCTCACTGTTAAGCAACTCACTTATGAATAAATAAAATTGCAAAATATTTTTAAATTTATCTCCCCACCATGTACTCGTATTCCTTGATATCTAGATTGATCAAATAAATACCCACTTCTGTTAGTTACTTTTTTAATTAATAATAATCAGTTATTTTTCACTGATTGCGGAAGTAAAAATTCAGTTATTTTTAACTAATTCAAATTAAGCGAGTATGCGATTCAATTTGTGTTCACTTATCTTTTGTGTCTGTGTACGCATTAAAACTGCAATTAACGGTTGTTAGTTAGATTTAGACTCAGGTTCCATGTGCATATAAATTTTTTCAGTGGAATCATACGAACCCTCGTGGCAGAGTGCAATGCTTGTTACTAAAATTGTGTATAAGGGGTGTATAGAAACGGAAGCGGAACTGTCGTAGTTGGCGTGTTTACTGGCACATTACCGTAGTGTGTCCCGTATCGTGCAGTCGTACCAGTGGAACATTTACTGCCGGGAAAACTAACCCTACCCAAACAAGTAGCTTCAGTCAGCTCTAACTAGCAAGCCGCCTACAAGTAGAATACGTAAGGGCGATACACCGTGTAGCAAGGGGTTGCTCACTATTACCGACCCATACGACAGGGCGATTGCTCCTACCTCTTTCTCTGTCTGTCCATCCTATTTCTCCTACGAAACCCCTTCTCTTAGCAAGTATGCCGTATCTGCCAGGCCGGCACGACATTAACACTCTACGATTACACCGCGCAAATGGAAGAAACTCGCCCATTCAAATTCAAGAGGGCTCCACCCAAATCCCGTTTTCACGCGCTTATATTCCATCCTGTCTGGAACGTCCGGGGCGCGAAATGACTTTCCTCTTGCACGTCGAAACGTTTTCGTTAAATGTATATTAACGAGGTTGAAAGTAAGGACGGGTAGGAAAGAGACCATTTTACGCGATCATGAACAAGATCTAGCTCTCTCCAAATTTTCAATGCCTGTAGAATAACCTCCCCTATTTTCAGCATCCTTAATTGCTCAGTTTTCACTGTTTGCTTACGCATGAACAGTATTACAAGACTAGGGAATTTATGAGACATTTTAAAGAACTTGAGATTAAAGTATTATATTATTTTGAAAATTTTGGAAAATTTTATAATCAATTATCTTTTTAACTGTTAGTATCTTAAGTGCTTGAGAATTTATGAAACTCAAGCCTCTCCATCTCTGTCTACTAACTATTCCAATGACTTTTTCCAATTTGATGAAAATAAATTTTTTTTTGATGATATAACCCCCAAAAATGTATTCACTTCCATCAAGAATATTAGTACGAACTCTCTTGGTCATGACGCGATTTCACTTCAAATGATTTATAAAGCTCTTCCAATAATCTTTACAGCGCTTCTCCGTTTATATAACTATAGTCTCCAAACTGGCATTTTTTCTAGGGTCTGGGAAAAGACCATAATACGTCTTTTCCCGAAAAATACCATGCCTACATGTGTTGAAGATTTTCGTCCCAGTTCAATTCTCTGTACTCTTGCCAAACCTCTAGAACGAATTGTTCATAATTGTTGGAGTTACAACTATATTTTCAATATTGTGTTTGAAGTAGAATTTGAGAATTTAAAGATGAAATGGAATAATCGTTTATGACCTCCCCACTAATGTACTTCTACGAGCAAAAGGGTCTGTCATCGCTTTTCAGGTAAATTACGGACAGTCCAGTGCTGACAGATATACGGATTTTCCAGTAGAACTGCGGATTTTTTAAGATTTGGGAAAATGTGCGGAATTTTTATGCGGATTTTTTAGGTTCTGCGGATTTCTGCGGATTTTTTATTTAATCAGAAACAACAATAAAATTTTGAATAGAATTTGTAGCAAAAATATATTTTTATAGTTTTCTCATTATAGTCTTCATGTTAGCAGGCTCTAGCAGCAAACCCAATCAAGTTTAGTGATCACTATCTCTGTTTCCCGCGCTTATAGCTTGGATTCCATGAAGTTTGAGGTTATGAAAGATGAATTGCGCCAAAAGTCAAGATCATATGTTGTGAAATATTGTCAGTAGTGTAGTTGTGTTGTCGCATGTTTGCATTTGTTTCTTTTTCTGTCAGTTGCGGTTACTATTAAAATTTATAAAAATGGAATCTTCGGAATCCGATTCAGAAGCAGAAATTTACATTATCTACAACAATTGTAAAAACCAAAATTACAAAGAATTTAAAGACGGAAGAATGTATTTATTCTGCAAATAAAATGTGTTTCCTATAAAAAAATTGTACTTTAAAATTAATGTTGTTGATAAACTTATATATTGACTGTGACAGTATTTTAATTTATATTGATTATTTGCTTATTTTATATTAAAAAAAAATCTATATTAACATATGAGTAATTTATTTTTTAATTGGCTCTAAAGAATTAATGTAAATAACAATTTATTTGTGAAAAATTGGTTTTATTAATTTTTAAATTTTTAAATTACCGCCATAATGACGCGCAGTGCGTACCATAGCTTTTTCTCCCTCTTTTCTATTGTGTTTGTCTCTCTCGGGTACATATATTAAAGTTGTGCGGATTTTTACGTCAAATGCGGATTTTTCGGTAGTCCCCCCCACCACTTCTGCGGATTCTCTAAAACTTTATCTGGCAGCACTGGGACAGTCCCTTCTTAACCGTCTGTAAGATGAGCAGAAAATAAAGTCTAAATATTTTGTGAACTAGAAATAAAGCTGTGCACATTTATTTCACTATTTAGTCTTATTGCGTATAATCTCTATTAAAGGTAAAGTCCCAACAATAATTAATAAACTACTTATTTAAATTGTAATAATTTATTCGATCCTTTTCTATCTGTCTTTCGAAGCAAGTACAGTACAACTACTGCTTCTTTAAAATTCACATAGGATATCAAATTATCCATGGATGAAAAAGAAATCCTGGTAGCAGTATTGTTTGATTTTTCCAAAGCATTCGACTCAGTAAATCATGAACACCTACCTAATAAGCTCAAAACTTTCAAGTTATCTAATTTCGTTCTTAACTGTTTTGAGTCTTACTTGAAGAATTGAACTTTTAAAGTAATTAATTCGGATGGAGTCAGCTCTGATTGGACTGACATAAAATGTGGAGTTCCCCAGGGATCTTTCCTAGCACCTATCTTTTTTAATTTAATTTCATCTAATTTAGGAAAAAAAACTAGAATACTGTAAGTACCATAAGTTCGCAGATGACTTTAAATTTTATCGGCAAGGACCATGAGACGCATCATCTTGATGAGGATTTGCAGTTGGTATAGCCAGCCTAGAAACTAAGTCCTTGCAGCCTTTCGTTGTTCACAGAGAGAAAACAACGGAAGTATAGTCTCCGGTAGCCTTTTGGCGTGCGCCAAAAAAACAATTTCAAAATAAGAATGGAAGTGTTCCGGCAGTTTTTCGGCATACACCGTAAAATCAATTAATTCTGATTAGCTAAACTGAAGCCTTCCGTCTTACTCAGCTTGGCTAGATATACTCACTACGATGAATTGCACGTCTGGACTCTAGGTCTGCTGACGCACAATGGGACCTCTCGACTAGCGGCAATCGGAATTAGGTTATCTGCTTCTCCTCGCAGAACCAAATAGTATCTTCACCATACGAGTGAGCTACCTCTCCAGGCAGAACAAGCTAGCGAAATTATAGAAAGAATTTCCCAACTTGATAGCGAGCATCTTACCCGTTGCGAGAGGCAGAGCTCTCTGTCGATGGATAAGCTCAGCCTTTTTGGGGCATCAGGTCTCTTTAAAACAGAAGCGCCCCTGCGCTAATTACTCAGCAACTTTCTGCAGTTTGTTATTACTTGTCAACAATAAACCGAAAATGTTAAAGAAATGAACTGTCATCACAAGGTATTTTTTCTTAATTAAAAACTACCTTAAGTAATGCTTATCAAACATTTCCGAAAGCATACAGATCTAGAGGTTATTTCACCCATTAACAAAGTTAATTTGCAAAAACTTTATTTAATATCAGGATATCCGAATGAGCACAAGGTACCGCGAAATAAGAGGCCACTCAGGACGGAATTCCGAATTAGTTCCGTACTTACCTCAAGGTACTTGAGGTGTGAAAGTTGGAGGCGTCTGACTTGGTAACGGAAGAACAATTTCACAACATCCGCCCTCATCGTTCCCACAGCTTCAACCTCTCTTTCTTGTGTACCCTTCTTGTACGCTTTTACTCCCATGCCTCTTTCGACTCCAGCTACCTACCCTTTCCAACGAACCTTCATTTCTTCCCTGCTTCCAATTTAGTTTCTCTCTTTCTCTTCATATACATTTATTTCTCCATCTCTTTGTATTTTCTTCTTCTCTCTCACTCCCACTTATATTCTCTCTTGTATCATCCCTATCTCTCTCTCCATCCGCATTGCTGGCACGCGGTCTTAGCTTGTTCACTTCCCCCTTCGTAATTAATTCAAATTCCGCCCCGACCGCTTTCGGCAACAACTCCAAGAAGGGTCTCACCAACACTCCAAATATCTTCTTGCAATTTTCTTGTGAAAGTAGGAAATCTCTCTTTCACTGGTAATATAATCAAAGGAACTTTTTCATCCTAGGTCAAGAGCTTTTTGTTCTCACGTCGAGAATTGTTGCCTTAGTAGTAATAACAATTGTTTTTTTTCTACTTGAAATAAATACAGGCAGAGAGACTCTGACAATCTATTAAAATGGTAGAAAGGGATTTAGAACAGCTGTGAATTCAATTTCTAGAATTTTCTTTCATTGCTCGCAATTTTATGCCACTCACGCCATAAGCACTGTTTTTATTCATTATGGCTTATAATTTCTTTCTTTTAGTGATAAATTTATTGAATAACTCTTCAAAATCCAAATATCTCCAAACTCATGCTGTTAAGGGTACTTGTTATGTTAACAGCAATTAAATTTACATTATAATGAAATATTGGTGAATTTTCTTCGCAGATACTTGAATTAAATTAAAATTTAAAAATCTCAGTTTTTTGGAGTAGCAGCGAATTGAATCTGCAGTGTTCAGTTTAACAATAATCAGTTGAGCAAACAACACATAATAAACATAGATTAAAAGCCGTATTTTATCGTCAAATAAATAAAATTATATTTCATCAAAAATTAAAAGTCATAGAAAACCAAAATCAGAATTAAAATAACTATAAAATAACCGGCTCACACATTTTTTCCACGCAACGGTTGTTTAACAATTGACATAAAAATAATAAATAAATAATTATAAACAGGTAGACGTAGGACATACATTTACATGGATAACAAAAATAAAATAAATAAAATATACAAAAACAATCAGACCAACAAACAATCAAATAAAATAAAACACTTATCGCTTTAGCATCATTTTCCTTTTGTTTGAAGACTAGGGCGAACACTAGAAAGCAGACGAGCAGAACTTTATCAATTTCTTTTGGTGTGGTCCACGTCTTTGTTTATGCTCATAATTATTGTAAATTTAGATTATTGCCATGCCGTTTTCCTTGCACGAAATCTACCCCATCGTCCTCTTTTCTTCCAAACTCGTCACATTTCATAAAAAATCGCCACACTGTTTAAAATTATAAAAATAAATAATTGTAGAGTTAATAGATTCGAACTTTGTCGACACTTGGCGCGTAAGCGCCATCTTGAATCGATGTTGCGAGTATCGACCGTTGTCGATAACTCGAATGTATAGTGACGCGCTTTGCACTTCGCACTGTACTAGTGTTCCCACATAATTGTCAAGTTTCGTGTCTGCGGGATTTTATATTAATATTCTTATCTGTGATCAAGCTGTTAAGACTAATTAAAAGTTACTTAATAAAGAGTGTTGAATTAGATAATCTTCCTCAGAGTGTAAATAAACTGTGTAGTTATTTTGAAGAACCCTTCCGACAATAATTAACCAAAATTTTAAATATAATGTCAATGGTTTGTACCTCCTGAACTCAGAATAAATAAAATTATTCATAAAATTAATGTTAATTATTAAAGCTTCATTTTGTGTCGAGAGGAAATTGAAGTCAATAAGAATTACGATTTTCAAGACCGCTAATTAGTTTTCTGACAAGATACCTTGCTAATAACTGTGAATGTAACAAAAGTTCTGACTTTGAGAAAGCAACAGATCGCATCTATCGTTTCCATCTACCCACTCTTTCTTCTTTTCTATAGAGGCTCTCATTCCCTAGGAATGATAAACGACAATGCCGGAAGAAGCAGGGCGGAACATTATCCTCGTCATCCGAGAGTCTCTCTCGCTACAATATAACAAAGTGGGGTGGTATCTGAATTTTCCCTCTCTTTATTTATCTTATTTTACCTCGAATCAAAATATCTTGAGAGTCGACGAAAAAGCTGAAAAGAGTCTATTCTCTTCAACAAGAGAGTAATATTTCAAAATCTTGAGCTTCCCTTAAAGTCACTATGAAGTCTACTTTTCACATGATAAATGTATCAAAAGATGATGCCAATATTTTAATTTGAAAAGTAATAATGTACACTTTATTTTCAAAATAATTGTTAAGGTAATTTACCTTGTTCTCCAAATCGTTTCAAAGATGAGATGATGAATTGTTTTCTTATGCTTTAAGCTTTTTAAAGCTTAATAAATGTATTTTCTTGATGCATCTTAGACCGGAATCATCCTAATTGAACCTTTATATCTTAAATGCGCATGTTCAATTAAACAAAGTTTGTTCCACCTGAGTGCTATTGTACGGGAGGTAAGAAATATTATTTTGTTAAATTTTCAGTGAAAAAATTTAAATTTAAAAAACCACTAATCTAAGTGGCGTAATAAAATAAAATTGATATCGATAACTAACATTGAAGTTGTTAAAAATTTTAAATAATCATAATATGAAGTAACAATTATTGTCAATTCCTGTCAAACAGAAATATCTGCTGACTCAAACTGAAGTCGTTATTAAAACTTTCAATAAATATAATAAACACAATGATGAAATGAATTCAGACATTAAAACGCATCAAACAAAAGCGAATAATATTATTTGAATATTATTTGCTTTGGCAAAATTCACAATTATTGTGAACAATGAACGAATGAATGAATAAAGGAATTATTATCATTAATTAAAAATAACAAATTGGTCAAGTTATTGGACTTCACATATGCAAGAATGGAATTATTTGAAATCACTACGTGAAATAATAATAAATTATAAAACATTTAGAATATTTTGAAAATAATTATTTAAGCCAAACGCTATATTTATACACATGATGAATTGGTTAAAACCAAAACATTTTGAGAACAAAAAATGGTTGTTTAACATATTCATGAGATATTAAATAAATATTTTTGTGTGCAACTGATGTGGATCGTTTTAATTTTAAAATTCCTTTTCGTTATTAAATTCTGTTAATGACAATTTAATTCAGAGTTTTTCTGAAATTTCCAATTCACATTATACAAACAGGAATTTCGTGCGCAGTTGCGCATTTTTTATTAAAAGAGACACGTGACAGTTTTCTCATTATCAAAATGTTCATTTATTCCAGTGAAAGCCAAGTGCGGTGTGCCGCGTGAAAATACCAGCCGACTTCCTGGATTATAAGGAATTCCACCGGCTGCCGCAAAGTCTTCAGAATCCCACTAGTGGAAATATCAGAGATAAGAAAAAATTAAACATCTTTATATATAATTTTGAGTCAACAATGTTTGAATATCTTTGAAAATTCTAAAAATAAAATTCTAATTCTTTTAATTTATAATAGCAGACATAATGTTTAATTAAAATATTTTTCTCTTGATCTAATCAACAACTTTGTTTGTGTTAACAGTTAATTTTAGTTTAAACTAACTACCTTGTTTGTTTTTTAATTTAAAAACATAAAACAAACTTTCATCAAAGCATAACTGAGGTTTCCGCTACATGAGGAGAAAATCTTATTTCGCTCCTCATAGATGGTCCCTCTGACCCACTTCAATGAAAAGTTTTGAAATAAAAAGTTTTAAACATGCGTTCCTGCAGAATATTAAATCGTGAATTTTTCTGCAAAGAACATTTGCATCTTTCTTCGTTTCTAAAACACTTATATAAAAGACTTTTTTCTCCCCACTGAAAAAAGTTTTCTCATTTTCTTTAAAATTAAAAATATTTCACAAGTTAGAGGAACAAAATTATTTTCTAACGAACAAAAAATAGAATTGAAATTTAACTACAGTTACTTATAACGTACTACAGACTTTCTTGTAGTGAGACATATAAATGTTTTTGTCACCTTCAGCAAAAATCTTGGAGACTCTTTTAATTCTAATGCTTAATTAAGGCCACTAGAAGAGGTAGGGTTCTAAGTTGAGGTTTGAAGTGTGAAAATTACGAGCAGAGGACTGAAAACACAGACGAAGAGAGATAATGGGTGGGTATAAGAGTGAGTGGAAGAATTTGATAGTAAGAGTGAGAAGAGGGGTACGGTTAAGACAAGGAGACCATGCAAAATAAGTGCGACAGAGAGGGGTGAAAAGTAAGAATTCAGAGGGAAATTCGAACGTTCCAAGGTAACAAGGTATGGAGTCCGGGAATAAATTCGCTAAACGAGACTAAACTTTGGTAGTTACTCCAACTTTTTATTACACGAAATACTATTTAGAAAAATAATGTCGCAAAGTTCTCCACGCTTTAGAAATTTATCTGTGTTTTAAAAAGCCGCGAGTCTTAAGTCCCGCGTCAAGTGGCATGTTTTTTAATTCGCTCTACCTCCGAAATTTTAATTCATTTATCATTTGTTTTCGCAATCAAAATGGAAAACTGCAAACTAGCAAAATAGCATTGGATACACTACCATCGAAAATTGTCGTTGCAACCAATCGAAGTAAATCGAAATAAGACAACTTAATTAAAATTACGATAACTTGGTCAAAAGATAAGATAGAGAATAAAAAGTTAAAAATTTGGAAAGCTTATTAAATTCTGCTTTAGAAAACCTTTTAATAATTTTTTTGTTCTGAAATTTCTAAGTGATTATATTGGTTAATAAGTTAGAAAATAAATTTTTTAATAATCGTTCAATATCTTTAACTCGCTGCCGGAACTACAAAAATTACATGAAAAAATGAAACTTACTTCACTTTCTTCGTTGAAATGACAAAAATGAAATTGTAATGATGTGAGTTAAATCAGAGATAGTACTCTCCCACCATTACTATAGAAACCGCTTTAGCTCGTGGAAAGTGGGGGCTTACCACTACTCCTCTTCGCGCTCTCGACCCCTTCCACATCTCGGCTACTAGACCGGATATATAACTTGGTACTCGCACGTGAATCGCTCAGTCTTCTCGTCGACAAGACTCGAGGTTCACTTTGGTCCTGCGCTTGGCTGCTCAATCGAAGGCAATCGCTTCTTAGGTTCAACTGTGAGGGGATGCTGGTCATTAGGAGTGAGTGTGAGTACCCCCACCACATTTTTCATTTGACACTGAGCAGTCTAGTGATAAAAGAATATGCAAGACTACAAGAGCACCTGGGGGCTGAGTGAAGGTTTACATTCCTTTAGTTCTCAGGTGTAACATCCGAAACTCATGGGGTTTTCCTAGGCGTTCTTCCACCAATAAAGATTTTCCTTTTTGGAGTGGGGAACGAAAGCCATGTTTATATTGCCTACGGGTTCTCCTGTGAAAACGTCTAGGTTTTTCAAAAATTGTTGGTGGGAGCCAATATAGGTTCCCTTATTTGGAGAACACGGTTAAGACACAATTCTTCCCTTGGAGGAGATTATTGCACAAGAGAATGAGAGTGACGTCAAAATAGTTAATATATTACTTAGTCTTTGTAGGACCATAAGATGGTCAACTAAATTTCCTAGCAACGTAGATTAGACAGGAAACTAGATATGAATTCTGGGAATTATGATTATCATCGAAATTTTTCATTAATTTCTTGTAAATTATTTTATTTCTTTATTTTAGAATATATTATTATTTATATATACAAATTTTTACGTCCTTCCAAATTATTATTATACACACAAGACGAACCAAAAGGACATCTATAAATAAATTTCTTCAATTATTAACGTTTCGAAGCTGAACCCAGCCTCCTCTTCAGAATTTTATTGTGTTATTTTCTATATAAATTAATTCTTTTAAAAAATTGGAGACACAAAAATTATTTTTTCTTTTAAATTACATTAGAAAACATATAAAAATAAACTAACCAAAACGTATAAATTTCACAATTTCGTCAAGCCATCAACACATTATACAGTCACAAAAATACGTCAAATATAAAACATTCCATTTTTTTATATATATACAATTCCAATAGTCATTGCAGTCACAGGTTACCTTAAAATTTTTTTACACATTTTTATTTTATTTTCAATTATTATAAAATTAAGAAAATAATTAATTTAATTGCATAGTTTTTCAAAAATTATTTACCATTTTCCAATGACACATTGCATATTGATTTCAATAATTACAATAACATTTTTTATAAAATTTTTTATTCAGTATAATTATTAAAGTTTTTTTCTGTTTTTTAATTATAGGATATTAGCTTGCTTCAAAATTTGTTTTATTCCGATGAGAGAAAGTGGTAACCTTCCTCATGGAATAAATATTTAAGACTAATGAAAAGCAACCTATGACTTTCAATAACAATTAAAATTTTTCAAGGTCGATCAACAACAAATGAACTCATTAGCAAAATTTTTAATCAATTTATACTCAGAAATAAAATCGAATAAAGAAAATTTTCTTAAAATTTTGTTAAATTAAACTATTGATAATATTTTTATATGAGTAATTAAATCCTGAAGTGTCCAACATTTTATTTATGCTATTATTACCCTCTTTTTTGATATAAAACATTTCTGCAATAATTCTTTTTCTTTCATTTTCTTCTCTATGTAATATTTCAATATTTGAGCAATTAAAATTATGATTTTCATTAGAATCAATTACTTTTAATAATCTATGTTTAGATAATACATTATAATATTTTTTACTTCTAATGAAATTAGATTCATGTTCTGATAGTCTTACTTTTAAAGCTCTTCCAGTTTGACCTACGTATGTACTATCACAATCATTACAATTAAGTTTATAAACAACGTTTCTATATTCAAGTTTTTCCAAATGATCTTTTCCTAATTTAATGAAACTATTAAAAGAAGAATCATTTATGAATATCGTTCTAATATTATATTTTTTTAAGATTCTTTTTACTTTATAAGAAAGATTATTATGATAAGATAACGTAACAATATTATTTTTTTCAAAATCAAGTTCATTTTTATAATTATTATTATTTTTATTTTTAACTTGGAAAATTCTTTTTTTTATATATTTTTCAATGAATTTACTTGGATAATTATTAATTAATAAAATTTCTGTAACTATTTTTAAATTCTCCGAATGAAAATCTTCATGTGATAATAATATCGCAGAATCAACTAGATTTTTAATTATAGCTATTTTTTGAGAAGTAGGATGATTGGATAGAAAATTTAAACAACGACCCGAGAAAGTATCTTCAGTAAACCAATTAGTTTTTATTGAACCATCTATATTTTTAATTATTTTTAAGTCCAAGAAAGAAATAGAATTGTTAGATTCTATTTCGTGTGTAAACTGTAATCTATTATGGTACGAATTAAAAGTTTCTATAATTATACTCAATTTATCTTTTGGAATGAACAAAATTGTATCGTCTACGTATCTGTGATAAAAACAAATTTTAAATTTTAATTTATCAAAAACAAATTCTTCAAGATCTTGTAATACTAAATTTGAAAGAATTGGTGAGATGGGAGAACCCATAGGACAACCAAAAATTTGTTTATAATAACAATTATTAAATTGAAAATAGGTAGAACATGTAATAAATTCAATGCATTTAATAAATTCTTCCTCAGGGATTTTTGTGTTTTTTCAATTAAAGACCATTATTATTATTTGTTATCAAATATGGTGCCATCAATGACTTTACCTTTTTTACTCTAGAATAATTTATTATACAATTCAAATATCATCCAGCAGGCTAAGATTCATATTGCTCTAGTATTTAACTAAAAAATTACCAGCTAGCAGGCAAAGATGTATTCAATTTTCAGAAACAAGATTTAAGTCAACGATTTCAAGAACCTTGAATATCCGGCGAGCGAATTCCGGAACAACAAATATTCCTGTGATTACAAAATTAAAAAGATATTCAATATCATTGACCGATAGAAAGAGAACTGCTTGAGCGAATAATTGACCTTAATGATAATTTTAGTAATTCTTAAAAGTTTAATGTAAAAATATTTTTTAGTTTAAGAGAATGTTTACGAAAAAATTGTTCTTATTCTAGTGACTACATTCTCCATTACATACCCTTAATAAAAAGTTTTTGTAAATTATAATATACTTCCAAAATTGACATATGTTTGATTTAATTCTTTATAAGTGATTCTTTCTGCTATGAAAATTGACTATGCATATGAGAACTGTTGGTTCACGAATCGTTGGAATAATATAATTCATAAATAAATAACTACAAAACTGAATTGTCCAAAAGTGTCATTAGACTTTAAAAATTTGAGTAATAACTAAAATGTTAAAGCTTTTAAATACATGTTATAGTTTACAACAAAAACAAACCCTATGTAAAACACCAACACTTTGTCAAAAATAGTAAAATCGTTTCTTTACTGATTCTTAAGTTTTCAGGATTTTTCTAGAGATAATCTGTGATACGATTCCGAAACTTTTTCGTAACAATAAAATCAGCATAGTAAAATCAAAAGATATCTATTTAATATTTCAGTATATCATAGAAAAAGAAAACTTTTTCTAAAGAATCAAATTAAAAAACAGATAAAAATTTCAAGATGTTTTATTTAAAATGTTCAATATCGACTTCTACCCTAAGAAAAAACTTAATTTCGACGTAACCTTCTCTCGATTGCTTCTTTAGTCTATCCAAAGAAATACCCGCCTGGGAATCTCAGACGAGGAATTATTGCTTGTCTTGAACACACTGATAAAGTAATACGTTTTCAGGTAAACATTTAAGAGACGATTCGACGTCAATTTCGCTTTTTGATGAAAAATAGAAGAAAAACTGATTCAATCAACATCAACCGGGTTTATCTTTTCAAGAGGGTGGAACGTGCATAATCGTGAAATTCAAAAAGAGAGTTAAAGACAATAGACAGACTTATACCACAATATAATTATATTATTTGAATTATTACCTACCAATAATTAAAATTAAAAATAAATTTTACTCTTTATTATTTTTCTTTTATACTTTACATGTTTTCTCAACAATGGTAACACTATTTAAAGATTTTAATGAAACATGGAGATATTTTATTTTTAATGCAATTATTCTTATCAAGTTCTGAATAACAGACAAGTTTCTATTTTTAACTAGTTGATTTGAATTGAATTTAACAAACAGTCGGGGAAATAAAATGAATGAAATTTACGTTTTACGTATTTGAAATTCTCCAAAACCCGCAGCAGTTGGTAATGAAATGCGTATTCATTGTCAGTAGTTGTAACTTTTCAAAGTTTCGCTGTAGAACATTGAACGATTTTCTAATTCTAATTGCGAAGGCACGTCTTTCCGAGCCGTAATTTTAATTAGTGCCGCTATCCGCTTTCCAAATTACTTCTCTTTGTTGAACATTCATGGATGGTAAAGACTGATGTAAATCGTTAGAAATAATAAAAAATATTTTTTTTTACAACATTATAATTATGAGTTAAATTAACTGAACTAAATTGAATTAAATTTTAAATGAATTAAAAATTGAGCTTATAACTATTACACTAACTTAATTTTTTTGTGTCTTTTATTGTTACATTGTGGTAACAAAAAGCTTTTCTTACCTTAGATAAAATGTGCATTGCTTAAACCTAAATTATAAATTAATAAAATATTTTAGTTAGCAAGTGATTTAATTCACTCGAAATCACTTGACATTATTTTCTTAAGCATATCTTCACTTAAAAAATAGATCAACTGCAAAATGTATCTTGTTTCTATGCATAAATTCTCGTGAATTTTATTGCAGCTGCAAACTTCTAAAACATTTTAGATAATACTCATAATGTCAAGTCTCATAGATTGACAAAGTTTATAAAAATCATAAGAGAAATTGAAGATCTTTTGTTCTCGTCAAGTCCATCTATGAAACTCGATATTAGCGAGAGACAATAAATTAAAAAAAAATTAAAATAAAAAAGGAAATACTCATAGGAAATTTGCAGTCGCACAATAATATTATACCTATGATAACTGAACTCTTAGAATATTCTTGATTCCTAAAATAACCTAAGGATCAAGCTTAGAATATACGTGAACTATGATCTAATTTTCTACCACTGGAGTAGATTTGTGTCTATAAAAGTAAACGCGTTTTCATTTTCAATTTAATTAGAATTAATTAAATATATTTCAATCAAGCCTTCTCTCGAGATGGAATATAATGTGCAATTTTAGTTACGGGTTATTTGCCATCAGACGATTACATTTTTTTTTTACAAAATACAAATAAATACAACTAAAAGCTTATTTAAAGCTGTTTCATCGATTGAAATGTTTCTTCAGATTTTTGAAAGGTAGTATTTTGCTTCTGAGAAAATTAACATACATGTTGATTTTAGAGCGAGCATTTGACTTCAAGTAAACATCACCAGTACAGGTAAAGCTGCAAAGCACTAAACACAAAAGCATCCCTTGAGTACAGGAAGCTTATCCACGGATAGATACACAAGCATGTAGCTTATTTCTCGAGAAAAGCACAGACGGACACAATTAACAAGCTTCCACTGATGTGTCGAGTGGTTCAAACTTGTTCATTATGCTCGACTTACTAAGTAAACTTCGACTTAAGTTAGAATATTTCGAGATGCTTGTTGAAATTCTCAGCAACTTGAACTTTTCTTTTAACTTTTTAAAACAAATATACAGTAAGAAATTTTAGTATGAAATTTAGAAATCTTACATTAGGTATGTTAAATATATTCAATGTTTTGTTAAAAATTAAAATTCTAAATGTTTAGTTTTTTTAATATTCTGTTTCGATTCTGTGATTCATTTTCTGGTTTTCAGAAATTTTAAATTTCTTTTCAGTTCAGTCAGGTCATGGGGATTAAACTCTTTTGTTTTCCTGATTACCTGCTCCGTTTCTGGAACAGATCTCGTGGTCCGGTGGACGAGCTCAGTTTTGTTTGATTTTTTCATAGAGAAGCATCTAGCTTCGTTATTTTTCTGATATACATCCTAGATCTGTTTTTTTTTTTGTGTTCGACTACAATGTAAGTTTTTGTGATTTATAATCCTGTTATCATTTCCAAGATTACATCAAGTTTACTTTCTCCTATCTTATTTCAACGGGGTATTATTCAAACAGTTTTTCTTTTTCTCCACTCTTAGGTATAGTGGAGCAAGACACATCCTCAAAAAATATATTCTGCATTTATATTTTCTACACGTACAATGGTGCGGAAATAATTAACACATCCATATTCTCCGCTCTACGTAAATCACAACAAATCTCCTAATCAATTAAGTCTTGCATTTTTTTATGAACATACTTCGGACTAATGGTAATAAAATCATTTATATCTACATATTTCTTCCTAACAATCTATCTTACTCTGTTAAGAATCATTCCTAATTTTTTATTGTAAAACATCTTCTGTCGAGTGGAACATGGTCAACTTCTCACATTTGTTGTTTCGTTTTTAGACTTTCTAAACAACTGAATATCTGTGTGATATTTCTGGATAAATAAACTTAATGTAATCGTATTAAACCTAAGTGAAATATTTTTATTACCCATTCCTAAAACGCTATGCTTTTATATTTTAAGTTTCATAATTTTTAATCAAGCCATATTTAAAAATGATATTCATTAGATTGATTGGGACCAGGAACTTAATGTGTAAGATATGAATAGGGCTGTTGATATATTTTATAATATTTTGTATTGTTTCTACGACTCAATTTATTCGGACATCTCTAATTATATCATAGAGAAACAACATGGTTTTGTACGAGGTAGATCAACTGTCTTCTATCTTAGTATGTACACAAGATACCTAATGTTCAATCTCAAATCTAGTGAGCAAATTGATGCAATTCATGTTGACTTGACTAAGGCTTCTGATAAAATAGATCATAATATAATTTTATGTAAACTGGAACTCATGGGCATGTCTACAAATTTAGTCTCATTCTTTAAAAGATACTTAGCAGATAGATTTCAGTTGGTTAGAGTGGAGCGACACTATTCTGAACCGTTTTAGTCTACATAGGGAGTCCCTCAGGAGTAACATTTGGGACCACTTTTATTTATTATATACATTAATGATATTATTAATATTATTATTAATTGATCCCTGTTTCAATGAACGTATTTTGGAAATAGTTCAAGAAGCTTTAAATTTGACTACAGTCATCTCCACTCTCTGCTTAATATTCCTAAATTGATTTCAAGGTTTTTGTACACTGACATTCTATTTCTCCATAAATTAATTGATGGATATTTATCTTGTAAACAATTACAATCATTGATTAAATTATATGAATCACCTAGAGCAACCAGATATTCTCCATTGCTTTTTATATTATTTCACAAGACGAATTATGAAGTTCACTCTTTAATTAGTACATTAAGCAAAAATGCTTATGACGCAGCTAATGGCATTAATTTATTTGAACCGAATATTGAAAGGTTTAAACTACTTTTTCGACGAACTGTCTGTAACAGCAATAGTTTCTAAATCCTCCAAGCACTTATTGTTATTATGTTCATGATTTAAACAGGTTGCAAGGGTCAACTTATTAGTTATTAAGAGTACTATGTACGAAAGGGTATATCCCGTTTATGATTAATTAAAAATAAAAAATAAATTAGTTTTTTAGTAATAAATTAGAGGAACGTCTAGGTCCAAACATGGTATTTTTTCATTGTACTGACAAAGATTGAAAAATTATTGTATTTTATATGTAAGAGTTAAAAATCTTGAAGTACAAATCAAAGGCAGGAAAATATACCATAAACAGGTAACTTTGTTAGGGAAAAGTTGTTTTCGTCTTACTGCCAAGTAAAATGTGAAAACGTGTTGAGAACTTTTGCAATTCAGTTAATTGATTACCCAATTAGCTTTCGAAACGGCGCAGTCAGGTACACTGTTACAAGATGAATAATTAAGGAGTTTGATATAGGTAATGCTTTTAGGTACTTCAATACATTTCGAAGGCGATTCTATGGTTGCGATACTGTTGTGAGTCGAGTCCCGAATGCGCAGTTGAAAATCTCACTAAGCAGCTCCGTGGCTGCGAGAAGAAGAAAATATGTGGCTGGTTGGATCCCCTACACGCGGCCACATAAGTTCGTTAGGTCGGCCCCAATTTTCACTTTATCAGAATTTACGAGCGCCTAAAAGCCCGCTGGGCTCCGTCTTAACTGACTCTTCTCTTGTGTCGAAGAAAAATTCAACACCCTGGGAAAAACAAATTTCTTTCCATTAAAATTGCACCTACCATTGTCTTAAATTTTTTTAACAAATTACGAACAGTTGTTGAGGATAATAAATGTAGTGTGCTCTGTGTAGACAAAATCGAAATTAAGTTCATTCTTTATTCAACACTAAATATTAATCAATGATTTGTAATATAGATAGATATAAATTAACTAATTCCTAAATGTGCATTATAGAATAATTTAGGTTACATTGGTAATATCCGGAACCTGGAGTTTGAATTGAATATTGTGGTCAAAACTAACTTTCATACCCGATTAGGTGTTGCTGCCAACAAAAACTTTGATTTTTCAAGGATAAGAAAGAGGCATATCCTTTTTGTTGTTATGATAAAAATTCATTAATTGCACGAAATAGACAGTTTAAAAGTCAGAAAGGAACTACTCTCAACGACCTTATCAGGCTCTAGTTTAATAATTAAAAATAATTTTTCATTTTTCCCTTAATCTTTCCTACTTACAAAATAGGACACTCCTAGTAGTTCATTAATAAATGTGTCAGACCTGCGGACCTTTATCTTTTTATTCTTTATTCACTATAATTGGTTTGAATTAAATAAATAATTTTAATTACAAGTGAATTTGTTTACGAAATTAATTTCTCATAAAACAAAGATTGAATCCAACAATTATTATCCAATTCATTTTCGTATGTCACAGAAATCCCTTTGTCCAAAATAACTGAAAAATACAATATGCGATTTTGTTGACGAATTTACATAATAAATTCAATTTAAAATAAATGTGCAGGGAAAATTTGGGAGGAATGCGAGATAATTTACCAAGCAGAGAGATCAGAGCAGCGGTCGTACGGTAATAGGTTGACCTCCCTATCAAAATTATTGTACCACATGTGGGTGTGCATAATTTGAAACAAGCGGAATTTCGAAATTCCTTTGCGAAATCGGATGGAAATTATCAGGCTCCGCACAAGCTTGGAGAATTGGGACTATGGTCAGAAACAACCACCAACTAAACCAATAACCACGCGTAATCCTGATCGGTAACGATACATTGGAACGACGTTAACTCTCTGGGGAAATGTAACGCGATAGTTCTAATTCCGATGCTAGTTGGATAGTTAATATACAGTTTCACACGGATGTTATTCCGATGACGAAACCCTGTCATTGGCAGCTTATCTTAAAACTGTCCTTGCCAATCCTTCCTTTGATCTTGTTGGGTGATGCGACAGTTCAAATAAAATCTCCATTTCCATCCGTAAATGGAGATTCTGAATAAGACCATATTTTGCATAGAAAAAGAATACTTAAGGGACTTTTTTCAAAATATGAAAATATATTTATTTATTCCCGGGAATGTTTTTATGTTCTTGGAGAGTTTTAGAGTTCTGGTATGGCGAATCCATTTTGGACAACGTGATTTAAATCTACACGTAAAAAGAATTTTCTTTGAATTACCAATTTATAAACGATTTTAAGTGTTGTGAGGAGGTAAAAATTTACCTCGCACAATATTTTTAAAGTAATTTAAAAATATAATTATTTACATACCAGAAATCATTTCTAGGCTATAGTTTTAGCCTAATATAAACTCGGCAATTTGTGTCTTTTTATTATTTTGAGTTTACATTCTTTAATTTTATTAAATATTTAAAATTCAAAACTTTATTTTGATTCTTGTCGAATTTAAAATTTTGTTAAATTAAGATTTATTTCTATTTTGACTTTGTATTTAATTAATTCAAATATTGAGATAATATTATTATTTGAACTTTAGGTTTTTACCTGCAAGCTTATCAGATCGGACAATTATTTGTTTTGTGCGATAAATATTAAATGTTTGCACTTTTATTTTACACGCACGAACACTGCTTGACTTCGATGTAGGGTTTTCCACATCATAAAGAATCGTCGAGGAGGTGGTCCTGGTGATGGTCATCATCGTGATTGGCATTCCTGGTCGTCGTAGAAATCTGCTGACAGATGGATCCGGATGTAAGTCCCGTTCTCTCAAGAGTGCCAGGACCAGAATATGATGTCGTCAGTCGTGTTTATAAACTGTCAAAACACTGGTGGTAGCCATATTGTTTTAGTGTTTGACGTCAGCGCCGCCCCAACTACATCGGATTTACGTTCCTCGGTTGATTGCCACTCGATCTGTCCATCCGTGGGTAATGCTACTGCAGAACTTTTAAATGTGATTCGTGAGAGCTGTACCGTGGCGCATTTGTCGCCACACATGAACTTGTCGACAACGCGTTCTCGCTGTCGTCGTATTCTGAACGGGTGTGTTGGACCTGTTGGTCGTGTATTGTTTATTAAAAGTCTTAAAAACTTTATAAAAATGTAACAAAATAACTGACGGGCTCTATTTGTGGCCATTGTGCCTTATCAGGTGAGCTCCATTATTAATGTTTGTGTATTAATTTGATGCAGTTGGTTCTCCGACTATATTTTGTAAATTTCGAATCAGTGTTAGTTTAAATTTTGTTTGTGCTGCTCTTTATCCCCCACTCTCTGCAAAACTGGTTAGTTGTGGCTCGTCATTTAGATTTTATTTAATAATAGAATAATTTGATTATTTTCATTAGTCTATTCTTTTGTTATTTTGTTGTTTATTTATTTCTCACTAAAATAATTTGACGCTAGGTAATTATTTTTATATTGTTTTAATAAAACTTGAATTTAAAATTCTTAAAATTAAACATTAAACATAATGTGAAAGATATCGTCATAGTGTTTTGAAAACGATTTTAATTTTTTATTGCAAATATAATTCCGGACATATTTGCTCCAAAGTTAATCATTTTTTTTTTTTTAGTGAGAGAAAGTAGGACATACATGTCCCACAGATGTTAAAGGGTTTAATTAAACGTCAAAGTGATAACTGTAATTAAAACGCAATATGACTCCGATAAGGTAGAATGTTGTTACTTAAAAAGAAAAAAAAGAAAGAAACAAGCAATGTAAATCAGATGAATACTGATAAAATATCAAGCACGTAGATAAATCCAAAATCGCAGAGAGGAGTATAACCTACTTGGATGAATTCCCAGATTATGCCGATGTCGCTAGTGGGTAAACTATATAGAGAACAGCGAGTGTACGCTTTATATAACTATAGCAATCGCAATGTGCCGTTGCAAACCCTTTTCATTCTGCTAGCCTGCCTGGAGAAACACACCCTCTGAACAACGCCAGCAAGATAAGGGTGGAGGTGGTGGCAAGGATGGTGAATACGATGAGTTCCGCTTAGCCGGGAAATATGCTTTCACATTATAAAACGCTTCAGAAAATTTCTGTTTCGGCTTTATTGTCTGGAAAACGTTCCCAGTAAGTTAAGGCACCTATGCCTGAATACCGTGCAATGGCTCTTACCTCTGCCTCTGTTGTGAATTCGAATTCTCTCCAGCAAATCTTCAATGCTCATTTTTATAATAGCTCTGTTTATTATTTTATTGCTCTACTGGTGCTTTGAGATTGAATTTTTTTGCTCAATGTACCTTAATATTATAATACTACTATATGATACTGATGATAATTCTACATTATAAAAAAACAGGAAGCTTAAGCTGCTTCTTTCTAGAATAATTTAATTTTTTTAGAGTTAGGGAGCTAATGATCGCCCACTTACGCGCAAGACCCGTTTTGGTGCAGTCAACTGTAGTACGACCTTCAAGGTATCTGAGATCAGGTTTTTACATCCTATGAAAAACAATCTTAGAATTTCATTAAATTCAAACTTGTTTATTAAGCACTCAATGCCTTTTTATTTTACTTCCTTACGCTTCCAATGTTCTAGGGGTAAACAATAACTTCAAAATAGCATGACCTAGTTTTTAAACATCTCCTAATAGGAAAATATTAAAAGTAGTCAAATTCCTAAAAAAAAATAATTTAAAGAAATACAAAATTTACAGCACTTTATACTTAACGTCTACTTGAGTTATGACAACCCCAAGCTCAAGTACAAAGTCTATCATTTTTTAAGCTATTTTTCATGTCATTTTTTTCTGTCATTATTTCTGTAATTTTTGCCAGTTAAACGTTTCCATAAGAGGAAAAATCGATTTAGTCTTGAAACTTGGATATATGTATACCATTGCAATTCCAAAAGCTAAAAGTGTTCACAAGTATTTTTTTTTATTTTATTGTTCCTTTTTTACATTCACACTCGACTATAAAAATTATTTGACAGAACAAATTTGACTATCATTCGTGAAATTCGTAAAGAGTGACTCTCGTTGAAAAAACGATTATTAGAGCGGTGCAGAAGAGAAGTGAAAAAGGAGAAATAAAACAGAGATCTGTGTAAATTTGTCGCTTCGTCCCTCTGGAATCCGAATTCCAATGCAAACTCGAAATTCAACACTACTTGGCTGTTGGCCAAATGACATCTGTTCAACCGTCAGACGTCGCTAGCGAGCGTCAGACATAGTCAACCATCGTTTCGTGTCGGACAATCGCCAGCCAGGCCAATATTGTATAATATTGAAATGAAATCTGAAATAGGTCCGGACCATTCAAAAAAATATTCTCAATCCTCTTTGAAAGTAAACAATCCTAAACCATCGATTCTAGAATGAAGTTTGTTTTTCAGAAAATCTATCTCTTAAAATTGTAGGTAATTAACGTTCATTACGCAAATATCTTTTAGAACCGAATAAATGATTTGCACTATTTGAATAATATTCCATTTTTTTTTAAAATCGTAAGTTTGTTGCAAAAGTCAACTAGCCCTTTTAGCATAGAAATACATTGTTTGAACCCATGTGTATGTATATTTCATTACTTTCAAAGTGTTTAATTAAATTTTTTTTTAATGATTGGTGATCAAACAAATCTTATTATTGAAAGCCGTTTACCGAAATTAGTTCAACATTGGTAACAAATTTTACTTCCATGTGTGGAATTTTCGTTTCCAATAATTGTAATTAATTTGAAATTTTTAACTCTAAGTTATTGAAAAAAAAAATCATTTACAACAATTTTAAATGTGGACTTTTTTAAGCACTTGTACAAAAAGCGATTTACGAAACCTGGATTAAAATTTATGAGAAAGTAGAATTGAGATTCGTAGCAGAATCATTGTTCTCATTACAGTAGCATGGCACGTCGCGTTCAACTGCGACAAAACACACAGCGTTAATAAATGATATTCAGCACTGCAACACGATGTTCAGAGGAAAAACTTTGAATTTTGCCTGCAGCTTATTATGCAGAAAAATATTGTTAAAAATTTCTTGAAAAAACATAAAAATTTCATATGGTTATAATACACGATAGGTTAAAGATTATTATATTATATCAGAATAGAATTACATAAAAATTATATGGGGTTTTAAAAAAAAACTGTCAGAAGGTAAGTTGTTTCTACATCTGATTAGCTCGTGAATTTTCGGAAATTTAATTAATTTTTGTCAAAATAATTGTTTTTAAAATAAAATTCTGAAGTTGAAACTTAACATTGTTTATCAAAATATAAAAAGTTATTGGTGTTTGTATTTCGTACATTTTTTCTTTCCACATACTAAAATTCTATAATTTGTTTATATTTTTATATTTTTAAAGAGGTTCAAGATTTATAAATACATTTATTTTTAAAATTGGTTTTGTTGTTGTTGTTGCAAATTTACAAATCTTTCTGACTCACAAAATCTATTAATGGAATTAAAAAGACCAACACAAGCACTGTGTAGAAAAATTTGGCACCAGTATCTGATCAACAAGTCGTTCATTGTTGTGGGGACATAATAAGCATGGGTTGACAATGCCAACCTTTGATCAGAACCGCAACTCTCGGATACCACACTTGACAAAGTAAAAACGAGGCAAACAGGGATGTTCGATTTTCTTGATAAATCAATTTTGAATCGATTTTAAATTAAAATTAACTAATAATTAATTAACTTCGAATCCCAATAGAAAAAAAAATTCTTAAAAATTATCAAAATATTAAACTTTCTTCTGTTACAATTAACCTACATTGTAAGACAGCAACGTATAGATTTTTTAAGTTTTCAGATAAAAATGCGCATTGTTACACATTATAATAACATGAAAAACTGAACAGTTTTGTAAGTTGCCTGTAGGAGAAAGCAAGTGAACTTTGTAGTGTACGACGATGAAGAAAGTTTCTATTGGTATCGTATTAATATAAAAAAGATAAATATATTCACTTATAATTAAAATTAAATCGTGGTTTGTTTCTGATCCTTATCCCTCACTCTCCAGTCTTTCATTGTGTTAGTAGTGTCATAATTTATTTGGATTAATTAATTTAATTAGTCTATTATTTCTCTCTTTTTGTTCAGTTATTTAACAATAAAGTAACTTGGCTCGTATAGGTTTTAAATTTGTTATTTATTTATTTGCTTAGTTTATTTAATTTAAAATTCGTTTAATTGGAAATTAATCATAAACTAATATAAGTGCGTTATAGAGACTTCAGAAAATTGCGTATAATAAAATATAAAATTAACAGAAATGGTGAAATTTTGAAAAAGAATACTCCGTTGATTTCATTAACTGAATTTGAGGCATTACATTTTTCTTAGTCTTTCTTTTATCTTTATGCGAAATATGCAAACTATACAGAATTCTCGTAGACTGCACTTTCGTGCTCGTAAATTACATTATAACGAGAAGATCTTGATTCGCTTGTCTTTGAGTTCTACCATGCAAGGTTCGTTGAACTTCTAATTCTACATTAGTCAAGATCTCAAAATTAGAATAATAAATAAATTACAAAGTTTCCTCAAAATTTGTTAATAATACGTATATTTCCTCCCAATCATCTTAAGTAATTTGAATCTTAAATGTTTTCAATTTACGTTATTTAAGATTATACCTCGAAAAAGAGATTGCTTAATTATTGAACTTATGTTTAACCCTTCGAGCCCAGACCTGGGTCGAAAACGACCCAGGCGAAATTTAAAAGTGCTGTAATTTCCAAAATCGGCTGCCATTGGCGCCACTACCCGTTCGTAAAAAAAGTTAGGGTCCGTGCGAACCCCTCTACCGAATGGCAGAGCAGTAGTACACCTTGAGCCTACAGGAAAGGTGTGTCAACTTAAGTGTGGACGAAACCGACCCAGGTCCGGGCTCCGAAGGTGCGAAAAGTGTAAGTAATTTTTTTTTCTTTCTTTTAAAACTTAGATTTTTTAATGTAAAAATGTGTCTTTTAATTTAAAAAAAGTTTAAAAAATAATTACAAAGTATAAAAAAATTGTTTTTAATCGAAAAAATTTTTTTTGTCATTTTTTAGTAGTTTTTAGATAAAAATGCTCGTATTTTACAATTAAAAAGCATTTTAAAAATAATGGAATAAATAAAAGAAGTAAAAAGTATTTTAAAAAAATTATTTTTGCAGTTTTTTGTAAAAATGTCTGAGGGTCCACGAACAAGCGAGGAGGTCCTCAGAATATTGCGTCCTCGTCACATATTCAATTATTTCGGAGAGGACGATTCAGACGAAGAGGTAGATGCTGTTGAGGACCACGACAGCGATTTATCCGCGTATGTTAGTCAAAACATCCGTTATCTTTTAAACATTGAAGAGAAAGAAAATTTAAATTTAATCTTTCAAAAAATGTCAAAAAGAAAGCGATGCCACTTTTGTCCGACCAAAAAAGACCGAAAAACAAATTATTGTTGCGCGAAATGCGCCAAACCAACTTGCGACGATCATAGAATTGTATTTTGTCTTGATAAATAAAATTTATCTTGAAAATAAAATTGTTCTTTTCTACTTAAATGTTGAGTTTTTACTGATTTATACCCATTTTACAATTATTTTTTGTCATTAAAAGAAGTCAATATAGCTTTATATTGAAAATTTTGAAGTAATTTTTTACCATTTTTGAGGTAAAAAAATTAACAATTTTTCAGGAGGTAAGTCTATTTTTTAATAATAATAATAAATAAAATTTTTTTTTCAAAAAAACGTAATTGTTACTTCAACTAGAAGGATTGATGATGATCTATGAATTTTTTCAATTTTTTTAAAGCATTTTTTCTACCTGTAAACACGACAGGACGAAAACGACCCAGGTCCGGGCTCCGAAGGTGCCGAAAATATGTCCGGGCTCGAAGGGTTAAAATACTTTTACTTCTAATCAATATTTAGAATATTTAGAAATGAATACCTAATTAAATATTTGATAGAAAGAGGTTTTTGTGGATTTTTAAATTTAAGATTTTAGTATTACACCTGTTACGTTCAAGATAAGAAAACCCTTAAAATTATTACCTAAGTTCCTTCTTTTTTCGCATGTTAAAAGATTCAGAAAATTATACAATTTCGTTATAAGATTTGAACCTTACTTTCGAAAAGAAAAAAGTCCTGAATTATATCCTAAAGAGGCTCGTGTCAGTTATCTTGTTCGAAGATCAAGGTAGACAATTAGGCTGGAAACAGGGTAGGTAATATCCTTGGCATTGATATTTGATTAGGTTGACTGTTGACTCAAGGATTATCTGCAGCACGCTGCGTTTTGAAGAATGCGTATAAATACACTGGTGATTGTAGCCCTCAGGTAATTTTGAGGAAAGATTGTTCACACACGAACTGGTACAAGTTACAGGGTTTAACTTGTCTCGAACAAAAAATCGTTTGATTATTACCGCTCGACAAAATCTCTCACTGTTGTTCACAAATGCATAAATTAATAACCTTATTGATTAATTGATGATTGACTTGATTGTAAACTGGCAACTTTATTTGTTGAATTCCGATAATTTGAATTTAGAATAAGCGAGTGAATTTACGACCGATTAGTTGATGTAGAGTATCACTACCGAGTATTGGTATCAAGTCTTGCACTGAATATTGGGTAAATCTCGGTATATTGTCTTGTTTTTATAATTGAATAACTGCCGCTTATTTGCTGCCTGCAGTTTAAATAGACTCGATTCTCTATTGTTTGGTAGTTAGAAAACTGTGCAAAGTAGGTCTGGTGGTGCTTCCCGCACGATGATTCAAATTCTGGATATCTGACCTGTATTGCTCAAAAGATTGACTTCATACTTTATCATTCCTATATTACTGTCACTGAGGTGTCATCTTTGTAAGAACTTCTCTTCCTTCTTCTTTCTTCGTTTTATGTTGATTTGGTTTCTCGTTCACTACCTGCCGTATTTTCATTTAAAAGTAGGTTTAATGAATCTTCCTATTTCCTTCTTCGTTTTATGTTGATTTGGCCACTACTTCCTCTTGGTCAATATATATTATCAATATACTTTCTCTCAAAAGCAGGTTAAAGGAATATACGTGCTATTTATTATCTCACTATCTTAGATATAGTAGAAATTGTTCTAATAATGTAATTTCTATCAAATAACATATTATAATGGTTATTTATTTGGTTAAGGATATAACAGACCGTTCGATAGTTTCTAATCAGTTCCGACAGATTCTGAGTGGGTCTGACAACTGACGAATGAATCCGAGAGCATCCGAATGAAGCCAAGAGATTCCGAGTGTATCTGACATTGATACCGAACAGATCCGAAATCTTCCTTGCGCATCCAAGAGCCTCTTAATGAAGCCGATAATATCCGAGCGAAGTTGAGAGTATACAAAAATATCATTATTAATAACTACTTTATCAGTGTGGAATCAAAATTCAATTTTTGTAGCATCAAATAGGATTTTTTCCATCTTTTAACAAGAAACTTAAACACATTGAGTTATAAAGTCCGAGTAAATTATTACAACGTCAGCGTTGAATAAAAATACGTATTATACTTTTGAAAAAGTGCATTTCTAGCTTTTGACCGTTACCCACCACTTTGTATTCAATTTCTCTGTTTTTTGTCTGCGTCCGTGCACGTATCTCGTTCCTTTCGTGACGTGATGTCAAGACACGTGCTCGCTTCCGGCAGACTGTTCTCACGAGCAGGAAAAAAGAAAAATAAAAGGGAAAAAAGAAGTAGGTAGTCGAAGAGAGAATGGAGGAAATAGTCGAATTTCGCACACTACACGAAACTTGTAAATTTTCTCGTAAGTTATAACTGGATTATTAATTATCCTGCTGTAGAAATTTCTGCTGTAATTTTCAAGGAGAAACCATATGAAATTTTTCTAAATTGCTATTTTATAAAATTACAAACTATTGTATTTCTGTACATCTCTATTACATTTTGATTAGAATTCGATTTGTCTTCTGTCGAATAATATTTCGAAAAGGATTCCGCAAAAGTTTAAAGAATTATTTATACACTTTTTAATATTAATGTATTTTTTTGTTCGAACAAATAACTTATTTTTAAGTAATTAAATCGATTTTTTTAAAGTAATTAAAAAGATGTAAAATTTTCTGATAATAAAGTAACTTAAAGTTTTTAATTTTTCAAACGTTTCTAACTGTATATCTCAGGGAACTTCGTTCTTGAACCGGGGGCTTTTGTGTCCATTAAATAGCTTATTAAGTATTCTATAGTAACTTCAAGCTGCTGTATAAAAGCCTTCTGATTAGCACATTCTATACTAGTAAGGATCATTCAAACTTTGTGCAAACTACAAAATTTACAGATACAAAATTAACTTGAATTTTCGAAACTAAGCCAAAATATTGTACAAAGCGTTAACTATCTGTCACTTTCAAGTAGCGTTCAATTTCTTGCCTTTGAATTCCAGAAGAACCTTATGAATTGCATTGGAGGTAATTTGATAAAGTGAGAAAAGTGTGGGGTAAATGATACCTATGTAATGATAGTTCTGAAGATTACGAGCTATGACTCAAAGAGTAAATTTCTTTTACGAACATAATAAAATAGTTACACTAAACACTTATTTATGAAGACTTATGGTTATTTAAAACATACCATCGTCATAGAAATTATAGCTATGTTAAACATCGTCATAACAACGATTGCTATGGTTACCACCGTCATAGTAACGGTTGCCATGGTTACCATCGTCATAGCAACTATAACTGTGGTACACATCGTCATAGCATCGGTTGCTCTGGTTACTATCGTCATAGTAATGATTGCTATGGTTACCATCGTCATTGTAACGATTGCTCTGGTTACCATCGACACAGAAACGGTTGCTATTACTACCATTGCCATAGCAACAGTTTATATGGCTACCATCTTCATAGCAACGGTTTCTATGATTACCATCGTCATATCAGCGGTTTCTATGGTTACCACCGTCACAACAACGGTTGCTATGGCTACCATTGTCTTAGCAACAGTTTATATCGCTACCATATTCATAGCAACGGTTTCTATGATTGTCATCGTCATATCAGCGATTGCTTTGGTTACTATCGTCATAGCAACGATTGCTAAGATTACCACCGTTACAGCAACGGTTGCTATGGCTACCACTGTCATAGAAACAGTTTATATACGGTTCTATGGTTATCATCGTCATAGTATCGATTGCTATGGTTACTATCGTCACTACAACGGTTGCTATAGATACCATCTTCTTAGAAACGGTTGTTATGGTATCTTTTACCATGGAAACAGTTGATAATGTTACCATGGTCATATCATTTGTTTACCGGGCCAATGTAAAGGTGTTATGATAACTATGGATCATTTAATGGTTGCTATGGTAACCTTATTCATAGTAGGATTGCTACTCTGACCTTCACTGCAGAAACAATAAACCGTCTCTTAAAAATAGATTTTTTACAGACAACGCCACTTTGAAATTTTTTTTCAATGACAATTTTACTTTGAGGAAAAAGTAATCTGCCTTGAGTTAGCCAAACAGTTAAAGTTTCATTTCAAAAAATTTGTTTTAAAAAACTAATTTTGACAACTGAGCTGACTAACAGCGCTGACTACAAAACGACTTTAACAATGTCAATCCTGTTAATATTATTTTTTTATTCTTACTATATTTTTGCTGCCTAAATTTACAAAAATTTGTTAACAAATATTTGCTTATTTTTAATACAAATTGAAATATTTACACTAAGCTTTAAAAAAACATAGCAGTTAGATTTAATACATAGTCAGAAGTGCTTTTGAAAGTGTGGTCTTCGTGAGAGAACTATAACGAACGATGTATATGTGATGTGTGTGGTAGCTTACGTTGGTTTTCTGGCAGGAAGACCAGTCAAATAGGTAGCTACCATTGCAGCTCGGTTTTAAGAGGATTACTTCGTGGTTTGTAAAACCCAGCCAGCTTCCGGCATCAATGCGAAGCTTTTCAGTAAAATTGTGCTGAGATGTTATATTTATATGAGACCTCGATTGTGAGTCTGGCTATCGCGTTTCAAACGATCCACCTGTTCCTGATGTATCTCACCCACATAGTTAATCACTTTGTCCTTGTTTCAATTCTCTAACCATAAAAACCCAGTCCCTTTTACATTTTTAATGTTTCAATTCTTGATTCTACACTGTAAGACTTTAGATATTAATTTTTATTTTGTTTCTTAATCTGGGTTAGTCGTGTGAGGACGAAAAAATTTCAAACAAAGGAAGTAAATTTTCATTTCATATAATCACGTTTATTTACCAACAAATTTTAACTTGTTGTTTTCATTAAATATTTTTGTAGAAAGTGAAAAGGTATCAAAGGAAGTCGAAACTAATTATGTATAAATTTAGTTTTTGTTCGTATGACATTTAGAATAGATGCTTCCCAGAAAAGAATGGGACAAATATTTTCAGATTCTTTAGAAAATCATGTGATTATACTTTACAATAAAACGAAAGAAGAAAATTTCTGCTGCGAAGCAGATTTGGGTCAAATTTGTTTTAAAATCTTTTGTATTATTTATGTACTTAAATGAACTTCTTCAAATGCCATAAAAAACAAAAAAGTTAAAAATTAACAAAAATTACACGTGAATTTAATAAAAAAACATGTTATTTATTGACTTGACAATTTACACTAATTCTTAGTCGTTTTTTATTTAAAAATCTATAAAAATGTTAAAATCTACAATTTTAAATAATGAAATTTTACTGAAAATTTGTGGAAGTATTCAATAGTTTAAAATTCAGGATGAATTTTCACTAATTCAGATTTAAAAAGCGGGTTCGACATTGCAAATTCCAGTTTCCGCAATATGTTTATATCCCTAAATCCACATCCTGGATTCTATGCCCAAATTTAACTTTAACTTTAGATGAAAAGATGAGAATGTTTCAACAATATGTTGATCAACTTCTAACCCCCCTTCTCACCCCAAATTAAAATTCAAAAAAGGTGTAAAACCTCACCAAAGGTGAAGTTACTTAGGTTATACGACCCTGAAATTTCGTCTTCAGACAAACGGACAGACAGACGGACAGACAGAATTATTTGTAAAATTCATTTTTCAAATGGGAGGTCTTAGAACGTCAAGAATTGTGGAAATTACAAAAAAGTTCACAATTTCACAAATTTAAAGGGTTACATACACTCATGGCAAACGAAATTAAAAATATAAAAAACTTGTGCGAGTTATAGTTGATTTTCCAAAAAACTTTCGTTTATTTACTAGACAATGCAAATATACGAACGTAATTTTTTTGGGATTATGGTTTTAGATAAACCATTCTCTACTTATGATGTCCACTTGCGTGTTTCAAAAAAAGAAAATTTTTGAAAATCGTTTAAAGTCGCATGGATATCGACTACAAATAGAAAAAAATTACCTCTGTTTTTTTGTTTTTTGATCTGACAATATTAAGGGGTGCCGCTTGCACCCCCTATTTTCCCATTAGAAATACATGGGAAAAGTGTACTTTTTTTAAAGAGTGCAAAAATTTGTTCCTAATTCAATCGAAAAGGCTCAGAAGTTTATGAGACCTCGATACATTTTTTGCAAACTGACCCTGTCTAGGGGTGCGTTAAATAACCACCCCTAAATATGAATTCAGCAATTATAAATAAATAGGTCTAAAATATTCTTTTTTCACGTCGCCTTTTTTCTTAAATTTTTTTACTAAACAAAATACAAGGCTCGCTGCATTATAAAATAACATTTTAATTGTTTAAACAATTTTATTTATATCTTTTGTTTTAATTAAATATCTTACAAACTTACAACTTTTTGAATAGAGAAAAGAAAAACAATTAAATAGATATAATTTAATTTAATTTATTTAATTGTTTAAACAATTTTATTTATATTTTTTGTTTTAATTAAATATCTTAAAAACTTACAACTTTTTGAATAGAAAAGAGAAAAACAATTAAATAGATATAATTTAATTTAATTGAATTCATTGTTTAAACAATTAAAATTGTTTAAAATCAAGTTTTCATGAAATTCAGCTAGAATCATGTAATTGTTGAAACAATTTCAATTTGTTTGAACGTATTTTTTCATACTTTCTGTCTAAATTAAATATCTTCAAAGTTTACAACTTTTTAAATAGCGAAGAGAAAAACAATTAAATAGATATAATTTAATTTATTTAATTTAATTGTTTGTTTAAACAACTAAAATTGTTTAAAATCAACTTTTCATGAAATTCAGCTTGAATCATGTGGTTTTTTACAATTTTTATTCAAGAACTATAAAGAAGTTATTTATTCATAATTTACAATAAAATTTAAACAATTTTAATTTGTTTAAACAATTTAATTTTTTTATATTTTTGAATTTGAATAATTGTTTTAATAGCTGTCGATTCTTTAATAACAATTAACAGAAAATTTTTACACAAAATATTTTGGTTATTTATTTAAACAATTTTTCATTAAATTTTCCTAGAAGGATTTAGTTTTTTGTTATTTTCATTAAAGAAATGTCACGATTTTTCCGTCTGCAATTTTCAAGACGTTTCAATTGTTTAAATATTTTTTATTTGCATAAATAATTTATTTTCGCATATTTTAAGGTTTAACTAATTTTTTTTAATAACTCACAGAGGAAGAAACAATTTACGACCAAAATAAATACGACAATTTAGTTTTGATACAGGGGTTTTCTAATTTTTCGTCCGCGAATTCGTCGTAAATTGTTTCTTTAATATTTGTATCGGACGTTAAGGTTATTTTTAATTTATTGTTAATTAACCGAAATTTTTATTTCCACAGTTCACGTGTTTGTTTCATTTATTTTATATTTTTATTAGAAGATTTTACACAATTTTATTGTTTAAACAATCAATTAAATTTAATACATCAAATTATATCTATTTAATTGTTTTTCTGTTCGCTATTTAAAAAGTTGTTAACTTTTAAGATATTTAATTAAAACAGAAAGTATGAAAATATGTTTAAACAAATTGAAATAGTTTAAAAAATCGAATATACATTGCGAATTGTGTATAAATAATTTCTTTATAGTTTTTCAATGAAAATTGCAAAAAACCACATGATTCTAGGTGAATTAATTAAAAAATTGATTTTAAACAATTTTTATTGTTTAAACAATCAATTAAATTAAATTAAATTATATCTATTTAATTATTTTTTTCTTTGATATTCAAAAAGTTATAACCTGTTAAGATATTTAATTAAAAATTTTTTCAAATTAGTAATAAATGCTAATAAACAATTTAAAAATTAAATAATTATAATAATAACAATAAATTTGATAAAAAAAAATACTTATTTGTTTTGATGAAAAAATGCAGGTTGACAGATGATTAACATGAAGTTTCCATCATTTAAAATAACATGATAATGCAGTTTTTAATATTCAATTGTTTTTTATGAAATATTTTTCAAGCGTCTTTGCCCCAAACGACAAACCTTTTTTTAATTTAAAAATTTATATATTTAGATTAAAAATTAAACCAGGATTTCAAAGAGATTGTGTAGATAAATCATTACTCTAATAGAACGTAAAAATTTCAATTTTAAATGCTCACAATTTACATTCAAAATTTAATAGTTTTGATCAGTATAAATTTCATCTCAGACTTGTAAAATCGATTTTTTTCGTATATTTCTTAATACATTTTATATTTTCAAGATTTTTTTTTTTAAACAATAGTTCCAGTTATAATTATGATAAACTATAAACATAAGTTGAAACGGTCTAGAAATAAGGAAGATATTTTGAAAAACGTCTTTGCCCCGCTTAGCGGTTTTGCCCCACTCTCCCCTACTTATAAATGCTGAATTCATGTTTAGGGGTGGTTATTTAACGCACCCCTAGAAATGGCAAAAAATTTGCAAAAAAATAATATTAATCCACAGTTTCTTTAACATCGGACATTTATCTAGGTCTTATGAACTTCTGAGTCTTTTTCGGTAGAATTATGAACAAATTTTCGCACTTTTTAAAAAAAGTACACTTTTTCCATGTATTTCTAATGAGAAAATAGGGGGTGCAAGCAGCACCCCTTAATATTGTCAGATCAAAAAGAAAAAAATAGGGATAATTTTTATTCCATTTTCAGTCGATTTTACTATAAATTTTAAAAAATAAATAACAAATTTAATTTTAGATGAAACAATAGAAAAAATCAATTTTTTAATCTGGCTGTTTTTTAGGTAAAAAATTTAAAAATCATGTATTTAAAAGAATTGCATTTAAACTTGGTATAGGTGTGTTTTATAGGTTGGTAACTCGAATTTTATGAAATAAAAATTGAGCCTTATCAGGCAGAAAGGAATTATAACGGAAGCTTGCATTGGAAATTTCCAGAAAGGCTCCCTTGGAAACTTCCCAAAAACTTCCCTTGAAACCTTCTCCGAAACTTCGCGGAAGATTGCCTTAAAAAATTCCCTTGGAAACTTCCTGGAAGCTTCCCGAAAACTTTCCTCGGATACTTCCCTTGGTAACTTCCGTTGAAACTATAAAGTTATTGTTTTTTTATTTAATTAATAAATAATTTTATAATACACGATTTTGTAATTTTTAAAATCAATCATACCAAATCTCTTTAAATGAGATTAATCATTAATTATTTAATAGTATACCTCACTGTTAAATTGCCAGCTTTCAAAAGAAAAAGTGTCATCTCTATTTTAAAATATTATTTATTATTTAAGTTAAAAAAAATAACTGAAGGTATCCAAGGGGTGTTTCCAGGAAGTTTCCAAGAGAACTTTTCGAGAAAATCCAAAAAAGTTACCAAGGAATGTTTTTGGGAAGTTTCCAGAAAGTTTCCAGAGAATTTTTCAGGGAAGTTTCTAAAAGAAGTATACGGGAAGTCTCCAAGGGAAGTTTCTGGGAAGTTTCCAAAGGAAGTCTTTGGGAAATTTCCAGGAAGTTCCCAAGGGATGTTTCCAGGAAGTTTCTAACAGATGTTTCTATGAAGTTTTCAAGAAAACTTTTAGAGAAGTTTCCAGGCAGTTTACAAAGGATGTTTTAGGAAAATTTTCAAAGGCAGTTTCCGGGAAGTCTCCAAGGGAGATTTCCGGGATGTTTCCAAGGGAGGTTTCCAGAATATTTCCAAGGGAAACTTCCTAGGAGGGGGGAGGACATTTCTCTATGTCTAGAAACTTTCCTGAAGACATCGGTTAGTAATTTCCGAGCTTACAATAGGAAACTTCCAGGAAACTTTAAAGAAATTCGGGTACTATCTGGGGTGCAAAGTTTAATAAAAGATATTCTAAAGTATATAAAAATCAGGGTTTCACTTTTTATAGCACCCCAACCACTCTATACCTGTTTAAAAAATTACTCTTTTTATGACAGCCCATCCCTTTTAACGTTAAAAAAAATGTATAGTTATAATGCCACCCCAACCTTTTCTTATCCTTTTAAGAAAAATCCCACTTTTTATAACGCTCTGACCAACGCCAACGGTAACAATAATGTACAAAACTTGACTTCCAGTTATATTTACGCTACTTTTTATTTTGTAAAATCAACCCCAACTTTAAAGAAAAATTTACCTTCCTGCTTATACAAACGCTGCGCTGATAACAGTACATGCATATACGTATTTAATAAAATTAAAGAATGTAAACTCAAAATAATAAAAGCCACAAATCGACAAATTTACATTAAGGCTAAACAATAGCCTTGAACTGATTCCAGACTGACGTGTAATAATTTAATTAAACAATTAATATATTTTATTATATCAATTATTAAACAGTATAATATTATATAATTATATTGTTAAATTCATTTAAAAATATTGTGCGAGGTAACTTTTTACCTCGTCACAGTACCTTAAACCAAACAGTTTGTTTTTTGAAAATCTAAAATTGATTAAACAGAACGAAATAATAATAGGACAGTTACGACGATAAATATGTTTGATTGAGACTGAAGGGATTCGATGTTAACGACGAAAATTATTCAATTCAAATTTAAGAAAGATGACAAGTCTCATCATTACCTAGGCGCCAGAAGGTATTAAGGGCGTGGGGACTGACGAGGGGAAGGGGAAAATTTGGATTATAATACAGTTTCTTCCGCGTCCATCGTCCTCACAATCGTTTATCGACTATCTATCGGAAATCGTCACAGCTTTGTGTGTCGCCAGCAGCACGAAACTGCTTATTTTATTTTAATAATTTATTTATCTTGTGCTTTCGTATAATTTTTGTTAATTATTTATTTTTTATCCTGTTAATCAGTGTGGTGATTTTAAAATATGTGATGGTTTTTAATTGAAGAGGACGATGGAGTAGATTTTCGGGCAAGAAGAACAACCTTGCAATAAGTTTAATAAATTGACCTAATTAGGAGAAAAAACATAGTGGTCCACGCCAAAAGAAATTATATTCTGGTAAACGGATTCTGCTCGTCAGTTACCACGCTACTCAACAATAATCGCCCCAGTCCTGAAAGAAACTTAAAAAGATATGCCGAAACAATAAATTTGATATTACTTTCATGTTTAATTGTCTTATTTTGTCTATCCTACTTATTCTGTCTTTTTTTATCCATGCAACTTTAATTTATACGTTCGATTGTTTATGATTATTTATTTAATACTTTTATATGTATCTATATTTTTAAACATTTGTTGTGTGGATAAGTATGTGTGTGTCGGGATATTATATTTGTTTTATTTTTGACTTCAATTTTTTGTGAATTTTAACTTTTGACTAAATATTATTTTATTTGAGAAAAAGACTTTTGATCTATAAGAGCAAACTGTGAAGGTTTTTTTTTAATAACATAAATTTCTAAGTTTTTTTCTAAATATAATTTTATTTAGATGACAACAAATTCCTACTTTTATTTTATATTCGAGCATTTCCATGGTAAGTGATCATGGAAATTTCCTTATGTTATATGGGATTTAGATCAAACTTCGCTTACTTGTAGTCCATGATGTAACTAAAAAAATTGTAAAGCTTCTTTTAAAAAATATTAATAAATGTAAGAGATATTTAACTTTAAAATTTTTGAACTTTTTATTTTTGAGACCACATAACTTTTGAATGATAAGAGAAATAAGGGTCAATTTTTTTTAAACTGTTCCTTAAAAGACACAATTTTTAGTAAATTAAGTTTAAAACAATATTAATTTAAAGTTTTGTAAATATTTTAAAAAAAAAATTTGTTTTTGTTTTTTGAAAAATCTCCAATTTTTTATTTTTTAATATTTTTTGTAGTGATGTAGTGTAGGGGAGAGTGGCCATCAATGTACCAGTTTTTTCAATGAACCATTTCAATTTTCTCAGAAACAATTAAATAAAAATTCTCCTAATTTTATATTTAAATAAAGTTTGCGTAAACACACTACGTCCATAAGTTTAAGACGTGTGGATTTATTCTTTACAGAAAAAACTAAAAAAAACTGTTTTTGATGCACTGAAGAAAAAATTTACCTAAAATACAAACACGTTTTTTAATTGAAATAAGGTAATTTAAAAATAAATAAACTTACGATTTATTTTGTATCGGACCTTAACTACAATATTCTAATGAGATAAAGATTTTGAAATATTGGATTAAGTTATAAAAAACCATTTTTGTTGCAAATGTCATGTTGATTCAATGTACCAGGGAACAATGAACCACCTGGAATTTCAGTGTATTTTCAATTTCCAGATTGGTATGCCTGATTATAAAACTAGGCATGCGTACAGCATGTGATCGCGATTGTTATCAGTACTCTTCTCAACATAGCAAAAATAAAATCCCATTTTAGCTAGTTAACTTCAATTTGAGGTATATTTATGATATACATTATCAATTAAAAAGTATTAAGTAATAATTTTTTATATTATTTGATAGAAAAAAGTTTTTTCACAAAGTGAAAATTGCAATATTATTATTGTTGAACATTTTAAGTCTTTTTATAGAGGTGGTTCATTGTGTACCCAGGTTGTTGAAAATGAAAATAGCGTGTTAGTTTAGAAAAATCCTAAATTTTATTACTTAATCAAAATAAATCGGGTATAATATGTGTGCATTACCTAGAGAAGTGTTCCAGTTTTATATTGATGCAAAAAAGTGCTTGAAATTGGTAAAATTGAATAAATACTATGACCTTGAAAAAAACCCGGTACATTGATGGCCACTCTCCCCTACTTACCTCAAGATACCCTGTGAGTTTCAAAATGGGATGAGCATAACTTTCCAAGAATCAAATAAAAATGTTTTACAAGTAACGTTAAATCTGTATGATTCAAACGTTGTTCTTTTCGAAAGATGCTCATTTGTTATTCTTTTTAATTGATTTAGCGAAGATTTAGCCTTATTTGTCATACATTTTTATTTATTCCGTGGAAAGTTATGCTCATTCCATTTGAAACTCACAGGGTATCTTGAGGTTCGTACACTACATCACTACAAAAAATATTAACAAAATGGAAATTGGAGATTTTTCAAAAAACAGAAAACAAAACTTTTTCTTTAAATATTAACAAAACTTTAAATTAATATTGTTTTAAACTTAATTTACTAAAAAGTATGTCTTTTAACGAACAATTTAAAAAAAAATTGACCCTTATTTCTCTTATCATTCAAAAGTTATGTGGTCTCAAAAATAAAAAGTTTAAAAATTTTAAAGTTGAATATCTCTTACATTTATTAATATTTTTTAAAAGAAGCTTTACAATCTTTTTAGTTACATCGCGGACTACAAGTAAGCGAAGTTTGATCTAAATCCCATAACAGAAGGAAATTTCCATGATCACTTACCATGGAAATACTCGTTCATGACATTTGCGTACTGAATTTATATATTTGTTAAATTTTATTTTTCTGATTTATGTCCTTTTGGATTTTTAATTATTTTAATTTGCGATTTTAAAGATAGAATAATAATAGCTTTTAATCGTTACAAAACGGAATCCACCAGATGTAACTTTGTCGGTAATGTACCTTACTACTCTTAACAAAATCACTCTCCTTTAAATTTATTAGAATATTTGCACAAAAAATAAGAAATTGTACATAAATACTGGAAAATAATAAACAATTTGTTCTTCCAGTGTGAAATTTTTTTCTCCACGTAGAGCAAAGATGTCATACTTTTTAGCATATTCCTGAAAGTCAGGACTTTTATGGACTGTTTTTCAGTTGAAACAGGTTCCCCGGAAAAAATGACGGCAAAGTTTAGATTTACAGGTTCTAAAAATATTTCATTACTTACAACATGCATACTGAAATGGTTGTCTTTATGACCACTTGAGGAAGCATTTTGCAGACATCATCTACAAATCACCAAGAGATTACAACCCTCATGTTACTCTTAAAATATCCAAAGAACTGGAGCAACACGAGGTGAAAAGTTTACATCCAAGGTAAGTTGAACTCGCTGAGACTAGTGCATCGCCTAACCTCAAAGGGTCGCAGGTTCCCGGTAATAAAACGGCAGTAAAAACTCCTGGTTGTCAGGAGACCTTATTTCGCTAAGAAAATGCAAAGCGAGCGCGAAAGAAAAATAATGGCAGGGAAGGGTGAGTGCTGAAGAAGAAAGAGAGAAATAGGGGAGTGAGAAGGTGGAAGAGCTTCAAGGTAAGAAGTGGGTGGAAGGTGGTAAGTATTCGCCGCGCGTCCTCCTGAATTATCGCACGAGCATTCCCGGGAAAATGCTACTAAATCAACCCGCCAGCTGTCCCTCTCGGACACCAGAAGGCGCTATCGTTTTCTCCTTCGCTGCCGACTTTCTTCCACCTTTTTTTCTCCAAGGTTTTCTCGCTTGCCCTTACTTCCACCCCTTTTCTTTGGACCATACCGCTCACTTTCTCCCCGTTCTCCTCTCTCTCTCTCTCTCTTTTTTTTGCCTAGTTCTGTCTCTGTTGCATCTATAACTTTGCATCTGCCCGGTTCTTTGTCTTTGTGAGCGGGAGAGACGGAGGCGCTCTCTAGTGGCGGGAAAATGCAAATATAGGAAGAGACGGCGCGTGCGGGAGTCGTTCACTTGAAATATCGTTCCTAAATAAATAACGAACTCGTGTAATATGCGAAATTACGAGTCGAGCAGAGGTTCCCCTACTTTCGTGTCGAGCTGTGCTAACGCCATTTTAACTTGGTCGCACCGAATAGTAATGTCGGGAGCAGCGTCGCCTCGTCTCGATATGCAGCACTCGTCTCCGAGAGCAGAGGCACGTCGTTAATACGTTTCGAGACACGACGCTATTCGAAATTCGCCATAAATCAACGTAATAACGTTGAGGCCGCTGGAGAAAAAGGGAGAGGTTCAGATGAGCGACCAGGTGTACTTGTTTCTGTGGAATGCATTTCTCATAAGATATTCCGAATTCCTAATCGATCATCGGACCATGTTTCTCGTAGTCAAACTATTGATGGAGTTATAGCTCATCTAATAAAAAAAAAATTTTATTTCATTTTATTTGTTTATTGAGAATACATCCAATAGACCGAGGACCAAATAAGCCCCTGGATCGAAGAACGACATAAAATTTCAACCCCAGTTTCTGCTTTCCCCCATTATCTTAAGGTGCAGTAACACCTTTATGACTTAGCGGTACGAATTCTTTGAAAAAAGAAAAATCATTTCTCCTGGCATAAACATTAACTTTATGACCCAAAGAAATAAAAAATACCAAATTTAGAAGAACCAAAATTTTTGACTTTTTTTTGTCTTGTAAACTAACGATGATAATTTTCTTTAAAGTAAGTATTTGAGATCGGAAATTGACTGGAGACAATAGAAAACATTGTCGTTTTTATAAAATAAATCATAGATTCGAAAAATCGAATTTTTTTATTTTTCATATATTACACTCATAACATATGCAGAATATGTGGTTTAAAGCGATTTTGACAAAATGACCCAAATTGACGTCAATCCGTTAAAAATTGTGGAAATTATCATGCCCACTAACTTGAAAAATGTTGTTTCGAGAAAAACGCGTTTAAAGTTTTGGAACGTAAACAGTTGTATTTTATGATTGGAATTATGTTCTATAATCTTTAAAATACCGATTAGGCAAAAAATATGAATTTTCCATGAGGTCAAAGGTATTACTCCCCCTTAAAATTCGATTTTCAAAAGCGAAAATTCTGCATTTCCTAGCTTGTAGAAAATTTTCTGCCGGATCTTTCGAATTGACTTAATAATATTTTCTTTATCTCTTACCGTTTTTGTAATAATTGAAAAAAAATGAAATTTTCTGAAAACGGTATTTGTGGTTTCAATTTTCACTTTAACTCGTTATAAAATTAAAACTTATTGACGTTTCTCCATAAAACTTACAGAAATTATAGTTCAAGCTGTTCTGTTGACTATACGCTTTAGGTAATTCATAATTTTGTAATTGAAAAAAAGTTATTATTTTTTTGTTTGCTCATTGTTATGTTTGACAATTTTCAAGCTATTTGTTTAACAAAGAAATTTTCACGAAACACAAAGCGTTAGTTGATAAAATATTCTTCAATATCCAATAAAGTTTTCTGCAAAGTTTTACTTAAATATAACTAACTAACGTTACAAAAAACCTGTCCATTTTTTTGGATTTAGCTATTAACATTTTTTGTTCAGGAAGTCAAAAGCTACAAAATTGTAAAGTTACAAAGAATTTCACCTAGAACTCTTTTCCCATGTATTTGGTGCGGGGTCCTTTAGCCCTGATGATGGTTCTTAATTAGAGACCGAAACGTAGGCGGCAATAATAAATTAAAATGATTTTTATTTAACCAACATCAAACCAGATCCTTTGTGACAAAATAAATAAAAACATCGATATAATCCAAAGTACCAACTAGGATTATAAAGTGGATCAAAAATCATTTTCTCTATAACATTTTAAAAATTGTTTTCAAATTGGCTTTGTCAAAAGATTTTTACCATAAATCATATTTTATTATAAATTTTAAATCAACTGCAAAGTGCTGTTTACCGGTAAATAATTTACGATAATAATGAACTTTTTTTTTTTTTAAAAATATGTCACGTTTGCTATTAAATGATGGCCTTTTAGTATTGCAAAATCCGTTAACAATATTAAATACTAAATTTTATTATCTTTTTTGTTGCGTAACTTTATTACACAAAAATAAATACAGTTTATACTTCTGGTAAAATTCTTAGAGAAAAAGGACCTTCTTGTGCGCGTTTATGATTCTAAGTAGTAAAATCCAATTTCAGTCAGACAACTGGTTTCAATCCTTTTACTTGGATGCTTCCTTGCCAATCTATCTGTATCACCTATTAAAATGAGTTTCAAATTATTAATTTTTTTCTTCTTATAATACCAAATCTTTATTTCATATGTTTTCATATTTCGTATTTTCTGATTTTTAAAAATAAATTAAATAGCTAGCTACAAAGAAAATAAATAATTTTAAAAATTTTACTTTTTCAAATTTTTTAATAAATTGGCGTGTCTTCCATTTTAATAAAAAATTTAAAAATCTTTGTGTTTATAAAACTAACTTGGATTAATAAATAGTACACAACCACATTTCTTTAAAATTAATTCAGTCATTTAAAATAATGTAATTGTCGTACAAAGTTTTGTGACAGACAGACAGACTGACAAACATGACATTTTTTATGGTCGTTTTGGATTCTTCGATACTCAAAACAAAGATGTATGTTAAAAATTTTAGGCTCTAAACAATGTAGGTACAGAACCTCAAATTTTTAACATGAATTTTTTTTAGAGCATCAAAGAGTGCAAAAATGACCATAAAAAGTTATGTCTGTCTGTGTGTAGTATAGGCAAAATTTTTCAGTAAACTTTCTTTTAAAATAATAAATATTTTAACACCAAACTTTGTAGAATTACTCAAAATATAATTACAAAGGTTTCTCTGATCTAATTTTGTTTAAATTTTGCCTTAAACTTAATTTTAAACATTTTTGGAAAATCCGCTAATTTTTTAAAAAATTCACTTTCAGGCAAAATTTAAACAAACTTGGGTCAGAGAGACCTTCTTAATGATATTTTAAGTAATTCTACAAAATTTGGTATCAAAATATAAATTACTTTAAGAGAAAGTTTACGGACAAATTTTACCTATACCTGTGACGTCATTCTCCATCACATGCACTTAAATGAAACTTAAAGGTGTATATCAATTTAAACAGTTTTCCACAAAACGACAAATTTTGCTTCAAAAGTGTCATTTGTATTTTTCCTTGATAAACAAAGTAAAAATTGCCTGGCTTTAAAGCAATTTTTAAATTTTTTGCATTGCTTGAGTAAAAAAGTAAAAATTACTAGAAACTCAAGTAAATCTTAAATAGTTCTTTTTGGAGTGGAGAACAAGAGATATCGTCGGGGCTACTGCAATACCGTGAATCTACATATTTCCATAAGGGTTATTTTTACTGCAATTTGCCATGCAACAAAGTCCTTATGGAAATATGTAGATTCGCGGTATTACAGTAGCCTCGACGATATGTCACTTTATCAAAAAATTTTAAATTTCTGAATTTTCGTCTTTTAATATATTCTGGCTAAACTTTTCTTTGTCGAATTTTTAAAGACATTGAGTAATAATTTCCAATGTTTACAAGTTTTTTACATCGGTTCTTAGGAATACTGGGACGCAAACTAGAGCTAATTTTGTCAATTAATAGTAAATTAAAATGGGTAAAATGACAATTACTCGAGAAAATCGAAAATGAACTTTTAAAGTTAATAAATCTTTTATTGATATTACTTTTTGTTTACATTTGATTAATTTAGACACTAGATTCCATTTTTATACGCTTAGAATATAAGATGACTAAATAGGGTAAAAGATACAGTAGTCGGACAGTGAATCTAAAAACAGACATAACTTTTAGAACGTTATAACTTCTAAATTATATTAATTTGATTACTTTTACAAATTTGTAGTTTAAAGTTAAGTTGCCTTTTTACTTTTTTACTTAATTTAAACTATTTTAACTCATTATTTCGAAAAGAAAATAAATGTTTGGCCTAATACTAATACTGGCCAAACATACTTACAGTTATCCTATAACCACTTCTTGCTTAAGGGCATGTGATGATAATGCAAAATTGGTTCATAAACTTTGTTTTAAAATACTAATTGTTATATAAGTACGTACAAAAAAACATATAGGTGTTACCTATATAAATTAATACACGAATTTTTATAGGTAACAAAATAGAATCCTACATAGGAACCAATGTAGGTGTAAAGAAATACCTACCCTGCATGTTTACTTACATGTAATCCTACATATGCTCAGTAATTTCCTATTGCATCTAACGCTGCACAATATTTTTTGCCTTATTAATGTGACGCGCTTCAGTTATAGAACACAAATTCCAATTAATTTTTGTACTTTAAAAACTTTGTAAAGCAATTCTAAATCATCTACGTATGACTAACTATCAAACCTTTCATGTGAGATTCAAGTATAAGCATGTGATAATATAAAATGTAATGTGCGTAGTCGTGTCTTCTCCTTGTTTCATTCCGTCTTCTTTTATTTTCCCGCGTTTTTTACCTAAAACAAAAAAGAGGGAAAGCTTTTTAATATAGAATCTTTAAAGGGTAAAATATTCATGTTTTGGCAAGATTCCAATAACCTTTCATTTCTCTAGATTTCTTTTGATTGTAACGAGACATCAAAGGCAATTTATCTACATATTGGAAAAAAGTATTGCTATCATTTTGGAGGGCTTGAGCTTCTCGTTTTCGAGGTGAAGACGTTATCAGTGGAAGATACATTTTCCTCGTTTAGATGGATGAACGTTGACGACGTGTCTGCATACATCGAGTTCGAGGACCGAGAACATACTTTGCTACACCATGAAGCCGTTTTCAGAGCGAAGTATGCACGACATTACGTCGGTCTACTCTTCAGAATGCAAGTGCGATTTCTGTGACTTTCCTTTCTGAAACCCACAGGGACACGCGTCTCAACCATTAATCTTGATTCCGTGGACCAATGGAGAATGCAGCTGAATGGTGAGACCGTCTACATCCGCATAACCTCGGGAGGCACCTTCGATCTCTCTTTCTGTCTCCTTTCCTTTCTCCATTCTCCTTCGCGATCTTTCTTCTTTTCTATTTGCTTTCTCACTCCAATTCTATCCCTTGTAATCGAAAACTCGAGTATTTTGTTATACCTCTCGCAGAGAGTTTATTCCCACCGACTTGACTTAACAACCCCTTTCAGAAAGGCTTTTTCTCCCGTTTCAAACACATATTCATACCGAAATTCAGTTTGCTTTAAGCAGTCAATTAGTTATAAGTACTTTCTGCTTGAATTTTATACATTTATATCTCAGCAAAAACAACTTTGATGCAAAAAATTACGTCAAGTGAAAGATTCCTGAATGTCAATACAATTTGTGAAAAGACAGTTTGCCAAGTAAAATGTATTATGATATGTAAAATAAATTTTTTAAATTTGACTAGGTAATGGGACGAGAAAAAATTTACCTTGTATTATATTTTTAAATTCTTTTAAAATATTAGAACACACCAGTCCAGAGTCAATTTTCTTGGACTGTTGCACAGTCCAATGTGAACTTGGCGATATGTGCCTTTCTTATTCTGAGTTTACATTCCAATTTGGTTAAAAATTATTAAACCTTAAATTTATTTAATTAACCCTTTAGGATTAAGTAATTATTAACTTTGTCTGGTTTGTTTAAACAAATTAAAATAAACAATTAAACATTGTTTATAGTTTCTATAAAGATAATTTTTAAATTGTTTAAGAAATAATTATTAATATTGTCTAATTTGTTTATACAAATAAAATTGATTGTTTAAACAAATTCAGTTAGTTAAAATAAATAATTATTAATATTGTCTAATTTGTTTAAACAAATAAAATTGATTGTTTAAACAAATTCAGTTAGTTAAACGTTAGATGACTACAAGTAAAATAATTATTAATTAAGTATCTATTCCCTTTATAAGTTTACAAACATTACAATATGGTTAAATAACAATATTGTTAATTATAAACAAATACAACTGTCTATTTTTAACAAACCAGTTAAATAAAGCAACAATCTACTTAAACATAATCTTGAATTATTGTCAATAATTATATTTAGTATAATCATCCTTTTATGAATAATTACGAATTATTCCTCTACATCTTTTATAACAAAAATTTTGTATTTGGTTAATTGGTAAAAAGAGATTGTTTCCTTTTCGTTTATTTAAAAAATGCGAAAAACACAAAGAAGAACACGTATACGGAACAGGGCTGTTAAAATCTTCCAGAGTTCGGTCTATTTTCTGAAACTGAACAGGGCGGTCGAATTCCTGGAATCAACAATGGAATACGGAGTAGGCCGGTTTTTCCAGACTATAAGTGCTGGCTTGCAGAGTAAAAAGTCAATTAGTTCTCAACAAGCATTTTGTGAATCAAATTTTCGGAGTCAGTCAATCGGTCAGTCAGCAATCAGTCAGTCAAAAAAACAATAAGCTCGTACACATAACCAAGTTTATCGGTCGGTTTCTTCGTCGGTTAGTGACAGCACTTACTATTTATTTGGATTATCAGTGTGGATTATCAATCTCATTAGATTTGCCGAGAACAAGGAGGAAGTTGTCAAAGAGAGAATCGCCTTTGAACCCAATACCAGTACGTAGTACCTGTAAATAAAGAGACGTCACGAAGGACGACACTCGACGTAAACACACACACACACTCCCTTGTTCTTCTGAGTCTCACGGATATATCCATCGAGTCGGAAGTTTCTTAGGTCTATTCACGCTAATAAAACAGTCACCATAATTTTCAAACAAAAAAGAAAAGCATAGATACTTCGAAATAAATATTTATGTTGTGACGTTGCAATTTTGCACGTCACAAAGTTGCGTTAAAATAATGAAATTGCACTAATACTTCCATTTGTTACTTTTCATCAATTTTGGATATTTTGAGAGCAAGGTCAATTTTGCACGTCACAAAAATTGCGTTAAAATAATGAAATTGCACTAATACTTCCTTCTTGTTACTTTTCATCAATTATGGATATTTTAAGAGCAAGGTCCTCACCGAAAATCCACTTCTACGAATTAGTCACGAATGAGCTACAATTTTTTATTGGTTAGGTTTCTGCCGTTTTTCCTTTTTTTGTTTTATGTAAGCTCGAGAAATAAGGGATTCCCAGAGTAGAAGAAGACGAGTTGCGATGACAGGAATCGTCGACTGGCATGGATGTTCCTACCAACAAATAATCCATATTTGTTTATCGCCAGTCAGCTTCAGCACCGATGAAAAGAGTCAACAGAGTATTGTTGCGTCGTTACGTTTTAGACGAAAAATACCTCCGTCGCTGCAGGACTCAAGCACTGTAACAGATGAGAATGATAAGAGGAAAATATTTGGAACCAGGATCACCTTTTGGTAGTGCAAGACTCGAGACAGTAACAGATGAGCTTACCTGAGAAAACCTTTTGACAGCGCAAGACTCAAGCACAGTACCAGATGAGCTTATCAAAGAAAACTTTGTAACAGATGAGTTTGAAGTTAAAAACACTTTCTTGTTATGACACGTCTGACAACTTTGGATCAAGACACAACCTAGTACTTAGGTGAGAACCAAGGTTGGCAACACCTATTATCAGTTTTGCCTGTTGGAGTCCGCCGCTAATCTATACTAGTCAAGATTAGTCGTCATCGAGTTGGATGGAAAGAAATTTGTCAGCTAAGTTTAGAGTATAAGTCAAGCTCAAGATCACGAATGTATTACGGAAGAATAGCTCATAAAATAGTAATTTGGTTTCGTCAAAAGATTCGAATTCGAATGGATTCCGCTTCACTTCCTAGTTAAGAAAATGTGTCCACCATTCAACGCTCAGCAACGCTACAGAGGACTCGTCGATCGCCGCCAAGAAGATTCCTCTCTTGATTATGTTCTCGGTTCTTTATCGATTTTGTTAAAAAAATCAGACACTGTAAATTTTGTTCTCAAATTGTCCGACACGCTATTAAAAGATATTAATTTTTTAACCTACACAGCACCAGAAGAGATATTGTATATCTGAGAATTAAAATTTAAACATAACGAGAGAGACCGTAGGTCTCAAATTACTGAAAATAGTGGGTAACTCCATTTCATTATATTCTGTTTTAGTGCTATTTTCCTTTTAATTTGTTGAAAATTCTCTCATGTATATATTTGCACATGGCGGGAGCATGCCACGTCGGTGTTAAACTTGTAGATTTTGTCGAATTTTGCGGTGGAAGTATGAATTTCAATGTCAGGTCAGAGTAAATTGAGTTCTAAATAATATCGTGAAATAAACTCTGGTTAAAAGTGTTACGACTTTTGGAGTTAATATAATTTTTTGTTGTTTACCGATTTGATAAGAATAAAAATGTGCCCGAATATTTAAGTTAAAATTCTTAGAAATGTTCTAGTGTCGATCCTGCTATAATTTGACGAATTATTTATCGATCATGGATCGTATTTCTTTCTTTAGTTAGTTCGAATTTAAATTACGATTAGTGTACTATCTCGGCCAAATTTTATTTTCGTTGGTGTATTCTCGCAAAATCAGAGACGCCATGTTACCGATAAGTTAAATTTATTTTCCGTGGATCGTTTCTTTCGTTTTAAATCAAGTTAAACTCAAAACCCAAAGTTGTGGGTAATCTTAAAATTTCTTTTTCTCGCAAATGTGGTAATAGTCTCTGTGAGAAATACTCGGCAACCTCACTATTTTGCATTAAATTCGCACAGCATGAAATTTTGGTTAATTAAATCGTAGAGTGAAAATTAATATTGTTAATTTCATTATAAGAATTCTTGTCTCCGACCATTCCGCAAGATTCAGTTTTTTTTGTATTGTTTCTGACTAAATTAGAATAATGTTCCAAAACCGGGTTATTATTTATGAATATCTCGACTTCAAGACGCAAATAATTTAATGCTATATTTGTTTCTTTTCTTGGCTTCAACGATAAATTTAGTAAGATTTTGACCGAAAATTTCATTTTTGGGTTTGTTTTTGTTCTTGAATGTAAATATTGACCGATAGCTTCTCATCAAATTTAATAATTATACTGCGTTTAAATTGTTCGAAGAAATGGTTTCTTTTATTTTGAACTTTCCGATATGGACGAACCTCCCAACTCTCCCTTGTTTTCAGCTACGCTAGTCAGGCAAACGAAAAGCTCCTCTCTCTCTCAATTCAGAAAAATTAGCTTCAGTAAATTTAATGCAGATTCAGTATTTTCGTTTTTGGGTAGTTAATTTGGTCGTTAAGATGACTAATTAGTTATCCAGGCGCCCAACGGATTCGTTAAGAATAAATTATCTTTTGTTTGTTAAGTTGGTCGGTTGTTAAGATGAAAATTTTGGTTAATCAAAGTTTAGGAAAGACGATTTATTTAAATTGTTTTGAGATTTAAGTTTTATTCTTTTATTGAATTTGATTATGTTTTGATAGAATTGAGAGTACGGTCGATGCTAAAGAATAACTCGATATTAATTATTTTATTTAATTTTTTCGAAATTTTCAGGCCCAACCCCCACCCCGAAATTAACGGTTCTTACAATGTATTAAAATTCTAAAAGAAAGTCTTTGTTGCAGGTTATAACTCTCAATTCTCAACCCCATTTAAACGTTATTTGGAAAACAATCTTGAATTTACAATTAACCAAAAGATTATTTCTTTCTATAACAAATATTGTTCTAATGAAATTTTGTGTGTTCATTTAACTGGCCTTATTAAATGCCTTAATGAAGTAGCTATTTTTTTCTCAAGTACACTTCAAGTTACAAACTACTTCATATCAAATTGTGTGAATAAAAAAGGATCGTTGGTGAATTTCAGTTCATTAATTGCTGTTCTCGCTCGTATGAAAATTTAACAATGCTTGGAGGATGTTGGAGAGTAGTTAAAAAGTTTACTGGGATATCCCTTCGACATCTGGCAGCCTTTAAAGCAGCGACCTTAACGCGTTTGTCGTTAACGTCTTTGAAGATAGTTTTCATAAAGTTCCGAGAGAAGTACCTGCATCGCGAGATAACCTCACTTTATATGCACGAAATCCGCTTCCATCTTTCCACGTCGGGGGCATTATGGGTAAGGATTCGTAGAAGCATGGTGCCATTGTAGAGCGTTATGGTAGGAGTGCAGACCAATTATAACTGCATGCGTAACTTGGGCAAACTCGCACGAGACTCCTGTAAAGCCACTAAAAGACAAACTAAGGTTACAGCCGTTATAGGAGCACCCACTTGGCATCAAGCCCACGCCACAAGATGAGATGCGAGGCGGTGCGACGCGACGAGAGTGGATGATGCAAAAGTTTCATAACCCCAATGAAACTGTCGCTCTACCACTGATGCCATGTGCATACGACATAGGTACGCGAATATCAACTTCAAAATAGAATTTTTTATTGTTTTTCTCAGTCTGCCAAAAAACATTTTATTAATACCGTGTTTTTTTTCATTTGTTGCAACTGCTACAATATCGGTTTATTATTGTTTCTCTTCAAAGGGCCGTATTGAATAACCTAGAAAAATCCAAGTTTATATTATGCAATGGCAATATTTATTTTACAAATACAGTTTTCTATAAATAAAACATTTTTTTCCATTTGTATTCAATGCAACGCAGTAAGAAATAATATCGATGTAGAAACATTGTTCTGCGTTGCAACTTCTGTGCCAATGCTAAATTTTATCCAAGGGGATATTCTATGGTGTATTATTTGGAATTTTTTTTAAAGTTGTATTTCGAAAAATCATAATTGATCATAATTGACATTTGGAACCTATAAAAATCAAACTGGGAGTTTATCCGACATTCCCTAACTCAAGAATGTGGAACGTTAAATCTGAAATGTTGAATCTGAGATGCGCAGTCTTGAATATGTAAAATTTGAAGCGTAAAATTAGGGATGTGGAATTTTAAAAATCTAAAAACTTCTAAATTATGATTTTTAGCAAATTTATTTTTTTAATGTCATTTAATTTTTTGAATAACACATCGAAAGAGATTTTTATCCGAGATTTCTGTTTGCGGTCATATTGAGAACTCATATTGACTTCTGTCAATACTATTGAATATTTTGTCATGAAACTTGGTAAAATTACCTAAAATGTCATTAGGAATCTCTCTCTGGCCCAAGTTCGTTTAAATTTGAGAACATTTTCAAAAAATAGCAAATTTTTTAAAAAATAATTTTGAGCCAAAATTCAAACAAACTTTGGATCAGAGACAAATTTTTTTTCAATACTAGTGACGTCATACTCTATCACATGCCCTTAAAATTGTTTTCCACTTTCTTGGGATTTTTAACATCAATTCTTTTGCTAATATTGCACCAAATGCAAAGTAATGATTGTATCACTGAGTAAATTATCTGGAAAAATATTTTGTTTGGAAAGTGAATACTCACAATTCTGAAAATTAACTCCCAGAAAGTAGACTGGGTGTTACAATTATTCGTCCACTTTCCTTTATGTTTTCGTAGCACGACGCGACGCGTCGCTTGTCTGTGACAATGGCAAAGCAGCTAGGACACGCTGTATGCAAATTTGCCCCTCCTCTCTCTTCTGCCAGCTCGTTACCTATCATCAGCTCCCTACGGAAGTTCGAACTTTGCGAACATCAATTGCAAAATTTGTAATGGTTCCGGGACACTTCCGTAAAACATTCACGAATAATGTTCAAAACTTTCTAGTCCCTCGAATCAGGATCGTAGATAGAGGAACACCACGAGTTAAAATCCGGAAAGAAAACTTTCTTGAAAGATAATTAAGAGAGGAAGGACGATCAAGTGATTATGAATTGATTAATATGCAAAAGACTAACGCAAAATTCTATAGCATCTTTCAAGTTCAGTCATTTTTTAATCATACTAAAATTATCAAATTAGCTTTTTAAATTAGTCCGTCGAAACTTTAAATTTGTCGTTCTTTTCGTCTTATGTAGTGTGACGCATTTTTCCAGATTATGTTTGATGTTTAATGTTTCTTAATTTAATTTTAAATATTTAATCAAAACCAAGTAAACAATATAAAAGCAAAACTCGGACGCCAAGTTATTTTAATTAAAAATAACTAAACAAAAATAATAGTAAAATAAAAGACTAATTAAGTACCAAGGCCACAAACCAAGAAGATGAAGAAGAAGAAGAAGAAGAAGAAGAATTAAACTAATCAAATGATTCTAATCTTTAATTGAAATATAATAAAGCAACGACTAATTCATATTCCGGTGAGTGGATAGTAAGGAGCAGCAACAAACTAAGAATTTAAATTAAACCACAACATAACAAATTAATTAAATGGAAACTATTTCAAAAGGTTACAAGAAATCAAAAATAGCCGGGGCGCATGGCACGGACATTTACAAAAATACGTGCACTGAACACTGACTCTAAATTTAATGTCTATTATTGGAGATCGACTCCATCACAGAAAGACAAATAAATTGTTAATATAGGAGATCACCTGGGTGGTCACAATGGACACGAAAGGAGCCCCGTCAGTAGTATTAATTACATTTTTACAAGGAAAGTTTTACACTTTAATAATACATGACCATACGGTCGAACCCACCAGTTTAGAATTATACAGAGAACGCGTCGTCGAGAAACCAATATTCGGCGATACATGCGCCGCCGTGCCTCTCTCACGAATCACATTTTAAAATCTAGCGGCAATCGACCGAGGAACGTAAAACAGTTGTAGTGAATCGCATCGAAATAGAATCTCCTCGGTTCAAATTGAGTAACATCTAAAAAGTATCAAATTGTGTCAACTAAGTTCGAGTTGAGTTTTTTAAATTTTATATAATCACAAATATTAATCAAAAGTGGTATTAGGGGAAAGTCGGGTAGCACCGGCCATCGGGTAGCCACGGCCACTGTTTATTTGATGTATAATACCATATTTTTATCATTAAAACAAATTAGAAATAGTGTATCATTTAATTCAACTTATTTTTTTAGTATAGGGACTCCATTATTTCATTTCTTTTTTTAAAAAAACTACTATTCTGTTAATTTAACCTTAAAGTGTTCGAACAATTGAAGAAATGAGTGTCGCATTGAACGTCATATAAAAATGATATTATATTTGTAATTTCTGACACTATTGAATTTATTTTTCAATTGATATCCATAAATGATTCTCTGATGATTATTTAAGACATAATTTGTTGTTACTTTACTGAGTTATATAATTAAAATAAAAAGTTTCTTTTACTGTGGCCGGACTTACCCGATGAACTTTTGAGAGTTAGTATTTTACTCCTCATATTTGTCCTTATGTATCTCTTAATTAATATGTTTATTTTATTATTGGAAGCATTTTAAGCATTTTAAGTGTTGACAAATAGTTTGTCTTCACCATGAAACAATTTAATTATTGTTCTTGAAATATTTACACAATTTATTGACCAAAAAGCTTAAGGGGCCGGGGCTGCCCGACTTTTCCCTATTTGTTATTATTCAAACTAAAAGTAAACTCAATTCCTCGTATAGAACGGTAGAAAATAAATAATTTTAAAATTCATGCGAAAAAATGTTATTAACAATAACTATTAAAAAAATTAAAATTTCTCAAAACTATCTAACTTCTATTTCTTGTTTATCATATACAATAGAAAAATGATAAGAGTATTAAAAATACTCATCCATCGAAAAATCATAGACACTTTTCACAGTTTTGCCACAGTTATGATTTAATGTCAGAAGAAATTATTAATTCAAGTTTTTCATTTAAAAAGTCTCTACTGAGTATAATGAAAAATTCGTATTGATACTTAAAATACTTTAACAGATTTTCTATTCAAGAACTACAGATGAATAAAATCGAATTGGTAAACTCTCAGTCACACATGAAACTGCTGATATTGATGCGTGATGAATAAAGTGATAACCCAATAATGGAACTTTGTTCTCAAGAGAAATCTGTTTTGTTCGTCTGACTGAAATTTTTCATCCGTTAAATTATCGTAAAGCAAATCTACCTGAAGCGAGGATTTTGGTGGTTATATTTGAGTTGGTAATGGACTAGGATCAGGATCGGTTTGCTCTAATCCGGTTACCCAAACTGGAAACACCACGGTGCTTACGCCGTTAGTGAACTATATTCAAGTATGTTGCCTGGGCCGATGGTTGAACGTAATGGTGCGGCTTTGGAAAGCGTTAATTCGCATGGAAATACCAATTTGTAAATTTCCTGAGCCTAAAAATCGATCACATAAATTCTGCAGCGATTTACGGCTCTTACTTCTCTGCAATTTCCACTAAATAAGCCGATTTGGCGAAACTAAAAATTTTTTCAAAAAAGTTTTATAAAGTTTTTGTCATTTGGAATCTGGACTGCTGTTGATGTCAAAATTAATTTTAAAAAACGTAAAGGATTTGAATGCTTTTTTTGAAAAATTGCCTTCAACGTTTCGGCCTCAGATTCAGCGTCATCTTCAGGGCTTGTTCTTTATTGAAAAACTAGCAAAATAGCGATTAGTTTTTCCTACATTTTAGAAATTAAACTATAACAATTGATCAAACAAATTGATAAATAATATTTATCCAATAAAAAGAAATAAATATTTAGGGATTCTAAAAATTATATCATTGAAACCAACATAATACCTAATTCTGCTATTCAACTTTACCGCAACGTTTCGAAAAATTTCCAAACGTGCAGCAAACTTGATGAAAGTTTTGGAATTTCAGAAATGGTTAAAAAAGTTACAGAAAGGTTAGGTGCTATGTTGGAAGAAATACAATTTAATAATAATAATAAAAGTTATTATTGATATGTTTAAGTTAATAAAACTTCTCCTTTGAGATTATTAAACTATAGCTTAAAAGATGCGCATTTTGTTTCTATAGTTATTTTAAAGACAACTAAAAATATTAAATATGTATTATTTTGATAAGTGAAACACATCTATTAGAAATTGTTTCTCAAATAAGAAGAAGTAATTATTTTGTGATTTCGAATATTATCTTTATGGGATTATTTTTTCTACTACACAGTTCGGAGTTTTTTACTTTTTAAAAGATATTTTTCTAAACATTGAAAATTAAATATTTGTTAATAACAATTTATTCTAAAATATATAAATTAGCCTTTACCTTGAATTTTTAAAATTAAAACTTCACTGTCCGAGTTATGCACCACCGACCACAATTATTGTGAGACCACTTGCAAAACTGATTAAGATAAGATTAATACTAAAATTAATTCTGAAAAAAATTTTGAGACAAATAATCTTAAGTTTTACTTTTAAAAATATTTCAAAATTTCAGCATTTCTCAGATTTTTAGTAAAATTTAAATTAAAACAATTCAGAACTTTTAAAACTGAATTATTATAAAAAAAAATTATTTTCAAACTTATTTATATTGTTTAATTCTTGGCAAATTGTTGATAGTCAGATAATTAAAGGAATAATTATAAATTAAAAGATTCCCAACATTTGAACTAACAAAAAATTTCAAAAGTCTTTTTCAAAAATAAAATTGTAAATGCTATTCAAAAAATTAAATTTCTTTAATTTCTAAAATCATTCAAACTTAAAAGGTTCAAAATGAAGGCGGATCTCCCCTTAATAGATAAATAAAGAAAAATGGAAATGTTTACTCATACTAAAAAAATTTTAATAAAACAACGTTTCTACTGAAGGAAAATCTGAGCTAATGAATAAACAGCAGAATGAAAATTAGGCTAAATATGAATTAAAGTAAATAAAAATTATAACAACTGCTGTTTCGATGCAATATGTTTAAATAAATATTATACATTATTTTGCATGAGATTTTTGGAATAATATGCATTCGTCCCAACTTTTTCCTTCTTCTAAAAGTTATTGTTCATCGCGTTCGTTATTGACTACAGAAGCCATTACGAAAATTTATGACGTAAGATATAAAAATCTCAACAAATGTTTTTAAATATTCAAACTTCATCTTCATAAACCATAATAAATCGTTAATGCCCTGTTACAATCTTTCTTTTTACACAAATGACAATTTAAAACCAGCACAACCCGACACAAACGAAAAAGATTTCCTTCCTTTAGTTCAAATTTCAAATTATTTCCCGATAAAGAGAATCAAAATTATTATTAAAAAAAGTAGGGTTTAACAGGTCTAACTTCACTTCGGATTTTAAAACGTGCACAGAAAAAGATCAATAAATATAAATTCTTACTAACTTCACGAGTTAACGCAGATTATATTAAATAAATGTTCATACATGAGTTTGAAGAAGACGAAAATACATCAATGATGTTTGATAAGAAACTTTCCTACTGTAGTACTTGAGATCGTCTGGAAAATTGTTTGTCAATATCACAAGGAATTAAAAAACTTTAATTCAATTAAAATTATTTAAATGGTATGTTGTAAAGAATAGAAATTTTTTATTCTAGTTTGAATCCTTGTTGACTCAGGAATAAATTGATATATGTTATAAAAAGCTTCTGCCATTTAGGAACTGGATATCATAAATGTATTTTAGTCTTCGTTAAATCATGTCTGAAAAATTTTTAATAATGAACAAGACCAGAAAATAGCGCTCAATCTAAAGCCAAAACGTCGAAGGCAATTTTTCAAAGAAATCATTCAAACCATGTACGTATTTTTTATTCAATCTTGACATCAACACCAAATCAGATCCTAAATGGCAAAAACTTTTGGTAACATAAATTTATTTCTGTGTCAACAAGGATTTAAACTACCCAAATAGCACAATATCTTCCAGGAAGTTTCCAGGAACCTTGGAATGTCCGCTTCCCAGGAACCTCTAGGTTAAAAAAAATAATAATTTTAATGTTAGCGTTTGAATATTAATAAATACAGATTGTATATTATCTCAATTCATAGTAAAGACCTGGAATTATGGAGAAAATTTTTAAAACAAATTATACCAAATTAATTCTTATTTAAGAAGATTTATGCATTATTTTAAAAATAATAATTTGATTTACATTTTGTAATTTTTCTACTATGATTCAAAGTTGCGAACATTTAATACTTACTGTGACAGAAAAAATCGATTAATGTTTTTTAAAATTTTGTTAGTTAACGATTTTAAATGCTTCTCAATTGCAGTAGAGACAATTTGGTTTTGGAACTTTAAATAAGGAATTTATTTTTAAAATTAATCCAAGGTTTTAATTAAAAAGTTCACAAGTATTTTAAATCACAAACAAACAAAACCTTCGATTTTAATAATATGTAATTGATTTTTTGGTTAGATTAAGATAAAACAGTTTTGAAAAAGATAAATTTTTTAGAAATATTGTAAGAATTAAAAAAATTATTCTGAATATGAAAAACAATTAATATTATTTAATTATTTTGCATTAATTAATATACATTTAAATTTGATTTAATTTAATTTCAAAAGTTTAAACAAATTGGAATATTAGTCAATTGATGATTAGAATTTATCTAATTCATAAGGACTTGAAGATATAGAAATTAAATACTATTTTTTGTTATCTTGAAACCAAAAATTTTTAGACCTAAGGTATTTTGATAATCAGTATTAGGACAATTTATTTTTTAAAATTTATGAAAAATAAAATATTAAAATTGAAAGTTTTAAGATGTAACCAAAAACTTGTTTTTTTATGGTTTGAGATATTTTACATGCAGTATTAGACAACCGGAGAATTGTAGTATGTTTATAATTTTATTTTATTATTTAGTAATATATATTTTAACGTTTTTTAATTAACTTCTTATTTATATTTAAAATTTTTTAAAAGAATTATGAAACATTTTATAATTGTGTTGTTTATTTAATTTTTCCTTCATTTCTTTAATAAAGATCATGACAGTTTTTATTGAAAAGAATTTTCTGATCTTTTTAATATAAAATGTTTTCTTATCTTTCTACGTTCTTGTTATTTTTTAATTTATTATTTTCTCGTTGCTTTTACCTAATTTTTTTATTTTTGTGATCACATGAATTTGATGATATTTTTTTGAAATGTTCTTATTTATTTGACATAATTTATTTGACTTTTAATTATTTAAATGTTTGATTATTTATTATTTCTTATTAAATGTTTTCAGTCTCAAAAATAAACTACTTACAAATAAAGAATTGGTCAGATTTTATATATCTACTGATTGCATTTAAAAAAAAATCAATCTTAATTTTAACAGTCCTTTAACAGTTTTTTTAACAGTCCTTGCTAACAGAAATTTACATAAATTTATTTATTCGAAAATCTGTTTTTAAAATCCACAAAATCAATTTTCCTAAAACTTTTTTTAAACATTTGAAATCACGAAGAAACAAAACTTGTGATTTTAAAAAATGTATTATAATTTAAAATCAGAATTTTAAAGTTTATAAGTTAGGTAATTATCCCGAGATGCGGTTTTTGCGAATTTTAAACTTTTTTTATCGGAACCAAGTCTAAATGATGTATTTTAGCACTAAAACAAAGAATCCGGTAGGGGAGATTGAAAAAGTTTACCTGCTTTTTTTATTTTTACAAAAAACATCAATTTTTTAATATGATAAAATTTCACTGATTTAATCAATTTTCTTTGCTTCAACCACTTAAAACATTTCAATCTCTGTTTTAGATTTATTGGTTTAATAATTATTTACACTTTCACTATTATTTTGATAGATGTAAACATGCTCAGGGTTATATAGAAGACTGCAATGACACGCAGAGGTGGGTAGTGATACATTCCTCCAAGTTGTCCATGTTTACGTAAGGGTGAAGTCAGATGCAGTGGATTAGGGAATCAAAGGCATAGAATAGACCAATCAGAAAATACTTTCGAATGTGAGCAATTATTTGATTGGTTTATTCTACTTCCCTCTGATCTCTTAATCATACGTTTACGACTTCACCCTAATTTAGAAATTCTTTATACTGATAGTCTACCATACTTTGAATTCACAACCTGTTTTACACAGTCCTTGGATTCTCTATTATAAAATAAATAATATACTATGCTAGTATTTCTACTTATTACCTTTTGAACAATGAATTATGAAGGTTGTGAGTTGTCGTGCTTACCGTTTTTGAAGATTTTAGATAATAACGAGTCATTATTGGATTTATTAAAAATCGTAATATTATAAAAGAGTCAGCAAATTGCACAAATTGGGGAAATGCTGCAATTTTTAATCCAAGTGATAAGTTTTGGAGGTGTTGAAGAACAAGCAGGTTCTAAAACGGAAAGAAGATTAAATTGGAAGAGTTATGTCCTTCCATTATTGTAGTATAAAAGAGCACCAATACGTGATCCAAGACACATGGTTTAAACGATCTGTTCTTTCTTTGGAGGTTGCTTGTAAATTCGTGGTATGGTATATGTTTTTACCTCCTCCTCGACAAGATACTATAACCAAAGAGCTTCAGATTTTGCAAACTACCTACGTAGATTGGGCCAATTTTATCAGAGAAGCCATTTTCTTGTGGTGTTGATTCAATACTACAAGCAGAATTGACAGACCTGGTAAAATTGTTGAGATTGATGAAGCTAAATTTGGGTAAAGGAAATATCACCATGTACGTTTAGTTGATGGTGTTTGGGTTTTTGAAGGATTTTGTCGCGAAACAAGGGACATTTTTATTGTTTCTGTACCAGACAGAAGAAGTGAAACTCTTCTGTCTGTTTTAAGCAAAAATTGAAGAAGGAACAATAATAATTTCAGTTTGCTGGAAAGCGTATAGAAACGTTGACCAACACGGGTTTGAGCATCTAACAGTCAACTATTCTTACAATTTTGTGAACCCTGACACAAGTGCTCATACTCAACACATTGAGCGAACCTGGCGCGATACAAGAGATGCGATTCCTAAATATGGTCGACGAGAAGAGCATATGGACAGGTATATTGCTAAATATCTGTTTAAACGAAAGTTTACAGATTTCAGAAACCGTTTCCATAAAATCTTTGAAGTAATTCAATTTGTTCAAAATCCCAACACTTCAAATTACACTAACATGAACCAGACCTTTAAAGGGCTAGAACCTAATTATAAACATCAATCTGCACTATAAGGGCTAAATACTTACTTTGGACATCAATCAGCCCTTTTAAGGGCCAACGCCTGATTATATATAATATCAACTTGCACTTTTAAGTGCTACCAACTAATTGTATAAATCAATCAGCACTTTTAAGTGTTATCCTAAACTAAGCCTAAATGGTGTATTTCAACAAAAAATCAAATAATCCGGACCCGGAAATTAAAAAACTTAAATTAAATACCTGCATTTTTAAAAAAACTCATTTTTTTAACTATATAAATAAAGCAGATTTTTCCACTTTCTGAGAAAGAATCATTTTAAATTAAGAAATTATTCATTTTAGATTTAAAAATTTAAAAAAATTATATAATAACGCAAAATTTGACAGTTGTCAATTTGCTCAGGTTATGCGCTAACTGCACAAAGATAGGCAGTTACGCATCCTTTTAAAAGTGATCACTTACGTAACCGTCATAGAACCAAAAAAATATAATAATAATTATTATACAAATTATACAAACCATTTTTTCTTGTTAGTTAAGGCACCAACTAGGGAAGGTTAGTTAAAATGACAAGGATAATTTGTACTCTAAGTATTTAGGAATTATATTATATTCAAAATTTATGCGATCGACAGCTTTTATTACTGCAAAAAGTTCTTTATTATCTAAAATACATGATTTTGTCAATACTTTCTCTCTTTAAAACATTAGTGGTTAAGGTAAATAATACCAGTAGTGTTTGACATATATTTTAAGGTTATGTTGACTTGACATTTTATAAACCACGTACCGGGAATGAGTTACATTTAACTCGATTAATCTACGGTTTATAGGAATTCTTTTGAAGAAGATTGTTTAGGGAATATTTTTAAATTATTTATTAATGGTTAGCACAGATGTAGGCTCCGGAAGCTAGGACCACGAAAATTCCTTAGAATTTCCGATCCCCTCGCAACTGGAGGTGTACGTTTATTTATCCTTCCAACAACACCAGAAGGATTCTTTTATTTTAATTACTTAAAGGTTATGGGGGCTCAAGGAACTTGAATAAACTTCAATAATAACTTTAATTAAGATAATTTTAACAAACCGTATTTGGTCCCTTAGAAAGCCATCTCTGCTCTCCTGATTCACCTTATACCTTATCCTTATCCTTATCCTTATCTTTATCCTTATCCTTATCCTTTTCCTTTGGTTAAGAATGCCTCCTTGTCCAATTGAAAACTGTTTACTTCGCTGACGGCAAATCACACACTCGCGCACAAATTCCATTTTCTATTTTTATGTTCTTCTCTTCACTCTCAATTTCCAACTGAACTTTTCTTATCTGTCTAGCTCTCTCATTCTCCATCCTTTTCTTCTATTCATCTTGAACACCTTTTCTCCGCCTTTCATGGTCATTGTCCCAAAACCTTGACGCCAGGTTGTTATGTCAACAAATAGTCATTGTCTCATAGTAAACTTGAAACTCGAGTTCAAATCATAAGGCATTAAATAAAGACATTATTTTAATCTCTCAAATATTACATTTATTTTGGTCGGCAACACATTTTCAGAACAAACTATTAAAACTTTAGTTAACTTTGGTATTATTTTAAAGATTAATTGATACGAAGTAACTCATTTGAACTGGGAAATTGTAATATTTAATCTGAATTATAAACTTTGTTCTTTTTTTAAGAATAACAAGCAGGGTTCTGCTAGTAAAATACCGTAGGTAAGTTACGTGGTATTTTACGGTAAAATACGTAGTAAATTACCTCATTAATATTTTACATAATTTATTTTTTGGAGAAGGGGGTAAAATACCTGTAAATTACGTAAAAAACCTCGAGTGACGCGTCACTGCACAACCCTGATTACAAGTTGAAAAAAATTTGACTTATTAAAGTTAACTTTTCTTCGGTTGCTAGCTTAACATGGAATTCTTGTCATTTTAACTAAAACGACCTCAACTATAGCAATATAGTTGTTTTTGACACAAACTTTTTTTCAGTGTACGTAAACATGGACAACTTGCAGAAACGTATCACTACCCACCTCTGTGTGTCACTGCAGTCTCATATACAACCCTGAGCATGTTTACATTTGAGTCAGAATTTATGAAGTGGCCCCTTATTTCACCAACATTGACAAAAGATAAAAGTCAATACATTTTTTTGTAGTACTAACTAATACAAATTAGTTGCTAAAAGGGTTTTTGAAAATTTTGAAAATTTAAAAAGTTATAAACAATTAGAATTTTATGTACCCTATTTTTGAAAAATTCATAGTTTAAAGAGTTCAAATTAAAAACGAACATTAATACCCGGAGTTTACTGACAATAATTGTAACTTTTAAGTACCATAACTGATGTACCAAAAAAAAATTTTTTTTATGAAAATTTTTTTATTTTTAATAAACAAATTACATTATTTTCCTGTTCCAAATCGCAAATTAAAGTTTTCTTTTGAGATTACGAAACTCCATACATTCAAGAAGATGTTCATGCAAAAACATTTTGGTATTCTTTAATATTGAAAAAATTACATGGTTTTTTGTTGCGCGCCCTGTTACGCTTGAGTGCAGTGCACCGGCCGCGACGCGACGCCACGGCAGTGGGACAAAACCGGCTTTTCGTGGACAAATTAACTTGTAGGTCAGAATTCTTGACGGATTAACATGTATTTTTTTTTAATTTACAGCTTATTAAATTGCGCTAAGAACTATTGTGGCTGACTTGTTTAATTGTTGCTTGGGTCAAAATTTATTAACAATTAAGCAATAAATAATTAAATATATTTTTTAAAATTTTTTCTAAAAGCTTTGAAATCCAAAGAAAGTACACTTTCTTTTTTTACTTTTTAACTTTTTAACTTTTTTAACTTTTTATAGTTAAAAAATAAACAATTTCTGTCATAAGTATTTGTTATAAACAATTTTTAAAAATAATTAAGCAACAAACCATAATTTTGTTAAATTAAAGAAATTTTTTTAGACTAAGTGCCTGAATACGTTCTTTATAAATGCTCATTTGGCATAATGTAAGTAAATGTCAATAATTTTATTTGTTATAAACAATTACGCAACAATTCATAATTTTTATAAATTAAAAATTATTTTTTAGACTATTTGTCTGAATTTGTTCTTCATAAATGAACATTTAGCAGAATGTGATTAAATGTCAATAAATTTATTTGTTATAAAAATTTTTGATAAACAATTACGCATCAATCCATATTTTTGATTATTTTTATATTTATAACAAATAAAATTATTGACATTTACTTACATTATGCCAAATGAGCATTTATAAAGAACGTATTCAGGCACTTAGTCTAAAAAAATTTCTTTAATTTAACAAAATTATGGTTTGTTGCTTAATTATTTATAAAAATTGTTTATAACAAATACTTATGACAGAAATTGTTTATTTTTGAACTATAATTGTAAGAAAGTGTACTTTCTTTAGATTTCAAAGCTTTTAGAAAAAATGTTAAAAAATATATTTAATTATTTATTGCTTAATTGTTAATAAATTTTGACACAAGCAATAATTAAACAAGTCAGCCACAATAGTTCTTAGCGCAATTGAATAAGCTGTAAATTAAAAAAAAATACATGTTAATCCGTCAAGAATTCTGACCTACAAGTTAATTTGTCCACGAAAAGCCGGTTTTGTCCCACTGCCGTGGCGTCGCGTCGCGGCCGGTGCACTGCACTCAAGCGTAACAGGGCGCGCAACAAAAAACCATGTAATTTTTTCAATATTAAAGAATACCAAAATGTTTTTGCATGAACATCTTCTTGAATGTATGGAGTTTCGTAATCTCAAAAGAAAACTTTAATTTGCGATTTGGAACAGGAAAATAATGTAATTTGTTTATTAAAAATAAAAAAATTTTCATAAAAAAAATTTTTTTTTGGTACATCAGTTATGGTACTTAAAAGTTACAATTATTGTCAGTAAACTCCGGGTATTAATGTTCGTTTTTAATTTGAACTCTTTAAACTATGAATTTTTCAAAAATAGGGTACATAAAATTCTAATTGTTTATAACTTTTTAAATTTTCAAAATTTTCAAAAACCCTTTTAGCAGCTAATTTGTATTAGTTAATACTACAAAAAAATGTATTGACTTTTATCTTTTGTCAATGTTGGTGAAATAGGGGGCCACTTCATAAATTCTGACTCATTTGTCAAAATAATAGTGAAAGTGTAAATATTTATTAAACCAATAAATCTAAAACAGATAATCAAATGTTTTAAGTGGTTGAAGCAAAGAAAATTGATTAAATCAGTGAAATTTTATCATATTAAAAAATTGAAGTTCTTTGTAAAAATCGAAAAAGCAGGTAAACTTTTTCAATCTCCCCCGCCAGATTATTTGTTTTAGTGCTAAAATACAATTACATATTATTAAAATCAAAGGTTTTGTTTGTATGTGATTTAAAATACTTGTGAACTTTTTAATTAAAACCTTGGATTGATTTTAAAAATAAATTCCTTAATATTTCGTAATTCTCCTACTCTTATTTAAAGTTCCAAAGCCAAATTGTCTCTACTGCAATTGAGAAGTATTTAAAATCGTTAACTAACAAAATTTTAAAAAACATTAATCAATTTTTTCTGTCACAGTAAGTATTAAATGTTCGCAACTTTGAACCATAGTAGAAAAATTACAAAATGTAAATCAAATTATTTTCAAAGTAATACATAAATCTTCTTAAATAAGAATTAACTGGTATAAAAGCAAATATTTTATGACAAATGTTTAAACACATGAAATATGTAGTGAAAACGTTTTTAAATTAGCCCGCCATTTTGTCCTCTAATAAAATCACTTGCACCTCAAGAAAAGATTTTTTTTCTATCAGCACTTGTTAAGCGTTGCAGGACAAGAAGTCCAAACCAAGAAATCCAGACCGAAAAGTCTAAGAAAAAAAGTCCAAAAAAACAAAAGTCCAGGAGTCAAAAAGTCCAAAATTAAGAAGTCCAATATAAATTAAGAAAATGTCCAAAATAAAGATGTGCAAATAACTATTACAGAAATGCATATTATTATTAAATTTTACATTCCGAAGCTAAATTTTAATCCTTTTGAATCACGTTATTTCATTCAGAATCAATCAGAATCAATCCATTTCATATTCGAATAAACCAAAATAAAATTGAAACTGATTCGGAATGAAATAACGGGATTCTAACTTTTGATTAAAACTTATTCAAACTGATTAGAATTCAATCCGACACTGTCGCCAGGCCACTTATAATTTTTGAAATAATTTAACACATTTTAAATATAATTTTGATGTATGCACCGGTTAGAATGACAGAGGTTTATAAACAGCAACAAAAAAGACAACCGAATGTATAAAAGTAAGAAATTCATTCCGAGTGTAACTATTACAATTTTTTTTACCTACTTATGATTCTGGACTTTAAGAATTGGACTTTTGTACCAAGTGCGACAAAAAGTCCAGTCCAAAATGTCCACGCCGAAAGTAAATTAATTTATTTAATTTTGGATTTTAATGAATTTGGACTTTTCGGCTTTGGATTTCCTGGTTTGGACTTTTTGTCCTGTAATCCTTGTTAAGACAGCATAGTGGTTAGGTAGTTAGTTTGCGTGCGTCGAACCCGGGTTCGAATCCTCGTCCCCCCAAGTTTGTTTTAAAAATTTTCTCCATAATTCCAGGTCTTTACTATGAATTACGATAATATACAATCTGTATTTATTAATATTCAAACGCTTACATTAAAATAATTTTTCTTTTTAATCTAGAGGTTCTTTTGAAGCTTCCCGGAAGCTTCCCTGGAGGTTCTGTGGAAGCTTCCCTGAAGATTCCCTAAAGGTTTGATGTAAGCTTCCATGAAGCTTCCCTAGAGCTTTTGTGGAAGCTTATCACTGGAGATTCAGATGGAAGCTTCCTGGAAGATATCGTGTTACTTGGGTAGGATCAAAAAGAATTTTTCTATTTTTTTTTAATTTAAATATCCATCAGTATCATAGAAGAAGGTTGTATTTATTTAAACTTGTGTTTTTTAATTATAGAAGACATATTTTATAATTATAGGTAATTGTCGTTAATATAATTTCAGTAATTTCTTATTGTAATTCTATATAAACATTATCTGCAAAAAATTAGCAGACTTTTAATTTATCTTTTAAGACTTTCCGTAAAGTTACCAATTTTTGTAGATTTCGGGAGAAATTTCGCCGATTTCGTACCGACCTTTTACAAATTTTCCGCACACTTTTCGTATATTTTTGCAGACTGTTAGTATAATTTTTTCGCTGTAAGAAATGTTTTCGCTTTTTTATCGTAAAATAACCAAAATATTAAAGAAAGTAGGGGAATCCTGGACGAAAAGTTAAAATGTCAAAATCTTTAATTTGCATTTTCTTTTAAATAATAACATTTCTAAAGCTACATTTTTGACCATAGACGGCTCTTGTTACTAGAAGCAGACGTCCATGGTTATGTGATATTCTGAAATATATATGGCATTGTTTTGGTATATTTGTAGTCATATTTTGTGCGGTTGCTGTGGAAACCGAAATCATACCGTGGGGCTAAATGTTAAACACTTGGTAGGGATAAATGTTAAATGGGTTTACCCCATTTTTTCCACTTTCTTTTGTGTGTTTGGGTCAGTTTTTGTATTCAACAAATTACTTTTATTATACATTTTAAATATTTGTGCATAGAACAAATAAAAAAGGGAGTAACAAGAGAAAACAAATTCTGCAGCGAAAAACCACAAGAAAATAAAACAAACCGATAGCTGATATTCTTCTTTTTCTATCATGTGTACTTTTCAAAAAAGAGACGAGTTTTCTTTATTACACTGCAAAAAGTAAGCATCTTAATCTAAGATACATTTGTAGTCACTTTTAAGATGTTTCCGAAAAGTTAGCAAAAGTATCTTAAAATGCATTAGTTTTCTAAGATGGAAACTGATATATGAGATACTTTAAACGTCTTAAAAGTGACTACAATGCATTTTAAGATGTTTCTTTTTACAGTGTAAATTTATCGTTTATATATTCTTTAACTTATAGACTTCCGCGTCTACAACAACAGCTGGACATTTATAAATAAATAAACGCACTTTGTACATTAAAATGCCTATTGAGGCCAATTTTTTATTTCTATTTATTTTACGGGTTTTAGGTGACGGTGAAGTGGTAAGCAGAAAGTGACAGGATCAAGTTATTCCCTCGACAAGTAATTTGGAGAAACAATTTAAAAGAATGATTAATTATATAGGTTTTGTACAGTTTATTTATAATTCACGCCATACGGCATACGAGTAAAAATCCTTAGATGTTTTGGCTGTTAAATATAATCTTTTGTAAACATAACCAACAAAAGAAACTTGTCAGTCTTGACTGGTGAGACGAAACTATTAACTAATTTCTTTAATGTATTAAAAAAATATTTTTTTTATTAATATCGACATAAGACTGAATTGAAGATGTTTTCAGTACTGCGACAGCATTGACTTGCCAGAATTTGTCTAAACAGTGGCATAAACTCTAGATCTATACCGCGTCCATTGGGTCCTGATAACTCTGTTTCAGAATTATAATATGCTAATAGATTCATTAGCGAATTCTGTTTGACAGTAGGTCATACGAGGATGATAGATGCAGAAGTAGGGTTGTTATATAGAAATACAATGAGGAAGGGGACGCATGAAGAGTTGGCCGGAAAGGGTTGGCAGTTAGATAAGGGGCAGGGTTGGTGGAGTAGATGTGGAAAAGGCACGTGTAACTTAACAGAACCACATGTTGCCTCGATTATGTTCTACCTCCATATCACTCACAGCTTCTTCCTTTTCCTTCTCCATTTTCCTGAATCACTTTATCCTCTTCTATTTCCCTCTCTCTATCTCACTCTCCCTATCTCTTGCTCTCTCTTTCTTTCTGAGATAGCTTCCCTTCATACATGTTTGTGTCTAGATACCCATACATTCGTACACCTGTCTCTCTTTCGTGCGCTCTTCCACATTAGTTTTGTTACAGAGTCAACTTAGTAGAGCAGAGATGCAGTAATGCAACAACGCCAGCAATGACAGGCAGAGAGATTGGTATGTCAAGTCGTTTCCCGAAGAGCTTCTTCTCTTCCTCTTTTACTCACTTCTACCAACTGCAAATTACTTTCTTCCTGCGGTAACTCCAGTTTATCTTTAAGCATAGGCCTTAGCCAAGATTGTAATCATTATTATTATTACACTTGACAGACATATTTTTTTCCTTAAAGAACATTTATTCAAGATGCAAACATTATGTAAAAAACTAAACACCCACATTTCTCGAAATTTGACTAGAAGAGATAAAAAACAAATCTGTCGATACAATTCGGTTTCTGCAGACAGTAAGAGAAAAGGCCAAGCTATCTTAAGAAATCAATACGAGGAGTGGATACAGAGCGCATCTAATCAAGAGTCTCGGGTCTTAATCAATTTTTAAAATTATCCGCAACTTACAGTTTTCACACGGTTTCCTTTGGGAAATTTCGTCTGTGTTCGGAAGCTTTCGGTTTCGCTCGGCATCGTTCTGAGTCTTTCGAGTCCTATCGAAAATACTCGGTAACTCTTCTCATCGTTCGGTAGTTTTCGGTTCCACTCGGTGTTTGGCTTGGTTCGATAAATTTAGGATTTTATTGTCTAGTCTTCGAAATGTACAACTGTTGATTATAAACAACAGATCGACGGACAGAAACTAAAATATTCTTATCAAGGTTTCGACCCTTGGCCACAAAACCCTAGGAAGAGAAAAAAAAGATTACTTTCAACGAGACATTTCGTCCTGATGATTTTTGCAAAATATGACTTTTTGTCTAATTTTTTTTTCAAGTTATTATACACTCGTTTTAACGACCTTACAAGCCCAATGAGTGTCCCCCGTAGGGAGTTTCTAGAATTCAGTACTTTTTTTTGTGTATATTCTCTAAGTGTTTTTTGCGTCTACAGAACGGCTTGAAATTAGGAGTACTCGCATTTGTCTGGACCACCCGGTATATTGTGTTTGCTCGCCAGTGGAGAGGGAAAACTGTAGAAAAACCTCTCCTGAGTACAACCGGTTTATCGACAGTCGAGTTCTAGTGATCTGCACAGGTCAATTACCGACAGTGCATATCATTATACCTCGACGTCTTTAGCTTCCACTGAAGTTATCTCACAGCTGGAAAAAATACCAGGCTCTCAGGGACGCGAACCAAGCAAGCTTGACGTTTGACTTGGCGCGACCGTAGAGTCCAGGACCTTAACCAACTGAGCTAACTCCGTGGTTGACTTTTTGTCTAATTAGAAACTATTAAGCATGGTTGAGGTATGTAAATTTTTTACTTTCTCATCCTAAATGAGAAGGTATTAAATCTATGCGATTTTGAAAATTTCTTTATTTCTACATTTCTCTATATTTTGAGACCTCCTGAGTCCGAAAAAATGAATTTCATGATAGTGTCTGTCTGTCTGTAGAAAAATTTTGAAATCGGATAACTTTAATAAAAATTGTTTGATTAACTTCACACGCATAGATGAAGTTTGCTGTGGCAGCAAAGTATTCGTTGCCACGTCAAAATATGTTTGCAAATATAGAGACATCGAACAAATTTGCGTACATAATACAGCTCTGAACTCTGTGCACTGAACTATAATATTGCAAATATCAATCAAAAGAAAAAAAACGCTATATCCACATAAATAGGAAAAAATGCCTTAATTTGCAATGATTATGTTGAATCGAAAAATTTAAAAATCGATAACATTTTTCTTTGAGAAAAACATTTTTAACATTATTTTTAATTTTTGGAGTACTTTCATTGCAAACACATGAAATTTTATTCTGGAAAATTCCAGCAAATTTCATGCAGTGCATTATTTTCAATTTCTTGTTATTAACAGAGAAAAACGCGTTAAAAAATACCTCTTTTGTTGACAACATCAAATTTTAATAATTTATAACTTCTGTAATTTTCATCAAGTCAAGAAATATAAAAATTATGTACATGTATTATTTTTCAGTATAGATTCCAAAACAAATTATTCCAGGCAAATCTAATTTTTGAATGTAAATAATATCCGTAGGATACACGTGTAGAATACACTTTTTAGAGTTTAAGAATCATTTAATAAATGCATGTAACATTGTTTAATAAAATTAATATTAGGTACTATTAGGTAATTCTTAAACTTTAAAAAGTATTTCTTATCATTGCAAAAATAAGTAGGGGAGTGGGCCCCAAGATGGACAGGGCCCCAAGACGGACATTTCGTATAAAATTTTTGTTTAAGGTGACAGCGCCTTATCCTTTCTGTCATTTTTGTTGTTTGTATAGACGAACATTTTGATGCACATTTGAAGAAAAAAAACCAGTTGGTTTTTCTTCTACACATACCACGTAATTTTGTGTCTAAAAAAGTTTTGTAACAGTTTTTTCTCAAGTTGGTAAAGTTATTTAAATTTATGATTTAGAATGAGTACTGAACGTTATAATATTCTTTATTTATCGTATAATAATATTCTAAAATGATTTTACTAATTCAGTATTCATATATATATTTTTACTGGGGATTAAAAAATTGTGTCATGTACCCTAAGATGGACAGGCCTAAAATCTCAATGTATTTTTTTGCATATTTTCCATTTTATACTTTTTTCAATAATTTTTTGAGCCAATTAATTAAAATTTTTTATTTTCCACCATTAAATGTGATTTTATCGTTAGAGAATTTATTATATTGATATTTTTCGATATTTCATTACTTTTTACTGTTAAGCTATTAAATTGAAGTTTTTAGAAATTTTATTTCTTGATAAATTCCGTAAAATGATTAAAACTTCGTTCAAGAATTGTTACACGATGTTAATTTTTTATTTACTACCATTTTCAGAGACTTTTAAGAAGGTGTCCATCTTGGGGCCACTTTTTTTTAGATCGAAAATTTTAACAATTAGAAAAAATGCTTTAAAAAATGTTTATGTTCAAAATAAAATTCTATCTCTGTGGCCATAAGTTACCTTATAAATTGTCCTTTCATCCGGTATAAAACATTTTAATATATTTTATTCGGTTTGGATTCTACAGCAATAAATCGATAGGGTGTCCAACTTGGGGCCTTCTCCCCTAAATATTGAAAAATAGTCAAAATTATGAATGCGAGGAAGAAAATAATGAAAAACTGTTCATAAAGTAAAAATTTAATAATGTTACTAAACGTTAAAAGTGGAATAACTTTGACAATTTTAATCGAATTTTATTTCATCTGGGGACATTTGAAGCTGCATTTATTAAGCTTTTGACGTGCATTGAGAATTAAAATGATAATAAAAAATTTTTATGCAGCTTGAAAGGGCATATTTTAAGCTTTAAAACAATTGTTTCAAACAATTTACATTATTTTTAAATAAATAACTTTTTATAAATATTTTCTCTAGATGTTATGTATGGCAAATAGTGTTTACAAGATTCTAATCAGATATTTTATAAATATTAAAAACTGGCAAACAGTTCATTCTCAAACACATTTTACAATTTATAAATATATTGACTTATCTTTTTCCCTCAATGTGAAGTTCATACTTTCACGTAGTTATGACTGTGGGAAAAAAAACTGACAAAGTCACTGCTTAAAAGTGTTATGAAAAAAACTTTATTAAGATTATCTTCAACAATGTACATCTTTCTCGAATTCTTCACACAATAAATTATCATTCATAAAAAAAAAGATAAATCGTTGTCATGTTTCAGAAAAGAATAACCTATTTACATTACTCCTCGAGTTAAATGCTAATTTTTATCAATTGTAAGATATTTTTAACTGAACTTATACTTATTTCTACCTTATGTGAATCTCAGCATTAATTTGAGATAATTCAGGATCCGGTTGGGACGAACTTCCTCCGCTGGTGTTTCTGTTAGAATTCAAGTGCTTTATAAAATTAAAAAAATTAAGAAAGACCATTAGAAATGTCTTGAATCATTTTTAAGCTAATATTCAACCAAATGTAAACTCGTCGACTTGTGCCTTTTACTATTTTGATTTTACATTCTGAAGTTCTAAAGATTGTTTAAATTCAGAAAGTTATTTTGGTTTATATTTATTTCTATTTAGTTGAATTTAAGATTTTTTTAATTAATATTATTTATTTCTATTTTGACTTATTAAATTCAACATTCAATTTATTTGATTTGATTGTTTCAATTTGTTATTTATTTAATTTGCTTAATTTATTTAGATTAAACATTAGTTCAATTAAAATTTAAACATATTATAAAAATTCGTCATATTGTTTAAATTTAATTGGGACACATTTTACAGTCAAAAAATATTAATTCTAAAAAAAACCAGAGATTTAAACTGCTAATCATAGTTTCTAATGTTTTTGGGGTCGCTGATTACAAATCTGAAATCATATTTCAAAAACTTAAAATCGCGGATCCAATATGGTGGCCATTAAAATTTTAAATAAAATTAATTTTTAAGAATCTGTTTTTGCAATGTTTCTTATAATTATATTCTTATAAAGTCCATCGCGAATACAAATTCTACGTGATTTTTGAAGATTCTAGCAGCTTATGTAATTAAGTTGTAAAACAGTAAACTATTGAAGATTCGAAACTTTCGCACAGATGATAATTCTAATACACATTATTTAATTTTATTAAATAAAACAATTAATAACATTTATGTTAAACTAAAATTCAAATTCGATAAAAGAAGTTTACAGTTGCTTTACGCATGCGTTAAGATTTAACAGGATTTACTTGAAAGTCATTTATCAAATTCAATTACACAAGTAGTATAAACTATACATATAAACAATGTCTGAAAAAGCACTCAATCCAAGATACCTTACACAAGGTGCCATATATCAAGTTATGAATCATCATTTTGTCCTCCTTATATGGCCCCATTTCTCAGGGAGCACTAAAGCATCCGCAAAAGTAACTATTATGGATAAATCTAGTTCTCAGTACTTTTTTTATGGACTTGATGTCGAAAGGAAGAAATGCCATTTCGTCAGTGACGAATAGTATCTCGCGTGTCCAAGAAAAATAAAGTCAATATCACCCAGAGAAAAAAGGTTTATTACCGATATTAAATTGTGACCTCGCCCATCCGGAACCTAGGCTTATTCCGTTCGAATCTGACCAGATGGTCCCCTTGTTTTCTGATAAAACGTATAAAGCTCAATTTTCTAAGAAAGAAGGTACCAACAACAGGAAAAAAGAAAGCCAAGATAGTACCGCAGGATATATAGAGGAAAAACCGAGGGGGTCGATTTGATGGGTACTAGGGAGGATGAGAGGGTTGGTTGTACCCTTTTAGCTGTTGGGACACCAAAGGGATCAACCGCAGAAGATGCAATAAAATGAAATTAGCAAAGCTCTTCCACACTCCGAGTTGAGATCGCGACTTCAGAGTTGAAGGGGACCTAACTGAACAAAAAAAAATAAAGAAAAAGGTCCCTACGGAACAAAGGGTAAGACCGTCCTTGACTTGGCACATCGTTTGATTAAGATTCAAACTGCTATTGCGTCTCTCGAGCATTCAAGCACTTTGAAATGACCCTGCCACTGGCTATGGCACCAGCATTAAGTCCCAAGTCGTAGAATGAGCTTACTTTGCTTTTTTTTGTCTACTTTCGAAACATGCTATTGACATCGTAAATGCTAGTACCCACCTTTTCTCCTCTTAAAGGGAATTACTTTTCTCCTATCCATTAAGAGGTTACACACCACATTGCAGATTTCAAAAAATCTAATTTTTCCCTTTTTGTTGACATAAAACTTTTTATGTAGTGTAAAAAGTAATTGCCTAACTTTTGATCATGATTAAGCAATTATTCACTATTAAAACCAGAATATTCAAAATCACTAATATGTTGAGACTTAAGACTCTAAAATTAAGGGCGCCAGCTAAATAAAGCTTAATGTTTATAAATTTTTAATTATTTAAGCAAATTTATTCTTCATTGCAAAAAGAATCACTAAAAAGAATGGAAAAATGGAAAAAAAAATCAATATTTGGGTAAAACAACCAGAAAATCTAACTTACATATTGAAAAAACTCAATTAGCTAGGATTTATGGCCTTCCAAAAATTCACAAACTAGATGTCCCGCTTAGACCAGTTGTGTCTCTTATTAATACACCGACATATTTGATGTCTAAGGTGTTCAATGACATTCTGAAAAATGCACTGCAAGTACCAAAATCTAATGTAAAAAATGCATTTGGATTTGTAAAAGAGATATCTAAATTGAACATTTGTGATGATGAGATAATGGTGTCCTTGGATGTCGTATCTTTATTTACTAATGTTCCAGAAGAATTAGTTGAAATAGCTCTAAAAAATAGATGGAATGAGATAAAACAGAAAACTAAATTTTCAAAAAGTGAATTTTTTGAAGGAATACGGTTTTTATTGGATTCTACTTTTTTTCAATTTGATAACAAATATTTCAAACAAATCTTTGGCACTCCTATGGGTTCTCCAATTTCTCCAAATTTGGCTGATTTGGTTTTGCAAGATTTAGAATCAGTTGCACTAAATAATTTAAATATTAATGTAAAATGCTATTTTAGATATGTCGATGATACTTTTATTATTATTAAGAAAGTGGATTTAGATAGATTGTTAGAGTCATTTAATGCCTTTCATCCCAGATTAAAATTTACACATGAGTTAGAGAAGAATGGTGAATTATCATTTTTAAATGTGAGAGTGATTAGATCTGCTGATGGTAAATTAATGCCAGATTTGTTTACAAAAAGTAATTTTTCAGGTAGATATTTAAATTTTCATTCTAACAATCCGATTCAACAAAAAGTTGATATAGTTAAAAATTTAGTAGATTGTATTTTTAAATTGTCAGATATATCTTTACATACTAAGAATTTTAAAAAAATTAGTTTTGATTTACTCTTAAACGGTTACCCAAATGATTTTATTAAAAAACAGATAAGTTGTAGGTTAAAGTTTTTAAAGGATAATATTAATAACAATGATTTGATCTTGACTTCAAAAAATAACATATTTGACAAACCTATTATTTCTATACCTTTTTTAGGAAGTTATTCTTGGACGATTAAAAGATTACTAAAAAATTATAATGTAAATACTGTTTTTAGATCGTATGCAACTTTTGACAATATGATAGTACTTGGTAAAGATCCTATTGATTACAATGAACAAACTAATGTTATTTATAAGATACCTTGTATGAGTTGTCCAAAAACATATATTGGACAAACGGAAAGATATTTATATAAAAGATGTGATGAACACAAAAAAAATGTTAATTTGAATCCAAAGTATCATAATGTTATCTCACAACATAAAGTTGAACATAAAATTAATGATTGTTTCACTCATGAGTTTGATTTTAATAATATTAAAATTGTACATAAAGAAAATAATGAATATAAAAGATTAGTAGGTGAAATGTTTTTTATCAAAAAAGAAAAGGAAAATAGTTTAAATTTAATTACCGATTTAAGAAACTATAATGGTTTATATAATGTAATTTTAGATAAATTTTAGCATAATATCGGTTTTTGTTTTTCTTTTGAATGATTTGATGAAACATAAATTAGAAGTTGAATTGTAATAGAATTTTCCAAAAAAATGTTAGTAAATTTGAATGTACTAATTTTTAACCTCTAAATTTTAAACATGTTGACTTAGATAAATTGTTGTGTTTTTGTCTATATTTATTATGTGACGTATTTATTGTGACTTCTGTTGTTAGATTTTACTTAGTTATCAATGGATTTATGTTTATTTCTATTGACTATTAAGTAAGTCTTATAATTTTATTGTAAATTGATATTTAATACTTGATGTTTGTGTATATAACCTCAAAATTTGTATATTGCGTTTTTAATATTTCTTAATTGTTTGTATATTTAAATTGTTTATGTAATTTTAGTCTTAATTGTCCTGAGGAGGCCTACATATATGTATGGCGAAACGTTGACATTTTTTATTTTATGACGATGCGTTGAGGCGTTGGAAATAAAGGACTGACATTTTGTCTGGAGATTACGCATTTATTCTTGGATTATATTGTTTCCAGACGTTAAACCAATTTTTATATTACAATTTTTATTTATTTAACAAATTTTTTTTTATGTTCACTTATCACTTTAATAACACAAGAGCATGAAAGACTGTTTCCGGAAATCAGGTTGGGTTTGAGGTTAGAAATGCCATTATAAGATCAGATCAATTTACATGAATTGCCTCAAGCAAATAATATTTATTAAACAACAAAATAAAGCAATTTACATTAATTAGTTTTGACAAATTTCTCTAGATTTGACTCGATATAGTCTAAATTTTTCATCCGAAAAGACTGAGCACGTTTTCCGGAAGTTCACAAGAATCAATCAGTTTTCTCAGAAAATAACAATAAAATACAAGAACTATTCGGTTTAATTAAACGAGAAAAATTTAACCTATTAAAAATCCAACGTTTAGAACTAAGAAAAAGCACTTAATTAACTGAAAATTGAACTTTAAGCTAATCCTGGGATTCTAACCTAAAAACTGAAATATCTAAAACCAACTCTTTTGGGCCACTCTTTTGTGTGAAAAAAAAAATGCTTACCCCCTTCACGATAGTCGGCAGAGCTTTTTCCATATTTCGGTATTTAACAAGTAACTATTTAAAATATAAAATAAAACTTTAGGACAATGCATCTTTTAATTTTACTATATGACATTCGGAACAAGAGTGAGGAAGAACCGTCAGCATTTCTTGACTTCGATTCTGCCGGCCAGTCACGTAATTTCTGCTTTAGGCACGTGATCGTACGTCAGCAGAGACAAATTTCCATTGAAGAAAGTAGTTGTTGAGGAGCCCCCCGGCAGCTGACATTCCGTACGCCGGAATAACTTATAACTTTATAACTTGGGAAGAGATGTGCAATATAACCAAAAATCCAGAAAAAAGCCAACTCTCCCAGTTTTCAAAGTTAGAGCCCATCTTTGGAGCCAAATAATCAAAAATCCAAAAATCCCCAAAACTAAAGTGGCACTCAAACGACTAGACACCCGCTGTTGATCCAGGCGCTCCGACAGCTGTCTCCCTCTGGCGGTTAGCGCGAAGTTCAATTAAAAATACTGACTATTACTTTTGTCTATTAAACAATTTAGTTGCTCATAAAACAAAGAAGTAAATCAATGTAATTAATAAACAAATAAAATAAATTAATATGGTGCTCTTTCCCAGGTATTTTGACTTCTGTTCCGAAATCAATAAGAGATCTATGCGATTTTTGTGACGTGAAAAATAAAATACGATTAATAAAATTATTAAAAATAAGAGGCGATAAGAATAAAGTTATATTATATTAAATTTGTTATGTATTTTAAATTTAATTCTCATATTCTCTTTCTTGGAACTGCTTCTTATAAATTAAATATTTTATAATTAAGGAAGGCTAAATCAATTTCTATTAATAATATATACATATTTATAACTTATCTTAAGCTATTCTTCAAATTGAATAATTTTAATTTTTACTTGATATAAACTTTTTTTTACGTAATTTTTAAATAACACAATTTCATTTTTTAACCCCTTTATTATGTTTTAAATTAATTTCAATTTGCATCCATGTAAACTTTTATTTATCAAAACTTTAATCTATTTAATTTTTATTAGGTTACAAATTCAATTAATATTAAAACTTTACTTCTTTTACTATTAATACTAAAACTACTCCAAAAATAAATTTCCTGAAATATATACTTATTTTACTTCATAGTGGAAACGTACTGCCAAAATAAGATTTAATAAGATAAGTATTAAAAATATTGTTGATATAAATTAATTTAACCTTTCTGAATTATAAAATATTCAATTTATAAGAATTAGTATCTGATAAAAATCGAAATGATTTGAAACAGATTTTTAATCTCAAAGTAAACAATTTATTAAAAACAAGAAAACGATTACAAAATTTAGAGGAATGCAGTCCTATTGTTGAAGGTTCGTGAACAACTGAAAAATCAGTGTTAAGGAATTGCTCATTGCCCACACCTAGCCACTGACACATTTACCAAAGGGTCCTAGTCCTAGAGATATAATTCTACTATAAGAAATGTACCGTTAGCCGCAGAAATAAATAAATCAAAATAACATTTGAATTTAAGTATAGATTCAATCATTTTCAACCATTAAAAGATATTAAATTTCACAAATTGTTTCTAAAAAAAATTTTTTTACCATATTTCAAAAGTGAATTGCGTCTGAATTTTATCCTATCACCGAAAATTATTTTTTAATCAAGAACAATTTTTTATCCTGGATTCCTTTTCAATAAATAATTAAATGACAAATAAGAACGTAGCATGGAATAGAATTGTCAAAGAATGAAAACAGATGCAAATGAAGTGTAGAAGGTTTCACGTGGAATGTGATCTGAGAATTCTCAGGTCTCTGGTCATCGGGCAGAAAGTAACCTTTCGCATTAGGCGGACTGAACAACGCTTTGCACTTACGGTAGGTTTCGATTAAAGTCATTTCACAGAGGGCGACGGTTTCGTGCGACCAAACGAACCATCGCGAAAGGTCTAAATGAGAGTGTGATGGCGATAAAAAAGGATAAACGAGTAAGTTGCTACTACGTTTCATACGTTTACTTCGGCGAAATTGCTTTTCAAAGTCTTATACCCAAGAAACTAGATTTCTCTATTACACCATATTTTTACCTTTTTACTACAAAATCAAATGACTTTTAGCACGTTACATTCAATTTTAGTTGATACCTTCAAGATTCTATCACCGATATTCCTAACACAAAAGGGTAATGTTTACCATTTTAAGAAAAAACCAAGTCTCCTACCATTCATTTTATTCTTGAATTTAAAGAACTTTGTATTCAGATACGCACGTTTCAATCAGCTTTCAACAAATAAAGTTTTTTTAAACGAGAAATTGAGAAAAAAAAGTTTTTACGAGATTATAAATTATAAATCGTTTAAAGATTTAGCGCAGCAATCGTTTGATTCTTCAATTTAAATTTGAATTAAAATCCTCTTAGTTTAACTTTCCAGAAGTAAAAGCCCACTAGAATAATGTTTCGTTTAAAGATAAAATAAAAAATAATGTACTCTTTTATAAATTCTGTCTCGTAAGGTTTAATCCTGTCTTTTTCAAAAGGTACAAATGAGCTGGCAATTTCCTGAGACCTTGAGGAAGGCTGAAACGTTTTACAATACCGTGGCAGACGAGATAGGTGTAGACAAGACCTGAGATTAATTCGATTACATCTTTCTTCTCCTTTTTCGACGAGACTTTTCTTCTTTCGTGTCTTCCTCTTTCATTGTAGCTTGATACTTTGGACGTCCCTCTTCCCTTCATATCAACAGAGACTCGCCCAGACATAGAAGGCATACAGCAAAGTGGAGTGCTTTCTATGTAAATCGGAAACATTTAACGTTCCTCAACGGTTATTTAGAAGCAAATACCCGAGACCTCCCGTCCGTTTATGCGCCTTCTATGCAGTAAGCGATACGTATGGTACCCGTTAAAAATAATACTCCTGAAATTAGCCATCGCATAGCACCACCTCTCTTGATGCTATGCTTTAAAATATTCTACATATCCTTTTTATCGATTTTGAATCTAAAGCTTCTGATTACTGAATAAAAGTAGAGTTGGGTCAAAAAGTGATAGAATTCCAAGACAAACAGTTTTATGGTTTTAAAGGATGAGTGGACTTTGGAAAAAATATTATAATAATTTAATTAAATTGAAAAGAGAAGGAAAATAATTTAGGAAGTTAGTTAAACTAAATGAGTTGAGCTGATAATTCAAAAACTCTTCATCCTGCAAGGATCTAAGTGTTTATTCAAATTATTATTTGTCGATTATTGAAAGTCATGTTAAATTTATTTGGAAGCTTAGTTTATTTATAGACATGCCTTTTGATAGTACTCCAATAACACAATTATAATTTCACAAATTTCACATATTTTGGTAATATTTTATGATAATTTGCTATGAATTTTATTAACCATTTTACAGACACAGATTTGTTAAAAGAAATGCATAACATTCAGGGTGACAATTTTTATTATTTTTAATTTCCAGTTAGCTCAAAATGTATTTATAGAATTTATTCCAAAAATGAACTTTTTTCAAGAATTATAACATTTCCTAATTTATATCGAATCAGGAGCTTGGCGTCATTTTATTCCGTTCTCTGAGACATTAGAAACAACTATAACACTAAACAGTAAAGATTGTTTCAAATCAAACAGATATTAAAACAGGGATATTAAAATAAACGAGTGTCATGAGCAAACGTTCATTTGTTTTAATAACTGCATCTCACTTGACGTAAAGTTAAAAATGATGTTTACTGTGTTTAGACATTGGTACAAAGTAAACGCAATTTTTTTCTCTAAGTTACGTTTTAAGGGTGAGTAACACCATTATGGGCCCGTATGGACTATGCGCAGTACCTTCAGAATATTTTCTGAACCTCTAGAAGAGTTGTTTTCTTAAAAGTATCTTTCTGAAAAAATTCCTGCGAATTGTGGGAAACTCTCATGAAACTTCTAAGATCCTTAGGGTGTCCTTCTACAGAAAAGCTTCCACAGAAATTTCCATGTAAGCTTTCACCAGAGTCTCCAGGAAACATTTACTGGAAGTAATTTAAAAGTTTCTATAGTAGAATACTATATATGTGTCGATTCAGGGTGAAAGGGACCTTAGCTGCAAAACATTCGTTTTTTAATTTTTATTATGAATCGATAGAATTTGAGTTACTCTTTCACATAAAGTAATCAAAACTTGTTTATGTTTATTAGTTTTTCTGTTATTCGCGATGAAACATAGACATAACCTAACAACAACATAGGCAGGCACAAGTTCAAACTCCCGTCCTGTGAAATTCAAAACATTTGATTTTTAATTGTTATTATGAATCGATGGAATTTGAGTTGCTTTTTAACATACATAAATCAAAACTTGTTTATGTCTATTAGTTTTTGTGTTATTAGAAATGAAACATAGGCATAACCTAACAGTAACATAGGGAGGCTTAACTTCAAACGCCCGTACGCGTAAAACTCAGTTCTGCAGATAAGGTCCCTTTCACCCTGAATCGACACATATAAATTATAATGTGTTATTGTTTTATTATAAAAAGAGAAAAAAGTGAACAAATTTTGTTTAAAAAATTAAAAAACACAAAAATTTGTTTTCTTTGCATCTTTTTTACAAAATATTATTTCCGATTATGTTTTTCATGTAGTGCGACGCATTCTTTAACATTATGTTTAATTTTTAATTATTTAAATTTTTAATATTAAATAAAAACAATTAAACAATGTAAAAATAAATATCTCGGGCCAAGTTATTTTATTGAGAAATAACTAAACAAAAAAATAATAAAACAATAGACTAATGAAATTAATTAAATTCGACAATATTGCATTGTTAACAATAAGCCAAGACTAACTAACTTTCCGGAGAGTGGGGAATAAAGCGCAGCATAAACTAAAATTAAAATTTTAAACTACAAAAGAGCATATTTATTAAATGATCAAAAGATTATAAGAAGAAAATGGTCGGCCGCATGGCACGGTCATTTAAAAAAAACGCGCACTGAACACTGACTCTAAATTTAATGTTTATTTGGAGATCGACTCCATCAAATAATTAATTTTTGGAGCTCACCTGGGATGGATTGCGCCCACTAATAGAACTCCGTCAGTAATGTTGGTTACATTTCAATAAAGTTATAACACTTTTTATAAATAACACACGACCAGACGGTCGAACACACCAGTTCAGAATACCGACGACAGAGAGAACGCCTCGTCGACAAGTTAATGTGCGGCGACACATGCGCCACCGTGCCGCTCTCACAAACCAAATTTTAAAGTTTGCCAAGTAGCATTAACTGTGGATGGAAAGATCGAGCTGTGATCGACCGAAAAGTGTGAATTGGCGCTGACGTCAAGCGCTACAACAAGATGGCTGATACCAGTGTTTTGACAATTTATAAACACGACTGACGACATCATCTTCTGGTCCTGGCACTCTTGAGAGAACGGACTCACATCCGGACTCATGTGCCAGGACAATTCGACGACGATCAGGAATGCCAATTACGACAATGACGACCACCAGAACAACCTCCTCGACGATTCATAATGATGTAGAAAACTCCATATCGGAGTCAAGCAGTGTTCGTGCGTTTAAAATAAAAGTGCAAACCTTTAATGTTTATCGCGCAAAACAAATAATTGTCCGATCTGACAAGCCGGCAGGTAAAAACCTCAAGTTCAAATAATAATATTATCTCAATATTTCAATTAATTAAATACAAAGTCAAAATAGAAATAAATCTTAATTTACCAAATCTTAAATTCGACAAGAATCAAAATAAACTTTAAAATTTTAAATATTTAATAAAATTAAATAATGTTAATCTCAAAATAATAACAGGCACAAATCGAGAAGTTTACATTAAGTCTGAACAATAGCCTGGAATTGATTCCATGCTGGTGTGTTATAATTTAATTGAACAATTAATATATCTTTATTATATTTTTAAATTCATTTAAAAATATTGTTCAAGGTAACTTTTTATCTCGTCACAGTAGTTATGTAATATTCTGCTGAAATCTTTTCTTAAAATTCCGGCGAAAGTCTTTTTAAAGATTCCGGTTGAAGCTTCTTTGAAGATTTCTGTAAAGCTTTCCTGGAGATTTTGTTAGAAGCTCCCCTAAAGGATGGTCTAAAACGTTGTGTTTCTTACTGCGTATAATGATAATTTAAAATATAAATTTATTAATTTCAAAATATAAATAGCGAAAAAAACAATTTTCTGAGAACCTAGCTCGATATCATTTTTATTTAAATAATTTGATCCCTGAATCCCTTCGACAGTGAACCAGATCAGTGTATGGCTAACCCTTCATAAATACAGTTCAGTTTTATTTCGAGTGAAACTGAAAATCGAACATTTTTCATAAATATCTAAAATAAAGAATGAGGTAGCAGCGCTTCAGGTATAATATAAAGTCTTCGTGTCTAATTAAATTCTTTTAATGAAATCTCTAGAAAGCTTCGAACGGAATCTCCAGGAAAACTTCCGCTGGAATTTTATTTTTGATTTATTTTAACTTTTTATATTAATTTTAAATTTGTTAAAAGAAAAAGCGCCAAGTTATTTTTCCAACATGTACAAAATAAATAAAATAACCAAACCTCAAGTTTACTTTAATTTACCCTCCACTACCACACAAATAAATCACGACACTGAGGGTGAAATTTATAACTTGATCAGAGATCCAATGTCACCAATTAATTTAGCTTTTTAGAGAAGAACTCACTGATTGTTAACTGCCGTCCCTGGAATTATTCTTAGTCTGTTATTAATGACCGATTTTATTTCATATTATCGATAATCAAACTTGAGGATTTGGCTTATGCACAACTAAACTTGTACTGGATCAACGAGTAGCGTTTCATCAGATGTACACTGATTATATGTAGCAACACTAGCGCCACGAAGATTGGTGAGCAAAATATTTACTGCAATATGCACGAAATATTAACAGCGGGTAATAGAATATTTATTTCCCCATCTCTGGTGCTGACATCAGTGTAGTCAACCTCTATTACAAATTTCGATTTCTCGCATTCTAACAATAAGTGAGATGATAATAATAGGATACCTTGCGTTTTGTTTTAAACTAACAGTAAGTCCAATATATTTTCAAATAAGTGTAAGCAAATACCATATAAGTAAGGCTGATTTTTAATTAAACTTGTGATAGTAGTTCTCATAATTTTTTTCTTCAGACTAAATACAAATTTAAAAATGTTTCAATCACTATAAAAAATTATTTAATCTCCTCTTTGTGAAAGATTAGAAGTAAATTATTATACCTCAACAACTTATTCATAATCTTAGTAACTTTAGACAAGAACTTTTGCGACTCCATCTAGGTTAAAGCTCTCTATAGCAGAATACAAACTTAATCTTTGCTTTACAATTCTCTTCACTACAGTAACTCTGATCCGTTTCTTTAGTCGTTTTCCGTCTTTATGAATCTACTTTTTCTGAATTTGACAAATCTGGGATCAAGTTCATGAAGCATACCCTTAAGATTTATATTCTAGTTCGACTAAATTGAAAAAAAAAATTGAAATTCCTCACTTTTGACAATTAACAAACTTGATTCAACAATTGTCAAAGGAGTCCAGAAGGCGTAATTGTAATTTGTCCACTGATTGAGTTATGTTCGGGAATCTGAACATTTCCCCTTATGGGAATAAATCCATCCATCAATGCGTATAGATTTGAAAGGAAGATGAATTAAAGCAGAATGAAAATGTGACAGTAAAGTAAACCACAATTGCGTGGCTGCACGTATCCCTAGATTCCCCATGGTGGGAGGAGGATTAGGACGAATCCAAAAGAACGAGCATAATTTAATTTGTTCATTTGCCGGAAGCCCTCCAACCTCTCCCCTCCTACAGTTAATTAATAAAAGTAATCGAATGAAACGCTCTGTAGTAGAACCAGCATAGGCATTGGCTGCCAGCGGCAGGTGAGCAGCTGCTGTGAGTGGATTAAAGTGAGGTAATCAACGCAAATTGATAATCCTACTTTCGAGCTCCGTGTTACCCTCTTTCGTCCCTTCGAATGGGCTTTACCGATTCCTCCACTCGACCAGCGAAGAACGCTGTAAGTTGGAAAGCTGCAAACTACTCCAAGATATAAGTTCTTGCTCTTTCTTCTCCCAATCGGATATTCCCTTCACTTTCTTCTCTTTCACTTTTCTATTTCTTCTTCTGCTTTTTTCCTACTTTCTTTTACCACTTGCTTTTAAACTTTCAACACCGAAAACGATCGTCTTCTCTAAATCCTTCCACGTTTCGAGATCTAAGCTGAACTTCTTCCCATCTCAACTAACGAGCGCACCTACACTTTTTCTCATCGATTCCAAGGTCCCAAGGGTCCATATCGTGTAGTTTAGAGTGCACCAAGGATACTTTTCTGGCACCATTGATAGAGCAGATAAGTTGCTGTTATAGAATTCCTGCAAAGGAAAGAAAAGAAATACTAATAAAATTCCAAAAATTTTCATGAAAAAACTTTTTTTTCCAAAAGCTGCTATTTCTGTCCAAAAAAAAGATATAAATATTTTATATAAGGGTTTTTGAAAGGTGAAATGTTTATCTTTAAGATAGCGTTAGTGGTTTTTTAATTCATTTCAAAAAGTATGTTTTCTTTTAAATATAAAAATGCGCTATTTTTGAAATATTAAAAAAATGTCAATCAAGAAATTCATTAAAATTTTCATGAAATTTTTTTTTCTATATTGTAGAAAACATTCATTACCGGACAAAGTTGATGATTGTAACAAAAAAAAAAACAACAGAAATTGATTAGAAAAATTTTTATTCCTAAATTGGACAAAGATTTATAAAAATTACAAAAAGAAAATGTATTTCAGTTTGGGCAATCGCAGCAAATCTTTGCAACATGCTCTCTGCACATTGGCATGCTACAATTGAAGCACCTATAATATGTTTTGTGATCTAAAGCACGTTGTCTGTGTCGCTGGCAATATCAGATGCTTCTTCCTCATCTTCTTTAACCTCACGATAAAGTTGTTCAAGAGCAGCTACGCTTTTAGTTTTCGGACGTGGCATCTTTAGAAAAAAATTTAACAATGAATATAAAAAAGAAACATTGGAATAAATATATTCAATGTAATATTTGTCAATGCATTGGAAAAAGAGTTAATATACATACCAGTCAACAACAGTGTCCAAAATCCTTTGAAAACATTACAAAGAAGGTCCAATTTTACATAAACACTTCTGCTTCACACTTTAAAAAGTTGTAATAAAATTTATAATTATTATTTCTTTATTAATTATTAATATATAAACCTAGTATATATTAATTTGCTACTATCACTCGGTAATATTTAATTTACAAATATAGAATTTATCGATTTCTCCGAGTCAACTTCTTAAATGAGGTTAACTAATAAATAAAACACATTTGTTTTGACGTTTCGACCATATCAATGCGGTCTTCTTCAGAGCTGTAATTTATTGTTTTTTTTTTTGTAATTACAAGTACTATATTTATCTATATTAGAAAATGAATGTTTATAAATAAAACGGAAGTAATTACTTACAAGAACAACAACTTACAACTACTTACAAGAATTTTTTATTTTTGGAAAATTTGGATGTTTCAAGCAACTTTTATATTGTAACGTTTCGTAAAGACTGAGTGAAATTTGCCCGAACGTACATTTTTAACAGTACCAGCTTAAAGAGCAATCGTCGACTGGCTCTGTCGAAGAAGCTACCTTCGGTTGGTACCACAATGTTTTTTTCCCTCCGGTCCGTACCCCTTCCATCGCCTCGTTTACAAATAACGCAACATTCAAAATTCAACTAGGTTACGCTGACCCAGTCCATACCCTAAGGGTTAATCTGTATATGATACCCATATTTCCCTGTGTATTTTGATGCGCTGAATCCGAATCCGCCACATCAGAAGTGGTCCTGACTATCTGAGTTTGGACCTAACCTAAAAAATACTGAAAAGTCAATAAATTGGCACTTTTTGTTCATCAGAACCTAAACTTGACTTAATATTAATATATATCTATGACCAATAAAAAGCTTGCATTATGGTCTTTAAAACAATTTTTCAAAAATTGTTTTACGACGATTTTTAACGAAGATAAATAAATAAATTAAAATAAAAAGAAATTAATGAAAAACATTATTCTTTCTTACCTGTCGACAATAATTTCCAGATGTATTTTTTTAAAAGATAACAACAATACTTCAACTTTTATTTTTGCATTAAAAGTACAAAACTAATAATTTGATTTGATAAAACCAAACATAATAATTAACAATAATAAAATTCTCTGTACCTTTTCAATTTATAATTGAAAAAAGGTCATGAAAATTATTATTAATATTACTCATCTGTCATCAAATGTAAGGAGGATCGTCATGTGACTGAACATTACTTATTGTAATCTATGAGATGCCACGCTTTAGTTGGGGCAAAAAAGGTCGACCTTCATTCTTTTAAGGGAATAATGTGATTGGTCCTTCTTATGTGTCTTCTAATTCTATTCTCATATTTGGCAATATCCACCAATAAGAACAAAAGTTGATTTCAAAAATTCCTTATTGTTGCCGAAAACGTGGCTAAGTGTTTAATTCTATGGCTTTTTTACATTAAAAAAAAAGAATTTTAATAGAATACCTTTTTCTTAAATTAAGTTTAATTAAACAAGCTTTCTTTAACCATCAAGTTTGCCGTTTTAGAATTTTAGTGTCTTACATAACCTATTTCTTTGTTTTGAAGATCCTGTCTGGCTATTACTTATTATAATCTATGAGATGCCACGCTTTAGTTAGGTCAAAAAAAGGTGTACCTTCATTCTTTTAAGGGAATAATGTGATTGGTCCTTCTTATGTGTCTTCTAATTCTATTCTCTTATTTGGCAATATTTACCAATAAGAACAAAAGTTGAGTTTAAAAATTCCTTATTGTTGCCAAAACGTGGCTAAATGCATACTTTTTTTTTTAAGTCCTAAGTGCGTCTTGGTTTAACCCATACATTCTTAAAGGTTTATATTTAATATACCTTTTTGAAACTTGGCACCTTTATTTTTTCTGGTCTCTGATTACGAATCTAACTTTATTTCTACAAATTTTAATATAGTGTATCCAAGATGGTGTTCATAGAATATATGAGATTAATGAAATGATTTGAATGTTGGTTCCAGTGGAATTTTTTTGATCACTGATTGAGAATCTTCTTTTCTATTGTGATTTAGTTAAAATCGTAGGCTGGGAGAAAAACTATGCATTTTCAAAAAGAGAAATGAAGAACGTATTTCTTTAATAATTTAATTATAAACGTGCCATTTTAGAAAAACAAAACCAAAATGTGTCATTCTATGTAATATAAATTATTGCAAATTGGTACTTTTTAGGATAGGAGAGTATTTTTTTTAGTGTCTAATGAATTTAAATCCCCTTCTACTTATGTCGACAGATTTAGAATTTTTACTCGATAATAGCCAATTTGTATGATCGAAATTATATTCACTCAATTAAATAAGACTCACTCAATAAAAATGTATTCCCTCCTGAAATCTTTTCAATATTTCTATTTACTTCCTACCGATCATGAAGTAATTGAAGTCATCCTTTAGTTAGGATTAGTTACCAGAAGTTCGCTCCTGGATTTTGATTGGTTCCCGAAGAAGGAAAGGAAGGTAATCGAATTTCTATTGGCGGAATGCTAATGCACACTTTTACTTTCGTTCGCTAAGTTCACATCGACTGCACCCTGCCGAGACGGATATTAGATGAAAAAAGATACGAGGGTTGAGATTCGGTCACGGTAGATGAGCGAAAAGGGTGTCAAACGATGCCAGGACCCAAAATCTTAGAAGCTTACAAAATAACAAGTGCTATTACGCTCATGTCAAAGTTTATGTGGCGCGTGTTCTACCAAGGGGTACGAGGCTAATAAAAGGTATAAAGCGAGGTACAAAAAATTACCCTGCTCTTACCCTCGTATCTATTACAATTTAAAGAAGAAAAAAAAACAAATAAATATATTTCATGACAGTTTTTTTTGCCGACAATTCATCGTGTCTAATCTAAAGAACCGAAGAAAATAGATTTGTTTTTGTCATATTTTATAACGGATTTTTTAATACTGTTTGAAATATTTTTACAGAGGTTAAAAAGCAGACTTCGAATTTTCTGATATTTAAACTTTTTTTTGTCATAAAGCTTTTTACTTACTTACTTTTATACTTTTTTATTACTTTTAACTTACTTTTATAAGAAGAAAAGAGTCTTAATTTTTCTTGTATTAGCTAAAGAAAAATATTTGAATAACTCAGAACTTCCTTCATATTGGAACGGAGTTTTTTTTTAGAAAAAAAGTATTTGAATCTTATACTACACTGTAAAAAATAATGGAAAATTTTCCATACAAAAGTAACGAATTTTTTCTATACTTGGTATGGAAATATGTTTTTCAGTACATCAGTATGGAAAAATTTCATGACATTATGGAAAATATTCATTCTTATAGTAAAATACCCAATTTGAGTATGGAAAAATTACCTTACGACAAAATTCCATACATGGGGATGGAAGAATTACAATACATTACAAAATATTTTCATACGTGTTTGGAAAAATTCCAATTTTTTTAAAACAGTAATAATGATAAATTATATGTAATTATAAGTGCATAATTTTTACAATAGTTAATAAAATAAAAAGTTAATGAAATAATTGGAAGAAAATATACCTATTATTACGTGCTAGATAGCGTAATTTTGTAAAATCATTTATTTCTAAAAAACTTTAATCATATAAATTAAATAAATTCTATTTATTTAAATAAAAATCCCCCTCAATATATTATATGTAAATAATTTTTATAATTTACTTTTGTATTAAGTATTATTGAAATTAATTATTTAAATAATATTTTATTTTTAAATAATAATATTAAATTAAAATTAAAATTAATAAATAATAATTATTTGTTAATTTTGTTTACATATATTGCAATTATTATATTAGAATATTTATTTATAAAATATTTAGAAGTTAGGAGATTGGATTGTATAAACTGTGTATCAGTATATACAAAAGATAAATAAATTCTATTAATTTATTTTAGATAATTAATACGTTCCAGAATTATTATAATTTAAATAGCATGTAATCCAGGCCTGAACCTCCCAAAGTTATTTCTATCGACACTCAACTACCCGGCATAGCCGAGTGGTACTAATAGCGTGCGTTCACCGCGAGCGAATTCGTCTATAGGGCCGTGGGTTCGATCCCCCCTTGAGCGTGCGATATTTTAATTCATAGGTTAAGTGTTTATATGTATTAAAATTGTTAATTAGTCTTAGGTCTATAATAATTAAGTGTTTAAATGTACACTTAAGATTAAATTATAAAAATAACAAACTAAAAATATCAATTTAAATAATTATAGATTCTGCTTCTGTGGAAACAGACTTGACCATACAACGTATGGGTTTTTTTTTCCATACAATCGTATGGAAAAATTGCAACAAAGTATGTTGATATAACTATACAACGTATGGTTTTTTTCCATACAATCGTATGGAAAAATAACAATAAAATATACTAATATAACCATACAATGTATGGTTTTTTTCCATACAACTGTATGGAAAAATTACAGTAATGTAAGGGTTAATTTACGTCCAGTACATGTATGGAAAATTTACCTCAAAAATTTTTTACAGTGTATTTAAAAGAATTAGATTCAATTCTTATATATCTACTGAGTCCGAATCCAATATCAGAAATAGTTAAGTCAGAATTTGGATTTATCCTCAAGAAACACCTCAAAATCGGAGAAGTTGATCTTTTGATTGTAAAAAATTGATTTTGACTGCTTATGGATATATTATGGTAAAGAAGCACGAATTGTTTTTTCAATCATCTTTTTTACAAAATATTATTTATGATTCTGTTTTTTAATTTAGATAATATTCTGCTAGAATCTTCCCTTAAAATTCCGGCGGAAGTTTCCTTAGAGATTTCGGTTGAAGCTTCCTTGAACATTCCCGCAAAGCTTACCTGGAAATTTTGGTGCAAGTTTTCCCGGAGAAACTTCCCTAGCTGGGAATAATTTTTGTTAAAATAATTAGATCCCTGAATCCCTTCGACAGTGAACCAGATCAGTGTATAATTACTTTTTATGTTAATTTTAAATTTGTTAAAAGAAAAAGCGCCAAGTTATTTTTCCAACATTTTTATTAGAAAAAAGGTATGTGAATTGGTAAATTGTTACATAACAACACAAGACCATTGATTCCCGGAGGAACTTCCCTAGCTGGGAATAATTTTTGTTAAAATAATTAGATCCCTGAAACCCTTCAACAGTGAGCCAGTTCAGTGTATAATTACTTTTTATGTTAATTTTAAATTTGTTAAAAAAAAGCGCCAAGTTATTTTTCCAACATTTTTTTTAGAAAAAAGGTATGTGAATTGGTAAATTGTTACATAACAACACAAGACCATTGATTCGTTGTATATTTTTTAGTGCATAAAGTCGAGTGGAAAATATGAATGAAGGAACGTGTGTAAGAATTATTTCATCATTTCTTTGGTCTCTTTGTAGTATTACGACTGTTACTTGTATTAGAGTCGATCATGAGTCACAAAGTAGTGTCTGGTGACACTCATTTGTCACGGCTTTATGCTCGACAAGTCTAAAAGTTTACCTTGCTCTATCTCCTCATTCATTGTCAGTATCTCTCCACACAGTCTCTCTTTATTTCCTCTCTTCGGCAACTTCCTTCCTTATACATATATACATTATATATACCTACTTTCACAAGTTCGGATTCTTCCATTCTGTTTACACTCTAGCAGTTTTCTCTTCCCGCCTCCGACGTAATGTATCGTCGCTTCATTGGTTGCACTGCATGACGAGAATACTTTTCTCAACATGATTACTTATACTGCGTGAATCTATGAATATGTGTGAGTACCTCTCACGCACGCGCGAATTGCTCTTTTTTGCTTCTGGAACAAGGGACTTAATTTTAAGTGGGATGCTGCTACGTGGTCTCCTGTTCAATAACAAATTACGCGTCTCTCTATAACATGAAACACGTCAAAATACATTGGTAATCATTTTTAAATCCACATTACATTATCAGATTTCTTTTTTAAATTTGACACTCTATAAAAAGATGCAGTGAAATAAAACCGCGAAGAAATTAATTTAAATGTCCTGTCTGCGGTTTAATTTCTAAAAATATATAATCTGAATAATTATACATTCGAGGAATCAGAAACTGAATTTGAAAGTTTTAGATCTGACTGGATTTAAAGTAATTTACAACACTTCCTAAAGAAGAGTGATCCTCAAGTTTATCTAAGTTATTGGTATTCTGAAGTAATCAACGCCCACCTAAAATTCATTTATGCCAAGAGGAGTTAAAGATAAATCGACCAATTAATTCGATTCTCAGCTTTAGTATAAGACGTAGGGATTATAAATATGAATGAAGTTCTCTGTATAGAGCAGTTTATTTATAGTTATTATAGAATCTTAACGATTATAAAATGCTTCTGGAAATTGTTTGATCAAATAGTTAATAACTTTACTATACATATATACCATTATATTGTAAATGTTAAATATCATAAATTTGATTATGTGCTTCATATTGTAACATTATCAACCGACTGTTATATACATGGATACACGTGGCTTGTAGAATTATTTGCAGTTTGTCGAAAAAGCAATGGGAAGAAAAATATAGCGATCGCAAAATATTGCAAATTATTAATTTTTTAAATTTTGACAAAATATAAACCTTACAATATAAATCAATCGATATTTGTTTTAAAGCAAGGATCTTTATCTAAAATTTAATCCTTTTGACACTTTTTCCATAAATTGTAAAACATTGTAATATGATCTTCAGTAACACTAGCGCCGTGAGAATTTTTGATACTAATCGGATTATCGACTGTCGATCATCACTCGACCAAATAGCCTAGATTCAGATCCTATAGTACAATCAATCCACTTCTATCTGCCATACCTCGATGTCAGAATTCAACAAGCTTGTCATTCCACTGCACTGCATTCCAGAATAATTTCATATTTAAGGTATATTTTAATTATAGGAAAATTCAGTTAATCATTTATTAAACAGAAAGAAAATACACTACAAAATTTGAAAATAGGTTTTAGTTGAAAAATAAACCAATAAATTAAAACTACCGAAAGTCGTTGAAATATTAAAAAAATCTATGGTTCAAATGAGAAATTGATTATGTAAAACCCATCACGTGAAGAACCGGCAAATGAGCGAAGTAACCAACTGCTATACTACAAGAGTTTCTGCATTTTCTTTAACACAACGAAAACTACGGTGATAAATCCATCGGGATTCGGATCATAAATTTTATCCCATTTCCAGAGAACGATATTAACCCGCTGTGGCATGGCGCCCTAGCGACCTCGAAAGTTTTTCAATCACCAAATAAAATTTCCAAGTTTATATTTATACAGATGATAATAACAGTGAACCCAGATCAAGATAATTATCTTCTGTCAAGTGTATTTTGTCTCTTTCTCCTCGAACAAAATTCAATTTCTTCAACTATCCCCACGTGTATATCTAAATCTTTTCAATTTTTAAATAAATATGTCAATTGATGCGTTTCTGAATTGTCTACAAAATGAGTAAAAAGTTTTTTACATACAAGGAAAGAAATTTTAGAAAAATGCTTTGCTATTTAGGGAAAAAAGATCTAAAAGAAAAAATTTCCGATTGTTAATTTCAAACTTTAAAAAAATTATATTAAATTTGCTACAGATTATATTAAAATTTTAAATTACTTAGTTATGATTATAAAGCTTTTTCTAATCTTTAAAATTCCTTGTATAAAAATTTGGCTTTCTGGCTAATCTTACCTTGTAAAATTTATATAAGATGACAAACAACTAAAGAAATTAATTTTTTTCAATATTTTTTGTTTTCGAAACCTTGATTACTGCAAACAGAATCATGCTATGAGGTTTTCAAACAACTCATTCGATGTGTTTTTAATCACCTACTAGAACCTCCTAAGGCGCGCGACGCGCTCTAAATTTTTGCCGATCATAATTATTTTATTTTTTACTGATTTATTAAGTATCTTTTTTTTATTTAATATTTGTTTTCTATTTATTGCTTTGCAAATAACAATTTTTAAACTTTCGAAAATATTATAATTATTTAGAAACCTCCTACCTTCAATCTTTTGTTATAATTTCATGTCATTTTTCACTTTATTATCATTTTTAACATTATTTCATATCATTTGGTCATTTTTATAATCTTTTTTATACATCATTTTTCACATTTCATTTCATCATTTCTGTCCTCAAACAGATTTTAAAAAAAAACTAAATTCTTTTGAAATTAAATTTAAAAAAATATTTAATTAAACCAAAAATAACAAAAAAAACTAACCAAAAACAGATTATTTAATTAATCTTTTTAAAACTTAAATTCATCAACGTATTCTGTATAATTCTCTCTCTCGCCCTAACAGTCACTACTTTGTCTCTTTCAATTTTTATGCAACCTAATGCATTTGTCTCTTTCTGGTTACCGAGGGTCTACAGAAATTGACAACTATCTCTCTCAATCTTTAAGCTACCTAATGCATTTGTCTCTTTCTCGTTACCAAGGGTCTACAGAAAATAGCTAACTAATTTCTTATATAGAATAAGATGATGGAAATATGTATATTAAAACTTTCAAGACACTATAAAAACAAAATTATTAAAAACCGTGTGGAGGTTAGTCAATTTATTTTGCACATTTTGTCATTTTTTTCAATCGTTTAGTCTACATGACAAATCATAGGCGTAACTACATGGGGACCAGGGTGGGCCGGCCCACCTAAAAAACTCTCTGGCCCACACTAGAAAAAATGAGGATTTAAAATGTATTTGAGACATTTTTGCGCACAATAAAATTTTAGCAACTTTACTCAGTTAAAAAAAAAAGATTAATTGACTTTTTGGCAATCTTTATAAATATTTAAATTTCAAAAACTTATCTTCTGATGTCAATAGTAACCTCCAAAACAGTGGCGTAACTTGGATTTGAGGGCCTCCCTTTTTTTAGAAAATTTCAAATAAAATTTTAAGTGATCCTACAGTTGAAATTCAAGGCAACAATTTTATATTGAAGAAAATAAAAGTAAAAATTACAGAAAATAATTGAGAAACGAAAAAATTAATTTTAAAATAACAAGAATTTAAATTAAAAATTGAAGAAATTCCTTAAACAATAATAAAAAATTAAAATTTATAAGTTAAAATGTACGAAAATAATAATTAACAGATGAGAAATAGACGAAATTTTGAAAAATTAATTTAAAAAAAAAAATGATTGAACTTGAAGACAATACTTTAACCCATTAACGCCCAGACGGACGAAAAATTTCTGTTGACTTTGAGGACCTCCCTTTTAAAAAAAATGCCTACAAAAAAATTAGCACTTATCATTTTTAACGTAAAATTTACTCCTCTTTTAGATTCTGAAGTTAAAATTTGTTTATAACAAATCGTTAAAAAGTTATAAACAATTTTTTGCAAAAAAACACGATTTTTTGAGAAAAAATTTTCATTTTAGACATATTTTCACCGGAAAAAAGCAAGTAGATGCTCTCAAAAGCTCAAAATATCGCGTCCATGGACCCCCAGCTATAAGACCCTGAAGCAAAAAAATTTTTTTTTCAAAATGGCGGACGCCAATATGGCGGCTAAAACTAAAAAAATGGCTCAGATATGAAACAGGGTGCTCCAACTTTTTCATGTGACTGAAATCGCCTAAAACTCTTTATACGGGGGTTTTTGGGGTCGCTGATTACGAATATGATGTCAGTTTTTAAAAATTCAAAATGGCTGATCTAATATGGCGGACGAATTTTTAAAAAAATTTTGGATTCACTTGAAACTCTCCACTCAGGGGTTTTTGGGGTCGCTGATTACGAATATGATGTCAGTTTTTAAAAATTCAAAATGGCAGATCCAATATGGCGGACGAATTTTTAAAAAAATTTTGGATTCACTTGAAACTCTCCACTCAGGGGTTTTTGGGGTCGCTGATTACGAATATGATGTCAGTTTTTAAAAATTCAAAATGGCGGATCCAATATGGCGGACGAGTTTCTAAAAAAATTTTGGATTCACTTGAAACTCTCCACTCAGGGGTTTTTGGGGTCGCTGATTACGAATATGATGTCAGTTTTTAAAAATTCAAAATGGAGTTGGCAAATTTTTTAAGTCTTATTATTTTTTTTGGTTATTTTTGTTTATTTGACGCTGATTTATTTGCTGTGGTGCTGTATAACTTTTAACTATGCTCACAACTAAGACGGTTTTGCGCTTGTTGTTTCCGCTAAGATCTGGCATTTCGAAGTCGGCGCATTACTAGTTTTGCAGAAAATGCAATGGCATGCAGTTATTACTGCTGTACTGCTTGTTGGCATTGTGCCAGAATTTGCTTGCAGCTCTGGCTATTGTTACTGAGCCAGCATTTGCTTCCACCACTGGTTGTCCTTACTGTGCCAGCGTTGCTTGCAGCTCTGATTATTGTTACTGCGCCAGCATTTGCTTCTACCACTGGTTGTCCCCTTACAAAAAAGGAGTATTAGAATGAGTATTGAATAATGAGTACTGCAGTGAGTATTGCAATGAGTATTGCAATGAGTACTGCATGAGTACTGCAATGAGTACTGCAATGAGTATTGGAAATTCCAGTACTTTTTTCGCCACATGTATTTTTTAAGTACAGTAAACAATTTTTTTTAAAATTATAATGAAATTGTGATTTTGCGTTCCATGTATTTCTGTATATTTAGTTTACAACAAAAGAAGTAGTGCGCAGACGTAGGAGCCGTAGAAACTTAGTGCGCAACATATTATATTTTCAACAATGTTTGGCGAAAAAAGTACTGGAATTTTCAATACTCATTGCAGTACTCATTGCAATACTCATTGCAATACTCACTGCAGTACTCATTATTCAATACTCATTCTAATACTCTTTTTTTGTAAGGGTCGTTACTGTGTCAGCGTTGCTTGCAGCTCTGGTTATTGTTACTGTGCCAGCGTTGCTTGCAGCTCTGATTATTGTTACTGCGCCAGCATTTGCTTCAACCACTGGTTGTCGTTACTGTGTCAGCGTTGCTTGCAGCTCTGGTTATTGTTACTGTGCCAGCATTGCTTGCAGCTCTGGTTATTGTTACTGCCGAAGCATTTGCTTCCACCACTGGTTGTCGTTACTGTGCCAGCGTTGCTTGCAGCTCTTGTTATTGTTACTGCGCTAGCATTTGCTTCTACCACTGGTTGTTGTTACTGTGTCAGCATTTGCGTGCAGCTCAGGTTGTCGTAACTGTGCCAGCATTCGTTTGCAGCACTAGTTGTCGTCATTGTGCCAACATTCACGTGCACCACTGGTTGTCTGCACTGCGCCAGCATTCTTTTATTACTGGGTCGATTTTAAAAATGTCAACAAAGCGTAAGTCGAAACGGCAGAAAGTTGTAAATGACGCCGAGAGTTTCGAAGTTGAAGAACATGACGAACACCTAGATGTGCTAATGCTACCAAACTCGAATGATTCTGGCGAATCTGATTGTGAATCTGATTCAGATGATGATGCTATTCATGAAGAGCTAGAAAATTCGCTTAAGAATGAATGTGCCGATTTACCGCAAAATTCATACCAGACGATTCGAGAAAATTATACTTCAAATCAATCGAAGTTGGAGCCAGATCATATTTTTGAATGGGTTGATGGTGAACAGAAGTATGATCCTCAGTATAAAAATGAAACTTTTATACCTGATAGCGTTGCAAAAAAAATTCGGTCATCCTCGTCAACTGAACTATTTGAATTTTTCTTTTCCAAGGAGCTAAATCTCCTAAAAAAATCTCCTTTGGAGATTTTTAAGAAAAATGCGAGGCAGTTTGGGTATTTTTCATCAGCTTTGTCAGTTGACGAAATGATGGTAAAGTTTCGGGGAAGAACTATTTTGAAGCAGTTTATAAGAAACAAGCCTGTCCGTTTCGGTATCAAAATGTGGGCTCTTTGTAGTTCCGAAGGATTTTTATTCGATTGTGACATTTATTGTGGCAAGAATTCAAAAAGTTTTTTTTTTGGCAATGAAGAAAAGCTAAATAAATGTGCTTTAGGTAGCTGCATTGTCGTTGGTCTTCTCCAAAACCTTCTTTCTTCAGTTGTACCCAGAAATGTAGTGAAATATCACGTATATTTTGACAAATTTTTTACAAGTCCAGATTTACTGGTTCATCTGAAGAAAGTTGGTTTGCGGGCAACAGGGACAGTCAGAGCTAATCGAATTCAAGTAAAAAATCCGATTACGGAAAAGGATCCAAGAGGGACATTTATTGCCAAGCATGACAAATGCAGTGGTGTCAATTATGTCACAGTAAAAGATTCGAAAGTAGTGTCTATACTGTCAACACTGATAGGTGTTACACCAATTAGTTCAGTCAAAAGATATTCTTTGGAGACAAAGAGCAAAGTTGATATAGCATTTCCTAATGCTTTTACAACCTACAACAAGTTTATGGGCGGAGTAGACTTGCACGACGCACATTGCAGCAATTTGATGCCATGCATAAGGTCGAAGAAATGGACTTGGGTTATACTTATGAGACTCGTTCAAGCATCAATTGCAAATGCAACTGTTCTAAGAAACTTAGTTGTCCAAGAAAAAAAAATAGGTACTAAAGACATGGCTCTACAGATTGCAGAAGCATATCTAAAAAAATCTGAATCCATCAAAAACCACAAAGTTCAAAGAGTTGAACAAAAGAAAAACTGCTCTAATTTCTCCAAGTGCACCTGTAGAACGCAACGAAAGTGCGTGGAGTGTGATGCATATTTATGCGTTTCCTGCTTTCAGGATTTTCACACCTAAAATGTAAAAATGTAAAAAATATTAAAACCAAAAAAAAATAAAATAAAAAACGAAAAAAACAAAAAAAAATAAAATAAAAAACGAAAAAAAAGACTCTTTATTGTCCACCTCCTCGCGGTAAGAGTCGGGCAACGGCGAATTATTCGACGGCAAACGGACCAAAAAATTCTTATTCATTGTATAATACTTATTGAAATTCAAACAATTTGACTCTGCTATTTTGTATTTTCAAGAATTGCCATCAGATTTGCAATTAGCGACCCAAAAAACCCCCGAATAGAGAGTTTCAAGTAAATCCAATAATTTTTTACAAAACTCGTCCGCCATATTGGATCCGCCATTTTGAATTTTTAAAAACTGACATCATATTCGTAATCAGCGACCCCAAAAAGCCCTGAGTGGAGAGTTTCAAGTGAATCCAAAATTTTTTTAAAAATTCGTCCGCCATATTGGATCCGCCATTTTGAATTTTTAAAAACTGACATCATATTCGTAATCAGCGACCCCAAAAACCCCTGAGTGGAGAGTTTCAAGTGAATCCAAAATTTTTTTAAAAATTCGTCCGCCATATTGGATCCGCCATTTTGAATTTTTAAAAACTGACATCATATTCGTAATCAGCGACCCCAAAAACCCCTGAGTGGAGAGTTTCAAATGAATCCAAAATTTTTTTAAAAATTCGTCCGCCATATTGGATCCGCCATTTTGAATTTTTAAAAACTGACATCATATTCGTAATCAGCGACCCCAAAAACCCCTGAGTGGAGAGTTTCAAGTGAATCCAAAATTTTTTTAAAAATTCGTCCGCCATATTGGATCAGCCATTTTGAATTTTTAAAAACTGACATCATATTCGTAATCAGCGACCCCAAAAACCCCTGAGTGGAGAGTTTCAAGTGAATCCAAATTTTTTTTAAAAATTCGTCCGCCATATTGGATCAGCCATTTTGAATTTTTAAAAACTGACATCATATTCGTAATCAGCGACCCCAAAAACCCCTGAGTGGAGAGTTTCAAGTGAATCCAAATTTTTTTTAAAAATTCGTCCGCCATATTGGATCAGCCATTTTGAATTTTTAAAAACTGACATCATATTCGTAATCAGCGACCCCAAAAACCCCTGAGTGGAGAGTTTCAAGTGAATCCAAAATTTTTTTAAAAATTCGTCCGCCATATTGGATCAGCCATTTTGAATTTTTAAAAACTGACATCATATTCGTAATCAGCGACCCCAAAAACCCCTGAGTGGAGAGTTTCAAGTGAATCCAAATTTTTTTTAAAAATTCGTCCGCCATATTGGATCAGCCATTTTGAATTTTTAAAAACTGACATCATATTCGTAATCAGCGACCCCAAAAACCCCCGTATAAAGAGTTTTAGGCGATTTCAGTCACATGAAAAAGTTGGAGCACCCTGTTTCATATCTGAGCCATTTTTTTAGTTTTAGCCGCCATATTGGCGTCCGCCATTTTGAAAAAAAAATTTTTTTGCTTCAGGGTCTTATAGCTGGGGGTCCATGGACGCGATATTTTGAGCTTTTGAGAGCATCTACTTGCTTTTTTCCGGTGAAAATATGTCTAAAATGAAAATTTTTTCTCAAAAAATCGTGTTTTTTTGCAAAAAATTGTTTATAACTTTTTAACGATTTGTTATAAACAAATTTTAACTTCAGAATCTAAAAGAGGAGTAAATTTTACGTTAAAAATGATAAGTGCTAATTTTTTTGTAGGCATTTTTTTTAAAAGGGAGGTCCTCAAAGTCAACAGAAATTTTTCGTCCGTCTGGGCGTTAATGGGTTAAATTTAAAAAAGGAACCAAAATCCTGGTAGAAATTAAAGACAAGATTAAAAATCAAAAATTGTAATTGGAATTTCAAGAAAACAATTTCATTATGACTAAACTAACTGAAAATTGAAGAAAATCATTTTAAAAAGAAGGTAATTAAGTATTGACAAAAAAATTAAATTAAAAAAAATCAAAAGAAAAGAAAAAATAAAGTATTGAAAAAATTCATTTGAAAATAAAAAATAAAATAAAAAATTATTGATTACAAGTTAAATTTAAGAAAAAAAACAAAAAATGAGAGAAAATCTTTAAAGCAAACTGTTTTTGAATTAAAAAATGAGAAAAATAATTACAATGGAAATAATAATTCAAATTTAAAGAAATATCATGCAAATTGAAGTCATTAACTAAAAAGCGAAAAAATTAAAAAAATCTTAAAAATAAAGTAATTGAAAGTTAAAGAAAAATATTTTAATATACATTAAGAATGTAATTAAAATTTTAGAATCACCTAGAAAACAATTGAAATTGTTCAAACAATACTTTTAAATCACTGAAAATAACATGTTTTAAATTTGAAAAATCAAAAATTAATCTGAAATTGAATAAAATAATTGAATATTTAAGACAATACGTGGAAATTGAAGACAGAAACTGAAAGTTGAAGAAACTGGTTAAAAAATATCAAACATTTTTTAAATTTGTACGTTTCAATTTAAAATTCAAGAAAATAATTGAAAGAAGAAGAAATATATTAAAAATGACAAAAGTAATTGAAATTGATTGCAACAGTCTATAACTGAAGAAAGAAAAAGTGAAAATTTAAGAGAATAATTGAAAAAGGAAAACATTCATTTTAAATTGATAAGAAAAATTTAAATTCGAGAAATTCATTTGAAAACAAAAAAATAAATGAAATTGAAGACAATATTGTAAAGTTGAAGAATTCCGTTTGACAAAAAAAAACAAAAATAATTCAAAATTATCGGCTACAAGTAGAAAATTGAAGGAAAAACCGAGAATTAAAGGAAATTATTTCAAAATGGGGAAAACAATTCGAATTGAAGACTATAATTAATTATTAACAAACATAATTGCAAAATTTAAATTTTAATTAAAAATTCAAAAAATAAATAATTGAATGCAGAAGAAAATCACCGAAAATTGAAGAAAATTAGTTTAAAAATTAAAAGTGTAATTGAAACAAAAGGTAATTTTTTTAAATTTAACAAAGTAAATGAAAATCGATGAAAGAAAATAAAAAATATCACAATTAATTTAAAAATTAGGAAAAAATTTTATTTCAAGACAAAACTTTATAAAATGTAAAAAATAATTAAGAATTGAAGGCATTCAATAAAAATGCCGAAAATAATTGAAAGAAGAAGACTAATCGAAAATTGAAAATTAACATTGAAAAATAAGAAAAACAATTCGAATTAAAGACAATAATTAAGAATCGTAAAAGGAATTTTTATTTGAAAAAACTAAGTATAAAATGATCAATATAATTAAAAAATATAAGTTGCGAGTTAAATTTGTAGAAAATAATTGAAGAAACTCATTTAAAAATAGAAAAAGTAAGTGGAATTGTAAACAAAACAGATTTAAAGTAAAGAAATATATGAGGAATAAAGAAAATAATTGAAAAACGAAGAAATTGCATTTAAACATACATTGAAAAAATTAAAATTTGAAAAAAGTGCTTAAAAGTTACAAGAACAATTGAATTTAAAGGATTAAAATTATAAATTGATGATATTCCTGGAAAAATAATTGAAAGGTAAAGATTATAAAGTAAAATATGCGAAAATGAAAAGAATAATTGAAATTAAAGACATTAGTTTTTTAAAGAAGGAGCCAAAATTGTGATGAAATTTAAGGCAAGAATAAAAATCAAAAATTGTAATTGAAATTTCAAGAAAACAATTTGACTCTGACTTAAATAACTGAAAATTGAAGAAAATAATCTTAAAAAGGAAGGTAATTAAGTAATGACAAAAAAAATGAAATTGAAAACAAAATGGAAGAAAAAAATTGAAAATTTACTGAGGAAATTTACCAGAAAATGACAAATATAATTTTTGATTGCAAGTTTTTGAGAAAATCTTTAAAAAAATTTTGTTTTGAATTGAAGATTGGGAAAAATAATTAAAATGGCAATAATATTTCAAAATTGAAGAAACTAATCGAATCAATTCGTTGAAAAATGTTCAAAAATAATTTAAAATCAAAGAATGAAAGTGAAAGTTGAAGAAATTCGTTAGAAAATGACAAAAAGTATTTGAAAATTATAGTTTCCATGTTAAAATTAATGGAAAGAATTCAATGAAGTAGAAAAACATTGCTCTAAGTTGAAAGAAATTTTATGTCTCCAATCGCATAATCGTAAATTCTTAAAAATGAGAGAAATTTTGTGAAAACTTGAATAGCGCGACCTTTAAAAATGTTTTAAAAAATTAATCAAAAATATGCGCATTTTTTTCTATATTAAAGATCTATATTTTTGGGTTGCGTTGTAGAAAATTAAAAGTTGACTTTTGTCTGGAGCATCAAAATATACATACTTTTAGACTAAAGGCCTGAACCCGGCCCAGATTGAAAAAATAAGACTCTAGCCAATTTCTAGGTTAAGGGACTCAGAACAAAACAAACAAGATACCGGCGATCATAACTGAACTTCAAGGTTAACATTAGCCTTTATTCTGCTAATAATAAACAAAGTGCTTTGCAGGTGCTATATCAACAACCTCTCTCGGATAAATTTAATTAAAAATTGGTTATATTTAGTCAACTTATTTTCTCAGTGCACCCTACAAAAATGTTCTAGTTACGCCTATGGTGACAAAACGTCAAATTTCAAGATTACTTTCTTATATTTTATTAAGAATTCTCTAAAAGATAGATTTTACAAATTAGCAGATGTTCGACCGATACGTTTTCTGTAATGACACTATTAGGTTTTGTAACTTACGTCAGTCAAAAGACGATTTAATGCAAGGACAAAGTTTACACCTTTTCAGATAGGATCTGTCCCTGGCAATAATTTTGGGACAAAATATAAATATTTCCTTAATGTTTAATTGTTTAACATTACCTGACCCCCACCAACGTTAAGTCCTATTTTCTTACCACACTGAAAAAATAATTCTGTGGAGCTGTCATACACTGTTAAAAATTTCTGTATTGTGCTTTACATACATGTATATGAAGTTCAATTTAACATTCAATTGTATTAAATTTATTATACATGTATATTAGAATTCATTCAACATTATGAATTTTCAGATACATGTATAGCAAAATTTATATACATTATATTAAATTTAGGATAATTTATACTAGATTTAATATAATTCTATTTTAAATTGAATTTCATTTACAATACAGAAGGAAGGACAATACAGAAATTTTTAACAGTGTAATTATGGGTAAATATTGCTGATATTGGAACAGCAATACTGTATTGGTGTTTCAGTTACATGACTAGCGAAACTAACAGTTACATTTTTAGGTTAGGTAGAATTGTCAGTGGCGCACCAATGCTTTGTTGGATATTCATTAATATAGTATTCTAAGTTCTAAAAAATCTGTTAACCATGAGTATATGTCTAAAATCACAACAGCATTTCTTTCAGTGCAGGGTTCCTGGGCCTGGGGCCTAGTTAGCCTCCTTCGTCTGAGGGACTAGTTCCTCTCACGCATTCCACTACAACAGCAGTTTCAAAATTTTTGATTTTTAAAATATTAATAACTTTGGATCCAACTGCGCTAGAAGGTTTTTGCTAATAACTCAATCAATGCGTTTCTATCATATTTGAATATTTTCGACATTCTGGGGTCAAAGTATGTCAAGAATATATCAAAAAATCGCAATTAAGGATTTGGGGTAAAATAGTACTTCCTCTGTGAGGAAGCAATAGGAAAAAAATGTATGAAGCAGTAAATTCATCTTAAGGTGGTATTTTGTAAAGTTAGTGACAACGAAATAGGATATTCATGAAAGATAAGAAATGCAAGTGTATTATCAAGTGTATGATATGAACACGAAGGGCCAATATTACCACTTTGAACAAGTCGTATATATGTTAAAGGTGGGTATCTCTTGGAAACGCCTTAAAATGGTTTACGTCATCGTCCAATCGCTTGGCAACAAAGTTCATGATCCCTTCTACCACCTTTGCCCCGTACATGGGTAATAGAATCGACGCGACGTGAATTATGCGAATCGAAGGGTCATCGGGTTCGTGCGCTTACAATCCAACAATTTATATTGGTAGTGCGTGCATGCGTTCTGTACACACTACGCACACGCCTCCAATGCTGGTCCCCTACATCAACCCTCTGTAACTTCTTGATCGTTGTCTATGTCCGTGAAATCTTCAATATTAACCGTAGGAAAAACTATCCAATAGCTTTCCTTTCAAAATACTTCTATAGTTAACTTGAGATTGGTATCGTGTTTTTATTTCTTGATTTACCGCTATATACATTGATTTTTAGTTTTGTCTATTTACGTATATTCAATCACAATTATTAAAATCAAATTATTTTACATTTATATTCGTGAAATATATATCATTTACATATAATGCGAATATTGTAACATTACTGTTTGTTAAAGGTTCAAACTATTTTTTGTGATTCGTTAATCTTCTTACATCGATTCTAAATACACGTACGAAATTATTTAAAGTTTTAAATATTTTATGAGTAACAAATAGTGCTCAAGGACTTTAATTTATAATTTTATGTCTTGCTTTTGTCCGTCGATAATAAATTTTAGGAAAAGGGTAGTTAACAAATAACAACAACAAAAACTCATTTTGTTAGAAAACACATTAAATACAGATTTTGAAAGGTTCGAAAATTATACCTTACGTTTACAAGCGTAGGGGAGAATGGGGAGTTATGAAGCACGCTTTTTTTGGGGGTCAAAACTTCCACAAAAATAATTTACTTCCATACTTTCTTTAATGGAATCTCTATAGAGCATCTAAAAATGCACTTCCTGGTTGAAGGATTTGAATAACGAAAAAAATTATCTACATTTTTTGCTTGTTGTCCCAAAAAACTGGTTTTTGAAGTTTTCAGAAATCTTGGGGAGTTGTGAAGCACGACTAAAAATTGCAAAAAATGGCATTTTTTGGTAACAAATCTTTATTGGGACCATAAAAAATTATACATTATTGTGTTTATTATTTACCTATTAGAGAAAAAAATAACAAAAATTTTTATTTATTTAAAAAAACGCAAAAAATGTAACATTGCTGGATCATTCTGTTTCGCAATGAATGCAAGTAGAACACACAAAAATTTTTTAATTTTGACCTAAAAAATTAACAAGGAGCGATTGTTACACAAATACACAAAGTTTTTAAAAGTGAAAGTTGAAATCTACCATTTTTGCCGTTCTTCACAACTCCCTAATTTATGTGCTTCACTTCTCCCCATTCGCTATTATTTCAAGATTGACACCGCATCAGTAACAGATCGAATGATTTCATATAAATCCTTTTACACGTCAAAAGCCTAATCCTTGCTGATTATTTTGTGTGTAATAAACTTTTGGATTCACTTGATAGTATGAAGAAAACACTGCAAACTCGAATGCTAAAAAAAACTTGTTAACTAAAATGTTGAGCACCCTATCTAGAAAGATACGACAAAAGTGTCCAGACGGGACGAGTGCTTCAAAAAAAACTGAGACATTAAGTGAAAAGATGTTGCCAAAACGTGGGAGCTATTCAAAAAATGAATAATATATTCCTAATCAGGGACCCAAAAAACCGTTAATATACTGAGTTTTATTTTTTTTTAAATAAAAATTTTTTTGTCCGCCATATTGTATCCGCCATTTTTAATTTGGAATAACATTAACATTTTCGTAATCAGCAATTCAAAAACCCCTTGCAAACTGAGTTCCATTATCTTTTTTTTAAATTAAAAATTTTTGTCCGTCATATTGGATCCGCCATTTTAAATTTTGAAAAATCATTAACATATTCGTAATCAGCGACCCAAAAACCCTTGTATACTGAATTTCATTATTTTTCTCAAAAATTTTTGTTCGCCATATTGGATCCGCCATTTTGAATTTTGAAAAATCATTAATATATTCGTAATGAGCGACCCAAAAAACCCTTGTATACTGAGTTTCATTATTTTTCTCAAAAATTGAAAATTTTTGTCAGCCATATTGGATCCGCCATTTTGAATTTCGAAAAATCATTAACATATTCGTAATCAGCGACCCAAAAACCCTTGTATACTGAATTTCATTATTTTTCTCAAAAATTTTTGTTCGCCATATTGGATCCGCCATTTTGAATTTTAAAAAATCATTAACATATTCGTAATTAGCGACCCAAAAAACCCTTGTATACTGAGTTTTATTATTTTTGTCAAAAATTAAAAATTTTTGTCCGCCATTTTGAATTATGAAAAATCATTAACATATTCGTAATCAGCGACCCAAAAAACCCTTGTATACTGAGTTTCATTAATTTTCATAAAAAACATTAGCATTGGTCCAACATCCCAATGGGAAATTGCCAATGATCACCATTGGCTAAATAATGGTCCCATGATTAGCGGCCAACAGTTTTTTCTTGGCAAACTATTGGCAACCAATATTGGACCACAGTTGGTCAATCCTTGGGATGATAACGGGTTTGCCAGTCATTGGCAGCCATCATTGGTTCAATATTGGTTGCCAATGATAATGCCAATAAATAAAATTTTTTAAATTAACAATATTAAAATCTATATTTTTATATTGTTAATTTATTTATTGTTTAAAAAAATTTTTTTTTTTTAATAAATATTTTAATTTATTTATTAATGCATGTCAAGTATTGGTACAATAATTGGCTTTCAATATTGGTCCATCCTTGGGAGCCAATGAATAACCAACAATCTTATTTTTACAACTCTATATGGAAACAGAGTTGTTAATTTAATCTTCAGCCAATATTTGACAATGAAGATTTGAGTGTTGGACACATTAGAAATATATTTTCAGAGGTACGGGATCAGGCCTTATATAAAAGAGCTGAAGAAACTCGATCGTGAGAGAGGCTGACCGATGCGCGCCCTATGCCAGTTTCCGAAACCACAAACGCGTGAGAATCCTCGGCGCGCAGACGCGGCATAGATGCGGCGGGAAACTTCCACTATTTGAATTTGAATTTTTTATGCATTTAATCAAAAACAAGAAAAGAAATATGATAATACAAAAATTATACAAATTCTTAAATTTGTATAGTTTTCTGATTGTTATTAAAAAGTAATACGCTTAATTATAAAGAAATACTTATAATAAATATCCTCCATAAATAATTGTTCAATTCTTGAAGATTTGAAAAACTCTTAAAGGTGTGTCCTAAGGTTAAAAATTATTGTTCTAAATCTACTTTAATCGATTTTCATGTTATAGAAATTATTTAAATAAATTAATTAGTTTTAAAGAAATCAGAAAGAAATTAAATTGATGAAAAAATAAACATTTAATATTAAAAATAATATTAATAAAAATAATCACATTAAAACTTTGCTTGTAAAATAAACAGAACGAAAAATTTAAAATTAAAAAATTAATGAACAATTACAAAATATTAAAGAAGACTTTAATTTTATTAAAATGTAAACTTAAGTCACATAAATACAAATATTCATGTAAGTATTTAAATTTTAAATTCACCATTTTTTCTGTTTAAATTTAAAGTAAAATTTAACAAATTGTAAAGAATGATAGTTAATAAATATTTAACTTTATTTGTTATTCTTTTCGTTTTTCACATGCAAAAAATAATCATTTTTTTTTATAAAACTAAGAAACAAATTCTCTAAATTTGAATACAAATTAAAAATGAAAAAAATTTAATATATGTAAAAAAATTTTAAATTTGAATCATTTAATTAAATAATTTATTTTAACAAAATGACTTTCTAAATATAACTATTCAGAATATATAAAAAATGTGAGCAAAAAAAATCAAAATTGGTTTTTAAAAATTAAAAAATAAACTTTTTAACGTTCAAAATAAATTAAATTTTTTTTAAATTTTGTTATTCTAAAATTAATATTAAACTTGAATAATAATTTTCAATACAATTACTTAAAGTTAGTTTTCAAAAAATTCAATTATCATTAAAATGAATCTTTCCAAATAATAAAACTTAAACACAAAGAATTAATGGTTTCTTTTAAATTAAAGAAATAATAGAGCATTAAACATAGTTAATTTAATATTTTGAATACTATTAAAAAAAATTTAAGTTTAAAAAAATTAATGACATCAGAAATATTATTTTTCGATCTTAATTTAAAAAAAAATTCATATCAATTTAGCTTTATAAAAAAGTATTGATTTTTAAATTTAAAATTTTAAAATTTGTGTCTAGGTATTAAGCTTTAAATTAGTTTACATCTTATTTTCTTTTTTGTCCATATCTTTTATTAAAATTAAATTAAAATTTGTTTTTAAAAATAAAATATAAACTTTTTAAAGTTTAAAGTTGAATTGAAAATTATTTAAAATTCGTTATATTAAAATTAAGATTAATCTTAAATAATAATTTCAAATATAATTACTTAAAGTTAGTTTCCAAAAACTTGAATTAATTTTAAAATTACGAATCTTTACAAATAGTAAAACTTGAACAGAAAAAATTAAAGGTTTTAAATACTATTAAAAAAAATTTAAGTTTAAAAAAATTAATGACATCAGAAATATTATTTTTCGATCTTAATTTAAAAAAAAAATTCATATTAATTTAGCTTTATAAAACAGTATTGATTTTTAAATTTAAAATTTTAAAATTTGTGTCTAGGTATTAAGCTTTAAATTAGTTTACATCCTATTTTCTTTTATGTCCATATCTTTTATTAAAATTAAATTAAAATTTGTTTTTAAAAATAAAATATAAACTTTTTAAAGTTTAAAGTTGAATTAAAAATATTTTAAAATTCGTTATATTAAAATTAATATTAATCTTAAATAATATTTTCAAATATAATTACTTAAAGTTAGTTTCCAAAAACTTAAATTAATTTTAAAACGAATCTTTACAAGTAGTAAAACTTGAACAGAAAAAATTAAAGGTTTCTTTTAAATTAAAGAAATAATAGAGCACTAAACATGGTTAATTAAAATTTTGGAATAAAATAAAAAAAAAATTAAGTTTAAAAAAATTAATGATATCAAAAATTTAAAAATTTTAAAGTAAACATTTCGAATATTATTAAAAATGTGCTCCGAAAGTAAAAACTTTGTTTAAAATTTTTTAAACTTTTAAGTTAAACTGGAAATAAGATGTGAACTAAATTAAACCTTTCTATACAAATTTAAATTTTAAAACTCAATGCCGTTTTGTAATAGCTAAATTGAAATAAGTTACATTTTTTAATTAGGATCGAAAAATAATATTTTTGATATCATTAATTTTTTTAAACTTAAGTTTTTTTTAATAGTATTCAAAATATTAAATTAACTATGTTTATGCTCTATTATTTCTTTAATTTAAAAGAAACCATTAATTCTTTCTGTTTAAGTTTTATTATTTGGAAAGATTCATTTTAATGATAATTGAATTTTTTGAAAACTAACTTTAAGTAATTGTATTTAAAATTATTATTCAAGTTTAATATTAATTTTAGAATAACAAAATTTAAAAAAAATTTAATTTATTTTGAACTTTAAAAAGTTTATTTTTTTATTTTTAAAAACCAATTTTGATTTTTTTTGCTCATATTTTTTATATATTCTGGATAGTTATATTTAGAAAGTCATTTTGTTAAAATAAATTATTTAATTAAATGATTCAAATTTAAAATTATTTTACATATATGAAATTTTTTTCATTTTTAATTTGTATTCAAATTTAGAGAATTTGTTTCTTAGTTTTATAAAAAAAAATGATTATTTTTTGCATGTGAAAAACGAAAAGAATAACAAATAAAGTTAAATATTTATTAACTATCATTCTTTACAATTTGTTAAATTTTACTTTAAATTTAAACAGAAAAAATGGTGAATTTAAAATTTAAATACTTACATGAATATTTGTATTTATGTGACTTAAGTTTACATTTTAATAAAATTAAAGTCTTCTTTAATATTTTGTAATTGTTCATTAATTTTTTAATTTTAAATTTTTCGTTCTGTTTATTTTACAAGCAAAGTTTTAATGTGATTATTTTTATTAATATTATTTTTAATATTAAATGTTTATTTTTTCATCAATTTAATTTCTTTCTGATTTCTTTAAAACTAATTAATTTATTTAAATAATTTCTATAACATGAAAATCGATTAAAGTAGATTTAGAACAATAATTTTTAACCTTAGGACACACCTTTAAGAGTTTTTCAAATCTTCAAGAATTGAACAATTATTTATGGAGGATATTTATTATAAGTATTTCTTTATAATTAAGCGTATTACTTTTTAATAACAATCAGAAAACTATACAAATTTAAGAATTTGTATAATTTTTGTATTATCATATTTCTTTTCTTGTTTTTGATTAAATGCATAAAAAATTCAAATTCAAATAGTGGAAGTTTCCCGCCGCATCTATGCCGCGTCTGCGCGCCGAGGATTCTCACGCGTTTGTGGTTTCGGAAACTGGCATAGGGCGCGCATCGGTCAGCCTCTCTCACGATCGAGTTTCTTCAGCTCTTTTATATAAGGCCTGATCCCGTACCTCTGAAAATATATTTCTAATGTGTCCAATACTCAAATCTTCATTGTCAAATATTGGCTGAAGATTAAATTAACAACTCTGTTTCCATATAGAGTTGTAAAAATAAGATTGTTGGTTATTCATTGGCTCCCAAGGATGGACCAATATTGAAAGCCAATTATTGTACCAATACTTGACATGCATTAATAAATAAATTAAAATATTTATTAAAAAAAAAAATTTTTTTAAACAATAAATAAATTAACAATATAAAAATATAGATTTTAATATTGTTAATTTAAAAAATTTTATTTATTGGCATTATCATTGGCAACCAATATTGAACCAATGATGGCTGCCAATGACTGGCAAACCCGTTATCATCCCAAGGATTGACCAACTGTGGTCCAATATTGGTTTCCATTAATGCGCCAATATTGGCACCATTGGCTCCCAATACTGGTCCATTAATGCGCCAATCGTTAGTTTTCCATTGGGATGCATTAAATTTTGTAATTTTTCGTGCAAAATCCGCCATTTCGAATTTCATGTAATATCTAATGCATATTTTTAAAGTTTGAATAGTTTGTGCCACTTTATGGCATACTGTAAGGACGTTTTAGGTTAGATATTTTGATTATAAAAAAAAGTGTCGATTTTTTCGTACTTTTTTTGCAAAAAAAGTCACTATATTGGATTTCTTATTGGTTAAAAATGCAACCTGATTACGGAATCTTGTAGAACGGTGTCTAAAACATAAAAAAAACCATATTTCCATATTTAGAAAAATTTTATCTATGTGCATTACTATTCCAAAATAAGGCTAAGATTTTTGGGATTTTGGGCGTTAATGTGTTAATGCTTTAACATTCTGCATCATTCATTCATCTTGGCAGTAACATGACTGCTTCGATGGTAATACTATTCTTCAATATTCATGCATAATTGCTGTGGAATAACTGCTCTTCACCTCAATGCATACTTCAGTGATTTTTAACTTTTGTCTCTTAACATTTTTGCAATCTTACAATATTGTAACTTGGAACTTTGCATAAAGAAAAAAAAAAGGAACTGGCATATGGCAGTCCTTTTACTATATATATATATTTTTTTTTTTGTCTGTATCTAAAGAAATTTCTCAATCCAAAAAAAGAGTACAGGATTCTCAATATATTGTAGAAGATAGCAATGCGTAGGCTAAAAAGAGAGTTGTAGATTAAAACGAGAAAAATGTGTTTGTAGGATTTTGTAAGTGTGTGTTACCGTGCGTGAGGTCACGTGTGACTATAAAAGAAGAGACGGGGACGAAGCAAGATGACGAAAAAGGTGGAAGTGAAGGGAAGAAGAGGGTCGACAAGAGGCCCAGAGAGTTGGTCTTTATACGCCCAACATCATTACCTCAAACAAGCTCACCATCTTTTATTTATATCATTAGCAAACCGAAGTTAGGACTCGTTTATACCTCGGACTCGAAGGACTCTTCAGAGGAGCACGTTTCGGCAAATTATGTCATTTATACGAAAATGGTCCATCGAGATCGACACTCTTCAGCTAACAAATCACTGTCGCGCTCAAACTAGGATCTTCTCGTTATCTTATCGATGGTTATACTATCCACATATATATGTTCCACAAGTTTGCAATAAAAATTCCTAAACGGCTTCTGTATATAAACAAGATCCTTGGACGTGTTTTTGTATTTTTATAAGAGTCTTTTTCAGAATTTTTATATACATATTTACTTAAATTTTGTATACATGTATACATGTCATCTCCTGATTCTAGCAATTTCGTATCAAATATACATAATCAATTTTCTGCAATCATTTTCTGTAATGGAAAATTTGGAAAATGTTTCTTTGAAAATTTTTAAAAGACGAACATAATTATACTCTATTATTTTATTTTAGATTTCTTTTAATCTGTCAAATATAAAAAATTAAACATTTTAACCATCCCATACTGAAAGAAATTTTAAAATAAAATTTATAATAAGATTTATTGAAAGGAGACTATTCAAGACCTACTAGAAAAAACTAATTGGTTTACTTATAAACTGTTACAGTAAAGAAAAGAAAATTTAATAGTGACCATAATAATGTTAAAATGTAGTTTTAATGTTAATTATATTAGTGGTGAACTTTTTAAAAGATTAATACCGGAGTATCGTAATAAAATAATTCATAATAATTATATATAACCACAAAGTATCACATTAGTATCGTTGTAAGTACAGTAAATTAAAAAAATGTTTAATGATTTTTGATTTGGAACTGTTTCTGGTATTAAATTAAAAGTTACGTAATTTTGATTGGTAATTTAAATCCATTCGTATCACAAAGTACTTTTATTGAAATTATCTAGATTTATTTAAGGCATTTAAATGTTGAAAGCTGTTGAGAAATACCAATAAAGAAAACAGAAAATGTGGATAATGTGTGGAATAGAAATCATCAGGATAAGTTCCATACTTGTCTTGGATCTTGGAGGTTTGCTCATGTACTTTAAAGTCCCTCTCGTGGGACAAGTGAGCTTTACACGAGGGCTCTTCTGTAAGCACAGCAGTTCTTTCTAGGAATTTAAAGAACTCATGGGTCTGTAATAATGCCACGTAAATTTACATTTTTAACTTTAACATCTTCTAACTTTTCCACACAAGTTTCAATTTTGTCATCGTTGTTTAATTATTAACCTATTGACTCTGAATGACCTAGACATATATGTATAAATACGTCATGTCATTATGAAAATAGGTCAATGAGCATTTTCAAGATACATTGTACTAAAAAGTTTCTCCGCTTTCTGAGCAAGAATTTGTAGTCACGTTACTAAAATTCAAAATGGTGGATTGTTTATGACTATTGATGAACTGATCATCTACAATATTTAGCAGATAAGAAGAAAATAAGAATAAAGTATAATGGTAATAAATATAATGTTATTTGTGTTTTATATTTCCAGTATTTTCCCTTTATAGAAATTTGAAGACACAAAAAGGCATAGAAACACAAATTTGAAGACGATCGCGTATTCTTCGTGTATTCGACGTCACGAGCGAGGAAGATGCGCATTTCGTGCTTTATAAAAGGACACGTAGAAACGTAACCCCTTTGCGGATTTCTAGTCATGTGACCTACGTTTGTAGCATGATGCATGGAAGGTCCTCCTGCGGGATTCAGATTGTGCGCCTTGGATACAGAAAGTAGAATTACATAGCTATGGTCGTGATAAAAATGTGCAAGTATCGGCCGTTCGAAGCTGAAGACATCAAAACGCAAGGGAAAGAATTACGTCGTTCCTTAAAAAATGAGCCAAGCATGCCGGAAGGAACGACATTTTTATTCAGGAAAATGTCTTACGTTACATAAGGTATTCATATATCATTAGCACTATTACATTTGTAATGTTATTATTGGGTCATATTACTGGAAAAAACACGCAAATTTTGAAAATCTATTTGTACACTTAAGCCACTTTGCAAATTATGATTGTAAATAATTCTTGGAAATTCTTCTTACCAGAGCCCTCCAAGGTCTTCAAAGCCACACCTGAGACTCCATACAAAATCTCCAGAGGCTCCCTAAAAATTTTCCCAGAACCACTTGAAAACCTCCAAAGAGACAAACTAGAAAATCCAATTAACCTCTTGAAAACTTCTTTAAACATCACTAGAGCCTTATAAGGTATCCAAATCAACATCAGTGTTTCCCTATACCCTCACCAGAAACTTTCTAGAATTTCAAAACCTCTCTAAAGTGATCCTAAAACCTCCCCAGAACCTCTTGGAAACTCCCTTAACATTAATAGAGCCTTTCAAGGTCTCCAAAGTAATACATAAGTCTCCCTATGCCTACCCAGAGTCTAGTTCTCCTAGATTTTTCTCAGAACCTTTCTAGAGATACCCTGGAACCTCCCCACAACCTCTTCAGAACTACTTTAAACCTTAACAGAGCCTTTCAAGGGCATTAAACTAAGACTTGAGACTCCCTATGCATGTCCAGAGTCTAGGCCTCTTATATTCCACTTGGGACCTCTCTAGAGTTACCCTTGAACCTTCTCAGAGCCTCTTCGAAACTCTTTTAAACCTTAACAGAACCTTTCAAAAATTTTAAACTAACACCTGAGACTCCCTATGCCTGCCAGAGTCTAGTAGAGATGGGACTAAACTCTAGCGTGTCCGACAATGTCCGTCATGTGACCGTCACAATGTTGACATTTGAGCACATTTGACATACCCTTCTTTTGCAGATTCATTAACATTTAAGTGTCAGCAAAATATATTTTATACTTTTAGAAACTCAAACAAATTTTATTATAGAAGAAAATATTTTAAAATTTACGCAATTCATAAATTCATTAAAAGTTTAGTTGTTATATAGAACATAACCTCACAAATTAACACAGCAAAAAGAACCTGTCAAAGTTGTTTATATTATATTTCTTGTAATTTAAGAGCTTTAGAATCACACAAGGTTTAAAACAATTTTATTTTTAATCCATTTTTTGAACTAGGTATTCTAACATTTTGATATTTGCCATGAAAAAGGTAAAAATTACAGGTATCAAATCCCTAAAAAATAAAAAAGTTTTTGTAAATTAAACGAAAAATATTTTTATAATACTTATTAGACTTGAAACAAGTCTGACAATAATTTTAGAAAAATGAAGAAAATTAAACATTTTTTTGGAAAGGATGAATACCTAAGTTTGCAAAAAATAGACAAGATTTAAAAACAAATTGAATTTAAAAAGAAATTTGCGTATTTCTATTTAAAAATACGATATAAATAGTAATAGAAAAACGAAAAATAGTTGGTGAATGTTATAATATCACAAAATTGTATAATAAAATTAAATAATTTGCATAAAAAGGAGAGAATTAAAGAAAATTTCAAATTAGAAAAACAAACAGAAAAAAATATCAAAACCAAAAAAAGAAAACATTTCTTAATTATTAAGAAGTGAAATCTCTTAGAAATCTGTTAATAAATAAAAAAGGACTGAAAGTTTGAATAAATTAAAACATCAGTTATCAGTTAATTTATGTTTGGAATTTATTTTAATTATAATGACTTGAAGATATTAAAATTTAATTCTAATTTTTGTTATTTTCTTACCAAAGATTTTGAGATCGTTTCCTGACTACAATTTAGTACATTTTTTTTAGTATAATTTTTCCAATTTTACAAAGAACAAAATATTAAAATTAAAATTTTCTAGATTTAACCACGAATTTATAGTTTCTTTTTTAATATCCGATTTATTGCAAGCAGGATTTCTCAATTTCTCGTTAGACTTGTATTAAGTCTAATAGGTATTACCTATAATATTTTTGGTGTTGTTTAATTTCCACAAACTTTTTTATTTGAAAGGTTTTTACATTTCTTCAATGGACTTTTTATTATTTTTTATAAATTTCTTTATTTCAATTTCACCTAATTATTATTCAGTAAATTCTAACCAAATTAGTTCAGATTTTGTAATTTTTTCATAGTTTCTTAGAAAGACAAATCATTTCTCCATTTACTTCACCTAATTATTATTCAGTAAATTCTAACCAAATTATTTTAAATTTTGTAATATTTTCAGTTTCTTAGAAAAAAAAACAATTCTCCATTTTCTTCCTATTTATTTTATTGTTATTTCATCATTTTTTTTAGACTTTAAATTTTTAAATTTTGTCTTTTTTCTATTCCTTAGAAATATTTTCCCTTCTTTTAAATTGTTAACAGGCATCACAGTACCGTTTATCTTCAAAAAAGGTAAAAAGGTGAATTTTTTCCCTGCAAAAGGTGACAGAAAGGTGATAAAAAATATAATAAACAATAAACTGGAATGTGTTTAAAACAGGGTTGCTACATTTTCAAAATTTCAATATTCAATGACTTCCAGATTATCCAGACCATTTTTCATCAAATTCCATGATCAAATATAAAATAAGTAGCAATATTAACACGGGCCCAAGGGCGCGAAAAACTTTGCATTGTTTTTAGTCATTTAAAGCTATAAATTTTTGCAAATGCAATAAATAATGAAAATTACGAGAATAATTACAAAATTAAAGAAAATATCTGAAAAATGACAAAAATAATGAACAATGGAAAACAAAATTCAAAAAATGGCTAGACTAATACACAGCCGAACAAAAAAATTGAAATTGCGGGAAATAATTAATAATTGTAAGAAATAATAGAAAAATGACGAGAATAATTAAAAATTGAAGAAAATATCTGAAAACTGACCAAAAAAATTGACAATTACAAACAAATTTCGAAAAATCATTAGAGTAATTAGACAACTAAAAAAAAATAATTGAAAAATTTATGCAAGAAATATTAAATTAAGAAATTAAGAAAATCATAGGAATAATTGTTGGAATTAATTAAAAATTGAACAACTGGATTGAAAATAAAAAAAAATTGAAAATTGAAAAATGGAATTAGAATTTTAAGAATATAATTAAAAATTGAAAAAAAGTAATTAAAAAAGCTGAAAATTGTAGAATATAGAAGAAAATAATTGAAAACTAAAAAAGTAAAATTTGAAGAAAATAATAAAAAAAATTAAGAAATAAATTGAAAATTCAAGAATTAAATTCAAATTTGAAAAAAATAATTGATAATTGAAGAAAGGTAAGAATTACTAAATATTAAATAAAATAATTGAAAATTGAAGACTGGGATTTCAAATTAAAAATAATAATTGAGCAAAGAAAATAATTAAGAATTGAAGAAATAAATTAAAGATTAAGGAATTAAATTTACATTTTAAGAAAGTAATTGACAATTGAAAAAAAATTATAAAACTGTCGAGAATAATTGTCAACAGAATAAAATATTAAAGAGTAATTATAAACTTCAAGAATAATTGTAGATTAAAAAATGGGTCCGTATCATTTTGACACAAATTTTTTCGTGCAACTTGTTATATTGTACTCCCGAAGATGAATGTTATATTTTACTCCTTCTGAAATCAAAGATTTTTAAGTTTTAATTGTTCAATAATTGAACTTACTAGATTAATTAAGTCTTTTAATATTAATTTAATGTATTGAAATCAATTATTTATAAGACTTAAAAATCATTAATTTTAGAAGGAGTAAAATATAACATTCATCTTCGGGAGAACAATATAACAAGTTGCACGAAAAAATTTGTGTCAAAATGATACGGGACCTAAAAAATTTGTAGAAAATAATTGAAAATCTCGGAAAAAATTAATAATTGAAAGAAATAATTGAAAAATGACGAGAATAATTGCAAAATTGAAGAAAATATCTGAAATATGACAAAAATAATAGACAATTGGAAACAAAATTCGAAAAATGGCTAGATTAATAGACAGCAAAACAAAAAAATTTAAAAAAAAAGAAAAATTATAAAATTTTAAGAGAATAATTGAAAAAATTGTAGGAAATAATTATAAATTGTGGAAAATAATTGATAATTAAAGGAAATAATTAAAAAATGAGAATTATAATTAGAGAAAATATTAAAAATTGAAGAAATAAATTGAAGATTAATGAATTAAATTAAATTTGTAAGAAAATAATTGATAAAATTAAAAGAAAAATTACTAAATTACTAAATTATTAAATATTAAGGAAAATACTTAAAAATTGAAAAAAAAAGTAAAAAAAATTCGAAAGCTGTCGAAAATAATTGACAACAGAACAAAATAATTTTAAAAAAAATTTAAAGGATAATTAGGTACAAAATTGATAAAGTTTTAAATTAAAATCTGAAGAAAATTATAGTAAAAATTTTAGGAAATAAATGGAAATTTATGAAATCAATTGAAAATTGAAGAAGATAATTAATGAATTATATTGAAAGTTCTAAAAAAATAATTGCCAATTAAAAAAAGAAAGGGATTTTTGAACATTGAACAAAATAATTGAAAATTGAAGAAAATAATTAAAAATGGAGAAAATAAATTAAAAATTTAAGAATTAAATTAAAATATAAATAAAATATTTGAGATTTGGAAGAAAAATTACAAAATGAAAAAATTGGTATGTTATGGTATTGTTTATTCTATTTACATAAATAGCAGGAACATGGAAAAGATTAGTTAACTGTTTATTCGACTCTATTCTTTTTTACGGCTTTAAATTATTAGTAAATCGTATTTTTTGTTGTTGTATCAATCATCAATAAAACTAAATTCAAACATTAAATCTGAATTTTATGAACATATTTCGAAATATTTATAAACAATTATATATTTTTGATCCCAAAAAAGGTGAAAAAAGATGTAAAAAGGTGACAAGTCATAAAAAAAGGTGAAAAATGTGACAAATCATCAGATAAGGTGAAAAAGGTGACAAAATTGAAAAAAGGTGAAAAAGTGACTGTCACCTGTGTTTAATGCCTGTGTTTAATTTTTATCTTGTAATTTCGAATTTTTAAAAAAATTTATTCGACACTTTTACTTACATATTTTTTTTAATTTTCATAATTTTTTTACTTTGTTGTTGACTTTTATTATTTTATCTTATTTGATGTAAATTTAATCTTGTACTAAATATCGTTTTGACATCGTTCTTCTATTTCATCGGGTTTTTCTTTTTTTAAATTCACATTTTTTCAAATTTTCCAGAATTTCAGTCATTCTTTTTTTCTTCAATTTTTAAAATAATTCTTAATTTTTCTTATTTTTTAAATTTAAAAATGAATTTTCGTAAATATTTTATTTTTTACAAAAGATTTTCTAACTTTTAACTATTTTTTGCAGGCCTGGGTTCGTGAATAGTCTACTTCACTATAGAATTTACTTTTATAGTGAAGTAGACTATCTACGGACCCAGGCCTGAATTTTTTTGACACTTTTTAATTATTGTGTAGTTTTTCAAAAATGTACTCTTTTTCTCTAATAAATCTGAAACTTTTTTTATTTTAAAGTTTTTTCTTAATTTTTTTGTAGTATTTTAATGTTTTATTAAAGTTTTCAGTTTAAAAAACTAATAAATGCTTAAAAATAAACATAAAAATTGTATGTATTAAAAAAACAATCAATTTTTCATTTATATTCTGAGTTTTAAAAAAATCATGATTTTTATCAGCCCTGGGTATTAGATATCTGGCAAATTGTAATGTTTTGATTATTTAAATTATGATTTTAATGCAAATGACCTGGTGATTTAAATCATGATTTAACAAACATTTCAACAAATAGTATTATATAAATTTTTCTTTAGAACAACAGTTTTTATACTAATTAAATTATTTTCCTTTGAATTCTTTTGACAAATTTCAATAAAATTGAACTTGAAAAAACTTAGTACTGTTTTAAACTTGCTTCTTTAAGATTTGAGATTATGTCACACATTACTTTTGTATTGTTTGCATTATTTCACACGTTTTTTTATATTTTCGAGTACTTTCTATTAACAATCTATTATTTTGAACAAATCTTCATGAATAATTACTAAAAAATAATCAAATCAATATGATTCTTTCATAAATAGCAGTGTGTCAAAAATGTCCAGCGTGTCGGACACTTTGTCCGTCACATTCGACAAGTCCCATCTATAGAGTGTAGGCTTCTTAGATTTCCCATGGGACCTCTCTAGAGCCACTCTTGAACCTCCTCAGAACCTCTTCGAAACTTGTTTAAACCTTAAAAAAGCCATTTAGTATTTTAAAACTAACACCTAAGACGCCTTTTGCCTCTTTAGAGACTAAACCTCCTAGATGCTTCTCAGGACCTCTCTAGAGCCAACCAGGAACCTCCGTAAAACCTCTTCGAAACTCCTTTAAACCTTAAAAGAGCCTTTCAAGGTCTCTAAACTAACACCTGAGACTCCCTATGTCTGCCCAGAGTCTAGACTTCTTAGATTACCCTTAGGACCTCTTGAGACTAAAGTTCCTAAATTTTTTTTTCAGAACTTCTGTAAAGCGTTCCTAGAACCTCCCCATACCCTCCCCAGAGCCCCCTAAGGTCTCCAAAGCCTTAATTGATCCTCCGTGCATTTGTACAGAGACTTCCTAGAATCTTCCTCAAACCTCTCCTGAGCCTCCTTAGAACTTTTTAAATTTTTTCTTAATGAAATGATTTTTAGAGTCATTTTTCTGTAATGACGAAAACAGTTAGAAATTACTAAATCTTGAAAAATAATATTATTTCGGAATTAAAGAACAAAAGATTTCAAAAACTCTTCAAAAGAAACAGACATCCAAAAAAATTTTTATAAAATTTCATAAAATGTCTGAAAACGTAAGTAAAAACATTATTAATAAACATTACAAAACAGAAATATTACTATAGTGTTAAAAGATAAAAATAAGATGAGAAAATAGCTGGAAAATTTGTTGATATCACTAAAAATTGACAATATAAATAGAAAGTAAAGATAATATGAAAGAGGAAGAAAATTGACGAAAATAAATAAGAAAATTTAAAAAATAACGTGAAACTAAAACCAAAACTGATTCAAGCATAAAGAACTATATAAATTTTTAAAAGTTCGAAAAAACAAATTTTTGATTTAGGAATAACTAAACATTTAAGAAAGTAAACAGAAATTGTTAAAAATAACTAGTTATTCAGAATTGCAGTGAAAATAAATATTTAAGAAAATAAGTGAAAATTTATAAATTGATAAAAAAATAATGCAAAATTGAAAATTATCTAAATATTTAAGAGGATAACTAAAAAGTTAGAACTCAATAAAAAAAATAAAAACAACAACTGAAGAAAGTAAATGTTACAAAAACATTTAAAAAGTCACAAGAAAATGAATGAAAAAATTAAAATATGTGGAAAAATTACTAGGTTGTAAAAATAACTAGAAAATGAAGAAAATAATTATAAATTCATAAAAAATGTACAGGAACTTGACAAAATAACTAAATATTATTGAATTACCTAAAGATTTTTGACAAATAACCTGACTTTGATGAATTGAAAGTGAAAAAAATTACTAAAAATTGAAAAAAGCTACAAATATGTGATAAATAACTAGAACACACTAAAAAATAAAGAAAGTAATGAATAGTTAACCGACAGGAAGCAAGTTAAAAAAAATATTTGTATTTTGATGAAAAATATTACTAAATTACTAAAATTTATTGCAAAGTACGAAATTTATTTGTTGCAAACGAAATAACTAAACGCTTAAAAAAATAATTGGAACGTAAATAAAACGAACTATAAAATCACCAAATAACTAGCAAATGAAAAAAATATCTTTATTTTGACAAAAAAATTAGTAAAATTTATTGCAAAGTATAAAATAAAGAAAAATTACCAGAAAGTAACGAAATAACTAAAAGCTAAAGAAAAATAATTGGAATGTATAGAAAGTTAACTGGAAAGTTAACAAATAACTTTTAAGTGAAATATTTATCTGTATCTTGAAAAAGCTATTTAAATAATTATATTGAAAAATAACTGTAAAATGGAAGACAATCTCCCGAAATTTTAATAAAATATCTAGAAGCTAAAGAAATATAATTGTAAATAAAGTACAAAAAACGAGAAAAATAACACCGTCCGACACGATTTTTCCTACACAAAAAATCAAATATATTTAGAAACTAGGATAAAAAAAAATACCCGTGTCTGGCCGTTTTGCTAGATCAAGTCGTTTGTGGCTTCTAGAGGTGAAAACAACCCTTAAATGAAAAGTGACAAGATATCTTTTAAAAAACATTAATTTTTTATGAATCTTGATATCTAGGAATTTTAGGGCCGCTCATTACAAATCTGTATTTAGATTTTTAAAATTCAAAACGGCGGATCCAATATGGCGGACAACTTTTTAAAAACTAGATTCAGTTTGCCTGAAACTCTACACTCGGAGGTTTTGGGATCGCTGATTACTAATCTGATGACAGATTTTCAAAATTTAAAATGGTAGGTCAAAGTGAAGATTACAGATCTAAAATGAAATTGGAAAATTTAATTGAGTAATTCTTTTTTGTTTTTTGAAATTAAATATTCTTAACTTATTGTGTTCATTATATTGGATACGAAATTTTGAATTTAAAAAATCTGTCATCAGATTAGTAATCAGCGACCCCAAAAACCCCCGAGTAATTAATTTTAGGCGATTTTAAAAACTTCTTTAAAATTTGTCCGCCACATTGAATCCGCCATTTTGAATTTTAAAAATCTAAATACAGATTCGTAATTAGCGACCCCGAAAACCCATAGATATGAAGTTTCATAAAAAATTAATATTTTTTAAAAGATATCTTGTCGCTTTTCATTTAAGGGTTGTTTTCACCCCTACAAGCCACAAACGGTGGTGTGTGAAAAAAAAGTTAAATTTTGTCGGACGGTGTAATCAATAGCTAGCAAGTAAAATAAATATTTGAATCTTGCTGAAAAATAACTAATTAAAAAGTACCTAACTAGATAATGTAAAAAAAATAACCAGAAATAAAAGAATTACTAGATGTTGGAGAAAAATAATTGAAAAGTTAAGTTACACGGAAAAAAATCTAGCGTGGCGAACCACCGAATTTGGAAATAAAGCTATAATAAGAAAATGTACTGCTAATTTGTATAAATAATTCTGCTGTTTTCAGTAAACTGTTTTGATAAATTGGCACTTATTTTGTTATCTAGAGCAAAATTAGTGAAAAGTAGTGAAGTGAAAAGAGGAAAGAAGAAGAAATATAAACAAAGAGAAATAAGTTAATAAAATTATAATTGTGCATTTCTTGAATAAACAATAAATACATCTAATTATGTTTAGTTTTATCAATTGATATTAATTATTAATTAGAATCTAAATTAATATTATTTTCATGAAGTGATAAATGGCTTCTATTACTTTAAAGTTTATTAAAATAACCTATATTTTTTATTTACAAAAATTGAAGTGTTATTAACTCTGTAATCAACGAATCATAGGTATGATTTAATTTTAAAAAATAACAATAATAAAATATTTAAAACTAAAAAATTATTGTATTTTATTTTATTGGTAAATTTAATTTAGGTTTAAGTACATACGTTATGTTTTGTATATAATAAGCTTCTTTTGAATTTTTAAATAGGTACATAACGAAAGGGAAAACGTAAAACGGAAATATAAAATTCAATTTTTGAACCTTAAAAAACCTTTATTAAATAATATATATTGTGGTATTGAAAACTTATCAAGTTTATTTAAAATTTTAATAACCCTACTTTTAATAAAATTAATTAAAATGAAAATCATATCAATTTAAACTTAAATTACATATTAATGACAAAACTAAATACATATTAAAATTTATTATTTTGAAAATATAGAAATACAAATACAGAATTATAATTTTGTCAAATAATATTTATTCGTATTCACATCAGTCCTTCTTGATTCCTATTTATACGTCACTATCATTTCACAATATTTTAGTAAAGATAATTATAACACTTTTATTAATTATTGTAATATTATGAATTTATTTCCATAATATTATGAATTTATCACTCAGTTAATATCTTTTCAATACTTTTATTAATTATATAATGTTTTAATAAAAATTTCAATATTTATTATGTGATAAAAGAAAAGTAAGCATCACCTAACCACGAGAATATTTAAAGCTGAAATTGTCAAAACAATTAAAATTTTAAAAGACAGTGAGATAAGATGAAATGAGATCAGATGAGTATTCTGTAATTGAGCCCCTTGGCCGCTGACTCTTCATATAAACACAATTTTAAATAACCTTTTATAAAATTAAGTATAATTGCTAAAACATATTCATTTGCTTTTTTTTTTTAGCTATTTATAAAAATCAAGTTTCTAGCTATACATTCAGAATATTTCAATCAAAGAATTCCATTATCTTTCTTTTAAAGTTACAAATATATAAATTAATAATACACTTTCCCTAATATGGAAAAATTGAGCTGCCATTTTCAATTTCGCCAAAACAATGATATTGGCAATATCGCTCGTTCGTTTTTGGCTAAATGTTCAGCCATTCTGGAGAGAAGTTTGACTGATACAGTTGTACTTTTTTTTTTCGTGTAGACGTTAGAATATATTGATAAAAAGCCAATAAAAACAGTAATAACCTTTTTAAACAAATTAACAATTACGTGGAAAAATTCATAAGTAAACATTCATAAGTAGTTTATTTATTCATATGGCAAATAATTCCCAAAAAACAATAGATATAATTTTTTAATGATTTCTCCATTGAACCCTATTTAGTTTTATAACTTAATTATTTTTAGTTTTTTTACACAAAATTGTTCTAAAAATAGAGAAAGAATTTTTTTACGTACTGGAAAACAAATATTTGAAAACTAATTGACTTTAAATAAATTTAAAACTTACCCCTAAATTCTAGCTTTTTTTTTTGCTTTTTTACAGTTTTCTTTGAAAAAATACATTTAAAAATAAAAAATGAGCGCACCACTCATACACCTTCTCAAATCAATTACAACACTTACCTTTGGTCGGGTTGGGTAACTTTAGATTACTCCAAAAGCAATGTTCTTAAAAAAAAAAACTAAAAGTGATAACAAGTCTTTTTTAAATGAAAGCTGAAATATTATAGAGCAAATTTTCTGTTCAATAAGGTTTTCATAAATTGGATATTAACTAAGTTAAACATCGAAGAGTACAAAACGACCCAACCAGTCCCGGTCTCCCCTACTTATTATTTACAGAAAAATGCAAACGCCAAAAGTTTTCAAATTAGATTTAAAAAAAAGAAACGCTTTTTAATGTTAGTCACTTATCGGAATCCCGGACCAGTTGTGAATTTGCACCTTGAAAAGATTAAGTTAGTAAGTACTCTTTCATAGTAAAATTGGCTTAAAACGACGAGCACTTCTAACAAAGTAGCGTAACGGTAGAAGCACAAGAATCGCATCTTTTTAGGTGCAGCCCTTTTGTGCGGTCTCATGTATCATCGAGGGAAACAAATGGAAGGAAAATGCACGCAGGCCGACTTTCAAAAGGCCTATTCGCCACACGAGCGTAGACGGTCTCCTCTTGCAGGCAAGGCATACGAAAAAGAAGTCATTTATATTCCACCAGCGACGCTCAATAATTCTGCATGCGTTATTTTATCGTTCAGCTCCAATATGAAGACCCTCTGTGTTCCGTTTTTCCCGACAGCGGACCGAGGAAATTGGGTTGCGGAAGCAGTGGCGGAGTCCAAATGTTTTCGGATAAAAACTTGACTAACTCTTATATCTATAACAAAAAGCAACAAAATCACTTATTATCGTCAAAGTTTTCATGTTTCTCTTAAATCTGAAAGAAATTTTAAAATAATATATAAACATGAATTTATAAAATGTAATATAAATTTTATAAAGGTAGACTATTCAAGAACTATTGGAAAATAATATCTATCCTATATTTCTAGTCTTATTAAGTCGATTTTTAAAATTGGTTTTAAAGATAACTTATTTCTAATATACTAATGTTCCCTGATAAAACAAAAATAATAATTACTATTTATATTTTGATTATATTTTTAAACAAATGGTTAATGTTACCATATTTTTTTAGTGTAAAAATATTTTACTATTGAGAACTAAATTTTGTGTAATTAAGATAAAGATGAAATTAGAATTGATAAATAGAAGGAAAAAATAATAGTAATTTAATTTTATACCAAAATTATTACTAAGTTTCGAATAATATCCTGCTTTAATACTTAAAAAAAAACTTTACTACAATGTTGAAATATCAAAACAAATTCATATTTTCCTTTCATATTTTTCGTGATCTCCAAGTGACCTACTTCTATTAAATTCCTCGATTCTTTCTTTTTTATCCTTTTAATTCATCTAGTTTTTCTCGTAGCTTCCAAATCATTAAATTGATCCAATAAGGCTTTTCTTATCCAACTTGACTATTCCTCTTCTAATTTTCTTTAACTTCGTCATGTTTATTTCAGCTACAACTTATTTCCCATATATCCCTGTAATTTTTACGTATTACTAATCCTTCAAAAATAGAAAAAAAAACTTTATATTTTAATGTGGTTCTAGAAATATTTTTCTCTTATGAAGTGAGGTTATTTTAGAAACGCAAATATTAACTTGTTCGCTCACTTTTATTAAAATTGTTAGACTAAAAGAAAAATTCAAATATAAAAGTAAAATATCGTCAACTACGCCACTGTTTTAGATCGAGTAAGTTGCTCTTTTCCTTTTACTTTTCTCTCAGCATCCCTTATTTACTCGTAGAAGGTAAGCTCCGTCTTCCGCTTTTCCGTATTTTTCCAAAAAAAGAATCCATGTCATCTGCTAGAAACCACAGGAAACAAAAGTTATTTGATAAGACAGAGAAAGAAAATGGAACTGGAGCGATATAATAATTACAAAAATACCTCTCAGATTCCATTTCATTCTTCAAATAGATGATAAACTGTTACTTACGACGACGATATAACGGCAAATCTTGGTAAGAGCAGAGAAATGATTTATTATTGAAAAGTCACCCGGTTAAGCGTCACGTTTCCCTCGTTCTTCCATTCGAATGTCGTCTTTCACTGTCTTTCGTATTAAGATAAGGATAAAGTGATAACTCAGTTTTATTTATCAAGAAGCCAGCAGAGTCGAAGTTAACTTTTGTGTATTTAATTTCTTTATTCAAAAAGTGTGCTGCAATCATTTTATAGCATTAATTCAGTAGGGATGTTGCAATGATAAATTAATGAGAAAAATTTATGCACGAATTGTGCAGAAATTGTGCAAAGATAATGCAGTAATGTTGTAAAAATGTCACTAAAATGTATGAAAAATGATGCAAATATAATCTAGAAATAATGCGGAAATGATGTAAAAATAATGCAGTGATTATTAAAAAATGTGACAATAGTGTTTAGCAATGTTGAAGGAGTGATGTAGTAATGTTGTAGAAATGTTGCAGAAATCCTATATAAGAAATCAGCCAGTGATATGCCTTTTACGCAGTTTAACACTGTTTGTCCGTTACGGTATACAACACCTTCAGTTCTATTTTCACAATTTTACAAACTGTTTTCTGATTTCTGAAGAATAATTAGATTATTTATTACTATCATTATCATTATCATTATCAATAGTATCATTATATTACAGATTTATTTAGTACTATCTGTAGTCTAGACATTTAGTAATAATTATACCAAAAAGCAAATTCAAACAAATGAAATTGGAAAATTAGTATAAGTTATTGTAAAATTGGATAATTATAGAAAAATTGGTAAATTAGGAGATTCGTTAAATCGGTAATCTGTAAAATTATAGCGTTACTGGTTATTTTATATTACCAAATGATTTCTTAAAAAATTGATATATTTGGCAATTTAATAATAATTGTTTAATTAAACAATTAGGAAATGAGAAAATGCATTATTTGCAAATTGTTTTTTGTAAAATTATTTAACAGTCTATTGTTGCATTCGAGTAAATTACAAATCTGATTATTAGATATAAATAAAACTTTTAGTAACATGGAGAATAGGGTGGCCCAAAAATGTACAGTAAAAAAAATTTTTTGAAATGTTTTGCTGCTACCCCCCAAAAAGTTTCCAAATCGAAAAAAAAATTACCCCTATTTTTTTATTTTGAAATCGGACAATATTTATGGGTGGCGCAAACCCCTTGAAATTTCCCATTGATTTGACATGGGAAAAACGCACTTTTTCGTAAATTCGCATCCAAATCCTCAAAAATCACTCAAAATAGCAAAACAGCGAATCACATCTTGAAAAGTCCTCAAACAACAAGATTCCACAATTTATTTAATAATTTATTAATATTAACTATTTTTTATAGGGTTATAAACAACACCCATAAATGCAAAAAAATGACAATTTTTTTTTAAATTACAAATTAATAGTTTTTTAAGGATCTTTCAACAAAATTGTTATATATTGTCAATTTACGAATGTTTATAAATATTTTTATGTATTTTTCATTTGTTTAAACAATTTATTATTGTTTATTTACAGCTTTTATTTAAATAAACCTAGCGAGTTTTATGACGCAGAAACTGGCGGCCTGAGCTAGAGGCCAAAAGTTCTTTTGTTTTTGTACTTACATATTGAAAATAATAATTTCGACACCAGAACTTCATTTGTTTTTGCACTTAAAATAAATATACATAAAATTTTATAGAAAAAACCTCTGACTAAAAAGTATTTTCTTCTATTTATCATTCTCAAAAGTTTCATAATTTTCAGCTCAGAACCAGCATTAGGCCAGGACTTTCGCTATGGGTTACAAAATTAAAATTTAAAAATTTTTTAGCCCATTGTCAAAGTCGCGGCCCAATACCTGTGCTTAGCAGAAAATCAAAACTTTCGAAAATTAAAAAATGGGAAATAATACTTCGCTACCAGAGCTTTCTCTTAAAAAAACATTTATCAATAATTTTTTTTAACTTTTTTAGACCATAGCCCAATTGGCGGCCCAATGCTGGAAAGCAGCATAAAATTATAAAATTTTCGAAAACTGATATTTACCAGGAATAACTTCGCTGCCAGAGCTTTCTTTTAAAAAACTTTTATCAATAATTTTTTTAAACTTTTTTAGCCCATAGCCCAATTGGCGGCCCAATGCTGGAAAGCAGCAGAAATTTTTAAAACTTTCGAAAATTGATATGTACCGAAAATAACTTCGCTGCCAGAGCTTTCTTTTAAAAACTTTTATCAATAATTTTTTTGAACTTTTTTAGCCTATAACCCAATTTGTGGCCCAATGCTGGAAAGCAGCAGAAATTTTTAAAACTTTTGAAAATTAGTAATTTGCAGAAATTACTTTCTTGAGCGGGTTTTTTCGTACAGACGTATTTACATAATAATGTTAAACTTTTTTATCTTATGTCCCTAATCCCAGCCTAATGATGATGCGTGTTTGAAGCTCATAATTATTTTGAATAAATAATTTTTAAAATTTTTAAGTGCAAAAACAAACGAAGTTCTGGTGTTCAAATTATTATTTTCAATATGTAGGTACAAAAACAAAAGAACATCTGGCCGCTAGGTCAGGCCGCCAGTTTCTGCGTCATCGAGTTTTAGTTTTTTTTTTACTTTACTATTTTTTACATTTACAATTAAAAAAAGTATTTAGTAAAGTTAACCACAACAACAATTTGCAATTGTTTAAACAAATTATTGTTAATAATAATTAACTTTTGACAAATGCACCTAGAAAGACACAACTTTTTCCTAATTTTACAAATTAATGGGCTCTGGTTAGAATAAGAAAAATTATTTACTATAAATTATTATTTTTAATTTGTTTAAACAATTTATTATTGTTAACTAACAGCTTTTATTCAAATAAACCTAGCAAGATGTAGTTTCTTTGGACTTAAATATTTTTTAGTTTTAAAATTAAAAAAATTATTCAGCAAAATTAACGACAACAACAATTTGCAATTGTACAAACAAATTATTGTTAATAATAATTAATTCTTTACAAATAAACCTTGAAAAACACAACTTTTTTCTAATATTATAAATTAATAGTCTCTGGTTACAGTAAGAATAATTATTGACTATAAGTTATTATTTTTAATTTGTTTAAACAATTTATTATTGTTAATAATAGCGAATTCTAGTTTTTCTGACTTACTTATTTTTTATATTAATAATGAAAAAATGGATTTAGTAAAAATAACCACAACAATTTGCATTTGTTTAAACAAATTATTTGTTAATAATTATTTATTCCTTACAAATGCACCTAGAAAGACAGAAGTTTTTCTTAATTTTACAAATGAATGGGCTTTGGTTAAAGTAAGAAAAATTATTGACTATAATTTATTATTTTTATTTTGTTTAAACAATTTATTGTTCATTTATAACTTTTATCCTAAAACTCCTAGCGATTTGTAAGTTTCTTACCTTAATACCGTTTTTAATTGAAAGCAAGAAGCTGTTCTGCAAAATTATCCGTAGGCACAACTTTTAAAATTGTTTAAACCAATTATTGATAATAATTATTGATTCTTTAGAAATGATCCTTGAACGACACAACTTGTAAAATAAAGAAAACAATATGTCTTGATTTATTTGTAATTAATTAATGATTATTAACAATAATTTATTTAAATAATGACAAAGGGAGGTTGCAGTTAATTTTGCTAAATATCTTGTGGTATTAAGTATAAACAATTAATAGGATAGTAAAAATTAAATTTCGCTTGGGGTTTTAGGATAAAAGTTAAAACTTAACAATTATAAATTGTTTAGACACAGTAAAAATGATAAATTATGACAAATAATTTGTGTTATTCTAACCAGAGACAATTAATTTGTAAAATTAGTAAAAAGTTGTGTCTTCCTGGATGCATTTGTAAAGAATTAATTATTATTAACAATAATTTGTTTAAACAAATGCAAATTGTTGTGGTTATTTTTACTAAATCCATTTTTTCATTATTAATATAAAAAATAAGTAAGTCAGAAAAACTAGAATTCGCTACTCTCTAAATTTCTTAGAGTGAAACCTCACTCTTAAAGAGTGAGATTTCACTCCAGGCAAGAGTGAAAATTGAGCCACTCCATATGGAGTGAATGTTCACTCATTGAAAGAGCGAATTTATTCACTCTATAGATAGAGTGACGAGTTCACTCTAATTAGAGTGAATTTTTCAGCTGATTTAAAATGGCGGCTCATTCCTCTTAGATCAAATTTCCCACTCCAATTTTAGATTGGGTAAATTAAAGCTTTTGGAAATTTGCATAACATAACTTTAAAGGAATAATATCTTATTTTTGAAAAATAAAAATAATAAATAAAAATAAATATTGAATCTCTTGAATAACTTTCTGTCAGTACTGTGGTATTTTCGTATTTATTTAGTCTCAAGGATATTTGTTATTTATATTATTTTATAACATTTTATTATATTATATTTACAAATAAAACATACAACTTAATACTAACGCTAAACTTATATAATTAAAATATTTGACGCTGAGGGGTCTCGAACGTGCGACCCCCAGGCCTAAAGCCCAACGCTCTAACCACTATGCTATACGCTCGTTGGTACAAAACTTACGAACTGCCGTTATAAGTTATACGTGCTTACGTTCACTCAAAACAGAGTGAAAGTTTCACTCTAAGTCTTGGAGTGAATATTCACTCCAACCACTGGAGTGAATTTCTGCACTCTTTCCATTAGAGTGAGCGATTTCACTCTTTTAGAGTGAACTTTCACTCTATCTGGAGTGAATGTACATCTCACTCCTAAATTAGAGTGAAATATTCACTCTAAGAAATTTAGAGAGTAGGTTTATTTCAATGATAGTTAAAAATTAACAACAATAAATTGTTTAAACAAATTAAAAATAATAACTTATAGTCAATAATTATTCTTACTGTAACCAGAGACTATTAATTTATAATATTAGAAAAAAGTTGTGTTTTTCTAGGTTTATTTGTAAAGAATTAATTATTATTAACAATAATTTGTTTGAACAATTGCAAATTGTTGTTGTCGTTAATTTTGCTGAATAATTTTTTTAATTTTAAAACTAAAAAATATTTAAGTCCAAAAAAACTACATCTTGCTAGGTTTATTTGAATAATAGCTGTTAGTTAACAATAATAAATTGTTTAAACAAATTAAAAATAATAATTTATAGTAAATAATTTTTCTTATTCTAACCAGAGCCCATTAATTTGTAAAATTAAGAAAAAGTTGTGTCTTTCTAGGTGCATTTGTCAAAAGTTAATTATTATTAACAATAATTTATTTAAACAATTGCAAATTGTTGTTGTGGTTAACTTTACTAAATACTTTTTTTAATTGTAAATGTAAAAAATAGTAAAGTCAAAAAAAAACTAAAACTCACTAGGTTTATTTAAATAAAAGCTGTAAATAAACAATAATAAATTGTTTAAACAAATGAAAAATACATAAAAATATTTATAAACATTCGTAAATTGACAATATATAACAATTTTGTTGAAAAATCCTTAAAAAACTATTAATTTGTAATTTAAAAAAAAATTGTCATTTTTTTGCATTTATGGGGGTTGTTTATAACCCTATAAAAAATAGTTAATATTAATAAATTATTAAATAAATTGTGGAATCTTGTTGTTTGAGGACTTTTCATGATGTGATTCGCTGTATTGCTATTTTGAGTGATTTTTGAGGATTTGGTAGCGAATTTACGAAAAAGTGCGTTTTTCTCATGTAAAATCAATGGGAAATTTCAAGGGGTTTGCGCCACCCCTAAATATTGTCCGATTTCAAAATAAAAAAATAGGGGTAATTTTTTTTCGATTTGGAAACCTTTTTTTGGGGGGGGGGGGGTAGCAGCAAAACATTTCAGACTTCTGTTTTTATGGACCACCCTAATGGAGAAAGAAGCAAAATATTATGAAAATCAAGTGACATAACTAGAAAAGCAAGTGCCCTGTGGCAAAAAGCAAAAAGGGGCCCCAATTATAAACAATAATTTACAATTTTAATTCATTCATTCATTCATTCTGTCTACACTTGAAATTTGTAAGTGGATGTTTTTATCTTGTAAAATTTAAAATCACATTTTACCTTTTTAAAATAATCTTATATTTAAATTAACAGCAATTTTAATTCCTTCAAATTTCAGTTAATGTGGACTTGCATTGATTAAGGGCCCGTATCATTTTGACACAAATTTTTTCGGGCAACTTGTTATATTGTACTCCCGAAGATGAATGTTATATTTTATTCCTTCTGAAATCAAAGATTTTTAAGTCTTATTTATTAAATAATTGATTTTAATACATTAAATTAATATTAAAAGACTTAATTAATCCAGAAAATTCAATTATTGAATAATTAAAACTTAAAAATCTTTGATTTTAGTAGGAGTAAAATATAACATTCTTCTTCAGGAGTACAATATAACAAGTTGCACAAAAAAATGTGTGTCAAAATGATACGGGCCCTTGATTAAAGGTTCAATGAATCCACGTTTTAAAACTAATAAATTTGAAGTGATTTAAAAATTTCATAATTTTTAATAATTTTTTTCTATTATGATTTTAAACGCTTAAAATACAATTTTTTACTATTTTTATCATTTTTAACTATTTTTAACAATTCTTAATTATTTTAATTGTTTTTAAATTGTTTTTCTAATTCGTAAATTTACCTTTCTCAAATTTCAATTATTTTGTTTAGTTTTCTCAATCACTTTTTCAATTTTAATTATTTTTCCCTTGTCACTAAATCAATTTAATTATTTATTCCTAAATTTTATATTATTCTTCGAAATTTTAATTAATTTTTGTAATTTACAATTACTTTTGTCATTTTGCAATTATTACTTTAAAATTTTAATTATTTTAATAATTTCTGAATTAATTTTCTGAACTTTCAAATATATATCTCAATTTTCAACTATTTTATTCAATTTTTATTTCTTTTTATTAGTTTGCAATTATTTTCTCCTTCTTTTAACATTATCATTATTTTTCAATTTTCAATTACTTTCCTAAATTTTCAGTATTATTATCTCAAATTTAGTTTATTCTCATCAATATTCCACGCTTTAAACGATTTTTCAATTATTTTTATTATTTTGTCATAATTTTCACAAATTTTAATTATTTATCTAAAATTTAAATTATTTTCATCAATTTTCGATTATTTCTGCGATTTTTTAATTATTATTTTTAGTTAAAAAATTGTAAGATATATTGTAATTATTTTCTTTTCTTAAACATTATTCTATAATTTTTTCAATTATTTATCTCAAATGTTATTAACTGTCTTCAATTTTGTATATTTACATTATTTTTAACATATTTAGATTATTTATTTGAATTTTAATTAATTTTATCATTTTTCAATTATTTTCTTCGATTGTTGATTATTATTCTCATTTCTATAATTCTCATTTCTTCAATTTTGAATTATTATTTCGATTATTGTCATTAATTTTTTATATTTTAAACGATATTCAATTATTTTTATCATTTTGCCACAATTTTCAAAAATTTCAATTATTTATCTGGAATTTTAATTACTCTCTTCAACTTTTCATATTTAAATTATTTGCAGCATATTTCAATTATTTATTTGAATTTTGAATTAATTTCATCATTTTTCAATTATTTTCTTCAATTTTAAATTATTTTCATTTGTTTTCATAATTTCTAAAAATGTTTAAAAATTATCGTAAATTGTATTTATTTTTGGCTTTCCTCATTCTTTTCTACAATTTTTAGTTATTCCTATTTATTTCAATTGACTTCTAAGATCTTTATGTATTTTTCTCAAATTTCAGTTATTTGTTTTTTATTTAAAAAAATTTCTGTAATTTTTTCAATTATTTCCTCAATTGAGATTTATTTTTTACAACTTATCATAGTTTGTATCATATTTCAATTATTTTCTTCAAGTTTCAAATAGTAAAATCATTATTCAATTATTTTCTAAAATTTATATCCTTCAATTTTTAATTTTTTTCATTTCTTTTATAATTGCCAAAATTTTGAACTATTTATCTGAGATTTCAATTATTTTATTAAATTTTCCATTATTTATATGGTTTTTTATATTTGTTTCTTCAATTTTCTATTATTTTCGTTCTTTTTGGTAATTTTCAAGAAGTTTTTAATGTTTTCTGTTTCATTAAAAATTATTCTCTTTAATTTTAAATTATGTTTATCTTGTTTCATTTATTTTCTCTAGTTTTCAATTATATTCTTTTTTTTTTCAATGAACTTTTGAAAATTTTAAGTATTTTTCTGAAATTTTCTTTAGCTTTTCTTTATTGAAAATATATTATGTAATTTTTTTAATTATTTTTTGAAATTTTAGTTATTTTTTTTCAATTTTATATTATTCATCTCAATTTTCAATCATTGTTTTTTCAATTTTCAATTATTTTCCCTAATTTTGCATTATTTAATTTTTTTTCAATTTATTTTTAAGATTTTCAAGTAATTTTCTCAAATTTAAATTTTTTTCTTTATTTTTAAGACATTTCTAAGAATTTTTTAAATTACTTTCGGAAATTTTTTATTAATTTCATTTTTTTTAAAATTAATTTGAAAAAATTGCAATTATTTTGTTTAATTTCAATTATTTTTTGCAATTATTTTTAATTCTAAAATTTTATAAATTTTGTCATAAAAAAAGGTTTATTAGGCTGGACTGGGGGCCCCGGGGCACTGCCCCACTTTGCCCCTTAATAGTTACGCCACTGTTAAAATCTTTTTTGAACGTGTCATTCTTAGACATGCAGAAAAAGATTTGACGCGCGTAGCGCGCTTTGGAAGTTCTAGTAATACAGAAATAACGCAGAAATAATAAATTAAGCCAGTAAAAATAATGCGGTGATGATTAAAAAAAGAGACTATAATGTTTGTCAATTGTAGAAATACCACTAAAATATTGCAGCAGTACTTAATGCAGAAATTATGTGAAAATAATATTGAGATGATTAAATAATGAAACAACGTTCGTCAATGATGAAGGAATGATGTAGTAATGTTTTACAAATGTCACTAAAATGTTGCAAAAAGTTGCAAAACTTTTTCTGTAACGATCCAAATATGATGCAGTTATCTTTCAGAAATTTTGCAATAATGTTGCAGAAATGAGGCAGTAATGTTTCTGTAATGATATAATTACTTGCTTCCTCCGATATTTCTTTCAAAAATTTAGTTCCACACTATTGTACCAAAAAAACTTTAGAAGAAAAAAGAGAAGTATGTTTAAATTTAAAATAAGTAAAATATGTGTTCATAGAAACGGCTTTAGATTCAAAAGTTAAAACATGTTAAAATATGCAAAAGAGTTATAAACAAGAAATCAGACAATTAAAGCTTTTTTGAACAAATTTGTTATATTGTCAGAACATCATTTTTTTTTTAAAAATTGTTATTTTGTACTCCCAACCAATTGCGGTTTTTATACACAAGTAGACCAGAAGAAGGTCATTTTTAAAAACTTTGGCAGATCCAAGATGGCGGGCACGAAAAATAAGAAATTTGATTAATTCAATTAAAAGTTGGTTCTGGGGTATTTTATAGGTCACTAATTACGAATCTGACGTCATTTTAAAAAAAAATTAAATGGCGGATCTAATATGGCGGACATGATAAAAATAAAATTACTGAACTTAACTGAATGTCGGTCCTAGGGATCTAGATCTGCCTCTAGAACTTTCAAACAATTGAATTAATCAATTTCTTATTTTCTGTGTCCGCCGTCTAGTATCCGTCATTTTGAATTTTTTTAAAATGACGTCAGATTTGTAATCAGTTAGGGAAATCCCCGAAACCAACTTTTAATTAAAATGATCAAATTTATTTTTTCTCGTGTCCGTCATCTTGGGTCCGCCATTTCAATTTTTTTTAAAATGACGTCAAATTCGAAATCAAAGACCTGGAACCCTCCCCCCCCCCCCAACCGACTTTCAATTGAATTGATCAAATTTCTTATATTTGGTGTGCGCCATCTTGAATCTGACATAATATTTATCTTTGAAGTACAATATAACAATTGTTAGGAAAAATTTTCTGTCAAAATGATGCAGACCCTGTGAATTTATACCTGTTTCTATTTTAATATTTGAGATTTTAGCCATCGCATAAAACATAAGCAAAGGAATACCAATTGACATCGATTTTTAAGCTGGAAAACTTTCCACTTTCGAGTCAAGAGTACTTTCAAGAACAAAGTTTATATCGTGAATATCTCGAGAAACTACCATATTAAATATGGATTAGGAGTTTACTTGAGACTGAGAGCAAACAGCCATTGGCATACACATATCTCGAGTAATGGTAAACAAATGGACAATGGTCAGTCAACAAGAGTCAATACTGATTCTGAGAGGACTCTGAAACTGAGATTGTTGCCTGTAAACTAATTTTGAGAAACAAACTGGAAATTTTAATTAGAATAAACTTTCTATTAAAAATCAATCAAGAAGAAAATGTTATAAAATGGGCTTTCTTTCAATTGTACACATTTCAATGTTATTAAAAAACTTAACAAAAAGCTAATTTTATTTCACCGACTTTAATTTCCAATTAAATAGTACATGCGTAGTGTATAACAAAAACATTTTTATGAAAAACTAAATTTGTAGATTTAACTAAATATAATCAAATGGCTTAAATAAAAATATATTGAAAACTGTTTAGAACTTTTGTGAAATATTTTAAAACTAGCTCAAAATTATTTAAAAGTAATAATTAATATTTAATTTAATAATTAAATGAAACTGTTTAAAAATCTAAGATTTACATAAATCTGTTGAGAGTATGTTTAAGATTGTTTATAAGTCGGTTAAAATACAAATCTTCAGAATTTGGTTAAAACTTTTAAAAATTGTTTAGAACCAGCTTTAACCTACTTAGAACTGTTGGGAACATAACACAAAACACTATATTGAATCCGCCATTTTATATTTTTAAATTCTAGCCTTGGATTCGTATTCAGCGACCCCAAAAACCCCCGAGTAACAATTTTCAGTTAAATTCAGTATTTTTTTAAAAAAATGTCTGCCATATTGAAACCGCCATTTTGAATTTTCAAATTCTGACATTGGATTCGTATTCAGCGACCCCAAAAACCGCCGAGTAACAATTTTCAGCTGAATTCAGTAATTTTTTAAAGAAATGTCCGCCATATTGAAACCGCCATTTTGAATTTTTAAATTCTGACATTGGATTCGTATTCAGCGACCCCAAAAACCGCGGAGTAACAATTTTCAGCTGAATTCAGTAATTTTTTAAAAAAATGTCCGCCATATTGGATCAGCCATTTTGAATTTTTAAATTCTGACATTGGATTCGTATTCAGCGACCCCAAAAACCGCCGAGTAACAATTTTCAGCTGAATTCAGTAATTTTTTAAAGAAATGTCCGCCATATTGAAACCGCCATTTTGAATTTTTAAATTCTGACATTGGATTCGTATTCAACGACCCCAAAAACCGCCGAGTAACAATTTTCAGCTGAATTCAGTAATTTTTTAAAGAAATGTCCGCCATAATGAAACCGCCATTTTGAATTTTTAAATTCTGACATTGGATTCGTATTCAGCGACCCCAAAAACCGCCGAGTAACAATTTTCAGCTGAATTCAGTAATTTTTTAAAAAAATGTCTGCCATATTGGATCAGCCATTTTGAATTTTTAAATTCTGACATTGGATTCGTATTCAGCGACCCCAAAAACCGCCGAGTAACAATTTTCAGCTGAATTCAGTAATTTTTTAAAAAAATGTCCGCCATATTGGATCCGCCATTTTGAATTTTTAAATTCTGACATTGGATTCGTATTTAGTGACTTCAAAAACATTAAAATTAGAGGTTTTAAATTTTTTTAGTCACAAGATGTACGATATTTTAAAGTTTTAAAGACGCAAGTTTTTAAATTATGGCACTTATGTGTCTGTGGTGGTCGCCATTTTAAAAATGTCAAAATGAGTCACTCGGCATTCGATTGCACATAAAAAATGCTAAATTTTAAGCTATATAGTTTTGCAATAGCTTAAAACCACGAGTGGACAAAGTCATTTGCCCATATATCAAAAGATAGAGTATTTATAGGTTATGTTAGCACATGCTTCGTTTAATATACTGTTTACATTAATTAATTATAGCTTTAGTTAATTAATTTTAGTTAGATTTTTACAGTTATTTATCATATATTCAACGTTAAACTTCTTATACTCTAAATCTGAATTAGTTAAAAATAACTAATTTGAAAGCAAAAACTCAGTCACTAATTGAAATAGTTATATTTCTACTAACCATTTAGTAAACAATAACTAATTATTAGTCAAATTCATGTTTAGGTTAGGTCAAAATTACTAAAATTTTAGTAAAATTCTGTTTACTAATTCAATTAGTCAAATTTTAACTAATTTTTAGCTATATTTTTACTAATAATTAATCATATTTTACTAATAATTAATCATATTTTACTAATAATTAGTTAATTTTAACTAATTGCGGAAACAAAAACTCAGGCACGATTTTACTTATAATTAGTTATTTTCAACTAATTCAAATTTAGAGAGTAATATAGTTAATAGTGGAGAGCAGGAATGTTGATGTACTATATCACCTAATAACTACATGGTTTTTTACACTATAATACTACGCATTATACAGTTTTCTACATACATCGTGTATTATACCTCCACAAGTTTATTAGAAAAAATTGACGGCTACAGATATTGTTTTTTTATTTTTTGACTTTGCTTGAACTTAGAAGGGATTTTTTTAGCGTAACCTGATTCTCGTAATATTTTTTTAAATTAATCTTCTTTTTTGCAGTTAGTTGTTTTTATCCCTTGTATTTTTAGTTGGTTTAATTTTTATTATATTAATAATCTGTTTTTGTTTATTTTTTTGGTATTTTGGGTATAATTAAATTTTTTTTTTTTTTAATATAAATTTTGAGTTTAATTGGTTAAATCTTTTTTTTTTTAATTTTTTTAAATACTGAAGTGATTAATGAAGTAAAAAATGATATATAATTAAGACAAAAGATTGAAGGAAGGAGATTATTGAATAATTATATTATTTTTCGGAATTTTAAAAAATGGTTATTTAAACATTAATAAATAGAAAACAAATATTTAATAAAAGAATAAATCAATGAAAAATAAAGTAATTTTTATCTGTAAAGAGAAGAAACTTAACAATTTAAGGAAGAATATTAAATAAATAATATAAACACGTTTTGCTTTAAAAAATATCACCTTTGTAATTTTTGTAAAGATTTGGAGCGCGTAGCGCGCTTTTTTTTTTGACATCTGACTAATACAACTATTTCTGTTAATTTTCTAAATTAAATTATTTATTTTGAATTTTGAAAGAAACATATTAACCGCTCATGTGAGAATCATGAGAAGCAAATAAATAAATTGTATAGTGGGTGGGCATTTGAGCAGGGATTTTAACTCTTCGAAAATGGTTTTGGTTGTAAGCGTGGTGAAAAGGCTGATGGAGATTCCCTGTTCGGAGTGATCACTAATCTGTGTGCCTTTTACGATCGCGAATGATTGTCATGCCCCACTTTAATTGATCGCACGGTACACAACTATACACAGGCACAATGCTCATACGCATGCTAATACCTATAGAGACAGGAATTTCAAGAATCGATCGAATAGTCCCTCGTCTATTTGCGTATTCCACCTAATTAATGCCATTCAACTCGGCAACTTGCTATATACTGTTCCCCGTGGCTCTGTACACTCCGATCTCCGTTTCCAGAATCGGTTTGATCGTGGTTGAACGTCCAACCGAATCTCAGGGGTCTTTTCTCATCTTGTCTCCAATATGACATGCATATTATCAAGTGCACACTGTGTGGTGTCAATTTCGCAAGTTTGACGTAGTTTCTCCCCGAACCTGATGTATCGTTTACGAAATACGTGCCTGATACTTACCACTACACATATTGTGATTATGCCACTGGGAAGCACGTTTCTTAGATCCAGGGGATTTCAATTATTTCACTCAATTAAAGTTTCCATTTGTATGCGGAAACCGAGAAGCTTTTGTCAAACTTTATTAAAGACTAAATTTAGTTCAGGTTAGGCAGACTGGAAGTTGTTATTTTACAGATAATTTTATGTAAATGAGGTTTTTATCAGGAAACAAAAAGCTGAGTTAAAAGTCTACCCCGTGAGGAAAATTGAACATGGCCCAGACTTGGCCCAGACTAGTTTGCCTAATTTTATTTTTGGCTACACTAGACTTGGTTCAGACCAGAATTGTAATGTTTTTTTTCTGAACATTGCCTAGTTTTTCTAGAATTTGTTATGTTATAAAATAAAAACATTTTTAAGTTTTTTAGATAACTCTAGGAATCGGATCGACTTTAAGGTAAAAAAAGTCGTTTTCTCAGCATTACATTAAAAAAAATGTACATTTTTTTGTTTGTTTGATAAAAATTAATTAATAATTTTATAAATTAATGTTTCCTGGTAGATGTTAAACAAACATAAACTTTTCACGATTTTAAACTATAAAGAAAATGCAATTTCTATTTTCTTCTAAATTATTTAAGTCTGATTAACATAAATCATTCTAATTCATATGACCCATTATAACTTGAGTTAAAATCATTTAAAACTTTTGAAGACTTAATTTAAATTTTTATTTATTAGTTTTATCCTAGAGAAAATTCGACATTTCTTTTCAAAAAACTTTATATTCAAAATTATTTTTTTACGTACATATTTCAAAAAGATTGTTTTTACTGTATGTCCGATTACTCGTTAAATAAAATATTCAAAATATAATAACCTTAAAAACTCAATCATTTTGTTTTATCTTGTAGTATTTCTGGGAAAACTAATAACTATATTTATCTTAGAAAAGTTAAATTTGTACCTATTTTTTATAATTTTTTCTGGCCTACCTGATCAGGGCCAAAGCTGGTCCAGACTAGGCCTTCCAGATCAGATCATTCCAGGGGTTTCCGAATTTTTATTCTGGCAAATCTAATCAGGGCCAGAGCTGGGCCAGATTTGGCCTTCCAGATCAGGTTAATTCAAAGGTTTCCAAATTTTTATTCTGGCTATCAGATCAGGGCCAGATCTGGACCAGACTCGGTCTTCCATATCAGGCAGTTCCAGATCAGGCCCACTTCTGGATTCAGGCTTGCCAGGAATTTTTTCCTCACGGGACTGAAGGTTGACAAAAAATTCTAAAAAATTTACGGAAAGTTCGCAGGAACCCACAGAAAATTGCAGGAAGCCCGAGATTTTCCAGAAATTTCTCAGAATCTTACATGGATTTTCCCTAAACCCACAACAAAAAACCCCTAGGAATTTTTCTGGTACTTTCAAGGATTTTTTTGGAACTCTTAAGAATTTCCTATGAACTCACACGGATTTCTCAGAAATTTCCCCGGAGTCCCAGAAAGTTTCACAGAAACTCCCAAAGATTTCTCAGGAATTCCCAGGAGTTTCCTAAGTATCCCAAGAGATTTTCCAGAAACTCCTAAGGATTTCCTAGGAGCTTCCAGAAATTCTTTAGGAATTCCCTAGAATGTGTAACAATTATTTTCTATCCATTTCTTGTAAAAGCATGATAATTAATATCAAAAATTAAATTTTTATATATTGACAATTATAAAACTCAAATAAACCACATAATAAGAATTAAGTAGATGAATATCGAGAAAATTTAAAGTAAAAGATAACAAATTATTAAATATAAAATACGTCTTATTTAACAAAATATAAAAGTCAGTCGTGATGCATCACCAATCACACATTCATTAATATAAATAAGTAAATTGCTGTATAACAGAACACATAAAAAAGCAATTGTGAACAAACAAGTTACATGCCATTAGAAATATATATAATATTGATCCTTTCGATCATGAGAAGAAATTTTAGTAATTTGATTAAGTTTTTCAAAGAATAATAAATTCTAAAAACGGTGAGTACTTATCGCCTTGGAAGAGGAATCGCCGTCGAATATTATAATCACTCGATGCATTTAATGAAGTAGATTTCGCCAATTCGAATCTGATAAAATATAATCCAAATTCACACAAGTGAGTCGACAATATAAGGATAATTTCCCACTTCAAATTGGCATCTTTCAAAAGCGGTCCAGTATTATGTTTCGATTAGAAATCCGGCGAAATAATTCTTCCTCGTGTAATAGGCCAAAATAGTACCATTTAAAAAACATGATTAAACGCCGCACTGTAACGACAATTAGAAGAGATTTATATTACAAATATTTCACATCTGATTTTCACAAAATTCACGAAAATATTACCTAAATAACCTTCGTCGAAGCTACTTAATACGGCGCATTATAGATACAATGATTAACTTTAGATTCCCATGATCGAATAACAATTATCCTTATTATCAAATACTTATATGTAAAATCGATGGGCGGGGTTAACTTTACAGAAATTTCCCTCTCCTAATCGAACTAGCGTGAGGTACTACTGCACAAAATATTTTAAATATGGAAATATACAAATTTCCTACAAATGTCTCAGGGATTCCCCAAGAACCTTTAATAAATTCTCAGGAACTCCCAAGGATTTTCCCGGATTTCCCAGGGATTTCCAAGGAGCTCCCTGAAATTCCCCAGGGGTTTTCCAAACATCCCTAAGGATTTTTGTGGTACTTTCAAGGAGTTTTTAGAAAGATTAAAGAATTTTCAAGGAATTCCCGAGGATTTCTCCGGAATTCCCAGGAGTTTCCCAAGAATCTCAAGAGATTTTCCAGAAACTCCCAAGGATTTCCTAAGAGCTCACAGGAATTCTCCAAGAATATTGTAGGGATTCCCAAGAGTTTCCCAGGATGTCCCAGAAGTTCCCCAATAATCTTTAAGAAACTCTCAGCAACTCCCATGGATTTTAAAGAAATTCCCAGTGGTTTCCTTAAAATCCCAAGGGATTCCTAAGGAGCTCCCTAGAATTCCCTGTTGACTTACATGAATTTCCCAGGGGTTATCCAAATATCCCTAGTGATTTTTCTGGTACTTTCAGGGATTTCTTAGGAACTTCCATGAATTTTCCATGAATTCTCAAGAGTATACATTCAACAAGGATTTCTCCAGATTTCATTAGGATAAATCAGAAAGTCACATGGTTTTCCAGGAATTCCAAGGGAATTCTCAGGAGCTTCCAGAAATTCCCCAGGGATTCCCATAGATTTACCAGAGGTTTTTAAAAAATCCCTAAGAATTTTTTACGAACTGCAAAGAACTTTGTAGGAATTCTCGAGGATTTCTCTGGAATTACCAGGGAGAATCTCAAAATATTTTCCAGAAGCACCGAAGGATTTCCTAGAAGCTACCAGGAATTCTCCAAGAATTTCCCAGGTATCCTCAAGAGTTTCCCAGGACGTTCCAGGAGTTACCCAAGAACCTTTAATGAATTCTCAGGAACTCCCAAGGATTTTCCCGGATTTCTCAGAAACTTCTATGGATTTCAGAGAAATTCCCAGGGGTTTCCTGAGAACTCCGAAGGATTTTCTAGGAGCTCCTAGGAATTACCTAGGATCTTCCATGGGTATTCCAAAAACCACTAATCATTTTCCCGGTTTTCCTAGGGCGTTTTTAGAAACACCCAAAGATTTCTTAGGAATTTCCATTGGTTTCCCAAGAATCCCAATAGATTTTCCAGTAACCCAAAAGGATTTTCTAGGAGGTCACAGGAATTCTTTAAGAATTTCCCAGGATGTCTCAGGAGTTCCCTAAGAACCTTTATAGAATTCTCATGAGCTTCCAGGAATTTCCCAGGGATTTCCATGGATTTACCAGGGGATTTTCCAAAAATCCCTAGGAATTTTATAGGAACTCCAAAGAATTTTCCAGTAATTCCCAGGGGATTCCTAAGAATCTGAAGAGATTTTCCAGAAACCCAAAAGGAGTTCCTAGGAGGTCACCGGAATTCTTTAAGAATTTCCTAGGATGTCTCAGGGGTTCCCTAAGAACCTTTATAGAATTCTCAGGAGCTTCCAGGAATATCCCAGGGATTCCCATGAATTTACCAGAGGATTTTCAAAAAATCCCTAGGAATTTTATAGGAACTCCATAGAATTTTCCAGGAATTCCCAAGGGTTTCCTAAGAATCTCAAGAGATTTTCCAGAAACCCAAAAGGAGTTCCTAGGAGCTCCCAAGAATTCTTTAAGAATTTTCCAGGATGTCCCAGGGGTTCCCTAAGAACCTTTATAGAATTCTCATGAGCTTCCAAGAAATTCCCACGGATATACCAGGGGTTTTCCAAAAATCCCTAGAAACTTTTTAGGAACTCCAAAGAATTTTTTAGGAATTCCCAGAGGTTTTCTAAGAATCTCAAGAGATTTTCCAGAAGCTCCGAAGGATTTCCTAAGAGCTCCCAGGAATTCTGCAAAAATTTTCCAGGGATTCCTAAGAGTTTCCTAGGATGTCCCAGAGGTTCCCCAAAAACCTTTAAGGAATTTTTTGAACTCCTATGGATTTTCAAGGAATTCTTAAGAATTTCCTGAGAATCTTAAGGAATTTCCACGTATTTCCCAAGAGTTTTCCAAATATACCTAAGGATTTTTATGGTACTTTCAGGGATTTCTAAGGGGATCCCAAACATTCTTTAGGAATTCTCAAGGATTTCCCCGGATTTCTTAGAGATGTCTCAGAAAGTTACATGGATTTCTCTGATATTCCCAGACGTTTTTCAAAATTGCCAAGACTTTTTCCAGAAACTTCCAAGGATTTCCTAGGAACTTTTAAGAATTTTTCAAGAATTTTTCAGGGATTTCCAAGAGTTTCCCAGGATGTCCTAGGGGTTACCCAAAAGTTTTAGGGAGTTCTCAAGAACTCCCAAAGATTTCCCCGGAATTCCCAGGGATTTCTCAGAAACTTTTATGGATTTCCCCGCATTTTCCTGGGATTTTCTAGGAGCTCCCTGGGGATTTTTCTGGTACTTTTAGGGATTCCTTAGGAACTCCCAAGAATTTTCTATGAATTCTCAAGGATTCCCCCTGATTTCTTAGGGATATCTCAGAAAGTCATATGGATTCTTAGCAGCTCCTGGAAATTCTCTAAGAATTTCCAAGGAATTCCCAAGAGTTTCCCAAGGATTTCCAAGAGTTTCCCAGGATGTCTCAGGGATTATCCAAGAACCTTTAAAGAATTCTCAGGAACTCCCAAGGATTTCCCCGGATTTCCCAGGAATTTCTCAGAAACTCCCATGGTTTTCCGAGGAATTCCCAGGGGTTTCCTGAGAATCCCAATGGATTTTCTATGAGCTCTCAAGAATTCCCCAGGGATTTTTATGGGTTTCCTAGAAGTTTTCCAAATATCTCTAGGGATTTTTGTGGTACTTTTAGGGGTTACTTGGGGATATCTCAGAAACTCAAATGTATTTCCCAGGAATTCCCAGGTTTTTCCTAAGAAATCGATGGGAATTCCTAAGTGCTCCCAGGAGTTTCCTAGGATCTCCCATTCATTTCCCAAATACCCCTAATGATATCCCCGGATTTCCAATGGAGTTTTTAGATACTCCTAAGAGTTTCCGAGAAATTGCCAGAGGTTTCCCAAGAATTCTAAGTGACTTCCCAGGAACTTCTAAGGATTTCCTAAGAACTCTCAAGAATATTCTAGGATTTTCTCAGGGATTTCCAAGGATATCCCAGGAACTTTTATGGACTTCCGTGTAAAATCTGTTGATAGTTTCCAGAAAATCTGTAAAAAATCTCAGAGAATTTTGTGTAAAGTCTGTAAAATCTCTGTAGAAAAATTTTACGAAGATCACAAAAATAAGCGGATAGGTAATCAGAATACGTATGCTAGTCGACAAAGATTTGCAGAAAATTTCCAAACAATCAGCAGAATGTATTCAATAAACCTTGCGGATAGTATGCGAAAAATCGAAAAAAAATCCGCAAAAATTCTACGGAAAATTTGTAAAAATTTTGTGAAAAATGCAGGCTAAGGAATGTATCCTGAGAATCTGCAGAAACGTTTCAGAATGGTCTTAAAAAATATATAAAATGCCTAAGAAGAATTCGGAAAAATGTGAAAAGTGTCCAGACTTTTCATATTTTTTTTACTTTTCACGTGCTATCTTTGAAGACTCTTATCATTTTTCTCTGACTTTTCATAGACATTCTATAAACTTTCTGCAGATTTTCCGCAGAAAGTTTTCGAACTGTTTTACTTGGTACAAGGTCAGTTTTAACCAAATTTTATTTCCAGAAAAAAATATTGCAAGTCTTAGAACAGTCAAGCCAATAAATTCACTGATTATGTGTCGCATATAGCACAAGTTGGTCAATTTTTCACTTGGATTAGACAAGCCAATGAACATAGTACAAGTATCTACTATTACTATATTGAAGTGAAGGAAAGTCAAACAATGAATGTCGTACAAGATACTAATCTAAACTACAGTTTGCAGGATAAATTTCTGGAGAAGTATATGTATACTTCTCCAGAAATTTATATACATACATATATATATATATATATGTATAGGCAAGCAGAGATTATTTGTTATTCGGTCAGCATAGTAGAAAGTACTCAGGATGTAATTGGTGCTTAGTACATTTTACGACCGTTGATGAGGATAAAGTGCGGTTAGGACAGTCTCGCACGGCTCTTGAGGAAATGAAGATTAAGATGGTGATCGCGTTCTATCTGCAAACCTTAGGTTGATACGATTTAAAATAGTGTCTTAACAAAATTCAGGTTAATTTCCAACTTAGTGGATCCTCTTTTCTAATTAAGAAAGTCATTTTAACAAATTTTACACTTGATTAGTTGCATCATAACTCTTATAACTCATTTAAAATCTTACTCAATTTATCGAAAGTTTATGAGGCTTTTTAAGATATTGGATTTTTTTTAAGTTGCATTATATTACTCTATAAACTTCCAAATATAAAGGATTTTTATAATTACATCACATAGAAATAATTTTGAATTAGGATTAGAAGAAGTTGGGGCAAGACGGTACTTCCCTTAATTAAGAAACTAATTAACCAGTCATGATTATTTTTTGCATATCACAGCAACGTTACGATAGTTTTTGATTGGCCAAGGGACTGCTTGATGAAACAAAGTTTTTTATTTCTTACAAAAAAAAAAAAAATTTTATCTGACGATTTTCTTATCATTTCTGCATTTTATTTATCTGTGCTATACAAATTTTTGTTTTTTGAGGTTTGTTTTGTAATTTAATTTTACATGAGAGAATTAAAATTACGCATTAAACTGTTTTTTACGTTTATTATATCAAATCAATAAAGGTACTTAGATGACGAAGATGAAGATGCAACGTTTACTTGCAAAAATTGTAGGCAAAAATAGGTTGATTTTCGTATTACCCTATTTTACCCGAAGTTCGGTAATATGGAAAATTTGAATTCTTTTACTTATTCTTAATTATACCAGAGATTATTATTATAATAAATAATATATTTTTACATCGATAATGTTAGTTTTATTGACCTTCAACCAACCTGTAAATTAATAAAATGACACTTTTTGAACATTAGAATTTGAACTCGACTTAACTTTAATACATGCCTAGGACCAATAGAAAACTTGAATTATTACCTTTAAAATTTAACGAAGTTATGATGTTTTACTTAAAATCATTTTTTTCCATTACACAATAACACATCAATAATTGATGTATTTTTAACATATGGAAAAAAGTCATATTTTAAGTAAAACATCATACACCGAAAAAAATAAATTCTCAATACGAACGGAATTTTCCGCTTCTAAATTCCTTTTACGTTTTCGTTTTAATATAAGTTTATTTTTCTACACCGTAGCGGAATTTTCTTATTAATCTGAGAATATTTGATCTAAAGGACGACTTTTAAGTTTTCCTTTGTGATTGAACTTATTCCTATATATTTAAGATTATCCCTTTAATATTGAGATTATTCCTCTAAAAAAAAACAGATTCTTGAAGTTGCCCGTAATTATTTGTATGTTTGAATTCATGCAACATCAAACTAGTTGAAAATATTATTAAATGTCATTCTTGAAAAATAGATAACTGATGAAAAAAAATCTCCAGTGAAATCTATTCAAAATTTGCAGCCTTTATTAATAAATTTATATTCTGTAACATAATTGTCGTTTTATTTGTAGAATTAAAGTTAAATCTTTAAAATGTTAATTCAAGAAATTAATCAACGTATGTACATATTTTTATTTATATCAATAGAAAATAATAAGGTTTGGATCATTGTTTTCTTTGTCAGAGAATTCTGTAATTTTATTTTGTATTTTGTATTATATAAACATATATGTAACGTTAAAAGACTTTAGAGTTTAATAAATTTCAATGAAAGCGAAAAATAATAATAAACTCTTGGAAACATTCTAAACATTTTAATCTTTTTGATAAATTAAAATTTTTTAAATTATTTATAATTTAATTATTTAAGAACTTTATTTAAAATAGTCAAAGTATTAGTATTTAAAATCTGATTTTTAACCGCTCTAATAATTTACAATAAATACTTAATTTAAATATTATTTTTGTTTTATAGAAATCATGAAAGTATATTAAAAATTTTAGAGAGTGTTTAAAGATTTTAACCTAGATGATTCTCCTTTAAAGAATACTTTATCATTTAAATAAATCGATTAACCACTAAATTATTGCCTTAAATAATAGTGTTTCTTGATTATTTTTATTTAAATATTCATTACAAAAGTATATTAAACGTATAATTCTTATTTTAAATAATAAATAAAAAAGTTTAATGTACATAAATTTGATACTTTTGAAGTTGGTCTAAAATTGATAAGATTACACTTTTTTTGAGAGGATTCCTTTACAAAAAAGGAAAACCCATTCAATTGAAGAGGAATACTTTAGTGCCCATATATAAGAGGAAAATTTTGCACCAAATTAAGCGGAATCCAATTATTTTGAGAATTTTTTTTTTTCGGTGTAACTTCGTTAAAAATCATCGCAGAACAATTTCTAAAAAGGCATTTTAAAGGTAATAATTCAAGCTTTCTATTGGTCCTAGGCATGTATTAAAGTTAAGTCGAGTTAAAATTCTAATGTTCAAAAAGTGTCATTTTATTAATTTTGAGGTTAGGGTCAAAACTTGATCTGATGGACCAATTCTGATGACGGAATCGGATTCAGCGCATCAAAATACATAGAAAAATGTGTGTCTCTTACCCAGGTCAGGGAACTTTATTTTTTTTGTGTGGCTGTGTTATTATTCATATTTGTGTTAATAGTATCCAAAATTAATACTAAACTGTAAATGACGTATTAATATGAGATTATGTTTAAAAAACCTTAAGTAAATTTGAATTAGAAATCGGTACGATTAATGGGATTCGAATGGACAATTAGCGATTGTAAGAATTAATTACGGAACTACAGCGTGTCAGTTGCCAAGTTTATGCAGAGGGAGCAACAATGTGTCGTCTGAACGTCAATAATCGACCATCAGTCATGCCTCAAATTATGCTGAATTCATTATTATCGAGTGCTCCCTCGAGTTTGTGATTGTGTATTGCACATACGTGGTTTACGTACGTAATGCTCTCTCTTTAAAGTCACGTACACTTCATGTACTGCAGAACGAGTTGAAAGAGTTTTCGGCCATTATAATTAAAATTCCACTCATGTTTTTCAATGAGCAACTTTTGCACTGGACCAGACACGCTTTCGTTATATGATGTCTCTAAACTCGTCAAATGATATTTCACAGTGAACAATATATACTTCCTTTATCACCAAATCAAACATAGTAAACAAATTTTCATCTATTTTAGTAGTAATTACTAAATGTGTCTGCTCGTATTTATAACAAAATAGAAATCATGATTTTAAATAAGTAATATAGTGTGATTTCATTTAGAGCAATGTAATTTAATGTAAAGATAGATTCCATGTCAACTCATAACAAGATTTTTTTGATAGTATGGGATTCGGTTATAAATTGTCTCAAATAATACTAAGCATTGTAGAAAGAATAATTGACACCAAGTACTTTTTCAGAATTTTAAAAAATGGCGGAGATACTGGACTTTGAATTTTAAAGCTAATTTTTTTTTAAATAGTATAACTTTTATTCTAATTAATCAATTTTTGTTTTTAAATTGTCAAATGATTTGTCTTAAAGTATGTAGACTATCAAACAGTAAAAAAAATTAAATTTTTTTTTTTTTTTTGAACATACGTGAATTTTTTTTGTTTTTTGGGAAACAGAAGCTATGAGTGTAATATACAAGTCCTGCAAGTTTTATCTTAAGACCTCCAGTTATTTTCAAAAAAACCAAATAACTTAAACCCAAAAGTGCTTGCCCATCTCGGTTCTTTTGATTTTGTTTCTGGCATGCCTTCTGATAATTTTAATCCGAAAATGAAAATTGGTTGGTCCGTTTTTGAAAAAACCTACAATAATGTTTTTAAAGCGGTTTCATCAACATTTTTTTGCGAAAATATGTACAGATAAATGTATTTAGGCGATTCCATGTCAAATTTACAGTCCACATTTTAAAATCGATTAAATCTATTTTTTATTTGTTCCTTAGAAAAAAAATATTATATACGTATTTTTTTATTTTTTATAAGAGGCCAAATTTTTGAGTTATAAATTTTCAAAATTCTAAATTTTTAAAAATAGACCTTTTTTTAATCACATATAACTCTGAACCTATTGAATTTAGAAAATTTTTGCCAATACATTTTTTCGAGTAATCTACACGTAAAAATACATATGTGTACCAAATTTCACACCTCTAGCGTCATTAGTTTTTTTACAAGTGCGCTTCAAAGATAAAGGAAATTGGCTAAAAAAACGTAAAGAAACACCAGTACAAAAGAAAGGTATAAAAATTAATCAAATTTGCTTGAAACTTGTTACTCGAGGGTTTTCGGGGTCTCTGATTACAAATCTGACATCAGATTTTCAAAATTCAAAATGACGTATCCAATATGGCGGACATTAAAATTAAAAAGTTGTCGATTTTTTACAATATTTACAATATGGGGGTCTTGGGGTCGCTGATTACAAGTCAGGAATTATATGTTTAAAATTCAAATAGCAAATCCAATGTATCGAACACAATTTAAAAATCAAATGGATCCGACGATTTCTCTTTGGGATGCCACATTCGTTGTCATAGTTCCTCAAACCCCTAAGTAACAAGGTTCAAACAACACCAAACAATTTTTAAATTCTGCCGCCATATTAGATACTCAATTTAAAAATCTGATGAAAGATTCGTAATCAGCAACCCCAAAAACCGCAAGTAATAAATTTCAGGCAAATTTAAACAATTTTCAAATTTTTGGCCGCCCCATTGGATCCGACATTTTATATTCGAAAAATTTGATACAACATTCGTAATCAGAAACCCAAAAACCCTCCGAGTAATGAATTTCAGGCAAATTCAAAAAAATGTTAAATTATGTCCACCATTTAGGATCCGCCATTTTGAATTTTGAAAAACTGGTGCTAGATTCGTAATCGGCAACCCCAAGAACTCTTCAGTAATGAACTTCAGGCAAATTAAAATTTTTTAAAATTTTTTTCGCCATATTTAATCCGCCATTTTAAATTTTGAAAATCTGATGCCAGATTCGTAATCAGCAGCCCCAAAAACCCCCGAGTAATACATTTCAGGCATATTCAAACAATTTTAAAATTTTTGGCCGCCACATTGGATCCGCCATTTTGAATTTTGAAAAACTGGTACTAGATTCGTAATCGGCAATCCCATAAACTCTTCAGTAATGAATTTCAGGCAAATTCAAACAATTTTAAAATTTTTGGTCGCCACATTGGATCCGCCATTTTGAATTTTGAAAATCTGATGCCAGATTCGTAATCAGCAACCCCAAAAACCCCCGAGTAATAAATTTGAGGCAAATTTAAAAAGTTTTACATTTTTTGACCGTCTAATTGAATCCGCCATTTTGTATTTTGAAAATCTGATGCCAGATTCGTAATCAGCAACCCCAAAAACCCGCGAGAGAAAAGAGAAGATTTTTACCTCGAAAAGAAAAAGTTTTAAAATTAAAACATCACGAGCTGTGAAATTGTCACAAGATATGTTTTCTTGTCCTAGGCCAGGGACAAACTGAATTAAATTGAAAGAGAGCAAAGATTACAAATTAAACGAAGGTATACATGAAATTGTAGAATCAAAACAAATAAAAATTAAATACCTTAAAATCAAAGAGAATTTCACGAAATTAGAAAATTCTTTTGCAAAAGTTGCTTATAAGTTTTGTTTAAACCGTCGATATTATTTTTTTTATTAACGCTGTTGGTTGGTTGGTTGGTTAATAAAAATCATTTCTACCAACACTCATCTTCTCCAATCACGTTCAAAGTCAACAATTATAGTACTTTTAAAATCGAATTCATGAATGTTTTTATTACAATGAGCGTTAATGACAAAATTCGGATTATTGTTACTTGCATGTTCAGACACTCGATTTTTGAGGATTCTTTTAGTTTCGCCATAGTAAACAGCGTTACAATTTTTACACGGAATTTTGTAAACAACACCACATTTATTCCACTTATCTGTCGAATCTTTGTCTAATTTTATACAATTTGGCTCCCATGGATCAATAAATCTTTGTCTTATTATTAACAATGGAGAGCGATTACCTTCAAATATTAATATTCAAATAGGGGAGGTGGGGGCAAGACGGGGTTGGGGGCAAGACGGGGTACCTGCCTTAATTAACAAACTAATTAACCAATCATGATCATTTTTTGCATAACATAGCACCGTTATAATAGTTTTTGATTGGCCAAGTCATTGATTGATGAAACCGAGTTTTTTATTTGTTACATGAAAAAAACTGTTTTTGACGATTTTCTTGTCATTTTTGCATTTTATTTAGAACGTGTTTGTTATTTTAATAACAACATTTCGACGCCCCCCGTTGATAAAGTGTTTATTAAAAAGCCAGGTTAATAAAATGTTAATTTGAAAAACAGTGGAATGTCACTTTTATAATTATTTTTTTTTGATATGATTTCTATTAAACTGTTTGTTTAATCAAATGTCTTTTGAAGTTTTGTCATAAAATGTTAATTGGACCGAACGATGAATACATTTGTTTATTAATTCAAATATGCAATAACATTCTGTATAACATTCTTTATAACCTTGCTTTAACATTATTCTACTGTTTTTCAAATTAACATTTTATTACACTGGCTTTTTAATAAACACTTTATCAACGGGGGGCGTCGATTTTATATACTATATAACTTTTTTCATGTTCAATAATGATTACACTTGAAGTTAAGCACTTGTTTATTTCCGATTCGAAACTTAATTTTCAGAAATTAATTTTTTAATGAAATTCCGTATGTGGGGGCAAGACGGGGTATAGGAAGTGAGGGCAGGATAAGGTACTGCAAACCAATCATTTTTTTATTTTATGAAAAAAAATCTTCTTTTGGTGATTTTACACAATATTTATAACGTTTTATTACGTAAATAATGTATTTCAAATACAGGACCAGGTAACCACTTGTTTATTTTTATTAAAAAAGTTGTTGTTTTTTAAGGTTAGGTTTATAACTTAATTTTACATGGGAGAATTAAAATTACACATTAAACTGGTTTGTTAGTTTATTTTATAAAATCAATAAAGGTGCTTGCGAAATTTGTAGACAAAAATATGTCGATTTTTATACTACCCCATCTTGCCCCCACGTTTTGTAAAATGGAAAATTTGAATTTTTTTACTTATTCTTAATTCTATATTTAATTAATTAACAAATTTTCCAAATAAGACTTTTTTATGGAAAACTGATTGCTAAAGATTATTATTATAATAAATTAAATATTTTTAAATCGATAATATTAGTTTTATTAAGCTTCAAACTTTAGGTACCCCGTCTTGCCCCCACCTCCCCTATTACCTTCAAAGTTATAATATTTTAAGAATGATCCTTATTCTTTTGAACTTTTATTAAAAATTACTTATTTTTGAAAATTTCTCGTTTCTCAGGGATATAGATTAGAAAAATCCCCTTTTTAATAAAAAGTACAAAAGAAGGGTAATTTTTAAAATATCATAACTTTGATCCTATTTCAGATAGAAAACTGATCCTGCTATAGATTTACTCAGAATTTAATCTTTTTTAATTTACATTGTATGAAGTATTCGCCTTAGATGCAAAGCAAAAGATTTATTTCACAAAACTCAAAATTATAATTTTTTTCAAAACATTTTTTTGCTAAAGTCTAAATTTAAAATGTCATATCTCAGAAAGTTTTAGAGCTAATGGACTCTATTTTTTGTTTTTCACCAATTTTTATACACTAATTCCAGTGTAAAAAATTTATACTATATTAATTTTCTATATTACATAAACTAGGAGGGAGTGTAATATTGAGAAATTTATACCAATTTTTTAGTTTCTCATTAACTTTGAGAAGTTCAGATAACCGCAAGATCTTCAACATTAAAGACCCATTTTCTGCCATATTTTAAATGACTTAAATAGGTATAGCATTTATTCGTACATATTTTCGCACAAATGTGTTGATGATACCTCTTTTAAAATACAAACGTAAGTTTTTTAAAAAAGGACCAACAGATTTTTTTACTTTTGGTGAATAATCATCAAAGGAGGCATGCCAAAAACAAAATAAAAAAGAACCGAGATGGGCAAGCAATTTCAGGTTAAAGTTAGTTGAAACTCAACGTGAAAGGAGAAAGACCTCTTTAAAAATACACCAAAAGCGTTTTAGAATTTATTTGGTTTTTTAAAAAACTACTCGCGGGTCCAAGATGAAACTTACAGGACTTGTATATTACACTTGTAACTTCTTTTCCTCAAGATATAAAAAAAATCAAAATTTCACGTATTTTCAAATAACTAAAATCAACCATTTATTTTACAAATTAATAGCATACTTTAAGACAAATCAATGCATCGTGGGCTGTAGTTGTTGAATTTAAACATTTTTTTAAAATCTATTTAAAATTTTTTTCGGAACGTGATGGCTTTTTCAGATTTGTGATATTTTTATATTTACGAAAGTTATTATTAAAAATACTAACAGAGTTCCGAAAATTTTCATGAAAAAACTTTTGTTTTTCAAAAAGAAAATGAATTTCAGTTTGCGCAATTGCAGCAAATCTTTGCAACATGCTACCTGCATATTAATATACATACCAGTCAACAATAGTCTCCAAAATTCCTTAAAACCATTACAAAGAAGGTCCAATTTTACATAAACACTTCTGCTTCATACTGTAATAAATTGTAATAAAATTTTATAAATAATGATTCTTTATTTTTGAAAACTTTCCACATCTCAAAACATTTTTATATTGTAACGTTCCGTATGGACTAAAAGATATTTACCCGAACGTAAATCTTCAACAATACCAACTTGAAGAGCCAACATCGACTGGCTTTGCTAAAGAAGCTACCTTCGGTTGGTACCTCAAAGTTTTTTCTCCTTTTGATCTGAGCCCCCTCTATTAACTCGTTAAGAAATGGTGCAACATTCAAAATTTGTCTGGATCACGTTAATCCAGTCCATACCCTGAGGGTTAAATGTCGTACAATTTAAAATAAAGTAATTAAGTGCAATACATTTTAATTTGATGCAAAACATTTGAATGCTAAATGCAGTATAACCCATTAACGCCCAAACTCCCAAAAATCTTAGCCTTATTTTGGGATAGTACTGCACATAGAAAAAAATTTTCTAAAATTTGGGAATATGGTTTTTTTATGTTTTGGACACCGTTCTACGAGATTCCGTAATCAGATTGCATTTTTAACCAATAGAAAATCCAATATGGCGACATTTTTGCAAAAAAGTACGAAAAAATCGACACTTTTTTTTTATAATCAAAATATCTAACCTAAAACTTCCTTACAGTATACAATAAAGTGGCACAAAATGGCACAAACTATTCAAACTTCAAAAATATGCATTAGTTATTATATGAAATTCAAAATGGCGGATTTTGCACAAAAAATTACAAAATTTAATGCATGTTGGACCAATGCTAATTTCTTTTATGAAAATTAATGAAACTTAGTATACAAGGGTTTTTTGGATCGCTGATTACGAATATGTTAAGGAATTTTCAAAATTCAAAATGGCGGATCCAATATGGCGGAAAAAAATTTTAATTTTTGAGAAAAATAATGAAACTCAGTATACAAGGGTTTTTTGGGTCGCTGATTACGAATATGTTAATGATTTTTAAAACTTCAAAATGGCGGATCCAATATGGCAGACAAAATTTTTTACTTTTTGAAAAAAATAATGAAACTCTGTATACAAGGGTTTTTTGGGTCGCTGATTACGAATATGTTAATGATTTTTCAAAATTTGAAATGGCGGATCCAATATGTTGGACAAAAAATTTTAATTTTTGAGAAAAATAATGAAACTCCGTATACTAGGGTTTTTTGGGTCGCTGATTACGAATATGTTAATGATTTGTCAAAATTTTAAATGGCAGATCCAATATGGCGGACAAAAATTTTTAATTTTTGAGAAAAATAATAAAACTCAGTATACAAGGATTTTTTGGGTTGCTGATTACGAATATGTTAATGATTTTTCAAAATTTAAAATGGCGGATCCAATATGGCGGACAAAAAAAAATTTTTGCTAAAATAAATGAAACTCATCTTTTAAGGGTTTTTTTTTGTACCGAGTAAGATTAAATTTGACTGTGAAAATATTCTTTAAATAAATTATCTACCAAATCTCTTTAGGAATATGACCATCAATTGGCAGCTCATTTGAAACGTTTACCAACTCTCACCACGCAAAGATTGATGGTCTTGAGAGTCCTTTTTTTTTAATTTTTAAGTTTTTTTTTGCTTTTAATTTTTAATTTTTTGTTTAGCTTTTAAAATTTTTCAGTTTTTTTTATCTAATTTTTTTAAAACTTTATTGACAGATTTAAAACTTTTTATAAAAACTCAGTGTTCTTTAGGAAAACAAACTTTACATATATATATAATTCACAAGCTTTACAAAACTTGTAAGTTTTTACAACACAATATGATTATTTACCTTGTTCCGCTGTTCGTTGAGCCTCACGAACTTTTCTTTAATTTTTCTCAGAAATTAAAAATTATTGTCCGCCATATTGGATCCGCCTTTTTGAATTTTTAAAAATCATTAACATATTCGTAATCAGCGACCCAAAAAACCCTTGTATACTGAGTTTCATTATTTTTCTCAAAAATTAAAACTTTTTGTCCGCCATATTGGATCCGGCATTTTGAATTTTGAAAAATCATTAACATATACGTAATGAGCGACCCAAAAAACCCTTGTATACGGAGTTTCATTATTTTTCTCAAAAATTAAAATTTTTAGTCCGCCATTTTGAATTTTGAAAAATCATTAACATATTTGTAATCAGCGACCCAAAAAACCCTTGTATACTGAGTTTCATTATTTTTCTCAAAAATTAAAAAATTTTATCCGCCATATTGGATCCGCCATTTTGAATTTTAAAAACTCATTAACATATTCTGAGTTTCATTATTTTTCTCAAAAATTAACAAATTTTGTCCGACATATTGGATCCGCCATTTTGAATTTTGAAAAATCATTAACATATTCGTAATCAGCGACCCAAAAAACCCTTGTATACGGAGTTTCATTATTTTTCTCAAAAATTAAAAAATTTTGTCCGACATATTGGATCCGTCATTTTGAATTTTGATAAATCATTAACATATTCGTAATGAGCGACCCAAAAAACCCTTGTATACTGAGTTTCATTATTTTTCTCAAAAATTAAAATTTAGTGTCCGCCATATTGGATCCGCCATTTTGAATTTTGAAAATTCATTAACATATTCGTAATCAGCGACCCAAAAAACCCTTCTTTTTAATATAATGGAATGAAATGACATGTGACATAAAAATAAAAACATTTTCAGTTTTTCAATAAGTTCATATACACTTACAAATAAGTGACTTTTCACTCTATACATATAAGTGAAATTCTCAATTATCAGAAGTGCATATAGATTTTTTGAAAAAGTGGAGGACTTTTGATTACGAATCTAAGATTTTTTTTACGACATTTAAAGATGGCGTGTCCAATATGGCAGAAGAGTTTTACAAAAAAAAATTGACTTTCTTGAAACTTGGTACCTTAATTTTTTGGGATCGATGATTACGGGTTTGAGTTTACTTTTACAAAAGGCACAATAATGGATGCATTATTAGAGTGCAAAATTTATAAATAAACTTTTTTACATTCAAGAAAAAAGCTTAGAGCATTACTGCTTACTGAGATATAAGAAATAAAATACAAAATAATTATGTTTGCAGAAACAAAAGACAAATAAAATCTTAAAGTTTTCATATTGAAGAACAGAGGCTACTAACAACATGCAAATGGACTTTGGATGGTAGCTGATGGGAGGACCAAAATAATCAACTTTAAAATTAATTATTGTTATTTATTGAAATTCTGTATTTTCATAATCAAACGATAATTCTATTCAGCATAATAAAATAGAATAATCAAGATTTGTATCGATTTGAAATATTTTGTTTAATAATCTTTTTGTTAAGTTATTATTTTGACGCAACGTCATCCTTGAGAATAAACCTGATTAATTTTATCTGTTAAAAATAAAAACACAAAAATCATATTGGTATAGAGTAATTTTAGATATTGGAAAGATAATTCTGTTTTTTACTGTCGCACTTATAAAAGTCATGTACACATATATTTAACTTCTCGAATGCAATAAACTGTTTTATGATTAAGAGTTTAGAATTGACATTTTTTTTTGCTATTTTATAAAATGTGTTAATAATAAGTTGCTAATGTCATAAACGAGGTCATAAAGTTATTTGTAGTTTTCGTATTTTTGTAATTCAATAAGTCCATAGTGAATCGACTTTAACTTTAACCAAAATTTTTTTTTGTAATTAATTTGTAATATGGACAACAAAATTTGTATTTTATTATTGCCAAAAAAACATTGATATACAATATACTTAACTCAAAGCCAGATGTCGTAATAGCAAATAAAAGAATTCGTTATTTACCTAAACGCCTAGACAGTCATCTAATTAGCGAAGAATGAATAGAAGGGCTTACAGATTTATAATTATAATATTCGTCTATCGGTGCGTTACAATAGAAAAGTACATTGCCTATTTTTGTAAATAGAAAATACCACATTTTTTAACAAACTTGAAGAAAATTGGGCAGTGTACACTTTACATGTATTTTATTGCAACCATGGGTGCATAATTTGTATGATTAATGTAAATGATATTTAGAAACGTTATTTAACATAAAATAATAATTTTTAAATTACATTGTTACAATTCCATTTAATAAATTAAACACTTATAGATAACACAGGTAATTTTCCTTAATTTAATGAAAACGACTGATTAATATTTATTTACCAAAAGGAATATCCATAGCTTTTAAGATTTCTTTTTTGATCCAAATAATTGAGTCGTAAACTTTCAATTGAAATCATGATGTATTAATTTGATAGTAGACCATGGATTTTTCAACAAAATGGCTAAAGCCGTACATTGTCATCATCATTCTTACTTGAAGATGTCAAAGTATCTGATTCGGATATCTCAATATCGTTGTCGAAATGTCAAAAATCTTCAATAATTACTTCTTCTTGATCAGGCAGAAGGCGCTAAACTTGATCTTGTAAAAGAAAATTTTCTGGAGAAAATTTTTCTCGAAATCAAACATCTTTTTTTAATGCTCCATTTTCAACTGCGTCATTGAGTTTTTTCTTTTCGGAAATAGACAAACATGCGATCTTGGGAACATTGTCAATAATATAATGCAATATAAGGTAATAAGTGATTGAAAAATAAAGATTATAATTATTTCATAACATAAAAGACATCGATTGTCCCTCGATTGTATGTTAGATATGTTGATGATACACTCATTTGTATAAAAAAAGAATTTGTTGACATTGTGTTGAACCTGTTTAACTCGTATGACAAAAATTTACAGTTCACTTATGAGATCGAAAATAATAATAAAATCAGTTTTTTGGATGTAACATTAATTATGCAAGGACAACACATCATTACGGATTGGTACATGAAACCAACTTCTTCCGATAGATTAATAAATTATTATTCTAACCATACGATCCAACAAAAAAGAAACATTGTATTCAATCTGGTTGACCGAGCCAGTATCATTTTGACACATGACTTAATTTTAGATTGTTATATTGTACAGAATGGAAATGTTATTTTGTACAACTGCTAAATGTTATTTTGTACAGTTTTGAAAAATGAATTTGTTATTTTGTACAATTTTTTAAAAAAGCAATAAAACATTGGAAGTACAATATTTTAGCTTTTTTAAAGAATTGTACAAAATAACAAATTCATTTTTCAAAATTGTACAAAATATCATTTAGCAGTTGTACAAAATAACATTTCCATTCTGTACAATATAACAATCTAAAATTAAGTCATGTGTCAAAATGATACTGGCTCGGTTGACCGTGCAATATCCTTGTCCCATAAAAGTTTTCATTCAAAAAATTTGGATTTAATTAAAAAAAATTTTAAAAATAATGACTATCCTACCGATTTTATTCAAAAACATATTAAAATTAGAATGGATAAAATAAAATATTCAAAATTTGATAACAACAAAAATATTAACAATTTGTTTAAATACATTCCAAAAATTGGTTTACCTTATAACGATTTTCAACATTTTTCTAAATTATCGCATATGTTAAGTGAATATCAGGTCTCTACGATTCCATTAATTAAAAAAATTTAAATTCTATTGTGAGATTAGGTAAGGATGTGACAGTAAAAGCCGAACGGACAAATACTGTTTACAAATTTAATTGTAAGGACTGCGCTGCTTGTTATATAGGTGAAACAAAACGCGCTTTAAAAAAACGAATCAACGAACACCGTAAGAACACTAATGTATCTTCCGTTATTGGTCATCATCGCACGGAGATTGGTCATGAATTTGATTGGGATAACGTGGAGATTTTAGACTATGAATCAAATTGGAAAAAAAGGAGAATTTCAGAAATGATTCATATAAATTCGAATCACTCCACTATTTATATAAAAGAAGATAGCTTTGCTCTAAATAAAATTTTCTTCCCGTTACTCAGAAAATAAAATTCTTGATCACTTTCTCGTATTTTTGTTTATTATTTGTCTTGTGAGTTCATTGACTTCCGTTAGTCATTGTCACCGTTTGTATATAAACGAGAAATTCCCAAATTTAAATTTAGTTCTGATAAGACCGACAGAATGTTAAGATTGACAATAATAGTAAAAGAGAAAATAATTATTTTAGTTTCTGTGATGTATATTTTGACGTGTTAAACAAATTATTATGTTTTAACTAATTAGGTAATTCTGTATTTTTTGTTTTTGACTTACATGAGAAAATTATTTTGTTATTTGTGTTGTGATTAATGAAGTGTTAATTTTCTAAATAAATTCTAGCCTGAGGAGGTTGGCAAAACCCGGCCAATGAAACGTTGCGTTTATGCAAAAATAAAAATTGTGTCATAATTTTTATTTGACTTACCTTCCCGAGATCACTAAAAACAACTTTCTCTATTCTTATAAAAGCCATCTATTTCCATAAACAGAATATTTTAACCCTTTCCTTGAAAGATACTATTGAAAACATGTTAAAGTTAAAAAGTACTTGTTAATCGGCCAGTGGTTGAAGCAGGTCTGTTTTGTTAGTTGTTAGATCGATGATGGTTTTGGTGGTGTTAGTAGTTTAGGAGTAAGAAAACAAAGAGAAGGAGGAGCAGCTGTTTGACAAGAAAAACGCAGCTGGAATGTGCACCTCAGTATAGCTATACAATTCGACTTGCGGTAAAACGGACATACATATAACGGGGACATATCCCATGCGAAAGAAACACGATCGGACTGAATTCCCATTAGAAATTCATCTCGTCGCAAACCCCATTGGTGTCGTGCTTGCACTTACTGTCTGCCTGCAAATCTCTATCGATTCACTGCACCTGCTACAGCGAGCAGAAGACAACTGCCATCAACTCCGAGGCATAACCTTAGAGTCACTAAAAAATCACAACCCTTCACTTCCTCTTTCTAAAAATAGTTATTCTGATCAAAATCCTATTTCTTTCCTAAAATATCGACAAAGTTCAAGATATTGTACTCGTAATTTTTACAGAAACTTTCTTTTATGATACTTTCGGTGGCGCAGAAGAGAGGGTCGCTCAGTAGAAACTTTTGTTAATTTTTCTGTCAAATGCAATATATTTTGAAAAAATGACCCAAATAAATGATCCTTGGATAAAATAAAGAGAAATAAATGCAAAATCAAAAAGACTCTCAACTAAATATTTAAGTTTTAAAATAACACAGGCCGACAAAATTTTGAACCAAGAACCGGACTATGATTTTCCGAAGGTTTTTGACGCGCTGAATTCGAATCTGACCTCAGAATAGCCCCATCACCTCAGGTTTTAGAGATATCTTAACCTAAAAGTGCAAAAATCACGTTTTTTGCTAGATTGATGGTCTTATAACATCGGGAGAAAATTTTTTTTCAAACGGATAGGAATTGTTTCTAAAAGTACTACTCTTGACCTCTAAAATGCACTTTGGAAACTTAATAGTATATTAAGCAACAAGGGGTTAAAGGCAGCAATTTGTTTACGCTGATCAGAGAGACATTATGCACAAATAAAAAAAATGCAAAAAAATATTTTAATACCTTCCCCCCCCCCCCCTAAAGAATGAAGAAAATTTCATTCCATGGCATTTTGACAGTTGACAGATTTTTTTGCAAAGTTGACAGTTTATTTGACAGATGTCAACTATTTAAATGCCAATTTGACATTAAATTTGTGAATAACGATCCCAAAAACCTTTAAAACATGTGTCATTTGTTTGTAATTACTTTTACTGCTTAGCAATTAATATAATTCAAATCATAAAGAAAATCAAAAAATAAATAACATTTAGAATGCAATTTTAATTTTTGAAATATGCGGTGCATTGGGAAGAAAAGAGTTAGCTCATATCAAACTTAAAGATATTAAATCTCAAGATAATTTAATTCTCGTAGAAATTCTTAACACCGAAAAAAAAAATTCTAAGATCATTTACAGTAGATTGAAAATTTCTTAAAATTGTCGAGAAATATAAAGCTTTGCGGCCGAAAAATACTGAGACACAAAGATTTTTTCTTAATTTTCAAAAGGGAAAGTGTACTTCTCAAGCTATTGGAAAAAACAAATTTGGCAAAATGCCAAACGATATTGCAAGGTATTTGAATTTACCTGATTCATCTCTTTATACTGGACATAGCTTCAGACGTTCGTCAGCTTTAGCGCTAGTTTGCGCAAATCTTATAACGCTCAAGCGACACGGCGGATAAAAATCCACCACAGTTGCCGAAGGTAAAATTTTATTTTTGAACTTATTCTTATTTCACTTTTATTTTTAATTTAAGGTAAAAGCACCAGTACCTGGACAAAGCAAAAATTGGGACCAGTAGTTGGACAATAGCAAAAAAGAGTTAAAATTTCCTCCAAACTAAATGAAAAAATTTATAGATACCCTTTAGATAGTCAGTTTTTAGGTATAATTAAATTTGTTAATCGTAGATGCAAAATGTTTAGCAAAAAAATTATTTAAGACGTTTCTTTTAAAACTACTCTGAGTTGTCTGTCCAAGTTTACCTGACGTTTTTTATACGTACCCCAGTAGATGGACAGACACTTTGCAGACACTAATTAATCAATAAAATAATCAATTAATTAAAAACCTAATTAACTAATTAATTTAGGAGTTGACAATAAAAGTATTAATAATAAATAATAACAAATAATCTATAATAGAATATGTATTTTCCTAAATGTCCAACTATAGGGTCTTATGTCCAACTACTAGGCCCGTCCAAATAGCGTACTGTCCAACTTCTGCTGCAAAGAAGCTATATTTTTATTTCAAGTTTTTAATTTAAGGAAAACATTTATTATAATTAATTTATTATTAATTCGAATCCTTTATATGTAAGTTAAACGAAAATCCAAACATTTCGTAAAATATAATTAATTATCGTAGTACAAAATATCGCTAAACTTGACACCCCTTCAAAAGTGTCCAGGTACTGGTGCTTTTACCTTACTGCTTTTTTCTTTCAACTTATTTACTATTAAATTTTATTCCTGACATAAATAACAATTTTCTTATTTTTCAGGATACATTGAGAATTCGATAAATTATAAACTAAAAGTAAGCAATCAAATTACTAGTTACTAGTACGATCAATGTCACTCCATCCACGTTAAAAAAAGATTGTGATAGTCAACCAACAAACGCAAAAGTACCAAATATTCAAGAAGTAAACAACAATTGTGAGGAATTTGCTTCTTATGGAAATTTTGGAAAACCATTAAAAATATATATAATATTAGTCACTGCAATAACGTTACTATTAATACAAAAGAATAATTACAAATTTCGAAACTGAAAAAAAGTTAGAGAATAAATATAACTTTCAAATAATTATTAAAATTTTAAGTTGTGTTAATTGTCGGTTTTATAATTCAAAAAAATGTAAAAACTCTAACTATTCTATTAAAATATTCAGTTTGCTTTAATTTAATAAAGTTAAAATGTAAAACTATATTTTATAAAATAATCCAGTTTGGTTTTTTATAACTGCACCCTCGATCACTTCTTAAACAAGTCAATTTTTCTTTTCAAATCAAAATTATAATACTGAATTACGATTTTGACTGTTGAGAGTTATTTATTTAATATTTTATACTACCCCGCATGGAAAAGAATTGTGTTTTATGAAAATTCCAAATGCAGCACAATGATTTATGAAAATCCCGCATGCGGAATTGTGTTTAATGACAATTACGCATAAGAAACAAAATGCAGAATTTCTCATGCGGAATTTCCATGAAAGACTATTCCGCATGCGGAATTTTCATAAATCCAGGGCTCGCATCAACTTGACTAAAAAAAATTCGCTTTAGTCGCATAAAATCACAAAACAAGTCGCAAAAAATTCGCATCAAGTAGTAAAAAAATTCAATTTTTATGGAATTAATTTTTGTAGAAAATAAATGTATTAATTATGCACGAATAGGTAAAAAGACATAAACTATAATTATACTTTTTTTTTAATGGGTCAGACTATTTTATTTCAACAAAAGTCATTGCGGACCAATTTTTAAAAAATTTAAAACTTCTAGGAATGATTCTGTATGATAAGAGTATGAAGTACAGAAAAATGCCACTTTTTTACTCATCAGAAAATATTTTCAAAAATATTGAATTATCTTAAGAAGTGGAAAAATAATGATTTATATTTATTTAGAATTGAGCATTTCCACGAAAAAAAGGACATTATGTCCGTGCGTCACTTTGACTAAATTGATCTCTAACTTTTTATACCCTTAGTTTAACCTGTTCATAAGAAATGTACGAATTCTAAAAAAAAGTGTTTTTCTTAGGAAAGGATTAATTGACCCGGACACCCGTGAAATAAAATAAAGGGTCTCGTTTTTAAAGCTAAAACCACAATTATGTCATTGAACATGTTCTTAAATTGTAATTTGGAAAGTGTTGTCTATCATCATTAATTAAATTAGGTATAGTACACTGTTGAAAATTTTGTGTATTTGTGTAACAATAGGTCCTTGTTAAATTTTTTGTGTCAAAATTTAACATTTTTCGTGTGTTGATTCAATACGTCCTTTAACTGTCATTCAATTCTTAAACATAACCTCCAATTTCTTATAGTAATAAATAATTTACATTAAAATTTTTATTGTAAAACGTAAATTTCATATTGAAAATTAATTTTAATAATCAAAAGGTAAAGTTCAATACTAATTGAATAAAATTTACTCCTTAACTCAACACGATTATATTTTACTTCTGTCAAGCAGACGATAAACAAAACAACATAAATCCGTGTGTTAAAAATTAACACAAATTTTGAGTGAACCGCTTGGGACATGTGATTTATGTTAAAATTAACACAAAATTTTTAACTGCGTAGGAGATTGAATGGAAATGTTCACTTTTTTTATATCAATGGTCACCTAAAAATTTAAAACCATGTTTCACGAAAACTGTTTACTTAACAGAATCAAATTTATTTTTCTTTCAATGCAAAGATATGTAAATATATAAACGGACTATTTTGTTCAATACTTTTATTACATGAGTGGGGATTACTGTTTATGTCTGATAAATTGTGAATTGTATAAGATTAAGATGAAATATTTAATCCTTATCAAAAGAATATAAAATGATTTAAAAATACCTGTGAAGTATTAGCTTATAATTAAAATAGCTCAAGTGTCCAGGGCTGCCTGACTGACGCCTATTTAAAAAAAACTGTTCTTGAAATTTTAGTCCAAAATTAAAAAGTTTAATTAAAAAAAAAACGCAAATAGCAGTATTATCAACGAAAAACCTAATTCTTCTCCAATTTATTGACGTGTTTTCAAGTTCTAAGAGATAAAATATTACCATTTCTAGTTTTTATCTTTTGAGTATACTAAATATGTATCACTAAAAATTCTACTACTTCTACTTTTATTAATAACTCGCTAGGCGCTCGAACAAGCGTAAAACTAATGTCCAAGCCAAATTTTTGGAGTAGATTTTCAAATTGTTTAAAAAATGTTTTTAAAAATATGAGGTTATAGAGAAGAAAAAAACGCATCTTTTTTTTCTCTTCAATTTTTCTGTAGAATGCATACTTTTAATAATAAAAATTAAAAACACGAAAAAAAATTTTTGTAAAATCAATTACCTTTTTATAAATATCACATCATTTCTCAGCTATTTATTATTGAAATTGATTAAAAGTTGATACACGTATGCTGTATATACTGGTAAAGCCCGCAAGCACAGAAAAACCTTTAAAAACTGATATTGTTTAATAATATTTAATACAAAAGTAATAAGTTCAATAATATTAGTTTTCTAACTTTGAAGTCCAAAATTTGTATTAATGATTTAAAACAGCGGTAACTTGTAGAGAGAAAGTTTTTCATTTAGTATTAAGGAAGTTTTTCTCACACAGTTTGAAACTTATAAACGTGTAAATAAAGAACTATAAGAAGAATAGTGAAGCGTTATTTATTTGTATCGTTGCGTCCGCCATATTATCATGTACTACGGTCGTCAGCTGTTCTCCGTGTTCTCTATCCCTCTAGCGTAGAAACATGACAATATGGCGGACGCAACGATAAAAATAAATAACGTTCCACAATTCTTCTTATCATTCCTTATTTCTACGATTATGAGTTTCAAACTTTGCGAGAAAAACTTCCTTAATACTAAATGAAAAAATTTCTCACTACAACTTACCGCTATTTTAAATCATTAATAGAAATTTTTGACTTCAAAGTTAGAAAACTAATATTATTGAACGTATTACTTTTGTATTAAATATTATTAAACAACATCATTTTTAAAGGTGTTACCAGTATATACTGCATAAGTGTACCAAATTTCAATCAATTTCAATAATAAATAGCTGAGAAATGATGTGATATTTATAAAAAGGTATTAGAAGCGAGCGAGGTATTAGAAGCGAGGTATTACTTCGAGCGCCTAGCGAGTTATTGCATCCGGCTACTCAATTTTAAGTACCATGCATAAATTTTTTTTTTTTTCTAAAAAAGTACGATGATTTTTTTCTGTTTCTCTTTTTTCTTCTTTTACCCTAATCATTCTTATATCTTTTCCCTTCTCGCTTTTTACAGCTCTTATCTCTATTACTGTTCTTTCTTTGCTTTTATGTCTTGGTCTCTCTATCTCTTAATCTGTCTTCTGTTATTCCTCATATCTTCTTTTTTCTCTTTGTGTCTTATCGGTTCTCTCTATTCTCTATTCTCTACTCTCTTCTTCATTATTTTTTTCTTTTCTCTTCTCTTTTGTTCCTTTTCGCTCCTCGCTTCTCTAGACTCTAGGCTTTTCTCTATTTTCAATTTTCTCATCTCTCTTTCTCTCTTTCTTCTCCTAAGCTCTTTCTACCTTTTTAGGGTTCCGTACACAAAGTGTCCAAACGGAACCCTTATGTTTTCACTCGTTTGTCCGTCGCCCAAAACCATTACTCCCCCCCCCCCCCCCCTAGCGGCCAAACTATTTGAGATAGAGAGTTGAAATTTGGTACACTTATGTATTTTCACGTGTAGATTACAGGAAAAATATAGAGAACATGATTGAACGTGATGTTTATAGCGTTGTCAAGGAAATAACAAGATTTTTTTCAAAAAATGCATTAAAATGCCTATTCACCCCCTCCCCTTATCTCCTAAACTATTTGACCTAGAGTATTGAAATTTGGTACACATATGTATTGTCGCGAGTAGAGTTTAGGAAAAATATAGAGAACATGATTGGAGGTGATGGTCATAGCGTTGTCAAGGAAAAACTTTTTTTTTCAAAAAAAACGTGTCCCCCCCCCCCCTTATCTTCCAAACTATTTGACCTAGAGGTTTGAAATTTGGTATACCTAGGTATTTTTACGTGTAGATTACAGGAAAAATATAGCGAACGTTGCTGGACTTAATTTTCAAAAGTTATTAATGAAAAGTTGAAAAATGACAAAAAACCCCTATGCTAGCGCTCAGCGTATTTATTCTGAAAGGTTGGGAGTTGGTTAAAAATGTGTAATTTTATGCAGAATTTTTTATAAAACCATAAAAATTGTGGTTTAAATTTATTATCATAACATTTTTTCAAAAAAACTGAAATTTTACCAAAAAAAATTTTTTCTTCTAAACAGCTACAATATTTTTTAGTTTCAGTTTATTTTTTTTTGTACAAAATGTTTATGTTTATGTTTAAATTACTTTAAAAGTTAAAAAATTAAAAAAAATTAAAAAAAAATTTTTTTGGCTTTAAAATTTAAAATTATATAAAAAAGTTTAGTCTATTTAATTGGAAATTTTTAATCTTATAAAAATCATTAAGTTTATACTTAAATTTCTTTAAAAATAAAAAAAATGATTTTAATTTATCATTATTTAAATTATTATTCAAATAATCTCTGACTCATATAATTGAAAAAAATTAGAGCGGTACGGAACCCTTCGACTTGGTACGAGTGTAACTCGTACTTGCCCGATATTTTTCTCTCTATTTTCACTATTCTTCTCCCTCTCTCTTATCTCTCTTCTAGTTCCCAGCCATTTTAGGGATCTTCTCACTTTCTCTTTTACTTTGTGACTTCTCGGTTTTTTCTGCTCTTGTGTTTTCTCTATTCGCTCTTCCTTTTTCTCTTCTTCCTTCTCTCTCCTGGGTCAAAATTTCTCAAAAAAATCAATGTTGGTCTCGGGTCTTTCGATTTTTATGAAACTTGGTGAAAATGTAGTATTATATGACAGAAGTTTTGCCCAAAAATATTTTTTGAAAATTTTCAAAATTGTAGTTTTTACAGGGTGTCAAAATTTTAAGTACCGTTTTTTTCAAAAACGGAAATCTTTGTGGTATTTTAATCAATTTTGTTCATATTTATGGTATTTAAAAATAATATACCAACACTTTGAACGTAATATAAGACCAACAATTTTTTTCAAAATTTGCCCCGAAAAATGTCAAAAAAATTTTTGATTTCATTTTTTCGAAAAAAAAAAAAAAAAAAAACCTATTTTTGTTTTCAAAAACAACCGAGATATTGGACTTTTTGTGACGCGACCTACGCTCACTGAATTACGCTCTCTTAACCCCGGGACACGAAGCATTTTTTCAAGCATTTTCAACGTTAATAATTTTTATTATTAGGCATGTAAAAGGTTTTCGGAATAACATTTTATTACGTATTTTTTATTGCTCTTTCATAATCTGTTATCAAAATTGCAAAAAAATAAAATTCCAAAACGCTATGACCACTTTTTTGGAAAAAATGACCATTTTTTACATTTTTTATTCAAAAATGATTTTTCTTCCACGTAACCAGTGATCAGAAAATTTTTGCACATAAAAATATCGTGTCCACAATATCCAAGCTTCAAAAGGATGGACCCTACATTTAAAAATATTAAGATGGCCGATCCAAAATGGCGACGACAGAATTTTTTTTTTCAAAACATTGACACCCAGTGGATACTTCTTTTAATTCTTTCTTTATTTGTATGAAAATAAGTACCTGAATATTTTTTGGGTCGCTGATTGTGAATCTAATGTCGGATTTCAAAAATCCAAAATGGCGGATCCAATATTTATTATTTATTTGAAACATGCTACTTGATTTTTTTTGTGGTCAATTCCAAAAATATCGACCGCCATATTGGATCCGCCATTTAGATTTTTATAATATGACTTTAGGTTTGCAATCAGCGACCCCAAAAACCCTCGAGTAGCATGTTTCAAATAAATCCGATCAATTCCAAAAATATCGACCGCCATATTGGATCCGCCATTTTGAATTTTTGAAATCTGACATTAGATTCACAGTCAGCGACCCAAAAAATATTTAGGTACTTATTTTCATACAAATAAATAAAGAATTAAAAGAAGTATCCACTGGGTGACAATGTTTTGAAAAAAAATTCTGTCGTCGCTATTTTGGATCGGCCATCTTAATATTTTTAAATGTAGGGTCCATCCTTTTGAAGCTTGGATATTGTGGATACGATATTTTTATGTGCAAAAATTTTCTGATCACTGGTTACGTGGAAGAAAAATCATTTTTGAATAAAAAATGTAAAAAATGGTCATTTTTTCCAAAAAAGTGGTCATAGCGTTTTGGAATTTTATTTTTTTTGCAATTTTGATGACAGATTATGAAAGAGCAATAAAAAATACGTAATAAAATGTTATTCCGAAAACCTTTTACATGCCTAATAATAAAAATTATTAACGTTGAAAATGCTTGAAAAAATGCTTCCGTGTCCCGGGGTTAAGAGAGCGTAATTCAGAGAGCGTAGGTCGCGTCACAAAAAGTCCAATATCTCGGTTGTTTTTGAAGTCTCCAGAATTTTTTTTTTTTAATCATCTCAGGAAAAAATAAGGAAACGAAATATCGTTATTAAAAAGAAATCGTAGGGGTGCTTTTGATCGAAAAAATGAAATCAAAAATTTTTTTGACATTTTTTGGGGCAAATTTTGAAAAAAATTGTTGGTCTTATATTACGCTTAAAGTGTTGGTATATTATTTATAAACACCATAAATATGAACAAAATTGATTAAAATGCCACGAAGATATTCGTGTTTGAAAAAAACGGTACTTAAAATTTTGACACCCTGTAAAAACCACAATTTTGAAACTTTTCAAAAAATATTTTTGGGCAAAACTTCTGTCATATAATACTATATTTTCACCAAGTTTCTTATAAATCGAAAGACCCGAGACCAACATTGATTTTTTTTTCGTAATCTGTCTATTCTTTTTTCTTTTCTCTAATCGCTTCTTTTTTCCCCTCTTTCCATACGTCTTTATTGCTGTGTCTTCCTCTATCGTTTATTAATTATTCTTGGAGTTATGGAGTGTCAAAAAACAATTTAAAAATCTTATTTTTCTATATAACTATTTAACCGATTTCAATTAAAATTAAATATCTTGTAAATAAACTGTTAAAAAAATTTTGTAATTCACGATACTTTTATGTTACAATTGTAACAGAATTTTCTATATGGCAGTACACAAAATAATTTCTGATACGCGTGACAGAAATTTCTGTCACGATCCTTCTCGCACATGCGCAAAATCAATAAGGTTATGTTAAGAAGGTAATGTTTTGTCGCTCTCCATTGTTGATAATAAAGAAAAGAGATTATTCGATCCGGAGGAGCAAAATTGTGTAGGTAACTAACACTAACACATTAAATAAATTCGAATATTAATTTATTAGCGACGTTTCGTCTACAATTCGTAGACATCTTCAGGCTGTAACAATAACAAGTGTGAACACTTAGTAAAATTTTTTAACACGAACCAAACACAGAATGTTTCATTTTGAGAAAAGGATTTTTACCTCATACGGAAATTAAAAATATTTTAAGACATCACAGAGAGTGATTTGTCAATGTGTTCACTAGTCCTAGGTCATGGACAAACTAACAGAAAAATGTGATAATGACGATTAAACGTCTAGACAACGAAAACAAATACAGAATAACATTGAGAAATCAAAACAAATCAAAAATAAATTAAATTAGACAGTTAAAATTACGATTAAAATAAATCAAGAAATCGGAAAATTTTTTTGTAAAAGCTGTTTGTAAGTTTTGTTTAAACCATCGAAATTTTCTTTAACATTTATGCTATTCGGGTCACTATTAATAAAAATCATTTCAGACAGAACACGCTTTCTCCAATCACGTTCGTAGTCAACAATTTTTGTATTTTGATAGTCAAATTTATGATTATTATTATTACAATGACAATTACATGGCATTCTGTAAACAACACCACATTTTTTCCATTTGTCTACTGGATCCTTGCCTAATTTTACAATACTATTTAAGGATTTTTCAACTTTAGGAATGGTGCAGATGTTATAGTTTTTTAAAGTATGTTTACATTTAGAGTAAAAACGTACATTTTTAAAAGGAACTGAAATTTTAACTTGTCTAGCATACAAAGATTTTTTTTGTGCCGTCAAATCTACATTGTTATCTTTCTTCTTTAAACTAATACATTTGAGTCTTTCCGAAATACAATTATTAATTAAACTTTTTGGATAACTATTATTAATAAGTAAATTTTTGGCCAATTCAATGTTTTTTTTATGGAAAGTTTTATGTGAGAGAGAAATAGCTCTGTCGACTAGATTAAACACAATATTACGTTTTTGATTAACAGGATGATTAGATAAAAAGTTTAAAAGTCTTCCGGAACAAGTAGGTTTTTGGTACCAGTCAAAAATAAGGCGATTGTTTTTTCTTATCAAAGTCAAGTCAAGGAAATTTATTCTTCCATCAATTTCAACTTCGTGCGTGAATTGTAACTTTTTATGATAAGAATTGAAAACTTTTAAAACTGTGTCTATGAAATCTTTATGCACACAGATAATCGTATCATCTACGTAACGTAAGTAAAACAGAATATGACAATTATATTTTTGCTTTAAAATTTTTAAACATTCATTCTCCAAATCTTCCATGCAAATATCTGAAAAAAATGGTAAAATAGGAGACCCCATCGGAGTTCCATGAATTTGATGATAGAATTTATCATTGAACTTGAAAAAAGTATTTTGAAATAAAAATTTAGTAATGTCAATAATTTGACTATATGGGATGTCACAACTATTGTTTATTTGGTGGTAACGTCTGTCTAAGCTCTCAATTACCAACTCACAAGGAACATTGGTAAATAGAGAACCGACGTCAAGAGACATTAACACGTGGTTTTTGGGAATGTTAACATTTTTTAATTTTTCTTTAAGCTCAAAACTATTGTTAATATGTGAAGAGGGTACAGGAACTATGTTTTTTAATTTATGATGTAAAATTTTAGCAAGAGAATGATTTGGAGAATTAACACAAGAGACAATCGGTCTGAGGGGGGCATCAGCTTTATGAATTTTTGGTAAACCATAAAACATTGGAAGTGTTTTGTCAGTTTGCGTGAGAGCGTTATTATGAAATTTTGTGGACAGATAACCATCATCATTTAAAGATTTAAAATTTCCAGAGACATTAGATCGTAATTTTTCCAAAGGATTTTTATTAATTTTTTTATAAACATCATTGTCATTTAATAGAATATTGACTTTAGCAATATAATCAACTTTATTGAGACAAACAGTACGGTTGGCCTTGTCAGCTGTGGTAAAAATCAAATTGTCATTGTTTTTAACGAAATTTTTTGTGAAACTGAGTTTTTTTGGAAAATTCTCTATCTTCAGATGTGATTTTCTGTTGATTAGTTTTATTTAAAGAAAATTGCATATTATTAACCATGATAGTTCTAATTTCATTTTTTAAATTAGTATCCATGTCTAAGAAGTTTAAGGTTGACTCTATATTTTTTAATGTGTTAATAACGTCAGGTTTAAAAAATTCTGAAATATAGCTATAATTAGGACCCAAACTGACAATATCAACAACTTCATCGGGGATTGTGACCTCACTCAAGTTACAAAACCAATCCTTCCTGTCAATCAAAATTTGTGGATTTTCTTTAACCGCAATTAAACTATCAAATTTATTCTTATGCAAATTATTACACTTTTCTTTCACATTAAAAAAATATTTTTCATTTTTTAGAAAAAAATTGTTTAAAATGTCTCTATTCACAGACGTATTATTTAAAGAAATTTTTATCTTTTTCAAAGTATCAGTTAAGAAAGAAATATGAAAATTTATGTCCTTAATTTCGAGATTCAAAATCTTATTGGTATATACATTTAAAGACCCATCGAATAGCTTTTTACACAACTAACTGTGAAAACTTCTTGATTTCAAGGATTTGTTAATATTTTCGAGATGTTTAGGTAGTAGGTTATTCGATCTGCAACGCAGAAGAAAAACTCTTTGAGAACTGCATTCGGCTAGTTGAGAATTAATATACATATATTTCTTGAACACCGATGTTGTAGACGTACCGTAGTTTTGAGTAATATATAGAAAAAATCCATCTTCAGTTGGTGTCGTGTTTTGGTCTGCTTCAGATCCAAGACCATCAAAATATGAAGGTAATGTTTTGTCGCTCTCCATTGTTGATAATAAAAAAAAGAGATTATTCGATCCGGAGGAGCAAAATTGTGTAGGTAACTAACACTAACGTCATTATCACATTTTTCTGTTAGTTTGTCCATGACCTAGGACTAGTGAACACATTGACAAATCACTCTCTGTGATGTCTTAAAATATTTTTAATTTCCGTATGAGGTAAAAATCCTTTTCTCAAAATGTACATTCTGTGTTTGGTTCGTGTTAAAAAATTTTACTAAGTGTTCACACTTGTTATTGTTACAGTCTGAAGATGTCTAAGAATTGTAGACGAAACGTCGCTAATAAATTAATATTCGAATTTATTTAATGTGTTAGTGTTAGTTACCTACACAATTTTGCTCCTCCGGATCGAATAATCTCTTTTCTTTAAGGTTATGTTAAATTTCTGACAATGTAACAGAATTTTCTGTTAAATGTGACAAAAAAAACTGCTATTACAGGTAACAGAAAATTCTAGTGAACATTTTTAACAGTGTAGAGATAAGAAAATAATTATAGGTCTTATGTTATGCTGGAAACAAAATTATATCCATGAGCGAAGTGAACTTCAATGTTTAATGGATCAAAGAAATAATTGGAACCTTCTCTTTAACTTATTACAATTTAATGCTAAATAAGTATCAAAAGAAATGCAACATTTTTATTTAATATATTTTTAATTTAAAAATTTAAAAAGTTGTTCACCATGGAACCATTTTTTAATAAAAGGTACTAATTTTTTTTAATTTCTGCCCGTGTTTTTTTTCTTGCATTTTTTCCAAAAATTAGATGGTGAAAAATTATTTACTCATACTCAAATCTTTTACAATAAAAAACAATTTTTTAAAATCTTCATTTTCCTATTTCTCTGTTTTCCCTCTCCCTCTCTCTTTTTTATCTCTTTCTGTCTCTCAAACTCTCTATTTCTCTATTCTTTCTATCTCTCTTTCTCTTTCAAACTCTTTATATCTTTAACTCTTTATCTCTTAAACTCTCTATTTCTCAAACTCCTCTATCCCTCTAACTCTTATCCCTCCAATTCTTTATGTCTTTAACTCTTTATCTCTCAAACTCTATCTCTTTAACTCTTTATCTCTTAAACTCTCTGTCTCTCTAACAATTTATCTCTTTAACTCGTTATATATTTAACTCTTTATCTCTTTAACTCTTTATCTTTCAAACTCTCTATCTCACAAACTCTCTATCCCTCTAACTCTTTATTTAAAAAAAATATATATTTGCTGAAATAACTGTTTGGCATGAAAATATCACAAAACGACAGCAACAGTTAAAGTGCAACTAACTTGATTAAAATTTTACTGCAAATTTACCACATTGTACGTACAACTATTCGTTTCTTCTAATTACATTTTCATTATTCATTGTTCAAACGAGCAGTGATAATAAGAGTCAGTTTCAATACAAACAATAGACCACCTGGTCTAAGCCCATCAACCTTCGAGAGAACCTTTTGTAATAATAGAAGTTAATAGCTTTAAGAAAAAGGAGAAAATTTTACTTTTTCTCTTTGATATTTACCTCTCACTCTCTCCAAACAGAAATCATAAGTTAGTAAATGGCTTCAATAAACTTGAAAAGTTGCAAAATTAAAAGAAGGTTGCATTTCTGTACCTATATTCAATAAAAAGTTGATAATAAACATTATAATTTGTTTAAACAATTGTAAAAATTATTATTTTTAGTTTGTTGTTAGTACATGGCTTCACTTTTGTGCAAATCTTAAAAATATACAATATAATTTATTTAAACAATTCTTAAAATTATTATTTTAACTTTTTTGTTCGTCTTTGGCTCCAATAGCCTCGATAAGTTGCAAAATTAAGAAAAAGTTTCAATTCCGTAGCTTAATTTATTAGTAAAAAATAGTTAAAAAATAGTTAAAATTTGATTAATTAAATTAGTAAACAGAACTTTACTAAAATATTAGTTATTCTGACGCATAACCTAAAAATGAATTAGGCTAGTAATTAGTTATTTTATTCTGAATGATTAGTAGAAATTAAACAATTTGAATTAGTGACTGAGATTTTTGCTTTCAAATTAGTTATTTTTAACTAATTTAGATTTAGAAAGCATGTTAAAAGAATGTCGTTATGTCCCCGAATTATCAAATTTTTCTGTAAAATTTCATTCACAAAGTTTTCTCAGTGTTGCAAATTAAAACAAATATTTTTAATTATAATAGATATGTGAATTTGACAATAAAGTTATTAATCAACTGCTTATTGAAATTTTTCACTATAGACAATGTATAATAAAAAATAATTAATTGTTTCCCCAAGAGGGATGAAATTCTGAAGAAATGGACTTTAGTATGTACTACAAGGAAGTGGATCAAGAAAGGAGGATAAAATGCCATTTATTTCTCATACCACTTTGCGAGACAATAAGTTTTACGAGCTAGAATAGATCCAGGATTCAGGAAGATGAGACACTGTTTGGCAACGAATTCAAACACTATGGGCATAAGAATCAAGCTTGCTATCATAAATGAAACCTTATGGTTGTGTTAAGAGCGTTGCTTTCAAGTTGTTAACTTCATGCTGAGCTCAGAACATTGTGAAATGCATTGTAACAATCTCCAGTTTGAGTTATTAACTTCCAAGTTATGTCTATTTGAAATGGCTAATGTTGTTTGACATCAAAGGGGGACTACTATAAATGCATTACCCTGTACAATAAAACTCATTTTACAATGGATTACATTAAAATTATTATTGCAACAATATGCAAATAAATTTAGATAATGCTTCCAGTCATGTTGGTGTACTTTGTGCGGTCAAAATATAAACGTCAAAAAAGATTCGTCAATAAGCGTTCTAGAGCGTGAAAATGCAAAAATCATGTATTTTTTTAAGTAAATAGGAATTTTTGGCGTTGCTAACAACTAATCCTTTTATTATTTTTTAAAGTTCAATATAGCGGATAAATTTCAAAATTTGTTTAATATTTGGATTTGTTGAAAGTTCATTCTGAACATTCTTGAAAGCGTTAAATCTAACCCCATTGAACACCTCCAAGCGAGTGTTTTATTAACTTTGTTACTAATTTGTTTCATTTTTGTCCGACACTTTGGATCCGCCATATTGAATTTTGGTAAATTATGATTGGATTAGTTATCAGTTGATTCTTTAAAAAAACCCATTTACTAAGTTTTATTAAGTTGGTAAAAAAAATGAAAAGTTTAACATGCTTTAAATTTTTACTTTTTCCACAACGTGCTTTATTTTGTCGGGATAAAGAATTCAGAATTTAGAATTTAAAATGTAGAAGATAAGATGTAGAATTCCAGATGGAATTCAGATGGGATCCAGGAGATAGAGATTAGTTGTAAAGTCTGGAATGTGTAATCGGGAATAGAGAGTCCGCGCAATGAAAAATTTAGGATGTGGAATTGAAGATGTAGAATCTGAGATGCGAAATCAAAGATGTAGAATCCGGGATGAAGAATCCAGGAGGTAATATCGGAGATGCGGTTTTGAGGATGTAGAATTCAAAATATAGAATCTGGGATATAGTCCAGTAGTCAGAATCAGGGATACAAAATCCGATTTGTAAAATCTGCTATACAGAACCAAGAAAACAAAGTTTAGGATGTGATATTTATGATGTAGAATCCGGAATGTAGAATCAGAAATGCAGACTCGGGAATACAAAATGCAGGATGTAGAATGTAAGATGTTGAATCCAGGATACAGAATCGAAGATATAGAATTCAAGATGTGAAAACTTGTATGCAGAATCTGGGTCTCAAAATTCAAAATGTGGAATTTAAGATGTACGATCTCGGACTTTAAATTCAGAATCTGTAATCCGAGAAATGGAATCTGAGATGTTGAATCCGGGATGTAGAATCAAAGGCGACTCCAAATTGTAGAATCCAGAGTGGTAAACCGTGATGTAAAAATTGGGAATATACTATCCGGCATTTAGAATCCATAATACAATACTTTGAATACAGAAAACAGGATGTTGGAATCAGAGATGTAGGATTCAAGTTGCAAAATCCAAGATGTAAAATTCGAGATGCGAAATACAGGATACGAAATTAGGGAAACAAAATCCGAGATATAAAATGATGGAATTTACGTTAAATTTAAAAATTGAAATAAAATAAACAATTTTGTATCCAGAAAGTCCCTGATGAATTTGTATTAATATATTAATATACTGGATGTACCTACCTTTGTGTCGTTTTAGTGTTTTTAAAAAATATATCGACAGATTATTTATTTTATTTATATCATTTATTTTATTCGTTATAATTTCATAAACATTTACCTTTTTTGTTAATACAAGTTTAAATTTTGCAGGAAAGTGAGTTGTATTTTTTTTTTGATAATGTACAGTTGATAAAATGCTTTTGCAATAAAGTTCTCTTCTAAAGCACTTAAGAAGTATAAAAGAACAAAAAGGCAGAGAATTTGCCAGTTTTTGAAATTAATCAAGGGAACAATTAAATTCCATCTTTCGACCAAGTAAATCTCGTTTTTCGAAAAATGTCATTACGAGCTTTAAGCTTCGTTCTAACAATTCTGACAATAGTGGTACTTAGCTATGGCCAGAATGATTACTGTAACATTTGCCGGGATCACACAATGTGTCGTTTTACAGTAAGTATAACGTAGATAAATTTTTTGCACCTAGATTAATTCCATGTTTCGATAAAAATTTGTTTCCTAAGTTTCCACTAGATATGGTAAAGATCACAGTTACTTGTGTCCTGACTTGCTGTTGAATTTAAACAAAATTTATTTAACTAGACAGATTTTTTATTTTCAACCGAAATATTTTTCTCAATATGAGTACCTATATCCTTCAAAATAAAAAATTTTGCTTAACGAAAAACTTACCTAACATATTTATTAATATTTTAACAATTAAATTCTTAAGACCCTTGAGCGACTTACTGTGAATTTTACCTTAAATTGATGGATCGTACTTGATGACAATTTTTTAGATGTAATTGCTAAATAACCTATTTATTTAATTTAGAATCCGAGGCCAGTTTGCAATCCAAGAGTTTCATCTCTTACACCGGCACAACGAAATGAAATTGTGAATGTGCATAATCAATTCAGACAAAGAGTCGCTTCAGGAAATGAAAGACGTGGTAGTCCAGGTCCACAGCCAGCCGCCAGGAGTATGCCAAATCTGGTGAGTCAAAAAATCTGCCTAAATAGTGTGATGACTAGAATTTCTCAACAATTTAAATAACAAAAGGAATTAATCATCAAGCCAAATCGACCAAACTAAAAATTATCACGAGAAACTCTATTCTATCGGTTACCCCAGCCACTTGAGGTCTCAACAAATCTAGCTGAACAAGTCTTAATTTTCCAAAAAAATAAGCTAGTTATGTATAATTTCTGAGACAAAACAGAATTTTTTTATTAAACTTTACCGAACCGAAATTTGTTGGGCGTCAGACCTCTTTCGAAGTCGCTTAACGACTTAATAAACTTAACGACGTAAGGACTTAACAAATAATAGACTTAACCAACTAAAATTCACTGACTGACCGACTTAACGACGTAACCAACTTAACAACGCGGCCAATAAATAAATTTCACATTTACTGGAACATCACTAAAACTCTACTTAGCAAAGACTTGACTAACTTTCTTCTCAGGAATGGGTTTTTGGAGAGAATTAATCTTAAATAAATTCGTAACGAAATTTAAAATGTAAAACAATCTTAGACTATATTTCTTCTTAGACTATTTCCGGGAATTAATAAATTCAACTTAATTAAATTATTAAATTGTTACTGAAAACCACTCAAATAAAAAAATAGTTAGGAAAGGACGAAACTAAAATCATAACTCAATAACCGTAATTAACAATTCAAAATCTCCAACTAATATAAATTTTTAATTAGGAGAAGTTTAAAAAACTCAGCAAAAGTCATAACCAACTGTTTAGCTAAAAAACTAAACTTATAAAATTTTTAGATTAAATGTGAACTCACCCTTAACTAGTCGGGGTCTTGTTTTTCCATCAAGATTCAATCATAATCTTTATTATTAAAATAACTTAAAATCGCCTTGATAGAATGATCGGAGAATGTTGAACTCAGATCTTTAAATGTTCTGTCAAGTATCTTGGCTCCAATCCTTGACATGACCTTAAAACTCCCTCGATGCTCAGCAACGAATCATAATATATAAACAAAAATAACAATAAATTTCTTAATTCTAATAATTACCGCACGTAACAATTTACTCGTCGATCCGTGGAATAATTGAGACAATCTGCAATAGCTCCTAACCTAAAAGTTACTTTTGTGAGTTATAAAATTGTTATGAAATTTTGTAACTTAACAATAGATAGTTTCATTTTGTATAACCAAGGAAAATGACACAATATGCTCTCATCAGTTTTACCTTATTTACATAAAACTCGCTTCATTGTGAAAATTAATTTCCGTAAATCAAGTATACTCGATCAACGGTAAGATTATAATGTATTCCAAAATGGAGATCCACCGTATGTATCAGTAACCGCGTCGATATGAATTGAAACGATTTCTACTATATTCTTTCAAATATACGTACAAATATATCGAAATAAAATATATAATTAAAATACTAAGCAATAGTTTATGTCTGATTTTATACTAATCAACAAAAACAGCCGGGAAGATAAAGATCGATGTCTTGTTCTGCACTGAACAGAACAGAAAGGACGCTCTTGCTCCCTGGTATCAAGATAAGTCTGGAAGAGCAGCCATCAGGCCCTCCAAGCCACAATGTATTTTGTCTACACGCTCTGTTTCAGCGACCTGTCTATCGCAGCGCTAGTGTCGCTACGTAGATGAATGGCAGAATGTTCGGATCTGTTTGACACACACAAGCATTCTGTCATTCACCTACGTAGCGACACTAGCGCTGCGATAGACAGGTCGCTGAAACAGAGCGTGCAGACAAAATACATTGTGGCTTGGAGGCCCTGGCAGCCATACAGATTTGCAATTCCGAGTTACGGGCGGATAAGTTTCTGGAGATGAACAGTGGATTCGTGTGGGTGGAAATAGCAGGAATACGTATGTATAGTTGTTATTTCTCGCCCAACGATAAACTGTCGGCCTTCGAAGAGCAGATATATGACCTCAAAACGAGCCTTAAAGATTCCAGGTTGGATACCCTCATTACAGGTGACTTCAACTCTAAGTTACCAGAATAAGGGGAGAAAAGGTTCGATAACCTACAGTCACCACCAATATATCGAGTTTTCAGTCTCAAGGGGAGACACACAAGGGCCAGGAACCACGGAGTTCTTCGTGTGAACGGCCAAAAGTGGAACATCAAAAAACTTGACAAGGAGAAGTTCGGCCGGTCCTTCGAAAAATCCCGCCTCATTGAGGAGCTAGGATGGGTGAAGAGGCCAAATAATCTTGAAGGGGAAGTGCGGACGGTGAAAAATATGATTGTCACCGCATGCGACGTGTCAATGCCACGCCGTAGAAGCACAACCCGAAGAAAAAGGATTGTATACTGGTGGTCAGAGGAATTGGCCTTCTTGCGAAAAGCATACCTCAAAGCAAGAAGGAGATTTGACCGTTCTAAACAGAGATCCTCTGCTAAAGGAGGCATATCCAGAGGCCCAGAGAATCCTCAGGAAGAAGATACGCGTGGCGAAAAGAAAGTGCTGGAAAGACCTAATCGGTGAAGTCGACAATGACCCACGGGGTCTGGCTTATAAAATTGTTAACAAAAAAATTGTTAACAAGGCAAAGACCCCCGGTCTAGACAATCCCGATTGGGTTCAGCAAATTATAAAGGCTTTGTTTTCCCCGGCAGAACCAAGGCCTAGGATGGACTGGAGTGACTGTCAAGTCGGTGAGGATGAACTCTTCACTCTCACAGAATTACAGAATGCAGGCAGAAGGTTGAAGCCAGACAAGGCGCCTGGAATCGATGGGATAAGCAACGAGATCCTGAAACAAATGATCTTTACTTCACCCCAGATTCTTTTGGAATGCTAGAACAACTGCCTTAAAAGAGGAGAGTTCTTCCGCGACTGGAAAAGACAGAGGCTGGTCCTCCTAAGGAAAGGAGACAAACCTTTATATAAAGTATCAACCTACAGGCCCTTTTGCCTGTTAGATACGATGGGCAAACTTCTGGAGGACATGGTTCTGCAGAGATTGCAGTCTCACTTGACCGTTAAGAATAGTCTATCTGAAAATCAATTTGGTTTCCGTAAAGGCATGTCCACAGTAGACGTCATCCAGAAGGCGGTGGACGTAGCCAGGGAAGGAAAAAACAAATTGGGACCAGGGAAGAAAAAGAGCTTCTGCGCGTTGGTAGCCATTGACTTACGCAATGCGTTTAATACCGCGCGATGGAAAGATCTCATCCAGTCGATGAGAAACAAAGGAATACCGCCCTACCTGTTGCGGATAATGGATAATTATCTTAACGACAGGTGGGTTATATACGAGGGTGATACCTGCACTCTGAAGGAAGAGATTCAACGAGGTGCCCCTCAAGACTCGGGGATAGGACCATTCGTATGAAATGTCTCTTACGATGACTTCTTGCGAATAGGTTTACCTAAAGGCGCGGTGATCATCAGCTTCGTGGACGATGCGTTGATCGTGTACACTGCCAAAACTGCAGAAGCCCTGGGCGTATTGGTGAACGAGTGTTTGAAACGGGCAAAGCGCTGGCTGGAGCACAGAGGCCTCCAAATGGCCCTGGAAAAGACCGAAGCGCTGCTAGTCACAGACATACGTGGTTATACAGCCCCTGGTATCCAGATTAATAGATTTGAGGTCCAGTGGAGGAAACATATAAAATACTTGGGAGTGGAGCTGGATAAGTTCCTGAATTTCATACACCACATAACAGTGACATGCCAGAAGACAGAACAAAGTGCGGCAAAATTAGCTCGACTAATGACAAACATTGGGGGGCCTTCTGAATCAAAGAGGAGACTTGTGGCGAGTGTTGCCCTCTCAAAGCTGCTATACGCAGCACCTGTATGGGCTCCTAACTACCGACTTGTACTGCTCAAGTCCTTGCCAGCATCCCGCTGGCAGACCTTTTGGCGCAAGAAAGGGAGGAAGTTTTCCTCCTTTTTCAAAGATAGAATGTCTACCCGTTATACGAATGACAATAGACCTAGCAAGGACCAAATTCGCCGAGATGCGAGAAGCAGACTCATCGACAGATGGCAAGATATATGGAGCAGGGAGGAGACAGGCCGATGGACGTATCGGCTGATACCAACACTCGCCTCTTGGATAAGTAGGAAACACGGAGTTCCTACTACCTAACCCAATCTATTACAGGGCACGGATGTTTCGGCTCATACCTTGAGTGAGTCAAAAAGATTGACAGCCCGGAGTGTGTATACTGAGGGTTCCCAGTGGACGATCCAAGGCACACACTCTTCAGCTGTAAGCGCTGGGATGCGGAGAGGCAGGTTATGTTCACTAGTGTAAACCGCAAAGTTACACCGAAGAACATGATCCTGCATATGACTCATTCTATCTAAGATTGGCAAACCGTCGAGACCTTTATACATTATGTTATAAGGGTCAAAGATCTCGACGGTCGTCGAAGAAGGGAAGTCCCGTAGAATAGGGGAGAAAGGCGCTTCAGCGATAGAGTAGGGGATATAAGACCACTCCTGATGGCGATACGATATTTCTCTTAAGATCTTGAATGAATTGAAAAAACACTATTTCACAATTTAAGAATTAATTATATCGCGATAATTTACTTCAAAGGATCTCACTTTCAAGACTTTTGAGTGTGACGTTATTTCAATCAGTTAACAAATAATAGAATTACGGGTTTATAATAATGTCTACTCATATTTTAGGATTCACAAATTTTCCCTTTTACGGATCGTCGTGGAAAGATAACAAAGTCCCACCTTTTGCAACCGAAAATTATAATAAGTCTAAGTAGTCGCTACAGAATTTATTAAAACCTAGTTTTTAAAAGAAGAGTCGCAAAAATTTTTCCAAGTAATCTGTCCAGTTAAAGATGCAGAGAAAGAAGTATTCCCTTCTTATCAACTTTCAATATTCAATTAATGTAATGATTAGATTATTAGACGTTAAATTTGAAGAGAAATTAATTTTTTTAAACAATTTCAAATGTTATAAACTTTGTAAACGAAATGTTCTTAATATTATAATTATACTTGTAGGTTTGGGATGGTGAATTAGAAACTGTTGCACAAAGATGGGCTAATCAATGTAGATATGGTCACGATACTTGCCGAGATGTCAGTAAGTAATTTTTTTGCTTGATAAAAAAGTGGAAGTAACAGAATTAAAATTCACATGCCTCTAAATAATAATAATTGTTGTTATAGATGATGTTGTTTTGTAGTTTTTATTTGTCGTTTATTATTCTAAAGTAAATATTTAATTAGTTTTAACATATTGAAGTAATGAAAGAAATGAAATGTTTCTCTTAGGACGTTTCGGCGTTGGTCAAAACATTGCTACTGCGTGGGCAATAGGAGGTAGACCTAATTCTATAACGACTATGATAACAGCATGGTACGATGAAGTAGCATTATTTAACCGTAATCAAGTTGACAGATTTGTGTAAGTGTAACATTTTTAACTTAAATTTATTTCAAATTGTTAAATATTAGTTTAGTTTAAAATCAATGTGATTAACTTCAAATTTAAATGACCTTCCTGATTCTTAACAAAAATTTTAAATATAGGTTTAGTCTAGCAACTGCCCATTATACGCAAATAGTATGGGCACAAACTACGAGAATTGGATGCGGATATGTGAACTATATGAATGGAAATCGAGACACTGTTTATCTTGTTTGCAATTATGGACCCTCTGGTAATGTCCGTGGGCAAAGGTTATACGAACGCCGTTAAAAGCAACACATCCATAATTGATAAAAAAATTTATCAATTGAATTAAGTGTAATTTTTGTTTCAATTCTTCTGGAAATAAATATAAATGTATTTAAAAAAATGATTTGTCATTTAGGTAAACCCATTCGAAATAAGTCATCGTACGAGACATTCAATACGAACAGTTATATCCTCAAGCTTTGAGGGGATCTACAGAACAATGTCGTCCAGAAGTTTGCCCACCGTATCTTAAAGAGTAGGCCTGTAGGATGGTACGCTAAAAAGAGGATTGTTACCTTTCCTAAGAAGGGCCAGTCTCTCCATTTGCCAGTCACAGAAGAGCTCCCCTCTTTTAAGGCAGTTGTTGAAGCAATCTAAAAGTACGGGGGGTGAAGCGACGATCACTCGTTTGAAGATCTAGTTTCTTATTCCATCGATATCTGGCGCTTTGCCTGGCTTTAATCTTTCCCAGGCATCGTGTAACTTTAAAAAAATGAAGAGCTCTTCCTCACCGACTTGACAGGCACTCTAGTGCATGCTAGGTCATGATTCTACTAGTAGAAACAAGCCTCGGCAATCTGTCCGAACAAATCCGAATTGTCCAGGCTGGGGATCTTTTGCCTTATTGCCAATTTCAAAGGCAACGAGTTTATATAGGCCAGACCTCATGGGTCCTTATCAACGTCTTCGATTAGAACTTTCCAACATCTTCGCTATGCAGCTTGGATCTCTTTTTTTAGGATATGTCTGCTTCAGCGGAGGACCTCCCTTAAAGCGGGTATATATCCTTCTTGCTTTAAGACATGCCTTTCGTAAAGACGACAATTTCTCTGACCACTAGTTTACGTTCCTTCTTTTAGTGGTGGTGCTTCTAATATTTAGTATGGATGCGTTGGATGCAGTGACAATCATATTCTTTACCGTACGCACCTTCCTGTCAAGATCATTCGGCCTATTTACCCATCCAAGCTTCTCAGTGAGGCGGGATGCTTCATGAAACCTGCCGAACTTCTTCCAGTTAAATTTTTTAATGTTCCACTTAGGGTCATTTTTACAGAGAACTCCCTGTTCTATTGCCCTAGATGTGTCTCCCCTTAGACTGAAAACTTAATGTACTGGTGGTCACTTTTGGTATGATCCTCAGAGACCCTCTAATCCTTTATGCGCTTGTTTAGGAGAGCCGTTGATATTGTAAGATCAATAATAATTGATCTGATATTATGGTCTCTTCTAAACGTCCACTTTTGGCTTTGGTTGACAATTATCAGATTGTTCTTGGAGACCATTTCTACCCTTAAAGGTTTCTTTCTTGTCAAGCCTTGTTGCATCATACTCTGTCGACTTCGCATTAAATGACAAGAACATCTAGCCTGGTTTCTCGCACGTTAGACTCGAGTTTCTTTATCTCATCTTCAAAGGATATCAGTGGGTCGGTAGGTGAACAATAACAAATATACATCTTTATATTTGAGATTTCTACCCACACGAACCTAGTGCTCGTCTTTAGAAACTTATCTACTGTCAACTCTGGATTGTAGACCTGAACATCTGCCCTTCCCGAAGTGCTCCGAAACCATTAAGAGAGATCATTTCTTTTGTTCTGCTCACTCCAGAACAAAATGGCGATCCTTTCCCTTTGGCTGTGACTACCATAAGGTCTTTGGCCTCCTTGCATTTGTACATCCTTATCTACAGAAATTTAAGGCTTCCGCTTGTTTAAGTTCCTGCAGCTCCTGCTTATAAATTGAACAGGAACTACTGCCTGTCAAATGCACCAGTTTGTCCTTGCCTAAAGACTTTGCAGCGTTAATCCATCTGACCCGGATTTTGACTATCTTAAGACGATTATCTCAATGTCCCTCTGGTGGGCGGACTAATGTTATCTTCATTCCTTCAAAACGTGGAACGGCACGTCAGGTCCAGGTAATCTTTTTCTATCTTTAACTTAAGACCGCTTGCGACGTCTTTCTCCGTCGTGGACTTTTTATTAATTAGGGCAGATATTTCAACCTTGTCCAAAAATGCCAAAGTGAGGCATAATTATAATTAAGGACCTCTTGCTCGATGGTCCTTCAACCCTTACAATTTGTCGCCTAGCTCTTCAGGCTTAACGGACGAGTTTTGAAATCCACGTTGGGGGAGTAGCCTCTGGTCTTTCGCTCTCCTTCTGTCGGCGCTTTTTGCCATCACCTGATGTTCCTAGGTTTGCTTCACTCCAAGCAATTTTTGCCGACGTCTGGGTCGGCTTTCAAATAAAATGCAAATTTTGTAGTATTATTTCGAAAGTTGTCTCGAGCTGCTTAATGGCGTCTTGCACCGTCCTCTTAATGTTTTTTATTTACTGATACACTTCCTTATAGTGTTGAAGATCCTCGGGACTTCGTCTACTTGTGCGACAACATTTTTTCAAGAATCTCTGGGCAACTGAAGTCAAGGTCATCTTGGAAGATTTAGCTTGATTAGAAGTTGATGGCAACGCATCTACTTGATCCTGGCTTACGTCCATCTCTTGTCTGAAGTATCGATTTCATGTGCCATAGCTTTAAGGTCGCCAGCGCATAGTTTATGAGGGGACAGGCTACCATAATTAGGAGCGGGTATACCCTCGGATACGACAATCCTACCCTAGTTCCCTGAGGCCCAATCGGAACGTCTAGCCAATCCTAGAAAACACGGATAGAATGAACTCCTCCGGAGGACTTATCACTCTCAGTGGACTACAAAACGGTGTCGATCATTGGTGTCGTTGGTCAGATCAGACAGGCAACCGGTTTATTAGCCGCCATTCCCATATTGAGGCAACTCTATTGTAACTTGGATTAACCGTTAATGGTTTGGGACTCATTTAGGCAGGAGTGTGAGAGTTCTTCCATAAACTCATGTCGTCTACAGTGGACAAGAATCGTTAGACCCCATTCTGGAAATCCAAAATAACTGGTTTCTCATAGGTAGCTAGTGCACCAAATACCTGAACTACAAGGACTCGAATCAACAGTGTCCATTGCATTCCCTGATGCCCAAACTCGTCCGACAACGAGAGTCGATGAGTTCCGGGAAGATCTAAAACAGCTTGTCCAGGATGACGACTGAAAAACAAGCGCCTGGCTGATCTTAAGCCCCTTCACAACGACTAGATGACCCTGCGAGGATGATTGACATTCAATTTAATTAATTCTAAAAAAGCAACATAGACAATTTTGAATAAAAATTGTAGAACGCTAAGTACTATGACGAAGTAAAATGTTACCTCGCACATGTTTTAAAATTAATTTTTAAAAACATTAATAAACACCAGTCTGGAAGCAAATTCGTGTGGACTGTTGAACAGTCGGGTGTGAGCTTGGCGACTTGTGTCTTATTATTTTAAGCTTGCACTCTGAAATCAAAGAAAGTTTTATTTAATTTATTTTTTTGGTTTATTTTAATTAATTCGTTAGTTTTTATTAAATCTTTATTTTAGTTAATTGATATTTAATCTAAAAATTTGTTTAATTTATTTTAATTATTAATTAATTTTACCTGACAACTTGCTAATCCGGAACTGTAGCCGTTGTTGTCAACAACAACTTGATTACATAAATCTGTTTTTACTTTACATGAACACTGACTCGCTACCATATGAAAAGTGGAGAATTCTCCACTTTTAATTTGCTGAGAATTTGCCTTGAGGATCGTCGTTTTCTCTGAGATCGAGTCCTTCGTTGTGGGATCGTCCTGGCACCAGGTACGGATATGAGTCCCGTCCTGACAAGAGTGACAGGTCCAAAAGATTGTGTCTCCGGCTTGTTATGCCAAGGGGTGATTGTGTCCGAAGTGTGGCTTGACGATTACGCGTTGAGCCTGTCATTCATTCTAGACTGGTGTGTCGTTTGAGACGATTGAGTGTCATTTTCACGATATTAAATTAGATTCTTTATTAAAATGGCTGATAGAGGTGCCATCCGGGGTCGAAGACTTATTCAAGGTGGGCTCCTTTATTAAAGATGGGACTTTTTGTCGATGTTGGAGTCGGTTCTCTGACCAATTTTGTAACATATTAGAGTCAGTGTTTAGTGCGCTTCGCTTTTGTAAATGTTTTTGTAAATGTTTTTTTCGCTTTTGTAAATGCCAGCCATACGGTCGGCAAAAATCTTGTAATCTTTTGTCACCTCTTGATAAATTTTGTAATTAATAAATGTATATTTTGTTGTGTAAAATCTAGAATTTTGTTTGTGCTGCTCCTTACTCCCCAATCTTATAGATTGGGTTAGATTGGGATAGACTGGTTGGACATGGCTTAGTGTTAAATAAAGGAAAAATTTATATATACTTTGTTTAGTGATTTAATCTTTTATTTTATTATTGCTTTTGTTTAGTTATTTATCATTAAAATAACTTGGCCCCGTTGATTTATTTTTATATTATTTATTCGTTTTGCTTATTACATGTTAAAATGTTATATAATTAAAATAAACATTAAACATAATCTGAAATAATGCGTCATAGTACATACGGAAATTATTATTGTCACTAGATTATACAAAGTATGATTAGTAATAAAATACAACTAGTTATACATATATAGGACAAAATTTATAAAATTTAAAAAAAAGGATAATTTAAATTTAAAAAAATAATTGTAAATTTTGCAATTTAATTGACAAATAATTAAGACAATAAAAAATTATGGACGTATTTTTAAATTGAAGAAAAGATTGAAATTTAAGAAAAAATTTTAATTATCTTTGTAATTTATTGAAAACAAATTAGAATAATTAAAAATATTTTATATATTCTTTGATGAAATTAAAAATTAATAAGTGCTATTTTGTGTCCGTTTATAGAATAATTAACTAAATATAGGGAAGTGGGCCCTAAGATGGACAGGGCCCCAAGATGGACATTTCGTATAAAATTTTTGTTTAAGGTGACAGCTCGATATTCTTTCTGTCATTTTTATTGTTTGTATAGACGAAGATTTTGATGCACATTTGAAGAAAAAAAACCAGCTGGTTTTTCTTCTACACATATCACGTAATTTTGTGTCAAAAAAAGTTTTGTAACAGTTTTTTCTCAACTTGGTAAAGCTATTTAAATTTATGATTTAGAATGAGTACTTAACGTTCTAACATTCTTTATTTATCGTATAATAATATCCTAAAATGATTTTACTAATTCAGTGTTCGTATATATATTTTTACTGGGGATTAAAAAATGGTGTCATGTACCCTAAGATGGACAGGCCTCAAATCTCAATGTATTAATTTGCATATTTTCGATTTTACACTTTTTTCAATAATTTTTTGAGCCAATTAATTAAAATTTTTTATTTTCCACAATAAAATGTTATGCTATCGTTAGAGAAAATGATATATCGATATTTTTCGATATTTTATTACTTTTTACTGTTAAGCTATTAAATCGAAGTTTTTAGAAATGTTATTTCTTGATAAATTCCTTAAAATGATTAAATATTATTTAAGAATTGTTACACAATGTGCTGTTTTTATTTACTACAATTTTCAGAGACTTTTAAGAAGGTGTCCATCTTGGGGCCACTTTTTTTTAGACCCAAAATTCTGACAATTAGAAAAAATGCTTTAAAAAATGTTTATGTTCAAAATAAAAATTTATCCCTGTGGCCATAAGTTACCTTATAAAATGTACTTTCATCCGCTATAAAACATTTTAAAATATTTTATTCGGTTTGGATTCTACAGCAATAAATCGAAAGGGTGTCCAACTTGGGGCCCTCTCCCCTATAAAATTGCGTGAAGTATTGGAAAAATGATTTTAAGGGCATGTGATGGATTATGACGTCACTGGTATAAGCAAAATTTGTCCGCAACTTTTCTCTTAAAATATTGAATATTTTTTTATGAAACTTGGTAGAATTACTTAAAATGTCATTAAGAAGGTCTCCCAGACCCGAGTTTGTTTCAATTTTGTCTCAAAATTGAATTTTAAAAAAGTTTGCAATTTTTTCAAAATTTCCAAAAATTAACTTTGTGCTAAAATTTAAACAAATTCGGGTCTCAGAGACCTTCATAATGACATTTTAAGTAATTCTACCAAGTTTCATGAAAAAATATTCAATATTTTAAGAGAAAAGTTACGGCCAAATTTTGCTTATACCAGTGACGTCATAATCCATCACATGCCCTTAAGAACAAATGAAAAAATTAATTAAATAAACCATTATAATTGACAATTGAAGAAAGTAATTCAAATTCGATGAAAACAATTTATCATTTTAAAATTTAATTTAAAAACAATGAAATTAATAAAATTTGGGGAATAAATAATAATAAACAAATAAAATATATTATTTAAAATATTATGTATTATTATATATATGTATATTATTATAATATTATTTAATATTACAAATATTGTATTAAATATTTATTTATTTTAATTTATTATTTTATCTGTTGAAAATCATCATAATATATAACTAATATATTAAATTCATCAGTCAGTTAAAATTATTTTATTTTGTATTTTATAAAATAAAATTTGTAAAAAATAATTTGCAAGTTACAAAATTTATTTTAAATAAACAAAGTGACTTAAAAAAAGTTTTGGATAAAAATAATTGAATAGATACTTTTCCTATGAGGAGGTAACACTGATGAAAGTAATTAAAATTTTAGCAAATTACAGAATATATTTTAAACAAAAGAAAATAATTAAAAATTGGAGAACATTATTTCAAATAAATGAAAAATACAATTAACGTTTGAAGAAACGAATTAAAAGTTTTTATAAATAATGTGTAAGTAAGTAAATAAATTTAGTACAATTTAAAACAATAAAATGATTTTTTTTATATTAAAAAATATTTGAAAAATTATTACAGTATTGAATGATTGAAAATATTGATACGGATAATTGAATTTGCATTCATAATTCTGTATTGAAGAAATTAATTTTAATTTGAAAAAAATAATCTTAATTTGTTCAACTTATTGAAAAATTGTGAAAGAAATTAAAAATAAGAACATTAAGTAAAAATTGAGGAAATGTTTAAAACATTGAAAATGTAGTATATATTTAAAAGGTAGATTAATTAAATTTTTAATCAATACAAGTTTAAACTAATTGAAATTTGTAGGAATTAAAATTGTTATATATTTAGAACTTTACAAAATTTTAAATACGTGAAAAATAATTTAAAATTAAAAACAAAAAATCCTCTGCTGACAAACTTTAAATGTGGACAGAATGAATGAATAAAACTTTTAAATTGTTATATATAATTATTGCTGCCATTATTCTTGTTCTTTATAAACATTAGCATAATAATTTATTTAAAATTGTTTTTAAAAAATTTTATTAGTTTAGCATTTTGGCATATGTTTTAAAGTATTAAGCATGCTGCTCACGCTCTTTAAAGAAAGTGGAATCACTGAGTTTATGACAGATAATTAAAAGCATCCCTCGCACGTAAAATTAAATTTGAAACGCTATAATACTGATTTAACAGTGTTAAAGAAGCATTGCATGCTTCTATAATATCTGGCACATAAAACAAAGCCGATAATAACGCTCTACGCTCATGATAGCAAATTGTCAAGCAGGAAGCAAGCTTTTATGGAAAATTATGCGGGATAAGTGCCACATGATAGGGTCTAAAAATAACACGTAACCGATAACAGCGTACTCCATTTATCTTCTTTAATTAACTGGTACCTTCGATACTCTACATGCATTAAAGAGATGAGCCTCAATTCTGCATTAACACCCAATCACCAAATATTATATCCATTGGTAATCATGCTGCCAAATAGGACAAAAACCATTAAAGTTATGCACCAAAAATACCTTTTCCTCTCTGAAAAAGAAAACTATTTGGACCCTAAAGTTATTAGAATGAAATTAAACTTCAGGGATCAAGATGAAAGGAAAAGGGATGAAATGAAGGGATGAAAAATAGTTTCCCAAAGGACAGGAGTCCAGAAGGAAACGAAATTGGATTTCAAAGCATCAAGAAAACAAGAAATTCATGTTTCAGCAGAAACACTCACATTATGGAAAACAAAATTCAAATAAATAGTTAATAAGGAAATAAAAATGGTTGAGAAATTGGTTTCGGACAATATTGAAGTGGAGAGGATTTAAAATTTGGTTTAAAATTGCTATTTGTTGTAAACGACAGACGAACGGACAGACGGACACCAAAGTCTAAGAGTTTCAACTATTCCCCAAAGAAAATTAAGAATATGCTAAAAGTCTACAGAAAGTCTGTTAAAAGTCTGAGGAAGGTTCGCAAAAATATGTGCAAAACCTGTTGAAAATCATCATAATGTATAACTAATATATTAAATTCATTAGTTAGTTAATTAACCGTTATGGGCACTTGATTAATGTAATCGAACTTCAAAATTGACTTTTATCTCGACAGTTTGTAATTCCTAAACAAATTTTATGATGTGAGATAAATTTTTACGACACTTTGTAAAGATGATATACAGCGAATTCAAGAGAAAAAATCATTCCATAATTCTGGATTACTTCGCGGTTATTATCTTCACTAAGATTTGCAGGCGGTTAGTAGCCAATGGATGTGAACACTCGTCACCTCATTCTGCACGATGTTAGAAAGCAACATGTTATTGACTTTTGGCTCTCGTCTCGAATGTGAAAATAGCTAAGAGATTTTTTAAGCTAGTACCGTAAACTACACTTGTGAGCCATAAAAGTCACTAGCCAAGAAGGATCCTTGGATATGAGTAATATAATTTCAGGTTGACCTTTTAGTTTCAGGGACATCGACATATAGTTACAGGAATTAAGTTTGCAGCATGTGTCATGCAAGACCACTCGACCCAGGAAATTTCGCTTCAAAATTACTCCACTTATGAATTTGCTATAAACCAACAAAATGGTCCGTATAATACTAATAAATTTCCTGGGCTCGGACTTCAATTTAGAACCAGTCTTGGTTGCATTAATAATTTCAACTACATAACTACTAAAGAAGTTAAAATTAAAAAAAAACAAGACTCTACTTGCAGTGGCGAAAATTTCTTATCTGGGGTCTCAACGTGTTATTTTAAAAACGCAACCAAAACCATTAGTTCGATTTTCAATTTCTTTTAAATGTTGGTTTGCTTTCGGATAACAATGATCGCAAGGATCAAAAAAATAAAGTTCAATTTCTAAAAAGTGTTAAGTATATCTTAGGTCTTTCCCATTTTGTCTTGCACCAATCGTGACTCTTCTTTTTATTACTAATTTTATATTTTTGCTCTTAAAGTGTCAAGTTATTTTTCTAATATAGTTCCAAATAAAGCAGTACGTACAGTCAAAACACTTAAAAATAATTTATTGGAAAAGTACAACTAGATTTAATTTTAAAATTTACATTTGGAGGACAGTAAAAAGGTTTTACAGAAAATCACACGAATACGAATCAAAGACATATATTAAAAACTTAAACTTAACTTTAATTATATTAAATTTCCCTCTTAAAAAATATATTAAAAACAACTCAAAAACCATTAATACATTGATTGGTTCCTAAACCCGAGCTGAGGTGTATCACCTATTTAGGCCATCTATTTAAAAAAGAATATATGTATAATAAAGTTTACTACAATAGAAAAAGAAAAAAATTGTATTTCTTTATTAAAATAATATGTTTAAAAACTTAAGATTCTAAGCAGTTCCGATGATCCCTGATGCCTAAAATTCGTTAGATCGCTGAATCGACGTCAAATTTCTAACCGATTTTCAAAAAGGAATACCGAACGCTCATACTGATCCGTTTCGTCTGCACTCTGAGCTCAAAGCACTCATATTTATACCCATGACGCGTCGCGGCGACTGCGCAGAGCGGGGCGCGCGCCGATTGGTAGTTAGCGCTCTGTGAGAGTAAGTGCGTCGTGATTGAAGAATATAAAAAATAGTGCATGAGACGAGACGAGACCGATACAAAGTTTCTCGAGACCGAGACTCTCGACGTAAATTTAAAACAAAAAATAAAATATTACCAGAATTTATTTATTATTTTTAAGTTAAGTTATTAATTTCTATAAATAATTTATGCAATTAATTAACAGACAAATATTTTTTAACTAAACATTTTTGTTATATTTTTATAAGTAATTAATAAAGTAAAAAATTATTTAAATTTAATTATTATTATTCAATTATATATGATATTATTTAGGGTCAGTTGGGGTAATTCCGAACAGAATTTTTAATTTTCACGAATAGCGTAAGTTTTTTATTTTAAAAGGCAATTCTGTCGATTTTCTTTTGCATTTACTTGTTACGTCACTTCCCTAGAATAATTACAAGAGTTAGTAGAATTTATAGGTGACCTTGAATCGGGAAAAACTGCTGTTCGACATTACCTCGACAATTTTGCCAAAATTGCAAAATTTTGGGGTAATAGCGAACAGAATTATTTTTAAGAAAGTCTAAGAAGAAAGTTATCTAAAGAATATTACTGTAAAGGGATGAAATATCTTGAAAAAAATTCGTAGTAATATATGATACTTCAATTAGTTGAATGATAATGTATCATATAAGTTCAAAAATCAACCATGTCTTTCGTAGCAATGTAAAAAATTAAATAACTTAAAGAAATATTAAGGGATTTAACTTAAACTTGGTAACAAAATATTTCTAAGGTCGATGAAAATTAAGTATAACACTATCTTATTTTACGAGTTATTTTTATGAATATTATGTACTACAAGTAAAAAATAAAATTTAATAAAACTTGCACTCAATTTTCAACTTTTATTTAAAGCTATAGTTAACTTCTTATATTTTGTGTATAACTTTCTTTAAATTAATTCTAAATTACTCGGGTTAAAGCAAGTAGATTGATCGAGACTGCCAGACCGAGATCGAGATGGAGGCCATAATTGTCGAGACCGAGACCTGAAATTTTAATACTCAACGAGACCGAGACCGAGATAGAGACCATAATTTCCGAGACCGAGACCGAGATTTGAAATTTTGATATTTAACGAGACCGAGACGAGACTGTATGAAATCTCGTCTCTTCTCGTTTCGTATGGGCAGCACTAATAAAAAAATAGGGATAACAAATTCTTATCGCATATAAATTATGTTTCCCGGTTTGTGAAGTTAGAATGGGTTTTTTACACATAAACTTTTTTACTCAAACAAATTTCAAAAGTAACAAATATACTTTGTTACAATCACAACTATGAATATTCTGTGAAGGTAAGTTTTTTAAGGTATGCGGAATTTTAGGATAAGAAATATGTAAATTATGTATACATGAAGAATTTGATAAATAAATATAGTTTCAAAATACAAATGTGAATTTGTCATTTTTAAGCGTTCACGTTTGGTCCAACTTTAAAACATTATAATCAATTATTAGACGCTTTCAAAGCTTCAAAATTTGTTCAAAATTTGATCTAAGTTAGAGTTTTCGTTGGTGATGTGGGCCTCTTATCAAGAAATCTATATTAATAATTTAGAACGGGTCCAAAATAAATTTTTACGATTTACAGCATCACGTTTGGAATATTATTATTTAATTATTAATAATATAATTTATTAAATTGTATAGTTTTTGTATTACTATTTAATTATTAATTATATAATTTATTAGATTGTATAGTTTTTGTAACATTTTTTTTAACTTTTAATATTGATATCTTCAGAACTTTTTATTAAACATTCGTCTTTTTTTAATTCTTCAAATATATGCTAATTTTTTTTAAAGATTGTCTGATTTTTTTCTCTAGTTTTGCTTTTAATTCTACAGAGTTCCGTAATCTTTCATAATTTTTAAAGAGTTTTCTTTTTTTTCTTTTAATTTTCTTATTTATTTATTTTCTCTAATATTTTCTATCCTATCGTTATTTATATTAATTTCCGTTGTTTCTTGATTTTTTTTATCTTTTTCTATAAAGTGTTTTTCATATTTTTTTAAATATTCACATTTTTTAAAAGTAACCTCAAATTTTGAATTGTTGCAAATTTTTCTCATTTATTCTTTCTACTTGCTTTTTTTTATTTTATTTTTATTCTCTTTTTCTTAGTTACTAGTCATCGATTTTGATATTTTGGGATTCGTTAACAAGATTTATAACAATTTTTGCAATTACTTGATTGCAAAAACTCTCTTAATTTTTTCATCATTCAACAAATATTTCTCTCTCCTTTTTTTTATTAACTGTTTTCAATTTTGTGTTGTTATATTTTTTAAAAAAATGTGTGTTATATCATATTTTCAAAAAGCATTATCCTGGATTTTTCATAAGTTCGAAGACGTTGCGTTTTTATTAATTTTTTTTTCGTTTACTAGTTTTCTTAGATTATCCACGTGGTTTTTCATTTTATGTCGAAGAGAAAAAGTGATTTCTTAATTTATTTTTCAATTTTCTAACTTATTTTAGATTCCCTCATCTTTTTAAAGATTTACTCAGATAGAGTAAGATGTTCTCTAAATAAAGAAATAAAAGTATAAAATATAGGTTTTATAAACTATTAATTTTTATATTTGTAAACTTTTAAAATAAATTTCACCTTCTAATTTTAATGCCAATCATTAACAAAACAACATTATTGCAATTGTGGTAGTTAGTAATAATATTATAATAATAACAACAATAATAACAACAACCACAATAATGATAATAATACTAACTCATTTCTCATATAATCAAAATATTAGTTTTACTTTAATATTTGTGAAATTAACTTACTTTTTTATTAATTTTATAATTAGAAACATAGTAGAATTCTTTTTTTTGTGGACAGACAAAGCTCTTAAAATAATTAATTTTCCTTTTCCTTAGAGGATGATTCCTTGCGCCGTTAATGCAGTTGTAAATAGACCTAAGGCAGATGTCCTCCTATAATTCACACTCAAAATCTATTTCCATTTAAGGGAGAACTTACTGTATAATGTAAAGTATGGAGTGTTTAAAATATTTATTTCTTCAGTATAAAAATTAATTTAAGCGTTTGGAATCAGTTAAATCATAATTATATTAGCATTATTGGAATATTTAACCTTCACCTGAGAAATAGTATACACCTGTATTTAGCATACAAATAAAATCTTAGTTTTAATTTAAAAAAAAAAATTAGCATTATATTTTAGATATATAACTTTTTATTCATTCGGTGTATTTTATAAAGTTATATATTTATATATAAATATACAAATTATATAAAAAAAATTCCTAGCTTTTTATTCAATTTCAAGTTATTTTTACACTATTTGGCATTTTTCCATATTTTTTAGTTCTTTTTTAATTCGCATGTTGTTATTTAACATTCTTTATTTTATTTACTTTATCTTTATTAATTAACATATGATTTTTTAAAACTTTAAATAATTTTTTCCTTTTGGAGTTATTTTTCACAAAAAAAATTACTTTCTGCTATTACCTTTAATTTACATTATAGTTATTTTTTGTCTTTTTTTTTACCTTTTAGTATTTCTACTTTATTTTGCAGTTTCTTTATTAATTTTTAATTTTCCATTTTTTAGTTAAAACCCTCAAGTTATTTCACTTCTTTTTTAATTTTAAGTTACTCTTTTTAATATCAATTTTTTTTATTTTACAATTATTGCTTCAAATTTACTAGGTATTTTTTTTCATTAATTTTTTCTTCATTTTTCTAGAATGACATAAATTTGAATCCAACTAATCAATTCTAACTATAATTTTACTCATTTAAAAATTTTAAAAAATTGTTTTTTAACTAATTATACAATTTTTTAAAGAAAAGTTTAAATGTAAGTAAATATTTTATTCTTTTTATTTATTTTTTTTTAACATCGATTGACTTATTTTTTTATTTTATTATTTATATAAATATAGTATTCTATTACCTCCAAAGTAATTTTATTCACAGAAAAAACAATATTCTTATTCTAAGATACACTTCTTAAATAATTTGAGACATAACTTTGTATAGGCGCCAAGAATATTTCCCACTTAATTTAAGTGGGAATAAGTGTTTCTTAGAATAAGAAAATCGTTTTTTCTGTGTTGTTGTTTTTATTTAATCATTTTTCAGAACCTTCTTTATATTAAAATTACTTTTCAAAATTTCTGTTTATTTCTTTCAATTTCTAGATAATACAGCCACACACAAAAATTAAAGTATGGGGGTTGAGGTGTGAGACCTATATTTTCTTATGTATTTGGATGCCCTTAATCCGAATCTGTAATGGGAATTGGCTCAACGCGTCTAGAATTGACCCTAACCTCAAAAATACCTAAAAATGTCAAAAATAGCACTTTCTGTCTATTAGAAACTAAACTCGACTTCAAATTAATTTATATATAAGGTCAATAGAAAGCTTAAATTATTACCTTTAAAATTATTTTTTAAAAATTGCTTTACGACGATTTTTCACAAAGATATGATATATTTTATTTAAAAATGAGTTTTTTTTCAACTGCGAAAAACTCAAGAATTTTGTGTTGTGGAGTGAAATAGTCAAAAGAAAATGTTTTTCTTTTTTCATGTAAAATCAAAAAAATATATGTATTAAAAAATTGAGAAAACAACTTTTTTTTTAAATAATATGAAAAAAAAACTTTTTAATATATTTTTTGATTCTACATGAAAAAAGAACAATTTTTCTCTGGACTATTTGTTTTCATAACTCAAAATTGTTGAGTTTTTCGCAATTAAAAAAATCAATTTTTAAATGAAAAAATGAAATGTATCATATCTTTGTTAGAAATCATCGTAAAACAACTTTTGAAAATGCGTTTTGAAGGTAATAATTCAAGCTTTCCATTGACCTTATATATAAATCAATTTGGAATGTGTAATTTTTTTCAACTTCTAAGTTCTAATACTCTTTTTTTGTAGTTATTTTTTTTTAATTTAAACAAAATGTTCAATCAAGAAAATTCGCAATAATCTCCACACTGCAAAAACAGGTGTCTTAAATTGTTCAAAAATGTCTTAAAATAAGACATTTTTCGTGTCTTAGACACCAAAAGTATCTTAATTTAAGACATTTTTGGACAATTTAAGATACCATGTTTTTGCAGTGCAGAAGGAAGTTATAAACTTAAAAATTTTTTGTTTCTAGATGAGAATTTTCCTAAGGATTTGTACCAGAATTTTGTATACAAAAACTTCTGAGTTCAAAAACCAGGTAGGAATTCTCGAGAAAATTCTTATCTTTGAACTAAAACAAATTCTAGTGCAAAATCTTTGTAAAAATTCTTAAGAATTTGTCTCTCATGTACAAACGATAATTTCTTCATCGAAATTCTCGCGAATTTATTCCAAATACATAGATTGTCCCATAGATATTCTTATGAATTTGTTAAGTGACCAAAAATACATCAGGTCGATTTCGTTAGCCTGGCATTTTTGATTTAAATTGTCCACAAAAAAAATTGTCCACAAAAAAAATTGTCCACAAAAAACGAATTTCAAAAATCAAAAAATTTTTAATTTGTGAAATTAAAAAAAATTCTGTAAGTTTTTTCTTAAAATACACATAAATTCAAACTAATTTTAGGTACAAAAATTTTTTATATAACGCGAACCTAAAAAGTTTCAAACTTTTCAAGTTTTACATCTTTTTCAGAATTTTTACATTCTCATCCTAAATTTAAGGGACCAAAAATACAGATCGAGTTCGTTAGCCAGCCATTTGGGACAAAAAATGTCAAAAATATAAGAACTTTCAAATATCAAAAAAGGTCAAATGTTTAGAAATTTAAAAAATTTTTATTTTTAAAATTGTTTTCATAAAATACTTATGAAATCAAACAAATTTTGTAAAGAAAACTTTTCGACGAAACGCAAACCTAAGAAGATATGAATTTTTCATAATTTACAGCGTTTTTTGAATTTTGCTTGACGTCGAATAAATCGATTAACGTATTGTTGGCACATTCTTATCTCACTTGACTAAAGCAAAAATAAAAAAAAATGACACGTTAAATGTATAAAAAACATTGAAAAATATTGAATTCACCTAATTTCACTCTGAACATGCACGCAAAAACAATGGGTGGAAATTTGATTCCCGGACATTTTTCCGAAACCAATTTTCCGAACTTAAAAAATTCCGAATCCAATTTTCCGAATTCAAATTTTCCGAATGTTAATAATTCCGAATTCAGAAATTTTTTGTTTATTAAAAATTGGCATGTAAGAAAGTTTTGTTGAAAAAGTGTTTTTCATGTATTACCTTAAAACTAAAAATTTCGAGAAAATAATTTTTTGCTGAGTTGTGCTAATCTAGCACAACAAATATAATAAGTCTCTAATTTGAACTTATTTGCACAAAATATTGACTTTAGCGATAAAAAGTTATTAGCTTTTTTGTTGTGCAAGGCTAGCACAATATTCAGCACCAATTTTGCTTTTTTAAAATTCTGAATTTTGAAAATCTTCTATTATATTAATGCGATACCAAGAAAACTTCGTTCATCGTCGTACACACTTCAAAGTTCACCTACTTTTTCCAATAGTCAACTTACAATAATGTTCATTTTAGCATGTTATTATAGTTTGTAACAATGCGCACTGGAAGTATTCGTGTCAAGCATGTTAAACTCAACATTTTTTCATGCACAACATATTGTTGCACATGCGCAGTAGTGCACCACAGCTGTGTAAACGTGCGCACTACAAAACCAACATTTCACATGCGCAGTTGTTTTGTATTGCTGTTACACATGCGCAATGATGCACAGTGATAGTAATTAAATTCAAAAATTACGCATGCGCAGTGCTGTACTTTACCAGATAAGTACATTTTCAGTACATATAGTATACTTTTTTTAATAAGTGCGCAGTAGAAATCCGTTTTATTATTGCGCATGCGTAACACTGTAGCATTGTAAGTGCACTTCCGCGAAAGTACTATTATGTAAAATATCGGTTAAAATTGGTTTCTTCCATTATAATTGTAATTAATAACCAATAATAGAAAAGAATATTCAAATTCAATCTTAATATTGAAATTTAAGAAATTTAATAAAAAAATATATATTATTGAATATAAAAACTAATAAAAACTTTAAAAATGTATTTAATTTTATTAATTTTATTCTTTTTTTCTTTAAAATATTTATAAAATGCAACAAATTTTGATCTGAAAGTTTTCAATTTTTCATACTTTAAAAAACCATTTTCCAGGGGTACCGGAGGGGGGGTTACAAATATTTAACATACTGTCAGAAAATCTTCCACATAATTAGTGTTTAAAAAAGTTTTGTAAAAATTTACTTATTTATTGAGAATAAAGAGTTTTAAAGTTCTCTCAATATTCATAAAATTGTACGTGGTAATCTTCTATTATATTAATGCGATACCGAGAAAACTTCGTTCATCGTCGTACACACTTCAAAGTTCACCTACTTTTTCCAATAGTCAACTTACAATAATGTTCATTTTACCATGTTATTATAGTTTGTAACAATGCGCACTGGCACTATTCGTGTCAAGCATGTTAAACTGAACATTTTTTCATATACAACATATTGTTGCACATGCGCAGTAGTGCACCACAGCTGTGTAAACGTGCGCACTACAAAACCAACATTTCACATGCGCAGTTGTTTTGTATTGCTGTTACACATGCGCAATGATGCACAGTGATAGTCACACATGTGCTCTAATTAAATTCAAAAATTACGCATGCGCAGTTTCTTTTTTTTTTTTTTTTTTAAGTCCAACGAAAATTAAAATTTTGTTTTTTCCATGTGCTAAATGCTTTTTGTGCAATTTACTCTTTTAAATTATATGTTTTACGCAATATATTGAACTTTTTTGCTTACACGTTTTTCTATATTTATTTTATTTTAGAATATTTAAAATGTCATTTATATTCCATATTTTTACAACTGCGCATGTCTTTTGTTCATAGAAAACTACTGCGCATGCGTAACTTCCATAGAAACCTATTGCGCATTAGTGTATACTTTACGCAATGTATATAACTTTTTTGTTAACTTGTTTCTCCATTTGCTTTGACAATTAAATTTTTTTACAGTAATTTTTCTTTGTTATTGTAACAACTGCTTATGTGTATTGTTTATAGGAAAGTACTGCGCATGCGTAACTACCTTTTGGAGCTTTTGTGCATGTATACGTATAGGTGATCAACGATGTGTCTATTAAAGTAAAAAGTTTTTCTAATAATTTCTATTACAATAATAAATATTTTTACATACAAGATTATGAAATTAGTTAAAATATTTTTAAGTATTCCTGTCTGTGAGAAACTTGATTAAATTTGTTTAATTTAGTTTAAAATATTTAACATTACTTTAAATAATTCTATAAAATTCAAAATAAAAATTTATAACTATAATATTAATGACAAAAACAAAAAAATAATTTCAAAAAATAACATAATACACGGTGGTCTTGAAGCAACTTTGAATGAAGGGCTTTAGCACATCATTTTTTTTGCTGATTTGGGTTATTTGCATCATAAATAGTGTGTAAAAAGATTATAGTCCATAACTTGCCGAGCCGTTTTTGAGAAAACTCATTTAAAAAAAAATTACTCGTCTTCTATTAAAAATATAACACTTTCACATCGAATTATGAATTTGAGGATTGAGTTTAATTAAATTTATTTTTTTTACACTGCAACACTTGTTTTGTGCGTACTTATGCTTGCATGTTGTGTATAATACTAACGTCCACATGTTAAAGGAGCATAGGCAGTCGGTAACGCCTTAACAAAAGGTTTTACTCGATTTTTTTGTAAGAAAAGAAATAATTCTTTTCTGTTTTAAATTTTCGCATACTATTTATTAACATTGGAAGAACATTTCGGAATTTTGTTGTTGTAAAATAATACAAATTATAAGTGCTATAACGAATTTAGTGTTGCTCCAGAGAAAAAAGTATCCTACCAGTGAAGATGATAAGTCCCGTTAGGATCATCCGAAATCAAAAAACCAAAAATTATTATTTGTTAGTAGATTAGTTTTTTTAGCACTTGAACGATGCACATTTAAAAAAAATTTTAATCTTTAATAGTGCTTTGAAGTAAGAATGGTGATTTTTGTTTGAAAAATGAATCATTTTATCTTCTTAAAACAAATTTTATACGTTGTAAGAAAAAGTCTTCTGTTCAAGTACAAGCTGAGTATGTATAAAATATGTGTAGAAAATTTCAAAATGATCGGTGCCCTATTTTTTAAGATATTGTGTCCACCAACTCTGAAAATGTGGTTTTGAGAAAAGCGCGTTTAACCTTCGAGCTACCGCAGTGGTTGGAAATCAGAATTTTATGTTCAAATCAACTTTTAGAGAGATTTTAGAAAATTTAGAGAATTTTTCTTGTATTGATTTAAACATTTTGAGACAACATTTCTAAGATACTGTACTTTAATACAAAAAAAAATAGAAAAAACTCGATTTTTTAAATTTTATGACCGCCTATGCTCCCTTAAGACACTTATTTTTGTCAACTTTTGTAAATTATACAAGTTACAATACAGGAAAAATATAAAGAATTTGCCATCTAGTCACTGTTTTGAGCAGAATGCATAAATATCACAAATTTAGAGTGGACTGTAAATTGAGGTTTTTAGGAATGATTGAAACCACGTAAAATGCACAGAAAAGGTAGTTTATTTAAATCCGTTGATTTCACAGGTAGGTTTCTTCGCAGAAGTCGCGGCACAATCAAAGAAATGCTTAATTATAAAAAATACATTGTATTAAGGCCAAAATTGTTTAGAATTTAACAAAAAGCAGAGGAGAGCAATTTGTAGAAAATCGCGCGTAGTTGACCCCTTAAATCTCAAAAAGGGACTGAAAAAGTGAGGGTCTTGAGAGGCCCTCGGTAAGAATGCGGAAAAGAGGGGACCGGCGTCTCGACGCTGGAAAATTTGGACACATGTGTTTGCAACATGATCCAAACCGAGGTCTGGTTTTCGGAGTAAGTGCAGGCATGGCCAAAAAGACAGAGAAACTCGTCTTAACAAGAATTTAAAACGGTCTGAGAAATATTTAGAATAGCAAGCAAAATTAATTATTAAAACCAATATACTCATTTCTTTAAGATAGGAATTTTATCTAAATATTATGTGAAATAGTAACACTAACTTTAAACAGTCACCATTTGAAAAAAATTTAATAAATAAGAGTAATTTTTTTTAAAAATGAGTTTTCTTAAAAACGGCTCGGCAAGTTATGGACAATAAATTTTTTACACACTATTTATAATGTAAATAACCCAAATCAGCAAAAAAATATGATGTGATAAGACCTTTCATTTAAAGTAGCTTCAAGACCACCGTGAATAGATTAATTATAATTATATTAATTAATTATTTTTATAATTTATTATTAATTAATATTTAGTATTATTATCATTATTACTGGCAATATTTTTTAAAACAATATCTTTGAGAATACTAGATGTTATTTTTAAAATAAAAAAAATAAAATTTTAAGAATTAATTTTATATTTCTAATAAAAATTTATTATTAATTATAAAAAATTTTAAAAATATGTGACGCGTTCTGAAGAAAGGGACCTAAGAAGGGAATTGGTTATTTTACAGGAGAGCGAAAACAAAAGTCGAGCGCGCATGGGAATCTCTACAAATCGAGAGATTTAAATTGTTATAACTTAAAAAATATCCAATAAAAGCCTTTTCTGACTTCAGATAATGAAAAAGAAATCTTTAATAAAATTAAAACAACCATAAACCGAAAAACGATTTTTGGCTTCTTAGGTCCCTTTCTTCAGAACGCGTCACATATATATTATTATTACATAATATATCAGGCTTGTGTCCGTAAATAGTCTGATTCACTATAAAAGTAAATTCTATAGTAAAGTAGACTATTTACGGACCCAAGCCTGTAATATATATTATAATTTACTACATTTTAAATTATTTAATTATCATATTTTTCTAAAAATAGGCCGCAACGACTTAAGGTAAAATAGAATGTATTGACATAAAAAAAAATTATAGATAAATAATAATTAGTTAATAGAAATAAAAAAAAAGGAAAAAGGGTACTAAACATATTTATAGATTTATATATATTTTTAAGAATACACAAAGTAAAGAAATATATAAAAGAAATAAAAAACGAGCGAGCGTTAGCGAGTGAGGGTTGTTACGCTAGTTGAATAATTAAAAAAATCTCATTGTCAGTCTCCAATGTTGACTTTTATGCGAAAAATATAATTATAAGCCCAAATTAAAAAAAGTTTAATAGCAATCTTTTTAGCAATTGCCATTTGTTGGTACACACTAGAGCTCGTCTAGGAAATGTAAACAAATAGACCAGTACAACATTTTCACAAACAGTACTTATTGGAAACAATTTTAATTCCTTAAAATTGTCTATTCTGAATAATTTAAATTCGGAAAATTTATACCTATTTGGAAAAAATTGATATTCGGAAAATTGATGTTCGGAAAAATTGATATTCGGAAAATTGCCTTCGGAAAACTGGTTTTGGAATATTGTACATTCGGAAAATTTTCCTTTCGAAAAATTGGTTTCGGAAAAATGTCCGGGAACGGGAAATGTACCAACACCCAATTTCACTTCTTTATTTATTATTTCTTTGTAAAATTAAAACAAAGGCTCAGAAAAGACATTGACAGTAAAGCTTTTCGATAAAAGTCAAACAGTTGAGACTATTCCAAAAAAAGGATAATTCATATACGAATAAGAAGGCAAGCGCTTGCAAAGAAAGTTGGATCTTGAATACCTTTGAGAGGAAGAAAATGGTAGATAAAGAAAACGAATAAAGAGCTAACGCTGTGCCGAGCACTAACGCATCGTTCAAAAGGATCGTCATGGCTCACGTACGAATAACATCCGGGGCAAAAGAGAAGGAGGAGATCTGATCCGATTCGTCCTCAAGAAATACCAGTAACTCCAAGGACCGGCTAGAGGCACTGTACTTTTTCAAGCGTGTTTTTCTTGGACGAGATGCATCGTTGGCCCTCTTTAATATTGTCTGTCGATCCAACATCCTCGCAGCCGCTATCGAAGCTTGCCGCTTTTAGGTCCTTTCTCTTAATCTTAGTTTTATTCGCATTCTACAGTCAGTTCCCGTCCCTCGTATTTACGTTAAGACAAAGTTGAACAATCCAGAATCGTGGAGACGAAAGGGTACACTTGACTAGAGAAAGAGCAATTTGGCTTTCTACTCAGGCGTAAAACCTGCTCTCAAATAAGCTCGAGGACCATCCTCAAAATTTAAATTGAAAAAGCAACCTTGACGAAAGCTGGGTCGTACTATATGGATCCAGAAAAACTGCTGCAAGGAAAGATAAGTGCAATTGCTGCAAAACTGCTGGAATACGATATTTTGGAGCATTTACAAATATATATGAAGATGGAGCTTAATGCATTTTTACATGCCCTAATAATACGTTAAAAATCAATGTTAAGTCTTATAAGAAAGTAAAATTTAATACACTTTTTATGTCTCTTATTTTAAAGATTGTATGTTTAAAAATGATTTATAGTTGAAGATTATAAGTACAAGAAAAAGGACAATCTTTTCTGTAAAATTCAGAAATCAAAGATTCACAATCTTAAAATAGAAATCCTTATGATTATATTGTACGGACGGTTGGTCTATGGCCGTCATTTCTGAACTTAAATATGTCATAAAATAACAATTACCAACTTTTCCATTAACAGAAAATTTACCCTGGAATCATCACCTCCGTCACTCCTTATTATAAACAATCTTAATCTCCAACAAATGCACCAGGACATTTCTCCCAACCTTTCTTTCTCCCTTTCCATTTTTTGACACGAACTTTTCCGAATTTTGCTTGTTAGGTTTTGTAATGTATATTCAAGTTAGTCTATCTTGTACCCTCGTTGAGGAAAGGTTGCAAATGTTTAAAATTAACGTTAAGGGTTACTAAATGTACAAAGGTAAATTCATTTCCAGAAAAATCTTATTAACCACACTTGCCTCTCCTCAACAACTTATTACAAAGAGTCATCAATTATTAAATTTACTATTTCATTTTTTTTCAAGTTCTGCAAATAAACAATCAATAAATAAATATTTTGCTAACTCCAAAAAGATCTGCTGTATCTAAACTTTGATCTGTGGCGAAGCAGAGGATTCTATTTAAATTTCATCCTTATCTCTTTTTTTATAATCCTCTATCTTTTAGGTAGACCTTTAAGTCCCTTATGTTTATTGTATGCGTTAAAAGTTCAACTATGTTTTGTAAATGAATGTTCGCTTAGGAAATTTAGAAAGAACTTTATAGAATCTTAAAGCTGAAAAGTACAACTTAGGTATAGAAAGTAATAAATAAAAGTTCTAAGACTGGTTTGTCTCTGCCTGGCTTCAAACTCGTTTGGAAGCAATTTATAAAGTTCTCAAAATATTATACTCTCTAATTTTGTACTAAATGTTCTTTTTCTAGCTAAACTTTTAGGTTTTGGTTCCTCTATTTGGAAACCATCACGGTAAAGACCCAATTCTTCCCTTGGAGGGGATTATTGTACGGGGGTTGAGAGTAACGTCAGAATAGTCAACATATTACTTAGTCTTTGTAGGACCATGAAATGCTCAATTTAATTTACTAGCAACGTAGATTAGACAGGAAACTAGAAATATGAATTCTCAAAAATATGTGAATTAGCCTAGGATCGTTTTATTATTTTATGTAACTTAGTCTAGGTTGAAAATTTTTTATTTCTTTATTTTAGAATATATTATTATTTGTTATCAAATATGGTGTCATCAATGAATTTACCTTTTCACTCTAGAATAGTTTATTATACAATTTAAAGATCAGCTAGCAGGCTAAGATTCATATTGCTCTAGTATGTAACTAAAAAATTGTCAGCCAATAGGCAAAGATGTATTTAATTTCAGAAACTAGATTTAAGTCAACGATTTCAAAAATCTTGGATATCCGGCGAGCGAATTCCAGAACAACAAAAATCCCAATCATTACAAAATATAATATTGAAATCGTCGATTACATGAAACCTTACCTGTCCCCTCTCAACTCATTATCAATCGCACATGTACCTTGCCTCATAATAAGATATCTATGATTATCCCCAAACACTCATACTCTTTCGACATATCCGAAGATGAAATGAATGAATTTTAAAAATAAAGCTTTACATAACCATGTATGCTTACAATTTATATTAAATAAATAAATGATATAAAATGTACGTTAACACTACGATACATAACTCAGGTGTAAGACACTAAGCTAAATAAAAGCGAATCTTAAAGTCAGAGAGGGGAGTCTTGCTTAAGTTTGGCTTTTACCTAATTAGGTATCTTAAGTCTCAGTCAAGTTCCGGGGTGTAAAAGTATTAATAGTGTAATTAACCGACAGTAATGCCGTTCAAGACAAGAATTTATTAATCTTGGCTGGAGAGGCCTAATAACTTTCTTGGGTTCATCTTGGTTTTGTATTGGCTTGGTTTAGGATTGAAAAATCGAGTCTTGGATTGATCTTGGCTTGCAATTTTAAGATTTCCACATCACAACAAAAGCAATAAATTTTTTTATGATAGCACTAGTGTCTAAAACTACCTGGACCAGCCCCACGACCCAGAGACACTTACTTCTAAATTCGTTTTGCTATTATTGAAGTATTTTCAAAGAAAAATCATATCTAGTCAAAATCTTGAGCTTGAAAACCAAGATCAACCCAAAAATTCACCAAGAATCCTTTCACTAAGATTTCAACCAAGCCAAAAAAAAGTCGATCGAGATGAAACCAAGCAAAAGTAAAAATATTGTCTTGGTATTGTATTGGGTTTGGAAAATCTCTCCACTTCTTTATAATTTCCTGAATGTAAATTATCTTACGTGAAGACGTTCTTCTTGCAACAATATAAATAACATGTGACGTGGTATTTTACACGTCCCAAGAGTCGTGTTAAATTGTTAATGTAATCTCGAAACAAGTGTTAAAATACCTGGGAAGAGCACTATTTTTATTTTGAGGAAAATTGATTAATTATGTTTATTTATTTCTTTGTTTTATGAGCAACTTAAATTATTTAATGGACAAGTAGGACAAACTTGGTCAGTGTTTTGAATTAAACTTCGCGCCGACCGCCAGAGGGAGACAGCTGTCGTAGCGCCTGGATCGTTTTTGTGAGATTTTCTCACACCACGTGTTTCACAAATTCTGCGGACTCTAACGATGAATTGAACTATTAGACTCTTTGTTAAATGGTGCGGTTGGACTTGTGCTCGTGCGAAAAGTGACACGGTGGCGAGACATCTTTTCCCCTTAAATCCATATCATCTTCTACATCATTCATCAGTGCCCTGGACTTTTGCTCTGTGCTCGTCGCAAATTCCATCATATCATGGAGCCGGTCCAGTTTTCTGCTTTGCAATCACCATCGGGGAAAGTCGCCTCACTGCCAAGTCAAGTTTTATAATTTTATATTGGAGTTTCTGCTGACAAAGTATCTCGAACTGGAATTTTATCAATTGCTGTCTTCCAAGGTCGTATACGCATCAACTTAGTATTGTCTCTCCTATGTTTACCTTTGTCAAGGCCACTCTATTCCTTACAAGTTCCTTTTAAACTCTCTTATTATCTTACCTTGAATAGTAATTTCTGTTTACATGGCCAACTAAACTTAACTCAAGTACAAACTTATAACCAGAGCCGGTTTTTGTTTGTTTTTTTTATCCTGGGACATTGTTGTCGGTTTTATAATAATTTAGTAATCTTAGTTTTATTTATTTTTATGTTTTGTTAATTTGAGATAATTGGGTTAGCTCTCGATTGCTGGGATCCCAAATGCAGCTGTGCTAATGGTTCTCTTACAGGATAATTGTTTATGTTAATGCTCAGTGATTGAACTTATGACTGATCACCTTTGGTGATTAGTTATCGGTGATATTGCTGACATTGCATCGCAATACCATGCTTTATTGGATACTACGGCTGGATTTCTGCTGCCGGCTTGCTCGGGGTTACCCTTTTTGTCTATTTTGTTAATTTTGATGTTGAGATATTTCTCTTTATTTATTTTGTATTATTTTTACTGTTGAGACACTTTCATTTTGGCTTTGTTTTGCAAGTGGTAGGGTTCATGTTTCATCCGTTCCCGCCAGTCCCCTCCCCGAGACTCTTATACATACATTGGACTTGTCTCACGGATATTGTGGACTGACTTGGACATTCATACCAGCCAATAACAGCAGGGTTGTTTATACAACTTACCATAACATACAAAGCTTACCGCAACTTACTTAACTTGAGAAAATCTCAATAGTTTCTTTTCTTCTTCGTTTTTGCTAGTTCTGACAGTCGGATAAGCCATAAGTCATTTAAGAAGAAGAAGAAGAAGAAGATGGTCCAAAAAAATTTTGGATTTTTATTTATTTAGCTCCAGAGGTGGAGTCTAACTCTAAAAACTGGGAGAGATGGCTTTGTTTTGAATTATGGTTATTTTGTACATCTCTTCCCAAGTTAAAACCTATTATTCTGGTGCACGGAATGGCAGCTGACGGATCTCCTCAACAATTGGTTTCTTCAATGGTATTTTTATTCGGCTGACGTACGATCACGTGATTGAAGCAGAAATTACGTAATTGGCTGGAAGGATCGAAATCAATAAATCCTGACAGTTCTTCCTCACTCTTGTTTCGAAATTGTTAATAGCAAGTTGTTGCAAAAATTATTGTACTCAGTTAAACTAAATTTAGTTATATATTAAGCCAAAAATTGAATTATTATATTCTTAAAAAGGTGGCTAAACTTTGTCAGTAATCCCGAAAGAGGAGGTAAGACCTTTTGGTTCTACGAGTGTTCGTTTTTAATTGATTGTCAGAAAAGCTCGATTTCAGGTTAGAATCCTGGGATTTACTGAATTTTCAGTTTTAAAAGAATAAAGTGCTCTTTCTCGATCGAAATACTTAATTTCAATGTGTTAATAATAATTTTTGCTTTTAATTGATTTAGACTTTACTTGTGTACTATTGTTAATCTTTGACCAAAATCCTATAATTTTTGTGATTTCCCTAACATGTGCTCTTTTTTTCGGGTCGAAAAATCTAGTTTATATTGAGTCATGAATTTGCAAATTCATCATAACTAATTATTGTAAACCCCTTTTATTGTTATTGGTAATAAATTTTATTTTGACATACTTAGGTCCATTCATGTAAAATAGTCTAATCTTATAGTGGTATTTCTAACCTCGAACCTTTTACCCGATTCCCGGAAGTAGAGTCATTCATGCTCTTGTTTTAATTAAAGTTATAAGTGAAAGTAGAAAGAAATTTGTTAAATAAATTAAATAACTCCTAAAAATTTAAATATTAAATCTTATTTAACTGGCGCCCTGGATTTTAAAGTCTTATTCACAATGTTTGGCGTTACTTACTTTCATTGGTTTTGAATATTTCGGTTTTATTGTGAATAATTGTTTAACTGTGATCAGAAGTTAAACACTTACTTCTCACAAACGGAGGATTTATTACTCGCACTAGTTTGCATTCCTTAACATAAGTTCAACCATGTTATCAGCGGTGGCCTCAAGACCTGTAGCCTGAAACATTTAATGTTTTTTTTCTTGCCTCTTCTTCACGTTATTCACTGATGCATCAAAAATGGAATATAATTTCCCTTAAAGTAGCTAAAATCATTCACGTACTTGTAGAAACAATTCCGACCTGTTAGCGTTTGAGCACGTTACGTGCTGGCTGCCCTCATCTAGGAGCAATCTAATTCGATCTTTACCAATACAGATGGCTAATGCCGTTCTGTCACCAAAGATTGCTGGAATTCTCGCAGATCTGGACAGATTTATCAGATACGGTCCTGCAGACTGAGACTACAGCGATACAGGACTGCAATAATTGATTGAGATGAGGAAAAAAAGAATTTTTAATTTTTCCTTGTTCATTTCTCATAGTCTTTTTCGGGTCTTCTCTTGTCTTTTTGCGATCAAAAACAATTATCTACTAGTTCTGACGGCAGTAAAAACATTATGTGCACCACTGGCTGACTAACACATATACACGAGAAGAGACGGTTTGGGATGAGATGAAATAAGAGGAGTCAGTTTGAGACGAGGATTTTTAAGAAACTTTGACCGCCTAATTTTCATATCGTCTCATTCCTCGATTTCCTCGCTTAACGGCATCACTGCAATACTGATCTTTGCGTGGAAAGTAGCTTTCTAGAAGTGGTGTGTGTTTCTAATGTTCACCACATTCGCTACTAACCTTCTTATTGCTTCTCCGCGGCCGTCAAGGCGTAAGCCGGAAAAAAAAATTCTACACTGGATAGCTTTTGTTGTTGAAGAGGTTGGTAAAAGTTGAGCTTCTTATCCAATTCAATTCTTAGATACATAACCGTGTTCTTCTATTGGACTTCTGGTGCATCTATTTCAACAGATTGAGCTACAAAGAATCTCCAGTTCGTGACAAGAAGCGGTTCGGTCTTTTCCTAGGCCACTTCCACACTATTGGCGTTCATCAAGCGCTTCACTCGTCTTAGAGTTTCATTGGCCCTTATACCATGGATTAATTTACTTTGAGCACGACATACGATAATCTTGATGTCCTCTTTGCCGGAATTATAATGACATTAGCTAGTTTCATCCGCAGGGAATCGTCATATTTGACTTCCAATAAAACACACACGTTGCTAAGATCATCTATCGTTCGCAATAGGTATTTGGGTGTTACTTTCTTTAACATTGATTCAATGCATATGTTCCGCCGCGCGTAGTTAAATGCATTTAATATATCTATTATTGTTGATGCGCAAACTTTTTATTTCGTTCCCTTCATTGATGAGTGCTTCGGCTCATCCACCATTGCTAAGATACCGTAAACTGTGGATGAATCTGTTCGAAAATCCAATCGGTTTTTAGACAGACTGTTTTTTGACTTCAGTCAAAAGACTTTGAATTCTCTGCTAACATCTAGAAGTTTACCCATTATGTCTAACGCAGCGGATATATGTTGTGACGTTATTCTTATTGTAAATCACGTCACAAGCCACATGCCAAGTAGGTTGCTTAGGTTTAGAGTTATTTTTAATTACTTGTAGAAAATTTTTAGGCTTTAGTAGAACCGTAAGCTACTCTTAGTAAGTTTTGTTATTTTAAGTTTTGAATTTTTACGTTTAAAGCTTTAGTATTTTTGGGGTTAAAGGAATAAGTTACTTATGAGTTGTTGTTACTTTTTGCTTCTCCTGATTTTTAATTGGAGATTAGTTTCGCGTTAAAGTTAATGCTAAAATTTTTTTGGGACTTTTTAGTAGATCGACAGTAGTCGAGTTGAGGTACTGGCGCTCCACTTAGATGGCATTTAGGTTGTGACTTTTGGGGATTGGTGCTTGATTTGAGAATTGCAAGCCTTGCTTGGGCGATATGGCGTAATCTGAGGAAGAAAGCTTTTGGCAGGCCTCTGTGAGTGAATTGCCGTGTCTATCCTACGGTGGAAGCTATTTTTTCACCCTGTTACTATCTGGATCCCAGGAGAAGCAACTATTAGGGATTTCTCGCTTTAGTTTAGAGTCATTAGAATTTCAATTTAGTGCTTAGTAATTTTGCAGAATCCTAACGCAATCTATGAGGCGAAGCGCTTTCTAATTGGTAAAAGCAGCAGAAAGATCTTGTTATTTGATCTCCGAACAATATATAAATTTGTATGTGAATCAGAATGGTTCTCTTACTTCGGAATCGTCATCAAGTGAATACCTCTAGCCTACGAGCTACTCTAATTTAAACACCGATAGCGTCCCTTTGTAAGCTATAGCTTTTCGCTTTAATTCTAATCGACTTATTCTCGTTACATTTTTGGAATATCGATTCTGATATTCAAATTCCGCTCATAATACAGCTTTTGAGTTCCAGTTTAATGAGTCTTATTTAAATTTGTGAATAAAATCTGTGAGCATCGAACGAACGTGTGTGCAGAGTACAGGTATGATTCTCGCCAAACTAAGGTTGTTGTAAGTCTTATTTTATTTTATTTTATTAAATAGGCCGTAAATGTTAAACTATCGAGTACCAATCGTCAAATCTTGTTTAACTAAGTTTATTCCATGTCATTCCATTACTATAATTATTACCCTCATTCTTGTAAACTAAGTTTTATTATTCACAATATATTGTTTTATTTGATTAATTTAGAGTCATTATTTTGGGTTTTGAACCTATGATATGGAGTCTGTTGTTTAGTTACCAATTTCTGGGTAACTATTTAAAACATCAGACTCCATGGTTCGTTATTCACCTAACTGCTTTGGACCTTCTAGTATTTTCTTCGGATACTTTTAATCGCCTGTTTATAAATCTTTCTGTCAGAAGGCAAGCTCAAAGGTCATCTTGACTTCTTTCAGGTGCGTTTTTGACTTATTTTGATAAAACATCTTTCTGTCCTTTGAAGAACTACTGAACCTTTTGCTCCTCAAAAGCTCATCGCACGAGATATCCAACTTGGTACATATACTCAACTTTATCAATCTGTTACGCTAAACTAGACTATCCTATGGGAAATTTGCCGATGCTCAAGATCGGTCCAAGCTCTAACCGATTATCATTTCCCATAGGGTAGAAAATTGAAAGGTCCAAGCTTGGTACATATAAACTTATTACCGCAATTCCTTACAATCCCTGATTCCTTGGAGATTATCTCGCTTAACAAAATGCTCCATTTATCTTAACGAATTTTCCTCTACTAATAATACTTGCTGGCAAAGTATTTCGTTGTAAAGACTCTCCGGCCAAAAGTCTTAATGCTTTCTACTTCCTCTTTTCATTTTTTCTTCTGCTATTTTGATTACATTTCAATCTCGAAAATTTGAAAGGGGTCGTTTGGAGAACAGTATCAACAATTCACTCGTACACCAACCGTTTCTTTCCATATTCCATACAAAGCCATTGATGGCCTCCATAAAATCGTTCAGGTTTAAATTCGGGTTGCGCTCCTAAATACCTGATCTACATGTTTTATCTCGATACCAGACTGGTTTGGTTTCTTATACTGTTCACTAAAAAACAGTTTATCTGCCTATCTCAGTCGGTTCGTCAAACGCATGGAATTTTATATGACCTTCCCTCTGCAAAGATTAACTTAAAAACTCCTCATAATTTGCTTTTTTTCTTTTACTTTTTGAGTTCTGTTAGATAAGTAGAGCAAACCCCTCATCTTTGACAGTCTTTTGACAACCAGCATTACCTTATCGAGAAAAGCTATGGAGTAAACATGATTTTATTATCTGGACTTCCACACCTGCAACAGCCTTTACTACTATTAAGCCCACTGCAACCTACCTATGACTCTGAAATTGATTCAGCCTATTTTCACCCTGCGGGTCTTTATCAAGATAACAGCGGTTGCTTCATAGAGTTAATATAATGTCACGTGGATAAAAATAAATCAGAAAGAGTGTTTTAATATGTATACAATGCTTTAGCTTCAGGTGTGAAAAATGTCAGGGATTTTTATAGAGCGGACATCTTCCATCCGGCTTGAGTCAAATCGTCTCCAGCGGCTCGAATCACAACCAGCTTTAACCAAACCGGAGTTAATCAAGGGAGAAAATTGTACCAAAAAACAGGCTCCGATTTTGCATTTGAAAGATTCTGACGATCTTGATAATATCCTGGATACTTCTGCATATCTTTTTTCAAATTTACTTACAAAATTTGGTAACCGTCTATCATCCTGTCTCCTCAACACCTAAACAGTTTGGAAGAAAGTGAGTACTTCGTAGTCGTTCATTCTTCATAGTCTTTTTCCCAAACTCTTTTGCGATAGTTACCTATTTATTACTCTGGACAGCGGAAGTCGCTAATTGTAAGCTCTACCCAACTAAATAATTCCCCGTTCCATTTACCACATCCCTTTTTAGGATTCTGGACACGAAGTATCAAAACGGAACCTTGATGCTATGGCCTTCCAAAATGTGTACCCTCCCCTACACGGAGAGAAAATTTGACAGGATGTACGTCAACTGAAACGGGGTAAATAGATTCGATATACTATTGAGGCAATACCAGTTGAAAAACGACGAAAAGAAGGTTGATATTCGAGGACCGCTATGTCGATAGTCTGTCAGGGCGTATGGCCTCTACGATCAACTTGTATTGCCTCGACGATCAGGGGAAAATCCGCCAAATTTCAAAGCATGGGAACTTGTGAGCGCCTCAGAAGTAGAGCGCCCCGATAGACTATCGACATAGCGGGCCTCGAATATCAACCTTCTTTTCGTCGTTCTTCAACTGGTATTGCCTCGATGGTATATCGAGGCTATTACCCTGAACCTAATCGACGTATATCCTGTCAAATTTTCTCTCCGTGTAGCAACCAATCAAATCCACATTAAGGGCTGAAAATTGGTACTGAAATGTATTTTCATTTTTAGTTTATATAACAAATATAGAGAACATGTTTGGAAGTGATGTTTATAGAGTTGCCAAAGAAATGACAATTTTTTTTTGAAAAATAAATTAAATATTGGCAATCCCCCCCCCCCCATGTTTGGAGGTAATGTTTATAGAGTTGCCAAAGAAATAACAAAATTTTTTTGGAAAAATAAATTAAATATTTACAATCCCCCCCCCCCCCCCTTAGCAGTTAAACTATTTTTTTATTTGTATGTATCTTTACAAATGCACCTAGAAAGTAACAATTTTTTCTAATTTTACAAATTAATGCGCTCTGGTTCATAAACAAAAGTAATAGGCCATGAATTATTATTTATTAATTGCTTAAACAATTTATTATTGTTAATTTAAAACTTTTATCCTAAGTTACCTAGCAAGTTGTAGTTTTTTTAAAACTTATGAATTTTTATGTTCTAACTTTAAGATATTCATAGAAATTAACTTCAACACCATTTGCAATTGTTTGAACAAATTATTGTTTATAACTATTAATTCTTTACAAATACAATATATACCTAAAACATAAAAGCTGTGCCCTACTTTTTCGAATTTATGAAACTTGGAGAAAGTGTAAAGAAATACATGCACAAGAAAATTCTAAAATGAATTTTCAAACTTTTTTTAAATTGGCAATCTGTCATAAGTCTGACAATAATTATTATTGGATTTTATTAATTTTTTCAGGGATTACTTATTATTTGACATTAAAAAAAAAATTGTGCCAAAAAAATGTTTTTTCATTCAACATTAAAAAAAAATTATAAATAGATTTAAAATAAATTTTTCGTTGGTAAGCGTATTTTTTTCCAAATCTATTGAGACACATATTTTTCTCACTACAATCCTTGCAACTTAAATTTCTATAAAACTAAAATAACTGCATATCCGGTCAAAATAGCAAGTGAATTAACAAAATACCTATACAATAAACCAGTATAATGATTTTTATAACAATTCGCTTTTTAATTCACTGGAAATGAATGCAACTTTCATTCCAGTTTTCAGTTCATTTATTTTTGATTTCATTTTATATCGCAACTCTTTGATGAAAAAATCAGTTTTAAATTGCCAATCGAATGTATATTATACACTGTCCTTTATTTCATGTTGAAAAATGTACCTTTTTCAACATATTTGTGAAATGAATTTAAATAAATGAATTTTAAAAAATAGTCTACATTAATTGCTGAATTTAATCCATATACGTATGCTTTTAAATTTTGAACTGAGCTTCGTTTTCTCGTTAATATTACACTTTCTTCCTCGTCAGTATACATATAATACAATACAGTAGTCTACAGAAACGAGAGACTATCTGGGTCAGACCTTAATTGGTTTATACAACAGCCGTCTGTCCGCGTGTCTGGAGTATATCAGATTCTCTCGTCGTCATACTCATTCAAATTAGATCGTGCCGTCTACAGAAATCGTGTTGTTCGGTCTAAGGGCATTTAATTATTTTTCTCTTCCTGCCTCTACAGACTTTTATTTCAACCATTACGACTCTCGTTTTCATTGTCATGCATAAACATATGTGCAATTCGGATAACGACGAGTACTTTATCATCATGAAACTTTTATTTTCCACAGAAATTATTATTGCTGCTAATTCTTACGCGAAATAACTTTAGCTCGTGAATTCAATCAGTTTAAATTTTTAATGGCATAATTTATTGGAGAGATGAGAAATTTAACTTTTTAAAATGGAGGGACCAGTGAAATTTTAACCCACCGAAATTTATGTTGCTCAGAGGTGTCAATTATTATTTTCTCCACTTAATTTGAAATTTAGAATTATGATTCAAAATTTAATAAAAACATTTTTCTGGACATTTTCAATTTTCTTCCACAAACATTTTTTTTAAAAAACCACAAGCTTGATGAAAATACCCGCAAATTTAAATTTCATGGTGAAAAAAAATTACAAAAATTAACGGTTTCTTGCTACATTATCTCATAGAGTATTATACAAATTTCAACAAATATTTTCAACAAAAATTGTAGATACAAAAAAAAGATCAACACAAACAAATGTTGTTGAAAAAAAATTTTTCCATTGAGAAATTGAATTGCTTCCAGAGTGAGCACACTTTGGGAACAGAAAGTGTCCCCATTTTGTCCCCAAAGTGTGTCTGTTTTGTCTTAAGGTAAAAAATAAAAATAATCAAAACAAAATTGCACTAAAAAGCAATTATGTATTATCAAAAGACATATATGATTAAAAAATCTATTAACTTAATTTCTAAGGACCGAAAATTAGCAACTCTCAAAGAACAACACCTAAAAAAAATAATAGAACAGAAAGCTAAAAAAAAAATTCTACAAAAAAAAAATACTATCAAGTTCTAAAACAATGAAACATACTCTGAAATGACCCCCTAATTTTTCCAATTGACAAAAAGAATTATCAATCCCAAAAAACTGCCCTTTAGGGAAATAATAAAAAAGATTTTGAAAAAACTACAATTCTACAAAAAAATTACAAACAAGTTCTAAAATAAAGAAACATAATCAAGAATATGCTCTATAATTTAACCATTAATAAAAAGCAATATAAACCTCTAAATACCACCCTTAAGGGTGGTAAAAAAAACACCCTAAAAACACCCATAAGGAAATTAATCGAAAATATTATGTTGATAATTAGCAATCTGCATAAAAAAATTCTAAAGAAGATTTAAAAAGGTGAAACGTACCCAAAAATATGCTCCTAATTGTTTTTAATTGATAACAAAAATTATCGACATCTTAAAACAACCCTTAAGAAAAATAATCGTAAAAAATTATAAAGAAAAATATCAATTTGCACAAAAAAATTCTAATAAAGATTTAAAAACATAATATATACCTGGCAATATACATCCTAATTTTTTAAATTTATAACTAAAATTATCAACCCCTAAAACCCACCTTAAGGAAAATAATCGAAAAAAATTATGCAGAACATTATCAATTTGCAAAAAAAAATTATAATGAATATTTAAAATGATAAAACATAACCAAGAATATACAACCGAATTCTTGAAATGAATAAAAAGAATTATTAACCTCTGAAAACCATCCTTAAGAAAAATAATCGGAAAAAATTATGAAGAAAATTATCAATTTGCACAAATAAATTTTAATGAAGATCTAAAATGGTGAAACATACCCAAAACAATACCCTTTGATTTTTTACATTGATAACAAGATTTATCAACCTCCAAAAACAACCCTATAGGAAATTAATCGAAAAAAATATGTAGAAAATTATCGAATTGCATACAAAAAGTCTAATGAAGACCTAAAATGTAAAACGTGTTTAAAAAAATACCCACTAATTTTTCAAATTAATAATAAGAATTATCAACCCTTAAAAACCACCCTTAAGGAAAATAATCGTAAAAAATTAAGAAGAAATTAGCAATTTGCACAAAAAAATTGTGATGAAGATTTAACAATTTGAAACATACCCAAAAATATACCTCCTAATTTTTTAAATTGATAACAAGAATTATCAACCTCTAAAAACAACTTTTAAGGTAAATAATCGGAGAAAATTATAAAAAGAATTAGCAATTTGCACAAAAAATTCTAATGATAACCGATAACTCTTGAGGATAATAATCGAGAAAAATAACGAAGAACATTATCGATTTGCACAAGAAAATTCTAATAAAGATTTGCGAATATTTTTCATAAGGGTGGTTTTTAAGGGTTGATAATTCTTGTTATTAATTTAAAAAGTTAAGGGATATTTTTCTGGGTATGTGTTACCATTTTAAATTTTTATTAGAATTTTTTTATTTGAATTGAGGAACACTTTTTCAAAAGTTAATAAATCCATTTTTTGTTATTTCGAGAAAATTAAACAAGTGCAGTTTCGCACCTAACCCCTATACAAAATTCTTTATATAGGAATGTTTTTTGGACTTACGGAGATTTATAGGTATTTATCTAAGCTTCTGCATAATGATTAGGAAATTTAAAGGTTTTTGTAATTTTTTTAAGGAAAAAAAGTTAAAAACTTAAGTCATCTTGGCTAATTAGCTTATCAATTTACAAAATAAAAGGGTATATTTTTATATTTTTTTAACCATTTTAGATCTTTATTAGAATCGTTTTGTGCAAATTGATAATTATCTTCATTATTTTCCAATATTTTCCCTAAGCGTATTTTTTTAAAATTGATAATTCTTGTTATCAATTTAAAAAACAAGTGGGTCTACTTCTGGGTATGTTGATCACTTTAGATCTTCATTAGAATTTTTTTATGCAAATTGATATTTTTCTTTATGATTTTTTACGATTATTTTCCTTAAGGGTTGTTTTTAAAGGTTGACAATTTTTGTTATCAATTAAAAAAATTAGGAGTATATTTTTGGGTACGTTGCACCTTTCTAAATCTTCTTTAGAATTTTTTTATGCAGATTGCTAATTTTCAACATAATTGTTTTCGATTACTTTCCTTAAGGGTGTTTTTAAGGAGTGATAATTTCTATTATCAATTTTAAAGTTAAGTTTCATTTTTCTGTGTAAGTTCCACCATTTTAGATCTCATTATAATTTTGTTGTGCAAATTGATAATTTTCTTTATAATTTTTTTCGATTATTTACCTTAAAATTGGTTTTTAGGGGTCCATATTGCTTTTTATTAATTAGCTAAATTATAGAGCATATTCTTGATTATGTTTCATTATTTTAGAACTTATTTGTAATTTTTTTGTAGAATTGTAGTTTTTTTCGAAATCTTTTTTATTATTTTCCTAAAAGGCAGTTTTTTGGAATTGATAATTCTTTTTGTAAATTGGAAAAATTAGGGGGTCATTTCAGAGTATGTTTCATTGTTTTAGAACTTGATTGTATTTTTTTTTGTAGAATTTTATTGTTTTTAGATTTCTGTTCTATTATTTTCTTCAGGTGTTGTTTTTTGAGGGTTCCTAATTTTCGGTCCTTAGAAATTAAGTTAATAGATTTTTTTATCATTGCAATATTTAATGAGTTGATTTGTAGCATTCAAAATATAAATTAATATACTTAAATCAAATGGCGTCATTTGAATTTGGTGCGAGAAGCACGTGGTTTACTCTGATTGGTGGTCAATCTAAGTAGGTTAATGGCTTGTGTAGAAATGCCCGAAATCGCAAGATTGCACTATTTAACTATTTTTTCATTTTTCAGTCAATTATTATCAATTAGCCATCAGATTATTGATTTACTTTATCAATTATTATATGTCTTTTGATAATAATTGCTTTTCAGTGCAATTTTGTTTCGATTATTTTTATTTTTTACCTTAAATAACATTTTCTTAACAACCGTACGATTAATTAATGTATTATTATGGTAAAAGTTGTATTATATTATAGTTTAAAATATATTAATTTTTTTTAAAAATTTGTAAAGTCGCTTTTCTTTACTTAATTAAAATATAGTCATTTTGCGTGTTTTCTTACTGTTTCCGTGTAAAAGTTTCAACTTTATAAATTTATGTTTTAAAAACAAAACGGTAAATTTCAATGAAATTGTATATTTACATATAATATAATGCATTTAGTATATCATTAAAATTTTATAAGAATCTGTAGATAATCAATTTTTGGAGGAACCTCCTTAACATGAAATTCAAAATTTGCAGTATTTTCACTATGGTTTTTATAATTAACGCATCGAAATACGTAAGTCACATTTGTACTGTTACACATTTTTCTGTTGTGCCATTTCTACTATTTTTTAACTTTCAAAAATGTCAAAAATCTCTCTACCTTTCTATTTTTCGTGACTGTATTCTAAAATTAAGTCCTACAATTTTCGTTTCACAATAATGTTGACAAAGAATTCCGCGTGTTATTTGACCGCATCTATTAAATGGAACTTGCAAACGTTTTTACATCATCACATGAGAGAAACGCGACAGAGTCTAAACAAATATTGAAAACAGACTATGATGATGGTTGTTGTTGAAATTGAAACGAAAATAAAATGAAACACGCAGCTTCGAGACTTGAAGATCCCCATTAAATCTTGAACGGACATCGCGAACGGATCTAAACTGATATAAATTTACCAATTTACTGACGAGGCCAGATGTCGTGTCTTCGTTTTCTGCTCTGACTTGTTCACTTTCATAAACTATAAATAGTTTAATGAAGGAGTTATGAGAGTTTACGGGACCAGAGCACGGAAGTTGAAGAACGAGAGGGCAACGAGACGATTTAGTCTGCCAAAATTATTTGCAATGGCACCATGCTTCGGCAGTTGTCAGTTGACAGTTACAGCGTTTCATTATAGCCTGTCCTCACGCCTCGCTAGTGTCCATTCCAAAGATTCAGAGACACGTTTTGCTTTGCTCTCATTTCCGGTAGAATTCAAGTCACATTATCTATAAAGAGAATAACTTTATGTTCCAATAACACACTATTATCTTTTATTTTAATCCTTTTACGTCCGAGAATATTATAGATTTAATAAAACGACACTTTCGGACTGAAAGTTGGATGTTTATTTACTAGAAGTCCAACGTTTCGAGAACTAACTGTTCTCCTCTTCAGGGACTATAATTTAAATACATATAAAAAAATTTTTTTACTAAACATTCATAAAAATACAGTCAATATTCAAAGACAAAATTATAAATCACAATAAAAAACAAAATATAAATAAAAAATATAAAAAATACGATTTTACCATTTTTTGATAAAATTAGTTGATGTAAGAGAACTCTTACCTAGAGTTAATACAATCCATAGTTTATTTATAATCCTGACACATAACTTAAACTTCAACTTGAAAATATCAAGTATGTCAAAAAAATTTTTAATTAACAGTTGTCACATAATTAAAATTTATAGTGACTGAAAATTATAAACTGTTCAGTTCACTTGTCAAATTTAAAACTGAGAAATTTGTTTATGATAATTTTACCTATCAAGTTTAGAGACCAATCATTAGTATTTGTAAATATTAAGGTTTTGAATGCACAATACAAATTTTAATAATATTTTGAATCGTTATAAGAATTTAATTAGGATATTGAAATAATATTTATTTTAAAAATTCAAGAATAGCATTGTATGATGTATTAAAATTTTCCAGATCATTTTTTACATTTATACAGTTATCACCTGTCTTTTTAATATGGACCATTTCTGCAAAAAGTCTTTTATATTCATTAGGTTCATTATGCAATATTTCAAATTTTTCCCAAAGAATTTCATGAGGCGTATTATTATTTAATTTTCTATGTCTGCTGATGACCTAACGTTGTTTATAAAATCCCGTGTTCTTGTGGAAAATGTTATGTCAACTAATTTTATCAAAAAATTGTAAAATCGTATTTTTTATATTTTTTATTTATATTATGTTTTTTATTGTGATTTATAATTTTGTCTTTGAATATTGACTGTATTTTTATGAATGTTTAGTAAAAAAATTTTTATATGTATTTAAATTATAGTCCCTGAAGAGGAGAACAGTTAGTTCTCGAAACGTTGGACTTCTAGTAAATAAATATCCAAATTTCAGTCCGAAAGTGTCGTTCAATTACACTATTATCATTTACCCAAGTATTTATGATTCACTAATAAATAACTCAATTCGGTAAAAATAAACAATATTTAAAATTGTGGGACCACTTACAAAAATTGTATTAATAAATTATTTTAAAGCTTTTTCGATTAGGAGAAACGGAGATTGAATGTGATAAAGACAGGTGAATTTTTCGTTTTTTGTGAATTTTCATTAATCAAGTTTGGTAGGCTGCAGTTTCTAGAAAAATAATTGGAAAAATTTGAAATTAAGCTAACTTAAGCTTGAGCTATTAGCTTTAACAATGTACTTAGCTGAAAACGAGGCATGAATTTTAAAAACGATCCGGGAATTTTGAAACCGATCCACGAGTTTTGAAAATGATCTGTGAATTTTTAAAACATTCAGAATTCGTAGATAAATCCTAAAAACTTCAATTTTAATCTTGTATTGATTAAGAATAATTTAAAAAATTAAAGTTGAAATGATCGGAATTCAATCTAAAAATTTTAGATAGAAAGATAGACGAAAAGTATAATAAACTATAATAGTAAAATATTAATTTCTGGCAATAATAACGAGCGTCTAGATGCGCGAGAAATGAAAATCGAAAAAAAATTAAAATCAAAGAAAATAATTAAAAAGTATAGAAAATAATAAAAAATTCAAGAAAACAATTGAAATTTGAAAATTAAAGAAATATAATAGAATTTGAAGAAAATGATAAAAAAATTGAAAAAGCAAATTCAAAATTTAAAAATAATATTTGAAATTTAAAAAAAGAATTGATAATTGGAATAAATTACAAAACGTGAAAATAATTGACAATTGAAAACAAAAGTCGAAAAATGGCTAGATTAATACACAACCAAATAAAATAGTTGAAAAACTCAAAACATAATTACTAAATTTTAAGAGAATAATTGAAAATTTAGAAATTTGTAGAAAATAATTGAAAATAGCGGAAAATAATTGATAACTGAAAAATGACGAGAATAATTGAAAAATTGAAGAAAATATTTGAAACATGACGAAAATAATTTAAAACAATTGAAAACAGGATTAGAAAAATTACTAGATTAATAAAAAACTAAAAAAAATTATTGCAAATTGAAAATTATAGAAATAATTGTTGAAAATATTTGCCCATTGTACAACTGGATTCAACATCGAACAAAATAATTAAAATTAAAAAATACTTGAAAATTGAAGAATGAAATTAAAATTTAAAAAATATAACTAAAAATTTAAACTAGGTGAGAATTATGTCCATTTCATGGACATTTCGCTTCCAAGTAAGTAAAATAATTTGCTTCCTCATAGAGGAAGCAAGAAATTAATAATATATAAGTTAATTGGGAAAGTTGTTAAAAAAAAACTTTTTAATGCAAAAATACTTACGTAAAAATATGAATTATTTTGCGAATTCTTGATCAATTATAAAAGTAATATAGGTCAATCGATTCGTTTTGAGATGAGGAACATGATTTTTGTATTCTTTAAGTTGTATTTTTAGCATGAAAAAATTTTTTGTCAAAAAACGATTTTTTTCGATGAAAAAAGGTGCCCAAAAAAATTTGGTTGGGTATTTTCAAAAATCCCTGTGTCCAAATTTAGACATTCATGAGCTTAATATGTCATCCAAATTTTATTGGAATCCATTAAAGCGTTCTCGAGATATCTTGTACACAAAAAACGCTATACACACACACACACACACACACACATACATATACACACACACATACATCTGGACATTTGCTTAGGAATGAAAATTTACGCTTTTTAGATGAAAATAAGTCGATTTAGACTATTTTTGGAAAATCGAAAATCTTAACGATCACAAAGCTTCCTCTATGAGGAAGCAAAAAGTAATTGAAAAAGGCGAGAGTTATTGAATATAGAAGAAAATAATTAAAAATTGAAAAATGGAATTGAAATTTTAAACAAAATTAAGATTTGAAGAAAATAATTTAAAATTATCGAAAAAAATAATTGTCAAAAGGCGAGAATTTTTGAATATTAAAGAAAATAATCAAAATTAAAGAATTAAATTTTAATTCGAAAAAACAATTATTGGTAATTGAAATAAGGCGAGGATTAAATATTAATGAATATTGAATAAGGTAATTGAAAATTGAAGAATAGAATTGAATTAAGAAAATAATTATAATTGATAGAAAAATTATAAAATGAGGAAAATAATTACATATTAAAGAAAATAATTTAGAAATGAGGAAAATAATTGGTAATTGAACAAAAAATCGAAAACTGGGGACAATTATCGACATCAGAATAAAATTATTTTATATATCAAAAAATAATTATAAAATTTAATGACAATAATTGTAAATTAAAAACTGTTAAAAATTATGGAAAAAATTGTAGATTTGTTTATTAATTTATATCACTTTTTTGAATTATTTAATTTTTTTTCTTGTAATTATTGATTTTAAAAAAAATTTTGAGAGTATTTTGTTTTGCACTATTTTTTTGTATTTTTATAGTCACTTAAGTTTTATCTCTTTTTAAAAAAATTTCCTTTTTTTAAGCGTTTAATAATGATTTTTATGTTTTGGATTTTTTAAATTTTTCATTTTTTTAAGTAAATTGACTATTTTAGTTAATTTTAAAAAGTTTTATTTTTATATTTAAAAAAATTTATTCAATTTTTTAGTGATTAATTTTATTAAATATTATAATTAGGAGGTGCAGAAATATAACTTTTTTCAATTTTATTGTTTTTAAACATTTATTCAATTTTTTTGTAACTTGTCATAACATATTAATTTTTATAATTTTTAAAGACTTTTCTTCTTTTATTTACTTTTATGTCAATTTGATCTTATAATAGATTTTCTCATTTGATCATAATTTCTCTATTTTTTAGAAATATTTTTTCTTTTCTTAAAATTATTTAATCGTTTTTATTTAGTTTTCCATTTAAAAGAAACTATTATTTATTTCTTAATTTTGATTTAAAAACAATTTAATCAATGTTTCTTAAACTGTTTAATATTTTATAACATTATTAATATATTTCTTAATTTTCCTCCTTTTGCTTTCAATGATTTTTTTACCTTTTTTATTCCCTAGAAGAAAATTTTCATGGAACTAGCTATCAGCACTAGATACAATGTAAATTTACATGCAGTCTAGCGCTGCTAGCTAGTTCCACGAAATTTTTCTTTTTTAAAGAATTTATTTATTTTTTGATAGGTTTTCAAAGTGTTACATCTTTACATATTTTTGCTTCAATTTTTCCATTTCAATGTAAATTATTCCTAACTTTCTTATCTGCTCATTCATAATAATGATATAATCATAATAATTCATAATAATGGTTTTAATTAAATTTTGTTATTTGGAAGATTTTCTCAATTGTTTTAATTTTTTATATTATTTAATAAATACTGTCACTTTTTGTTATTTCTTCATACTTCTTGACTGTTTTTTATAGGTATTCATTTTTTTTCGTTGTATTTTTATTTTTCCATATAATTTCTAATGTTTAAATTTTTTTTAAAACTTGTCTGTTTTGCTTTTGTACATATTTTTGAATGAATATTAATATTTTGTTAAACGTTGTTAATATTAAAATTGTACAGTTATTAGAAAAAAAATAAACAAATCCGGAAAAATTATGAGTTGCGATCCGGAAATTTCAAAATAATTATTCTCAAGGCACCCTGGGCCCTTATCACGTAATTTTGAAAACGAAACCGAAAACGAAAACGATAACGCAAGTTCGATTTTCAAATTTTTTGTGAAATGTCAGTTTGCCTTCAGTTATTGTCCTTGATTTTCAGTTTATTTTTTTTTAAAAACTTATTTTTGGCAACAAATATGTTGTCCCAGGATGACCCAGCGGGGGTCATTTGTATGTGGGGGGGGGCTACTTGCACCCATGTGAAAATTCAAATAAAAAAATTTTAAACTTATTTTTGTCAACAAATATGTCGTCTCAGGATATGATCCGCTGGGGGTCATTTTTATGCGGGGGGTGACTTGCACCGACGTGAAAATTAAAATTTAAAAATTAAAAACTTATTTTTGACAACAAATATGTCGTCTCAGGATGACCCACCTGGTGTCATTTTTATGTGGGTAAAGAGACTTGCACCTACGTAAAAATTAAAATCAAAAAATTAAAAACTTTTTTTTGTCAATCGGGGGAAGGGGCAACGGAAGAATTTCTATGTGGGGGTAGGTAATGCTGGACGCTATATTTGCTGACAGAATAGGTTTTTAATTTTTTGATTTTAATTTTCACGTGGGTGCAAGTCCCCCTACCCACATAAAAATGACCCCCGGTGGGTCATCCTGAGACAACATATTTGTTGTCAAAAATAAGTTTTTAATTTTTTGATTTTAATTTTCACGTGGGTGCAAGTCCCCCTACCCACATAAAAATGACCCCCGGTGGGTTATCCTGAGACAACATATTTGTTGTCAAAAATAAGTTTTTAATTTTTAAATTTTAATTTTCACGTCGGTGCAAGTCACCCCCCGCATAAAAATGACCCCCAGCGGATCATCCTAAGACGACATATTTGTTGTCAAAAATAAGCTTTTTTACTTTTTTATTTTAATTTTCACGTGGGTGCAAGTAACTCCCCGCATAAAAATGACCCCCAGCGGATCATCCTAAAACAGGATATTTGTTGACAAAAATAAGTTTTAAATTTTTTTATTTGAATTTTCACATGGGTGCAAGTAGCCCCCCCCCCCCACATACAAATGACCTCCGCTGGGTCATCCTGAGACAACATATTTGTTGCCAAAAATAAGTTTTTAAAAAAAAATAAACTGAAAATCAAGGACAATAACTGAAGAAACATATGATGCCATTCGCGAAAATTATTGAAAATCGTCTATATGCAACTTGCTAAAAAACAATAAAGACCTTAAAATATTGAATTTTTAGTATTTTATTCCTACTCACCGAATCTTAAAATATAAGAATACTATGTTTACAAACATAAAAAATCACAACAGACATTAATAATCGAGAAATAGTCATGACGCCATTATGCTAATTTTTTACAGCTCTGGGACACTTCACGCATGACGCCAATTTTGGCGTCATACCGATGAAGTGGTTAAATTTATAATCTTGTAAAATTCTATTAACCCCTAAATAGTGACGATTTCAAATTATAAACAATGATCATAATGATCTCAAAGGCAAACTGACATTTCACAAAAAATTTGAAAATCGAATTTGCGTTTTCGTTTATGTTTTCGGTTTCTTTTTCAAAATTACGTAATAAGGGCCCTGATTAGATAAAAATGTAGAAATTTTTTTTTGTCGTTCTTTTTTAGGTGGGTTTTGAAATTTTTTGTGCTTCAGGCCCGTGACAGCTTTAATCCGGCCCTGGTGCGACAAAAATTTGGGAAGCCTGGTCTCCCACTCTGGACGTGTGGCAGCACCGTACTGGTATGTACACTTTAGTGGCAGCCTGAAAGTGCTTTGATTAAAACATTTTTTTGTCAAGTATTTCGTGTGATTATAAATAAAGTGAATTAGCATATTATGAAAATAAAGGAATTCTTTGAAAAATACAAATTTTAGAATTTGCAGCAAATATTCGAAAGTAAATGTAACGCAAGTTAACTATATAATTTGGAAAGTGATTGCTTAAAAATATTAAAAACAAAATATAATTGCACTCCACTTTTTTACCACAGATATGTGGACGACATAATTTTGAGTAAACATAAAGATCATGTTGATCTGATTATTAACTCATTTGATCAACATTTACAATTTACTCATGAACTCATGAAGGATAAACAAATTAATTTCCTGGACATCACACTGAAAATAAAAGATAATAAAATAATTAATAATCGGTACCAAAAACCCATTTCTTCAGGCAGACTTATCAATAACTTTTCAAATCATCCTGTGCAACAAAAGATCAACATTGTTTATAATTTAGTTGATAGAGCTATCTTACTATCTGATAACTCTTTTCATCTAGTGAAAGTAAAACAAATTTTAATTAAGAATGACTATCCTTTGGATTGTATTAAAAAACATACAACGAAACGTCTTAAAAATATTAAATATAAAAACATCAATGCAAATAATTTTCACAATCCACCTATACTTTTGTATAAACAAATGCCGAAAGTTGGTATACCTTTTAATTATGTTGACTTCACTAGATTATCAAAAAATTTTATATCTGCTAACATTCAACTATTTCCAATTATAAAAAAAAAAAATTTTAAATATCGTAAAATTGGGCAAAAATATTACAGGTGACGCGTTCTGAAGAAAGGGACCTAAGAAGCAAATGGTTATTTTACAGGAGAGCGAAAACAAAAGTCGAGCGTGCATGGCAATCTGTACAAATCGAGAAATTTGAATTGTTATTTAAGTTGAAAAATATTCAATTAAAACCTTTTCTGACTTCAGATAGTGAAAAAGAAACCTTTAATAAAATTAAAACATCCATAAACCGAAAAACGATTTTTTGCTTCTTAGGTCCCTTTCTTCAGAACGCGTCACACAGATAAATGGAATACCACGAACATTGTATACAAAATTGATTGTAAAGACTGCCCTACGAGCTATATTGGTGAAACAAAACGTACATTAAAAAAATGTACTAATGAACACAAGGCAAATTGCAAAAACAATGGTCCTATTTTCAGTACACAATAATCTAAGTACAATCATGAATTCGATTGGAATAACTCTCATATTATAGATCGCGAATCAAATTATAAAAAACGTGTTTTTTCTTAAATGTTGCATATTAAAAATCACGGTTTTACTATTAACAAAAAAGGAAGATATTTTATACCTGAACAAAAACTATTTTCCATTAATCAATCGATTGAGATTGTGATTGTACTTCTCTTTCTATATCCGTCTCTGTTTTGTTTACTTTTAAGTTCACTGACTCCGAATTTCTACTGCTCTTTAAATTTTTAAAAATATTTTCAACTTAGTCTTGACAAAATGCTTGTAGCATTCGGATTATATTTTAACTGTTCGACAAATTACACATATAATTTTATTTTAATTTCGGTAAATTTTATTAATTTATTATTTAGTGTTTTTTTGTTTGTTTCTTTTCTACTTATGTTTGTGACAATTCATTATTTTTGTTAATAAATTTTAAAGCCTGATGATGATGACGAACCAATGTCATCGAAACGTTGTTCTGACTGTTTAAAAAAATATCATTGTTTTATTGTTATTTATTTGCCTTCCTTTGATCGAACCTACTTTCTTACATACATTAAACATTTCGGAAGGGAATCTGTCTTCAAATTATATAATTAAGGGTATATATTTTATTGGCTGAAAATTTTTTTTGTTTTATTTATGAAATTTAAATGATGAGTTTTACTAATTATTTAATAGTTTATTCTATAATATACGTTTTATAATATAAATTTTTGATGTTAATAAATGTAACATATGAAATTTCGTTAGTAAATAGCCACGTGTTTCGCACATAACGTTTAAATTATTGAATTCACTGCATATGCAAAAAAATTCTTGAACATTAAAAAAGTAAATGAAAGTTTGTAATAATTGTAAAGTTCTATGTAAAAATAATTTCATTTTAATCGTGTAACTATTTTCCTTCATAAGGACGGGAGTATTGATTCGTAGTACACGGTTGGCCTGAACCAAATTTTAATCAACATTTCAGTAACTCTAAATATTTTTGTGTATTGTGAATCTATAATTGTTCAAATTTATTTTTAAATAAAAAAGAAAATCATCGGCGGAGTGCTTTTCGAAAAAAATCAATTTCTTTTATTTAATTTATTAAAAATCGAGATTTGCAGTTCTGTACCACTGATAAGGCTCATTTTCTTCCTGTTTTATGCACTTTCTTAACAATGGACTATAGTATAAGAGTTTTCTAAGGAGTCAGTAAAGTTTAATCGCTGTAAAAGGTTTTTAATTTGTCAAACAGTCTACCCTTGATAAAAAAATATTTTATCGAACTAAATATTTGACCTGTAATTTGTAATAAATCTGTAATAAATATTAAAATATTTTTTAAATAAATTTGAATGACTTATAAATTATGTTAAATTGTAAAAATGTTTATGCAAAATATATAATAATCCGGATGATTTGCAGAAATCTTATTAATTGACCAAGTAGATTAGAAATTAAAGTGAACAGATTTCATGGCTTGTTCACTGAAAAATCCTAATCATCCGCATTATTCTAAAACACTTTTACGTGCAGTGTGTATAATAGTTCACATGTCTGAAGCTACATGTTTATATATTTTGCATAAACATTTTTATAATTTAACATAATTTCTAAGTCATTAAAATTTATTTAAAAAATATTTTCATATTTATTACAGATTTATTACAAATTACAGGTCAAATTTAGTTTTAGTTTAGTTTAGTAGATTTAGTTCGATAAAATATTTTTTTATCAACAGTACACTGTTTGTCAAATTAAAAACATTTTACAGCTACTAAATCCTACTGGCTCCTTAGAAAATCCTTATCCTTATCCATTGTTAAGAAAGTGCATAAAACATGGAGAAAACGAGCCTCATCAGGGGTACATAACTGCAAATCTCGATTTTTAATAAATTAAAGAAAAGAAATTGATTTTTTTCGAAAAGCCCTCCACTGATGATTTTCTTTTTTATTTTAAAAAAAATTTGAACAGATATAGATTCAGAATCCACAAAATTATTTAGAGTTACTGAAATGTTGATTAAAATTTGGTTCAGGCCAACCGTGAGTAACGTAAATATCGCTAGGAAATTATAAATTGATTTTATAATAATGTATTAAAATATGTTTTGTAGAAGCTCGTATGACTTTAACTTGTCGCATATTTCTCCTTAATTCAATTAAATATCTGTAATAAGTTGACATGAACTTTATATTCAAATTTTTTTTTTAGAATGAATCAAGTCTGTAATGAGCTTGAATATTTATTTTAAATATTCATGTTTCTTGAAATCTGTACCGTAAGTTGCAAAGATGATAAATATTTTCTTGAATTTTTTCTCTTTATAACTTCTGTTTCCATTTATTTCTTAAGAATTCCCTTTACAGGAGATTTTAAGTTTGCTGAGTTTCAGGAAGCGAAAGTTTTAACAAGTTTTGGAAGTTTGCATACATTAATTATAGGTAATTAAAGTTTTCCAACTTTTATATAAATACTGCTTTATGTTAGAAAATTATACTAGCTCTATATGATACTGTTAAACGTCAAACTGGCATTGAATTTTAACCTTCTCCGAACCTAATCCCACCCAGTCTGAGTAGGTCAAGACATTTTAATTTTGTATATCTACTAGAATTTTACATTAATTCAATTGTCAATTTGAGTCACTGAATAAAATTTTGATAGTTAAAAAAAACAAAGAAAGAAACAATGAAATGCTTGACTTCGTTCTAAAAACGTTCTGATCATCCGGGTACGTAAAAATCTCCGGATTGGCGAAGTTAAGACCTACACTGTTAAGAAAAATCTATATGACGCTTTACTAACTTGTACATGAAGTTTTTCATAATCCGTGCTATTGAATTTTCAATAGTATAGGTATTGAAATTTCAATAACATGTTCTTGAAAATTTAATACCACGTTATTGAAAATTCAGATTCTATAAGACACTACAAATTTTCAGGTTTTGTTTCTCTTATTAAAAAAATAAAATTTAAGACACATGACTACAGAATCCACATTTTTATAGAAGTTAACAATTTTATATTTAATTCTTATATGAATTTGATAGTTTACACTTCAATATAACACTTTTCACTTTTAAAGAACTAATTATCCTCGCGCTTAGCGAGCACACTTTGGGAAATATATATGGTCAACACTTTAAAACTCTTCTTAAAAAATGGTCTACTGACAACCAACGACTCGCCAAGGCAAGTTCTAAGAAACTTTTTTTATTAAGTTGTAGAAGGCAAGATGTTTTACCAACACATCTTATGAATGCAAACAAATGCAATAAAAATATTTCCTTCTATTGTAATGCATCTAAGAAAAGTTTTCTTAATTTAAATAAATGTTATTTTTTATAACTATTAAAGTTGAAAATCAGAGATATTCATCATGTTGATTGTATAAAAAAGTCATTAGCAAAAACTAAAAAACTGATTTTAGAATTTCATGTTGCATGTGAAGTTATAAAATTTTTTTCATGTTTTCACAAAAAAGATTTAAACGTATTTTAACTAAATGTAATAATAATCATCAATTTAAATTATCTTCATTACTAAAAAACTGAACACATCGTTTCTTCTGTTTTTAAAAAAGATTGGCTTAAAAATTTGAGCGATGTTCAGATTCCTGAAGACGTCATTGATATTGTTTCCTTAGGGCCTAAATTAAGTTTAAATTTTAATAAACTATGTCACATTTCTAGTCATGACAAAGAATTAACAAAAAAATTTAATTTTACAAAATCTTATATAAAAATAATCCCAATATTATGTTTACGACTGCTGATAAGGGTAATAAAACTGTTTGTTTGAAAACCGAAGATTATAACTCAAAAACGCGAAATTTACTTTCGGATACTTCTGTTTATAAACCAATTAAAAGAAACCCTTTAAGTACACTACGAAAAAAGACTTCCGATATTTTAAAAAAATTAAATTATAATGACCTTTTAGGGAGAAAATATCACAAACGTGAAGTTTCTCTTTCTAGTACTGTATTAGCTAAAGCTTACGGCCTTCCTAAAATTCATAAACAAGACATACCTTTACGTTCTATTATTTCTCTTATCAGCAGTCCAACTCATGTTTTGTCTACAATTTTATATAACCAACTAAAAAATAGTATTTTAACTACTAAATGTCACATAAAAAACAGTTTTGAATTAAAAAACGAATTGCAGGATTTTAAGATTGACGATTCATTTACCTTTCTTTCTCTTGACGTTAGTTTTTTATTTACTAATATTCCATGTCAGTTAGTGTTAGAAAGTTTAGATCGCAGATATCAACGTATCAATAATAATTGTAAAATTCCTTTTGACAAAATAAGAGAATGTACTGAGTTTTTATTTGACAACACTTCTTTTTTCTTTTAATGACAAAATTTATAAACAAACTTATGGTACCCCTATGGATTCGCCAATCTCTCCATTATTTGCTGATCTTGTGATGGAAGATCTGGAAAGTAATTGTTTACAGACATTAAGGGCATGTCCCAGATCTTGGGACCACTTGAGACTAAAATGTAGAATTCTATCTTATCTCCCATATTTAATTTGTTAATAATTTCATTGTTTTTTAAAATTTTTAATAAGTCGAACATTCATGACACACTTTATGACTTTCGAAAACGATTCCCAAAATTTTAAATCGATATATTCTCTAGTTTAGGCTTAAGTAAGTGTAAAAAAATTAAGCCTAAACTAGAGAAGATATCGATTTAAAATTTTGGGAATCGTTTGCGAAAGTCATAAAGTGTGTCATGAATGTTCAACTTATTAAAAATTTTAAAAAACATTTAAATTATTAACAAATTAAATATGGGAGATAAGATAGAATTCTACATTTTAGTCTCAAGTGGTTCCAAGATCTGGGACATGCCCTTAAAAAGCAAATACATAAAAAAGATCAAGTTGACTTATAATTTTAAAAGTTTTTAACTCTCACAACAAACATTTAAAATTCTAATTCATATGAATTAGAAAATGACAATAACATAAATTTCTTAGACATTACTCCAATAAAGAAGGGAGAGAACATTATTACTAATTGGTTTCGAAAGACTACTTCTTCAAATAGGTTGATTAATTAATTACTTTTCCGGTCATCCTGATCCACAAAAGAAAAATATTGTGTTCAGTTTGGTAGATAGAGCTATATCTCTTTCAGATGATTCTTTCCATTTTGAAAATTTAATGATTGTTAAAAAAATTTCAATTATCCACTGGACTTCATTAATAAACAAATTAAGGTTCGTCTAAATAAAATTAAATATTCTAAATCAAACAGTAATTTCAATTCAAATCGAGCTGTTTTGTTCCTAAAGTTTCTTTGTCTTTTAATAATGTTTTTTACAAAATTTCAAATATCCTTAAACAATTTCATATTTGATCAATTCCTATAGTCAAAAAAAATTTTAGTGTAATAGCAAAATTAGGTAAAAATATGATGCAAAAAATGGACAGAATCAACTCAGTCTATAAACTAAAATGTAAAGACTGCACAGCGATATACATAGGGAGACTCAACTTGCTCTTAAAACTTGTCTAAATAAACATAGAACGAAACAAGATTCCTTGGTTTTTATACAATGTGAATGTCTTGATCATGAATTTGATTGGAACAATGTAAAAATTCTAGACTGTGAATCTAATGAATAAAAAAATTACCTCTGAAATGATTCATATAAAAATGAATCATCCTACAATTAATAAAAAACAGGATATTTTTTCACTAAATAAAGTTTTCTTTCCAATAATTAATATTATAAATTCATGAGTGAGATGATTTCTAAAACTTTCAATGTAGGTTTATGCGTTAACCAATTTGTTGGTAAGTATCCCTTTTTTTATATATATTTATGCTAAAAATTGTGTTAAAAGTGTTTGGACCTAATTTTTCTTTTTTAAAAATAAATTCAGCCTGATGAGGTCAGTAAATCTTGGCCGATAAAGCGTTGCTGTTTTGGACAAAAATAAAGTTTGAATTTTTATTTTCCTTCTAGAGATTGTTTACTTCTCCTGCTTAAAAAGTTAAAATAATCGTTTACGTCTCGGGCTCACTTTGTTCGCCCTAGACTGTCACTAGTACACAAACATCAGCGTAAACAAATAGCTGCCTTTAACCCCTTGTTGCTTAATATGCACTTAAATTATAATTAAGAATAAATTAGTATTATTAAATAGTTTTTTATAAATGAAAAATATTGTATAAAATAAAATCGAATGACATGAAGTTGTTCTTTACTTTAAAAAAAATCCTGCTTCACAAACAACCCTGCTTTCAAAAAAACCATACACTTTTTCCAAGAAATCGCGCTGTCTGACAATTCTGTGGGAAATAAGGAATTTGAAAATCATTGGGTTTCTTCGATCAGATGTTTTCACGATTTATAGCACGAAAACTAAGACTAAAACTGACAGACTTGATACTCAAAATTTCCGCAACACGTCACGCACACGAATATCTCAAGAGTCTTACCACGCGGAAGCATTACTGGAGTCGCGAGTTTAGGTTACCATGGGACAACAAGACTCAGGCGGATGATCGCAGATGGCAGCAGATATGCGCCATCTTGACAAATATTCTATTTGGCAACGAAAATTTATTTTTTTATTTTTTTCACACAAATAAGTTCAAGAATCCCATACTCTTTTTATAAAATAGGGTAGAAAAGAGGAATGCGGGAAATATTACTTTTGTGGGATTAGATGTTTCTCCGAGCGGAATTATATCGGAGATAAATTCATAAGTTCTCACTTTTCAAAAAATAAAACTTAAAACAATTTTAGATTACAATTTCCATTTTAGTGAAAAGGACGTTTCATACCAATAATCTTACACAATTTCGATAAAATTATCATCTTATAAAATATATCAAAATTGTCAATTTGCCAAATTTTTGAAAATCGACTTGTCTGACAAATCTTTGGAAAATCAGGAATTTGAAAAACATTGGTTTTCCTCGATTGGAAGTTTCCTCAAGCGAAAACAAGAAAACTGAGACGAAGAAAATTCTTTTCTATATACAAAAGTAAAATATGTTTTCATCAAGAGATCAAATAACTAGTCGTTACACGCCTACAAAAATTATGTGGATGTAAAAGTACTTTTTAGCAGATTATAAATTGTTATTTGAAAAGTTTGTCGAAATGTCCATTTTATTAAATTTGCATAGCAACATATTTAATAATCACTTTTCAAATTTTAATTTGCTACTAAATAATCAAAGGTACTACTCCATCTGTAGGGGTTTAACAATCTGTTAATTGATCCTTTGGGCGAAACGTATTTTATTTTTGTATAGAGAAAAGAATTTTTTATAACGCAGTCTTAAAAATGGCGTGATTCGGTTCTCTATAGATAACCAGAAAGTTACAGATTTAAGAACGATTCACCATGTGACGTCAGAGTGCAAACAAATACAGTCCAAATTGCATGTCTCCCACTTTTCTACTTTTCTTGCACGCACTGTTTGACCAACTGAACAGAGTCGATGTCTTTAGCGTGAGTAGTACAGCTTTAAAATCTAACCTGACTGTATCACCGGCGCGTTGTGTTGACAAGTAAAAAAGTGTGAGATATTCAATTTGGATTGTATTTGTTTACACTCTGACGTGACATAGTGAATCGTTCTTAATTCTGCAACTTTCTGGTTATCTATACAGAGAACCGAATCACGCCTTTTATGACTTTGTTATGAAAAGTATCGTTCGTAACTGCGTGAACAAAGCAGTCGTTTTGACATTACACTCGTTTCAGAAACGACTGCTTGTCACGCGTGTTACGAAATATACTATTTGTGCATAGAATTAAAAAACAAATATTTAAACATTAAAAAAAAATTTTATACATTTTTTCTTTCCGTGTGTATTTTTAAGACGAATAACATATCAATACATATCGATAAAAAAAAATTTATGTATTAAGGTATTTCTCCGATGGGCAGTCCCTGTCAAAATTCAGTATCAGTTAATAGCAATTGTTAATTACAATAATTTATTTCTTGACTTATTATTTACTGTTAATAGTTATTCGGCCATCAGTCAATAGTTTTTTAATGAAAATGTTTCAAAAATAAACAAATGTTAAATTTTTAACGTTTTTCAAAGATACCTTTTTACAAGTCTATCATTTCTTACCATTTTTTTTAAAAATGATTCAATTTAAGTAAATAATAGCTCATTTTTTCCAGAAAAACAAACTCTACAACTTCACCTTCTCAAATTTTTGAAAAAGTAGAACATTTTTTAAATAAAGCAATTTGTTTATAAATATTTAGAAATATGTTTTTAAATAAATTACTATATTTAAAAAATGGTCTACTTTTTCAAAAATTTGAGAAGGTGAAGTTGTAGAGTTTGTTTTTCTGAAGAAAATAAGCTATTATTTACTTAAATTGATCCATTTAAAAAAAAAATGGTAAGAAAAGATAGACTTGTAAGAAAGGTATCTTTGAAAAAAGTTAAAAATTTAACAACATTTGTTCATTTTTAAAACATTTTTATTAAAAAACTATTGACCGATGGCCGATTAGCTATTAACAGTAAATAAAAATTCAAGAAATAAATTATTTTAATTAATAATTGCTATTAACTGAAATACTAACTTTTGACGGGGACTGCCCATCGGAGAAATACTTTAATGTTTAAATATTTTTTTCCTAATTCCACGCACAAAAAGGCACATTTTTGTTCTGAACAATTTTTTTCAAAAGTCAGTTGTTCTGAAGTTACCAACAATTGAAAAAAAGGCTATTTTATAAACAAATGATCATATCTTCCTTAAAAATTATCGTAGAGCAATTTTTAAGAAACCTTTTTAAATGTGACAAAAAATTATTTCAAATGACATTTATAGAATTGAAATGTGATGATTTCTTAAAAAATGGTATCAATTTGAAAATTTCCAAAAAAAAGTAAAATCTTTTTTTTTGATGAAGGTTTTATCTTTGTTATTAATGAAAACACAAAACTTTTTATAATGCCCTTACATGCCGTAGGTTGGGCTTTTGAGCGGGACTGTATCTATTTTTTTTTAATGCATAAAGATGTAACAAAATGATATCAAAAGTCTTAAGTGATGAGATTATTATATCACGTTTAAAAAAATTCGGAAAAAATGATTGATTTTCAGGCGTTAAAGGGTTTGACCCCCTTAATAAGATGGATTTGAATTTGGCACGATATGTGACAAAGAATTTTGTCAAAAATAGAAAAAAATCTAACAGTAAAATATCCATTTACAAAGAGTATAGTTGAAAGGTATTTGAAGAAATAAAAGTGGAGGAAAATGTAAATATTTTCAATTTTAAGAAGATTGAAATTCCAGAAGAAGTATTGCTTCCCTGAAAATGTTTTCGATGGAAATAATCTGAATTCAGTCTGCACTGCATATTTCTATGTCTTATCGACAGAGAGGCGTTGGGTAGTAAAAAAGGCCTCCTGACGACAATATCGGACACCAGTGTCGTGTAAAACGAGAGCCTTTGGAACGAGAACCGATAGAAGGGTGCGGAGTCTGAGCATGTGTCTTGGTCTGCCCGCAACAAGGTTTTACACACATATAAAGATTGTCGATCCACTATCAGAATCTCCTCTCTCTTTCCGTTCACTTGACCATTTTCTATCTTTCTTTTAGTGGTCTTACATATTCGCTATTAAGCATCTTTCTCACTGAGTCAACTTTCCCTACAAGGAAATCTCTGATGATTCAATTGAAAGTTACACAGATTCACAAAAACTAACTCTTTAAATGCTATGAGCTCATTTTATAGATCTTACATTCATGCATTTGTTGGTTTTTTTTTAAATTAAACAAAGAAACTTCAGCACTATTCCCAAATACCAAACTATCTCTTAATATTATTTTGAAGACTCAACACCTTTTAACCCTTTAATGCCTGCGGGACGTTTATGTCCTATTTACAAAAACCATTTTAACTTTTTGAAAAATTAACATATTTTTATGAGCTTTTGTTTATTTTCTTTATGAAGGTTTGAACTATCAAGAAAAAATTAGTAACAATGAATACAAATTTTTTTATTAAGGTATTAGTCGCGTAAATGCTCCCGCAAAACTCCCGCAAAATAAAAAGAACAAAAAATAAACTTTTATATCAACTCACTTGCTTCCTTGTGACCTCTTCTAATATAATATATGTAATTTTCACGATTTTGAGTCAGGTACTATAAGTTATCGTGATGTATTGCTTACACGTTTTCGACATTTTCCAATGAAACCACGTGAAAATGAAAAATTATGAATTTTTAAATTATTGTATTTTTTATACGGCGTGGTCAATAAAATTAATTTTTTTTTAAAGGATTTATTTTATCTCAAAGTGTAACTTAGTAGTTTTATTTGAAAAACTGACGACTTGTTTTTTTATAATTGAATATAAGAGACATTTTTTACATGCATTTTGTGCTATTGCATGTAAAAGGTATAAACTTTGAATTAATATTTTGAAGCTCAGAAGTGGTCAAAATTAATAGGATAGATCTCATTTCATAGATAAATACCTCATGAATACAGATACAAAGTTTTAAAAAAATCTGACGAAAATCATTTTACGCGACTAATACCTTAATGAAAAATAGATGAAAATGTATGAAAATGTCAAAAATCGATAGAATTAATCAGTTAGCACGTATACAAAATGTAGTGTCAAAAATTATTTATGAAATACAGTTACTGAAAGGTTCTGAGTCTCTTAATAAGAATCTGGCACCAAATTTGCAAAATTCAAGATGGCGTATCCAAGATGGCGCCTGAAACATAGAAATGTTTCTTTACGTCTCCTAAGTAGTAAAACTAATTACAAACAAATGACACATATGTTTATAAGGGTTTTTGGGATCGTTGATCACGAATTTGATGTCAAATTAACATTTTGATAGTTGACTGCTGTAAAATAAACTGTCAATTTTGCGAAAAACTAAAATTGTGCGATTTTGATCTTTTGTCTTTCTGTCTGTCTGTCTGTCTGTAGACAAAATTTCGGGATCGAATAATTAATTCATTAATTTTCTTTTTAATGTTCTCAAAAAATTTTCCTTTTTATAAATTTAATTCCCTTTATTTTAGCCTTAAGATCATTCAGTTTGGTTCATTCTTTCAAGAGACTCTATAGAATTTGATATAAGTAGTAACATTGCGCGGCGGTGTAAATAGACTCAATAATAACTGTATAAATCCCTAAATTTGTACTAAAGTTGAAGACGATAATTCCAACCCATAAAATCTGAAGTTTATTCTGAAATATAAAAAGATAAGCTCTTAAAGCTAGTAAACATTTCATCGACCTTAAAATAATAAGTAACATCTCCAGACAGATTTTCAGCAATTCGTTAAAATGTGCACGTAAACCGATCATAAAAGTTTCGAAAAAGAAGTAACGTAAGTTCTAGTGGATTTCAGGGTGAGATGTTATTATAAAGTAATATGTAGCAATTTAAAGCAAATTTCGTCTGATGGGAACTAATATGATATTAGATGTTATGAGAAAAATGTTTACTGAACATATTAATATTAGCATTCTACCTAAATCTAATTAGAAAGAAGATTAGGATACAGACTATAAGTATACGACATTTCCGTACTTAGAGTTTTATGAAACATTACCTAAATATGACACGCTTTCGTCGAATAAAGATCTCGTTTCCTAATATGAGTTTACTTGGCTTACGTTATTAACCAAGAAAGATGATTCACGTCGTATTAGCCTCAGGCTCTTGGATGGACTTTACCGAATGTGAAATTGCGACGTGTATAATTCGATAGCATAAGTGACAATCAAAATGCACTTGGTATAAATTGCTATGTACTCTTAAAAATTACAATTTATTTTACTTAACATAACAAATTTCTTGAGAAACTCTTCTCAAATTCGGAAACATTGAAAACATTGAGTCAAACTATTTCGACAATTTGGTCGCGATCTATTTTTTAAACAAATTTACAATTCTGACTTAAAATTCTGATTTCGGTACTTTTTTGCAAAAAACCGTCATATTGGTGTTTTATATAGATAAAAATGGTACCTGAGTTTAGAATCTTGTAGACCACGGAAAAAAATCTTCAACTGGAATAGCAATAAGTTTCTCTGGAACAGCGATATGTTTCATTAAATTAGCAAAATCTTTCGCTATTCTAGTCAAACATATCGCTGTTTCAGTGAAACTTATTGCTATTCCAGTTGAAGATTTTTTTCCGTGACCGACTTCAAAAACGTAGTGAAACGGTATTCCCATATTTTACAAAAGTAAGGCTACGATTTTTGTGATTTCAGGCGTTAATGGGTTAAATAATATAATTACTAGAGCTACCTGTGTGAGAATTTCGACCAAGTTCATCTGGAATTTCATTGACTTTCAGTCAAAAATTTAATGATTAATTAGGATCCTATAAGAATTCCAGAAAAATTTCAATATTTATTAAAATTCCTTGTCAGCAAAATTATAACAATTTCCATTCTGATATATGAATCATTATGATTCCGTTAAAATTAAGACAAAAATCAGTTTTAATTTAATCTGAATTTCTTATATGGGAATTTTACTCGGTTTTTATTAATAACTAAAATTACACTGAATCCTATGAGGATTTTCGAATAAATTTCAATAAAATTACTAGAATTTAATAATTCCTTAAATTATATAATTTCTTGAAATTCAGTCTGAATTTAAATTTAACAAAATTCCATTTTCTTGTTCTCAAAATTCTATTAAAATGAAGTCAGAATTCAGTTGAATTTAATCAGAATTCTCTCGGAATTCGGTTCGATTTGAATTAATTACCAGAATAATATTGGAATTTTATGGCAAATTTCGTCTGAACTTTAAGAATAAATAAAAATTTAAAAAATTCTTATACTATGAATCCAGTCAAAGGAATTTTAACAAAATTCCAATAATCCGATTCGCATTATTATGATTCTATTAAAATTCAGTCTGGATGAGTTCCAATTGAATTTCACCCGATTTTTAATAATAAACCACATTTTTTTAATTTATAATTTTTTTAGAATAAATCTTTCGAAATTCGGAATATGGTAAATCCACAAGAAGTCCGTCAAAATTTAAAAAAAGACATTTTTCTTTCAATCAGAATTCGTCTGGAACTCAGTCGCAATTTCAGTGTAATACAGGAAATCCGCAAAAATTTAATAAAATTTTTTGTCTCAATTTCCATAATATTTTCTATAATTACCAGAATTAAATACTTTGAAATTGCGTTATATTAAAGTTAAAAATGTCTTTCTAGTTAAAGCAGTATTCTCTGGAAATTATTTCTAAACTTTAATAATTATTTGATAAATTTTTATTTCCCATCTAAATAATTATAAAAATTTAAATAAGAATCGGATAATATTACTTGGATTTTTTTTACTAAATCCCATCCAATACTCGTCATTAGGATTCTGTTAAAATCAATTTAAAATTCAATCTGAATCTAATAACTGGAATTAAACGTAGTACAGAAATTTCGTGGGAATACCATTTAAATTCTAACTTGAATTTTGAATTACTGAAATTATTTACGAATTCCGTTGAAAGAAGTTGAAACTTTGTTGAAATTTAATCAAAATTCTTTAGAAATAAAGACTTGCCTGAATTTAAATTATTACTGGAATTAAATTAGAATAGTCTTCAAATTTCGTCTGGTTTTTGATATAATTAATTATTTTAAATTAATTTGTAATAAAGTCAAAATTTCGTTAGAATTTAGTCAGAATTAGTTTGGAATCCAGCTCGGAATTTCAATAATCATACAAAGAAAATGTTTGTGTAATACACTCACATTTTTTTATATCAAAACAATTAAGTAATATCTCATAATTATATTTTCTGAATACAAGTCAACTATTTGTGAAAATAAAAAAAAAACCATTTTTTTCCAGAAGATCAAACTTTTCTTGAGGATAAAATATTGACCTTTTCAAGGCTAAAATTGAATATATTTTTACACTTGGAATTTTGTTGACTTAAATTTTAATTTAAATCGATACAAATTTCAATTTATTACAGATTTACCGTCATCCTAACTTTTATTAGTTTAAAATTTACTCTCCACTGAATTTAATTTCATTTAACGACAATTTTCATCGATGTAAATTTTAATCAAACTAAACTTCAATCGCAATTACGAAACCAAATAAATTTTTACAAATTTAAACTTCTCTTTATTTAAATCAGTCCATATTTTAATCATACACATTTAAAATAAAGTATCACGTTATAAAATTTGTTTAATGTCAAAAAACATTTTAATAAATAAACTATTCCGGATACATGGATGAACCCTAAAATTAGGATTTTATGTAAAAGCTCGGGTTACTGTATTTTTAAACGACTCAATAAAAGTAAAGGATATAAGCCGCTAAGCTTTTTATGAAGCACTCTGTTTATATTTTTACCTCTTCACATTCTTCATTACTGCCCTGAAATTAGTTCAGCAGTTTTATCTTGATATAGCAGTTTTTATTAAAATCTTGCACAATTTACACGTACGTTTTATTTGTTATTAAATATTACTAGAAACAGCAAATGAAAAATAATTGAAAAAAAAATGTTCACAATAAATATCTTTTCAAAAACAAGTGTGAAATTGAAAAAGCAATCTGAAAAAAAAGATATTGTTTATGAATAAAATAAAGTAAAATAGCGTGTGGAAATAAAAAATTTGGTTTTTAAAAAAATAAAAAAACTTGAGAATTCATTCCAATAGAATTCCAACCAGAATTTTGTTAGAAATTTTAAGTAAATTTTTATGCAAATTTTCCTAGAATTTCAAAATGTCTTTCCATAAATCTAAATTAGTTAAAAAATATTAAAAATAACTAATTATTATTTAATTCGTAGCTGGCTTTTTATTTTAAAAAAAGTGAAAAATAAGTAATTATTATTAAAACATTACTGATTATTAGCAAAAGAATAACTAAACTAGATGAAAATTATATATGTCCATTTCGTGGACATTTGGTTTGCACATCAGCAAAAACATTTGCTTCCTCATAGAGAAAGCAATAAATGTAAAGTTAAATTTCAAAATATGAAAAGTTTTAGGAAAATCTTACGAATTAATTTAAACTTTGTTCCTTGGTTTTTTACAAACGTAGATTAGAAATCTGACATTAGATTTTGAATATTCAAAATGAACGATTTAATATGGAAGAGGATTTTTGATATTCGATTTTCTAAACCAAAACAACAAATTTAGAGTTAAAAAAATAAAGGAATACAAATTGTTTTAATTTTTTTTTTATCAATCGAAGTTAGATTTTCTGTTAATTTCGTGTCACAAATAAATTTTCAAATTTCCTGACTTTCTTTCGATTAAACCACATTCTGAATTTGATTAATTAAAATTCCGAATTTTTAATTTTTCTTAAACCTCAAATATCTCCCAAAATAGAATTCTATATTTTCTATTAATAAAAAATTCAAAAACTTTATGGCCATCATGGGACATTCCACGTAAGATTTTTTTAAAAAAGATTTGTTAGTTTAAAAAAAAATTTTCCTGATTTTTTACAAAAAAATAAGGAAACACATATTTCTTCATTTTCTCATTAAATGAAAAATTATAAATTTATGCTCATTTTCTATATCAAATTCAGAGGTTTTGTTGACGAAAATGAAAATAAAATTTATTTATTCTTGAAAACTTAAAATTATAGTTTCTAATATACTAGAAAAACAAAAAAATATTTTAAATCTCTTCTTCCATCTCTCCTAGAAAATTATTTCAAAAGACAATTTTTAGAAATTAAATCTCGCTGCAGATTTTGTATATTTAAATCAGAGTTTTTTTTGCCGAAAATTCAAATATAATTTATTTATTATTGAATACTTAAAATTGTAGTTTCTAATATGCTTTAAAAATAATATAAATGTTCTGGAACAATTTAAATCTGTCACAGAAGAATTTCATAAAAAAATTAGACAAACCAAATCTCGTTGATTTCGTTTCGTTTTTCAAAAACAATTTTTATGAACCAAATCTTGCTCATTTTGTATATTGAAATCAAAGTTTTTTTGCTGAAAATTGAAATAAAAATTATTTTCTTCTTGAAAGTTTGAAATTCTAGTTTCAAATATGCTACAAAAATAAAATTAATATTTTGGAACAATTTAAATCTCCTAGAAAATAAATTCAAAGACAATTTTTGTAAACGAAATTTCGATGCTGATTTTGTATATTCTTAAGAGAGTCTTTTAGCCGGAAATGGAAATTAAATATTTTGATTTTTGAAAACTTAAAAAACATTTTTTTTATTTTTAAAGCACATTTTGAAAACAAAAAAAAAATTATTTTTAAAAAATATTTCTTTATGTAGAAAAACCTCTCCTGAGTACAACCGGTTTATCGACAGTCGAATTCTAATGATCTACACAGGTCAGTTACCGACAGTGCACATCATTAGTCTTCGACGTCAAACCTTCCACTTAAATTATCTCACGAGCCAGAAATATCCCAGACTATCGGTCGAGAACCAAGCAAGCTTAGAGTCTAGGATTTAACCAACTGAGCTAACCCCATGGTGTTTTTGAAGCATATTTAAGACATGAATTCAAAGTTTTGAAGAAAATTGTTTTTTGACAATTTCCGAAAAAAAAAGACTTTCGAGTATACAAAACACAACGAAATTTTATTTCTAAACATTTTCGATGAAATCCTTTTGTAGCAGATTTAATATGTTCCTAAGTATTTTTTGAATTTTTATAGATTATTTAAAACTAGAATTTCAATTTTTCAAGAATAAAAAAAAATTTATTTCAATTTTCGGCAAGAAAAAACTCTGATTTCAATATACAAAATCAGAAGCGAGATGTGGTTTATAAAAATTGTCTTTGAAATTATTTTCTAGGAGATTGAAGAAGTTTTAAAATATTTTTTTTTATTTTTTTACTGTACTAGAAACTAGAATTTTAAGTTTTAGGTATTTCCACGAAAAAGCGGACATTCTGTCCGCACGAATGTAAATAATGTAAATAATTTTTTTTCACCTCACCTTCTTGAGATCATTTAAAGCTTCTCTCCTTTATACTCATTATGGAAGGATTTAATTCTGCACTGAAAAAAATACTGTGATGAGATTAGACATTTGAGTATGGTTGACAGGTTATGTAGAAGTTTGACAACTATACGTTCGAATTTCCCATAATGCATCGGTGCGCCATTGTCTATTTTACCTAACCTTACAATATGACTCGCGGTTTCACACAGCCGTATGGCTAAAACACCAATACGTATGGCAGTTCCCAAAACAGCAATAAAATATTGCCAATCTGCCCATAATTATCGCAGTTCCACGGAAATATTTTTTTCAGTGTGGTTTATTAATCAATGAGAGTCTTGGATCGGAGATAGACTCGTTATCATCTTTTCAAACATCATCACTTATATATTGAGAATGTATATGGATCAAACCACAAAGATCTCCTAAAAAAATGGACGTCCTGTTGTCATCAATTGGCTGAAGCATCTTCTAAGAAAGTTTTTTTTATTTTGTGAAAAAATCAAAAAATGAATTTTTCATTTTTATATTGACAAGACAACGCTTGATAATTTTTTACAAAAGAAGTTCGATCGTATTATAAATTTTCATAATGTTAAGCACAAAAACAAACTTTTATTGTTACTTAATAAACAACGTTCAACGTATTTTTCTAATAAACAAGATTAGATGAAAAATCTTTATGACAGTGAAATTCCTCTGGATGTTTCTGACATTGCTTCTCTAGGTCAGAACTACAGTTTTCGAGAAAAATTAAAAATTTAGAATCCTCTATTTCCTATTTAGAACTTTCTGCAGAATCAAAAAATGAATTAAGGGATAAGTTTTCAAATGTTATCATCAATGATTTAAGAAAAAGGTACATATTTCTGCAGAAGATCAACAATTTATTAAAAAATTAAAATATTCGAAAATATTTGTAAAAAACAATCACTTCCACTGACAAGGGTTATTTAACTGTTTGTTTGAATACTGATGATTATAATAAAAAAATGTCAGCTTTACTTTCTGACACTTCAACTTATCTTCAAGTAAATAAGAACTCGCTTAAAAAATTGCAATATGACACATATAAAGTTTTGGAAGATCTTAATGAAAATGAATTTTTAGATAAACTATATTTTAACATTTAACTAACTTGTACTGAAACTGTATTGGCGAAAAATTCATAAAATAAATGTACCACTTCGATCCCTTGTAAATAGTCCAACTTATTTTTTATCAAAATCATTGTACAGCATTCTCAAAAACGGTATGACGACTCTAAAATCTCATATTAACAACAGTTTCGAATTAAAACGTAAATTGAATGATATTTCAATCAATGAAAATCTCGTTTTTCTGTCGTTAGATGTCAGCTCGTTGTTTACAAATTACAAACATTCCTTGTGACCTAGTTATTCAGAGTTTAGAACGACGTATGAATGAAATTAACCAAAAATGGAAATATGCAGATATGTAGACGACATTTTTTTAATAATAAAAAAAGAACAAATTGAAATTGTTTTACTTGTTTCCAATTCTTATAATAGACATTTGCAATTTACGTATGAGATAAAGAAAATAATCGTTTGAATTTTTTAGATTTGACTTTGATTAAAGAAAATAATTATATTATCTCTGACTGGTATAGAAAACCTACTTCGTCAGACAGAGTCATCAATTACTTTTTATATCATCCAATTTAACAAAGAAAGAATATTGTTTTTAACTTAGTGGACAGAGCGATTACTCTATACACACAAAATTTCTCGCTAAAAATTAATCCACTATTACTAAAATTTTGTTAAAACGAATGTCCTCTTGATTTTATTGAAAAGCATATAATCATTCGACTGAATAAAATTAAATTTTTAATTTCTGACAACCTTGACAAAAATTACAAAGCGAAAATTTATCAACAAATATCAAATGTTTGTTTACCCTTTAATGACAACTATTTCTTTAAATTATCAAACATTTTGAAATCATACAATATTTCTACGATTCCACTTGTTAAAAAGAAATTAGGTGTTGTCAAACTAGGCAAGTATGCGACCAAATGAATGTTGTTTATAAAATTGACTGTAAAGAGTGTCCCGCGACATATGTTGGTAAAACAAAAAGAGCTCTCAAAACTCATATTAATGAACACAAAACTAAAAAAAATAATAATTCTGTCACTAGCTTACATCTAAATTTAGGTCGTGATTTTAATTGGAACAACGTTAAAATATTAGATTATAAACCAAATTTGAAAAAACGAGCAATTTTTTAGACGATCCACATTAATTCAATTATTAAATTTACTTTAAATAAGAAAGAAGAAAGTTTCTCTCTTAACAATGCTTTCTATCCTCTACTTAGACAACTAAAACTTTGAACCTTTGAACCTTCATGACTTAAACGATCCGTTTTCTAAATTTTATTTTGAAAATTCATTCAGTTGCCTTGTCCGACTCGTGGTCGAATGTCTCTACTTGGACGTGTCTTATAATTATAAGTTTTTGACGAATTTGGTAATTGTTTTTGATTGTTATTAATTTTTGTGCATATTTATATAATCAGTGTATCTTTGTGTGTTCGATTTCATTTTATATTTAATAAATGTTTTTATCCTGATGATGTTAACAAAACTCTGTCAACGAAACGTAGCTAATTTTGACTACACGAAAAAAATATAAATAATATTTTTCACCTTATTTTCTTGAAATCATTTAAAGCTTCTCTCCTTTAATTATGTGATAAATTTACATTCTTTGAACACTTATGAAGAGAAAAATTGTTGGCTTATTGAAAAATATTATATTTTATCGATTCTATAGAAAATTTACGAAAAGGCAAGGTCTTTCTAAATAAAAATACATGGGGAAATTAGTTTGGCAAGGGGCTCCTGTTAAATGTTAATATTGCTTGATTTGGGTTAAACTTGCAGGAAAAATATTTTTTGGTACCTTGATCAATTATCCGGATGGAGACTGAAGATTTGAAAATATCGCCCTATTAAGGGCCACCACCTATTTGAATTAGTTTGAATTTCACACTTTGCGGATTGAAATCATGTGAGTTTCAATCTGTATGGATTAAAAGTATACATTTATTTAAATCTTCTCAGTGTGAAGTTTCAATCCGATTTTTAACAATGTGCTCTCTCAATCTAAAATGGTGAAATCTTGATCATTTGAATTAGTAGCTCAGTACTTGACTAAATAAATCAATAGTTTGCTTGATTCTAACTAATTAAAATAGTACTTTTTTCAAAATGGTTTCAAAATGGCAAATTCAATTAGTAAGTCAATAACACAGGCACACAAAAAAAATAAAGTTCTCTGAGCTGAGTATGAGACCAATATTTTCCTATGTATTTTGATGCGCTGAATCCGAATCCGTCAACAGAATTGACACATCAAGTCACGTTTTGACCCTAACCTCAAAATCAATAAAATGACAGTTTTTGTTCATTAGAATTTGAACCTGACTTAACTTTAATGCATGCCTAGGGCCAATAGAAAGCTTTATTTATGACCTTTAAAATGCTTTTTTAAAAATTGTTCTATTTTATGGAAAAAATGCCATATCTCCGTTAAAAATTATCGTAGAACAATTTTTAAAAAAGCATTTTAAAGGTCATAAACCAAGCTTTCTATTGGCCCTAAGCATGTATTAAAGTTAAGTCGGGTTCAGATTCTAATGAACAAAAACTGTCATTTTATTGATTTTGAGGTTAGGGTCAAAACGTGACGTGATGGGTCAATTCTGTTGACGGATTCGGATTCAGCGCATCAAAATACATAGGAAAATATTGGTCTCATACCCAGCTCAGGGAACTTTATTTTTTTGTGTGCCTGTGTAATTATAGATTCGTTGTGTTGGTAAAATTTTGTCTCTCAAAGTTACCTATTCAATTAGAAGGATTTCACTATTTGAGGGTAAACAAGTTTTTTCCTTTACAATTAGTGAAAAATGTCCCCCAAATAGTCATTTTTTACTCTTTTTAGATTTAGAGAGTGGGAGGAAATGAATTAATATTCGTTTTAATTACGTCAGTCCTTAATTAATTTCTTAATAAAAATAATAAGAAAAATTAATTAATTAATTAATTAACCAGTCATTAAATTATCTATAATGAATTGATGCGAGCTTGATGAAATATAAAATTCACAGCTGAAAGAAAGCAATTGACGGACATTGACCTCAGGTATAATCGCAGGTCTGATCCAAAGAAGATGGTGGTGTCTAACTTTCGGCAAAGTTACGTTACTTCCAAGACGAGATTCCTCGTTGAGAAAAATCAATTCTGTCGCTCTCGTGAAGCGTCTGGCGAACGCTTTCACATTTCACAATTGACCCCATTCTATCGACTTCATCCGAGAGGACTGATGCTGATGTCAGAGGGGAACCTTCTTTCTGCACTCTGTCGAACAAAGTCTCCTGGACCAAAAGGGGGAATTGTGGCTCGACCAACTTGAAAGTGGGGAGATTTGCGCAAAAAGAAGAAAAGTGTGTGTGTGTGTGTGTGTGTGAGAAGAAGATAGAAACAAGAAGATGAGCGAGAGAGAGATAGAGGAGAGGGAGAAAGAAAGAAAGAGACAAAAAGGAGGAGAAACTGCAAAGATCTCTGCAGAAAAATGACCGGTTCCTCGGACCAGAGTCGGAGACTCAACGACGACGTGTGGAAACTGCCCTTAGGCTGATTGTTAAGCAACGTATATCGTCTCTGTATGTGATTTTAGCTCGAAAGGGAAGTAAAAGGGTGTTGAGCGTGAGACCTTTTACTCAAGCAATAATAATTACCCCCAGTGGTCAGTGCTACCAAGAAACGAGCTTACCCTCTAGAAATTTCTGCTTCCTTTAAATCTCTCCTTTTCTCCTTTTCTCATTTGCTTCTTCTCTTTCGTACTTGTCCGTGTGATATAATTACTACATCACCGACCACTTAATGTGCAGTAGATCATTTCAAATTACATGCTTCTTGCATTTAGAAATCGAAATTAGCAGAAGATGAATTGATGCTACAAACGGAGGTTATACTTTAATTTTAATTAGAGGAGTGATTCATTTCAACACAATTAGCGCAGATCTAGAAAGTAGTTTAATTAGAAATCAAAGAATTTCGCCACTTGCTTATATATATATCTTTGGCAAAATCATTAACTTAGAGTATGCTCGCTTCAAATAAACGTGTTCTTGATATTTTTATTTTTGTATAATGTTCCTAAATTTTGTAATATTTCCAAAGTCAGAATACACGTGATTAACTCTCTAAGTCTGAATTAGTGATTTTTCACTAATGAATTAGAGATGATAATAATGAATTAACACTGTTAATTAGTAGTTTTCTACTAAACATTAGTGAAATATTCACTACTTTATAGTGACAGATTTTTCGCTAATTCATTAGAGGAAAACCACAAACTTTAAAAACAACTTGAAAATCTAATCTTATTAACTAATACTTTTTTAATTCTCTTAAATACTCTTTTCAAATCAATACAGATTTTTGGATTCTGTTGAGAATCTGCTGAATTTCGCAAGATAATTGAACAGTAGTCAAATCTGACTACAATATTTTTAAGAGCGTAACTTTTTAAAATCTCAATTGTCAGAAAATCCATTTAACTGAACATATGACTTACTTTTTACGGTAATAACAATAACTCGATTACTTTTTTGCGAGGTTTAGACAGTTTCCAGTTGCTTTTTAACATCTCTAAATTTAAAACAACGTTTTTAAATTTTCAGGATTTAAAAATATTTATTAAATGTTGCAAAATTAAATAATAAACGTTTCAAACTACAATTGCATTCTTTGATTTTTCTATTAATTTCTTCAATATTCAATTTTTTTATATAATTTTTATGTATCTACATCATTAAATAAATCGTTCAGGCGTATTCTTGTAAATAGCTACTATTTTATTTCAAAATAAAAAGTGTAATAAATTATTTTAAAAAACATAACTCTGCTAATGCACATGCTATTTTGAAGAATGAAAAAAAATAGTTAAATCGTAAATTGTATTATAAAAATACTACAAAAATGTAATCGGTATAATTATTATAATATTTTACAACATTGTTACAAATTCTTAATTTTTTAATTTCTATGTAGAATTTCCAATGGAGTTCAATGTAAGTTACACTTACAGGTTTAAAGCAGAATTAAAATTTTCATTTCCTTATAACTAAGAATGTGGAGTTTTAAAACAGGTGCTAATTTTAATGATTCGAAAATTGAATCGTGTGTACAGACAAAAAGTAGAAGGAAAAAATTATTATTAAAAGTAAAGAAGGGCTAAAGATTAAGAGATCGTTAAATTGAAGCTAAAGTTCCACATGAAGCTTCAAAGTAGCCTCAAAATTTCGACTCGGGTTACATATCTGAAATTGTATTTATCAGAAATATCATTATCCAAAAAGACATTTTATCTGATGTTTTCATGTATTGAAAGTTCTGTTGCCAGAAATCTTATTTATCACAAATCAGACATGTCATTTATCCGAAATTACATTCATCAGAAATCTCATTTAACTGAAGTGACCCAAGTGTTTAAAATTTGCTTTAAAGTTAATTTTTAAAAAATTCGCTGATTTTCGTAAAATAAAACAAATTAATTTTTAAATAACATTTAAACGAACTTGGGTCAGACAGACCTTCCTTATTATGTTTAAAGTAAAATTTGAAATGTGTGAAAAAATACAAGACAGAAAATTTTTATTTTTCAGAAAATGCAATTATTAGAAATCTCATTAATCTGAAATTATATTCATCAGAATTCTCATTTGTCAGAGATGTTATTTTACATGAATTGTAATTATCAGAAATCTAATTTATATGAAATTGTATTTATTAAAAATCTTATTTTTTGAAATTCCATTTATCAAAAATCGTATTTATCTAAAGTATCATATAGCAGAAGATTCAATTTTATGAAAAAATAAATAATATTAAAAAATAATATTCGTCTGAAATTTAATTATTATAAACATTTTTTCATATGAGTTTCCCATCTCTTATCCAGTCGATAAAACAGATTACATGTCGCTTTGATTTGGGCTTGAAAAAATGTTTTTAAATGAAATTTTTGACAAATGAAATTCTTTTGTAATCAACTTTAGTAAAACTGACTCTAAATCTGAATTAGTGATTTTCTACTAATGAATTTAAGAAAAATAGGTTACTATTAAAAAATAAATTTTTTTACTAATTTGTAGTAGAAAACCACTAATTATCAGTAGATTTCAAAGTGAAATATCTACTAATTGGAAAAGTAAAATTTAACTATTTCCATTAATACATACTTTACTGTCAAATAAGTAATTTTCTACTAACAATTATTAGTTTTCTTCTAAATAATAGTAATATCTTTTACTATTTAATAGTAACCCATTTTTCTCTAATTTATCTCTAATTCTCTAATTCACTAACTGAGTTTTAGAAAGAAGATTTTTAATAAATAGTATTTTGGATCGATGAGATTTCTGATAAATACAATCTCGTAAAAATAAGATTTTTACTAAAAAATATTTTTAATAAATAATCTGAGAAATGGGATGTTTTCCCGAAAGTTCGAATGAATGATATTTCTAATAAATGCAATTTTGGATGAATAAAATTTCTAATGAATACAATTTTGTACAAATTAGATTTCTGATAAAGTAATATATCTGACAATTTAATATTTTTGATAAAAGAAATTTTTGAAAAACGGAAATTTCTGATGAATGGATTTCAAATAAATAAGATTTATGATGCATGCAACTTTTCATAAATAAAATTTCTACCAGATAATATTTCTGTCAACAAAACTTTCTACGTACTGAAATTTCGTATAAATGAAAGTTCTGATAATTGATATATCTGGCAATAAAAAATTGTTATGCGCAATTTTAAAATAATGTTAATTACATGTTTTATAATCGACAACAAAACTGTTAATTTTTTAAAATAATTTTGAAGTGTTTCAAGCCCTCTTGCATAAAGAAAAACATTAAAAATATTATTTTCTTTTGAATAGAAAGATGATTAAATTTTTCAGGAAAGAATTGAAAAAAAGGATCGAAAAAAACAATAAAAATATTATTTTCTTTTGAATAGAAAGATGATAAAATTTTTTAGGAGAGAATCGTATTTGACTCAAAAACTATAAAACTGTGAAATTACTGTTCTTGATGATTGATAATTGATTTTTTTTATTTAGAGTAAAGAAGTGAAACTATTTTTTATATAATTGAAATTTATCTGGGAAATCGATAATGAAATTCCCCGCAATTTAGTTGTGGTGCTAAACTATTAAAATGCAAATTTGCTTTAATATTTGGAATTTAACGTATCAGTAAAATCATCATGGATTAATTGTCAGTTATTGCCTTAAATTTTTAAAAAACTCAAATCAAATTAAGAAAACGTTTATTTAGTTATTGATATACGCATAAAAAAATAAGAATTTTATAATCAATAAATATTCATTCTTATCTGAAGTTATTATTCAAACATGTCTTTTAATTAACATACAATCAATTGAAAATATATGTATACGTATTTATAACTGTGTATTATGTATTATAATTTTAAAATATACATTTATCAATAAATTTTATTTTTACCTGTTCTTTTTCACCCACTTGTTTTGTAACGAAAGTTGTTTCGATTAATATTAAAGAAACAAAAATAGCTTCCCTGAACAGAGATTATAAATTTGATTAATTTTCTTCTTGTTTCAGTAATTATTTATAAGAAGCTATAAATTATTTATAATCAGGAAGTAATGAGGTTCAAATCGATAATATCTGCGTATTGAAGTTAACTTTCTTTTGCCTGTTATAAATCCAGATTCAGGAACTTGTTTCCTTAAAAAATTTAAAAATAATATCAGTACACGAACTGTAGTAAGTGTTTATATTGGAGAAATAAAAAATCTGTTTTTGTAAATTGTAGTTTAGGTAAATGAAAGAGAACCAATAAAACTAATACTGTAATTAGATAAAAATAATTTCATTTTTAAAATAAAAGGCAATGCAAGTAGAAATAAATATGATCATTCATTTCTTTACAAAATATATAATTTTGTTTTACTTCCTGTTCATAGAAAAATTGAAAAACTAAGAGAGATTCATAAAAAGTTGTATAATTCAATTCCACTTCACTTCCATTTCAATTCCCCTTAACTTCCACTTCATTTTCATTTCAATTCCCCTCAACTTTCACTTCATTTTCATTTCAAGTCTACCTAAAGGCCACTTATTTTCAACTTCAATTCTACCTCGATTCCACTTTAATTGCACTTAACTTCCACTTAATTTCCACATCACATTCACTTCAATTCCACTTAACATTCACTTCACTTCCATTTCAAATCCACTTCAATTCCACTTCTTTCCTATTCAAAATACACTATTATTCTACATTCACTTCAATTCAAATTAACTGACACTTTACTTGCATTTTAAGTCCATTTCAAGATCACTTTTTTCCACTTCAATTATATTTCAAGCCTTTGGTTATTCCACTTCCACTTCAGTTCCACTTAACTTCCACTTTATATCCACTTTACCTAAACTTCAATTCCACTTAATCTTCACTTCACATCAATTTTAAGTCCACTGCAAGTTCACTTATTTTCCATTTAAATTCCACTATTATTCCACTTCCACTTCAATTTGATTTAACTTTCACTTCACTTGCATTTTAAGTCCACTTCAAGATCACTTTAATTCCATTCCAAGCCCAAGGTTATTCCACTTTCACTTCGCTTCCACTTCATTCCCACTTTAAGTTCTTATTAAACTCCGCTTCACTTCCACTTAACTTTCACTTCACTTCCACTGCAAGTTCACTTCTTTTCCATTTACAATTCAATTCTTTTTAACTTTCACTTCACTTTCACTTGACATCCACTTCACTTCTACTTCAAATTCACTTCACTTCTACTTAACTTTTACTTCAATTCCACTTCACTTCCACTGCAAGTTCACTTCAATTCCATTTCAAGTCCACTTCATTTTCATTTACAATTCAAATCTTTTTAACTTCAACTTCACTTCCACTTCAATTCCACTCTAAGTTCGCTTTACTTCTCTTTCACTTCACCTCCACTTCACTTCTACTTCAAGTTCACTTTACTTCCACTTAAATCCCATTTCTTTTCCACTTTAATTCTACTTCGACTCCACTTTAATTTTACTTAACTTCCACTTAATTTCCACATCACATTTACTTTAATTCCACTTAACCTTCACTTCACTTTCATTTTTAGGTTCACTTTAATTCCACTTCATTCCAATTCAAAATCCACTATTATTCCACATCCACTTGAATTCCATTTTTTTACCGTCACTTGCATTTCAATTCCACTTCAAGACCACTTCAATTCTGGTCTAAGCACAAGTTTATTTCACTTTCACTTTGCTTCCACTTCTCTTCCATTTTAAGTCCATATTAACTTTCTCTTCAATTCCATTTAACTTTTACTTCAACTCCACTTCACTTTTACTTCACTTCCATTTCAAGTCCACTTTAATTCCATTTAAAGTCCATGGTTATTCCACTTTCACTTCAACTCCACTTCACTTTTACTTCACTTCCATTTTAAGTCCACTTCAATTCCATTTAAAGTCCATGGTTATTCCACTTTTACTTTAATTCCACTTCACTTCCACTTAACTTTTACTTCACTTCCATTTCAAGTCCACTTCAAGGCCACTTCAATTCCACTTCACTTCCATTGCAATTCTACTTCAATTCCATTTTAAGTCGACTTGTTTTCCATTTACAATTCAATTCTTTTCAACTTTTACTTTATTTCCACCTCAATTTCACTTCACTTCCACTTCACTTCTACTTCAAGTTCACTTCTCTTCCACTTCACTTCTACTTCAAGTCCACTTCAATTCCATTTCTAGTCCACTTGAAATCCATTGTTAGACTAGAATGGTTTGTCTTATCGAAATTGGTTTCAATTTTTCGGATAGATTTTCCTACAAAACTAGTTGGCAACATTTTTAAACCAATTTGCACAGTGTTCAATCAGTCTCTCAGAGAGCTATAAACAAGTTCCAAAGAGTTGTCTACAAGTCCAAAAAAAGAAAAGTTTAAAACAAGTTTATTTGCAACTCTAAGAAGCATCTCTGTGCATTAATGGTATGAAAAAAAAGTTTCTATCATATAGGGATAAAATTCAACTTGAAGTTTATCTTCGTATAAAAACAGTTTTTTGCGACACTTCCCGAGGCAGATAACAGTGTGCAATACAATCAGCGGTAATAAATGAAACTATTACTCGACTTCTTTTTTTTTACACTGCAAGCAACATCCTCGTTCGACCTTCTCCTCTCGCCCCCCTCAACATCTTTACATTCTTCCGCTTTCTTTGACTCCGCAGCATTACTCTTTCGAATGAATGTTCAAAGAGGGATAAAGGCAAAGCTGAGGAGGAGAAAAGGATCCTTTATCTCTGCCATCCATTTCTCAGGTACGATCTGTACTCGGTGCAAGAAAGATGAAGAGCAAAGAGAAAGATATTTGCGGAGGATGAGGCTCCTTGAGAAGAGAGAGAGAGAGAGAGAGAGAGAGATAACTCTCTCCCAATAAGAAAGGACGATAGAAAGAAAGGCAAACGAAAATGAGAAAGGTATGAAAGTTATCAGCCACATCGTAATTTTTCTCCCTGATGATTCGAGACGAGAGAACAATTTAATTGCCATCGATCAAGATGACGAGGTGGAAAATGGAAGGAAATCGGACCTCAACCGAAAATCCCGATTCTTGTGCAATTGTGCAATAAGCCGAGAAGAAGGTTTCGCCTCAGGTGTGTAATTACAGCACGTGTGACGCGATAATTGCCTAAATATTTGTACTTGAGAAAGACACCCGCTCGCTGATTCGAGTTAATTAAAGGGGCAATTGAATTAATCGCGTTATGTCTTCGTTAGACGCTCATCCAAGGAGATTTCGTTCAGCCCTCCTGTAAGTCGACGTAACAGCTCCTTGAAAGCCGAGTGAGAAACTGGCTCACACGTATTGGTAACAAGATTGAATGCTGAACAGTGAGCGAGACTCGGCAGTTGAAACAAGTGGAAACTAGTAACAATGTTACCGTCCTCATATTTTTTCCAGAGTAACATCTTTCTTGAAAATTTCATTTGGTAGACAACAGCTCGAGAATTTAGTATAAAGGGAAAATTAATTTTTCCACTCAATTCAGGGAATTTACAAAGAAAGATTACGGTCAGTACCTGCGATAGAAATTTAAGAAAATGAAACTGGAAAATACATTTTTTATTCTTAGAACCAATCAAAACTTGTCAAATCTAGTTTTTTGACATTTGTATTCGAGTACTCTCTCAATTTCTTGGAGTTAGTTGGAAGCAATTTAGTCTTTAAAATGTATACTAGTAATGACATCGACGCCTCCCGTTCATATGATGCTAGTTGAATTGTCACTGTAGGATGATTCTTATTCAATTGTCAGTGCAAGATAATTCTTATTTAATTTTTTAGTGCAAGATAATTCCTATTTAGAATTCCGTGCAAAATAATTCTTATTTGATATTCCACGCAATATAATTTTTATTTAAAGGTTACAGACGGAAAATATAGTTGTTCTATAGTCTATACATTTGTCAGATAAAATGAAGGTTATATTAACGACAGTATTTGGAATAAATTTTTAAACAAATTTAAAAAAAAATATCATTTTTTTTACTGAGAGACGTAGATTGAGCTAGTGAAATATAAAATCTTAACGTTTTTATTAAATGTAAAGTTTAATAAAAAATTAATATTTTTTTTTTAAATTGTCCTTGACAATATTTTTAGAAATTTATCAAGCTAATTTAAAAAAAAGAAATTTAAATTTGGTCAAAATTTGGAAGCTCTAGACATTTTTAAATAGTAAATTCTAGATTCATTCCACTGTGAAAATAATATTTTGACTATCCAAAATGTTGCCACAAATATTTTTTGACAGAGAAACTTAAAAGAAACGTCGACAAATTTGACTCATTCAACATTAACAACTTTGTTTTAATTGTCATTATTATTATCAACCTTTTACGTCCGAGTAGGTATTTATTTTTTAATAGAAGGATGAAAAAAGATGAACAAAAATGAAGTCATTCTAACAATGTAGTTTAATGCTTAAAAATTTTCCGATGTTTAGAAATCTAAATTATTTCCTCTTCAGGGAGTCTAGTAATATAAAACAAAATAATTTTCTGCATCAGAGAAGTACAAAGTATTATATAAACAAAAACATAAATAAATAACTAACATAGCAATAATAAATTTAAAAATAAAAATAATTACAATAGTAAATAAATTATAAAAATAATAAAGAAATAAAATCATTAATTAAAGCATAAACAATAACATAAACTCATGAAGAATTTCAGTCGTCACAATAGTATAAAACATCTCTTAATGTGATGGATTATGACGTCACTGGTACAGGCAAAATTTGTCCGTAACTTTTCTCTTAAAATATTGAATATTTTTTTATGAAACTTAATAGAATTACTTAAAATGTCATTAGGAAGGTCTCTCAGACCTGATTTTGTTTGAATTTTGTCTCAAAATTGATTTTTATAAAAGTTTGCATTTTTTCAAAAATCTCCCAAAATTAATTTTGGGCCAAAATTTAAACAAATTCGGGTCTGAGAGACCTTCCTAATGACATTTTAAGTAATTCTACCAAGTGTCATAAAAAAATATTCAATATTTAAAGAGAAAAGTTACGGACGAATTTTGCATATACCAGTGACGTCATAATCCATCACATGCCCTTAATACGAAGTAGTCAATAAATTTATATAAAAGAGGAAACCAGTGTTCAGAGTCAGAAAACGCTATATTAAAAAAAAATTATGAAAACATTAAATAACGAAAGCTTAAATAAAAACAAATTATAATATTCTCAAAAAATTATCAACAATTAACAATTAAAAGTTAAATTTTAAAAAATGGACAATTAAACAATTTTTATAAAAGTTTTTTTGAAATAATAAAAAAAAAATTAGAAATTATAGTAAATAACATACCTATGAAATTCATAATTGTCATTCTTTTTTGTAAAACTTCTTTTTTCACAAAAAAAAACACACATAAAAAATGATAGCACATATAAAATAAAAAATAAATAAAATATAAAACAAAAGACACAAAATTAACGAACATTAAGAATAATAATAATAATTTTAAATTATAAAATATATGTACAGAAAGGAATGACTTCACAATTAGAACTGAACTCTAAACACTGACTACTATTCAACTATATTAATTAAGATTTTTCCAAAGACAAAAACAGACATTATTATACAAGAATTGGAGAAAAGTTAAACGAGTATTTTATTATTGTTATGTTAGTTATTTATTTATGTTTTTGTTTACATAATACTTTGTACTTCTCTGATGTAGAAAATTATTTTATTTTATAATATTTATATTACTAGACTCCCTGAAGAGGAAATCATTTTTGTTCATCTTTTTTCATCCTTTTAATTGTCATTAAGTGAGAAACGTTTCCAACTAAGAACTTTTATCTTGCTTCTATAATTTTTTTTTACTATATTTGAGTAAATCATAAAATAGTATTATTATATATTTAACATAACATGACTTATAAAAAATAAGATTCAATTATCTAGTATATTTATTCAAACATTTGTGAACCCTAACTCCATTTTCCGAGATAAAATTCTCTCTTGAGGTGGCAACACTTGTGATCTTGCATATGATTTGTATTAAAAGATATATGTTGAAGTACATCGACCCTGAGTATTTTGCTCTCTTTTAGTTCGCACGGGCCAATGATTCGACCCGGTAGACGAATAATTCGTACTTTCGTGATCATTCGACCGCGTTCGTGACTCACAAGATTAAGATCTGACCTCCTCTGTCAGATAGAACAACAGGCAACCGTTACCTTAAAACTCCAAGCTAAATAAAAGAGTCGATGAAAGACATTCGCACTTTAATAATGCCAGAAATAATCATTCCGATTGCTATCATTAAAAGCGGATTAATAGCTCCGTTTTACTTCCGGAATAATAAACCGTTCTTAAAGCATTCAATACACTGCAAACGGACTCTGATAACCTTTCATAAATACCTGATAATATTCACAATAATTTATCTTCCAAAACACAAATTATTATGATTACATTCAAAATAGAAAAGTAAATAGTTTTTGTTCAGGAATTAAATTTAATTCAATTAGAAATTTTATTTTTCTTACTATCACTGCAAAAACATGGTGTCTTAAATTGGCCAAAGATGTCTTAAATTAAGATACTTTTGGTGTCTAAGACACGAAAAATGTCTTATTTTAAGACATTTTTTAACAATATAAGACACCTGTTTTTGCAGTGTAGTGACAAAAGTAGTTGGTTTACATGTCAGTGAAAGAAAAGGCAATTTATTCACTAGTGACGGAAATAGTTTTTTTTTCTCCTAATGATAGAAGTGAAAATTTTTCCGACAAATTAGGAATTAGTTATTTTTTGTACTAGTCTCGAAAATCCTCATTTTCTTACTATAGTGATAGAAATGGTATATTTTATTACTAGAAAAAAATGGGACTTTTCCTACCGCAGTGATAAAAGTGGTCTTTTTTACCTCTGGTACAAAAATGGTCATTTTTCATACTAGTGTTAAAATGGTTACTTTTTCCCCTGATGATGGTGTTACGTCTCAGAAATAATTAGACAATGGTAATTTTTCTCACTAGTGACAAAAATAATCCTTTTTGTCACTAATGATGGAAGTCAGGGACGGCGACTTGTGAATTTATGCCATCTGCACAATTAATATTGACCCGGGGGAGGGGGGCAGAAATAAAACAATAATAAATTAAAGAGTTTCTTAATTAGCGTAATTATTGTAACGCAAAAGTTGACAATCTTATTTGATTTCGAGTACATTTTCGGAATTAATAACCAAATAGGGGAAACTGCCCTATGGTGGATAGCCATTCCATCAGTGGATAACTTTAAATATTTTTAATATTATTCATTATACTGAAACAAATTTTAGAACTATAATGAATATTAATTGCTTAATGTTTTAATCATTATTATAAATAAAATTTACAGTTTATTTCGTAATTATTTAAAGTTATCCACTGTTGGAATTGCTATCCACCGTAGGGCAGTTTCCCCTAATCAAAATAATATAAAATTTGTCAAAATCATTGCGAGTTAAAAAAAAAAATTAAAAATTGACGAAGTTAATTGAAATTTGATAAAAATAATTGAAACATGATTAAAACATTGAAAAATTGAAGAACAAACATCATATTTTTTAAAATAATCGAAAAATATTGAAAGAAATTGAAAGTTAATTAATAAATAATGAAGCTGATTTGATATTAAAAGAAATAATTAAAGCTGAAAAAGTTTTATTTGAAAATATTAAAAAAAATAATTGGAACTTCCAGAAATTAAATTTAAAATTTAGGGGTAATATTGAAAATTAATGAAAATTCTTGAAGACAATTTTTGGAAAGTGATAAAAATAGTTAAAATTTGTAGACATTAATTCCAATTTTAGAAAAATTATTTTCCAAAATACAGAATATTTGTGAAGTAAAAGAAAGTACCATATTACAACATGATTTCAAGAATTTTAAATTTAGGAAAATAATTACAACATTATTATAGAAATAATCGAAAATTGAAGAAAATAATGAAAATTTGAGATAAATAATTGAAATTTTCGGTATTACATGGAAACGTAAATACAGTAAGTTAGATTTAAAATAATAAATAAAAATTTAGAATAATAATTAAAAGGGAGCGTTCACATATGATGTCACGCATTTTTTCCAATTTTTTGACCCCTCCCCCCCTCCTGTCACGTCTTGTCACGTAAGAGTAAACACCTACCCCTAAATGGACGTCACGTTTCTTGACCCCCCCCCCCTCCTATTTTTGTATTAATTTTTTTAACTTTAATAATAAAAATTCTAAACTAACAATTGTCAATCGGTTTATTACGAAAATAAAAAATATTTAAAAATTTTTTGGGTAACTTTTACCATATTTTTGATAAACCTCGGATTAAAGTCTCAAGTGAAAAATTGTACTCTAGTTTTTAGAAACTTATTTTTATGTTTCTGATAATTTTGCTCAAATTTACCAGAAATATGGAAATAATTTTTTTAAAATATGAGTTTAATTCTGTATTTGCGACTTTAAGGTAGTATTATACTTTGTAAGTTGTCAAAGATGACTTTAAAAAACAATTTTTTTCTCGGTGATAATTTTATTTGAAGCATTGAAAGTTTTTGCATCATATTTTTGACATTTTTGTCTGTCAAAAATGAAAAAATAAAATTTTTTTACTGTGCCTGTTTCGTCACTAGAGGGCGCCAAAGTCAAGATAAAAATAAACTATAAATAGACAGACAAGCTACAGCCTCACAGAAACATCCAATCTGAAAAATTCAAATGTGGTTTTAAAGCTGATACATCTCGTTAGGCATCCCTCCTAACCCCGATAAAAAATATGAAAAAATAAAAAATGGCGCCAATTTAAAAAAAAAATCACAAAATCGATTAAAAAGAACTTGAGTTATGCTGTCCGCCAGTTTAAACAACATGGTTTTGAGAAAAACGCGTTTAAAGTTTTGTGTGTAATGAGCCGATGTGCATATGTATAACTTTTACATGCGTATAACTTTTTTATTTCTTCGAATTTTAATCTGCAATTTGGGAATTATATTCTTGAGGTAATGTAGACCACAAAAATAAAATAAAAAAAAAGTCGATTTTTTGATCGATGCAAAGTATAATACTACCTTAATCTGAGGTCTATCATAAATAAAGTAAAAATCACCCGAAACATTTTTTCCGTATTTTTTAAATTTGCACTCATTCATTTTCATTCCTGATATTTCGTTAATATAAATTATTACATTGTGATTACAGAATTTTCTTATTTTTCCAACAATAAATACATTGAGGACCAGTTCACATCATATACTTTGAATTTTAAGTATTAAACAATTCATATAAAAAAATAGGAGAATACTGCGATAAATTATTTGATGTTACAAAATTTAAATGGTAGTTTAAATTAATTTTCGATTTAAAAAAATTTTTCGTGACGTCACGTTTAGGACAACCCCCCCATCCCCATGTCACGTTTTGTCACGTTTGATCAAGACCCCCCCTCCCCCTTATAGCGTGACGTCATATGTGAACGCTCCCAAATAATTAATATATGGGGCATTCTTTCTCAACGGGAGACCCCCTGCTCTCCAAAATTGGTTTAGGTGTAGAGTGTTGTATACTGCCCTACAACGGAAAAAGACACGTAAGCCACAAACAGGTCGAACGGAGATATTCAAGAAAAACCATTTGCATCTAGAACTTATGTTTATAGTCACTTTTCAGTAATAAAAGTCAGTCTATATGGGTAAATCATATCCGCTCTTTCCAATTTTGCTATTAAAAATTTATTATTTAAACAATCTCTATTAAAAAAAGCACATGCGTAGTTTTTTTAGTTGAAATCCAACGCAAAATCATTTGCGTATTTTTCTGCTGTAAAGTCTTCGAGCGGAACAAAGACAGAAGATGCCGAGCTCGACTCATTTACAACGTAAGAAACCCGCAAAGTTCCTCGCGTGTGTTTTTACTATATATTTTGTGACGTATTTGATACCTTCTACAGATTTTGGACTCCGCAAAGAACTTCATGTATCTTTTTCCGTTCTAATTGCTCATTTTTCGCAAATTGCAATATATTTAATGTTAATTATTCATTATAAATAATTAATATTTTTAATTTTAATTAGTACAGTTAGATGCAGTTTTCTCTCACGAATCCATTGATACCAAAAACTCATTTTTCACCAAAATGTCACTTACGTGTGTTTTTCCGTTGTAGGGCAGTATAATAGCTTAAAATTTCCGCAATTGTATCTACTTTTAAAAGCAGAATGGCATATTAATGATTTCAAGATGGCGGATTTAATATGGCGGAAGATGTGAACAAAATTGTTAAAATTAATTCTTATTTCCTGTGCCAACGTAATTAATTTTGACATAAAAAGTTGCACAAGGTCTTAAAATACAGCTGCTTATGTCAACTTTTAAAGACAAACCAGAGACATTAAACAATTCAAGATGGCGGCTTCAATATGGCGGATGATGTTTCCAAATTGCTTCAATTCGATTGAAACTTGTTACTCGGGGGTTTTTGGGGTCGCTGATTACAAATCTAAAGCCAGATTTGCAAAATTCAAAATGGCGGATCCAATATGGCGGATGTCATTTTTAAAAAGCGATTGAATTCGCTTGTGAGTTGAAAATTTTGACACAAGGAGATGCAAAAGTTCTTAAAATGCAGCTATTCATGTCTACTTTTAAAGACAGACATACAAAAAAATTAAAAATCCAAGATGGCGCCACCAATATGGCGGATGATTTTTCAAAATGCTTAAATTTGATTGAAACTTGTTACTCGGGGGTTTTCGGGGTCGCTGATTACGAATCTAAAGTCAGGTTTGCAAAATTCAAAATGGCGGATCCAATATGACGGATTTCATTTTTAAAAAGCGATTGAATTTGATTGTGAATTGAAAATTTTGACACAAGGAGATGCACAAGTTCTTAAAGTTCAGCTATTTATGTCTACTTTTAAAGACAGGCATACAAAAAAATTAAAAATCCAAGATGGCGCCACCAATATGGCAGATGATTTTTCAAATTGCTTATAAATTCAATTGAAAGTTGTTACTTGGGGGGTTTCGGGATCGCTGATTACGAATCTAAAGCCAGATTTTAAAAATTTAAATAAAAGTTTTTCTAATACAATTGACCCAAAAACAATAAACCTTAAGACTAGTTTACAGTCCAGATTGTGAGAGAATCAGGACATTGTATAGTCCAGCCAGTGAAGGTAGGACAAGTTATGGTTCAACTCAAATGTACGACAAAACAAAAAACAAGACGTGCTATTGGTGTAATCAAGAAGGGTAATGCAAAAGCAGATTGTAAGTATAACTTAGTAAATGAAAGTACTTATTCAAAAAACTAAATAAAGACAAGTAACTAAATCTAATAGTTGAGTAAATTGCCACAAGGAGCATTCGAATACCTTTTTATAAATAATTGCTTATTTTCGCAGACAAAAAACATTAAATCTACAAAAATAATTATAATCAAGATCTAAAATGATGGAACATAATTAGGGGTAGTTTCTGGAGGTTCACAAATAATTTTTTTTTAAATTGGGAAAATTAGGGGACATATTTCTGAGTATGTTCCTTTATTTTAGAACTTGATTATTTTTTTTTTGTAGATTTTATGTTTTTTGTACGGATATTTTTCTGAAATTTTCCTTAGGGGTGGTTACTTGGGGTTGAAAATTATTTTTTTTAATTGTGTAAATTAGGGGACGTATTTCTGAATATGTTCCTTTATTTTAGAACTTGATTATAATTTTTTTGTAGATTTTATGTTTTTTGTACGGATCTTTTTCTGCAATTTTCCTTAGGGGTGGTTTCTTGGGGTTGAAAATTATTTTTTTCGATTAGGTAAATCATGGGACATATTTTTTTTTATTTTTTAACTTGATTATAATTTTTTTGTAGATTTTATGTTTTGTGTCCGGATCTGCTTCTGCAATTTTCCTTAGGGGTGGTTTTTTGGAATTGACAATTATTTTATTCGATTGGGTAAATCAGGGGACATATTCCTGAGTATGTTCCTTTATTTTAGAACTTGAATATAATTTTTTTGAAGATTTTATGTTTTTTGTACGGATCTTTTTTTGAAATTTTCCTTAGGGGTTGTTTCTGGGGGTTGATAATTTTTTTTTTTATTTGGAAAATTAGGGGACATATTCCTAAGTATGTTTCATCATTTTAGAACTTGATTATAATTATTTTTGTAGTTTTTATGTTTTTTGTCTGCGAGAATAAGCAGTTATTTATAAAAAGGTATTCGAATGCTCCTCGTGGCAATTTACTCAACTATTAGATTTAGTTACTTGTCTTTATTTAGTTTTTTGAATAAGTACTTTCATTGACTAAGCTATACTTACATTCTGCTTTTGCATTACCCTTCTTGATTACACCAATAGCACGTCTTGTTTTTTGTTTTGTCGTACATTTGAGAGTTGAACCGTAACTTGTCCTACCTTAACTGACTGGACTATACAATCTCCTGATTCTCTCACAATCTGGACTGTAAACTAGTCTTAAGATTTATTAATTTTGGGTCAATTTTATTAAAAAAACTTTCATTTAAATTTTCAAAATCTGACTTTAGATTCGTAATCAGCGACCCCGAAAACTCCCGAGTAACAAGTTTCAATCAAATTTAAGCATTTTGAAAAATCATCCGCCATATTGGTGGCGCCATCTTGGATTTTTAATTTTTTTGTATGTCTGTCTTTAAAAGTAGACATGAATAGCTGAATTTTAAGAACTTTTGCATCTCCTTGTGTCAAAATTTTCAACTCACAAGCGAATTCAATCGCTTTTTAAAAATGACATCCGCCATATTGGATCCGCCATTTTGAATTTTGCAAACCTGACTTTAGATTCGTAATCAGCGACCCCGAAAACCCCCGAGTAACAAGTTTCAATCAAATTTAAGCATTTTGAAAAATCATCCGCCATATTGGTGGCGCCATCTTGGATTTTTAATTTTTTTGTATGTCTGTCTTTAAAAGTAGACATGAATAGCTGCATTTTAAGAACTTTTGCATCTCCTTGTGTCAAAATTTTCAACTCACAAGCGAATTCAATCGCTTTTTAAAAATGACATCCGCCATATTGGATCCGCCATTTTGAATTTTGCAAATCTGGCTTTAGATTTGTAATCAGCGACCCCAAAAACCCCAGAGTAACAAGTTTCAATCGAATTGAAGCAATTTGGAAACATCATCCGCCATATTGAAGCCGCCATCTTGAATTGTTTAATATCTCTGGTTTGTCTTTAAAAGTTGACATAAGCAGCTGTATTTTAAGACCTTGTGCAACTTTTTATGTCAAAATTAATTTTGTTGGCACAGGAAATAAGAATTAATTTTAACAATTTTGTTCACATTTTCCGCCATATTAAATCCGCCATCTTGAAATCATTAATATGCCACTCTGCTTTTAAAAGTAGATAAAATTCCGGAAATTTTAAGCTATTATACAACCCTTTACGCCTAAACCAATTTTGGAGAGCAGGGGGTCTCCCGCTGAGAAAGAATGCCCCATATATATAATTAAAAGGTGGAGAAATTAATTCCAGAAATATAAAAGAAAATGAAAATTGAAAAAAATGTTTGAAAAATGAGATAAATAATTTAAAATTGAAAAAATTGATTGCAAAATGATAACAAAAATATTTGAAAATTGAAGAAAATTATTAAAATTTGAGAAACATGTTTTAAAATCTAGGAAATTAATTGAAGGATAATGAAAATAATAAAAAAATTGGAGAAAATATTTGTAAAGTAATAAAAATAATTAAAAATTGAAGAAAATAATTTTAGTTTGTGAAAAATAATTGACAAAATTTCAACAGAAATTATTACAGAATATTTTGGTGATAAACAATACTATAATTACAATTCTTCGAACTTCAATAAATTTTAAATTTAATTGACCACAAATTTAATTAATTCACTCTTTGAGTTCCAATTCTTTTCTTTAATTTTTGAGAATAGTAAATTTTTTAATTATTCAAAAATATCTTAAATTTTTAACAATTCTGTTCTTTTATGATTTTAATTATTTGCTACAATTTTCAACTATTTTTATTATTTTTTCAAAAATTCACTTCAATTTCTAATTATTTTCACTATTTTTCAATTTTGTCCCTAATTTTTAAACTCAATTTCCGCAAGTTTCAATTATTATCTTTAATTTTTTCAAATTAAACTTTTTAAGTTTTAATTATTTCCTTCAATATAAAAAATTAGTTAAATTATTTATTAATTAATTTTCAACTTCTTTCGTCATTTTTCAATTATTTTTACAAAATATGGTTTTTCTTTCTTAAATTTTAATCGTTTCCTTAGAATTATAAATTCATTTATCCACATTCTTATTAAGAAATTTTTTTTTTGTCTGTAATTTTGCCATATGGAATTCCACAGGGCGATTTTTTTGCTCTATGGAATTTGCAGACGTACCATACACTGAAAAAAAAAATTATTTGATTCAATTAATTCAAATTATTTGAAAAATATTTACTTGGTTCAAATATTTTGTATTTAGATCTAAAAAATATATATTTGATTTAAATAACTTAAATTATTTGAATGACACTTATTTGAATCAAATAAATCGTAATTGAATCAAAAAAATAATTAATTGAATCTAATAAATGAAATTATTCAACACAAATAATAATTTACTTAAAACAATTGATTTATTTATTTCCCTCAAATCTTTGGTTTTTTGATATAAATAAAAATTATTTTACACAATAATTTCATTTTATGTATTCAAGTAAACTAAGTTATTTGAAACGAATAATGATTTATTTAATGCTAATACATTATTTTATAAAAACAAATCAAAAATACTTTGATCAAATAAATATTTAATTGAAACTATAATAGTGAGTTATTTGTAACCATTAATTTATTTATTTCAGCCAAATATTTTTTTGTTTAATACAAATACAAATTATTTAAGATAATAACTTCGTTTTATGGATTCAAGTAACTTTAATTATTTAATGCGAATAATGATTTATTTAATACTAATACTTTATTTTATGAAAACAAATCAAAAATGCTTCGATCAAATAAATATTTAATTGCAACTATAGTAGTGAGTTATTTGTAACCATTAATTTATTTATTTCAGCCGAATATTTGTTTGTTCAATACAAATAAAAATTATTTAAGATAATAACTTCATTTTATGGATTCGAGTAAATTAAATTACTTAATGCGAATAATGATTTATTTAATACTAATACTTTATTTTATGAAAACAAATAAAAAATACTTCGATCAAATAAATATTTAATTGAAACTATAATAGTGAGTTATTTGTAACCATTAATTTATTTATTTCAGCCAAATATTTTTTTGTTCAATACAAATAAAAATTATTTAATACAATAACTTTATTTTATGGATTCGAGTAAATTAAATTACTTAATGAATTGAATTGTTATTGTTCAATTTTGATTTAAATATTTAATATTCTATTAAAGTATTTTTTACTAAATTAGTTATTTCTCATCTTTTATTGATTTCGGTCACAATTAATATAAAAAAGAATTGTTTAATTTGTAAATAATAGTATTTAATGGTTTCTTCATAAATTACTATTTATAAAAAGTTTATTATGGTACTAAACATATCACAAATTAAAGAAGGAAGCACCCCTTACAGACCTGACGTACCAGTAGAAGATTTTGATATTTCTCACCAGAGCTTGCGTGTACTAGTGCTGAAGCGTTTGATTTGCGTGCGTAGCGTTGAGGGTTCGAATCCTCTGTAGGTGCGATTTTTAATTATAAGTATATAATTGTTTAGATGTGCAAAATATGTTGTGTAAAAATTGTAAAAACCTTTATAAACAATGAATTCATTCGTTTAAAGGAATAAATAACACAAATATTAGAATAATACCTTAAATAAATAGAAAACCAGTTACAAATAAAGTAGAACTCAAGTATGAATAATAATTTAGAATTAATTTTATGATTTTAAAATTATTTTTAAATATTTTATTAGTTTCCTAACATTCTGGCACTCGGGAATTTTGAATTAAATAAGAAGTTTACTTGAATTAGATAATTTCTAATTAGTTACAAATAATTTATTTACTTAATGCAATTAGACATTTACTTGAGATAAGTAATTCTTGATTTAAGTCAAATTTAAATTTATTTGAATCTAATAATTTTTTCACTTGATGCAAATAGATTTTATATTTGGGCTTAATAAAAAAATATTTGACGGAATTAAAGGGATTTTAGTCACAATTAAAACAATTATTCGTGATAAATAATTAAATACTTGATACAAAAAAATGTTTAGTTCTTTCAAGAAAAACATTTTTTCCATGCAAATAAATATTTATTTGAATTAAATAACATGAATTATTGAATTAAGTAATTTTCATACTTGATTTAAACCACTATTTATTAGTTTTAAGTATTCCATTTATTTGGTTAAAGTAATTTTTATTTGACGCAAATTACTGTTTATTTTATGCGATAAAATAAAATACTTAGGACCAGTAAATATTTATTTGAGTCAAATATATATTTAATGGATAATAGACAAGTAAATGATTTACTTGGATCAAATAATTTTTTTTTTCAGTGTACACAAGTTGCCGCCCCTGATGGAAGTAGCTATTTTACGAACTGGTTACGAAAACGGTTATATCTCGTTCTAGTGCCAAAAATTAGAAATTCTACCACTAGTGACGGGAATGGTTATTTTTTCCACTAGTGTCAGAATTGGTCCTTTTACCCACTACAGACAGAAAAGTTTATTTTCCCCCTACACTGCAAAAACATGGTGTCTTAAATTGGCCAAAAATGTCTTAAATTACGATACTTTTGGTGTCTAAGACACGAAACATGTCTTATTTTAAGACATTTTTGAACAATTTAAGACACCTGTTTTTTCAGTGTAAGGCTGGAAATAGACAGTTTCGAAAAAATGTATTCTAATATCTCGTGTATAGTAAAAAGAATAGTGCAAAAAGCTTCTGAAGACAATTAAAATACCTACTTATTGCAAAAGCACTACGTTTCATAAAAGTTACAAAGCCCTTAGAGTGGAAATTGACTAGATTTTTTTTTAACGATGTTTCACCTGTAAGTTATTTTAGTAGCAGGTTAATGGAGGCAATGATGGGGCAATGAAACCAGTTCAAAGCTTTTAAAGTGTTCTGTAATCTGTGTTGAAATTGTATTTGAATAGTTTTCTACTATACACGTTGAGTCCGCCATTCTTGAAAGTTCGCATCTGGTGTTGATGGATATGAAATGCAGAATGAATCTTCATAAAGTGCACGTTTTTTTAGGTCGGAATTTCACGGCCGATGAAGGTATGTTTATATAGATATAGAACATGATGAAAAAGCAGGGAGGAATTGGCACACGGGTGTACTAAAAGAAGTCCCAGCGGGTCAGTATATGTTGCATCGAACTACCCAGAAAGTGGAAAATGTAAATTTTACGAGCGAGCCAAGAGGGTAAAAAACAAAATATTCATATCTCATAAGTGACTTAAGTAATTATCATATCAACTTTCATGTATGAATTATTTATTTAATATTATATTTTCCCTTCTTTTGCGCTCTATGTAGAAAATATTTAAAAAATAAGTAAGTCAGTCTAAATAATATTAATAACTGTCACATGCTAATTAAGATGATTCAAAAAAATTTTTAACCTGCACTTCCTAGGATTGTTCTCTAACAAAAAAAAAACAAAACAATTACCCTAATTTTAAATTTTTAAATTGAACGATATTTAGAAGTAGCTCTAAGCCGATAAAGTTATCTATTTAAAATTCATTTAGAAAAAACCGGGCAAGTGCGTGTCAGACTCGCGCACAGAGGGTTCCTTAAACTGTTTTTTTAGGCAAATTTTCAATTTTTCTTTCCTCGTAGAGATTACTACAAGGATCACAAGTTTTAAATAACAGCTCGTAAAAAAATGTTAAATAGGCCAATTGGTGCATTTTTAATTGTCTACAAAACGAGCAAAAATTATTAGTCATAAAATTTATATAAAAAGCAAAAAAACATAAAAAAAATAATTTTTATTAAAATTTTCAATTTTTGAAACCTTGATAACTCGGATCAGGATTACAACAGGAGATTTAAAAATAGCTCGTTCGATGTGTTATTTAATCTCCTACATAATAATGAAAATATAGTGAAGCTTGTAATAAAGAATAAAAATAAAATTATTAAAAAACAAGATTTTCAAAATTTTTGATTTTTAAAATGCTAATAACTTTCTATTAATTTGAACTAGAGGGTTCGCTAGTAACTCAATCAATGCGTTTACAAAAAATAAAACAAATAAAATACTTACATTTTAACTTTTTTTTTAAAAAAATGTACAATTTTGGAAAATAACGATTTTTTCAAAAATTTTAAATGCGAAAAAAATAGTTAGAATTGATTGATCGGGTTCAAATGTATATCATATAATTTATCCCCCTGAGAGGGACAAATTCCTAGTTTATAATTAATTTTAGCTGTTTTGATGGTTTTGTGCAAAACTACATTAATTTGTTTAATTTATTTTCTGAAAAAAAATAAGGATTTATCAACTTCTGAAAACTTACTCCTTAAATAAATTGTAAGAATTATTTTTTATTTATGGTTTAAACCCATTTAACTCTACAAAGACCTGCTTATGATCGATTTCAGAGATTGGAAGGATTACGTAGAACATGCACAGAAGCTAAAATAATGGATAATTAGTCGTTTTGATATTGACCAGGAGGAAATTCAAGTTATAAATGATTAAATAAATAACACTTATGTATAATCAATACTATACTGATTATAATTTAGTTTTATTACTAACCACTTAAGTTCAAGTCCTATGTAAAATACTAAAAAAATATTTAAAAATTTGTAATATTAAAATATCCTTGTCGCTGCAATTAATTTAACCAATTTACTTATTTATATTTATCTCTCTAAATCTGAATTAGTTAAAAACTACAAATTTAATTAGTTTTTTAAAATCATTTTTAGGTTACGTGAAACTACTAAAAGAATTAGTAGATTTCTTTTTATTAATTACATTAGTTATTTTTTATTTTTATTCTTTAAACTTTAAATTTAACTACTGAATTATTAATTTTCTACTAATAAGTAGTTATTTTTACTAATTGAAAAAGAGAAAAATCGTTTACGATTTTAAACCCTAAATAGTAGTTTTTTACTAATTTAGATTTAGAGAGTAGAGCGCAAAAAAAATTAAATTCACAATTAGTAAAAAAATTATGAGTTTCACAATAAAAACTCGTTTACCACATTAAATAGTAATTCTGCTACTAATAATTCAGTAAAAAAATACTAATTCATTTAGTCGAAGTGATTTTGAGGTTTTGTTAAACCATTAAATAAATTAGTGAATTTGTGTATACTAAATAATTTAGTCATTTTTTTACTATTAATTAGTCAAATTTAAATACTGACTTAGTAGATTTTACTATCAATTAGTTCTTTTTTACTAATTGGAATAGAAGAAACTAGTTCACTGTTTTCCTGGTAAATTATTAATTTTTACTAATACAGATTTTGAGAGTAAATCTTTAAGTAAATCAAAACGGGGAGAAACTTTTTAACGCTGCTGAAACTATTTAGATCTTATTTAATAAAACGTGTTTAAAGCTCTTTAAAAATTTGTTCTCAATATTCAAAACTGTTTAAAAATGGTTTAAAACTGGTTTAAAACTTTTTGGAAATAACTAAAAAATTAGAAACTGTTTATAATTAGTTTTTAATTGTTCAAAAATAGTTCAAAACTGTTTAGAAGTAGTTGAATACTTATAATATTGCTTTAAAACTATTTAAAAATATATTATTCACAACCTGAAACCGTTTAGCACCTAATATAGTTTGGAACTTGTTTATAACTATTTAAAAATAAATCAAAAATTCTTATTGTTCTCAACTGTTTAAAATGAGTTTACAATTTTTTAGAAACTTTTAAAACTACTTTATCCTGTTTAGCAACTGGTATTATTTAGAACTATACTGTTGAAGCCCGTTTAGATTTGTAAAAAAATCTTGTTTAAAAATAATCCGAAAAAATTTATCGATAGAAAATAGTAAGTATTGTGAAGAGGGTTCGATTTTTAAAAATTTTTCAACAAATTTTAACTTTTTGAAATTGTTGCTGCAGTGTGTCAATTTTTTTTCTAACATTATTTTGGATCTACTATAGCAAAATAAAACGCGCGCAAGCGCGCGATTAGTTTTCCGTACGTTTTAGAAATTATAAAATAAAATAATAAATATAACAAATCGGTAAACAATATTTATCTAATAAGAAGAAATAAATATTTCAAATACAATATTAAAAAATCAATTAATATAAATATTTAAATTATAAATATATAAATATTTATTTAAGACAAAATTTATAATATTTTAGAATTAAAAAGAAATGCAAAAAATAATTGAAATGAAACAAAACAATTGAAAAATTTGCAAATTAATTAAAAAAATAAAATCAATTAAAAATTGGGTAAAGTAATTTAAAACAAAATTGAATAAAAAATAATTAGAGAAAATAATTAAAAAATGAAAAAGCATGATTAAAAATTGAGATAAATAAATTAAAATTAAAAAAAATAATTAAAATTTGAGAAAATAATTAAACAAATTACATAAAATATTTTAAATAAAGGAAAGTTAAACAAAATTTGAAAAAAATAATTGAAACTTTCAGAAGTTCATTGAAATAAAAGAAAATAATAAAAAATAAGAAAAAAAAAATGAAAAAAAATAAACATAATTTAAAATTGAACATAAAAAGTTTTAATTAAAGAGAAATAAGTAAAAACTTTTTGTGGATTATGAAAAAGAACGAGAAAAAGAACGAAAGTAATTGAAAATTGAAGAAAATAATATAAAAAATAATATAAATAATGAAATAATTGAAAAGTCAGATAAATAGTTATAATTTTTTTAAATTATGAAAGAAATGTAAAGAATTGAAAATTAAAGGAAATAAATTTTGAAAAATAATTGAAAAATGTTTTTAAATTTTAAAACTTGACGAAAATAATTAAAATATGATACAAACAATGATAAGTTGTAAAAAATAAAATACATTTCAGTGTGATAATTGAAAAAACTACAGAATTTTTTTTAAATAAAGAAAAAATAATTAAAATTTAAAAAAAAATACATGAAGATCTTAGAAATCAATTAAAAAAAAAAGAAAATAACTAAAAATTGGAGAAAAGAATTTAAAAAATAAGCTAAAAGTAATTGAAATTTACGATAATTAATAAACAAATTTTGAAATTATGAAAACAAATAAAAATAATTAAAAATTGTAAAAAACAATTGAGATTTTAGAAAAATTCTTAAAAATCTTAGAAATTTTAGAAAAATTCTTAAAAATCTTAGAAAATAGTTTTAGAAAATGAGAATAACTAAAAATTGGAGAAAAGACTGGAAGAATGCTAAAAATAATTAAAATTTACGATAATTAATAAAAAATTTTGGAAATTATGAAAACAAATAAAAATAATTAAAAATTAAAGAAAATAATGGAGAAAAATACTTTAAAATTTTAGAAATTAATTTTATAAAATGAGAAAAACTAAAAATTGGAGAAAAGTCTGGAAGAAAGCTAAAAATAATTGAAATTTACGATAATTAATAAAAAAAATTGAAATTCTGATAACAAATGAAAATACTTAAAAATTGAAGAAAATATTTCAATTTTCAGAAAAATACTTAAAAATCTTAGAAAATAGTTTTAGAAAATGAGAATAATAATTAACAATTGAGGTAAATAATTAAAAAATGATAAAATTAATTCAAAATTGAAAAGAATAATTGAAATATGCTGAAAATAATTTAAGATTGAGACGAGGATTGAGAAAGAAAATTGAATTATGATGAATGTAAATTAAATATTAAAAATTGAAAACATGCAGTAAAATTTGAGAGAAATAACTGAAAAAATCATAGAATATATGTTTTAAAAAAATAATAATTACAAAATTACTTAAAAAATTTTAATTAAAGAGAATAATTAAAAAATCGCAAAAATAACGAAAATTGATGAAAATAATTGCAATATCGGATAAATAATTGCAATTTTTAAAAGTAATGCCAAAATAATGAATATAATTATAAATTGATGAAAATTAAGAAGAATTGCAGAATTTATTTTTAAGCAAAAGAAAATAATTAAAAAATCCTTATATAATAGAAAGTTGATGACAATAATCTAAATTTAAGATAATAACTGAAAGTTTAGGAAATTAATAGCATGTGTATATATTTTAAACTCTTCAAAAACCAGAATAAATTTTTAAAGCATTTTTCGAAACTTTTTTTACACAAATGACAATTAAAAACCAACACAACATGACACTATCGAAAAAGGTTACCTTAATCTTTTAATTCAAATTTCAAAATATTTCGCGATAAAGAGAGTCAAAATCAATAGAATAACAGGGACTAACTTCACTTCTGTTTTTAAACCGTGGACAGAAAAAGATGACTAAATATTAATACTAACTAACTTCACTTCAGACTTTAAAACGTGGACAGAAAAAGATGAATAAATATAAATACTAACTAACTTCAGGAGTTTACGGAGATTATTATTATTTAATAATTACAGTATATTGTTAAAAATTGAGAAGTACATTTTTTGACGTTTAAAAAAGGTTTTTTTTTGTGAAAAAATGTTCATTTTTTTGATAATAAATATTCTAAACATGTCTAAATTTTTATTTTTACATCTTAGACATTACAAGATAATTTTATATTCCTAAATTAAGTTAGAAAAAAATTTGCACCTCTAGGCGACATTAATTTGGATGGGTTATAATTTGACCGGTGCCTCCTCTTAAATTTACCTAAAAGTAATTAGAAGATTTTTAACACTCATTAACTTTAAAACTGATTCAAAACTAATAAACAATAAAATATATAATAAACACTTTTTTTTAAATTTTCCTAAAAAAATTAATTGTCATCATGTACTGTTATACAACAATAAATAAAGCATTTTAACAACTAAAAGGAATCATCTTTTTTCACCATTATAAGAACAAGTATAAATCAAGCTATGAAATTTTTTGGAGCCGGACTCGGTAAACACGGTGGAACGTGATTTTTAAGGTTCGTTAAATCCGTCGTAGATGTAGAGTAGTGGGCGAAGAAACGAGAAATGGCCATAGTAAAGTTACGGAAGGGGAAATACTTTAAGAGAAAAGAGACAAGAACTGTTATTGTGTGGGGCGTTTGTGAAGAAGAAAAAAAAAGAGAGCGTAGTGAAGTATATATTCTAGAAATAATGCAGAAAAAGACAGACACCGAGTTATGGATAGATATAGACAGAGACAGAGACAATGGCAGATATAAATGCAGAGAGAACGAGAGAGAGAGGAAAAAAAAGGAGTGGTGTAGCGAGAGAGGGACATCGACGAAATGAGTTCATCTCTGCTAATGTAACGAGTCAAGTTAACTCGTACATCCTTCTTAACTCGTGCGTAATCGTCGCGTAACCTCGCGATTATGTGAATTCAATGCATGCACCGATGAGCAACTTCTCTCGTAAAATCTTTTCATCAAGTCATCACATTTTCTACATTTTCCACTATGTATCCTCAAATCAACAGTTTTCATATTTTTTACATTCTCATCCTAATAATGAGAAGGTATTAAATTTGTTTGATATAAATCGAGGGGAGGGGGGAAAGGGAAACGAAACAATATTAAATTAAAGAGTTTCTTAATTAGCGTAATTATTAAAACGCAAAAGTTGACAATTTATTTGATTTCGAGTAAATGTTCGGAATTAATAAACAAATAATCAAAATAAAATTTGTGAAAATTATAACAAATTAAAAAAAATGTATAATTGACGAACTTAATTGAAATTTGAAAAAAATAATTGAAAAATGAGATAAATAATGGAAAGTTTTAGAATTAAGGGGAGGTTACTGTTCTCAATGATGAAAAATTCATGAAATTTGGGAATTTTTTTTTCATAGACGGAAATATTTTTGAAATTGCGGTTTTTTTAATTTAAATAGTATATAATTATATAAACTTTTTATATATTTAAATTAAAAAAAAATTAAAAATGGCGGCTGTAGCTTAACTTATAGAAGACCCTGCGCGCCGTATTTTTTTATGCGCCATACGTTCCACAGCCTCGCCAGGTTATCAGAAACAAACATTTCTGATAAATTATTAAACCAGGATAAATTTAGGGGGTCTTATCGTTTTCCTTTTTTAAAAAACGTTTTTTTAGCAAAATGGCGGCTATTTGAAGAGAAAACTCAATTTTTAAGCTTTTTTCTTTTTACTTTATGGGTCAAAAAAAATATTAAAAAATTTTTTTTTAAAGAAAAGGAGAACCATAAATTTATTCTAGTTTAATAATTTTTCAGGAATTTTTGCTTCAGATACCCTGGCAAGGCTGTGGAACGTACGGCGCATAAAAAAATACGGCGCGCAGGGTCTTCGATAAGTTAAGCCACAGCCGCCATTTTTAATTTTTTTTTTAATATAAATATGTAAAAATTTTATATAATTATGTACTATTTAAATAAAAAAACCGCAATGCCAAAAATATTTCCGTCTATGAAAAAAAAAAAAAATTCCCAAATTTCATGAATTTTTCACCATTGAGAAGGGTAACCTCCCCTTAATTTGAGGAATAGTAAAAATAATTAAAAATTGAAGAAATTGATCGCAAATGATAATAATAGTAATTGAAAATTGAAGAAAATTACTAAAATTTGAGAAAAATATTTTAAAATCTAGGAAATTAATTGAAGAATATTGAAATTAGTTAAAAATTCGAGAAAATATTTGAAAAGTAATAAAAATTGATGAACATAATTTTAATTTGCGAAAAATAATTGAAAAAATTACAACATATATTTGTAGTAATAGAAAATAATTGCGAATTGAAAAAATAACTGGAATTTGAGATAAATAATAATAAAAGTTAGAGAATTAACTAAAAAATAATTGAAGATGACAACAACTAATTGAAAAATGATAGTAATAATTGAAAATTTGTAAAAAAATAATTGTAAAATTTACAGAATATATTTAAAATAAACAAGACTCCTTGAAAAAGGATGAAAATAATTGAAAATTAAAGTTAATTATGGAAATTTAAGAACGAAATTGATTGCAGAATTTATTTGATATAAAAGAAAGTGATTGAAAATCGAAGAACATTATTTAAATACTTGAAAAATACAACTAAAATATAAAAGCAATAAATAAAAATTTAATAAAAATTAACGGAGCATGAAACAAGTTTTTTAATATTGAAAATTATTTGGAAAATGATTATGGAAAACGATGAAAATAGTAAAACTGATGTTTAAATTAACAAATTTAATGAGTTATGTCCTTCCATTATTTGACATTACAAATTGACATTAATAATTAGATATTGAAGAAATTAATTGTTATTTGAAGAAAAAAATTACATTTTAAAAAACAAAAATCATATTTTGTAAAAATAATTAAAAAATGACTAAAGAAATTGAAAGTTAAATAGGTAATAAATAACGAAACTAATTTGACATTAAAGGAAATAATTAAAACTGAAAAATTTTTATTTACAAAAATTAAAGAAAATAATTGAAACTTGCGGAAATTTTGAATTTAAAATTTAGGAAAAAAATTGAATAATAATGAAAATCATTGAAGAAAATTTTTGAAATTTGCGAAAAATATTTCAAAATCTAGGACACTAATTGAAGAATAATGAAAATAATAAAAAATTCGAAAAAATATTTGCAATGTAATAAAATAATTGAAAATTGAAGAAAATAATTGAGAAAATTACAGCATAAATTTTTAATGAAAGAAAATTATTGCAGAATGATAAAAATAATTTCGAATTAAAAACATAACTGCAATTAAAGATAAATACTAAAAGAATTAGAAAATGAATTAAAAAATAATTGAAAAATTATAGAAATAATTTAAAATTGAAGAAAGTAATGGAAAATTGAAATAAATATTTGGGCTTTTTGGAATTAATTAATAAATATTCAAAATAATATAAAATTTGTGAAAATTATTACAAATTAAATACAAACTATTTGAAATTTGAGAAAAATAATTGAAGAATGATTAAAACATTGAACAGTGGATAAATTAACTTATTACACAAAATAATTGCAGAAAGATAAACGAAAATGAAAATTGAAAAAAATAATTTGAAAAATGAGATAAATAAATGAAAATTTAGGAATTTAATTGCGAATGAAGTTTTAAATAATTAAAAATTGAAGAAATTGATTGCAAAATGATAACAATAATAATTAAAAATTAAAGAAAGTTATTAAAATTTGAGAAAAATTTTTTAAAATGTAGGAAATTAATTGAAGAATTGTGAAAATAATAAAAAATTCGAGAAAATGTTTGCAATGTAATAAAATAATTAAAAATTAAAGGAAATAATTGAGAAAATTACAACAAAAATTTTGTAATGAAAGAAAATTATTGCAGAATGATAAAAATAATGTTGAATTGAAAATTAACTGGAATTAGAGATAAATAATAAAAGAATTAGAAAATGAATTAAAAAATAATTGAAAAATTATAGAAATAATTCAAAATTGAAGAAAGTAATGGAAATTTGAGATAAATAATTGGGCTTTTTGAAAGTAGTTAGTAAATATTTATTTATTTATTTATTTACAATATATACGGCTTACAAAAGTGCCCTTTAGTACAGGAGGAATATTCAAAATAACATAAAATTTTTGAAAATTATTACAAATAAAAAAAAAATAATTAAAAATTGACGAAACTATTTGAAATTTCAGAAAAATAATTGAGGAATGATTAAAATATTGAAAAGTTGATACATTAACTTAGATTTGCGATAATAAATAAAATTTTAGGAAATCACTTCAAAAATAATTATATAATCTAATTAAAAGGTGGACAAAGTAATTGCAGAAAGATAAAAGAAAATGAAAATTGAAGACAATAATTGAAAAATGAGATAAATAATTGAAAATTTAGGAATTTAATTGAGGAATGAAGTTTGAGAATAATTAAAAATTGAAGAAATTGATTGCAAAATGATAACAATAATAATTGAAAATTGAAGAAAATTATTAAAATTTGAGAAAAAGGTTTTAAAATCTAGGAAATTAATTGAAAAATAATGAAAGTAATAAAAACTTCGAGAAAATATTTGCCAAGTAATAAAAATAATTAAATACTTAAAAAAAATAATAGAAATTTGTAAAAAATAATTGAAAGAATTTTAAAATATGTTTGAATTAAATAAGACTACAATTACAATTATATATAGGGGAGAGTAGCCATCAATGTACCAGTTTTTCCAATGAACCATTTTAATTTTCTCAGAAACAATTAAATAAAAATTCTCCTAATTTTAAATATAAATTAAGTTTGCGTAAACACACTACGTCCATAAATTTGAGACGTGTGGATTTATTCATTACAGAGAAAACTGGAAAAAACTGTTTTTGATGTACTGAAGAAAAAATTTACCTAAAATTAAAACACGTTTTTTAATTGAAATAAGGCCATTTAAAAATAAATGTACTTACGATTTATTTTGTTTTGGACCTTAACTACAATATTCTAATGAGATAAAGATTTTGAAATATTGGATTAAGTTATAAAAAACCATTTTTGTTGCAAATGTCATGTTGATTCAATGTTCCAGGGAACAATGAACCACCTGGAATTTCAGTGTATTTTCGATTTCTAGAGTGGTATGCCTGATTATAAAACTAAGCATGCGTACAGCATGTTACAGCAATTGTTATCAGTACTTTTCTCAACATAGCAGAACTAAAATGCAATTTTAGATAGTTAACTTAAATTTGAGGTATATTTATGTTATACATTATCAATTAAAGGTGTTAAGTAATAATTTTTTATAGTATTTGATAGAAAATAAGTTTTTTTACAAAGTGAAAATTGCAATATTACTATTGTTAAACATTTTTAGTATTTTTATAGAGGTGGTTCATTGTGTACCCAGGTTGTTGAAAATGAAAATAGCTTGTTACTTTAGAAAAACCCTAAATTCTATTATTTAATCAAAATAAATCGTGTAAAATATGTGTGCATTACCTAGATAAGTGTTGTAGTTTTATATTGATGCAAAGAAGTGCTTGAAATTGGTGAAATTCAATAAGTACTATGACCTTGAAAAAAACCCGGTACATTGATAGCCACTCTCCCCTATTATAATTCTTCGATTTTCAAATAATTAAAAATTTTATTGATTAAAAATTTAATTAACTCACGCTTTGAGAATAATAGATGTAAAAATATCTTCAATTCTCAACAATTCTTTTCTATTATGATTTTAATTATTTGCTACAATTTTCATCTATTTTTATCCTTTTTCAAAACTTTTCTTTTATTTCTAATTATTTCCATTATATTTTTCAATTTTTCCCTTAAATTTTAAATTCAAAATTTCCGCAATTTTTAATTACTTTCTTTAATTTTTTTAAATAAAACTATTTCATTTTTAAGGTTCCGTATACACCTTCGGTGGTCGGCGGAACCCTTATAGGGAGACTCGTGCGTCCGTAGCCAAAAACCATTCCCCCCCCCCCTTAACTTCAAAACTATTTGACCTAGAGGGCTGAAATTTGGTATTAATTATTTCTTCAATATCAAATTAGTTTCATGATTTATTAATTAATTTTCAATTTGTTTCGTCATTTTTCAATTTTTTTTGCAAAATATGATTTTTGTTTATTAAATTTTAATCTTTTTCTTCGAATTATAAATTCATTTATCCACGTTAGATTTCTCATTAAGAAATCTATTTTTTGTCTGTAATTTTGCCATATGGAATTCTATAGGGCGACTTTTTTGCTCTATGGAATTTGCAGACGTACCATACACAAGTCGCCCCTGCAGATCGAGTTCGTTAGCCGGCCATTTTGGACCAAAAATGTCAAAAATAGATTTTGTGTTATACTTTGTTCATTATATGAAAGAGATTTTTGAGGTTAGAAAAAGAAGCTTTCCATTATGGGTTATGATTACTGTTAGCATCATACCGACATAGGGTAAAGAAAATTCCGCTTTAATCGAAAATTTTATAAATTCATGGGGCCCGTCTTAGGCGACAGGCTTGCTTTTAATATGTACATGTATTTACGTTTTTTAATTATGTAAAGTAAATATCAATTAAATATTTGTAAGATTTTTAAACATAATAGAGAATATTCTTTGAGATAAAGTCATTACTTCCATTCCAAAAGACATTTAATTTAAAAAATTTCCAGTTTGAAAACTAGTTTATATTTCATTTTTTGAAAGTGCTAAAAATATTTTTCCCTTTTATTATTTATATTTTTTTTAAAAGTACAAAAAAATGCTTCTAAATTAATTAGATACATCTTAACTACATATCTACATACACAATTGTTTAATAAGTTTTTTTATTTCAAAGATATTAAAGGGTGCCCGTCTTAAGCGCTAGCCCATCTAAGTAGGCTACTCTCTCCTGGTCGAGTCCATACCAAGTGATCACACCAATTTCAGTCATATTGAGTAATATTTACGAAATTGATATTTTGGGTTCCTTTAGGAGTAAAAAAAATAAATTTTAATTATTTTTAAAAAATTCAAAATATTTTCGAAAATATTCAAATTCGAAATTTTATGTACTATTTTTTTTGTGTTATCATAACTTCTGTAATTTTGAAGCAATTGAGATCATTTTTTTTTTAAATAACTCGTATTTAAATACTCTTTCAAGAAAAATTATAATAATTAAGAAATTGTTTATAATTAAATTTTTATTAAAAAAATTAAATTATTTATTTAAACAAAATCTAAAGTATATCATCGTTCTTTTTCAAAAAATTCATAAACATAGCCTATAATGTGCTTAAAAATTTAAGCCAAAGAATAAGATGGTATGTATTATTGTTTTTGAGAAAAAAATTATTAAGTTATGCTAGCGCGGCGCGGACCGGTGTCACCGCTACTCAACGCGTAGTTTCGTAGTAACCGAAATGTATGTATATTTTTACATAATGTAAATATAGTTAGTGTATTATATTTAAATTACAAGCTTCAGAAAGTCACACTGATCTTTTCATAGTACATGGACATCAAACTTTAGAATTAAAAAAATCGGAGAAAATAATTAAAGTAAAAAAAAGTAATTAAAAAAATGGTAATTTATAGAAAAATAATAAAAATAACTAAAAATTGGGAAAATTATTAAAATTTAAGAATAATAATTGAAAATTTGTTAAATCAATTGAAAAATAATTAATATAATTAAAAACTGGTAAAAATAAGTGAAAATAAGTGAATAATTAAAATAATTTAAAACTGAAGAAAGAAAAATAATGGACTGGTAAAATTATCAAAATTCGCGATGTTCAAGGGGTGTTAATTTTTTTTCTTATGCAATTTTAGACCTAAAATTATGGGGTAATGTCAAAAATAGAGAAACAAATAATTTGCGGAGTTTGAGAAATTTATTCTAAGAAAAACTTAAATTTTAAAAATTAAACCTCTTTCACAATTTTCATTTTTTCCATCGACAATTTTTTGTGGGATTTTTAAATGATTTTCTACAATCCATCGTATGGATTTTGAAAAATAAAATTTCGAAAATGACCAAAAAAATATTGTTTTTTAATTTTTATGTAATACCATAATTCTACATCTTAATTGATGTAAGAAAAAAAATGACACCTCTGAGCATCAAAAATTTTGTTGAGTTAAAATTTTACCTATCTCTCCCCTTAAAGAATGATAAAAATAGTTTGAAAATAGTTGAAAGAAATGAAAACTATAATAAATTTAAAAGATGACAAAATTTTATAAGGAGAAAAATGATTAAAAATTTGAAACATAAAGTATGAAACATAAAATTTGCTTCTGAAGCAGAATGGCACTTTTTTGCTACATCACATGGTAAGGGACCATGTGATGGCATTGGTGGCACTATCAAAAGATTAGCGGCTCAAGCAAGTTTACAACGACCATTAAACAATCAAATTGTTACTCCTCTTGACTTATACGAGTGGGCAAAATCCAGTTTAGAGAAAATTAATGTAGAATTTTGTAATTACGCAGAATATGAAGCTGAAAAACAATTGTTAAGTGAAAGATTTAATCAAGCTATGACCATTAAAGGTACACAAAAATTTCATTCCTTCGTACCCCTTGAGAATAAAATTGAAACAAAAATTTTTTCAAATTCTTTGCACAGCACAATTTGTAAAATAAAAAAATAAACATGACGATTAACTGTATTTATATTATGTAATAATATACATACATTTCGGTTACTACGGAACTACGCGTTGAGTAGCGGTGACACCGGTCTGCGCCGCGCTAGCATAACTTAATAATTTTTTTCTCAAAAACTATAATACATACCATCTTTTTCTTTGGCTTAAATTTTTAAGCACATTATAGGCTATGTTTATGAATTTTTTGAAAAAGATCGATGATATACTTTAGATTTTGTTTAAATAAATAATTTAATTTTTTTAATAAAAATTTAATTATAAACAATTTCTTAATTATTATAATTTTTCTTGAAAGAGTATTTAAATACGAGTAATTTAAAAAAAAAATGATCTCAATTGCTTCAAAATTACAGAAGTTATGATAAAACAAAAAAAATAGTACTCAAAATTTTGAATTTGAATATTTTCGAAAATATTTTGAATTTTTTAAAAATAATTAAAATGTATTTTTTTTACTCCTAAAGGAACCCAAAATATCAATTTCGTAAATATTACTCAATATGACTGAAATTGGTGTGATCACTTGGTATGGACTCGACCCCCTATTAAAAAATTGAAAAGGTCGATAACTTTAGTACATTTTTATTGTTACGAAATACCGGAGGATTCTTTTAGATTTTAAGACGTCTTTATGTAGATTACAAGACGAAAAGTCCAATCCAAAATGTCCACACGGAAATATTTTATTTTAATGACTGTTGACTTTTTGTTCGGATACCAGAAAAAAATCAGTTGAGAATGAGAGCCCTATTTATAAATTGGACGATTGGCTGCGAATAAAGTCTAACGGAAATAAAGAAGAGCAGCAGCTTGTATGGTGCAACTTGACAGTGGACATGCTGTTTTACCTTGAAATTCTTGAAATTGAATCTATTGAACGATCTCTGTGGCCCACGAGCGATCTTTCTGATGTGAACGAGGCTCCTCCGTCAGTGAATGCATTAGCACTCGTACGGGAATTAATGTCAGTGTGCCTATGACCTATGCAAGTGCACTTATGCGCGTTCACTATCTGAAATTAGAGCTCACTGCTCGACTAGAACAGATAGACAGTTTATTCACAGATCGATGACTCTGGAATCGAAAATTTTCACCACCATCGCCTGGAACCATTGCTATGACATTGGCTAATTGAGGCACCCAATTCAAGAATCGGACCAACGCGACACTCGGGCCGATCGTTTTTTAACCTAAAATAGGAGAGAACTGGGTAAATTGCCTGTGTGAAAGTTTGGAGTAAAAAAAACTTATTTAATGATATTTTTGGCAAATATAGACCATTACACGTTAAAATAAAAACCTTTGAAAATTTAAAAAGACATTTACAGAATTTATTTAAGATAACATAGAATACATTATTTTTTAAAAATATCTTGATTGAGATTCGCTATTTTCGATAAGTTCTGGGTAAATTGCCGAAAGGAAAATAATGTATGGAAATGGGGGTAAAAGTAAAAATGTTTCACTTATTTGTTTTCTAAAATCAATCATCTTATTAAAATTATAAAGAGAATTATCTTTTAATACAGGAAATATAAAGTTTTTCTGTAAAAACTAAAGTGACATCGAAAAACGGTGCTTTGTAATGAAAATAAAGACTATGAAAAACATATAAAGCTCTTATGATGTGAATAAAAGAACTTTTAAAATTGAATTTGCAACACTTTAATAGTTTATATAAATACCTGCTTGCTTCGAAAAAGCGTGAGTTTTAGAAATAATAAAACCTAAAATTTGACATTTAGTAGCAAATGAGACAGAGGTTAACCTCCATGATTTTTTAATCACGTTACTCACATAACTCCCGCAATCATACGCATTTTTTCCGCGAGTGCGCACTTTTTTATTGAACCTGCGCCTATTTAAAAGCATGTTTTCAAAATTTAGTAAAAATAATTCTTTAATGTACGAAAATTATAATTACTACCAGCAACATTAACAAACTTTAAATTATTGTTGCTTATTTAAAACTATAAATTTTTGCAAATTCAAGTAATGAAAATTACGAAATTAAAGAATATAACTGAAAAATTATGAAAATAATTGACAGTTGAAAAGAAAATTCAACAAATAGCTACGGCTTCACAAATACACAGTTGAAGAGAATAGTCTAAAGAATTAAACAATAAATATTAAATATAAACAAAATACCGTCAAATGGGGCTATTTTGTGCACACGAGGTTTTTAATGAATAAAATATTTATATTCAGTTGCTTAAGTTTGCTACTTGGTATAAATATTTTTTGATAGCTAGACAGCAAAGAGTACTAAATGAATTTACCTAATTCTTTATCAGAAATCAGAAAAAAAATCGTAAAGTCGTGAGAATCAAGCTGAAAAATTTCAAAGTCCTCAAAATTTTGTTCAGATCTCCGGAAGTTTAAACGTGTTTCTAAAGGTATTAATAATACTTGTTGACAATTTAGTTGTGATGATGTATACGTAATGCGCTAACTTTTTATTGCATATTTTAAGAAAAAAGTGTAAAAAACTGAAAAATCAGGATTTGGTGGGTTATTTTGTGCATTCTTTAAAATCAAGTTTTTTTTAATAATTTGTTTCGTAGTTAGTAAAAATTACTTTAGAATTTCGTTTTAAATAAGCAAACTTTGATGCACAAAATAGCCACACCATGGGGTTTATTTTGTGTACAACTTTGAGTTTCTATAACTCAGACTAAAATTTTTTTCTTGTCGGCTAACTCATAGGACACCTTTAGAAAGATGTCTACAACATAACTGAATAGATAAATTCTTTATTTTTTCAAATTCTGAATTTTAATAAAGCATAGAGTGGAAAAAACGGGTTTTGTGCACAAAATAGCCCCACTTGACGGTAATAAAAAATGCGTAAATTTTTTAATTTTAAAGAAAATAATTGAAAATTAAAGAGTGGAATTTAAATTTAAAGAAAATAACTGAGTATTAAAGAGAATAGTTGTAGAATTGAATAATTAAAATCAAAATTTAAAAACAATTCTTATGAATGAAAAAAATAATTGATAAATTCAGAGAATTATTGAATATTGAGAAATTGATTGAAAATCAATAAAAATAATTTAAACTTCAAGAGAATATTTGAGAATTGAAGAAAATAATTAAAAATTGAAAAAATAAATTTACTGAAAACTTTTATGTATTAAAATAATCTGCAATTCGATTGTTTTAAGACAATTTCAGATTATTTAAATTCCATTTGGTATAAAAAAAAGAGCGTTGCAGATTAATTTAATCCAAAACAGTTTTCTGTGATTGGAAATTAAAGAAGTAAATGAAATTTCCAAGAAAATAATGGATAATTGAAAAAAAAACTTACAATATTTCGAAAATAATTAAATATAGAAGAAAATAATTCAATATTGACGAGAATAGGTAATTAAATATTGACGAAAATAATTAGCTATAAAAAATAATCATTACAATATGGAAAAAAATCGAAAAATGGTGAGAATAATTGGCATTCGCCAAGAAAAAAATTTTAAATTAATGAAGAATCATAAAATTGAAGGAGATTAATAAATTGTCAATTTGAAAATGATGACAATTATTGAGAAAATAGTAGAAAATAAATGAAAATTGAAGATTTTTATTGAAATTTGAAGAAAATATACATATGGACCAGATCGCGGACTGTTACGTTACATTTGTACGCACATTTCAACAAAAAGTTTCCAAAACCACACGAAATTGAATTGTTTTAATATCTTTTATACATGCATCTAAAAGTATGCTTCTCTAATAACATTTTTTACTAATATAAATATTTCCGTATGTTTTGTTATTTAAGAGTTATGAATGTTTTAGTACGGACTGTTACGTTACATAGTTTTGGAAGTAAGCTTTAGAGCTGTCCTACATTGTTGAAAAAGCCTGCTCTTCTAGTGAACTATTTTTAACGTGTAGTAGATAATTTCGTAGCTTTTGAATGAAAGTAATAAAATAAATGTCAATAACACTAAAAAAAAATGTTTTTAATTTTTTAGAAACAAAAATGTTTGGACTGTTACGTTACACGAAAAGACTATTACGTTACCTGTGCGTTTTATGTTCATGTAAAAAGTGAAATTAGGTATTAAAAATGGCTACCATTGTTTTATTTTACATTATTAACATTAATTCGGTTGTCTTACGACTAAACAATTAAAACATTACAATAGAATATATAAACTTTCAAGCAAGCAACAACACTCTGAATACACAGCCACACAAAAAAAATATCTTGATCTGGGAACGAGACCTATATATTCCTACGAATTTTGAAGAGCTAAATCCGAATTCGAGATCAGAATTGGTCAAACGGGTCTGAGTTAGAACCTTCAAAAAACAATTTTAAATCGCTAATATAGCAGACAAAAATAAATTTTTTTTTAAGAAATGCTTAATTAAACTCACTATATGGGGGTTTATAGGGTCGCTGATAACAAATCTACTCATGACTTTTTAAAGTTGATAATAGGAAAATCAAAATGTCTGAAAAAAATTAAAATTTTTAAAAATTATAATAATACTCAAATTTGGATGTACGTTTTGAATCTAGGTTCAACGTTTTTAAGATTATGAATAAATCCTAACCTTAAATAGTATGATAAGAATGTATAATGAGTTTCAGTAATTTAATCAATAAATTAAAATTTTTGTCTGCCATTTTGCATTTGCCATTTAAAATTTTGAAAAATCATGAATTAATTCGTTATCAGCGATCCCAAAAACCCATAAATAGGGGAGACTGGGGCTGGTTGGGTCATTTTGCACTCTTCGTTGTTTAACTTCGTTAATATCCAATTTACGAAAACCTTATCGTACAGAAAACCTGCCCTAATATTTTAGCTTTCATTTAAAACAGAAAAAGTCCCGTTATTACTTTTAGTTTTTCTTAGGGAACATTGTTTTTGGAGAAATCCAAAGTGACCCAACCCGGCCCGGCCCGGGGCAGATTGGGTCATGATTAAAACGTTACTGTTTAAATGGTAAAACATTACTTTATAATACTTTATATAATATACATAGTTTTTACAGTTATTTTATAATAAAAGGAACTGAAAAATAAATATATTTAAATTAGAGCAGTGAAAGTATAAGATTATAAAATAAAAAAATTGCTCATATTGAAAAAACGTATTTTTTAATTCCCAATTGTTAAAAAGTATTACCATTAGTGTTAATTGACTGAAATAAATTACTGATAGTGAAATTTAATTAAATTAATGTAGTTTATTAATGTAGTATAAGTATATAGTAGATTCTTCATGCATTTGGGCGACCCAACTAACCCCGGTCAAAACGACCCCACTGACCCCGCCTGTGTTTTTTCAAATATTTGATTTTTTCTATCGATACTGCAAATATAAATTAAAATCTATTCATTGCCCTTTAAAAGGAACTATTCAAAGATCAAAATTTGATAATTAAACTTTTTCTAAAACTATTACTCAGGAAGATATAACAAAAAAACCAAGTGGATAAAAATTTACTTTGGAGTATCAAAATTAGTTTTTCTTATATTTACTCCACATAAATGATGATATAATAATGAAACTTGGCACAAACTTGCATCTCACTATGTAACATAATTTTTGTGTAGAGAGGAATTTATTCGACTAATAGCCTTTGAGTAAACTGCAATGACCCACTCTACCTCTGACCCAACTAGCCCCGGTCTCCCCTACTGTGTTTCATTAAGTTTGTAGAAAATTATGCTTTTTTTGTCCGCCATTATACATCAGCTATTTTGAATCTTGAAAAATTATGAGCGAATTCATTATCACCGACCCCAAAAATCCCCACATACTGGTTTTATTAATTTTAATCATTAAGATAAAGTTTGATCCAACATGGATGACATTTTCTATTTTTTGTACAATTTGCGCTATTTTCGCGTCGCTTTTTTTAAATATAATGTATTAAGGGGATGTGATGGTAGAATTACTTAAAATATTAGTAGGATGGTCTTTCTGAATCAAAATTAGATTTGAAAAAAATGCAATTTTTCTAAAATTTTCCAAAATTAATTTTGGGCCAAAATTCGAGCAAATTCGGGTCAGAGAGACCTTCCTAAAGACGTTTTAAGTAAATGCACCAAGTTTCGTGACAAAATATTTAATATTTTAAGAGAAGAGTTACAGACAAAGTTTGCCTATACCAGTGACGTCATAATCTATCACATGCCCTTAATGAATGTATATTTTTAATGTTCAAACAATTTGTGTCAATTTCAGATTCAGTGCATCAAAATACAGAGGAATATACGGTTTTTATTCACAGATCAATATACCGTCAACTGGGGTAACTTCGGACAAGCAGGCTAATTCCGGACACTTAAAATTTAGCTGTTACCAACTTCACATTCTTTTCATTTCTTTAGATCACGTAGTTAAATAGTTTATAAAATTAAAAATGCGATTTAAACTATTCGATACAATATTTTTGCAATGAAATTTAAGTGTCCGGAGTTAGCCTGCTTGTCCGAAGTTACCCTAGTTGACGGTACTTTTTTCGGGATGTTGTGATATGGGTGAAAAAAGACTGTTACGTTACAAATTGATTTTGGCTCTGAAAACAGAAACAATTGAATATGTTGCTGATTTTATATTTTATTTAGAAAATAACATAAAATTGCTCGAAAAAAATTAAGTCATTGTATTTAGTTGACGTGATAGATTTTGCGTCAAAAAACTTTTTGGGATTTTGGACTGTTACGTTACATTAAAAAAAGCGGTCGAATTCTTTTGCATTACAAATACTATAAAAATTTTTTTCTTTCAAGTATTTAATTTAGTTACTTTCAGTTAACCTAACTCTATCCGAAAATAACGGATAGTACGTAAAAAGCTAAAAAGTAACATTTATTCAATAAAATGCAACTTTTTGTTTGGTGTTACGTTTTTGTTCAATTTTATTAATCTCGATACTACAAAGAAACAAGCCTGAGTTTTTGAACAGACAACTGATTTCGCGTTGATATTTATTTCATTCAATACTTTGAGATGTATATAGCCTGCAAATAATCAAGAACCCATGAAATTTGAAAGTAAAATTTTTTTTCCGTGGTTTCATTTTTCGCGATCTGGTCCATATACAACATTCATTTAAAGAAATTTAATTTAGTAGGTTTTTTTTAATACAGATAAATTAGGAAGTTTTGAAAAAAAATTTTAAACATTAATTAAATTTAAAAATTATTTTTGAAATATGTTTAAGGCACCTATAAAATATTTAAACACAGTTCTTGTTTTCTTTTCAATGATATAATTGACGAAATTTTCTTCTTTATTATTATATTACTTATTATTCTACTTTATTTATAATAAAAAGCAATTAATAATAATTAGATATATAAAATAAAAACTCAAACCCTTATCTTATTTAAAGATAAGGGTTTTTCAAACATAACTGATTTAAAACAAAAAATTATCTAAATGCCAAACTTCAGGTGCGGACAGAAAAAAAGAATGAATGAATCTTGTGGATTATTATTAGAGATTAAGAAATTGCCATGAAACCAGTGAATTTTTACTTAGTTTTCTAAGGAAAAAAACAAATTCAAACTTTTGAAACAAATTTGACGTTTTGTGTCAAACGTTTTGATGTCAAATTTTTATTATATTCTGGAAGATTTAATAATAGAATCATAAGTAAAAAGAAGTAGAAAAAATGATAGTTACACATCAATCTATCATTTACTTTTCTTTTATTACTTCAAATATTCGCTTTAAGTACAAAACGTCAAATTTTATTCAAATGTGCTATTTTTTCTCCTCATAAAACAAAGTAAAAATTACCTAGATTCACAGCAATTTTTAATTTATTTACGTTGCATTAGTAAAAAAGTAAATGTTACTTTAAACTCAAATAAATTTTAAATTCGGTTTTTTTCAGTGCCCTATATAAGAAATCAGTTAGTTAAAGAATATAGGTATACTGCAATGCTTTTCAGAAAGTAAGAGAGAATAAGTTATAGAATTTACTTGAGATAGATAAGGACAAGAATAGAGTGAGAAACGCATGGAGAGTTCACAGTGGTGGTTCTTGAAGGAAGAGAGAATAAGGTTACCTGGCATAGATAAAGACAACAATAGCGTGCGAAACGCAAGGAGAGTTCACAGTTTGCGGCTCCAAAAGCAAGAGAGATTGATGTAATTAATTTTGAATTGTTTAAACAATATTTTCCATATTTTCTATGTAAAATATTTTAAAAGCTTAAAACTTTTTTATTAGCAAAAGGAAAAAGAATGTTATTAATGTAAGTTAATTGATTTAATTGTATCGATTGTTTAAACAATTAAAATTGTTTTAAATCAACTTTTGATGAAATTAAACTAAAATTATGTGGTTTTTTGTCATTTGTATGGAAGAATCATAAAGAAGTTATTTATTCATAATTCGCAGTGCATATTCAAATGTTTAAAAAAATTTAATTTGTTTAAACAATTTATGTTTTTTTTGTTTTCGAAATTAAACACTTTTTTTAACAGCCATCGATTCTTTAGTAACAAGTGACAGAAAATTTGTGTATTAAATATTTATTGTATTTGTTTAAACTATCTAAATTGTCTAAAAAATTTTTTTTATTAAATTCTCTTAGAAAAATTTTGCTTTCGACTTTCTTCATTAAAAAAATATCCCAAATTTTTCCGTCTGCAATTTTCAAAATCTTTTGATTGTTTAAACAATTTATATTTGTGAAAACAATTTAATTTTTCCATATTAGACGCACTGAAAAAAATTCTTCTGGTAAATTTAACTACAGTCCCTTAGTAGAGTGAAAAGTAGTTAAACCTATTATATTTGTAATTAATTCAACTGTTGTTACTGTTGTTAAAAATTGCCATTTTTATGTAGTTAAAAATTCTTAGTAAAAGTAACTACAGTACATAGTTACTTTGAATTACAAAATTAGTAGTAGAATTGAATACAGAGAAATGATAAATGCTACTGCACAATGTAGTAAAATCACTATATCGCAACTAGTAAAATTAATTTAATTAAAATTGATTTAATTTTACTAGTTTAAGTAGCAAAATTTACTAAGAAAGTTGGTTAAATCTAGAGATAATTTTAGTTACTTTTAACCGCGTATTTACCGTTAACTTAATTGCAAAAATGTCATTGTTCCTCATTGAACTAAGAAAAGTAGTAAAATTTATTAAGAAAATTGGTTAAATCTAGAGATAATCTTAGTTATACTTGTAACTTTAACTTTACCCATAACTTAATTGCAAAAATGTAATTGTTCCTTATTGAACGAAGAAAAATAGTAAAATTTTCTAAGAAAGTTGGTTAAATCTAGGGATAATTTTAGTTACTTTTAACCGCGTATTTACCGTTAACTTAATTGCAAAAATGTCATTGTTCCTCATTGAACTAAGAAAAGTAGTAAAATTTATTAAGAAAATTGGTTAAATCTAGAGATAATCTTAGTTACTTGTAACTTTAACTTTACCCATAACTTAATTGCAAAAATGTCATTGTTCCTTATTGAACTAAAAAAAGTAGTAAAATTTACTAAGAAAATTGGTTGAATCTAAAGTTAATCTTAGTTACTTTTAACTGTAACTTTACCATTAACTTGATTGCAAAAATGTCATTGTTCCTTATTAAACTAAGAAAAGTAGTAAAATTTACTAAGAAAATTGGTTAAATCTAGAGATAATCTTAGTTACTTTTAACTGTAACTTTACCCATAACTTAATTGCAAAAATGTCATTGTTCCTTATTGAACTAAGAAAAGTAGTAAATTTTACTAAGAAAAATTTTGCTGTTTCTACTTAATTAACTTACTAAAATCAATTAAGAAAAATTATTGTAACAACTGTAGTATTATTTCGATTAACCACTTAAGTAGTGGTTCACATAAAGGAAACAATTTCATTGGGGACTTATTGAACCATTAAAAGTAGTAGAAAAGTAGTAAAATCTGCTAAGAATTTTTTTCAGTGCGTTTACTATATTTTTTCAATAACTCTTAAAGGAAAATTTTTAAATCTTTTTTATCGCATACTTACCCAGAAAGTTATTTTCCTTAATACAAACAGCATGTTAATTTAGAAAAAGATTTATATCATACAGTATTATTATTTAGGCTAGATAGGTATCGGTACAGTGTGATAGCAGTGTGATTCAAGATTTAAATTTAGTTGGAATTTTTTTATAAAAGTAGAAAAGGGGTAACTGGAAAATATTTTAAAAAAAGCACATTGTTTTCGGGATATTGGCAAAGTAAAAACATTGATAAATTAGAAAATTGGAAAAATTTGTAAGCTGGTAATTTGAGACATTGGAGAATTTGTTATTGGAAAATTGGCAAATTAGGAAATTAGAGAAGTGGTTATTGTAAAATTGGAAAAATTGAAAATTGATCAACTGCTCTCTAAATTTAAAACAGCTGTATACTTTGAGCTGGTTAAACAGCGAATTTTCGCGGTTTCAAATTTAGAGAGTGGAAGATTGGCAAATTAGAAAATTGTTTAAACTGGTAAATTAAGAAATTTGGTTATTGGTAAATTGTCCAATTAAAAAGTTTGTAAATTAAGAAATTGGAGATTTGGGTTTTGGAAAATTGACAAATTGACAAATTGGTAAAGTATAAAATTGGACAATTAGACAATAAAAAAACGAGACCCGTGCAGAAATGTCGATGTGGGCCTCAAGGGGTGCTTGCCAGTTTTCCTTATCTCTGGTAAGGCCCTTGTCGGGAAAACTGGTAAGCGCCTTACAAGGCTGTAACGCTTTTGCACATCAATGCCCTACATATGGAAAACTCGTCAGAGCCTTACCCGTTTTTAAAATAAAAAACCTGAGTAGATATATACAACGGCAAAGCAAAGCATTAAACAAATAATAATGTAATTACATTAAATTAATTTCTTAAAAAAATATTTTTGTATTTTTTTTTAGTTTCATTTATTTCTTTTCTATTTTTTTTTACAAATCAAGGAAGGATTACTACAATTATTTATATAATTCACTTTTAATTTATTCTTAAATATCTTATTTTAAACTTATATTTTTATTTTAATTAATTTTTTTTTGTACACACAAACACTTATAACTAAGAATTAAAAATACCGCACGCAAGGAGGATCGAACTCCAGAAACCTAGACCTAAGGACACAAATGGCGGGCGCCTTAGCCCACCCAGCCACACTGGCTTAGGATTATTTTATTTTAAACGTTTTCTTGAACTATAAGTCATTAGATCTATTACTTGTTGTGGTAATAAAATATATGTATCACCTTTGAATGTTTTAACCTAATAAAAATGTATATTATTTTAATGGATATATAAATATACATACATATATCTACATATATTTATGTATATTTATTTTAAATTTAAAAAAAAATCATTTATATTTTTCTATTAATAAATTGTTTTTATAAGTGAGCTAATACTAATTGTAAAAATTTTTTTTTAAAATAGTTTACGTAATTATAAATAAGTAAATAAATTTAAATAAAATTTTACAAAATATCAATTCAAAAAATGGACAATATAAAAAATATATTTTTTAAATTTAAATAGGTACATACTAAATAGAAAAATTGTAATTATCAAAATTCTCAACATAAAATAAAATGATTTCAAATTATTAATATTTTATACTGGTAAACAAGTAAATATAACGTCATTAGGCTAGGGAAAGTAATATTCTTTTAAATGTATGATTCTTTCTAATTAAATATAGAAGTTCATATACAAACTATTTTTCAATAAAATTCTATACAAATTACTTTTAGAATCGAAAATAAAAAATTTTATAAGTTTGAAATAGTTTAATTGATAGTCTAATATGCAAAACTTCAGTAATACATGAATTGTGGCGTTATCGGGGTAATTAGTGGTTTTCCCTACTTAGGGCTTTAAATAGACGCCCATGTCAAAATCTAGTAATGTGAAATAAATTATAATTTATTTTAAATTTAAATACATAGTGAATAGTAAAATTGTAATTATCAAAATTCTCAACATAAATTAAAATTATTTCAAATTATTAATATTTTATACTGGAAAACAAGTAAATATAACGTCATTAGGCTAGAAAAGTAATATTCTTTTAAATGTATGATTCTTTCTAATTAAATATAGAAGTTCATATACAAACTATTTTTCAATAAAATTCTATAAAAATTATTTTTAGAATCGAAAATAAAAAATTTTATAAGTTTGAAATAGTTTCATTGATATTCTAATACGCAAAACATCAATGATACCTGAATTGTGGCGTTATCGGGGTAATTAGTGGTTTTCCCTTCTTAGGGCTTTGAATAGAAGCCCATGTCAAAATCTAGTAATATGAAATAAATTATAATTTATAATTTAAAGTCATTTCATTATATTCAACTGCGATTAAAACGATTAATTCTTTAAAATATACATAAATGTTTCTAATATGCTACCTAATTAAAAATTTAATAACATTTTTTCAGTTTTTTTAAACAAGGAAAACTGACGAGGCCCATGCCTGAGCCCTACTTTAAGTAGGGCAAACTAGGGCAATTTCTGCACGGGGAAGAGCATAGTTTTGCGCGCTTTGAAAGTTTTAGTAAATTATAGGAGCATTAGCTCTGCTCATCGCAACAATAAGAAATAGGAACAGAAAGGAATGCTATGAATAAAAGACTCGAACTTGCGAAAAAAAATAAAGTCAGCAATAGTGTTGGAGGTATCAGTTGAAATACTGGAATTTCAAAGATAGAACTGGAGGTTGGGGTGTGCGATACCCAACATAGGGCTCACTTCTCCACTCTGACTATTACCTAATTGTGTAACCTTTCTGGCGTCTAGTTGGACTCAGGTCTAATAGCTCTAATAGGCGGTCCGCCTCTGCCCATAGATCTCTGTTTGTGATCTGAATCTAGATACAAACAGAAGGTTTCAAATATCTCAATGTAACTGTTCAGTATTAAGCTTAACACTCCTGAGTTTCTATTCTTAGCAGCAAACAATTCAGTACAAACATTTTCACTCAAAAACAAGTCAGTTCATTTAAATAGAGCTCTTTATGTTCTATTGATGCTAATATTATATATATACAATATTACAATTTTTGAGGAAGAGAAACATGACAGTTTTTAGGTTATTGATGATGATAATGTGAGCAGAAGAAAATTCGATGAAATGGTAGTATTGATAATAATAATCATATTGACATCCTAAACAATCACAAGAAGATAGCCAAAATTGTGAAATTAAAAAAAATCCTAAAATTAAACTGTAAAAAAACGTTGCTAAAACTATTTGAATGCTATTTTATTAATCGAAACGCCTTAAATCATTTATACAGACAAACCTAGTGGATCGAATAAAACGCTTATTTATGAATAATGCATTGTACAGAAAGCAAGAATAAAACTATTTTTACTTTAACATTTACACGTACCGCATCAATATCAGCTCCTCATAAAAAAACTTTATAAAATTTGTCTTCAGTTTGCACTTAAATATCAATTGGTCGAAAACCTTGAGAAGATTCAAGCTCTCTTTAGCAACAAGTTGAATTTTAATTTTAAATTTCCATACACCAGGAAGTGCCTCTAATTGAAAATTCAATATATTAAATGCCTCGACATATACATATGAATGTAAAATCAATGCAGCAAAACTGAGATTTAAAAAACTAGTTTCTAAACCTGATCATAATCAGGTACAGTGCAACATAGTTTCCTTGATACTTAAAGGGGTGATGTGCCATTTTTGTCTCGTAACCTTCACGGAACTGGACAACTCGCAGGATTTAAAAAAACATGCTCAACGAGATGTAGGATCATCTTTTACAATTTCTTTCCCTTGAAAAGTCAATTGAACACGAATCAACTGTTACAGATAACTCTGTCCATTGACAAGCTGGCAACTCCTGTTATTTATCTCATGACATAAATCCATCACTTTTCAATCACTTCACATCTCAATCAGCAATAGGGATGACCATACATTTGCGATGAATAAAAATTCACGATTGCGCCTTTTTTATCTTGCTGAAGATTAAAATAAATTGTCATGGTTATATTTAAAGGTAATCTCAAATTATTTAAATTTTGTTTGGTAACAAAAAACGCACTTTTTCATAAATTTGCAATAAAATCGTTAAAAATCACTTAAATCATTAATGCAACGAATAAATTCCTAAAAAGTGTTTAAAAAACAGTATTATATAATTTATTTATTTATTTGTTGAAATCACAATTTTCTAGGCTGATTTACCCTAGAAAATTGTGATTTTTGAATTTGGTATATGTGAATTAAAAATTATCTACAAGTAAAACTAAAAAGATAAATCAAAAACTCTTTTCTCTTTTGATAGTAAAAATGCTAAGCTTTCGAATGATATAAACTAACTTTGATTTAGAGAATAATTTTCTACATTTTTACCCATCTGACCAAAAGTGACCGGATTTACCCCAGTCTCCCCTATTACTAAAAAAAATGTTGCTACTTCGATATGCGCCATTTTTGAAAAATTTATAAATAAAATGTCATGAAAGAGGTTTATAAAACAAAATTGCAACACTTATCCAGAAAAATAATCTGTTTTAAAACATTAGATGAGAGCTGAGTTAAAGGAAATAATGAATAAAAATTAATAAAGGAAGCAAACACACACCGAGTAGGAGAATAATACGAGAATAATATGGAAGCTTGTTTTAGAATCCCTTTCGCAAATTTGAATGAGCATAATCGATCTCGGGATTCGGACCTGAAAATAGGGAAGTCTCTGAAGGTTTGACCCCTACAGGAAATAAATGTAAAGCTCAGTAGTCCAGGAACTCCTGGACACGCGTGACCCTCTGGCCCTTGTTGCATTTGTTTCCTGGCCCTTGGCCTTGTTGCCCCCGGGGGTGCCCCTTGGTATTCGCATTTTGCCCCCGACTCGCTTGTTTGTCTACCTATGCTCTAACTATCCATAACCCAACAGACCTACATCTACAAAGGTCCACTCTTGACATTTATTCCTCAATCCGGTTTCCCCTGGAAACAAGATATGTGTAGAGAATTGCATCTAAAAAACTCATCTTTATCGATTTTTCACATAAGAGTTCACCCCACGCATACTGCGTCAAAACAGTGATCATTAACATCAAAAATATCATTTTACTAATATCCCGGTTAATTTCTTTATTTTTTAGCCGATTAATTTCAAACTTTGGGAAAAACTTGTTTAAACATAAAGGAAAAACTTTGTCGTAAGAAGTTTTTACTGCGCAAAACTTTCCTCGATAAGTTTCTAGTCTGAAGGTTAATTTATTGTTGTGTACTTAATATCACTGTATTATTAACAAATTTCCTATCACTGGAGCTGTTTTAGGAATTTTTAAAATCGCGTACTTTTAAAAGAACTGATATTGAAACAACTAAAACTTGAGTCAATTTGTATTAAAATTATAATTCAAACTTGTATTGACTGTAATTTAATAGAATCGAAACTTTAGACGACTTTTGGAGTCTTTTTATTATTTTACAAGTTTATCAGCTAAATCGAGATTATAATCAAGACCTTAACAAGATTCTTGTTATTTCGCAAAATATGAAACAAGTTCAGAATAATATTGTATTGAAGTGCATATCACTACGCATTTCGAGAAACTTCGATCGTAATTCCTTAAATCAAGATGACTTTCCTCAATAATACGACTTTCATTTTCCCTCTAAAAGAATTGAAATGTAGCAGAGCACAGGGGTATCTTTGATTCTAAGAAAGCGTAAAACATTTCGTATAGGGAAACCGGCTTAGTCATCCGCCCTTGCTTTAATGTACCTACCCCCTAGTGCTCAATCCTGGGGACACCCTGTTACTTTACGTGAGTCACTGACGATAATTGCGATCGATCGTCGACAAAGACGACGTCGTCAGGAAAAAGGAAGTACCCTACATGACGTAATCTTGTTAGAAATCCTTCACTTTATAAGAAACCAAAAACGTAGTCTTCTTATCTCCCACAATTTATTTAGACTGAATTTCCATCTGATAATTACCAAATTTTCCAAAAATCTATAATTTTATAATAAAAACTCAGAAAAAAATATATTAACTCAAAGTCAACTACCGTGAAAAGGGTCTATTTTGTGCATAAAACCGCTCTTTTTCCACTCTGCTTTATTCAAATTTAGAATTTTAAAAAAATAAATTTAACTATTTAGTTATATTGTGGATATCCTTCTAAATGTATCCTATGACTTAACCGACGAGAAAACAATTTTTGTCCGAGTTATAGAAACTCAGAGTCGTGCACCAAATAGACCCACACTGTAAAAATTTTTGGGATTTATACCTAAAGCTTTTTGTGTAATTTTACCAATTTTTTTAGGTAAAGTAGTTTTCCAAAAAAAATTTGGTAATTTTACAAAATTTATGTATTTTTACCAAAAATATTTGTTAATTTTCCAAATTTTCGGTAATTTTAACAAAAAACTTTTTGAAATTTTCCCTAAACTCTTTAGGAATTTTCCAACTTTTTTTGATAAAATGTTTTTACCATAAGTCTTAGAAATTCTTCTAAATTTCGGTATTTTAACCAAAAAAATATTTGGTAATTCTCCCAAAAACATTAGGAAAATTACCAACTTTTTTGGGTAAAGTGTTTTTACCAAGACTTTTGGAAATTTTTCCGAATATCGGTATTTTTACTAAAAACATATTTCGTAAATTTCCCAAAAATAATAGGTAATTCTCCAACTTTTTTGAGTAACATGTTATTACCAAAAGTTTTAGAAATTATTCCAAATTTCGGTATTTTTAACAAAAAAATATTTGGTAATTCTCTCAAAAATATTAGGGAAATTACCAATTTTTTTGTAAAGTGTTTTTACCAAAACTTTTGGTAATTCTTCCAAATTTCGGTATTTTTACAAAAAAATATTTGGTAATCCTCCTAAAAATATTAGGGAAGTTTTCAACTTTTTTGGGTAATGTGTTTTTACCAAAACTTTTGGAAATTTTTCCAAATTTCGGTATTTTTACAAAAAAATATTTGGTAATTCTCCCAAAAATATTAGGGAAGTTTTCAACTTTTTTGGGTAATGTGTTTTTACCAAAACTTTTGGAAATTTTTCCAAATTTCGGTATTTTTATAAAAAAAAATATTTGGTCGCAAAAATTTGGTTTTTTGCTTCCAAAAATTTTTTGGTAAAATTACCAAAGGAATTTCATACAGTGCACTGATGGGACTATTTTGTGCATCAAAGTTTGTTTATTTATAAAGTTGTGTAAAAAAATTTTGTTATCGTTTTTTCTGTATGAAGAATTTTTTTAGAAATTCTAGAGTACCTACAATAAAGTAAACCAAAGCTAGAAATGTCTTTTTTGTAGGAATTATTTAACTGATTTGAAAGTTAAACACTGAATTTCACAAAAATATAGATTTACAAAAAAAATTATTTTTTATGAAAACCTTACTTGACATAATTTCTACTACACTTTTTGAGTTTTTGTAAGAGAAAAAATTTCAAAATTAACTTGAAAAGTATGTAATTATTAATGTTAATCATTTAAGGTTTTTATGGCACCGCTTGTAAAATTTAAAAACAATTTTTAAAACGAATAACTAGAGTTTTTTCACAAACTACGAAACTTATCAAAAAAACTTGATTTTAAAGAATGCACAAAATAACCCACCAAATCCTGGTTTTTCAGTTTTTTACATTTTTTTCTTAAAATATACAATAAAAAGTTAACTCATTACGTATACACCAACACAACTAAATAATTGTCAACAAGTATTATTAATTCTTTTAGAAACACTTTTAAACTTTCGGAGATCTAAACAGAATTTTGAGAACTTTGAAAATTTTCAGCTTGATTTTCACGACTTTACGATTTTTTTTCTGATTTCTGATAAAGAATTAAGTAATTTTATTTAGTACTCTCTGTAGTCTAAATATCAGAAAATATTTATACCAAGTAGCAATCTTAAACAACTCAATATAAATATATATTTTAACCCCAATATATGTGTTTTACCCCAAATCTTCGATTGCGATTTTTCGACATGTTTCGACTTATTTCGATTTTCCATGTAAGCAAAAAACTTGCTTCCTTGTAGAGAAAGCACTAAAATAATAGTATAAAAGTTAATTTGAGAATTTATTAGAAAAGAAGAATTTCAGATGCAAAAAAAATGAAAAATCATGAATTATTTTGCGAATTTTTGATCAATTATAAACTTTATAAAGGTCAGTCGATTCGATTAGAGATAAGGAATATGATTTTTGTATGCATTAAGTTGTATTTTTGACATGGAAAAAAATTATGACAAAAAATGAATTTTTGAGATGAAAAATTGTGCTAAAAAAAATTTGATTCCAACTATATTTATTTTTAAATTTTGCAAAAAAAGTTTTTTGTCAAAATTATAGAACTTTTTGATAAAAATTAAAATTTAAGTATTTTATTCTATTTATTTTTTAAAAACGCATCTATTAAGCTATTAGCAAACTCTCTAATACAATTTTATCCAAAGTTATTACCATTTAAAATTTGAAAATTTGGAAAATCCTGTTTTTTAATATGTAATTTCATTTTTATATTGTCTTGACAGTTTCAATATATTTTCACCAACCTTGTAGCAGATTTAAAAACACATCGAATAAGCTTTCACGAATTTTCTAGCGTAATCCTGTTTACAGTTATCAAGGTTTCAAGACCGGAAAATTTTGAAAATAATAAATTTTTTTAGTTTTTTGTCATTTTGTAAAAATATAAAAAATACTTTCTACCCATTTTGTAGATTTGGTTTATTTGTTAATTTTTCAAAGAGTTTATCTGATTTCTTGATTTTAATGATATTAGTAGATTAAGTACACAAATTAAGTAATCTTTATGAGGAAGCAATATGTTTAAAAAATGAAGACAAATAATTACTATCCCAAAATAAATATATTTAAGGTATACAACTTGGCAGCGTTTTTTTATTTCTAAATATAAATTATTTTTAATCTAAGATAAAAGATAAAAAATATAACTTCCATTTTCTATAACCATATCTTGATTATCTCTAAATTCGTAAATCTTATTGTAACATAATAAAAAGCAATTAAGCAGATATTAGAATTAAAAGTTTCTCCGTCTTTATTCATGCTGTTCTCAATTATCATAATTTTGATTCGAAATAAACAAAACCTCATAATTAAAAGTAAAACAAAACTAACAATCAAACTATTACAGTTCAGATTTTTTCATTGACTGCAAAAAAAACTCCGATGAAATCTACAAACAGATTTTAATCCAGTCAAGACTCAATAGCAATCAATTAAATTTTCCGTTAAACATTCTTTCTTAACTAGAAGTTAAAGCAATTAATAATAAAAAATAAAAAAAAATATGAGGAAGACTGTGACTTAATGGAAGATTTAACAAGAAGTGCTTGAGGGAAAAGAAGAAAAAATTGTCAGAGTAGAACGAGAGGGTGGGTCTTTCAAGATTTTCTTTAATCATAAGATATTCCCTGGTATCGTGAGGATTTTGGTGGAAGTACTGCGTACGAATTATCCGTGGGCTCAGGTTTGCAAGGCTATATAGGTTCTTTGGCCAACTTGTTATCTTATGTATTGTAAGTACGGTGCGGCGACTTGGAGCAGGTTTCTCATTCTTCTCCCTCTCACCCTCTCGGACTCCCCTCTCATCCCACCCCATCGCTAAAGTGCGCTACATCAGATTTTTTCTCGCTCCCACTCTCGATTGCCAGGACCGTCTATACAAACTCGTTCAAGCTCAAGATATAAGGAGACAGAACCCGTTCCCTTCTTAGAAGCTACGAAATTAGTTTAGCAACTTGATAAACCAATTTCCTTAAAGAATTGCTTTACTACTTACCAATATTTGTTTATCTTCATAAAGGGTTTACTGATTGCTAGAATTTGTCAATTATACCCATTAAATACTTCATTTTTATTGTTTGGCTAATTTTCTTGCTTTTAATTGAATCAATTTTTGATTATGGTGCATACGCACTATTAAAATATATTAAATTCAGACGTAAATCGTTTTAGTAGATACACACCGAGAAAAAGGAATTGCTATGACAGTAAACTTAATTGCTAATGTAGCACCTACAACTTTTTTTGTTATTATAACAAAAACAATATATTTCTCATTGAAATATATTGTTTTTTAGACAATTTTAGACGCACGAAAAAAAATGAATTAGCTACCGCAGCTAAAAAATTTACCTGTTACTTATTTAGTCAGCACAGCTAAATATTAGCTAAGACAGCTAAAACGTTTGCTACGACAGCTAAATGTTAGCTGTGGTTCCTAATATTTGTAGATATCATAGCTAAAAATGTTTAGCTGTCCCTATGACAAATAACTATTTTTAGCTGTGGGATGCACTTCTGTTAGCTTCCACAGCTATCTTTTAGCTGTCTTAGCTAATATTTAGCTGTAGTGACTAAATAATTGACTGCTAAATTTGGTTAGCAGCAGCGGCTAACTCATTTTTTTCCGTGCGACACGGATTTTCCCGATTTAGTAAAAAAAAATTTTTAACGAAGTTATGCGGATTTCAATTTTTTAAGTTGAAAAGTGAGATTACTAGATACCCACATAACACGTAATATTCCAGGATATTCCTGGAATATTTTTTTGTGACATTCGGAATATTCCAAAGGAATATTGCAGTGACGTTACTGGAACGTTGCTATGTCCGACTCAGGGAATATTTCAGTGGAACATTCCATGAATATTAAATTGTAATGTCTCTGGAACATTACAATATAACATTGCAGGAATATTCCATTGGAATATTCATAAGTTTTTTAAAGCAAAAAAAAATTTAGTCTTTAAATTTATTAGTTCTTATTAGAATTTTTTATCATTTTATTTTTACATCTTAAAACAAATTAAAAATTCTAAACGCGACGGGAGGATTCGATCCCTAAACCTAAGACCTATCTAACGATTAACGCTCGCGGCTATTTTATCGGTATGAAAATTCTACAATAAAGCTGGATGAACTTCAACTATTTTAGATATGTATTAAAACTATATCTACTCGGTTTAGATTCTTATTTTCATACCGATAATAGCTGCGAGCGTTAATCGTTAGATAGGTCTTAGGTTTAGGGATCGAATCCTCTCGTCGCGTTTGGAATTTTTAATTTGTTTTAAGACGAAAAAATAAAATGATAAATAATTCTAATAAGAATTAATAAATTTAAAAACTAAAATTTTTTTGCTTCAAAAAACTTATGAATATTCCAATGGAATATTCCTGCAATGTTATATTGTAATGTTTCAGAGACATTACAATTTAATATTCATGGAATGTTCCACTGAAATATACCCTGAGTCGGACATAGCAACGTTCCAGTAACGTCACTGCAATATTCCTTTGGAATATTCTGAATGTCACAAAAAATATTCCAGGAATGTCCCTGGAATATTACGTGTTATGTGGGTAATGACGTTAAATTTTTTAAAAATTATTATATCTTATTTGCTATTGTATATATTAAAATGATCTTTTCTGTGTCTATTTAGAGCTTTCGTGTTCTTTAAAATTCTACAAGTGAATTTAAAATACTTTCAAATTTAACAAAATCGCGTCGTTTTTTCGAAAAAAATCAAATCTTCTCAAAAAGAATTTGTCCGCCATATTGGATCCGCCATTTTATATGTTTTAAAATCCATTTCAAATTCGTAATCAGCGACAGCAAAAACCCTTAGATACAACCCTTCCATAAAAAAAATGAGAGATTTGTAATCTAACATAACCTATTAATAAGTTATTTTACAACCTAAATGTAAAAATACTAGCGTTTCCTACAAAAAAAGAAGAAATTGTACCAAAAATAAGTCAGCAGCTGGAACTGATCACGGAGTCTACAACTTGAAAATCCGACATCCTAATCTTAAAAAAGCTACTAGAAAATCTTAAAATTAGATACTTCTTCTTGCAGTGTACGCATACGGATTTACGCATACGTAATTGAGCATACGTCATTATCATAAAACAGTATTCCGCATTTTTCATGTGTGAAATGCAATTTTACAGGTTAACATTTCAAAAATAAATTTTTTTTAACTTTATTTTGTGTTTTTGAGCTGATTTTTGGTATCATCTCAATAATTTGACCCTTTCTGACAATTTTATTTAAAACCCTTTTTTTCACGATATTTTTCGTTTTTGAGCAGTTTTTGGAATTATCTCAAAAAATTGAGTCAATCTACCACTTCTGACTTCAAGTTCAATTTCGCGGAAAAAATAATAGGAGATTTCATAGAGTCTCGGAAAAAGTTTGAGAACTTAAGTTATAATCTAACAATATTCTAACTTTGTATTCATACTCAAAGGGAAAAAATGCATAAAAATTTACAAGTATAAAAAAATGATTTTGCTTTTACTTTGTGAATATACTATATTAGCCTTTTAGGATTCTTTCAAACATTTGAGCCAATTTCCCCTATTATGATTTCTAATTCAGATTTTTCGGAAAAAATAATAACTACAATTTATAGTAATGATAACTTATTTAAGGCGAAAAACTTTCATAAAATTAGATTTATCATAATCATCGTTTAATTATGGAAATTTAATTTATTTGTACTGAAAGTTTGTTACTTATTACAGGTTTGGTCTTTCTTTAGTATTTTGTTCATAATGACTTTACCCTACTTTCCGAATGTTTTTCTCGACATTGTGATACAATATTGCTTGCTTCTCTAATGTATTTCTTGAAAATAAATAAGGGAAACAGTAGTTTAGGATTTATTTCAAATAAAAAAGGGCCCACTTTGTAGATTTTATTTTCCGAGATATTCCCATTTTTCTAAAAGAGATTCAGAATTTCGAATTTTTTTTTATTGATGAAAAACGAACTACGTAATATCCCACCTCCAATCATGAGTTTATCATAATTTTATCGTAATTAAAGACACAAAATAATTTTATTATTAATTTTTAAAATGCATGGACGCTAATGGTAATCTTGAACTTTAAACTCGTTTTTCACTTTGTGAATTTTTCATCTAAAAGGGTCCAAGATTTCTCAAAATGTTCGAAATTTAAAAAAATGAAATTTAATTTCACAATATTCTGATAAGTTTACAACTCTACAAAACTTAAAATCATTTTTTAAAATTATTTTATTAATTTATGGTTGACACAAATTCTGTGATTTATTCTTCTACATAATTAAAGAAATGTTTTACAAATAACACCAAAAATTTTTCCGCTTGCTCTCTAAATCTGAATTAGTATTGAAGATTACTAATTGCTAATAGTTCTCGATTAATGCCAATAGAGAAAATGCATTTACCTTCAATTTGTGAAAATCCATACTAATTGATTTAGTAAAACTAAACGACCTTTTTGATAAGTGCCTTAATTATTTCAATTTCAAATATTGACAGAGTACAATTAGTAAAGCTGTCGCCGTGGTCTAACCCAAGTTTGATTGAATTTTTGTTTTAATTTTTTAATTAATTTTTTAGTATTTCCAAATATCAGAGAATTTTTTTTAAAAATTAATTTTATGGCAAAATTCAAACAAACTTGGGTCAGCGAGTTCTTTTTAAGAGAATGCGATAGAGAATGACGTCACTGGTATAAACAAAATTTGTCCATAAACTTTCTTCTAAAATACTAAATATTTTGACACCAAACTTTGTAAAATTACTGAAAATATTATTAAGAATAAGGTCTCTCGGACCCATGTTTGATTGAATTTTGCTTTAAAATTAATTATTTAGCTTTTCCAAATTTCAGCGAATTTTTTAAAAATTTAATTATGAAGTAAAAATTTAAACAATTTTGGGTCAGAGAGACATTCCTAATGATATTTTAAGTAATTTCACAAAGTTTGGAGTTAAAATATTTATTATTTTATTAAAAAGTTTACGGACAAATTTTTCTTATACCAGTGACGTAATTCTCCATCACATGTCCTTAATGTTATTTTGAACAATTCTGCACTCAAAAAAATTCTTAGTACAATTGACTACTTTTTAACTACCCGGAATTATTTAATAGGTTATCAACCAAATTTAAAAAGTTATATTGACTTAGAAAAAGTAGTTAAAAGAACTATGAAAGTATTCATAGAAAATACTTGAGAATAAAAGTAAAAATTTCTTTTGCCAAGGATAAAAATATGCATGTTCACATTATTTACCTTGAAAGAAATCATACTTATACTTGTTTTAAAAATATTTTAAGTTTGTGAGAACGAAAAGATATTTGATGTAAACTCTAGTTTGCTTTTATCAAGCGTATGACAATTTAACATAACCTCAAATTCTTAAGTCTATAGGGGTAAACGATACAGTTGTTGCCTCCCTTATAGTGATTGCCCACCTTTCATCATTTTCGGAAATATTAAAGAAATACTGTTATAATATACTGCTTTCTATACATAAATGAAATCTGCACATTTTCTTCTTCAAGGTGCAAAAAACAGAACATTTTATTGACACTTTAATAATGAAATAATAAAGCTTCTAGAAAACAGTGCTAATAACCTAATAATAACCTCAAATTAACCTTACATTTGGATATTACTGCAAGTTTGTTAATATCATATTTCAATTGATTTATATTGTTTCTATCGAAAGGTAATTAATTCAGAACAATTTTTCTTTGATAATTTCACGCTTTATATTATTTTATCCGTAGATTTTTGATCTTTTATATGGGCAATCACTGTCGAATTTTATGGTCAATCACTGTATAATGCACTGTATAAAACAAGTGTCTTATTTTAAGACATTTTTGTCCTCACTTTTAAGACGTTTTAAAGTGTCTTAATTTTAAACCAATGAGAAAGCATCTTTCAAAATTATTAACCAATGAAATAGCTTGAAATAACCGTAAGACGCTTTCTAAATGTCTTGTGTGTTAAAATAAGACACTTATTAGCAGACATCAGTTTTTGCAGTGTGGTGGCAAATACAGTTGGTATTATGCCTAATTTTAATAATTTGGAATATAAAATTATAAATTTATAACTGACATTTGCAATCGCTGTACCGTTTACCCCTAATATTTTATACTAGGACCGATTATAAACATAATTTATACTTGTTGCCAAAGGATTTATTTTTTAAAATAAAGTTTACTAACAAATTTTGCTTATATACGAGTGATGTCATTCTCTCTTCATAGACAAAAAACATACAATAGACTCTATAATAATTGCTAATCAAGAAACTGATAAATTGAATATATCGGGCAATATAATGACTAAAGACGGCACTTGAAATTCGCAGGAGCACAGGTAAAAGCAGAGGGGGATAAAAAAGATTGAGGGGAGAGAGATTAAAAAAGTTAAAAAGGGGAATAAAAAAAAAGAAAGAAAGAGGGAGAAGCAGTGCAAAGGAGCATAGTGTCAACCCACTTGCCGAACCACTCTGCAGCCTCTGCAGAAGAGAGAGATGCTCGATGGGTGCGAGAAAGAGAGTAGCTATCTTCATTATGATAATATTGCTCGATGCAAGAATAAACAGCTGACCAAACGTGGTCAGAAATAGTCCTAGATATCGTGGGACGAGAAATAGAAAATTCACAACTAGAGATACCAGATACACGTTTTTATAATTTCAATTATGTTATAGAGAGAGAGCTCCGGATTGGCTCCTGGTGAAAATGAATAACCCCCACCTGTTCTTTAAAGTAAAGAAAGAACATGCGAATCGAATGGACTTTCTCCGTTTCTGGTATATATCTACATTCTTTACCGTTGATAATTCAACGATGTGCCTTTCCTCGTGCTTTCTCCCTTTTTTATATATTTTATCGGTCAAATGAATTTACCCACGGGGTTGCCACGTTTAACCGTTTTCCTGACTCAGTTGACTTACTTTCTTACTCGCATGTTAACTCGATCACAATACGATCTAGACAATAACATAGGTACTTTTATAAGAAGCCGAAAAAGAACCCAAACAGTCGTTATTTTGGAAAGCCGAAATTTTGACCAAAACTCAATTGACAGAATGTGCAATAGGCTGAAATTTATTTATCCAAACTAGCAACATTAACTTTGCAATTTTGTTGTTCATTTGAAACTACAAATTTTTGCAAATTCAAATAATGAAAATTACCCAGGAAAAAAAACCTATTCACTTTTTTCTGAATCGGTCATAAGCTCAAGTGAATATATGCTTTCTTAAAAAGAAATTTCCGATTAACTCCGATTCAAATCATTTTAATTTTTCAAGTGTTTTTTATTTTTTAGAAATATGTTCAACAAAAATTTAATATCCCTAGCAAAAGTATTGGATTGAATCTCAATCAGTTTGAATAAGTTTTAATCAGTATTTTTCCGGGACATTCCGAAATTTGTTTCCGAGCCAATCAGTGTTTATCCGAATCTAAAAATGGATGTATCTTTGACGAAAAATTCTTTCCCAATCATTCCGAATTAAACCGTTTCATTCTGAAGCTAAATTTGAATCCGTTTGAATTGCATTATTTCAATCCGAATTAATCTCTTTCAAACCCGAATAACCCAATCATAATTAAAACGGATTGAAATAACGCGATTCAAACGGATTCAAATTTAGCTTCGGAATGAAACGGATTAATTCGGAATGATTCGGAAAGAATTTTTCGTCAAGATACATCCATTTTTAGATTCGGATGAAAACTGATTGGCTCGGAAACAAATTTCGGAATGCCACGGAAGAATACTGTTTAAAACTTATTCAAACTGATTAGAATTCAATCCGATACCTTCGTCAGGAATATTTGTTCAATTTTAAAAAGTATTATCAAATCTAACAGCCCTGCACATAATTTATTAAAGCAGCTCAATTAATTAAAAATTACAAAATTTGTGTAAAATATGACAATCTAACCTCAAAATTTCAAAACCGATTCAATAAATTTTGTACTAATAAGAAATCACTTATTAAAAATAACTCCGATTCAAAATTATTCAGAATGTCAATCATTAATCTGCTTTCTTAAAAACTCAGATTCACTAGAGGTTTAATTCAATAATTTTTTTTTCCAGGGTATGAAATTAAAAAACATACATATCTGAAAAATGACGAAACTAATTGACAGTTGAAAACAAAATCGAAAAATGGCTACATAATTACAGAATTGAAAAGAATATAGTTTAAACTAGGTGAAAATTATGTTCATTTCATGGACAGTTCGCTTTCAAGTAAGCAAAATAATTTGTTTACTCATAGAGGAAGTAATAAATTAACAATATAAAAGTTAATTGGAAAAGTTATTAAAAAAAAATGAAAAAAAAACATGAATTATTTTACGACTTTTTGATCAATTATAAAAGTTATATAGGTCAATAGATTCGTTTTGAGATAAAAAAAATGATTTTTGTATTCATTAAGTTGTATTATTAGCATTGAAAAAAAAATTGGCAAAAAACACTTTTTTTCGATGAAAAGAAGTTCTTAAAAAATGTGATAGGGTATTTTAAAAAAAACTCAAAATATGCGAAAAATAATTGATAAATGAAAAAAAAAATTCGAAAAATGACTAGATTAATAGACAACTGAAAAAAAATTTGAAGAAATTCAACGAGAAATAAATTGAAAGAAAATAATTGCAAATTGAAAAATTTTACAAAATTAAAGGAATAATTGTTGGAAATAATTGCACATTTAACAAATGGATGAAAAATCAAAAAAAAATAACTAAAATTAAAAAAAATAATTGAAAATTAAAGAAAGTAATTAAAAATTGACTAATGAAATTGGAATTTAAAGAATATACGAGAGAATATACTTAAAAATTAAAAAGAGGTTATTGAAAAAAGCCGAGAATTAATTAATGTAGAAAAAAAGAATTAAAAACTGAAGAATGAAATTTATTTAAAAATAAAGAAAATAATTAAGCAATTAGATTCAAAATTAAAGAAATTTATAATGATAATCGAAAAAAATAATAGAAAAAAGGCGATCATTTTTTAATGTTAAAGAAAATAATTGAAAATTGAAAAGTGGAATTTAAATTTAAAGAAAATAACTGAGAATTGAAGAGAATAGTAGTTCTAGAATTGAATAATTGAATTGAAGTTTTAAAATAATTTCTATGAGTGAAAAAAATAATTGAAAAAATCAGAGAATTATTGAATATTGAGGATTTAAATAAAAATTGATAAAAATAATAGAAAATTAAAGAAAATATAGAGAAATTGAAGAAAATAATTAAAAATTTAAGGCATAAATTCGAAATTAGATAATTAAATGACAATTTCAAGAAACTAATTAACAATTAAAAGCATAATTACAAGATGACGAAAATAATTAAATATTGACAAAAACTATTAAAAAAAAAAAAATTCGAAAAATGGTGAGAATAATCGGCATTTGAACAAAAAAATGTTTAAATTTAATTGATAATCATAAAATTGAAGGAGAATAATAAATTGTCAATTGAAAACTGCTAAAATTTATAGCAAAAATTGTAGAAAATAAATGATAAAATTGAAGATGTCAATTGGAAATTGAAGAATTGCTTTGAAATTTCAAGACAATAATTGTTAATTGAGAAAATGCTGGAATTATTGAATATTGAATAAAATAATTAAAAATTAAAGAAATAAATTGAAGATAAAAGAATGAAATTAAAATTTTAGAAAAATAGTTGATAATTGAAAGAAAAGTTACAAAATGACTAAAATAATTCAGAAATGAGGAAAATAAATGTCAATTGAAAGAAAAATTCGAAATCTGTCGAGAATAATCGACAACTAAACAAAATAATTAAACAAAATTGAAGAATAGTTATAAAATTGAGAAAGAGTAATAATCTAATAATAATAATTTATAGAAGAAATTATATATTTATTTATTAATGAAATTAAGATTATTTGAACTGAATAGGCGTTTTCTAGAAATTGTATATATCACTTACTTGCAGATTTACTTTCTGTCCAAAACTCTATTTGTTAGAATATTCCACTTTCCGAAAATGCATTTGGCAGAAATTATATTTATCAGATTCGTTACTTCTTTGAACATATTTAACTAACTGAAACTGTATTTATCAGAGTTTTAAACTTCCGAAATACAAAAATTGCAGAATATGCATTTGCCCGACACACAGAATATGTAGAGTTCCTAAAAGAGCTATCTGATTGGCTGGTAATATTGCCGAAAATATTACCGGCCAATCAGCGAGCTCTTTTAGAAATTCTACATTCCGTGTATCGGGCAAATGTATATTCTGATATTTTTTTGTATTTTGGAAGTTTATGACTCTGATAAATACATTTTCAATTAGTTAAATACTCTGACAAATGATAAGTCTGATAAATACAATTTCTGAGAAAAATTAATTCGAGAATTCAAACATTCTGACAAATAAAAATTCAAGAGGTTAAATATTCTGAGAAATGGAGTTTGGAGAGGTTAAATATTTGAACAAATGGTAAATCTGATAAATAAAGGTTCTAAAAAATGTAGTATTCTGAGAAATGGAGTTTTGAGAAATTAAATATTCAAGCAAATGGTAAATCTGATAAACACAAATTCTGGAAAATGATTATTCAGGAAATTAAATATTTCGCCAAATAAAGTTTCAGGAAGATAAATATTCTGAAAAATGAAGTTTCGGGAATTTAAATATTCGGATAAATAAATTTCCGTCTATTGCACATTCTGTTAGTTTTCATTTTTTTTTCATTACATTAAATAAAGAAAAAAAATCTTAAATTTCGTTTTAGGAAGTAGGAGATTTTATATTAGCCTTTAGCTAATAAAATTGTTAAAAAAGAGGATCTATAAAACTTATTTTAAAGTTGTACCAAAATTGTTTTTTATTGATCCGCAACGTGCAGAAACCTTAACGGCACCTGACCGTTTCGAGTTACAGCCACTTTTGCAAAATATAAAAAACTCAATATTGTTTAGAATTTTTAAATTTCATAAAATACTTTTGATTAAATTTTCAAAATTGTTTTTCTGTTAAGAAAGCTTTTTCGAATTTTTCTAATTTCCCTGTACAAATTTTTAGGATTTGTATATTTATTAATTAAACCCTTAAATTAACCATTTTTACACAATAATAAATCAAACAGAATTTTCTTGTAACCAATTTTCATTTTTCGAATTTATTTTCAATTCAATTCAAATAAATCCGAATTTGTAGTTAACCGTATTTTTCAGTTATTGAATTCATAGGTATATTTTTTATGTATTTCAATTTCACGGAATTTCTTCTTACCTCGACTTTTAATTTAAATGAAATTCAATTGAACCAAATTTTAATTTACCAGAATTTTTTTTAACAGAATTTTAAGCAAGTCAAATTAATAAACGCCAGAATATGCATCAACTGAATCTTAATTTATTCAAATTTTTATTTACACGAATTGATATTTGATAGAATTAAAAACTTAAATTTCTCTGAAATTGCAAATAATTGAACAAAAGCATTTGACTGAAAGATTTTTGACTCGAATTTTAAAATTGACCAATTACAATTTTCGTAAGGAATAAAATATGAATTTTTGTTTTTTGAGAATGACTAATTAATATAATATAATTGTTCTTTAAATGCTATTGCCACCTATATCAGTAACTTATATTCGTTAAAGTCAGTAAATGGTACTAATTGATTTAAAGATAATATAATTTTGTTTGAGTAGAAAAACAGTTTTTCTGAGTAATTATAGTATAATTAAGTGTGGTAAAGTGAGTGCGATGTAATTAAAAAGTGGAAAATTAGGAATAACTTAGATGGTGAGGAAAATTACGTGACATTGCAATATCCTTTGTCTGAATTTTCGTTTGCTTCTCGTCACCAACATCCTTCCAAGTATGGAGCTGTTACCGAGTTGAAAGTACCCTTGGAGTGCACTTGGAAAGTATGCTAAGGAACGCAATTTTCGCACCCTCGTTTCTCTTACAAGGGCTGGAATTGTCGATTTCTTCAATTTAATTTTCAAATACAATTCTCAAATCTTACACAAAACACAGACGTTGATACCAATTTCAACATATTATATTCGCAATCCACGAAATAAATAGTCAATTTTCTTCCAGAAATTTTTACATTTTCTTTTCAATTTCCACAATATTCCTGGAAAAACTAATCATTTTAAACACAGATTTATTATTTAAGCAGCAAATCAGGTGCTTTTATAAAAAAACAGTCATTTTTCCTAGAAAAACCAAAAAGTTAAAATATTTGTTATATAATAAAAAAAAAAATAATGTACAAATTTTTACGTCCTTCCAAATTATTATTATACAACAAGACGAACAAAAAGGACATCTATAAATAAATTTCTTCAATTATTAACGTTTCGAAGCTGAACCCAGCCTCCTCTTCAGAATTTTATTGTGTTATTTTCTAAAATACAATATATATAATTTAATTCTTTTTAAAAAAATTTTGGATACACAATAATACAAACACAATTAAATTAAAATTAAATTAAAAAATTAAATATTAAATATTAATTAAAAAAAAAAATAAAATATTATTATTTAATATATATTTTATAATAAAAAAATAATAAAATAGAATAATAACATTTTATTCTATGAAAATAAGAAATGTTTGCCTGGTCCAAGTTTGTCTCAATTTTGTCTTAAGTGCATGTCATGGAAAAATGACGTCATTGTGGTCATATGAACTAAAGCAGGTGCGTACGCAGAGGGGGGTTTTGAGGTTTTACCCCCCCCCCCCCTAAATCTAAAAATCTATTAAATAAGGTAATTTTCAGTGCAATTTTTTTCAAACTTCCCCTTCAATTTCAAAAATTCGACCAGAATTTTAAAACTTCCCCTGAAATTTTTTTCTGCATAAGCCTTTGACACAAAGGCAAAATTTATCAGCAGTTTCTTTAATTATTCTACTGAATATTTTTAAATGAGTCTTTGTAGAATTACTTAAAATATTATCTGGAAGGTCTGTATGCTCTTGATTTGTTTATATTTAGTCCAAAAATTATTTTTTTTTAGAAAATTCGTTAATTTTTGGAAGTTTTCAAAAATTAATTTAAATGCAAAATGTAATTAAATTTGAGACAGGCAGACCTTCCTAATGTTTAGGTAAATCTACAAAGTGTGGTATCAAAATATTTATTTTTTTTTAAGAAAGTTTACCTACAACTTTTGCCTTAACCAGTGACGTCATAGACAAATACATGCCCTTCATTGTTCTATTCAGTTCTAAACCGATTTGTACTAATATAACATAATTCTAAATATACTTTTAATATTTTTAAACCAATTCCAAAGAGTTTTAAACAAGTTCCAAACAGTCCTAAGCAGTTTTAAACAGTTCCAAACATTTCGTTTTAAGTGGTTATAAACAGTTTACAAATAATTTATTCTAAAAAAGTTATAAACAGTTTTAAGCAATTCCAAGCAGTTTTAAAAAGTTTGCAACATGATCTAGACTGTTTAAACCAGTTCTAAACAGTTTTAAATAAAAATTCAATAATAATAATCTCCGTAAATTCCTGAAGTTAGTTAGTATGTATTTATATTTATTCATCTTTTACTGTTCACGTTTAAAAGTCTGAAGTGAAGTTAGTTAGTATTAATATTTATTCATCTTTTTCTGTCCATGTTTTAAAATCCAGAGTGAAGTTAGTCCCTGTCGTTTTATTTGGTTGTGCTGGTTTTTAATTGTCATTTGTGTAAAAAAAAAGTTTTGGAAAATGATTTAAAAATTTATTATGGTTTTTGAAGAAGTTTAAAATATATACACATGCAATTAATTTCCTAAATTTTCAGTTATTATTTCAAATTTAGATTATTGTCATCAATTTTCCATTATATAACAATTTTTTAATTATTTTCTTTTGCTTAAAAATAAATTCTGCAATTTTTCTTGATTTACATCAATTTATAATTATGTTCATTATTCTGTTATTACTTTTAAAAATTTCAATTATTTATCCGATATTGCAAGTATTCTCATCAATTTTCGTTATTTCTGCAATTTTTTAATTACTCTCTTCAATTAAAAGTTTTAAAGTAATTTTGTAATTATTATTTTTTTCTAAACAAGTATTCTCATCAATTTTCGTTATTTCTGCAATTTTTTAATTACTCTCTTTCATTAAAATTTTTAAAGTAATTTTGTAATTATTATTTTTTTCTGAACATATAACTTATGATTTTTTCAGTTATTTCTCTCAAATTTTATTGAATGTTTTCAATTTTTCATATTTGAATTATTTTCATCATAATTTAATTTTCTTTCTCAATCTTAAAGTATTTTCAGCATATTTCAATTATTGTTTTAAATTTTGAATTTTTGTTAATTATTATTCTCTTTTTTTATAATTATTTTCTAAGATTTTTAAGTATTTTTTTGAAAATTCAAATATTTTCTTCAATTTCTATATATTTTCATTTGTTATCAGAATTTCAAATTTTTGTTTTTTATTAATTATCGTAAATTTCAATTATTCTTAGCTATCTTGCAGACTTTTCTCCAATTTTTAGTTTTTCTCATTTTATAAAATTAATTTCTAAATTTTTTTTGAGTATTTTTCACAAATTTCTATGATTTTCTTCAATTTTTAATTATTTTTATTTATTTTCATAATTTCCAAAAAATGTTATTAATTATCATAAATTTTAATTATTTTTAGCATTTTTCCAGTCTTTTCTCCAATTTTTAGTCATTCTCATTTTCTAAAATTATTTTCTAAGATTTTTAAGAATTTTTCTAAAATTTCAATTGTTTTCTTCAATTATTAATTATTTTTATTTGTTTTCATAATTTCCAAAAAACTTTATTAATTATCGTAAATTTCAATTAATTTTAACTTATTTCTTCAATTCTTTCATCGAATTTGCGCGCTTGCGTGCGTTTTATTTTACTAGTAGTTATAATAATAATTATATATATTATATTAGTTAAAAATATTTCTAAATAGTTTCAAGTAGCTTCAAACTATGTAGTCATAAATATTTTGACCTCGAAAACGATTTAAAGAGTTTTAATAAAATTTGAAATCAGACACGAAAGAATTGAAAAAATATTTTTAAGAAAAATAATTCCCGACACAAGTAGCGTGTAAATTTCAGTCTACTTGTACTAGAATTTTTAAACAACTTTAGATATCGAAACGAATATTATGAAAATTCTATAGAAGATGCAAGAAAAAGAAAATCAAAGTCTCCGATCATGTATAGAAGGGTCTGTTGAGATAAAGACACGGCATGGAGAAGAGGCACTAGAAGAAAGAGAGAGCGAGAGAGAGAGAGAGAGAGAGAGAAATGTAATACAAGAAGTCAGCAGTTTTTATTAAAAATGTATTCGGCGAGGATTCGCGAGAAATATCACCTTAGCTTTCCAGACCGGTATCTCACCTCAGCAAACGTCTCTTCTTTATTTCCCACCTCTTCTCTATCTACCCCCTCAGTTTCTCTTTTTTTTTACATGCCTTTCTTTTTTCCTCATTGACTCAAGAAATCTTTCTGTCTTTCTGCAGTTTCCTTTTGCTTTTATTTCTTTCATGTGCACTCGTGCATATTCTTACAACCATGCATCTCTTTCCTATATCAGATTACTCTGTTTGCATTCATTTTTTTTCAGACAACAAGCACAAAGCAAATTCTACCTTTAGTCGCTGTATTTGCACCCTCAGAGCATCAGATTTATGTCACCAGAACAGTCAATTGTCAGAGCGAAAAATTGAAAAATAAATTCTAATGTGCTACAATGTATGGAATGTGGAAGAAGGTTGGTAATGCCATACATGTTATTTATAAAAAATAACAATTTAGTACAATTTTTAAACTTCTTCTCAACATATATGTATTATAGGATGGTAAAAAAAATCAGAAATGTTATGATCCTACCCCCCAAATTTGTTCCAAATTGGAAAAAAATCATCCTTATTTTTTAATTTTGAAATCAGACAATATTTAGAGGTGGCGCAAAGCCCACGAATTTTCCCATGTTTCTTGCATGGTAAAAACGCACTTTTTCGTAAATTTGCAATAAAATCGTTAAAAAAACACTTAAATCGCATATATACGTTCAATCATGATAATATTTCCATTAATATCCACAAACACTGGTATACAATTTCGAAATATTCGAAGATAAAGTTATAAATAATAATTGTAAAAAATAATATTTTACACTACTATGTACCCTTTTAGTATAAAACACAATTTTTCATTATGTTTATCTATTTTTGATGGTAATACAGTGTCCAATTACATTTTCCATATAAATTAAAGCTTCAAAATTTTGCTACAAATACTTGGGATAGAATAACATCTTACATATAATATATATTTTATTGTAGTTTAAACAAAAGGTTTACAATATACAAAACCACTTCGACTTTTTTTTAAAAATATTCGATACAAGTGGTATAAATCGTCAATTTGCGAATAGTAAAATATTCCCTCTTTTTTTTCGAAAAATAAAATTGATTACATCGACTCATTATATGTTTGTTGATGAGTAAGAACTAAAATCGGATATAGCACAATATCCTGCAATCTGCCTCTCGTTAACGGCCATTACGCTGGCAACGTTGCGCGTACTTGAATCATATTCTCTTTTTTTCGGTTTTAAACTTCCAAGCGTTGTTCACGGTACCTTCGTTAGCTTTAGTTAATAGGCTTCGTTAACGCTGCCAGGCATCCTATCATTGTGGCAACAATTTTCATTTTCATTTTTTTCTTCCTATATACTTGACTCCTTCAATTTTAACTGTTACGCACTTATACCTTTATTTAAAAAAACGTCAAGAAATTCACATTCTCTGATTACATTTTTTATATAAAAAATTTGATTGGATTCTTAAAATGACGAATTTTTACTTCTTCAGAATTGCAAACAGCCGAATAAATATCCGACCATTTGTAACATTAAAGACAAACGGAAATTTGGTGTTTAAAGAATTATATTTAATAACAATATGGACAAAAGAAATTTCGGACAAATGAAGATTTAGTGAAATGAATTAGGATCCTATCAAGAAATTCATGATTTAGTAATAAATTTACTTTCCTGTTAATTTCCGGTCAATTTTAAAATCCTGGTTATTTTTCGGCCTCCCGGTCGAATCGCTATACCTTATTCCACGTCCTAAATTTCGGATTCCACATTCCAGATTACAAGTTCCAGATCCCATATTCCCGATTTTAAAAAAAAATTTCCGGATAACTTTAAGTTAAAATAGCATAGTTAAAAGGGAGGTAAGGCTATATTTCCACCGCATAGAAATTTATTTATTTTGTTCAAAGGTGCAGACTGATTTTCAATAATAATTTATAACACAAAATTTATGTCAAAAATAAAAAAATTAATATTTTTATCAGTTTGGAATTTTTATTCCAGAAACAAATGCAAATTTTTGAAATTAAACTTCCCTAAACATTTTTTAGTATTCTCTACCGTCAATTTGTTTTTTCATTTTTTTTTTACAATTGTTTACAGACTTTACAGAAAAAATACAAAATTTTCAGTAATTATTGGGTATTTATTAACACATTTTTTTTAATCTGATTTTTTTTAAAATGTACAACTTGGTTTTCAAAATTAGGTACAATATAAATTTTAATATTATTTTAATTTTATGTGAAAAACCAATTTCTAGTTTGAGGTTATGTGAATGGGTCGAACATCCTTATAACTATTGCACCAATTCTACATTTTTACTACCTTTTATCGTACCGTCAAGTGGGGCTATTTTGTGCGCCGTGGGGCTATTTTGTGCACGCGAGGTTTTTAATTAATAAAATCTTTATATTCAGTTGCTTAGATTTGCTACTTGGTATAAATATTTTCTGATAACTAAACTACAGAGAGTACTAAATGAATCTACTTAATTCTTTATCAGAAATCAGAAAAAAAATCGTAAAATCGTGAAAATCAAGCAGAAAAATTTTAAAGTTTTCAATATTCTGTTCAGATCTCCGGAAGTTTAAGTGTGTTTCTCAAGGTAATATTAATACTTGTTGGCAATTTAGTTGTGATGATGTATACGTGAAGCGCTAACTTTTTATTGCATATTTTAAGAAAAAAGTGTAAAAAACAGAAAAACCAGAATTTGGTGGGTTATTTTGTGCATTCTTAAAAAACAAATTTTTTTCAATAATTTGTTTTGTAGTTAGTAAAAGTTACTTTAGAATTTCGTTTTGAAACATTTTTGTCTTAGTTTTGTTATAAAAGACAAGAAATAAGCATAAAATCTCAGTTTCCCGAGCAGGGTTTGCCGAGCTAGCCAACGTGGCCGTTGCTTGGCTCTATGTAGTCTATTGATACTCGGGCTTTCAACATTGGCTGTAACTTCGGCCGATTATCGTATTGCCAACATTGGATTCACGAGTAAAGGCCAATGTCTGTGCCAATATTGACTGTCTTAGGTTGGGGGCCTCACATTCTGCCGATTCTGGGGCTTATGTAACTTGTGCCAATGTTGGTTATGAGACAAAAGGGCAATGTTCGGCCTAAGTCGATCATACACACATAACCAAAAATATTGTTGAATATAAAATACTACCATGTTGTAATTAAGAGGTCAGTATGGGCTTATTTTCATATCTTCAAGAATTTATTTTTCATATTTAAATATATTTTTACAACACATGCAGTCTTTTTATACATAAGAATTCATATTTAAAAGTACTAAAAAATAATTTTTATTTTTAATTGTTTATTGCTGCAAAATATTAGCTTGAAGTTAACCCTCAATTTTACTATCCGACATTATTTAAGGATTTTGTTATTTTTTTATCATAATAGGTGGTAAAATCTCTAGATATCATGTTGTCCAGTAAAATTTAAGGTTAAATTCAAACAGATATATTTCGCAGAAATAAACAATCAGAAATAAAATATTTTTTGGCACTTAATATGGAAAATAGATTCTTTAAAATATGAACAATAAAATCATAACGACCCTTTATAATAACGTATACTTTAGTTTTATACACTGAAAAACTTTGTAGATCAATATTTACTAAACTCGCAATTTAATTTTAGTAAATTAACTATCATACCAGGAAAAAACTGGAACACTATTATTATTTCACAGTTTGACTATTAAAATGTAAAATTCATGGTTTGACTAAAAGAACATTCAATTTTTAGTAGTCTGTTGATTAAAATTTTATCCTAAAAGGAAGAAAAAGTATAGAGCGGAAACACAACACTTCGTCGAATCGCCATATGACAGCTAACCTAACCTCAATGCTACCTTCAATAATATATTATTGAATGTATTAAAGTAGAATTAAAAATTACATAATATAACTTATGTTACAACATATATCTTAACCTAAAATACAGATAAAATAACATTCGATTTAACCGACGTAATGTATCCAATAATTTCCTTACCACTTGTGAGATTAGTATTTTCGAATGAAAAATTGTTTCTAACACACACCCAAAAGTTTCAAAATATGTCAGATTGAATATTATTAATCAGGTCAAATTTTCGAAGGAACATAATTGATTTTCATTCAAGTAGAATCTCTTTTGAAGATGATAGTACATTTGAGAAAAAATATATGAAATTATTTATATACGAATGTTTTTTGCACTTAAGGAGATTTATTTTTAATTAAAGTTTATAGTAATAAAGTAATTAAAAGGTTTTTGTAATTTATTCTAGGAAAAAAATAAAAATTTTAAATCATCTTGGTTAAGTACAAGTTTTTTTTAAATTGAAAATTCTTTGGTAATAAATTTTTTTCTTGAATTTAACAGTTCTTACATGTACGAGCAATGTTCATTTGCATGCGTGCAGCTTTGATCGACTGACTACTAAATTTTAATAAAAAAGAAATCATATATTGTTAATAAGCTTATATTAAATAAAATATTTTATCTAGTGACCACTTTTCCCCACTTTGATAGTCAGTTTACTAAAATTTAATTGTGAGTTAAGCAAATAATGATCTATAAAGTTTTTCAGTGTATTACAAATTTTGTTTGGGTTTTTTAAAATACTTCAGTTTTGTGATTAAAAACTGTAATTGTAAAACAGTTATTAAACTTATTTATAAAAAAAGAAATGAAATAATAGTCTATAACTTAGCCTAAAAACATTTAAATATAAAACAATTTTTTTTTATTTGACAGAGTATACAGCCCACGATCATATAAGATCTTTTTATTTTTGTACTATTTATTTTGCGTTATAAATAATATTTTGAACCGTATAGCAAAAATATTTGACTCATTTTTATCTAAACTAAAAATAATTATGTTTATTATTGGGAGACAACACCATTTTACTAAATGCAATTTATAAGTAGAACATATTATGAATTAATTATCTACATTTAACAGTGTTACTCTGTGTGTAATATGTAGTACGAATGTCTTCAACTTTCTTATAAACCAGTGTAGCGTGCGTTGCGTAGATAGTTGGTTAGGGTTGCGGACTGTTAGTGTTAGGGTCGTGCGTTCGATTCCCAGCGGAAGGGAATTTTTCTCTTAGGTAAGCGATTATATAAATTATAATAAATATATAAATGACAAAAAAAGATTATAATGGGTATAATCTCAGAATATATGCTTCAGAAACCGTGTAACGAAATATTTTTAGGATTTTTTGTTTTTGTGTATAATGTACGCATAATTGGGTAGATTAAAGGTTTTAATATTGGGCTTATATTGAAGTACCAATATTGGGCATAGATTAATTTTGAGACTCGGACCGAAGTGACAGTCCAATATTGGGAGAAACATTGGCCCAATGTAAATCCCCAATATCGAAGCTCGCGGTCCCAAGCTCGCGCCGAAGCTCTTGCCGATGGATTACCCTGCTCGGGATTTACACATGGTCCCTTAAAAACCTCAAAAAAGTAACATTAATAATTACATGCTTTTCAAGTTAGTATTAAAACTTTTTCTTTTAAAATAACTTAAAAAGTGTAATAGAAGTTATTTTAAGTAAAATTTTCTTAAAGAAATAACTTTTTTTTGTAAATCTACATTTTTGTGAAATTTTAGTGTTTTACTTTCAAATTAGTTAAATAATTGATAGAAAAAAAATATTTCTGGCTTTGTTTTTCTTTATTGTACTCTAGAATATCTAGAAATAATACTTCATACAGCAAAAACGTTCAAAAAAATTTTTTACACAACTTTATAAATAAGCAAACTTTGATGCACAAAATAGCCCCACCATGGGGTTTATTTTGTGCACAACTTTGAGTTTCTATAACTCAGACTTAAATTTTTTTCTTGTCGGCTAACTCATAGGACACCTTTAGAAAGATGTCTACAACATAATTGAATAGATAAATTCTTTATTTTTTCAAATTCTGAATTTGAATAAAGCATAGAGTGAAAAAAGAGCGGTTTTGTGCACAAAATAGCCCCATTTGACGGTACGTTATTTTCTGCGTAAAAAAAAATATTTTTCACAAAATTATATATGAAGAAATTGCCTGAATTTAAACCAAGGTATTAGTAACATATATATTTTGACTCGTATGTTATAATAGTGCTGAACTGTGACATAAACCAATTTACTATTTAATTTGCAATAAAATGTTTGAGTTTGTGAAATAAAGTCCCAATTTGTGAACATTAAATTATTAAAATAAAAAAATTCTAAAAGCTAAATCTGGGGATGATGAACCTAGAATCCGGAATCTGGAATTCTGAACCAGCAATGAGAACTATGGGATGCTAAATACAGAATACTGAATATGGAATGTGGAAACAGGAATATTGAATAAAGGAATGTGGAATTTGGAATATTGCATCAAAAATAAAAAAATAAAATCTAGGATGAGGTAACCGGAATTAAATATGCGAAATATTGAATCTGGAATATGGAATTAGCAATCTAGGATTGGGAATGCGAAGTCTGGGATGAGAGATCAGGAATGAGAAATTTTCAATTTTTAACCTGGAATGTTGATAACAAAATGTAAAAACTAGGATGTAGAATCTAGGATGAAGAATCCAAAATTAAAAATGCGAAAAATAGAATATGGAATCTGGAAAATGGAATTCGAAATCTAGGATTGGGAATGCGGAATCTTGGATGAGAGATCCGAAGTGTAAAATTTTCAATTTTAATACTGGAATTTTGAATGTGATTTGTAGAATCTGCAATCTGGGATGTAGAATCTGTAACGTGAAATGTGTAATTTTGAGTCTCGAATGTTAATTCCTAAATGTAAAAACTAGAACGTAGAATGTGAGATGAGTAATCCATAATTAAAAATGAGAAATATAGATCTTGCAAATGGAATTCGAAATCTAGTATTAGGAATGCGGAACCTCGGATGAGGGATCGGTGATGAAAAATTTTCTATTTTAAAACTGGAATGTTAATTGCAAAATGTAAATATTAGGTCCTTGAATCTAAGATAAGAAATCCGAAATTAAAAATGAGAAATATAAAAATGGAATGTATAATCTGGAATCTATGGATTTGGAAATCGAAGATTGGGAATGGAGAATCTGGGATGTAGCATCTGGAATGTGGATCTCGTAATTTTGAATCTATAATTTTGATTCTCAAATTGTAAAAACTAGAACGTAGAATCTTAGACGATGAATCCGGAATTGAAAATACGAAATATAGAATCTGGCATGTGAGAAATCTAGGATTAGGAATGCGGAACTTGGGATGAGAGATCCGGAATGAAACACTTTTAGTTTTGAAACTGGAACGTAGATTTCAAAATGTAAGAATCAGAACGTAGAGTTGTAAAATGGGGATTTCTAAATGGGATAATGAGAAATTAGAATGTTGAATTAGGGATGTATGAATTAGGAATGCAGAATGGAGAATTTAATATGTCAATTCTAGAATCATAAATTTAAAATGTGAAAACTGAAATTTGGGACATGGTGTGGGGAATCAATAATTTACAAAGTGGAATGTAGAATGTGGAATTAGACATGTCGAAATAAGAATGCGAGGGGCTACTCACTCTCGAATCAGTCCGAATCAGTTGAACACTAACAGATGATTTCAACTGATTCCTGCTGATTGCATTCACTATTTAAGTTAAATAAGTTAAATAACTTATCTTGCACAGACGACACTCTTTGCGTTGAGCGTGCGTTATTTTCACTGTTCGATCCTTATTTCCACTACCCTCTCACTATTCCCACTATCCGCTCACTAAATACAGTATTTGCAGTATTTACACTATTCGCTCCTTATTTTCGTTATTCGTGCTTTATTTCTTTTGTCTCTGCTGTCTCATTAAATATCAATTACACAAAATTTTTGTAAAAATACTTTTTGTAGAGAATAATAGAATCTACAATTTTTATTAAAAACTTTTTTTTCTAACTAAAATAATAAAAAAGTTATAAACAAAAAACTGATAAAAGTGAAGAAAGTGAAGAAAGTGAAGAAAGGAAAATCTTTGATATTAATTAACTCACTTATTATTAACTTTAGGACTAAAATAGTTTAAATATATTTTAAATTGTACTCTTTAACAAATTGTTTAAATGGCAAAACTTAACAAATTTTAATTATCTTTATTTAATAATTTATTTAATTACTTTTACATAACATAAAAATGAATTCCACTAATAATTAATTATTTTCAAGTAAATGATTAAAAAAATCTTATTATTAAATCAAACTGACTTTTTGTTACATAGTTAGTTATTTTTAATTAATATATATATGGGGCAAAATTTCTCAACTGTACCAATCGAAAAAATAAAAAGGGCTAATATTTGCACAAAATGTAGTATTGTAGGTCAGTACTTTAAGCACCGATTATTATAAAATTCTAATAAAAATTGTAGAAGGGGGAGGGGGTTGAAGATTCTGGTCCAGTGTGAAAAGGCTATTTTTTGAAAAATCGTAACCATTATGCAAAAAGGTGAACAAAAATTTGGCCTACACTCTAAAAACAAGTGTCTTATTTTGTCCTCACTTTTAAGACATTTTAGAGTGTCTTAATTTTAAACCATTGAGAAAGTGTCTTAAAAATACCTGTAAGACGCTTTCTAAACGTCTTATGTCTTAAAATAAGACACTTGTAAGACACCTTTTTTTACAGTGTATATGTTTTCGAAAGTCTTTATCTTCCTCTTTTGAATGGTAAAAATTTTTTTTTTTAATTTTAACCTATTTTTTAAAGAAGAAACATTTTTTTATACATTTTTTAATAAAAAGTTGTAAAAAATAAAATATTTTACAAACAAATAAACTTTTGGTAATTTTAAGCTTACTAACGTAAAGTTTATTAAATTCCGGACCCAACAAGCATAGTGATGCATGTCGAGCAAACGATCTGATCGATTTTGATATCGATCGTCAGTTGTTTGCTTGGATCGTCTCGATTTTATTTTATATAATTAATTAATTTTATAATTAATTATACAGGCTTAAATAAAACTTTTCTTTAAAAAAGAATGTTAATATATGTGTATTCTAAAGATTTGTTTGTAGTAATTTATTTTATATAAAGCATAATTATAATAAGTAAAATCGATTTAAGATTGATCTAGAAATTGACGATTTTTTGTCATATTGAACAGCATATTTTTTTATTATGAGGACTCAAAATTAGTATATTTCTTTTGCTTATCCAGACACAATTGCTTAAGAACAGTAATTTAATTATTACAAAACTGAATTTCATAGTTCTATATTTAAACAAATGACATATTTAAACACATCATATCTTTTTTCTGAAAGCTTGTAATAAGTTCAAACTTTACGCACATTTAAATTTGTACAAACAGTTTTTATCAAAATTTTACTAAGATATTTTGCTTAATTTCTTAAATATTTGAGTAAGAAATATATTACAAATTTAGAAGTCCTTCAAAATTGGTTGGTTTGGCAAAAAATTACTTGAATCGATTTTATTTAAATTAAATATCGTAATTAATATTCATTTAAAAGGTGTAATAGATTTTATTTAAAGGTGTAACATTTATTTTCTTATAATTACTTGCAAATTAATGTTATTTATGATAATTATTATTTCTGGATAAACAAAGTAAATGTACAAACTAATTTTAAATTAAATTAAATTTTCGTAAGTATCCAACTTTCTTATTAAATAGTTTTAAAAAAATATGCTGTCAAATATGCCAAAAATTGTCTATTTTTAAATCAATCTTCAATTCATTTTACTTACTATAATTGTGCTTTATATACAAAATAAATTACTACAAACATATCTTTAGAATATATTTATTAACATTCTTTTTTAAAGAAAAGTTTTATTTAAGTCTATATTTATTAATTAAAAAAATTACTCATATGACAGTTCAGTATAAATGCGTACTGAATAAAATATGCCAACTAAAAGAAAAAAACCTAATATTTAAAGATATTTTCAAAAATGATGATAATTATTCAAAGTTAACTAAAAAGTAAAGTTATAAGTATAATTTGATGATATATACTTATAATTAATTATAATATTCATTAATTATAAATTAAGAATCGAGACGATCCAAGCAAACAACTGACGATCGATTTCAAAATCGATCAGATCGTTTGCTCGACATGCATCACTAAACAAGCATAATTTGAAGGAATTTTGATAAAGGAATGATAATTTTTCATCATTTTTCGTTAACAGCAATGAGGCAAATTGTAACTATAATGTAATTGTGTATTTTATCTTGTAGGAACTGAGTACAGCATCCCACTGTATTATAAAACATTTTACAATCTTTTAACTTTTCAGTCAATGCTAATATATCATAAAATGGAAACTGTCAAAATAATGATTTTTATTTTCTTATGAATTGTTAATTATTTGAAACTATTTCTTATCTATTTGTGGAAAATTGACTCTCTAAATCTGAATTAGTGGTTTTCTACTAATGAATTAGCGAAAAGTGAGCTACTATTAAAATAGTAAGAATTTTACTAATTCTTAGTAGAAAACTACTAATTAAATTAGTAAAAAAATCTACTTTTTTGTAATTAAGAATTAGTAGTTTTTTACTAAGAATTAGTAGTTTTTTACTAAGAATTAGTAGTTTTCTACTAAGAATTAGTAGTTTTCTACTAAGAATTAGTAGTTTTCTACTATATGAATTAGAGAAAAATGAGCCATGAATTTGACTAATTCATAGTAGAAAACTACTAATTCAGATTTAGAGAGGATGAATTAAAATCTTCAAATAACATTTATTTTATCGTTTAACATTGCAAGGAATAATTGTATGACAAAAAAATACCAATAACAAATGTTATAGCTATATTTTTTCAACTTATGTTTGACAGATAGAAAAAGCTGCAAAAAAATGTATTGAAATGAATTTCACTTTTTATTTCTTACGTCGATTTTATAAAATTCATCGTCAGGAAATTACAATTAAAGAGATATAATTTAAAATATGAAATACATATTATTCCAACGTTAAACAAAATGTTTAAAATGACAGGATTATAATTATAGAAATTAATTTTAAAGCTAATAGAATCAAACTTTATTTCGTTAATATTAACCGATTTTTATCAATTTTTTTTTATTTTTCTTCATTTTTCATAACCTACTTAATTGACTTACAAATTTTTTAAATAAATTATTGATTATTAGTTTCTATTTTTCGTTTACGAAATTTAAACATAACAATAAAAAGGGTCTTCCAGGTCAACTTTTTTTATTGCATTCCTGGGTCAGGTCAGCAAGAATCACTGCACTAGCCTCGTCACTATTTACACTATTTACACTATTTCGACACTATTCGTACCTTATTCAACACTGCCAATACTGTAAATACTGTAAATACCTTAAATACTGAGTTTAACTTAGTGACACTAAATCGAGAACTAAATTACTGTAAATACGTAAACTATTCGTTATTTGAACGTTAAAATTGACTGATTCGAGAGTGAGTAGCCCCTCGGCAGAAAATAACACGTCCGCTTTAGTTATTTTAAAGTATATTAAAACTAAACTAAGAAACAGTTCCGAATGTCAAACATATTTCCCTGCGGAACTATCTAGCACTAAACAAGTTTGCATTTTTATAGTGAATGGAAAAAATATCTGCGACGTAAGTTTTTCTCTCTAATGCAGTTCAAAAAAAAATTTTCACTTTCTAATTAACAAAATTAAAAAAATTCTAATTAACAAAATTACTGCAAATTTTAACTGCTTTAAATCTGAATTATCCTTAATTAAGGTTGTCGTATTTAAATTATTTTAGATTTTTTATTAATTTGCATTTTTAATTTATTTCAAATTTAAATTATTTTCAGGGCGACAGTGGAAGTCCAGTGATAGTAAGATCCAAACTTGCTGGAATCATGTCATTTGGTGGAAATTTTAATATTTACCCAAGTGTGTTTGTCAATGTTTATGCCTTTAGAAATTTTATTCAACAGGAAACGAAACGTTCTTTAAGTTATTTATTAGGAAAGCCGAAATCTAAGAAGAGAGCGCAACGTAAGCTAAACAATTTTCAATTTAAAAAAAAAAAAAATATTACAGCTTAAGCTAATTTTGTCTTTTATAATAAAAGACAATAATAAAATTTAATAATTGAATTAAATAATAAATAAATCAAATTTTGAAATTATTTTCTCAAATTTTTAGTTTTTTAATTGTATCATTTTAAATAATTGTATAATTAAAATAATTTCTTCTGTCGATAATGTAGATTTCTCACATACTGGAAGTCCATAAAACAGATATCTGACATAGCTGCCGTTGATAATGTAAATTTTTGGAATAGCAACAGATGTAATAAACTACTGGAAGATTTTCTATCTGTTAGAATTTCCATCTACAGATTCTACAAATAGAAGTTTTGTGCAATTTTAAAACTACAAATAATATAAAATTTTCCAAGAACTTCAGATATGAAAACAAAACTAGTGTTTTCCCTAACTGCACCTGTGTCAATAGCAAAAAATATTTTCTTATTAATAAATGTATTTAGACAATTGTTGAACTAAATTTTAATCTAAGACAACTTATACCCGTTCAATAAAATTTCGTAATAGAATAAGTATTCAAGATACATAAACTAAAAGTATTAAATCATTGTCAGGCTTAATATAAAGAGCGAGAAATTCTTTTTTAAAGTTATTTTTACAAGAACTATGTTTTCTATAAAGTATTTCTTAAACTATTTAGAGATTATTAGTATCCTAATTATTGGTAAGATTCTTTTTTAAATCCTAAGATTGTAATTCTAGAACTAAATAATTTTTTGTAATTATTTTTAACTCGAATTTGAAAGTAAAATTGATTGAGGTGTGTCTTCTGATCCACCACAAAAGATATCAGGTGGCATGACCGCTTTGTTAGAAAATTTTTCTTACCAGGTGTCATTAAGAAGAAATCCGAATGTATTTTTTTGTAGTGGGGTAATCATAACAAAAAATCACATTTTGACGTCTGCTCATTGTATTGAAGGGGAAAATATAACGGAGACAGTTGTCGTTGTTGGAACTAATAGCTTAAAATTTGGTGGATTACGTGTTAAAATTAAAAAAATGGTTAAGCATCCTAAATTCTCGATATTGGATGACAATAAACTTCAGTACGATATTGGTGTTGTTACGGTTAGTAAAAATAAACCTTAGTTTCTTTGAAAACGGTTACTATCAAACGGTTGCTAGGTAGCTGTTGCTGTAGTAACGGTTGCTATAGTAACGGTTGCTATGGCAATGGTTGCTACGGTAACGGTTGCTATGACAACGGTTGCTATGGTAACGGTTGCTATGACAACGGTCGCTATACAATTGTTGCTATTTAACTGTTACTATGACAACGGTCGTTATGCAATGGTTGCTATGGTGACAGACGCTACGCAACGGTTGCTATGGTAATGGTCGCTATGCAACTGATACTATGACAACGGTCGCTATACAATTGTTGCTATTCAACTGTTACTATGACAACGGTCGCTATGCAATGGTTGCTATGGTGACAGACGCTACGCAACGGTTGCTATGGTAATGGTCGCTATGCAACTGTTACTACGACAACGGTTGCTATGGTAACGGTTGCTATGACAACGGTCGCAATGCAACTGTTACTATGGCAACCGTGCTTATACATACATTTTTTGCACTAACCAAGACCTTCTACTTTAAAAAATGAATAAAAACGAACATAAAAGTCAAGAATATTTTTTAAGAAAAACTTTAGTAATTATAACTTTTTTTTAGTTAAAAACTAGATTGGACGTCAAATTTCCGTTATGGAGACGTATTCCTTTATTGGGTAAAAATATTAAAAGTGGTGATAAAGCAGTTATTTCTGGATGGGGTAAAACTGCAGAAAATAAAACGTACGATTTAGTTATTTTTAAAGTATATTAAAACTGAACTGAGAAACAGTTCCGAATGTCAAAAGTATTACTCTTCAGAACTATTGAGCACTAGACAAGTTTGCCTCCATCTAGTAGATAGAAAAAATACCTGCAATGTAAGTTTTTGCCTTCCATTGAGGTCGAAAAAATTTTTTTTTCCTTCCTTATTTACAAATCCGTTATTTAATTAATTTGACAAAAAATAACAATTTTCAAATTAGTTTAAATTTAAATTATTTTAAAACTAAATTATTGGAAATTTAAACTATTTTAGATCTGAATTATCTTAAATTTAAGTTATTGTAATTTAATTATTTCAGATTTTTAATTAATTTGAATATTCAAATTATTTTGGATTTAAATTATTTTCAGGGCGACAGTGGAAGTCCCGTGGTAGTGAGATCCAAACTCGCTGGAATCGTGTCATTTGGTGGAAATTGTAATACTGATCCAAGTGTCTTCGTCAATGTTTATAAGTTTTGGGATTTTATTCAACAGGAAACGAAACGTTCTTTAAGTTATTTATTAGGAAAGCCGAAATCCAAAAAGAAAACGCAATCTAAGCTAATCAATTTTTAACTTAAAATTTTTTTTTAATATAACACATGGCCGTATCAAGTGGGTCAAGGGCCCTGAAGCACAAAAAAATTTCAAGGCCTCCCCAAAAAAAACAAATATTTCTTCATTTTTATCTTATTAGGGTGTCTAGCGAATAATCTTTAAAACAATGGAGAAAAGCTTCAAAGAATTTTAACACAATGAAAAAAAGGAAATTTTACAAAAATTACAAAATTTTATTAAAACCAGTATTATGAATGAACAGATAAGAATGTTATGGATAATTTACATTAAAATAGGAAAATTAAAGCTAAAATATGTAAAAAATGTAATAATTGAAAAACCTGCAAAAAATAAATTTACTCTTCAAATATAAAAAAAAATTAAAAAAATCATTAAAGGCAAAAGGAAGAAAATTAAGAAACATGGTAATAATGTTATAAAATATTAAACAGTTTAAGAGAGGTTGATTAAATTGCTTTTTTAAAATCAAAATACTACGGGATAAATAGTAAAGTTTGTTCAAACAAAAAATTTAAACTAAATAAACAGCACAAAAAGCAAGCGCTACAATTGAGGGTTTCGTGGCTTTATCTTAATCCCTATCTCTCTCTCTCTCTCAATCTTACACAACCGTAGTAACTTACGCAACTCACGGTTACTTACATAACTCACGATCACTTACGTAACTCACGGTAACTGACGTAACTCGCAGCAACTTACGCAACTCGCTGTAACTTGCGTAACTTTCGGTAACTTACGTAACTCGTGGTAACTTACTTAACTCGCAGTAACTTACGTAACTCACGGCAACTTATGTAACTCGCAGTAACTTACGCAACTCGCGATAACTTACGCAACTCGCAGTAACTTACGTAAAGCACGGTAACTTACGTAACTCGCAGTAACTTACGTAACACAAGGTAACTTTCGTAGTTTACGGTAACTTGCTGCAACCTCTGGTAACTTACGTATAACTGTCTCTGTCTCTCACTAACTCCCTCTCTCTCGCACACAACCGCAAATTGCAAATATGTTTTTTAAATTAAGAAAATACATAATATAATCAGTAAAAAATGTTGCTTAAGAAAAAAATACCTTAAATATCTCGGTTTAAAAATTAAGCAAGTAGCAATAATTTTTTTTTTTTATAAAGGAGAATTAAAGAAAAACAATTAAACAATTTTGAGAAAAAAAAAACAATTATTTTTAAGAAATAGAGAAATTTTGATCAAATGAGAACATTTATTATAAGATCAAATTTACATAAAATTAAATAAAAGAAGAAAAGTCTTTAAAAATGATAAAAAGTAATAACTTATGGCAAATGCAAAAAATCAAATTAATATTTAAAAAATTATATTTCACAACTTCCAAATTATAACAATAAATAAAATTAATCACTGAAAAAGTAAATAAATTTGTCTAAATGTAAATATTATAAAAATAAAATTGTATAAAATTAACTGAAGTAATTTTTGTAAAAAGAATAAAATTGAAAAAAAATTAAACCATGTAAATGTATTATTAAAAGCATAAAAAAATTTTTTTTTAAAATAAATGAAAGTTACCCAAGTGATTTTTTAAAAGTACAGATAAACTGTATCAAACAAAATACTCACAACATTTTTTTAAAAAGAAATTTCAAGAAAAAAAAATTAAACATTTCAAGAAAGTGATATAAATTAGTAAATAATTCTACAACTTATTTTATTATTATAAAGTTTTCAATTTACAATTATTCTTCTTAAATTTTCTAATTAATCTTTATTTTTTTTATTTATTTTATTCTGTTTTCGATTATTCATGCCATTTTTAGAAATTATTTTTTAATTGTCAATTATTTTGCGCATTTCTTAATTATTTTATTATTTTCTATAATATTAATTCATTCTCGTTATTTTGTGATAACTCTTTCAATTATCAATTATTTTCTAAAGTAAATCCTTTTTTACAATTTTCAATTATTTATTTAATTCAATATTCCAAAAATCTCGCCTTTTTTCAATTATCAACTATTTTTTTAAATTATAATTTATTTCTTCAATTTTTTATTATTTTCTTCTAATTTCAATTCCATTTTTCAATTTTCAATTATTTTCTTAAATATTTAATATTTCTCGGTTTTTTTCAATTTTTAATTACATTCTTTAAATTTCATTTCCATTCTTCAATTTTTAATTTTTCCTTCAAATTCAATTATTTTTTTCGATTTTGAATCCAGTTGTTCAATTAGCAATTATTTCCAACAATTATTTCTATAATTTTCTAAATTTTTCAATTTTCAATTATAATATTTGCACAAAATGTAGTATTGTAGGTCAGTACTTTAAGCACCGATTATTATAAAATTCTAATAAAAATTGTAGAAGGGGGAGGGGGTTGAAGATTCTGGTCCAGTGTGAAAAGGCTATTTTTTGAAAAATCGTAACCATTATGCAAAAAGGTGAACAAAAATTTGGCCTACACTCTAAAAACAAGTGTCTTATTTTGTCCTCACTTTTAAGACATTTTAGAGTGTCTTAATTTTAAACCATTGAGAAAGTGTCTTAAAAATACCTGTAAGACGCTTTCTAAACGTCTTATGTCTTAAAATAAGACACTTGTAAGACACCTTTTTTTACAGTGTATATGTTTTCGAAAGTCTTTATCTTCCTCTTTTGAATGGTAAAAATTTTTTTTTTAAATTTTAACCTATTTTTTTAAAGAAGAAACATTTTTTTATACATTTTTTAATAAAAAGTTGTAAAAAATAAAATATTTTACAAACAAATAAACTTTTGGTAATTTTAAGCTTACTAACGTAAAGTTTATTAAATTCCGGACCCAACAAGCATAGTGATGCATGTCGAGCAAACGATCTGATCGATTTTGATATCGATCGTCAGTTGTTTGCTTGGATCGTCTCGATTTTATTTTATATAATTAATTAATTTTATAATTAATTATACAGGCTTAAATAAAACTTTTCTTTAAAAAAGAATGTTAATATATGTGTATTCTAAAGATTTGTTTGTAGTAATTTATTTTATATAAAGCATAATTATAATAAGTAAAATCGATTTAAGATTGATCTAGAAATTGACGATTTTTTGTCATATTGAACAGCATATTTTTTTATTATGAGGACTCAAAATTAGTATATTTCTTTTGCTTATCCAGACACAATTGCTTAAGAACAGTAATTTAATTATTACAAAACTGAATTTCATAATTCTATATTTAAACAAATGACATATTTAAACACATCATATCTTTTTTCTGAAAGCTTGTAATAAGTTCAAACTTTACGCACATTTAAATTTGTACAAACAGTTTTTATCAAAATTTTACTAAGATATTTTGCTTAATTTCTTAAATATTTGAGTAAGAAATATATTACAAATTTAGAAGTCCTTCAAAATTGGTTGGTTTGGCAAAAAATTACTTGAATCGATTTTATTTAAATTAAATATCGTAATTAATATTCATTTAAAAGGTGTAATAGATTTTATTTAAAGGTGTAACATTTATTTTCTTATAATTACTTGCAAATTAATGTTATTTATGATAATTATTATTTCTGGATAAACAAAGTAAATGTACAAACTAATTTTAAATTAAATTAAATTTTCGTAAGTATCCAACTTTCTTATTAAATAGTTTTAAAAAAATATGCTGTCAAATATGCCAAAAATTGTCTATTTTTAAATCAATCTTCAATTCATTTTACTTACTATAATTGTGCTTTATATACAAAATAAATTACTACAAACATATCTTTAGAATATATTTATTAACATTCTTTTTTAAAGAAAAGTTTTATTTAAGTCTATATTTATTAATTGAAAAAATTACTCATATGACAGTTCAGTATAAATGCGTACTGAATAAAATATGCCAACTAAAAGAAAAAAACCTAATATTTAAAGATATTTTCAAAAATGATGATAATTATTCAAAGTTAACTAAAAAGTAAAGTTATAAGTATAATTTGATGATATATACTTATAATTAATTATAATATTCATTAATTATAAATTAGAATCGAGACGATCCAAGCAAACAACTGACGATCGATTTCAAAATCGATCAGATCGTTTGCTCGACATGCGTCACTAAACAAGCATAATTTGAAGGAATTTTGATAAAGGAATGATAATTTTTCATCATTTTTCGTTAACAGCAATGAGGCAAATTGTAACTATAATGTAATTGTGTATTTTATCTTGTAGGAACTGAGTACAGCATCCCACTGTATTATAAAACATTTTACAATCTTTTAACTTTTCAGTCAATGCTAATATATCATAAAATGGAAACTGTCAAAATAATGATTTTTATTTTCTTATGAATTGTTAATTATTTGAAACTATTTCTTATCTATTTGTGGAAAATTGACTCTCTAAATCTGAATTAGTGGTTTTCTACTAATGAATTAGCGAAAAGTGAGCTACTATTAAAATAGTAAGAATTTTACTAATTCTTAGTAGAAAACTACTAATTAAATTAGTAAAAAAATCTACTTTTTTGTAATTAAGAATTAGTAGTTTTTTACTAAGAATTAGTAGTTTTTTACTAAGAATTAGTAGTTTTCTACTAAGAATTAGTAGTTTTCTACTAAGAATTAGTAGTTTTCTACTATATGAATTAGAGAAAAATGAGCCATGAATTTGACTAATTCATAGTAGAAAACTACTAATTCAGATTTAGAGAGGATGAATTAAAATCTTCAAATAACATTTATTTTATCGTTTAACATTGCAAGGAATAATTGTATGACAAAAAAATACCAATAACAAATGTTATAGCTATATTTTTTCAACTTATGTTTGACAGATAGAAAAAGCTGCAAAAAAATGTATTGAAATGAATTTCACTTTTTATTTCTTACGTCGATTTTATAAAATTCATCGTCAGGAAATTACAATTAAAGAGATATAATTTAAAATATGAAATACATATTATTCCAACGTTAAACAAAATGTTTAAAATGACAGGATTATAATTATAGAAATTAATTTTAAAGCTAATAGAATCAAACTTTATTTCGTTAATATTAACCGATTTTTATCAATTTTTTTTTATTTTTCTTCATTTTTCATAACCTACTTAATTGACTTACAAATTTTTTAAATAAATTATTGATTATTAGTTTCTATTTTTCGTTTACGAAATTTAAACATAACAATAAAAAGGATCTTCCAGGTCAACTTTTTTTATTGCATTCCTGGGTCAGGTCAGCAAGAATCGCTGCACTAGCCTCGTCACTATTTACACTATTTACACTATTTCGACACTATTCGTACGTTATTTTCACTGTTCGTTCACTAACTGCTGATTCGTACCTTATTCAACACTGCCAATACTGTAAATACTGTAAATACCTTAAATACTGAGTTTAACTTAGTGACACTAAATCGAGAACTAAATTACTGTAAATACGTAAACTATTCGTTATTTGAACGTTAAAATTGACTGATTCGAGAGTGAGTAGCCCCTCGTAAGAATGTTAAATTCGGAATGTGGAATGCAGAATTTGAGATGTGAAGACGGGAATTGTGTAATCCTAAATGTATAAATCGACATTTGAAATGTGAAATGAGGAATTTAGGATGTAATATCAGGAATGTAAATTCCTGACGTAAAATTTAAAATTTACTTTCAAATCCCATTTTTTAACATTATTAAAATTGTTAATTAATAAATAAATTTATTGTAATTCATTAAACCTTAATTGTTCAACTGGATCCCAAATTGGGATAACGAGAAAAAATGTTGTTTGAGTGATGTGAAATCTGGAATGTAGAATATAGAATTTGATATCTAGAGTCTGTAATCATAAACCTAAAATATGAAACCTGAAATGTGAAATCAGGATTTTGGGATTTCTTATGAGGAATCACTAATTTACAAAGTAGAATCCAGAATGTGGAATGAAGAATGTTGAATCAGGAATGTCGAAACAGTAATATTGAATCAGAACTGTGGATTGTATAATTTGGAATTCAAAGTCTGAAATGAGGAATTTGGAATAGAATATCAAGAATGTAGAATTTCGAATCTAGGATGGGGAATTTCGATTATAAAATGAGTTTTCCAGAATGAGATAACGACAATGTAGATTTGTAGAATGTTGAATGAGGGATGTGGAATTAGGAATGCAGAATAGAGAATTCAATATGTCGATTCTAGAATCATAAATTTGAAATGTCAAAACTAGAATTTGGGATATGGTATGGGGAATCAATAATTTACAAAGTGGAATCCAGAATGTGGAATCAGGAATGTGGATTGTAGAATTTATGACGTAAAGTCGGAAAATGTGGAATCCCGAATGTAGAAATCAGAATATGATATATGAAACCTAGAAATAAGGGATTTTGGTTATAACACGAGGAATATGGAATTCTGAAAATATTACCCAATCGACAATCAATTTCGTAAAAAATAGCAAAAGTACGACAAACTTGAAAGTTTCATAATATCGAGTTCTATGATGTCGTTAATCACATAGACCGCAAGTCAGAGATTCGGAAAGAGTGAATCGGTGCTGCGAATATAAAGAGACGATCAAGACTACTATCACGAGTGAGAAGGACAGTGAGACCGCATCGAATTCTTCGGGAAAGAAATTCAAGAAGACATTCGGAGTCGAGGCAATTATTTCTCGAGGAGCGACGTAGGGAAAGGGAAACCAAGCGTGTCGAAAACTCGTTTGCCAAAGGTCAGCTTACGGAATTACATCCGTTGCCTCAGGGTCTTTTAAGGTGCATTCACGATCATTGTTTTCTCGCGAAAATCATGCGCCCCGCTGACTCCAGGTCCAAAAGTCAAAACACGACTTCTATAGAACAATCCCAACATACATAAGTACATGCATACAGAGATCATTCTATCACTACTTAGAAAGTCTTTCAAAACTATATTATATCTTCGGATCAATATGCATTTAATTTTTTATACAATGTGAAAACAATTAACAAAAGAGCATGTAAAATTTATATAGAAATCATATTCAGAACCATAGTTGAAACTAACATTGTAAATGAAAAAGTCCAGTTACATAAACTGTGCAAAAACGGTTTATTACGTAAAAATGTTTTTGGAGGTAGTTTCACAATTTTATTACATTACAAGCGCTGTTTGCATCTAATAATTTAAAGTGTTTTGAATGAATTTACGACTCATTCTATGTAGATGACGCATTCTTTATAATTGCAAAGAATTTTACACATTCGAATATAATTTTTTTTCCACGGTCATAAAATGTTAACAATCTTTCGTCAACGACGGAGTCTTCAGTAGATATAAGATCAGATAAAATAATGCGACAATTTTTTATCAGTTATTTCTATTTCAGTTCCGATAAATGTAAATTTATCACCTGGACTTAGAAAACAAATCATTTTGCGAGAAATTAGAAAATTTTTTATCGACAAAAATTTATTTCATCTAAAGTGAGATTCTATCCTTGTTACACTTATACTTCTACTTTTCTATTTTCAATTTTATCTCAGTTTTTTTAACTCTCTTACTTCCAATCAAATAAAGCTTTACTGAAATCAGTTGAATTCACAGAAATATCGTTCTTAGAGAAATTGATTTTTATGGTATTTTTTTCACTAAAAAAAACGAAAGGAAAAAAAAGTATCACAGAGGAAAATGTTTTACAAAATAAGGAAAACATTTCAGTATCAACGTGAGATGTTCTATTACTTCGTGTGTAAATTAAAGATAATTAAAGATAATTAAATTATTGTAATTATAAATAATAATCTATACAACAATTTTTAATAAAATTTGTCGATATATAATTTCAGTAGAATTTTACGTAAAAGCAACATAACCTCAAAAGTGATAGCTGAATATAACCGATATTCAAAGAAAAATATGGAAGATACTATTTCATTTTTTAATGAGGAACAACTTTTATAAAAGAACTTTTTCTATAGCCAGTGGATTTTTTGAGAAAAATTGAAAATAAATTTTTTTCCTTTTTTACCAGAGACGGGCAATTTAAATGCAAAATATTCCTCACAATGTAGACAATTTGCAAAAAAAAATTGAAAAAAAATAATGATAGTGTTATTAGACAATTTTAGGCCAAAGCTTTCAAATATATAAAGGCCTTAATTTTGTTATTTTTTAACATTTGGAAAATTTTCCAATGGAGTTTTTAAAAAAATACATTTTTCTTTTAGATCCAAGGAGGAATAATATAATATCCTAGCTACTTAAAAAGCTTAAATTAGAAGATTTTTTTCTTAAATTTGGGATAAAATTACGGTACTAGCTAAAACTGAATAATATTGCAAAAAAGTTTTTTTTCATCAAAATATGAAAATACATGTTGTTTAATATTCTTTAAAAGGCAACTTTTTTGTGTTAAAATTGATTTTCATTTTAGACCATGCCCAGGCCTGATTTAAATGAATGTAGTTAGCTACATAAAACAGAAAAGAGCAACAATGAATATATTGTTTTAAAATACCTAAAAGGTATTTTTTTAAAACATTTTATTCATTACTGCACTTTTTTTATATTTAAAAATAACAATGAAAAAATATTTTAAAAATTAAAAGAGTCTTTTAAAATATTTGGCAAATTATGAATAAAAATAAGAAAATTACAAAAAATGTATAACACAGGAAACAACTGTAGGTAGTACTAAATCTCAAATGTACCAAAGGAAGAAAAATAAATAAATAAATTGTTAATAATATAATATTTCTCGAAGTGGAAGATTTGGAATTTTTGGAATTTCAATATTTAATAATAAAAGTCCAAATTTTCGTATCTTACCTTGTATTTAGAAATAAGCAATTATAGCTGTTACAGAAATATTTATATAAATATATTTCAAAAGTGGAATTATAGAAAATTGTTAACAAAAAATCAAAAAAGTATACCTAATCTAAACTTAACTTTCAATCCTTTCAACAATTGTTCAATTTCCAACTGTAGACGCGATTTTAAGGAAAATTATTACATTTTTTTCCCTTCGCTATTTAAACAATTGTAAGCTTTTAAAACATTTAGATAAAACAGAAAATATGAAAAAAATGTTTAAACAATTAAAAAATAATTTAAAAATGTAGCGAGCCTTGTACTTTGTTATGTAAAAAATTTATTTAAAAAACGACATAAAAAAGTAGTATTTTAGTTTAACCCCCGAATAGTTATTTTCTACTATTTCAGATTTAAAAAGTGATGGGCTGTGCTTTGCAAGTTTTTGCGAATTAAAAATACTAAACCATATTTGTTTTTGGAGATCCGAGTTTTTGCCATACCTCAATTAGTAGAGGAAAATCAATGTGTAACGTCTTTTCAAGAAATTTAAAAAAAATTAAATACCTTGATGTTTCTCGACTAACTGATGCGCGCAAAAAACTCGGATCTCAAAAAAAAATATGGTTCAAAATCTTTACTTCATAAAAAGTTGGAAAGCATAGCCCAGTTCTGGGAAAAAGAAAATTGTCCAAAAAAATGGTCAAAGTAGACATTTTAAGCCATGCTTCGAAAAGCTAAAAAGTCGCATCCTCTAACGGTTTTTATGTAACAAACAAATAACAGATTGTAGAAAAAATTCCAAAAAAGTGCAAGTAAAAATTGTAAAAAATTTGTTAAATTATTTTACTAAAAACCTCGGTAGAACATTTGACTAATTCAATCGAATGTGAATTAATCCGAATTTTTCCGAGAATTTTTCCTAAGTAGAGTTTTCAAGTCACCGAATTATATTTAGCATAAATTTCATGTTACAGAATTTCTGTTTAACCGACTCCTTGTTTAGAACACTTTTAATTTAACGAACTGTTAATTCAGTAGAATTATCATCTAACAGAATGTTAACTTAACCGAATTTTTAAGTGACAGAATGTCTATTTGGTCTTATTTTCATTTGCCCGAAATTTGATTTACACAATATTTCAAATTCACCAATCAGAAATTATCAGTAAAATTATGATTATAGTTAAGGTAAGTGCACCAGTAATCGTCACTGCTTTAGTTATCGGCACTTTTTTAAAAATTTTATAAAATAATCGATAAAATACCTATTCTTTAAAAAACATTTTTTTAATCTTCTGTTAGTTAAGAAAAAATCATTTTTTCCTAAAATTATTTTAAAATGTGTTTATAATTGAATAAACATATTAAAAATTAAAACTAAACACCTACCGATTACTAAAACCTGATATGCCGATTACTGGTACATTTACCCTAATTCCGGCAAATGAAAATTTAGTCAATAAACATTTTGTCACTAAAAAATGCGGCTAAATTAACATTCTGTTAAATGATAATTCTGCTAAATTAATTGAGGGTGTTATATCCGAACACGGTGACAATGTGGACTAGAAAATTTGGTTGCGATAAAACAGATGCTTTGAGAAACATATAAATAAATAAATAATCCAAAAAAAGCCAAATTATAATAATAATATTATATATTTTTACATTAATAATTTTTAAAAAATAAGAAATAAATACACATACACACATCTGCAATTCATAAAATAAAAATCCCTAAAAATGCCATTCTTCACAAATTACTCAAGAATTTATCTCTTGAGAAGAAAGGAAAAAATAAACACATGTTTTATGTCTCCCACCAAACCTAACTGAAAATGCATCTATATTAAAAAAATTGTGACCGTAACGAATGGTCCATCGTCCCCAGGTCAATTTCCAGAAAAACTGTTTTACAAAAACATTTAAACAAGTCCAAGCTTGAAAATCTTGTGAAAAATAGTTTATCCATGCTTCAAATTATTGAAAAAAAAAAAAAAAGTACAAAACGTGCTGTTACGTTTGTGCAGTGATTTCTAAATTATTGGAAGAATGTTACTTTTAACAAACAGGTTAGTCTTTTAAGTAATACGGTTTCTGACATTTTTGCTTTAATTTAAAAAAAATACAACAAAAACACTCAAAATAATTCCTTTTTTTACTTATTTTTTAAATTATTATTTCTTTTTACAAATTAATAAAAAAAATAAAAAACAAAAAGGGGAAAAGAAACAATCAACACGAGAATCAACATGTATGTAAAACAAGAAAATTTAAAAAGTTTTTGTTTACAAAATAAAATAACATAAGAGAACAAAAAAATGTCAAACTAGACAATTTTATAAACTAGTATAACAAAAAGGCTAAAGTAAATACATTTTTTAATTTTATTTTTTGTACTTTTTATATTTGTTTAGTTTGTTAGATTAAGGAAAAACACATTTCTTCATTTTCTTCTATTTATTTAAATTTCTTGATGTTCCACTATTTTTTTAGTTCTTCCTTACGTTTTAATTAATTCTTAAATTTTTGTCATCATTTTTCCATTTCTAAAAAGCATTTTTCCTTCTTTTAAATTGTTTAGTTTTTATCTTATAATTACATATTTTTGAAAACATTTATTTTGTGCTTTTATGTACATTTTTTAAATTTCCTAATTTTCTACTTTTTTGAAAGCTTTTATCCTTTTATTTTATGTTATGTGAATTCAATCTTGTACTAAATATTCTCATCAAACATAGTTCTTCTATTGATCTATTCCATAGAATTTCTTTTATTTTAAAATTTTGTTTAATTTTACAAAATTATTTATTGATTTTTTTTTATTCAATTTGTAAAATAATTCTCTAGTTTTTCTAATTTTAAAATTTTGTACTTTTTTGTAATATAATTGGACGTTTTGTTATTAAAATTTATAAATATTAGTTCAAATAATTTTAATTTTATTAATAAATAAATCTATAATTCTTTTTATAATTTTCAACAGTTTTCAATATACAATTATTTTCTTTAAATTTTATAACTTATTCCTTTTTTTTTAATTATTTTGTTCTTTTGTTGATTATTCTCGCCAAATTTTGAATTTTTCTTTTCATTGTCAATTATTTTCCTCATCTCTCAATTATTTTCTTTAATATATAATTATTTTCGTCATTTTGTAATTTTTCTTTCAATTATTAACTATTTTCTTAAAATTTCAATTTAATTCTCTAATAATCAATTTATTTCTTTAATTTTTAATTATTTTCTTCAATTCTCATTTATTTACTTCAATTTTCAATAATTCTCTCATTTTCTCAATTATGCATTATTTCCATGAAATTTCAATGTAATTCTTTAATTTCCAATTGATTTCTTCCATTTTAATTTATTTTCCACAATTTTTTTCATAATTTTTATCAGTTTTCAATTGACAATTTATTATTCTTATTCAATTTTATGATTATTCATTAATTCATTAATTTTCAATTCAATTCTAGAATTATCATATTCAATTCTTAGTTGTTTTCTCCAACTTTTAATTCCACGTTTCAATTTTCAATTATTTTCTTTAATGTTAAAAAATTATCGCCTTTTTTAAATTATTGTTTTCCATTATCACGTAGTTTCTTTAATTTTAAATAAAATTAATCAATTATTTTCTTCAATGTTTAATTTAATTCTTCATATTTTATTTCCATTCTTCAGTTTTTAATTGTTTTTTTTCTGTATTGATTAATTCTCGGCTTTTTTCAATTACTTTTTTTTAATTTTTAAGTATATTCTTTAAATTCCAATTATATTATTCAACTTTTAATTACTTTCTTCAAGTTTCAATTTTAATTATTTTTTTCGATTTTCAATCCAGTTGTTAAATGTGCAATTATATCCAACAATTATTCCTGCAATTTTCTTAATTTTTCAATCTGCAATTATTAACATTTCCTGTGTAATATTTACAAATATTTTTTTGAATTGTCAATTAATCTAGTCATTTATCGAATTTTTTTTTCAATTGACAATTTATTTCGTCATTTTTCAATTTTCACATATTTTCTTCAATTCTTTAAGTATTCTTTTCATTCTTCAACTATTATATATTTCTATGGTAAGAATTTCCTTCAATTATTAATTATTTTCCGTAATTTTCAATTATTTCCTACAATATATTCTATGTTCATTTATTACCTTAAAATTTTATAATAATTATTTGATATTTTTAATTATTTTGTTTGGTTGTGGTATTAACATAGCCCTTTATTTAATTTTGTTTATAATTGTTAATTATTTTCGTCATTTTGTAATTTTTTTTAATTATTAATTGATTTTTTGAATTTTAATTTATTTCTTAAATTTTCAATTTATTTCTTAAATTTTCAATTTATTTCTTAAATTTTCAATTTATTTCTTCAATTTTTTACTATTTTCAATTATTACAATAATTAGTTTTTTCGATTTTTAATCCCGTTGTTAAATGTTCAATATTATTCCCAACAATTGTTCCTATAATTTTCTTAAATTTTCAACTTGCAATTATTTTCTTTAAATTTAATATTTCTTGTTTAATTTTTTCAATTATTTTTTTCAATTGTCTATAATCTAGACATTTTTCGAATTTTTTTCAATTGACAATTATTTTCGTCATTTTTCACATATTTTCTTCAATTTTTCAATTATTCTTGTCATTTTCCTAATATTTCCTTGAATTACCTATTTAATTATTTTCTGCATTTTTCAATTATTTCCCACAATATTTTCTATGTTCAATTCTGTGACTGAAAAGCAGAATATTATAACTGCATTTTCTTTGCTTTGAGAAAAACCTGTTTTTGTTTTTTTTCTTGGTTTTATAAAATTGAAAAATCAACCAATATTTTTGGTGTTTGACATTGTATCCTATTTTCTGGTTTAGTTTTTACATCTGTTTCTCAATTTTAATTTTTAATAAAATATAAACGCTACAAAAAAGAATATCAATTCTTTTTTTCGATTTGAATACAGTTATGCTGTTATGTTATTAATTATTTTCTACGTAAATAAACATTTTAATCACTTTATCGTTATGGAACTTTAAAAAGCATTAGTTAATTTAATTATTAATTGATTTTTCAAATTTTTAATTTATTATTTTTTCAACTACTAATTATTTTCCGTAAATTTCAATTATTTCCTACAATTTTTTCTATGTTCAATTATATTCTTAAAATTTAATAATTATTTTTTGAATTTTGTTTTTAACGGTTAATTATTTTCGACATTTTGTAATTCTTTTTTAATTATCAATTGATTTTTAAAATTTTAATTTAACTCTTAAATTTTCAATTTATTTCCTCAATAATTTATTATTTTCATCAATTACAATAATTATTTTTTTGATTTTAATTATTTTTTTCGATTTTCAATCCAGTTGTTAAATGTGCAATTATTTCGAACAATTATTACTGCAATTTTTTTAATTACTCAATTGGCAATTACTTTCTTTAAATTTAATATTTCTTGTCTAATTTTTTCAAATATTTTTTTTAATTCTCTATTAATCTAAATATTTTTCAAATTTCTTTTTCAATTCATAATTATTTTCGTCATTTTGTAATTTTTTTTTTAATTATCAAATGGTTTTTCAAATTTTAATATATTTATTAAAGTTTCAATTAATTTCCTCAATTTTTTATTATTTTCATCAATTTCAATACCTAATTATTTTTTTGATTTTAATTATTATTTTCGATTTTCAATCCAGTTGATAAATGTGCAATTATTTCCAACAATTATTGCTGCAATTTTCTTAATTTCTCGATTTGCAATTACTTTCTTTAAATTTAATATTTCCTGTCTAATTTTTTCAATTACTTTTTTCAATTGTCTATTAATCTAGATATTTTTCTAATTTTTTTTTTTCAATAAATAATTATTTTCGTCATTTTGTATTTTTTTTTAATTATCAATTGATTTTTCAAAATATTTTTTTCGATTTCCAATCCAGTTGTTAATTATTCAATTCTTTCCAACAATCCTGCAATTTTCTAAATTTCTCAATTTGCAATTACTTTCTTTAAATTTAATATTTCTTTTCTAATTTTTCCAATTATTTTATTCAATTGTCTATTAATCTAGATATTTTTCGAATTTTTTTTTTCAATTGATAATTATTTTCGTCATTTTGTATATTTTTTTAATTATTAATTGATTTTTAAAAATGTAGTTCATTTCTTTAATTTTCAATTTATTTCCTCAATTTTTTATTATTTTCATCAATTTCAATAATTATTGTTTTGATTATTTTTTTCGATCTTAAATTTTCAACATGCAATTATTTTCTTTAAATTTAATATTTCTTGTTTAATTTTTTTAATTATTTTTTTCAATTATCTATTAATTTAGTCCTTTTTCGAATTTTTATTTTAATTGACAATTATTTTCGTCGTTTTTTACATATTTTCTTCAATTTTTTGATTATTCTTGTAATTTTTCAACTATTTTCTTCAATTTTAAATTATTTCCTACATATTAAAATATTATCTTAAAATTTTATTATAATTCTTTGATTTCTTAAATTATTTTGTTCGGTTGGGTATTAAGGAGGTTCTATCGTAAAGAGAATTAACATTACCATTTTCATCAAATTTGGTACACTGATAGACAAAGGTTTTATAATGATGCAGTTAAAATTTTGAGACTTCAATGTACTTGTGAAAAAAGTTATAAGCGTTTTTGTTTTTTAATATTTTTGAACATTTAGCATTGAGTCTTATGGGAAATCAGTAGTTTTTCATATATATTTATTTGCCACAAAGTATTTAGCATTACCAAATTAATAAAACTTTTTTTAATACATCACAGATGTATAAGGATTAAATATCTGATGAAAAAAGTGTCATTATGTACCTGTGAGAGTTGCAATAAATTAATTTGTACAAATATTTCACGTTTTACACGATACAGTTCAGACGTTCTGACATTTTAAAATGATAATTTTGATCACACATGAAAAATAGTCATATTTAAAAAGTAAATAATGTAAATAAAGTTAATAAATACAATTGTTTAATTATATATTCGTAAAATTAAATTTAAACCTAACCTCAAAATAATGGTCTCTGTTTTGACTAGTACCGTCATACCATAGAACCTCCTTAAGCTGGCCGGTTTTTGAATTTTGTTTTTAATTGTCAATTATTTTCGTCAATTTGTATTTATTTTTAAATTATTAATTGATTTTCAAATTTTAATTTATATCTTAAATTTTCAATTTATTTTCATTAATTTCAATAATAATTTTTTTCGATTTTTAATTCAGTTGTTAGATATGCAATTATTCCCAAAAATTATTTCTATAATTTTCTTAATTGTTCAATTTGCAATTATTTTTTTTAAACTTAATATTTCTTGTTTAATTTTTTCAATTGTCTATTGAGCTGGTCATTTTTTACATATTTTTTTCAATTATTTTTGTCATTCTTTTACTATTTCCTTCAATTACTTAATTATTTCATGCAATTTTCAATTATTTCCTACAATTTTTTCTATGTTTAATTATTATCTTTAAATTTTATATTTATTCTTTCATTTTTTAAATTATTTTGTTCGATTGTGTATTAATCTAGCCATTTTTTGAAATTTGTATTCAACTGTCATTTTTCATTATTTTAATTTGCAAATATTTATAATTTCAAATAACCAACAACAATGCAAAGTTTGCCGCTCGCTTGTGCGCTTATAATATATAATATTAAAAAAAACAAAATTTTGCAAATTTTTCTCATCGGCAGCCAACGTCGAAAGCTTCAATATTCGCCGAAACTCGACTGGTTTCTCTTCCTCGCGATATATCGTATTCCAGGATCTTTCTTGGCCGTGTGCGCGGCATCGGCGTGGGCATAAAGAATTTTCGGCGCCCTCTTCAGCACCCCCCTATCGTCCGGCGAAACAAGATTACGTCGATGTACAGTATCCGCGTCCCTTCCCCTCGCCGCGAATCAGACTCTGCCGTCACTGCCACCCACCCGCGATAGAGTCCAAACCTAACCCTGTTGCCGGTTCTCCAGGCATGCAGGCAGCAAGCGAGGCTGGGTTCGCCGATTCACACACTAGTGGGGAGAGTATCCGCGCATGCGTCCAATATTCACTATCGAGCCGCAAGAGGGGTGGGCAAGGTGCCTCGTCTCCTCGCGCTATCGTTTATCTCTGTGTGTGTGTGCATTTGTGCGCAGTCCGTCGGTGTGCGGGTGGCTCTCCTCCGCGTGTGACAGAGAACAAACCCAACCGACTCGCAGCACGCGCAACAGAGAGGCCAACACTCCAGCGATTGGTGGGGAGGTGAGTTCTGACTGGAGGTAGGGGGGCGCTGGCATCGCTGTCAGACAGTTGCTGTCGCGCCAGGCAGGACCCCGCTAGCCGTGCCGAGCAAGCAGTCGCAATAATTCCGTCGTCTAACCAGCATCGCTCGCCTGTACCTTTTTCACCCTCTGAAACGCATTCGAGGCTTCCGTCAGCTCAATTATTTCTCGTGCACGTTGTCAAAAAAAGCTCGGCCGGTCCCGGCCCTCGCTGTCTCCCGCTAGTTCGAGATTGTACGCGAGTTAGTGTGTGGGTGGTTTGGATTTCTTCCTTTATACGTTACAACATCGGGGAGAGACACCGAGGATCGAAGCTGCTTTCTGCTGCTACTACTACTACTGCTGCTGCTATGAGTCGGGAGAACAGTGCTTTTTGCATCCGGCGTCGCTGAGTGACAGGAAGAAGGGAAAAATAATATCGTCAGTGTGCGCGCTACACTTCGGATTCGGTGATAACCCCTCCCCTAGCCCCCCCTGGAGAGCAGTGATACTGAAACGCTCACAAAATTTTCTATTTTATCAGTCCCTTTTCTTATGTTGCGTCGAATCGAGAGTGATAACGTTGGTGTTTTCGTGTCGACTTTATTCTGAAAGGAAAGGCAACATCGCCCAGCCACGGCGCTGACCGAGAAAAGCGAGACTGATCGTCGCTCCACGACGACCTCGACATAACCTTTCACGGCGACATCGTGGGCGAGATCTCGGACCTCGTGTTCCGGCATAAGGTACTTCTGCATTCCATTCGCATCTTATGTAAGGTTATGTGCGCATCGACAATCAATTACTTCGAGTTTTCGCCAGTTATTTCACCAAGATTTTCGAGGTTATGTTGGCCAATTATTTTCTTATGTTTTCCCGGCGAAAACTCGGATTATGTGTGTCGTGCGAGTATCAATGCTGACACGCGCTATGAGGCGCAATTTTCTCACGCAGCACGACTTGGTTGACGTGCCTGCGACGTGTGCGTTCAGGTGACGTCATCGCTCGCGATAAACCTGCGTTTCCATGATTGTGTGTAGGAGTAGGCTCGCCGCGTTGCCACCTCCGCATTTGTTTTTTTTTTCTCTTTCTCTCAACACATTTCTCTCTCTCTCAAAGTGTGTGTCAGTTTTGGAAAAATGTGATTTTTTTCGTTCCTTTAACCTAGAGTCTTGTCCTTTCAAAAAGGCAGAGGTTTTATGAGTTTTTACAAGTCGACAGTTGTGTGTGTCATGTTTTGTTTTTTTTTAAATGTCATTCACAATTCGTGGATAAAAACGCACCCAAAGACATTTTAGGTAAACGTCGCATGAGAATTGGATTACTAACAATTTTTTGGCAGTTATTTTTAGTTATTTCATGTCATTCAAGTTCTAAACGTGTGTTTTTGAATCAAATTGTTTTTCATTAAAACATTGTCAAAATAATGTTTACAAATGTCCCTGAAGTTTTGAACGAAATTTTTTTTCTGTCTTTTTCAAGAATAATTTTTCCAACAAAAAATATAAAAAAAAGGAATTCAATTCTTAAAATATACAAATCAATTTTTTTGGTTTATTATTTATTGTCACATTTAAGGTTTGAAAATGTTAAAATAATAATTTATTCGAACAGAACTTTGAGAACATTTTTTGCTACACAAATTAGATTCTTGAAATATCTAAATAATTTCTTAAGTGAAACTAAACTTTTTTTGGTTGTAACGTTTCCTTTGTAAAAAAATCGAATGTTATATTATGTCGCTAAAGACCATAATAATCTAAATCTGGCATTTTACAGATCAATGTACATTATTTATTTGTTGTGACAAACAAATAAATTTGATTTTAAAAAATGTTGGAAATTTCGTTCATTTAAATTTAAAATTTTCAAAACTTCAAGTTCATTTAAAGAGAGCTGTTGTTCAGTAAAATTGATTATTAAATAAAGTGACTTTTAAATACTTTTTTTTAAATATTAAATATGTATTTTTTTCAAATTGTACAAAAAATTTTAGTAAAATCAATAAAGAGAAAAGTTTTTACTAAAATCACGTGATTTATTTTCTAACTTAAAGTGGCTAAAAGTTTTAATAAATTTTCGTTTCTTTTTGGTGAAATACTGTTTTTTTTAACAATTTGTGCTGCCATGGAATACATGCTTCTCACATTTTTCTCTTTCAAAAAGTAAATTTGGTGAAAGTTATTCAGTCGTTTAAATTTTAATATAAACCGAGACCACAAAATATAAATTTAAACCAAGAATAACTCGGTGTGAAATTAAAAATATTGTCACATTGTTCTTAAATTATTTTGTAATTTACTCACAACACGAATAAATATTAAAGAGTTTTTTTTGCTTACAAAAGATTAAAAACTAAGAAAAATCACGATTTTTCCCAAAAAACAAATTTGTTTACAATACAAAAGACAAAAAAATATAATTTGTTTAACGTAAAACAATACAAAGTAAATTATATTTTACGCAGTTAAAGAAAAATATTTTATTGCTTTAAAATTCAAATTTAATTTTATTTTAGTTTTATTTTTCCTCTTTGAATAAAAAGCATCATTGTTGTCGTTTATTTGTCCATAAAAAATACTGTTACAGAGTTTTGAATAAAAAGACAGCATAAAGCTGTATTATTTTTATCAACTAACAATAACGAGAATAATGTGACAAATTTAAAAATAAACTTCACTTAATGTAAACAGAAGTAGGTTATCTAAACAGATACGATTAATTCTCGATATTGTGATTTTAAAAAAGGCTAAAACTAATTTCCACACTAGATTGATTGAAAGATGAAAAAATAGTCTAAGCAAACAATAATTTCCGTAAATCTTATCTCTTTTCATCTAAATTGATTTCATCAAAATTTTCTTGTAAATAATAAACGTGAACTTTGCAGACAGATCTTTTCTTCCGGAAAACTTTATTAAATTAAATCTTGTTCAACAAAAGATAGAAGAGTTGTCGTCTAATATTTCATTATAATAAATTGAAGATCTGCTTGCACAAATGAATTTTAATGAAAAGTTGGGCTCCTGTCTCATAAAGTAAACAAATGTCAAATAACTCCAAGTTTATTTCATAAAATGTCCATAATGGTTGGAAGTTATTTTAATTAAATTTTAAGTGGATTTAACAATTCTCGCGTTGACATAATTTTTTAATGATCAAAATAATAAATGCTTTTTTCACTAGCTGTTAAAATTATTCCAGTTGCATTTTAGTTTGCGGTTCTTTAAATAAAATTTAATTTATTTTTAATATCATTTGATTCACTTAGTTTTTATGGTTTAAAAAATAGTAAATTTATAGAAAATTTGTATTTAGAAGCTATTACGAAATTGGGATAGTTACTAGACATGTTATTTTAGCATTTTTAAATTCATATCCTGCTTGAAACGCACCGCTGAATTCAGAGCGAGATTCAAAGTATTAAAATTCGATTTTGTAACAAAGATAAAGATCTCCGTGATCGAATATTGGAAAACGAATGAAACTGATTATTAATAATAACATTTACTTTGTATAGAGCAGGTTTAAAAATTGAAAAATTGAGATATTTTACAAAATCACATTACAGATTTGATATATTTTTAATTGGATTTTTCATTGTTGAGTTAAATAAAAATGCTAAAGTAAAATTAAACTTCCCCAAATTTCGTTTATAAAATTTTTTACGTCCATTTGATTTTTAATTAAATACAAAATCTTGCAATTTTATTAAAATAAAGTTTAAATATGTAATATTATTTTCAGCTATAATCCAGGTCAAATTAAATGTTAAAATCATTATTTTGTATGTTTGTATTTAATAATGGAGCAATAATGTTGCATGTTTACAGTATATTTAAAATGTAAAAAATATTCTAAAAGCAAACAAATAATAATAATTTTAATTGGTTTATAATATGAAGTAATAACCAAATGTTAAATTCAAATTACAATGTAATTAAACAGCGAAACATTTAATTTTAAAAATTGTATATTGATAAACCACAATATTATATAAATGAGGTTATTTGTAATGAGAAATTGAAAATTATTGGATTTTTTATTTTTTATAGATAATAATTGCAATGTATGTCAGGACACAAGGTTGATTGATAAGGTGTGTTTTTTTCTAAAGGTTTTGTTAGATAAATATTTAGTCGAATCATTTATTATATATTGGTATGTATAGGTGCTTTCTTAGACATTATTGATCTTTGACGGTCGTCCAAATACAAAAATATGCATACAATTAGTCGAATTATCAGATTAAAATGTCTCAAGAAACTGTTGCCTTTGATCGCATTCAAGAATTGCATGTCTCAAGGTCATTTCCTGTATTCGTGATTTTTAAAAAAGATGATTTCTTTTTTTGTTTTCATAACTTCTCCCTGTATTCTTACTTTTCGTATGTTTTTTTTCCTGTTTACTTTTTTCTGTTTCCTGTTTTTTTTATTAAATTTTATTTTCTGTCGAGTTGTTGAAATTTATTAAAATATGCATTAAATTGCATAATAAACTACTCTTTGCTGAAAACAATATTGATTTATAGTGAAAAATGAAAGTCAAACCTTATCAGCTCATTAGTGTGTTTTTTTAATATTATTATTTGAATATTCCATTGTTAAATACATAAGTATTTAAATATTTAGATAATTCCAGTTCACGTCTATTTTAAGTGCAAACCTTGAAAACTGTTTTGAATATGTTAATTTTGAAAATAAGGCGTAGAGCCCCTTTAATCAATAATATAACCTCATTCTTTCCAGCGAATCGTTTTTCTTTTATTTTTAATTTTTTTTTTACATAAAAGTAATTTCAATATGCATTTCAGGGTTCTATACTCATTTTTGGTGCTGTTTTATTATCAGATATTATAATTCTTTTTTATTTCTTTTATATTGTATTGCATTTACTTTTTATTTCTTTGTTAATAAACTGACAATTTTTCTGATTTAAATTAATGATAGAACGTCCGATAAAAAACTATTTTTTGCTTATTATACATAAATTCACAATTTAAATTTAAAAAAAGAGTCAATTTTATCAGGTTTCCTGATTTGCATGGTTGTATTTAGAAACTTAATCAAAAAGCTGGTTTTATAACCTTTGAAATCATGTATTTTACCTAATACATAAAGTATTAATAAATATTGGATATTATCTTATTAAATCACTACTTGAACTATACTATCAAATAAGTTAATTGGTTAAAATTAAATTTTTCACATTGACTTCAATGCATTAGGAACAAAAAAATCTATGACCCTGAAGTGCGCAACGTTTCTGAGAAACGAACAAAATTTTTGTACATTACACTTACAATTTTATAGATAAATATGATTAATTATTTCTTGAATTAGCTATATAATAGAACTAAAAACAGTTTAAAAAGTTTATTTGTCCAAAAAAGTTTTTAAAAAATATTTTTTTTAATTTATTCTTTTTGTTCGTTTCTCAAAAACGTTGCGCACTTCAGCGTCATAAAAATCTTTGCATCCACCTTCAATAAAATCAATAATACTTCAACAATATTCTTAAGAATATTGATTCTTAAGAAATATAGATAAAATTAATTAATCGGTTTATTCTTTATAAACAAACAATATGCAGTCGTAAGATTTAGGAGAACACTTCAGCGCGCGCGTTCTTACTTTTGCTTAAAAATTCAATAAGATGGTTCTAACAATATTTTCTATTTTTCCCTTACGATATTAATCATGTTTGCTGAAATACAATTTTCACAATAGCTTAGAGCTCAATATTTTTTTTCTATTTTTTTTTTAATTTTGATACTTTTAAGGGAGTGTCTTGCCGACACGTCGACATTTCTCTCGAGCGTCTAAACCATTTTATGCGTCATTAAACCCTCCACCAGGTTCTTTCTTTCGCATCTTTTAAGATATGTACTGCACGGAGAGGGCCTCGAATGAAAAATAAAAATTGTAACCGGTTCTCACTCAGTTATTCACAATAGATTGGACCTGTTCCAAAAACTTACACGGTCCAGTCAGATTCGTTATAGTAAAAAAAAAGAGTTTTTTTTTCAAACATAGAGGAAAATTGGGGTTAAAAGACAGAAGGTGTTCTCATAAGGGTTTACTTTACATTCTTTGGTGAATAATAGTACCATAGTCTCCAATCGGTTTTGAGCGGAAACATGGAAGCCAAATGACTTCACTGGCCTCGTTACGTAAGACACGGTAATAAGGCGCCTGCCTCTACTGCCGCCATAAAAAATGTACTTAATTGTTTTCTTTTTTGTCGGCACTTCCTTTTATTGTATCGAAAAAAAGTTCACAACTATGACAATCATCGCAATTGTCTTTGAATCTTTTCCAAGGTTTTTAATTGTTTGCGCGGTTCAAAGCTCGAGCATCACCTTTAAAATGAGAATTTCTGTATCACTTTTCTCATTGTATTTCATTTGATGAAGTTCTTAACGCTTTTAATGAGAACGACTTTTATTCGCAAGTGTACAAGCTTTAATAGTTCATCCAATGCCGCGTTACTCAAATTCTAAATAATTTAAAATGTTTGAAATTTCGAAAGTTTAGCTCGCTTTTGGCGGTGTGTGTAATGTTGACTTTTATTTTTGTTTTGTATTTGTATTAGTAAAGCTTAAAAAAGTAAAATAAAAATAATCGACAGAAACATGTTTTGTTTGTATTTAAAATTCTTTGCGCAGAAGTATCGAAAATTGTCGCACAATATCACGAACTACGTTCGGGAAAAAGAAAATGGCGTTTGTTAAAATAACAGACAGCAAAAGACTTGCACGGCATGTACTCTATCCAGTTATTATATACACAATATACAGTTTAAAGTTAATAGACTTTTCGCATAACTGGATCAGATCTTCGTATACAGATGATTTTAATCTTGGACAATTATATTGCATTATCTTGAGCTAGATATTCTTAATCATTGCGTATACTTTTATGAGAACAGAGTAATAATTTACTAATTAATTAATTTTGAATTTCCTATCTGGTCATCCCCTGCAACAGTAGGTAGCTATCATAAAAAATTTGGTAGATACACAGTTAAAAATTTTGTGTAAAAAACGGTCCACATATTTGTGTTAATTGAACATGAAAATTGTGTTAATTTAACATAAACGATTGTTAAATAAGCATATAGTTTGTGTTATTTTAACACAAATTTTGAGTGGACCGTTTCGGACATTTAATTTGTGTTAAATATACACAAAATTTTTAACTGTGTAGGGAAATAAAACTATCAAGCCCTAAATATTATGACAGAAATTTAAATATGTTTAATTTTTTTGTATCTACTGTTAATAATCTTTAATCTACTTTTTTTTAAATTTGTGATAATCATATACAAATAAGGTTTATACAAATTAAAAATTGTTCAGGTAACATAAAGAAAGGTAAATAAATCTACTGATTTTAATTACCACAATACTTTTGTGATTCCACGTTATGGTGAAGTTTCTAAAAAAAATAGAGTCGATTTTGAGAAACTACAAAATACATACTATTTTTAGAATACTTTTACAATGAGAAAAAATCCGCAATGTTGGGAAAGATAAACTTGAAAATAAGAATTAAGTTATTGATGTATATAAATTTAATTGTAAAAATTGGGATGCTACATGTATAATTGGAGAAACTGTATACAGTTATAGTCTCTTAGTTAAAACTAGGATCAAAGAACATAAACATAATTTTAACAAAAATGAATATTATCACAATGTATTAACGAAACACAAAAAAGAGAACAAAAATCATGATTTTGACTATAGGATAACATACTATGTAGTGCTACATATTGAAGAGAACAAGACAAAGAGACAATTGTTGTATATTAGAAAAGAAAAACGTAGTTTTATTAGCTTAAAAAAAGATATTTTAAAACTAAATAAATCACTAGAATGTCTAATAGAACTTTTGTAAATATACTTAGAAGGATAAATTGATTAAAAACTATAATAATGTAGAATGACCCTTATCTTAGTCGAGAATATTTACGATTGTCTAGTTTGCCTTTTAAAATTTTCTTTGAATTTTTTCGACATATGGTATTGTTTGCTCTGACAAAATGTAAAAGATTAAAGTAAAAAACATATGTTTCTCTTTATAAGAGATCATGGTTTATTTTTAAAAAGTAAGAATTTCATATTTTATGATGTAAATTAAATAAATTTCGATGCTCTAGTGAGTAAAAATAAACTATGCCAGATTAGGTTATGTTGTTAATGTTTGTAATTAGATAATGAATAATTTATAACTTTTTGTAGCTTTAGTTTCACCTGAAGAGAACACTAATGTTATTGTCGAAACGTTGTAATTACATTATCAATTATCACAATTAAAATGTATCCAGATAATATCCTATGTAGTTGGTTTTATGAGTCTTCTTTTTAATTGTACTAAAAATTCACATTTAATGGAGTTACAATATACATACTTCTGTTTCTTTTCATTTCTTTTATCTTATTTATAAAGCTCAAATATTTCGTTTTACATGTGCAATCATAGATTTTTCATTTAAATGCATATACGGTTCAATACCCATTAAAAAAAATACAGACATATATTGAAATACAATTTTATTGTTACCCTTTAAAAACAAAGGGTCTTATTTTGTCTAATTTTTGTGTCAAAGATGCAAAAAATGTCTTGTTTTGAGACTGTTTTTGCAATTTAGACACTAAAATAGGACAAAATAAGACACTTGGGAGACACTTATTTTTAGAGCGTATTAGGACCACATTATTTATTTATTTATTTGAAAGAAAGTTATTATTTAACACTAAAATTGTTATCATATAAAATAAGGCGTATTGAATTAATAAACTTAACTAGATTGTTATGAAAGAAATCAAGTCTGAGTGAAGTTGAATTTTTAGCGAAATTAGTTTTACGAAAATGGAAGACAGAACTGCTGATCAATTAACAATAACATTAATTACTGAAATAAAAGGTCCATGTAATGAAATCTATGCTCGAGGCGTGTCATTAATATATTAAAAAATATTCTAAACAAAATTTCTAAAATTCGTTGTGTTACGTTTAATGAAACCCAAGGATTTAAGTGTCTTGTTTACTGTAGCTGCAATTTGAACATTAATAGAAAAGTCATGACAAAGTATGATGCCAAGGTCACGAATTTCAGTGCAAGTTTCAACGAAGAAACTCTTTAGATTCCTCTTGTTGGTTTATAACATTTTTCTTCATTGAAATTATTAGTTTTTTTTTCCTCATATATTGCATTTTAAATGGTACATTCTATTTATTAGTCAAGTTTAATTGTAACTAGATCTTTAAAGTTATCAAAAAAATGCACTTTAACTTTTTTTTATTAACTAGCCTGTCGGTCGATTGCAAGCACGCCTTTGTTGATTCTATGCAGTTTTTTTATTTCTTTACTTTATTTTCTTTAAATTTTTCTCTCTCAATATTAATTATTTGAATAATTTTAAATTCCTCACATTTAAGTAATTTTTTTCTTCATTTCTGTATGCATTTGCTTCATTTTACCAATTTTTATTGCATTTTATTTCAATGTTTATTATATCTATCTTATTTACCTTTTAAAATTACTGAGGCTGGTTACACCGTCTACCTTAAGATACGCTACTTATGAAAAATCACCTTATGATACGTTCTTTCCCTATGTTGGCGTCTGCGCAGAAGTTAGTTGTCATGGCAACCAACTAATGCGCAGTCGCACTAACATAAGCTAGTTTATCATAAGGTGCTTTTTTTTAAAGTAGCGTATCATGAGCTAGATGGTGTAACCAGCCTCTATATTTATATTTTATCTTTACTCAAATTACACAGTTAATTAACTCACTTCATCAGCACTCTTGATTTTCGATTGTTTATTTTTAATTTCTAATTCGCTCTTTCCTTTTCACATTCTGTTTTTGTCACATGAACATTTATTATTTTTTTTAATGCATATTTTCAAGTTTTTTAATTCTTCCTTGTACCTTTGCTTACATTTTTATACTATTTCGGAGCTAACTTCTAGTCGAGTATATATACCTCTATTTTATGATTTCTAACATTCTCAATGCTTGTTTTAATTCAAGATATTTTTATATTCTTTACAGTTAATATATCCCTTCAAATCGAATTGAGATTTCATGGCATGTCCTTTCTAAAAAGGGATATCCCTCGAATCAATATAAATATTCATTATTTTCTATTATTAATTCTTTTTTGAATGTTTTATAATGAATTACTGCTCCCTCTAAGATGGTAACGGTTGAAACTATTATTAAGAATTATTGCTTCCTGTAAGACAGATACTTTTTAAAAGAACAATGACTTTTGACCAAGTTTGGTGAGGTGATTATTGCTGACCTTTTAGTTTCATTACCTTAAAGAGATTGATCGTTTTGAAGTGAGATTTCCATATGTAATTGTGTGTACTCTAAGGATCATTTAGAGTTGTATGACACATTCGTTATTAAAAAGAATAAGAGGAATTATACAGTCGACAAAGCGTGGGCTCATTCCGTGTGTGGGAAGAAACCTTTGGTCACTCAGTGGGTTTAAAATTTAAACGGTTAGAAGCAATTAGTAGCTCTCTACCACCTTGAATGCTCTTCATAAATCTAGCAGCCGCGAAACAGAAGAGAACAAGAATTATATATTGACGTGTTATGTAGACCGCGGAATTAAAAACGCAGCTAAGCATGGAATTTAAAATTTTCCCTTTGAATTATTCTCCATTTTATCTCATCTCTCTTGCTCTCTTTCACTGCTTTTTAATAATAAAGCTCAAATGGCCGGTGTCAACCATTTTCCGGTAATTAATGTGAGTTCCTTTTTCCATCATTTTGATTCTGTGTTCAAACATTTTGTTGTTATTTTGTTCCTCGTGAAATATTCATCTTCAATTTTTTATGACTAAAATAGTTTGAAATAATCTCTATGCACGGTTTTTTTTAATTTTTGCAAACACGGAAGTAAATTTTATAGTTTTTAATTTTTCATGTACGAAAGTTACCTAGCATGCTTTTGTAAAGGGAAATAAATTTTATGTTTAAAACAGATTTAACTTTTTTTCTAGAAGGAAATCATTTTGTAATATTATGAACGTTTAACTAAATATTGATTGTTTTGCGCAATTTAGTAGAAAACAATGCTTATGTACACAAATAACACTCTAAAAAAAGTTGGTATAGGTTAGGTGAATAATTAACGAGAAAATAGTGAAACGTTTATGTATATAGCCTAAGGCACAATGAATCGTAATCGCTAATCCTTAATCGTAAGAATGAGAGGAAGTAGGACAGACATATATCTCTGTCCTGCTTTCTCTCATTATTACGATTAAGGATTAGCGATTACCATTCGTTGTGCTTTAGGCTTATTACTGCAGATATGGGACCGTAGATAATTATATTCTATTTTAGTGAAAGAATGACTTCTTTAGCGTGTTTAACTATTAAATGGTAATGATTTGTCTGTAATATTACTATTTTTAATTTGCAATAAAAATAAATTAAAATGTCGTTATGACTGCGTTAAAAACATCTTAGGAAATGATACTTTAGGTTTAGTTTGAGATAATTTTTAAAGATAGAATTTTTTACAGTTGTATTATGCTTAGGCTTGTCTGTATTGAGAACTTTATTCTGGGAATGAACAAATAGAGAGGAGTCGAGGATAATTAGACGTAAAGTGTATTATCGCGTCTAATATCAAGCATTAAATAAAGGGAAGGGCAGAAAAGTACATGTTCGTTGAAAAGGTCGATGTCTAGGGAAAATAGGGAGAATAGCAGGGGGTGAACAAAATCGCCAATCGGAATTGCTCGTGACGCACAGTTTCAGAAAGTTCTCGTTATACACATACACTCTGTCTGATTTACGATTTACGAACGATCGTAACTCTAATTCCGAGAACGTTGTCAGGTATCAGCTAATCGATAACAGTCGCCCTAACCAACAGTCTCACTTTTTTATTTTTGGTCTCTGCTTTTTAGAATACTCTTTCGTTACAATATCCAGATTCAACATATCCAACTTTGTAAAACAATTTTCCTAGTTAAATAACCTATTTCATAGCAGGTTAAAGAACATAACCTAAATAACTTTGGAAATGCTATGAAGAAGGTATTAAACTAGTTTTAACGTGTTAAATAAGTTTGGAGTTTTTGTTAAGATTTATATTATAAACCACAAAAGTTAATTAGCTTTTGTTGTGGTCAGAATTTTAAGGGTAATATCCTTAGCTTTTGTTTTTAAAATGCCGACCACACCCAGTTTTCAGTATTCATTAACCGAACTAAAATCTCACAACAAGAGCAAATTAATTGTCGTATCCCAAAAAGCAGGATATAAAATTAAGCCAATAACGTGTTTCGATAACCTTAAAAAGCAATTGCGAGCCTTTCCTTTCTAACAGAGGCGCCGCATTGCCGCTTGACTTTGCGTTACGACGGCGGCTGGAGTACTTTTTTTTATTTTACAATCGCCGTGACTCACGCTCGTTGGACGCGTATATTCATCGGTGGTTAGACGATCGATAACTCCCTGAAGTTAAGGCTCCGTTCATTCGGACACTTGGCGAAGCACCTCGAGTAAAGAGAAAAGAAACTGCATACATCTACGATATTCTTGTGCACCAGTTGCATCTTGGTCACATTAAAACGAGTGTTAGACAAGAGACAGAGAAAGTGGAACACGCGGGTGAGATGAAAAGAGAGTACAAAGTTAAAGAGCTTGGAGAAGGGAGGAGACTTGTAAAAAGGCTTCGTGACAATTTTCTCGCCCGTAAGATCCGCAGCAAAAGTGAGCAAAAGATGACAAAGATTTTTGTTCAAGATGTCACGCAAAGGTGGCACATCCATCATTCTTTATTCTTAATGACTTATTTAGAATTTTTCGAGCATTTTTTAAAACCATTTCTCAGAAAGTAAAATGTCTCTTCATATTCTCCGTTCCCTTATACACTTACAATTTTATTCTAGATTCGATTATATTTTTATACAGTCTTGACAGTCAATTAGTGAACAAATAATCATATTGAATTCGAAAGGAAAGTTAAATCGAGAGATAAAGCATATTTGCAACGTCAGTAATAATGTAGGACAGACTTTCATAAACTATTATAATGAAATGTTTGCCTTGTTTAGAATATTCTGGAACTTTCAACTCAATATAACTTTAAAATCTTATTTACATTATGACTGATCATTGTTTTTCTACTAATTAATCTAACAAATATAAAAAAAATGTTCTAATTTATATATTACGTGACTTTCATTTTTGTCTGTCATTTGTCATATTTTTATCTATCCGAAATATCATTTGAGATAATGTATGTATAACTGAAGAAACAGTTTGAATAAAGAATAAGTTGTGATGTTCATTATTTACTTGATCTCAATAAAATGACTGAGACTAAACATTTTTTGATAAATCACGATGCGTTGAGTAAAAAAAGTGACGAGCACTGCACCGCTCTTGAAATTTCAAGGTCGTGTAATTAAGTGTGTTTCCTAAGTAAACGTGACATTTTTAAAAGTTTCAAAACAGTCAGTTGAAGCACAAAGACAAACTTGAAACTTCACACTCGAAACTCGCTGAAGTAGGGACCACTGCTTTTTTAAATTTCTCTCAGAACACGTGTGTAATTATTATATTAAGAATGTTTCTCTATCTTTTCCTCTCAAACATTATGTAATCTGATTTAATAGCTTTCCATAGTAAGGACACCTAAAATTCCCAATCAGAAGATCTATCTGACGTTAATATCTGCGTATGCACACACGAAAAAGTTTGTGGATCCTTAGAAAACGTTAATGAAAGAGTTACGAATTTTGTGCCTATTTAAAAGTAGAGAACAAGTTAAGTAAATTTTTGTGAACTTTATGGTTTCGTGTATAAACTCTCGTATTCCAAATTGCATGCGGGACATAAATACCTATAACTAAATTGTAGAATACTCACCTTAACAATTAAAATTGTTTTTTTAACCGGTTTAAAACTACGTAAAACTACTTGAACGAATGCGAACACTGTGTTGTGACAAAAGTATAAAATGATAGAGAACGTACGACTTGAGAGAGTGGAAATTTGCCACGTAATTGTGGCGAAAATTGACGGAATTAATACGACATTAAGAATAGGAAACATACGACAAAAGTCAGATAAGTTACATAAAGCCGAGAAATATGGAGTGCCACTAATTTAGCTGATGGTGCTGTAAAATTATTTATCCTTGGTCCCAGCATACTGTAACTCAACAGTAAGCTTAACATATGTTCTGACATAGACTCTAGAAGAATCGATATTGCTTTTACTTGAGATGACAGTCGAAAAGACTGTCAAATTCCATTTTCTAAATACTCGTGAGCACTTGCTGCTTACTAGAGCAGAAAACAGGTCCTGACACTTAAAGCTATTTCGTAAAGTTGTATAGTTGTTGCCATCATTATCAATGTCGAGGATGGTTGGTTGACTACATGGGTGGGTGGATGGTTGGATATGTGGACCGTGTCTCATTTTAATTTTAGCCTTCCGTGGCACAGACTGGCCCTGCATGAAAGGCAACCAGTTCAACAATGAATATGGTGGGGGCATTGACCTATGCCATCAGCGAACAGGGACACATGAGTATACTCCAAAACCAGCTTATCGCTATTTCCATCGGTTCGAAATCTATAGTGCTAAATTTGTATATCCTATATTCTATTTTTACTGCGCTGCTGTTTTCTTAACCTTTTCCTCTTTCTCGCTTTCTCTAACTCAATCTCTCCTTTCCTTTGAGTCTTCTTCAATTTTTTGTCACAACTCTTTTCTGTTGTCTACCTTTTCTGAACAAATCTAATAAAACGATTCACATTTTCGTTTGCCCCCTTTCCATTCGCTGGATTCAGTTTTCCTATCTTGTTGGGCCAGACCTAAACGTTTGGCTTGAAAATCCTAGATTTATTGCCTCGATGCCTTTTCCACGGACAACGTGAAAAGAAAAGTTTGAAATATTGGAGAAATCTATATATTTTGTGAAGAGGTCTTCAGTTTTTTTTTCTCGGAATCATTGTGGTCATAAAAGAAAACCTTTACTGTTTCGGGTCTGATTTAATCAATTCGTTTGTTTAAACCTGGAAAAGTTTAGAAACAAATGTTTGATATTACAATTACCTAATTTAATCAGCGTGTTTTGGAGTCAGATGTTACTTGTTAATCTATGTTCTTTAGTTTTGGCAGTTACTGTACTTTCGCTATTGCCAGAGCAATGTTACGGGTAAAGGAAATTGCATGTTTCAGCACCTCGTCCAATAGTCCAAGTTCCATATCGAAATACGTATTTCTCCGTGCTAACAACCTTGCCCGACTATTCCAGCAGACTAGATAACCGTTAATAGCTTTAACGTATTTTGTGCTACTCCTCTTCTCATTTTCTCAGACGAAGCTTTTAAATAATTGGCCAATGTTTTCATTCCAAGTCAAACTCTAGCATCGCAAGCACTCATTACCTCTTTTATGTTCAATTCATTGTTGAAACTTTTTTGTTTCGTTTGTTACTAGTAGCAGTTTTTTTGTATCTCTTGAATATAGTTGATCAAATTGTTATTATTTTTAATGCAGACGACTTGTCATAAACAATTGTTAATTAATATTATTGCTATTTATTACCAAACAAGTCTTTGTGTAAGGTACTAATTGAAATTCTGGGAAACAAATGATAGTAAGCTGCAAGTCGATCCGTGAAATCCTATTGCTCGACAATGGTTCAGAATGGATAAACGCATGAATGAATGAATGAATTCATGAAATGCATCAACGAGCAGTGTAAACGACGTCAGATGCAGCCGGTTGCCGCAGTTACGCGATCGTGCTCGAACCTGCAACACGAGCCAGCACTATTGTCATCAGTTCTCTCGAGATCCTAGGAATAGTGCTCATCCACAAATCCAACACAGAATTTCAATTCTCGTCTATTAGAGTTTGCTTGTTTACTACTCTGGATTGCCTATTTGTTTCAATAAGATGCAATATTCGTTTCCATCATGCAAGCATTATTCTTTCAGTTCCATTATTCGAAAAAGTTATAAGCTTCAAGCATTGAAAAATGTTTCATCAAATAAAAGATTTTTGTAAAATTGTGTAATTTACAATGTATATCTGCTAAAAATCTTTTTCCACGCTGCATCATAGAATTTCAAAAAGACCCATGCGAAGATATTTATTCGCTTGAACTAATACAATATAACCATCGTACTTTATTTAATAAAAACTTTTTCCGAAGCAAATAAGTTGAACATGTGACTTTGACTGTTTTGCGTCAGATGGTCCAGTTCACGTTGAAATAGTTTGTTTACAAAGTGCATCTGCTACCTACATAGTCACTTTATCTCCAGCTGTGAAATTCGCTAAAATGCAAGAGTGAATAACGAGAGGTATTTATTTGAAAATTTGAAAAACATAAATATAGATTTGGTCGAATGTAACATATAAAACTAACATTAAAACTGGCTAACATCAATTACGCTCGAAGTACCATATGAAAATACTCTCTGGTGCGAAAAATACGTTATAAATATCGAGAGTTCGACGTTTGAAAATTGAGAACAATGTTAAATGCCAAACTGACTTTTTTTTTGCCCTTTTTTTTTGTCGTTCACTGGATATGGCTTTCGTAAATATCAACGAGGCGTTACGGCCTGTTGTTTCAAGCCGATTCGGCTACGATGTCGACGTTACTTCTCGTTATATACTCATTGCACACGGTGTTGTTCGCAACTAACGAGCTTCCCCGCGGGGCTTATAAGTGAATTATAGAAAATGGTCATTCGATTGCTCATATGTATTCCTCTCGTTGATCACTAACAACGAAAACAAAAAGTGAAGAGTAGACAGTAAACGCACTGTCTAAACATTGCTGGTTGCAATTCTGTTATCGAACTACTTTCAAAGAAAATCAATTTCAAGTCGAATTGTTCTTTATGCTATTGAATGTTGCTTTCTGCTTCTGTGATTTTTATTAATTTGTTAATTCTAGTGAAATGTCAAACATTTCTGGATCACAAGTTGTCCCCTATTCACCTTTTTCCCCTATTTTAAAATTTTGCACCTATTTCCCCTTTTTCTAATTTTCAGTATTAAAGTTTATAATTATAGCCAACATTGTAAGCAGTTCAATATAAAGAAAAAAATTTTATAAAACCCCAGCCCAATTGATTTATATTAACCTGTATCAGCAATCGATAGAAAATCCCCATTAAAAATACATGGGGAAGAATAAACTTTTAAAAAAAAATTCCCAACTTTTTAATTTATAAGCTAAAAATATTTTAGATCATAATTCCTTCATTTTTAGCCTTATTTTAAGATATGATGTTTAAAGAAATTACATTTTCAAAATGTTGGATGTTATAAAAAATATGTAGAAATAATACATTGCAATATGTGCAATTGTTTATCACATAAATATTCAAGGAAATTCAACAAGTCTTATTTGTAGATTTTTGAGGTCGCAAATAAAGATTCCGATGTCAAAAATTAATATTTCAAAATTTCGGATATACATTCAAAATTGTGACTTTTCATATTTTCGAATTAATCATCTTGTACAATTGTCGAGGATTTTCAGGGTCTCCCAAATGACAAATCTCGTGTAAAAAATTTAGTTTTCAAAAAAATTACATTACATCATCAATTTTTTAAATACAGTCTTACATTTATTACACAAGTTTTCATTTATTTTTGGCTTCTATAAATTATTGCCAAGAGTATTTAAATTTTCTACACAAGTTTCAATTTACTTTTGTCATTTTTTAATTATTTGCTTAAAAATTTCAATTACTTTTGTCATATTTCTTAGTATTTTCGTCATTTCAAATTAATTTCTAAAAATTGCAATTATTATATTCAATTTTTTTTATCATCAATTTTAAAATTTTACACCAATTTTAATTTATTTTCTTCAAATTTTAAAAATTGTCTTCATTCTTTTTATTATTGTCACGAATTTATTAATTTTTTACAACTTTTTCAATTATTTTCTACACATTTCAATTAATTTCTAGAAACTTTAACTACTTTCTTCATATTTAAATTTTTTGACATTTTTTAAATAGTCTATTCAATTACAATTATTTTCTTTAAACTTTAATTACTTTCTACAAATTTAAATTGATTTTTTTAAACTTTAAATTATTGTCATAAAAAATTAAAAAAATTTTACTTCAGTCTTAAATTAATTTCTTCAAAATTCAATCATTTTCTTCATCCTTTTTATTATTTTTATGAATTTATTAACTTTTTACAACTTTTTCAATTATTTTTCCAATTATTTCTTTAATTATTTCTACAAATTTTAATTACTTTCCTTATATTTAAATTTTATGACAATTTTGAACTATTGTCTTCAAATTTCAATTTTTGTCTTCAGACTTCAATTAATTTCTTAAACTTTCAATTATTTTCCTCAAACTTCCAATATTTTTTTCAATTATTCAATTATTTATCTCATTCAATTAGTTTCTTAATATTTCAATTGTTTCGTCAATTTTTCAAGTATTGTCTTCAAATTTATAATTTTTTACACTTTTTTCAATTATTTTCTACAAATTTCAATTCCTTTCCTCATATTTAATTTTTCTTTGACATTTTTGAATTATTCTCTTTAAATTTAAATTATTTTCTTCAAACGTCAATTATTATCTTCAACTTTTAATTATTTTCCTCAAACTTCTAATATTTTTTTAAATTTTTCAATAATTATTGTCTATAAATTTTCAATTCTTTACATCAGTTATCAATTTTTTTTGTCATTTCTCCATTATTTTTTCAAACTACAATTATTTTAGTCATTATTCAAATATTTTTGACATTTTAGAATTATTTTCTTTAAATGTCATTTTCTTCAATCTTTGTATTATTGTTGTCTATAAATTTTTAATTTTTACACTAGCTTTCAATTATTTATGACATTATTCAGTTAGTTTCTTCACGTTTTAATTACGTCCTTTATTTTTGTAATTAATGTAATACATTTTTTATTTTTTACTTCATTTTTTTGAATTATATTTCTCATTAATTTTTTTTGTCGAATTTCATTTTTTTTTTTTTGTAATTTTTCAACTGTTTTCTACATATTTTCTACATATGTAAATTTTTTTATCATTTTTTAAATTATTTTCTGTTAAATTTGAATCATTATTTTTCGTCAAATTTTACTTATTTTTGTCATTCTTCAATTATTTTTTTGTAATTACAAGTATTCCTTACATTTTTCAATTATTTTCTTTAAATTTTAATTATTTTGTTTAAAATTTTAAATTTTTGTCTTCTTTCATTGATTTTTAATTAATTTTCCAATTAGTTTTCTCATTTAACAATTTTTTTTTCAAATTTGATATTAGGTTAGCTCTGATTAATTATTTGCCTGCTGGCGGGCCCCAAATTAATATCAGTAATATTTTGTTTATTATTACAAATTATTGTTTATTCACTTTTTTCACTTAAAAACTCCCTATTTATTCAACTATTTAAATTAAAAAGTCACTTTTTGGTACTATTTTCAATCTACAAGTCTGCTGGCAGCCCTGTATAATGTTTCCATATTCAAAATTTGTAAATAAAAAAGTCCTAAAAAATCTTCAAGTACATAAGTTGAAGCAAATTTTCTGTACCCTTTTTGTCCCCTATTTTTGAAAAAATTCTCACCTATTTACCTTTTTCAATAGCAATAAGTCCTGTGATCCCTGTATGTGGATTTATCCAAACTACGTGGAAAACGTCTTAAGCCTTTGCAATTTTTGGTTTCTATCAATTAGAATCTGTATGTTAGTTTCCTTGTAGGTAAATTATTAGGTACAAAAGACCAATATCTTGTGCAAAAAGTTCATTTGCTTATCACAATAAAGTTTACGCTGTATAATTCACGTATCAGATAGATAGGTAGTGACTTTAAATTTTACCGATATCTTTACTAAGTTATCGTGGCACATTTATCGAGCGTTTTGGTTGCACGAAACATTTAATGGGTCCACTAAGCTCTCGATAAAGATTCTGTCCAAGATACTTTCAGGCGAAATGCGCCCGGTTTATCGGTTAATGTTTAACAGTAGGCCATAAGAATTTCTTGGTATGTAGATACCGTTTCGTTACCCAGCGGCTGTAAAAATCGACAACCTCCTGCTAGAAAAGAGAAAAAGGATTTCTTTGCCACGAGTGAACAGCTACTATTTATCACTTAACCATAAAAATGAAAGAATAGTAAAATATTGAAATAAGAGTTGGGATCTTAAAAAAATCTTGCTTAAGACTCTCGAAACCTTGTAAATTTACGAACAGTAAAATTCTGTAGAACAGCAAATTTATGCAAATCGATTTATTTTGAGTGGAGTATCAAATGTTTTTTTTCCTTTTATTTCAGTGTGAAGTTTCACTTTACACACTATTCTCGCCACATATCCCGTCAGAAAAGCAGCAGGCGTTACGCAAGATGCACATTATCATCGTCTTTTTCGTTGTAACTAGACCGTAAAGTCTGCTTCACGATCGAAACCCGCAACTTATGCATTTAAAAGATGCGGATGCGAAGGGTGATGCGCAACGTCCTGCTTCCTGTGCGTCTCTTCTTTCCAGTCAGTTTATTCGTCACTTTTCACACTTGACGGATTTTACACTTTTATAGTGTCTGAATTGACGATTCGCGATTCTCAACTGTAATATTCTCTTAACTATCCGTGTCCTTTGCATTCATGCCTCGTTGCATCTTTCAAAAATATTCTTGCTCTTAAAGAATTCTTTTCTTATCATTAATTTTCCTCGTTCCCAACGTCTTTTTGGTAGCTTGGAAGTATGTTAGCGCTAGTACAGTTTTTCAGAAAGTTTAATTATAGAAAAATTTCCTCAGATTGCCATCGAAGCACTGCCTTCAGTCTTTCTCGCAAATGAAATCAAACTCTTAAATTTTATATAAGGAACAAGATAAACTATTATGATTAAGGTAGTATTATACTTTGCATCGATCAAAAAATCGACTTTTTTTTATTTTATTTTTGTGGTCTACATTACCTCAAGAATATAATTCCCAAATTGCAAATTAAAATTCGAAGAAATAAAAAAGTTATACATATGCATATAAGCTCATTACACACAAAACTTTAAACGCGTTTTTCCCAAAACCATGTTTTTTAAACTGGCGGATAGCATAACTCGAGTTCTTTTTCATCCATTTTAAGAAACTTTAGATCAATTTCTTCGTTATGAACTCCTTCAGGCATCCCCCCTAAATCCGATTGTCTACTTTATTTTTTTTTGTTTTTTAACTACTAAAAAATGACCAAAAAATACTCATTTTTTGTGATTTTTTTTATATTGGTACCATTTTTGTATTTTTCAATATTTTTTATCGGGGTTAGGGGGGATGCCTAACCACATGTATCAGCTTTAAAACCACATTTGAATTTTTCAGATCGGATGTTTTTGTGAGGCTGTAGCTTGTCCGCCGATTTATAGTTTATTTTTTTATCTTGACTTTGGCGCCCTCTAGTGATCTCTTCATTGCCTTAATTAAAATTATCATAGAGAAAAAAATTGTTTTTTTAATCCATCTTTGACAACTTACAAAGTATAATACTACCTTAAGCATAAAGGACCTTATTATTTATAAGTTTTTGAGGTCGCTGAACACGAATCTAACATTAGATTTTAAAAATTCAAAATGTCGGATTCAATATGGCGAAAAATCGTTGGGATTGGTGGGAAACCTGTTAAAAATCGGTAAAATGTCTTGTAATTCACTTACAGTTTTATCTTTCAGGGTTTTTGAGGTCGCTAAACACGAATCCGGCATTAGATTTTAAAAATCCAAAATGGCGGATTTTTAAAATCGAATGTCAGATTCCTGTTCTTGACACACCCTAGTATACAGTACTTAAATTTATAGATATAAAATTTTACAATTTGACTGAAAATTGTAAACTGTATTGGTTTGTTGAATACAATAAAAAGATTATAAATTTTTTGTGTGATTTGCTGCTGCTTATGATTCTGCGTACCTTTCTTTTTGATTTCATCATGATATAACCTTATGACGGTCTTTTAAAATGAACAAGTACCAATTGTGATTTTACTGTTCTATTGAACAATAAAAATGTTTATAACTATTAAAAAATAAATGACTTTGGGTGCGTTTGAAACAGTTTAATAAAATTTAATGGTTTTAAGGGACAGTTTATAGTCCATCGATGTTTTACCGTGTATCGGAACGTTATTATTTATATTGACGTCGTACGTTATACTGCATCGATGATCACGGACGCCATTACGGTCGATTGAAAAAATTCGATGATGCGAACGCGATGGGCGTTACATGGTCAAGTATTACCCACCGGAACCTCGGCATGGAAATGATTTTTAACCTTTCCAAGAGACTGCTCTCGATTATCTAGGCTGTCAGACATTGGATGAGCACGCATACAAGCCAGAAGACGTCACGTGTATAAACCCTCTTGTCATTTCTCCCCTTTATTTTATCCGCAAAAGCAGCATATGGAAATAATGAAAAAGGAAAACCTTAATAAATTCTCTCTCTTTCAGTATTAACTCATTTATTATTTTTAATCAACTTTTTCTTTGCTATTATATTTCTATGACATGTGTAATAATTACTCTGGACTAAATTTATCTTTTTCACTTTCTTTTTTTGGCTTTTGTATGATTTTTTGTGATTTTGATTCAGATTTTTGAAGATTAGGGTTTTTATCGTTACTTTCTACACGGAAAATATTTCAGTATATCTGATTGTATCGCAAGGGTTTTTCAAAAAGTATTTCTGATTTAACAGAAAAACATGTCAGTCGATCCAAAAGGATGAGTTTTTTTTAAATATTATTTACATTATATATTTACCAATAGAAACATAATCTGTTGAGCTGAAACTTTTTCCGTGTAAAAGTGAAACACCGAGTGTCATAAAAAGTGTTGATTTTCAGAAAATCAGGAAAAATGGTAATTTTTTTCCTTTGTGCGAAGAGAGTAAAGGAGTCAAGTCATTTTTTCGGAGGTAAACTCGAGTTGGTTGTAAAGGAATCGGCTTTGTGACCTTTTCCATCTCTGTAATGCCTCGAGTATACATGCAAGCACAGCGAAACAAATGACTTGACCTGTTATTATCTTTTATTCTTTTTAAAATTCTTTGCCAAGTAATACAATATCCAAGTTGGACATACATCTCGAATTTTCTTCAGTCAAACTGTTTGAAAAATGATCCTGCGTCTTGATATAAGCGGCTTACTTGGACATCGCAAAATTGCACCATACATCCCCTTTTTTCATTCTTTCCTCTCTCTTTTTCCCACTATATCACATCATTTCGTTTCCTTGTCTTTTGTTCCCTTTTAAGCTTTTATTTTTTGTCTGCACACACTTTCTTTCTCTGTCCGTTTTTTACACATCCTACTCAAACCAACCCGGTTACTTGAAATATAAGATGTTCCATTGAAGCGAATCGAAAATGTCTCGTTTGCGGCCCATGTCGTAATAAGTCGTTCTTGGTCCATTTCCCAAGAAAAATCGCATCGTAATACCCACAAAAAGAAATGTCCCTTTCTATGCAGAAAGATTTAAACGATGTCTCGCAATTGGTTGCGCGAATGTTTTTTTTTGTTGTTGGGATCAGTACGATTATATACGTACTGCGCTACAATTGACACTTTTTTAAATTTTTTTTATTATATTGGCTAAAATAGTTGCAGAGTTTTAATAAAAGGCTTTCCTACATTAAATGCCGCAAGAAAGAACGCGCGTGCTACCAACCACGGGGCTAAACGCAATGCACGCTTCGATGAACTTCTCTGGGAGAAAGTTTGCTAACTTCTTTGTATTTCCCTTTTGAAAGTACTCAAGATTTCCTTTTCACGTTGTCAGAGAAAACTTTTTCAGATTAACTGCAAAATTCAGATTGTGACAATAACAATAAAAACAATGCAATAATGAGAATAAAGAGCCTTATTAAAAGAATAAGCAAATAATAAGTTTGGAGGAGTTTTCTCTAACTGTGAACGAAACCGCTGGGAGGACAATTCTCCAGTTTGGATAATATACGCAATACGCACGATAGATGTAAAATTTGCTTAGCTAGTTTATAAAGCGGGCCTCACTAACATAGGCGTGCTTGCATTGGTAAATCTGCGCTTTTAAACTGACCTTGCTTTTGCCCCACTCTTATTAATACTCCACACCCATGTACACGCAAGCGCACGTTTATACACACATTTATATTTCTCGTTTGTTCAGGATCGTTGACAAAAATTGCAGCATTTTGATAGTAAAATAAAAGACACAAAGGATATAATGCCTGTATATTCTATTATATAAAACCTAAATAAATAACCAGCAATAATTGTCAACGATCCTGTGACTTATTATCTTAAGACATTTTCCTCGCAAAGAAAGCAGGCCACTTGCATTCGCAGTAACGCAATTTTTCGCTTTTGGTATGTTTCCAGAAGAGAAGTACCGGAAGTCATCCGCGGAAGGAGCCAGGAGAGCGCCGAATAAATGACGTGAAACCGAAGAGAACGGAAGCGACGTTTCGCTAACTCACAACTCCTCCCCTTCCCATTGCCCGACCTTTGACATCGCCTGTACTGCTTTGTCGCCCGCCTTTGCATTCTTTCTCTTTTTCTCTCTTTCACTCTATCAGCAATCTCCCTTCCGTCCTTTCCTTCCCAAAGACTCTGGAACAATCTTGGAAATCACGCTTATCTCCTTGTGGCCTTGACACGCGTACTCGGCTTTGAGAAATCCTGCTAGTGCAGAGTCAAGAGGAAACAAAACAAAGAAAAAACAACCTGAGCAAACTTCAAAGGTTCATTTAGCTTTGGAGCTTCAAAAGCTTAGACCACATTGGAGAGCCCGGAAGTGTCACGAGAAGAAGAGATTTTTTTCCCAAGCAGTGCAAGATATATCGTTTCTGAAACTACAATCAGAATCACACAAGAAAACTCCAAGGAAATTTTCTCGATAGAGTGCCAACTGACGATAACGCGAACTGTAATAAAATCTTTATAATCGCCGGATCAGTTTATCGTATAATCCAAGGCGCAGCCAATCAGTCACGCACCAATCAGCTACACCAACTTGAGTCTTAACTTGCTGGCAAGAAGCGACGATCTCACGTTCCTTAACTAAGAATACAGTCCACGATAAAGGCTTCACGAGCACGAGGTATATTAAACGATATCTATAACCTGAGGTAATTCTTGGGTTCCTCTTTGTACATCCTTTTAACTGTGTCCTGGTTGCTCTTGATACATCCTGTAAGTGTGGCTTGCTGAAAGAAATAACAAAAGAGATACCGAGCAGATGATAAGTGTGCGAGTGAATGATAGATGAGCAAATTACATCACTCCCAATCACAATAATCCAAATTGCATCTCTTTTAAAATTACACATTTTACTCACATTGTATCCTTAGCCCTTGGCAACTCTTGCATAATCCGAAGAGAACCCAGCAATTACCTCACATAAATATCGTTGAAAAATAGTCTACGTCGCCGCGAGTGATACCGACAAGACGTGGACGACGCGCAGTGCAGTAACAACTGATAGGGGACCACCCGAAGCAGATTCTGCGTCAACTTGAAGATGGCAATGGTCAACATGAACAACCTACTCAACGGCAAAGATTCCCGATGGCTCCAGTTGGAAGTCTGCAGAGAATTTCAACGCAACAAGTGCACCAGACCTGACACGGAGTGCAAATTTGCGCATCCACCAGCTAACGTCGAGGTGCAGAATGGAAGGGTCACAGCTTGCTACGACAGTATCAAGGTAAATATCAATTATTTCACTTTTATTTGTCAGATCTTTCTGGCAATTATGCCTACATTATATACGTTTATATTTACTGTCTGTACATAGTTACAAGTGGTGCATCGCTTTTGTACCTTTCATGTCCAGCCCTACCTCTAAATGGCTATAAGCTTTCTGGAAACGCTTAACAACGCACCTAGAGGTTACACGCGGATGTCGGTATTAGACTTGCTAGACATGCGGTTTTAGGGATAATACAACTGTATTTCGTACTGCTCGTCTGTAGCGTTTATCAGTGCTTTTATTCTGGGTATTTTCAGCACTCATTTGCGGGATCTATTGCTCACTGGTGGGGTTTACTGATCATTTGTCAGATTAGTGATCATTTTTTGGTTTATTGATCATTTGTGGGATTATTGATGTGGTCATATTGATCATTTGTGTGGCTATTGATTAGTTTTCGGGTTAATGATCATGTATGAGTTTCATTGCTCCTCTGCCGAATCTTTCACTGCTTTTGTTTGGGACTTTTCACATGTCTTCCCGAAATTACAGAACTTAAAAGACATCAGGCCTGGCAAACGCTTTCCCGTTCTTCGTAGATTACTTTTTTATTAGGCTGGTTACACCGTCTATGTTATGATATGCTACTTGTGGAAAAGTACCTTAAGATAAGCTAGCTTATATTACTGCGTCTGCGCAGAAGTTCGTCGCCATTACAACTAACTTCAAAGCACAGCGCCAACGTTGAAATAATAAACTAAACATCTAACTTCTGCGCAGATGTTAACATAAGAAAAAGAGCGTATCATAAGGTGATTTTTCGAAAGTAGCGTATCTTAAGGTAGACGGTGTAACCAGCCTCTGCGAAATTCTCGGGAATAGGTGAGTTTCGAGAGACAACTGCCAAAAGAGAAGAGTCAATAGTAGCGCATTGTTTGACTCTCAAAGATACTGTTTTCAATGACTGCTAAAAAATCTTGGAAAATATATAACATTTTTAAAAATATATTATTTTTGTTAGCATAAATATGTATCTAATGTAACACTACCATTTTTTCAGAGATAATTCTTTCAGGGAACCACTGAGAAAATGAGCCTCTAATCAAGTTGTAGTAATAGCTCAGTTAAAGGGACTAGGATCAAAAGAAATAAGATACCTGCTCTCATAATTGAACTGGAAGGTTAAAAGTAGCCTTTTCGAAGAATTATTGGATTACAATCAAGCGCTATATATCAACATACTTCTTCGGTTACTTTTATTCAAAAAATGGTTATATTTAGTCATCTTGTTTTCTCAGTAACTTTTCAAACGAAAACAAAAAATATGTCATACTGCATTTAACTATACTTCACCATAAGGAACCTCGCCTAACAATTTATCACTAGGCAAAGTTTTAGAATTTTGCTAAACTTTTGAGATATTATACAACATCAAGGATTTAGGCTCAAAAACGTAAAATAATTTGCATTACTGATCTCTAAACGAACAAAAAAAAATCGTGCCATCAGTGTGTATGGCCGTATAGAGTCATCTAAAAAAAATTATTTTTCTCAATACGAAATGATTTGAAAATGTTCACTCGGGGGTTTTTGAGGTCACTGAATTCGAATCTGTAGTTAAAATTAAAAAATCCAAAATGGCGGCTTCAATAAGGCGACAAAAATTTTAATTTGACTAATCTGGCTTACTTTAAAATCTCTAATACTAAAAAAATTTAATAGTTAAAGAATCTGACTAAAAATGCTAAGTTAGTGGTTTTTGAAGGCGTTGATTATTATGCACATAATTCTTAGAAAAATATATGGCACTTGTTTTTTACAACTTCTGCTTTCTAGATGGAAATCACCCTTATATATATTTTTTTGGATGAATAAACTTAGTCAGATTAGTCATATCAAACATTTTTTGGGCGCTGTTTTAAAGCCTCCATTTTTAATTTTCAAATTTTTACCACAAACTCGAATTCAGCGACATAAAAAATGTACAATACTGTAATATAGTTTTTTTAAAAAAAAATTTTACACATTTTTGGAACGAAAATTTCTTTTTTTCTGCATTGCAAAGAGGTTAACTGATTTAGTTCATTTGTCTTTTTTATTTGCATGTTGTACAATATACACAGAGATATGTATTCTGCCGTACATTTGAAGAAAGTCACTATCTGCATTTTTTTCGAAAAATGAGTTTTTTATGTCGTTGGATTCGTAATAAAAAAATAAATTTATCTGTGCAATCCACGATTAAAAATATTAATTAGTTTCGAAGATAATTAGACCCTAATTGGCCTATCTACAGCGATTTTGGTGAAATACATTTGAAGAAAGTCACTATCTGCAGAACGGAGGGCCTATCCAACAGGGAAAAATGTAAAGTGGGTGTCGGACGGTATACAAATACATTTTTCTGGGCCTATGTACATAGTACTAAATGTAAATTCGCTAGAAATGGCCGAAGGAAGAAAACCTATGTAGATAGTGACTTTCTTCGAATGTATTTGAACCCAGTTGAAGTCTAAAATAAGGTCCTATCCAACAAATCCACACAGCGGTTGTTGGATAGTGACTTTCTTCAAATGTATCTCAGCGCTTTCACGACTCGGGAGCGAGGTCCTATGTACATAGGACCCGACCAAATGTATTTCGAGTAATTTTACGCATGCAAAATGGGCCTATCTGCAGTTTTGCATATAAACAATTAAAATTTATAATTTTTTTTTGCACCAATCGATAGATCGAGTCCATTTTACTAAGAAATGATGGTTGTCTTTTCAAAAAGTATTATATATTAAAGGATTCTCATGCAAACGCGTTTCATTAAATATCTCCGTTCGACTAAAAATGCAGATAGTGACTTTCTTCAAATGTACGGCAGTATTGGTATGACCTTGAATTGTCACGTTCAACATGTGCACAAGAGTCAGTGAATATAATCATGTATACTTAATAATTGAATTCAATTTGCATTCCTCTTTTAATAAATACCTATACACTTTACATTTAATACACATCCTATATTTAATTGATATTTGCTATTCTTTTTTTAAATTGCAAAGGTTACACTGAAAAAAAAGAATAATAAAAGTTACATATTTTCGATTAAAGATTACTATTTTTGAGCAGTAGTTTTGAAACTGTTCAAAAATTAAATACTTTTTACTTAATTCAGTAAATGAATTATACTTTGATTGAAATAAAATTTACTCCATGGAATAGAAAATTTAAATGAAAATTATAAGTATTAATATGAATCTGAGGAACTATTGTATCATCCAGAATAAGAATTGCTTTTCAACGGAGTGGCGTTTACATCGCCACTAACGATATTTGCTAAGAAAATTGTAATTTTGCCCCTCCACAGCTCGCGTCACTCACCGATGTAGGCAGTATATACGTGTGAGACGGGAAACGGGAGAATGAAATAATACAGAAAATAATATTTTCTTGTTTTTAATTCTTTATAAAATAAATCAATGCAAATAAAAATAAATGTTTCTACATTATTAACTTTATAAATACACTTCAATTTATTAATTTACAAGTTTCATTCTTCTAATATACAAGTACTTAGAATTAACGAGTGAACATTTCGGAAAAATCTTAGAATTATACGGAATCGAACTACCTAACTTAAATATAAATACGCAATGTCGCAACCCTAAAAACGCACGCTTTCGCATTAAGCCTCTCGGCTATCGACGCAACTGACGTCATATATTTTTTAACTTATATGAATTACCGCAATAAAATAAATCATAAACCCCATATATTTTACTACATTATTGAAATTAAATGTAAATATTATTCAAAATAGTAGTAAATAGAATAATATTAGATAGAATAATATTAAATAAAAAAATTGTAAATATGTAAAAATAAATTAAATACTTATATAATCTAAAAAAATTTATAATAAAATATTATTAAATTTTTTTATACAATATATTATTAATAAATAATACTTATTAAATAGTTTAAAGCAAACTAATTTATAAAATAAAATAGCAAACATAAAAGTAAAAATTAATTTTAAAAATGTTTTAATATTAATATTGAATAATTTATCTGAATATCAAAATAAATTTAATTAATTATTATAACAAATGCAGTTTTTTGAAGAAAATAATACAAAATAATATGATTAAACATAAATGAGAAATGAAAAATTATTTTTGTATCATTAATGAGTAACAATATACTAATTAATTTAAAGTATGAAACAATTAAATTCTCTAATTTAATACACATTTTGATATAAATTTGCTTATTATAATTTTTTTTAGAACAAAATATGTAAAAATAAAAGTATAAGATCCATATTAATAAGAGATTTGTTTAAAAAATATTAAAAATGTTTATGTAACAAGGAATTGAAGCATTTATTAAATGTACATATATTTCGATTGTATATGACTCGCGTATCGGTGAGAGGCGTGTAGTAGTATTAGTAGTAGTGGCACGGATTACTATTTCCTGAGCAAAAGTTGCTAGCAAATATTAAAAACTGATCCTACTGAAGTAATTGTTATATCACGCAGTTATACTTTTTAAAAATGCTTGAGCAATATTTAAAAAAGGACGAATTTAATAATTAATACTCGAAGTTGATAAAATTTATTAAGACAATATAAAGATTAAAAATATTAAAAGAATTTTTAAAAACGACTAGAGTAATAATTACAATTAGTAAATTTTACTACGTAAAAAGTAATTTTTCTTTATATGAAGTACATTTTACTCTAAATAGTAATTTTTACTACAAATAGTAATTTTTACTAAATAATTACATTAATTACTATAAATCGAGATCCTCTTTTCTCAGTGTAGGATTGTATATGCAGACGAAAACGATTTTGTTCTTATGAATATTTGAAAAGGGCCAGGAGAAATATTTTCCTTAAAGGAATTTTCCGTTTATGGACCTTCACTTCAGAATGTATGGTTTAAGGATATGTCTCCTTAAGGCAAGGACAAGATTGGAATTGAAAATCAGTTTATACGTATTTATAAGCTTTGGAGAAATTGTATTCGTATTCCACTAAATGTCATTACTTTTAATGCAGAACGTACGGATAACGATCCACATTCTCTGCAACAAAAAATTTACATTGTTTCTGTATTGCTAATTTGAAAATAAATAAAATACAAGTCTAGAAATTTGAAAATTATATAATAGACGAATTTCGAATAATATTAAAATAGGTTCTATAGTTAAAGAGAATTTTATGAGTAGAATAATAAATCTTGAAAGTCTTCAAATATTTGGTTATATTACAAAATTTAATGTAATAAAATACTCTCTTTGTTTGAGATAATAGAAGCTCTGACGTACGTTTTCGTGACTGACATTACTTGTACTCGATATTTAGTACCTTTCAGCAAAAGTTCCCCTATATTTGGATAGTTTATTAGATTCTCCATGAAACCAAGTATGCACGAATTCATAAACAATTTCAAAGAAGCTTCAATTTCCTAACTATGGAAGTTAATAACTGAAAGCCATAGTATGAAACAGCTTGACAACACTAGGGGAACGTTTTTTATACTCATCCATTTCCAACGTGTCATCAACTTAATACAGTACTGCATTTACTTAATTAAGTATGCTGATAACATTGTTTGAATATCACGTGACACAAAGAATCACCAGAAAGAGCATCAACATCCCTGCTAAAAATAGTCACATTTTAATACTTTCAAATGTACATGTCTTCAATTTTAAGAAACTTTAGTATATGTATGTGAAGTTGGCCCCTACTATCGATCAATCGAATTTATTTCGGACTTCCGGCTTCCTTTGGAATAGTTCTGGTGTTCCTTATACATTTTAGAAATAGTACTGAAATAGTACTATTCACACATCTAAAATATTTCTAAAACTGAAAATCTGTGAAATATTATATATTTTTATTGATTCAGATTTTGAGGTGAAGTAAAAGCATATTAGAGTCAAATGTCCCACCAAGTAGAGAAGTTTGTTGGTAATAACAATTTTGTTTGTGATACGCAACATGATTTGAAACTTTCGGGAACTCATTGAAATAGAATATTACAATGCAATGTGAAATGTTACATTGCTTCATGAATATTAATTATGAATGCCTTGTTAAACGTCAACAAACTATACAGCTACTGATATTATTCGAAAATACAATGTCGGAATACGCGAAATGTCACTCCGAGAGCTTCGTGAATATTATTACTCACAATTGCTATTCTTGGTCACTGCTGATTATCGATGTTATCGTAAATGTTTTACTTATTATAGATTCGATAAATGTAAATAAGAAAAAGACCTTTTCATTTTAAAAAATTTTAAGTTTCCATGCGTTAAAATTTTAGGCCCCAACCAGTGTTTTTCTGATTATTCCGATCAATGTTTATTTCTTCCAATTGAGAAATTTATTAAATAAAATTTAAAATAAAACATTTTAACTTCAAGACTGTTTCAATGCCTATGTAAGCCTATTAGTGTAAATGACATTTAAAAAAAAATTAAAAATCGAACCCGTAGTTTGATTCTTAAAATTACTTGATAATCCACCAGAAATGAAGACATAAGGCTATAAATAAATAAACTTAAATCTATGTCTAGCGTATAACCATACACTGTAAATGTAAGTACTCTAGATATTTTATTGATCAAAACTCTTCACATACGATAATCGATTAGCTTCCGTTCACAAATACTTCTCCTGGAATAGTATTTAAGGAGCAAAAATAGTTTATCGCTTTCTTTTATTGGCTTCTAAATGGGCTCTGCGTTTCAAGTAACAGTTTCAATGGAAATCTTTTGGCATCAAGTGGATGACTTTAGAATATGATACAATTGGCAATAGACCCTTTGCTTGAACAATCAGGATGCCTGGATGGAAATGGGCCATGCAATCCATCTTGAAATTGATATATAATGTCCGCTTTCTCGTGACACTGCGTCTGTGTTGGTCAACTCGGCTGTTTCATTGCTTCCCTTTGAGGCAAAGTGAACATAACCTATACGGCCTTTTCGCATATACTACGTAATTCGGCCTACATGCCCTGCAATCGATATCCCGAGACGGCTCCAGTAGTCTCGACTCTCAATGCGAACGTTGTCTTACATCACAGCAGGTTCTCGCTAGAAAACCAAATAAGGAACTTGATCTATATAGAATCTAGAATCCTGCCTTTTTATAAAAGATGGCACGCGTCGAAAATGTAAATTTATATTTACTTGTGCAACCTAACCTACAAAATTACAAATTTTATTAAGTAATAGTTTCTTTAAGTTTATAATAGATGTATATCTGCGTCGATGAAGAAGTTGATAAAACAATTTTTCAGAAAAGGATAAAAATACTGTACCTATAAAAATAGTAAATAAAATTTGTTCTTTAGAATATTTTTGCCTTTGAAGTAAGATGTTTTTCAGAGATGCAGATATCTCACCACGATGAAGTTATATATTTCTCTTTCTTTTTTTTTTTTCTATTTTCACGACTGGCGCAAAAAAACGACTTTAGAGTCGCGTCTACCCTTCTCGATTTTCAGCGTCTGCCTATCGTTCTGTCCATGAATGCCGAGGGTGAAAAAGCTTTGCCGGATGAAAGGTGATATCATCATGTATGCCAACCTTTCTTCGAGGTGGAAATAAATGTGGAGGGTAGGCGAAACACCTATTTGCGTCATCAATTACCGAAGTCACAAAGTTCCAAAAGCCTCCTCAGCAACGAGTTCTCGACAGACTTTTCAAAGAAAACACGACACGATTCGCGATAATGCGATTAGTACGAACTCGAGAACGAAAAGAAATGTGACGAGGTCGGAAAAATAATAAGGTTACTCGTTAGAATTCTTTCTTGCTATTCAGTGCACCGGTTTTCCTAAAGTTCTTTTTTGCTCATCTCGACTTCTCGCCACTAATGTTTTCTAAAAGTCACGTCCACATATTACGTTTCAGGTGAAGAAACAACCGAGTCGTATAGCGACTTGAATTTGTTTCAAATGTTTTGCTAACTTTTTTTCCCCCTCTTTTTTTTAATATCAGTCAAATAATCTTAAACATAATTTAGAGAATATAAATCTGTTTCAGTGAAAATTTGATTCCATTTGAACTCTGACTTTTACAGTTAGTTTCACGAATTATTCAAAGAAACATTTTTAAATTTCTTCTTCCGCGAAAGCAAATGTCCGAATAGAACACAGAGAAAATATTTGTAGAACGTTTGTTATACTTTTGAAGAGAATTCTAGTTTTAGTATTTGCTTGGGCGAAATTAGATCAGACGAAGTATAAACGTGCGCGCGTGCCGCTCGGTGATGGAGCGAGGCGAGAAAATTTAAACAGTTTTGCTCCAGCCGACTGAATATTCTTCTATTACTGAGGAAACCTGGCTTCGACGAACAGTCCAGTCTTTGAAAGCACAGCTTCCATCGACATCGCCCCCTAATTCTCCAAGCTATTACTGGCTGCCGGAACTTGTTGAAAGCCATCCTTGTCCCAGATGATCGAGACTATCTTAAGTCAGCGTAAACTTGACAAACAGATTGACAAAAAAGATTCTGTGAAAAAATGATAAACCTATGAAAAAGTTGGAAATTTTGAGAAGAAGAAGTGAACAAAGTCTAAAGATATGTGAAGAATTGTTTAATAAAATTAATTAAAAGAAAAATAATGAAAATTTATTTGAAAATAGGAGAAAATTGCAGGCAATAGTTTAAAATATGAAAATTGTGAAAAAACTACTGAAACTTAAGAAAATGTTAAAATAGAATAAGAAAATGAAAAAGATTGGTGAATAATTTACAAAACAAATGAGGAAAGTAAAAATATAAAAACATAAAAGGACGAGAAAATCTTAAAATAGTCATTAGAAAATTGAAGACAAGATTCTAACAATTTCAATTTCTTTTTTTTTAAAACAACGAAATATTAGAAATTTTTGTTTAATTTGATACATTTCTTGAAAAATGGAAAACATTTTGTAAAATTGCAGATAATCAACAAAAATCAGAAAAGTGAAAAAAATGATAATACAGTCCTATTATAAAACCTGAGAATGTCAAGAAAATGATTCAATAAATTTAAGGCATTTTAGGAAAGATTGTAGTTTTAAAAAATTGGTAAAAATTCTGAAGGTGTAGGAAAAAAATAAAATAATTCATAACATAAACTAAAAACCTACTTGAAAAATTAAGAAAATCTTATAAAAAAGATGTATCATGACACGTTTATAAATGCGACAAATTTAAATAAAAAATTTGTTAAAATCGTGAAAGTAATCAAAAAGTCAGAAAGTGAAAAACTTAATTTAAAAATAAGAGACTGTAAGAAGATACGCAAAAAATCTACAGAAAATGGAAAAAGTAAAAAGATAATTAAATTATTCTAAAAATGAGGATAGTTAAAAAAAAAAGATAAAAATAAATTTATTCAGACGACAAAAATCTTAAAGTATCATATAATTAAGAAAATTCCTATAACAACTTAAATAATTCAATCAAAAATCAATAAAAACTAGAAACTGTGTATAAATGAATAAATAAAAATAAATAATGCAAAGAAATGTCCAGAAAAAAATAAATGCAAATCTACAAAAAAATAAGTGGGTCTGAAAGGACTCAAAATATTGTAAAAACAATTTTTCCTTGTCTCAAAAAAATAAGAAAGATTAAGCAAACCACGCGCTGATCTAGAAAAAATTGTGAAATTAAAAAACTTTTTTTACAGAAACTGTTTTAAAATATTATGAAAACAAATAATAATAACAACTAAAGAACGTAGAAAAATTTACTCAAGATTATGAAAATAAAAAATGAACATGAAACAAAATACGTTCATTTTACATAAAGTCTAATATCAAAAAAAAAAACAACAAACAAAAAGAAATATTAAAAAAAATGAGAAAATTCTTTTAAATAAAAAATGTCATGGACATTATTAAAGAAATGACGAGAAAACTGAAAAAACAACACAAGAATTAAACAGTGACATAAAAATATTTAAAAAAAGTAGAAACTCTTAAAAAATTAAACTATTCACGGACATTTGTTTTTAAATAATAAAAAAATAAGAAGATGATTAAGAAATCGTTAAAATATATTACTAAAGAGAACAAAATTTTATAATTAGAAAAAATAGAGAATGTTTTCACAAATAAAAAAAAATAGAAGAAATAAAATTGTGGATAAACTTAAAAAAAATTTAAAAGAAAGAAAATGCTACTAAAAAGAAGAACTATGTTAAAATGAGAATATTTAGTAAAAGCTTAAATTTACAAAATATAAAATAAAATAATTATCCGCCATTTTGGATCCGCCATTTTGAATTTCTAAAAAGTGACTTCAGATTCTTAATCAGCGACCCCAAAATCAAAAACCCCCGAAGTCTGTAAAAAAAGTAGAAAATTGGGAAATTTAAAAAATGGTAAAAGCACGGAACAAATGTTTTAAAAAATTCGTAATTGCAAGATAAAAACTAAAAAATGGAAATGAAGGTTCCTAAAACCCTAAAATGTTTCTAAGAAATGAAAAAATGATGACAAAAATGAAAGAATTAATTAAACTGAAAGGAAGGACTGAAAAAATAGTGAAACATTAAGAAAATGTAAAAATAAATAGCAAGAAAATGGAGAAATGTTTATCTCATTAATCTAACAAACTGTAAAAAAATGTTTAAAGAATAAAAAAAATATTAAAATTTGGTTAGAATCTACTAAAAAATTAGAATTAATAAAAATCAAAAATAAAAGTTACACTTTTATTTCAAAACAAATTCGATAATAAATTTAGAAAAATAAAGAAAATCTAAAAATTGTATGGAAAAATAAGTAAGTTTGCAAAAAATCTCTAAAAAATTGTCAATATGTGAAAACAAATTGAATAAATTTACAAACAAATGACCGTCTTTATTTTTAAAAACATGGAAATAAGTATGAAAATCGACGAAATAAAAAGTTTAATGAATGTCATAATAACAAAATTGTGTAAAAAAATATTAAATAATTTGCATAAAAAGAAGAAAATTGTAGAAAATCTTAAAAACAAAAGACGAATAAAAAAATATATATATATCAAAAGTAAAAGGAAAAAAAAACCTTAAAATTTTGTAAAAATAAGAAATGATAAGTTAAAAATTAAACAGTTTCGAAAAAGTGAAATCTCTTCGAAAAATTGTAAGAATTAACGAAAGGTTTATTGTGAATTTGAAGATTAATTAATATTATTTAATTATTTTCCATTAACTAATATGCATTTAAAATTGAATTTCTTAGGTAAAGTTTGAACAAATTGGAATATGAGTTAATTGACGTTTGAAATTTATTTAAATTATAATGACTTAAAGATATAAAAGTTGTTTTTACTATTTTTTGCTATCTTTATACCAAAAATTCTTAGATTATCGTTATTTTGATCATAAGTGTAAGCACAATTTTTTAAATTTTATAAAGAATAAAATTATAAAATTGAAATTTTCCAGCTTTATCCACAAATTTGTGGTTTTTTTTAATGGTTTGAGATTTTTTACTTGCAGTATTAAAAATTCGGAGAATTGTAAAGTTTTTTTTTTATTTAAATCATGATTTTAATGCAAATGATTTAATGATTGAAAACCCGATTTAAATCCTGATTTAAATCAATAACAGCACTGGCGTAAAGTATGAAGAGAGTATCAGAAAAATTTAAATTGAGTGACACACTAAGTTTACTCACAAAAAAGATATAAGAAAAGAAGATTCAATCCATAGAAGATAGTTAAATGAAAATAAACCATTTTATGTTATTTTTTAAGGGCAGGCACCGCTTAAAATTTTAATCCATTTAAATTTATGACGCCTAGAAGTGGCCATTTGTTTCTAGCTTCAGTTGGGTATATAAAACTATCCTAAAATGGCAAAAATAAAAATATAGAAATTTGAAACTGTTTAAAATTTTTATTCTTGAAAAAAAAAAAAAATTGAAATCTATCTCCTTCAACAATCTTTACTATTTTCTATCGCCAATTTTTTACGATTTTTTTCACAATTTTGAACAAAATTACATAGAGTAGAAGTACCGGTTTTGGTAATTTTAGTACCATTAGTGGCCACTTGAAAAAAATATGCCTATTTAATTAATAAAGAGAGATAATAAATTACGAACATTAAAAATTGATTAAATTCAAATGAATTTTGAAATATATTCAATAAATTTCAAACTTTAAAAATTAACATATAGGTATATATTTAAAATGTGAAAATTTCACTGGTGCCACCCTTTAAGAATCAATTTGTTAAACTTGTGAAAATTTTTATTTTTGAAATTATGCCATAGTTTGAGGTCCAAAACAGTTTTCCACTGGTTTTTTTTTAAAGAAATAATGCAATTTGTCAAATTGCCTTAAGTTTCCATCTCTAGTCATTTCAGATTATTACAACAATTCTTATTGTTATTGCACTATAATTGTCCGTGTGTTAAACGAGTATTGAATCACTTAACAAAATTTGATCAGGCAAAGTTTAAGGCCCGAACTGATGACGTTATATCATCGAGTTTACAGCGTTATACTATCCGATATTGGCCATAAAGGAAGATACGATATACGGGATAGTTTGGTTACAAATTGATTGGGTATTTTGACCCCGATCGGATCTGTTAATTTGAATGTTATTTACATGCGCGACGATAGGGTCATCGGCTCTTTATAATTCCTCCAATGACCGAAAGTGGAGAATGACGTTAAAGGAGTTATCGCGCTTAATCAACGTCAGCCCGACATATTTACCCGGTGGTGGCTATATTTAGTCGGTAGGTTAGGTGGGTTTAAACCACGACTTGAACGGGGTTCAGGAGTGCCCGAGTTCCGGCCGCTTTTATCACCAAGGAAATATCTAGTCTGGGAGGCCGTAATTTCACTATAACATTTACTAGCTGGCTGGCACTGCAAATATTTTCCTCCAGCCACACTTCACCACTTGCGAAATACAATAATAGGAACACTTCAACCTACTGCCAAGTGCCACTAATATCAAGAGCACGCACGTAAATCCAAGCGCCTTTCCAATTCATCTTCATTAAACCGAAAACCCGTCAATTCCACTGCTTCGATTTAGGAAGTTCTAGCTTCTAGCCACCTTACTTCGTTTTAACGATCAACATTATTGGTATTAATTAGGTATTTCGGTATTTATTGGATATTGCATGGGATCCAAATAGTTGTGCAGTGTCGGTTTTAGATCAACATTTACCGATCATCATTTATATACGTTCTAAACGAGGGAAGATTTAGATGTATTTATCTCATATCAAGTTGGACGATAATTAACAGACAGACATTAAGTTATGGATTTTTGTGCAGTTTAAGGCAAATTTTTCGTGTTTCTATTTGTCAGAATGTCACTACTGTGAAGGCACACTTACTTTATCTGCTCGTTATACCCGATTGCAAATTGACATGCCTCTTTCTCGTTTTATTTTCCAATTCTACCATGTCGAGTTGGTAATCGAGTCACGAAATAGTCAACTATAACCTGAGCTATGATCCACCCGAAATAAACCACCACAAGCATGTCTGCCTCACTAAAGATCATCTTTCTAGGAGGTTACATGTTTTTTGTCCCTCCACCCTAAATTTTTTTTTCATCGCTTCTCGATTCTATTTTCTTCGAGGTTTTTGACCCTGTATTCAATTCTTTTCACTGAATTCGGGACGTTTCCGATGATTACTTTTCTGATTTGTCCCATTAGCAGACTTGTCAATTGTCAGCAGTCTAGGCTGGCATATCTGGGTTGTTATTCTCTTTTATGGAAATCAAAGAGCAACCACCGTGTGTGTTACTTTCTCAGTATAGACATGCAATGTATGTGCATATATAGATGAAAGTTTTTTCAATTATTTGTTTTGTACAACGAAAAGCACAAAAAATCAAAGAAGAAGTTCAAATAGTATACCTACTACTCGGAAGAGGTGTTTTACTCCGGCAGACAAGAAAATCATAGTTAACAGCTGCGGACCGCACCTGTCGTCTGTCGGTCACTGTTACCAAAATACGAAACTTACTTGTGATTCGTGAATAGGTTTGTTGGAAACAAAAGCCAATGAAGATTATTTAACCTCTCCGTTCAAGAAATTTTATCATCCAAACGAATTTTTCAGCTATTTATCAATTATTGGAAAATTGTGCACGTTTTGAAACTATCAGCACGTTATATGACGTAACATTTTTGACACTTAAGGTTAACAAAATATGGGTAATAGCTGTTATTACATATTATCTTAAGCATCATTGTAACATTATGAGGCTCTTAAAAGTACATTTAAATTACTATGACTTGCATAATAATTTATATATTATATTGTAAACTGTAAAGGATGGTGTTGAAATGCTACAACGAATTTTAATTTATCATAGACTACAAAATTACATAATTTACTGCACAATGGTAAATAACAAAGCAATTGCAGAACAATTTCAAGTAGAAACCATTTGTTTAATTAGTCGTTTTTAAACTGATGTTACTATTTAAGATAATGCCTGTTTTAACTTTTTTTTTTCTTTTACAATAAAAGTGCCACGTGTATAATTATGGAAGTAGGAGGTATAAAACATTTATGGTACCCCGGCCACGATTATACGTTTAGCTATGAAATTTGAGAAAACGTTTGGTCCACTTTTTAGCAAGGGCTACAATTTATCCTCTAGAAATTCTTATCTGTATGAAGATTACCGAGACGTGTGCTAATGGACGGTAACTTTAAAATGCAGATAACAGCTCGTATTCTAAACCACAGTTTTTAAAGTGCAATCCCTGAGTAGTGAACACCTTCGACCATATTATCTGAGCTTTCGTTTTATTTCGCTAAGAGTACGATCAGATTAGCGAAGAAGGAAATATCTAGCATTACGAGTATTTATAGATTTCAAGTCAAGTCGTTTGTTCAGTCAGCTTTGATGATTATTAATTACCATCGTTTATCCATTGCTTATGTAACTCGAGTTGAGTGACCTCATCCATACAAAGCAAAATAGAAAACCTTTCTTAGGCCCTCATTTAGATTTATGCCATTTACATTAGTCGAAGTATTTAATTCCAAACTACAAAATGTATTAGTATATATTTTGTCAATGGTAATTTAGAATTGGATATTTATTAGCCTAATGTAATTGATTTAAATTCAACAGGGGGCTTAAGGAAAGTCCAGTATCACTGACCTATAGTCTACATTGAGTGACATGTAATATTTGATCATTGTATTTCTATTGACCAGTCAACTATAGACTAGGATTTTACGGCGTTGTGAAATCCACATTCCTTTGCTTGTTAACAAGTTAACTTGCATTGTTGAGGATTCACACAGTTGAAGGGAATTTCATTAATTAGTGAAATTGATTCTGGTCTTTGTACGTATTATTGATGGTTTTGAAGTATGCAACATTGTAGCAACGAAGAAATTGGAAAAAAATATACATAATATCATTTTTTTTTTTCATAAAATGGCGTGTACTGTCCCCTAATAGCTTTAAAAAAAGTTTCATCCCCTAAGCACATCCGGAACCCATCGTTTAAGAGAAGAAACAAACCCCCAGGAATAATAAAACCTATCGAAATGCACGTAATTTATTAAACAACTTTTTCATTACATAAAAAGTGTCGGAAATTGTGCCTCCGAAGCATTAAGAAAAGTTTTGTCCTAAAAACACACCCGGAACCCATCGTTAAAAATGAAAAACTACCCCCCGAAAATAAAAAAAATTATCAAATTGCGCCTAATTCAGTAAACAATTTTTTATTGCCTAAAATGGCGTACATTGTCCCCCTGAAACTTAAAAAAAAATTTCATCACTAATGAAATTTGGAACCCTTAATTTGAAAGGAAAAATGATTCCCCAGAAATATAAAAGTTATGAAAATCTTGTATACGTGATGGGTTCCTGATGTGTTTTGAGAACAAAACTTTTTTTAATGCTTCGAGGGTACAATGCACCCCACTTTATGCGATAAAACAATAATTGTTTACTGAATTAGGTGCATTTTAATAAATTTTATTATTTTTGTGAATTCGTTTTTTCTTTTAAATAATGGGTTCCGGATGTGTTTTAGGGATGAAACTTTTTTTTTAAAGTTTCGGTTCACAATACACGCTATTTTATACAATAATAAGATTGTTCACTGAATCAGGTGCATTTTAATAATTTTTTTTATTGTTGGGAAGTCGCTTATCCTTTGGAACTTTACGGGTTTCGGATTTGTTTTAGGGTTGAAACTTTTTTTAGTGCATCAGGGTCACAATGACATCATTTTATGCAATAGAAAAACTGTTCACTGAATTCGGTGCATTTTGATATTTATGGGGGTTATTTTTCCTTTTTAACAACGTGTTCCGGATGTCTTTTGGGGATGAAACTTTTTCTTAAGGCTTTGGTCCCACAACACCCACCATTATGTAAAAAAATTGTTCACTATATTATGTTTCACTTGCAATTTTTTTGTTGCTGCAACGTCGTAAACTTTCACATCATTCTTATTGTACCATTCAATCCAAGAAATTCGTTAATTGACTTATAGTTAAATTAATCATCCGTATATAGCAATGTTGCATATACCAACTAGTATCCATCTAAATCAATACCAATTTTTACGCAACAGCAGTTGTCACAAAATTGTTGAGTTTCTAATGCAAAAATACGTAGGCAGAGGCTTACGAGAAAATTGCTAAAGTAGCTGAACCATTTTCCAGTGCACACATTATGCCAATAAAAGATGAACACAAGCTCATTGAATTGATGGTCTTCAGATCAGCATAGGAAATACCGTCCATTGCGTGCACGTAATATATGGCTGGATGGCATTAACCGCAATGCCTGCTACTCTAATAGAACCTATAGGTAGATAGGATAGGTGCTACGACGGCTCCAATGTGGAGTTTACGCAAGAAGGGTGGCAAACGGGACAGGATGAAATGGGATGGGTCAGTACGGGAGCGGGTGGCGCGCGAATGGCATTCTGTGGTCAGCTCGGTATGTGCCTATATAACGTCACGTGTTATCGATTCCCCAACCCTGTTTTCTCCATGCCATCGTGTCGTGGTTTATTATGCCCCTTCTCAGGCTAAACAAAAAGCCTCTATTTCTTATATGCTCTATATTCTTCTGCACTTCCTCACGTTCAATCCAACTATAGAAACTTGAAGGTTATGCATGGAAATCTACTGGACATCCCTTCTGATGACCCTGAACTTCTCACCGATTCTCACGGATTCTTATTATAGTGAGCCATCTAATAAAGAACAATGCTTACGTGATACTTAAACAAACATTAAAGGAAAGGTCGACCATTTCAATTTCCACCTAAAATGGCACAAAAATACCTATTACTTTCCAGGATTTGTTTATTTTTGAGTGCCAAACGGTTTGTGAATCTTTTCAAATTGGTTCAATTTTGTTGATGGACTAGATCAATTAACAAAAGGCAAAATTGTTTAAGTTCATTGTCTTCTTCGAATCATGTAACAAGGTGTGTTCCGTTGTAAAACTGGCGTTTAGACTTGTATGAGGAATTATGTAACGCACTGGTAATTGATAATAGAAGATAGCCTCTATCGCTTTTGGTCACGCGAACGCAAAAATGATGCTTCTTTATGATATGAACCTAATTGATAATTTTTGATGTACTATTATATTCTTGAGATCGTGCAACAAGGCTCCTCACGTGACCAAATACACTTTACAATCAATAAACTTGAAACGATCGATAAAACATAAATAATTAGAGCCTAATTAAAGCAACGTGAGGAATAATACTCATAATCGTTTTCACAATAGGTCAGGTAACTGTAATTTAATATTATGTACAAGATTTTGCTGTGGATCGTATTTTACTTTATGTAATGCAATATATTGTTACAATCTTTATGTAATTGCTGTCATTAGGAAATTGTTGTAAAAAGAAACCTTCATGAGAAAAAGTATAGTGAAATAAACTTAGGATCTTAATAAATGTAGTTTTTATTAAAGGATGTAAGGATTTTTAATTCAGATGAAAGAGATTGACTTTGACTCGAGGGTGTGGCAGGCTGCATCATCTGTAATCAGTTTCTTCTGCTGAAAAGAATTATTTTTAGACTTCTGTACTTTAAAACAAGTTGGTGGAATCAGTAAAAAGTCCTAACTTTACTCAAGCAAGCCCCAGCATATTAATAGCATCGCTTATTCGATGCTTCCCACACTCTCTTGCACTGCGATAAAAAGTAGTATATTTTTGTCTCGCGTCGTTGAGTAGCGTTACGTCATTCCACTGTAAATAAAAATAATCCGTCTGTAATACCTGTTCCTTGTTGTCAGACAATAAAACGAAATCGACACCCAGTGACCGGAAGTTTACTTATCCTGTCAATATAACTTGGTTTGATTCATTGGAAACGCTCGAATGTTGCTCTAAATTTTGCCGTCGTAAATTTTACTTCTCAGTCTACACCTCTCGTGTGACTATCAATTTGGCAATATTCTTTGATCAATGAAGAATGAAAAAAGAAATATTTAAAAACGTCGTAAGAAATAACTGATTCTTATTTGTCATGTTTACTCGCTCGTTTTGGAGAGAGATTCTTTTTAAATACGATCATTTACTTGGAATAGGGGAAAAAGTCAGCAAAGCAATGTTTTCCTTTAGCGATGGGGGATAATGAATAATGGATGACGCAATTATATTGCAACTGCTCGAATAAACTGCCCAATTATTTTCCTGCCATTGATCCGTCTGAGGTTCTTGAGATTTTCGATAATCAACTCTCGAGGAGTAGATAATTTTCTGATAACCTAAAAATAAACTGATATCATCAGTGTTTGATGATATAAAAGCTGTTAGAGAAAATTAAATTGAAATTGTTGACGATCCTTATTCTTTTTATTTTGACGGTCGACTTTTTATTTTACATATAAGGGTAGTGAATTAACGATGCATTAATTAGCATTCTCTTCGCTTTTATGGTATTCCAGTTCTCCTACGCTGCACTCCAATTGAAGGGATTCAAGTCTAAAATTAAAATTCCATTGTAGAGCCAGACATTTGCATATAATGTATAACCTCGTGCAGAGTGAGGCGATCAAGTCAGATACAAGTCTAAATTAAAGAGATATTTGTTTAGTGTGGAGATTATCAAGGGAAACAGTAGTACGGTATTTGTGATTAAAAATTTATTCTGCTCGACTTATATTCTTTGGACGAGAAACGAGCAAGCAAGGATCGATGAATGAAAGAGAGTTGATGGTTAGTGAGGAGTGTTTTAGGGTGTTTTAGAGAAGGATAGAAATTCAAGATGGTACTCGGGTGGTGGTGCTGGTGCATGTGTGAGAGTATGAAAGTGGAGGAGGGTAGACACTAGACAGGATGGCGAGCAACAGCCGCTGCTCTTTTGTTTTCTGGGACGAGAGGGTGGCTTCGTTGGCTTCGAAACCGAGGAACTAGATGGCAGAGAAAGCTCCGCACGAGTGCTCTAGACAATGCCAAGTCTTCGTGTGGGATTTCCGAGTCGAAATCTGCAATTCTTTCACGGCAACTCGACCACCCGACTATTCCCTTTGTAATCCGATTAGTAAGTAGTGTTTGAAATTTTCAGTTTTGTTTAAATGCAGACTCGATGTAATTAGAGCGACATTCGCCTCCTTTTTCTCTCTCTCACTCTGGTCTCTGGATTTTTGGATTAGTCTCGAAAAGTCATCATCGAGTAAGAGCATTGTTTGTTGGATTAGTCTCGGAAAGTCATCGGCGAATAAGAGCATTGTTTGAGGGTTGGCTTAGGTTCTTTGGAAGTTTGTAAGCTTTCCTTGTGTAACATCAGCTGAAAGAATCTTGAGTAATTTAACTTTATAGTCTGATGAAGTTAGGCGCCAGTATAGGTACAGTGAAAATAAGTCAAATGTCTTGGAAACAAATGGCGCGGCTAAAGATTTTGGGGTAAGCCTCAAAACCACGGTACAAAGTATCTTGGCTGACAGCTCCAACATGTCGGCCAGAAAATATTGGCTAGTGTAATGAACATAACGTCGTAAACCTCTGCCAATTCTACAAGCAACTGTTACGTTTTTCTTTGGCTTCTTGCAGAAAGGAATCTGTCAAGTATACTTGTTTGAAAATTGTAAAAGGATTTTGAATAAATTTTGTTTTGTCTGTTATAAGTAGTTTCAAGTTTTGTTTGCAATGTGGTTGTGGTGGTAATGACGTTGCTGAAGGCTGGTTAGGTGGTTATGTGTCAAAGCAAACGGTCATTAGTCTTTTAATGATAAAGGCTGAGCAAAGAAGCACATAATTGTCGAGGAGTGTTATAATATGAGCAATACGAGTCACGTACGAGGCAGGATGATATAGCTTGCGGGTGTGACGACTAGTTACTAGACGATACATACTAACTTTTTACAGTTGAAACAAGGCGCGTCCGAATAGAAAACCGACAGTACGTCTGCATTGTGCCCTTTTGGTATGTAACTACACATACGCATACGTATACCCTAGGTACATCTAGACGGCATAATGAGAGCATTGTTCCGAGAAACTGCAGTCGCATTGTTGCCACACGCCTATCCTTCTCTCTTACTTCTCTCTATACATGTATACTTGTCTCTGTCTCTCTCTCTCTCTTGCTCGTTCTCCGTCCGATTCTATAGTAGTCGCCAATTCCCCAGTTGGGCCTTTGCTCATTCGAAATCATTCTTCTTGCGGATGACTTGATGTTTCTGTATTCTAAAGGAAATTTTAAGATTAACAATAGCATATTGTTGTAATGGTTATTACTATTGCACTTCCAATTGTATATCCTTTCCAATCATCGCCATTTGAAACAATATTTAAATTCAAAAGAACGATTATTTTGATATGTATATGACTTTCTTGGTGATAATATCCAAATTGGGTAAGTTCACAATGGACTTGTTATTGTGACCTGTGACCCATAGTCACTTTGTTATGTATTCATAGCAATAATTTAAATAAAATTTTATAATTCGTTGGTTTTTAGAAAATTTGCTGTAAACTGGCGTTGCCTTCAACGAACAATGCGAACGTTTCATGTATTTGCCAAATGGTAGTTTGACAGATGTTTTAACGGATGTGGTAATTGTAGTAATTGATACAACCACCCTTGGAAATAGCAGAGTAACAATGTTTCGAAGTAAATATTATGAGTTTTGCAGTATAACCAAACCACTTATAGATATAGTTACAATATAGTAGATATATGTTACTATATAATAGATATATGTTATACTATACATTATGAGGGATTCCAATCGATACAAATACTAAATGATTGTCGACATAGCTGAAGTTAACAACGTTGTTACAGCAATAAACGAAACAATTGTTTTTCTTTTTGTGTATTTCAGAACTAATAGATTAGATAGATAGTCTAAATGACTTAATTAATATTTTAAAAATATTAATCGGTTACAATGTGGTTTATTTAGATTAATTTTATATAAATATTTAAACAAGATTCTAGTTTATAACATGTTTTCACAATCATTCTTTTTTGGATTTTCAGCACCATTACATAAGGTTGACATTCAGGCAATTCAAACTATTCATGATCCTTTTAAATTAAACTCGATGTCTGAACTTGTACATTCTTGCAATATTACAGTACACATTTTTTTCTTTCTCATCCAATTACGTCAATAGTCTTTTTATATCCTTAATAAGTTACAAAGTTATTTAAATAAAAACTCGTATTATAAAATTAACATTTCTTTGTTTAAATACATCATTAACACCTTTCGTCTTTAAAATTCTTCCAATTCTTAGTTTTTATCATCATTACATTTATACAATGTATAAAAAGGGCCCACTTTTTGGACTTATCGTCGTGTGACATTAAGTAGTTTATTTTTCCGAAATAAAAAAAATTCGAAATTCTGAACCTCGTTTAGAAAAATGCGAATATCTCGTAAAATAAAAACGACGAAATAGGCCCTTTTCATGCGAACGGACAGATATGTTGTTAGTCTGTGTAGATATTAATTAAAAATACTCTAACTAAAGCCCAAAAAAAAACATTTTTATAGAATTATTGTCTGTGCAACCAAATCAATTATTGTACACCAAACACAAAAGATCTATTGGAAAAACATTGTTCTTTTTTCAACAATGTGTTTTATGCTACGTCAATTAAAGGCTCTGATACCTTATGTAACTCTGCTGAAAATCGTAAAAAAAGAAGGCAGTTCGTTTTAATTAGCAGTACTGTTAGTTTGGTTTCAATTATCGTCAATTAGCAACTTTTGTACGCTTCTTTTGGTTCTATCTTCTTATCAGTGACTATAGTGTCGATGAGTCGAGCTTTCCAATTATGACGTGTTACGTTGGCGTTGGCGTTATATTAACTATTATTAGAGCCACTGCCAGACTGATGTAACGCCGGGAAAAAACATATTGAAACACTCAGTTCCCCTATCGACTAATGCATTCTCAATAAATACTTGTGTGTGGTATTCTTATTTTTCTATATCAGTCGAGCTATATATTCAAGTCTCTTTCTCGTGGTGAATCAATTGGATAATAACAATCAACTCGTTATAAAATATCGTCGTCAATTGCACTGTTTTTTGTCAAGGTCATGTATCGCGATTCACATGTTTTTTCTCTCTCAACCTCTCGATTATCATAAAAGAGATGACTAAATTTTTAGCGTATTTATGATGATTCGAAAGAAAAATATTTTATGACTAAAGATCACGTGAGTTTAATTACAATAACAAAGAACTTTTGCATCGCAGTTTTTTTTTTCATTTTTATCTGCGTTTCAGCAATATTTTCGAATATTTCACTCTTGCGTTTTAAATTTTAAATGTAAAATTGCAATTTTAGGGTTTTTATTTTTCTCGTTTAAAGGACTTTTGACTGGGTTTTTGTCCCCCTTCCCATTGGCTGTTCGTGGAAAGAAAATACAATTTGATATCGAGTTTCGCTTCTGTTTTTCATGAAATATTTTAGTGTGACTTGAAAAAATAAAAAATAGAGATCCAGCTCTGTTGGTGAAAAAGTTAGTTCAACAAATGTCAACTTTTAGTCGGTGTTATGCGACTGAATTTCTACTGGTGTGCTATTGCTTCTGGTTCCTCTTGAATTGGTGCATTTATGAATGTTATATTCACGACCACTGAAATCAAGTGTGGTGAGGTCCCATTGGGACAGTGTGGAGGCTAATATTATGCACACCCCGTCCAAGCTTCAAGTACGCAGATATCAGCAGAGTTTCGGAGAATGGCAGTACCAGAGTTTAGCCGAGTTTACCATTGACGTTGCTTATATCAGCATTTCTGTTTTCCTTCCAAGACTTTGACTCTCTGAAAAGACCTGTTTGCGATAAACTGGGGACTAATTTGCACAAGTAAGATAAACTTACTTAGTTTGGTAAACGCTATTCTTATTTTTCTTTAACAAATCACGTGTTCTTAAAGAGTCCTTTCATGATTATAAATGAAGTTTTATGGCGAAACGAAAAAGAAAAGTTTATGATAAGGAAAACAGTTGAGAATAGTGAAATTAGATAAAGATGGATGATTTGACAATCCTGATTATTAGTTGTATTAGAAAAAACCTAAAACGCAAGGTAGTTGTTAATTCATTTTAAAAAAGGTTTTTAAGACTATTTTCGAAATTTTTCATTCTATTGAACACAAGGAAAGGGAAAATGTTGCTTGTAAATTGCCTTTTTCTCCATTGGTAGGAAAAATAGTCATTTCGAAACTAGTGAGATAGAGATAGAACCTCCTTAAAATCATAACATTATTATTTAACTCTATATGCTTACTTTATTATTTTATTTAGTGCTTTATTCATTTCTGACAAAGGTACATTTTACACTGCTTTTTGATTTATTCAGTATTGAAATTCAATTATAAAATGTTTTATTAATGGGATATTTGGTATTAATTTGACTTTCAGGTCATTTTACAAATTATAATTATTTTAATTATAAATTTTCCAGTGATTACTGAATATTAATACCTACATACACTGCTAACATTATTGTAATCAATTTCTATGTATAAACTGACCTCAAAGTTACAATTAAATAACGTATTAATTATTGTTAATGCAATAAAGTTTAATATAAAAATGTTCTTTTTAATGTTATAGAAATTTGGGGTTCTCTTAAGGGGTTACATGGGTTTAAAAGATTTGACTAAAAATTAGTAATATTTCACTAGTTCTTAGTAGAAATTTTTACTAATTCATTTTGAGGACGACTTTTCATCATTCATTAGTAGTTTTTCATTCATTCAGATTTAGAGTTTTCCGAAAAGTCCACAACACAGCCGTTAAAAGAAAGGTGATTGTTTCTTTTTTTTTGGCGGAGAGAAGCCTTAATATCTTAACATATGGAAAACGTTTAATAATTCTCTATATTATTTTGGAACATAATTCAGTATAAAGAAAAGCACTTATCCAGTAATCAAGGATAATTGTGTTGTATAATTATAAATCGTTAAAAAGAAAAAAGTAATTTTCTGAAAGTAAACGTGTATTCTACTCGAGTCGCATTAGTCATTGAAATTGCCAGTTTCCTAAAGCAATTCGTCGAATGACGAACTTGACTTGGTTGGGAAACTGCTGAGGATTCGAAAGTTAGAAGTTGCAGTTAGCGGTCGTAAGTCTTTCCAAGTTCACGTCGGAACGTACACTTCAATTATGGTTTCCTGGCTTTTCTCTCCGAATTACAATCGAATCGAGCTTCCCAAGAAAGACAGGGATATCCTCCAATATATCATCCCTGAATCGATGTAACGGGATTTTGGTCTCTCTTCTACTTGAACGAGGGCGAAATTCCTTTAGCTCCCGGAACTGCCACTTATTGAACGTCTTATCTGATGATTCACCTCATTAGCTCCCTAAATTTCTATTGTTTTTCGCTTTTTCATTATTGCCAAATGCTCTTCTCTATATTGTCATGATTACTTTTTCAATTATGGAAATACTCGACAATTAATGTTTCTTCTCTTATTCACCTGTTACTGGAAAGGGGAAAGAATTCTGATTATTTTTAAGAAAACCGGTGGATATTTGATTACAAACCGGATACTCGTCCTTTTGCTAGATATTGCCTGCTGGATATACATATAAACTCTGTCATAGGGTTGTTTCGTGCACTTTTCTTTGCACGTCTTCAAGATTAAAACGCGCACCGGGTGTCGCAGAAAGTTTTGTTTTTGTAATCCATATACTGACTCTAGAAAAATACATGGACACAAATATAAAGTAACTTTTATATAATAAGTATTTTCTTACTTGACTAAATGTAGCTGTTTTTTCAGAATTTAACCCTTTTGTGCCTTTGGTACAAGTATGTACCACTTACAAAATTTGATATAACTCTTATACATTGGAACAAATATAGCTTGTTTTCATCACCAAATTTACTATTATATGTAAAACAATAGTAAGTTACTTGGTCGGATTATAATTAATGGAAAATAATAGGTAGAATATTGATAAAAAAATAGCAAACTTATATTTTTCAAAATTTCCTCAAATTTGGTTGAAACTTGTTACGGGGATTTTTGGGGTCGCTGATTGCGAATCTGAAGTCTGATTTTGAAAATTCAAAAAGGCGCATCCAATATGGCTGACATTTTTTTTAAATTTGCCATATTAGATCCGCCATTTTGAATTTAAATTTTTTTAAAAGTCTGACACCGTATTTCTAATCAGCGACCCCGAAAACCCTTGAATAACAAATTTCAAGCGAATTTGAGCAATTTTGAATAAAGTCAGCCATATTGGATCCGCCATTTTGAATTTTGAAAATCTGAATTCAGATTTGTAATCAGTGACCCCGAAAATACCCGAGTAACAAATTTGAAGCGAATTTGAGCGCTTTTAAAAAAATGTCCGCCATGTTGAATCTTAAAAATGTTTAAAAACTAGCTTCAGATTCGTAATCAGTGACCCAAGAAAATTTTAAGTTTTTTATTAATTCTATTTAAATCAATGTTGCTGCGCAAAATTGAGAATTAACTATTTAAATGAAATTACGACGAGAATAGAAGTTGATTGACGATTTCTAATTTGAAAGAATTTAGTTCCAGTTTTATGAGCCTGACGCTATGAACAAAGACTAATTAAACAAAGTTAATTAAAGGAAATTTCAATACTCAATCCGACGTTAACTTGTAAAGTCAAGATTTGGAAAAAATTTTAAACTGTAATTTAAACAAGGTTAATAATTCTTTTTGTGCTGGAAAATTTTTAATTGTGGGGAGTGGCTTTGAAAACTGTAACGTGTTGTAAAAATTGAGTGCTTTATATGTATTACTATTATTATTTTTTACTTCTTTTATTTTCTTTTGCTAAAGTGACAGACAAATTGTAAATAAAGCCTGTGTATATGTTCTTTTGTGTTCATAAATGAATTAACAGTGTATTCTTGACTGTTTAATTAACATCAGCCAATTTTCCAAAAATACAGAGATCAAAGGAATTAAATGAACATTTCTGATTCGCAATATTGTCCAAACAGTTTTAATTTTATCAAATTTTAGTCAATGGGGGATTATTTCTCAAGTGTCACAGGTCCAAAAAGCAAGTTTATTCTATCGGGCTGAAACTTGGACAAAATGTTGTCCTATTGAATAGTAATGAATAAAAAAAAAATCTTGACTATAGAAGAAATATTAAGATTGGGGGAGGGGATGAAATTTTTGATTTTTTTAAAAAACTGTTTACTTTGATAAAATTTTTGTTCTTATAATTTAAATTGAAAAAATTCTTGTAATACCAGTTTCGATAGATTTTTTCACGCTCTTTCGATCGGTCATATTGTTTTTTACGAGAAAAAATTTTTTGATCCCTAAAAATGGAAAATAAAAATAAAAATGACTTTTTCTTCAAAAAGGACAATTTTTAATTTTTTTTTTATTTTTTTAAATGAAAGCCCTACTTTTTTCCTATAAAAAATCTTTGGAGTAAAATGTTGGATGAGAACTCCTAATCATCGAAAATAAATGTTGAATAGAACCTAACGCCTGTGACGCTCGCTGCCACTAGCACACACTGTGGCCAAAAGCACTATTTTTGATAAAAATCAGCCGACAACTCAAAAATGAACCGATTTTAATTTTTTTTTTTAAATACTCAAGAATGTTTGTACTGTAACGCTTAACTGCTACAAAATCAAGATTTTTTTTATAAACTAAAATAAATGTTAATAACTTTTAAAAAGTAAAAAATTGATTTTTGAGAAAGTGATTTCCAGATACTTTGATGCAAGAAACTATATAAACTTATATATTTTACACACAAATTTTGTCTAAAATATTTTTAAATGGTTCCAGTTATAACACAACAATTTTTAATTTGTTTAAACAACCTTAGTTAACAAATAAATAACTTCCAAACTTTTCCTACCTTAGACTTCGTTTCTTTTGTAAAACTAATTAATTACTATTGGCCTAGAGTTCTAATACAGTTGGGGATAATTTCTAACAATTTTTAAATTGTTTAAACAATCTTAGTTAACAAATAAATTACTTTTAAAGTTTTCTTTATTTAGATCTTGTTTTTTTGTGAAATTAATTAATTACTATTGGTCTAATATTCTAATACAGTTCCGGTTGTTTATTAACAAATTGTAAATTGTTTCAACAATCTTAGTTAACAAATAAATTACTTTGAAAGTTCCTTAATTAATTTCACAAAAAAACAAGATCTAAATAAAGAAAACTTTAAAAGTAATTTATTTGTTAACTAAGATTGTTTAAACAATTTAAAAATTGTTAGAAATTATCCCCAACTGTATTAGAACTCTAGGCCAATAGTAATTAATTAGTTTTACAAAAGAAACGAAGTCTAAGGTAGGAAAAGTTTGGAAGTTATTTATTTGTTAACTAAGGTTGTTTAAACAAATTAAAAATTGTTGTGTTATATCTGGAACCATTTAAAAATATTTTAGACAAAATTTGTGTGTAAAATATATAAGTTTATATAGTTTCTTGCATCAAAGTATCTGGAAATCACTTTCTCAAAAATCAATTTTTTACTTTTTAAAAGTTATTAACATTTATTTTAGTTTATAAAAAAAATCTTGATTTTGTAGCAGTTAAGCGTTATAGTACAAACATTCTTGAGTATTTAAAAAAAAAAATTAAAATCGGTTCATTTTTGAGTTGTCGGCTGATTTTTATCAAAAATAGTGCTTTTGGCCACAGTGTGTGCTAGTGGCAGCGAGCGTCACAGGCGTTAGGTTCTATTCAACATTTATTTTCGATGATTAGGAGTTCTCATCCAACATTTTACTCCAAAGATTTTTTATAGGAAAAAAGTAGGGCTTTCATTTAAAAAAATAAAAAAAAAATTAAAAATTGTCCTTTTTGAAGAAAAAGTCATTTTTATTTTTATTTTCCATTTTTAGGGATCAAAAAATTTTTTCTCGTAAAAAACAATATGACCGATCGAAAGAGCGTGAAAAAATCTATCGAAACTGGTATTACAAGAATTTTTTCAATTTAAATTATAAGAACAAAAATGTTATCAAAGTAAACAGTTTTTTAAAAAAATCAAAAATTTCATCCCCTCCCCCAATCTTAATATTTCTTCTATAGTCAAGATTTTTTTTTTATTCATTACTATTCAATAGGACAACATTTTGTCCAAGTTTCAGCCCGATAGAATAAACTTGCTTTTTGGACCTGTGACACTTGAGGAATAATCCCCCCAATGTGAAATTTCAAAACTGCAAATTTCAATCAATCCTAATTTTAATCTGTAACATTTTTTAAGGTAATTTTAATCAATTGTTATTCAGTCCTATTTTAATGAACTTATTTTTATTTAATCTTATTTCAATAAATGGCAAAATCAATCGCTTTAAACTTCAATCTGTCAAAATTTTAATTAAAATATCAAATTATCCTGTTATTATTAAATATAAAATTATAAAACACGACAATTGAATTTTCATTGGTTTTGAATATAATTAATTAAAATTTTAATTGATTTTTATTTAATCTCATTTCAATTTTATAAGTAGTTCAGAATGAATAAAAAGAACATAAATCATTTTAAGTTTCAAACAATTTTAATTATTATTATTATTCATAATATCTTTTCACGAAAATTGTATTCAACTCTTAATTTCATTCAAACAAACTTTGATCCAAGTTCTGATCAAAATTTTAACATAGTCAGAAATTAATTAATCCTAATTTACAACAAACCAAACTTTAATTTAGTAATATTGCTATTTATTCAATATTCAATCAATTTTAATTCCCGTGGATTCAAAATTCCGTTAGCCCAATGTTAATCAAAAAAAAACTTTTATTTATTAACATTGTATTCTAGTAAAATTATATATAATTGAAGTAATTAAAATTTTAATAGATTCCAATTTTAGTTTATCCCAGTTTAGATTGTTCCACGCTTCAATTCATGAATATTTTAATCATTACAGAGTTTAATTTATTTAAATCTTAATTATTAGATTATAATGTGTATCAATATTTTCATCAATAATTATTATTTATTATCATGATCCATATACTTCAATTTATCAATTAATCGATCTATCTTTTAAACCTAGAATTTTCTAACATTTTAACTTCAATTACTTATATAATTTTCACTAATTAATATTAATTTCTGTTTTCTATCTCAAAAATGGGTAAACATGAGCTTGGATTAACATTTTATTATGAATACAGCATGGACGGGAAACTGTGTCCAATTCCTCCATAATGTATATTCGGACATGTAAAATACAGTTGACCTAAAAACTGTGACAATCAGATTTCATAATAATTAGGTTAATTACAATTTGTGATTTACGATGTCTAGTAAATCATAATTTGCTAATATTAAAGATTCACTTAAATCTCATTTCGATGAAATAAAATTAGATTAAATGATAATTCGGTTTAATGATTTTAGGTCATTTCATGTGGTTTTCAAGTTCTTCAGGAAAAGAAATATTATATTTTCTGAATTTAAGTAAATTTAATTTCAGAGATTGTTTTACATCTATGCGTGTTATTTTAAAGTAATCAATTTTTAAATTTAAATATTTTTAAATAATCCGTTTTTAATAGGAATTACAACATTGGAACATTGAGAATCAAGCATTTTATGTTTTTGATAAGTTTCAATGTCTGATGTTTAATAGTTTTTGAATGTTGTTAAAAAATTGCAAAATGTAGGGTTACTAAATACCGTTGTAAACATCCATTTTTTAAATAAATAATAACATTAAAAGAAATATAATTTATAATTTTATACTATAATATTATAATCAATGAAATCGGAAAATGGTCAAGTTTCACGCATTATGAAACAATATCTTTTTCTAAAATTTGTCTGCAGCAGTCAACAGAAAAAAGTCAGTGGACTCTGATGATGACAAAAAAAATAGAAAAGTGGATAAAAAGATGAATATTAATTTTTGCTGGTCTTTGGATGATTTTAATGGTAAAATACGTGGAGAAGATGGCTTATTTGGACCACAGGATAGACTCTACTCTTGGAGACGAGTGGAAGACGGGCAACCAAGAAACCGGTCGTAATACAGAGTCGAGTCGACGCGACGACTCGTGACCTTGAGTGCCGAGAAGTGCTGCCATGCAGTTACTAACGCTCTGTTACCCCCTTTATACTTTTTCGCATTGGACCACAGATTTAGGCTCCTTTCATTTCCTTCACTTTTAAAACGTCTTTATATTTGGTCAGTTTTAACCTACTGTCCCAATTATATCAGCGAGGCACGTTTTCTCTTTTAAATTTATCACTGAAAAAAATCCGATGATAGAAACATAGCTATTTTATAGATTAACATTCAATTTTTCGTTATTATATTTTTTGTATCTTGATCATCGAGAAAAACAGTAAAAACGTTTTTAGACAAATTTTAAACTTTAGTACACTTCTAAACGGATTTAAATTTGTACTTAACCTATAAGATTAACTTTGAACGTCTATTAATATGTTTGTTTCTATTCTAATAGTTTCAAAAATTATTGATAAAAGTGTAAAATGTCATGTATAAATATGTTAACTGTTAACCTTCTTTTGTTTGTCTTCATTTTTAACAAACGGTTTTTTGCATTTTTCTCGGAAATTATTTACTTGAATGAAAAAATGTATAGTAAGTAAATTATGTATCTCGATAAGGTCTACAAGTTTTATTTAAACCATTTGAGTATTTTTTTTATTTAAGGAGATAATGTCAAAATTAAAAATTGTTATGGGTTTTTAAAGATTTTTACTATGATAATCAAATTTGCGCCAATTTTCACTATGATATTTGTAATCAGAGCATTAAAATACGTAAATGTATCAAGTACTGAAAAATCAAAGGTCCTGTTTATTCGGAGTAACATGTGAGTCTGATAAAACGTAAATAATAATAAATAATTGAAAAACATGATTTAGAAAACTTTAAGGGTTCCCGTAATATTCGTTGAAAATCTGATTATTTCTTGTAATTTCGAAACTGATGAGCGGCTAAACAGAGAATATTGTGAATCCTGTGCAGTTCATGCAGTATCTCTACTTTGCGAATCCTATTAAAGGATTATCTTTGTATAGGGGAGACCGAGGAGGAAAGTAACAAAAATCAGTTTTTTGATGCTAGCATTAAAACTATTTGTCGGATAAGTTCTGTAAACATATTAATCGACAGCTTGGACTTTCACCTATTGAATAAAATTGGAATTAAAGATTAATAATAATTTGATAGTTCACTGCAGGACTTTTTAATCAGCTCTTTATTTGTTACTTTCCTCCTCACCCCTGAGGTGGAAAGTAACAGCACGAAGGAGGAAAATAACACTTTAAAATTAAGGCTATAATTTCAAATATAAAACTGCTATTAATTTAAATTTTGTTTATTATGAACATATAAAAAAACAAAGTGATATTAACTACATTTTGTACATAATTGGCAGATATTTTTGCACTTTTTTGAAATCAAGTTTTTTTGATCTATTTAGTATTCGTTGAATAGCAATGACATTAAAAAAGCATCGTTTCTTAAAAATTCAAATCAAAAGTCCAATATTTAATCTTTAAAATATAAAATAAACATATAAAATCACATTTTTATAAAAAAGGAGGAGGATTTTAAAAATAAAGCATTAGATGAGGAGGAAAGTAACAACGTGTTACTTTGCATTTCACCCCTCTTTTCCTTGGATTTCAAAAAACAAGTTTAAATTACACAAAATTATTTCGCCTTTTTTAATTATGCACTTGCACGACTTAAAGATAAATAAAAAAGCTTCAAAAAAACGAAAAGTATATTTAAAATATCTATAAAATCAAAAAAATATGATATTTTGAAAATTTAGACAAAAACTTACTTTTGACGTAATTTTTGCACAAAAGGTCAGTTTCAGATATATAGTTTATGGTGGACCCCTAACATAATTTGGGGGAGGCAGAGGGGTCGAAACTGACAAAAAATTATTTGAGGACTATGTCTGTCCGCTCATTGGTTTAGAAGTTATAAGCGTTGTTACATTCCACCTCTGTTATTTTCCTCCTCGGTCTCCTCTATGTATTGCATACCTAGACACATATACGAATAAATATATTTTAGAAATTTATTTATTTGTGTTATTATAGAATTTGACACAAACAAACAAGTAAGTTTCTCTGAAAATTCAATTTAAGTATTTTTCATACAACTAAAATTAGTAACAGTCAAATTACTAAATGTAAATACAAATTTAGTACATCATCACTTTTATTTTAACCTTATACTTTGTATTTGAAAACAGATCTTTTCTGGCGTAGGAGTTACTAGTGTTCAAAAACACTATAATTCCTCAAACCCTTAATATTAAAAGTAAAAATTTCCATATTTCTATACTAAAAGTTAAAAATTCAGCATATCATATGAAGGTACCTAAACACGTATTTTTTTATAGCGGCCATGTTCAATTTTAAAGGGTAGAAACTACCCCTTGAAGTTATGGGATGTAACAACATAAACAGCTTTTCTAAACAATAAACTTATGATAGCCAAACAAGTACGAGTTGTACCCGTACCAAAACTTAGGGTTCCGTACATATATACGAAACAAAGATATTTGGTATATTAACAAATAGAGAGCTCCAATTTGGTACACATACATTGAGAAAAGATATGCAGTATATTTTACATTAAAATAATTTAGATTTGGGATATCTTGACATTTTTGTGATAGACACATGTCTTTTAATTTAAATTTCCTTTATAAATAGACACCAAAAGTATCTTAATTTAAGACATTTTTGTCTAACTTAAGACACCATATTTTTGCAGTGTAGTCTATATACCCTATTCTAATTGTTTAACGATCTTCGCGAGTATTCGGCTTTTTCCTGCATCCTTCGACAATTTTTACTAGAAAGTCCGGTAAAAACTGTAAGACAGCACGGTAAAATTTAGGAGACTGTGAATTATGATGCTTTTATAGCATCATAATTCATAAAAAAACAGCACAGGAATTTTTACCAGCATTCTTTTCAGTGTAGCTCGAAATACGGTTGAAAATAACTTTTAAAATCAAACTGACATTAAACCGCTACAATGTAATTGTAAAATTCCAATTCTAGAATTTAATTCTTCACTTAAATATATAATAAGCTTCCAATTTGTATAGGTTTTAAAATTTACAATATGCCATCTCTCAAACACGTTAAATGTAAAATTTACTGCACAACATTTCTCAGTGTCTCAAATTCAATTTACAAAGTAGATACATAGAGGAAATTTGATTATCAAATAATGGTCAAAACTCTAATGTGCACACAGCCTATAAACTATCAAGTTTTTTTCAAAATAGACCGAAACGAATTTAGATGAAATATAATGGTTTGACCCTAGAGTTAGAATTTTATTTCGTAATTGAAGAATATTACAAAAAAATGATTTTCCTATATAAATAAGAAAAGAATAGGTAATATTAGTGAGAATAAGAAACGTGTATCATTACCTATATTATACTTTATCGTTGAAGGAATTATTAATCTTACTATATCTATTGATAAATAGAATTTGATAAGGAGAGTGGTTATAATAATGTAATAAGGTAGAGAGTTGTTGGGGGGCGATAATAAGAGCGCGGTTTAGAGTAATTTGCAATAATATGGTAGCTGGCTAGCAAGAGAGTAAGAAACTCCGTGACAAGGGCAGTGTGGAGTTTTCGCCTCGACCGATAACGCGACTCGTTGCTCTCCTGAATTGCGTTTACAATGGTTATTGTTGCGGGTGTGGCTTGTTTACACGGCGACCCCGGTAATTCTAGACCTCGTGGAGCGACCGCGCCGAGGAGTATAATATAAAGCTAGCGGAACCAAGCTGTTCTAGTGTATACTCTACCCAGACGAGCACTGTATGCACTGGGTGGGCCATAATACGTGACAGAACCGAAAAAATAGCTCGTTAAATCGCTTTTATACTGCCTCGCTTGTCGACCGTCCCGACATTCAAATAAAGAATAACGTTTTTCGCCATTCCTACTCGACCCTGGCTTGACAACAAATTAGCTCGAATTAATGTAAATTATCACCCCACTATATTTGCCCCCAGCTTGAAAAATACTCAACACATTTCAACAAATAATCAACTCCAACTCTAACAGAGAAAAAATTGTCACATTTCATGTAGCAAGGTCCGTACAGCTGGAACCTGTACTAACAAATTTTAATAATCAAACTCTATTCAAATGGGTAATTTTTGGTAATTTTTTTCAAAAAAAGCTAATTTTGGGATAGAGTTAGCACCTACACTGAAGAACATTTTTAATTAAAGAAAAAACAAACACTTTAGATTTTTTAGCTATTAGAAAACCATTTTTACAATTCTCAAAAATCATCCCTTGTTTAAAAAACGGCCACTCCCAAAAATTTGAGGTGTTAGTTATACAGAGAGCTCTAAAAAACACGTTGGGTTTTTTAGCTCTTAGAAAATCATTCTTAGAATTCTCAAAAATCATCCCTTATCTTATTTCAAAAGCAGTCAGCCCCAAAAATTTGAACAACAAAAAATTATAATTTAATGTGGTTCAATGGAAAAGCGCAATCAGGGATTTTTCAAAAAGAGATATACATTTTTAGAAACCGTCCTTTAACCCAAAACACCCCTTAAATAAATTGGCCTTAAAAATTGTTTGCAAGAAATAAATTTAGGCATTTTTAAAAAAGAAAAATTATATCAAATATTCTTTTTAAACTCATTACAAATATACCGTCTGATTTTTAGATTTAATCCTCTAACACAATAACAGTCCATAAATATTTATTTTCCAACTATTAACTCAAAACTACCCCCTAAAGTGTATGCTAAAATTAAATACTTAAAATTAAAAAAAAGTCAACAGTTTTTTTCTCAGAATATAAATTTGCTATTTTTGGGGCTTAGAAAAATAATAAGATCGATTTTTTGGCTCCAATTCTCCGTTCAAAACTACCCCATAAATTGACTGCTAGCCAGAAATCCAAAAAAATTGGGGGTGGTTTTGAATTAAGTGTTTGAGAAAAAAATCGAGGGAATTATTTTTCGAGATCCAAAAATTTGTTGAATAATTATTATATTTTTTTGTAATTTTGGGTATACGCAGTCACCTTAGAGGGTTGGTTTGAGAAAGGGTTGAAGCTAAAAAATCGGACCATTTTTTTATAAAGTCCAAAAATAGTGTGTTAATATTCCGTAAAAAAAACTATATTGATTATTTTATTTTTTGAAATTTTGAGTAGATACAGTTACTTTAGGGGGTAGTTTTGAAAGAAGGGTAAAGCTAAATAATCGGGTTAATTTTTTCGAAAGTCCAAAAATGGTGGGTTAATATTCTGCAGAGAAAGCAGTTGATTATTTATTGTAATTTTGGGTATAGACTTTAGGGGGTAATTTTGAGTTAATGGTTGGAACCCAATTATCTAGGGGTTGTTTTTATGTTAAAGAACTAAATCTAAAAATCAAACGGTGTGTTTGTAATGAGTTGAAAAAAATATTTTATATAATTTTTATTTTTTAAAAATGCCTAGGTATTTTTATTTGTTAACAATCTTTTTTCTCAACGTCAGTCAATTTAAGGGTCTTTTTTTAAATTAAAAGATGGTTTCTAAAATTTAAACAATTCTTTCTGAAACATCTCTGATTGCGTAATTTTATTGAAACACATTAAATTATAATTTTTCTTTTTGTTCAGATTTTCCAAAGGTGTCGTTTTTTTTATAAGGGATGATTTTTTTATGTTGGAAAAGTGCGCAACATTTGTAAAAAACGAAAACAAAAAATTATGCTCTAAATCCAATATTTCGTTCTACAAAATAAAAATTATACACCAAATCAATACCAAGTCAATCAATATTATCTAAAACTACTGTTAATTTCAAGGGTTCATAAAAACTACCCTTTATAAAAAACTTTTTTATTTTCGTTTTTTTTTGTCAACATTGCGCACTTGACCATCATGATTTTGAAAGATTCTGATGATTGTCTAAAAGACCAAAAAAACAAGATTCTTTTCCTTAAATTAAAAAAATGTCTTTAGTGGAGGAGTTAGCTATATGTATAACTATCTCCTCCACCTGAAACTTGATTTTTTTGAATAAATTAAGGAGCCTAAAATTTGAACGGAGTTCGATTATTAAAATTCATTTTTGGAGGTGCTAGCTATACAAACCTCAAGCTTAATATTATTTCTACCGAATAATTTAGTTAAAATGTTAAAAATAACTAATCATTAGTTGAATTCATTTTTAGCTTATGTCAAAGTAGATAACTAATGGTAAAAATATTGTTTTGCTTGACATGTTTAAAAGATTAGTAAAATAAAATCGGACAAGGAGAAATATGAATAGGAGTAATTTGGGCCGGAGCCGGACGAAGGAATATTCGAAAAGCAATTTTAATTTTGACTAGTGTGTGAGATGATCTACAATGACCCGAATGTTGGTCCTTGGCGAATCTCCAGATTTCGCGAAATAGTTGAAGACCACTGGTGAAACTCACGAGTTCTCGGACTCGAAAGAGTCATCCAATTGCTCATATTTACGATAAAGTGGAACAATAGTATCGCTGCTATGCTTTTTTTTTATTGCTACCTCTTTTATTGCAAAGAATATACAAAGTTGCATTAAATATAAGCGCAGAAGAATTCTGAAGATTCTCCAGTGATATATTTGATCGTTGGCTCGATTGCATCTCTCTGAGAGACCAGTTTAATTTATGTTGACTATAATTTAAGAAAACATGCTGCGATAATGCCTCCATACCGACGCGTGTCTTTGGCACGATACGTTCTTGGCTCACATAATGTAGACCTTTCGTTCTTAAGATTGTAAAAGAAGAATTTAAAACTCAGATAAGATATTCACATTAGAGCCAGCAAAATTGGAGGCAATGATACTTTAATGTACTTATAGTTTTCTGAATGCACTCGCCTTCAAAGAATAAGCGATAATATTTTAAATTCTAAGAAATGTAATATTTAATATTCTTTTAATCTGAATTGATTAAAAATTGATAATTTAATAGCAAAACCAAGAAAAAGTTGTCTGCATTCCAACTATTAAAAAAAAAAATTAGTAAAAACTCAAGTATTTAATAGATCTACTAATTTATTTAGTGTGATTTAATATAACCTGAAAATTGCTTTTACTAATCGAGTTACTAATTTTATACTAAGCAAAATTACTATTTTATAGGACCAACAAGTTTTCAATGTAAATTAAGTATTTTTTTACTATTTGAGACTTAATGATGAATATAGAAAGATTATATAAATTTTGTTATTAATGACTATTTTCGACTATAACTACTATGAAAGGTAAAATTTCTTGTGGTATAAAAAACAGGCAGGAATCTTAAAACCATTGAATTTTATTTAAATTTTCTTTCGCCTTGAGAACCTTGAAATCACCTTAAATTTTAAAACAAATAAGCAACACAGATAATCATTTATTCAATTTTTTTCACCTAATTAAAATTTCGACACCTTTGTTCTTTAATTATAAACATTTTTATTTATTCAAACTTCAACCGACTCGAATTTACATTGATTAAGGAAGTTCACTACATGGATATAAACTTAAACTACTTTTGTTAAAATTCAATTAATTTAATCTTAAAGTATAATAAATTTGAATTTATTCAAAATTTTCTTCAATTTTTAATAATTTGTTTTAAAATTTTGTTTATTTTCTAAACGAATATATTAATATTTCAATTATTTTCTAACTCTTCAATTATTTCTTCAATTGTTCATTACTTTTAGGCAAGTACTAAATTATATTTTAAAGTATAAGGAATAAGATCCCTTTTTGAAAAGTATAGCTTGTGGTACTAAATTTCGAAAAATAATAATTTGAAATCCACGTTTTGACGTTTTATTTATTTTTTTAAAATAAATACAAAAGAGAGAGATAAAGTTGGCGCTATTAATTAAACATCACAAAATAAGTAAAAACTGACATATTTTCAGTTAAGAATCACTGATCCAAGAAAACTACCTTAATTGTTGAATTGCTTTTTTCAATTCCCAATAAGGTTGTAACTTTTTTAAATTCTGTTTTTAATTTTCAATTACTTTCATCAATCTTGAAATGTATTTTTCTACAAATCAATCTCTTAAATTTCAATTATGATCGTCAATTTTTTAAATCTTATTCTTCAGTTTTCAATTAAATTCTTCAAATTTTTTAATTATCTTTTTCAGTATTAAATTTTTTTCATTTATCAATTATTGTCTGTAATTCTTTATTGTTTTACTTATTTTTTTTTGATTATTTTCTTCTTTTTTAAATTAATTTCTTTAACTTCTAATATGAATTCAAATTTTAATTATTCCTTTTAATATTTCTGTGGCTGAAAGGCATAACATCATAACTAACATTTTATCGAATTTGAGATAACATCAGATTTGAGTTAATTTAGTAATGCTTTTTAAAGTTTCATAACAGTAAAGTGATTTAAATGTTTATTTACGTAGATAATAATTAATAACACAACAGCATAACTGCATCCAATCCAAAAAAAGAATTGATATTCTTTTTTAAAGCGTTTATATTTTATTAAAATTGATAAACAGATGTAAAAACTACACTAGAAAATAGGATACAATGCCAAACACCAAAAATATTGGTTGATTTTTCGATTTTACAAAACCAAGAAAATAAACAAAAACAGGTTTTTCTCAAAACTATGAAAATGCAGTTATGTTGTTCTGCCTTTCAGCCACAGATTTTTAGTTGCTATCTTCCATATTCAATTATTTTTATTATTGTTTAATTTTAAAGTTGTATTTTTATGTTTCCATTACTTTAATGCCATTTTTATTTATTATCTTGAAAGTCAATTTTATTTTTCAATTTGCAATTGATTTTATTCATTTTTCAATTATTTTCTTTAACTAAAAAATTTGTTTGTCAATCTCAAAATGTAACTTTTAGTTTTAAAATTAATTTTTTGAATTGCAATTATATTTATCCCTTTAAAATTTTTTTTTCTTTCATTTTTAATTATAGCCTTTATTTTTTAAATTATTTTCTTCAATATTAATTCTATTTTTTCATTCCTAAATTATTGTTTTTTATTTTAAATTCCTTTCATTCTTTTTAATTATTTTGTTTAACTTTAAAATATTTTCTTCTTCCCTTAATTTTATTATTGCTTTATTGAAATGTCAATTCTATTTTTCAATTTTATTCAGTGTTTTTGTTTGGTTTTCAATTATTTTCTTCTAATTCTCTCTAAATCTGAATTATATAGTGAAAAGTTGTTCAAAAATTTAAATTACTGAAAATTTCTACAAATTTTAGTAAAATTACACTTTACGAATTTGTAAATTTTGAAGTTTTTCTAAATTGTTTAGTGAAAAATAACCAAAAATTAGTAGGTTTTTTCACCATTTTGAATTTGTGGACAGCTTTTCACAAATTCAGATTTAGAGACACTTGTTTTAAGTACTTTTTCAATTTTCGCAAGTTTTTTTTTCAACTTATAATTTTCTTTTAGGTTTTAAGTTTCAATTATTTTCATTAAATTTCAATGAAGTAAAATTCACGGTAGATGTCTTATTTTGGCTTAAGGGTTAAAATAATTCTTATAACGATGTTTCGTTTCAATTAAGTATAGAATTTTTTCATTCTTTCTTCAATTTACGTTTATATTCCGATAAATAAAAAATTTTTCTCTCCCAACTCAAAAGTATATTAAACTGTTTCAGTTATTAAAAACTGATACAATTTATTTTCGCCCTTGAGTTTTTTTCTTGATTTCCTCAAAAGTTTCTAGTCACCCTGAAAAGATGAGGTATTTTTGATGGAAGATTGTCAAAGTCTGGTTGCAAAAAAAAAAAACTTTTTTGCTAAATGGAAATAAATTGTGGTAAAATGAAACTTTCACGAACAGTTAGATTCTCGGATGCAGAGGGCAGTATAATAAAAGGAGAAAAGAGAAGTGTTTGAACTAGCAGTCCCTGTCGTTACTCTCAGCCTTTCCTGTCCTTTCTCAGTCAAGCAACCCCGTTCGGATTCGTCTGTCAGACTGCCCGACTCTCATTTCGACTCACCCTCCGAGTCTTGCGAATGATTTGATTAGAGAACAATGGGTTTCCATTAACAACCCCCATCCTCCCCTACCCCCTCAATGTCTGTCAGTTGACAATCCCTTCTTCTATTATTTATAGAAGAATAGTTTAAACTTTAACTTTCAACTGTAATTGTCTATCTACAGTCGCCTGACTTTTCACAAAATTACATTTTTATTTTTAGGTACCATTAATCGAATACATAAAAGCCATTGTGTTTTTATATACACTGAAAAAATTAACAATTTAATCATAACAATTGGATGGAATTATTATTATTATTATTGGTATTTTAATATTGCAACAAGTGCTATTGACGCAACAGTATCACTGTTAATTTCGCATCTTTTTTTAAACGAGCTCCTTTAATTCAAGGACAGATTTTTCTACTCATGCATACCATTTTTTATAAAGTTTGATAGCTGAGCGCTTGAGAAGTTGCATTTTAGGGGAGAAAGTCAATTATCGACCTTGACGGGTTTAATTGAGAATCCCGAGACAGGAAATGGACTATCGATCGATTTACGCTTGATTCGTTTTGATAACATATTCTCCTGATTGATAGATGAAGGCGTAAATATGTGACGTCCATAATAGAAACGAATTTCCTGCATCGTTAGAACGATCCTTTGTCAAAAACAGAAAAACAGCATCTTACTCGTCCTCACCCCGATTTATATTACATCATTTTTGACCCATATTTCTCCCCTATAAGAGAGGAAATGAACAAATATTTTCGCATTCGTGTCTATAAAGTTTTTTTTATTAATGGAAACTTTCATGATGAATCAGCTTCCGTGTAATCAAAAATATACAATTTATAAACATTTTCATCAATTATTTTTACAATCGATGAACAATTAAATTTTTTCAATTTCAAGTTATCCTAATTTTAATCTTTCAAATTAAAACTTATTCAAATAGTAAAAGTTTTAGACATTTAGGCAGTGCTTCAAATTTTAATTCGTTTAAATTACCTGAATTTTACTTAATAGCATTCTTGAAAGTTTCTCAAAAGCTGAATGATTTTATTCCAATTTTAAATCGAGTTCAATGATTATTCTTTGTTGAATTATATACAGAATTTTTTTGAATTTGAATTTTGGCCTATCTAGACTTTAATTTCTTCTAATTTTAATATATCAAAATTTCAACTGAGCATATTTTTAATTCATCCAAACTGAAAATATAATAATTATATTGAGTGCTTTTCAAAATCTTTCATTTTTTCCAATTTTTTTCCATTTAAACCAAAATTTATTCAAACTGAAATTTATCCAATCTATTGCTTATATTAATAATTCTTAACATTTTTTCTTATTGAATCAGGTCATCCAAATTTTTTTTTATCTAAACTTTTTTTTATGTAAATTTCTGTCTACTCAAACATCAATTTATTTTTATTTTGGTCTATACAAACGGATATTTATATCCCAATTTTTATCTATCCGAATCTTAAATTTACAACAAGTTTCAATCTGAACTTCAATTTATCTAAACTTTATGCAATAAAATTCTTTATGTTTTAAAAGTGAAATGATTTAGACAAATTTTATTCTATCCAAACATTATTATGTTTTTATTTTGATTTGTACAACCTTAAATTTATTCAAATTTTTATCCATCTTGATTTCAATTTATCAAAATTTCAATCTATCTAAACCAAAATTTATATTATCATTGAAAGCTTTTCAACTTCATTTAACTTTATAAATTTCTAATGTATCCAAATTACAATTAATTTAAATTTAAATCTATCTGGACTTTAATTTATCCAAATTTCAATCAATCCAAACTTCATTTCACCTAAACTAAAATTTATCTTAACTTTAATATTTAATATTTATTCAAATTTTTATTTATCTAAACTTCGATATATCAAAATATCAATTAATCCAAATTTTAGGTATATAAATTAAACTTTATGTAGTTTAAAAGATTTTTAAGATAAATAATTTTTAAAAATTTTCAGTTTATGCAAATTTTAATCTATAAACTTGGATTTCTACCCACTTACATATTTTTAACTACACTTAATTAATACTAATGTTTTCTCTGTTTTCTCAAATTTTATTATTAGAGAAAAATTTAGTTTATATTTATTTAAATTTCAATTTAATCTTCAATTTATTTTATGTATACTTCATAAAAAATTGAATGTTGTATTTGAAAATTTATTTTAAAATTAAGTATTTAAAATCTTTTATTGATAATACAAAATATTGTTGATGCAAAATTCAGAGTTTTACTTAATTAGGAACATTTTTTTAAAATCTATTTTTCTTTGGAGAATCTTTATCAAAAATGAAATATTGAATAAATTTCCATTTTTACAGAAAATTGTTTTCAAAACTTTAACGTTTTCCAAAATTTCAATTGTCATTACAAAAAAAGAAAGAATTCTAAACTAGTTAAATACATTTGTTTCCTTTAATAATAATATACTGCAATATTATAAATTAAAAAGCTCCATCTTCAATCCTAAATATGCAATTTTGTAAAGTTTTATTTTTTCAAAAATGAAGAGTTTAAAATTATCAAAAAGTAAGATTTTCAATTTTTTATGACCTTGAATGCTTTTACGACCCATCAATTGACACAAGAAAAAACATTTCTGCGAACATTAAATTTTTTAAACCTTTTTCCAGTGTGGTAGATACATACATTCCAACTTAATTAATGTTATTTTATAATTATTGAAACATAAAATATTTCAATTACTTTGTTCTTATATATTGTTACTACACGTAAAAAAAACTGGAGTTCAGCTTACTTCAACTGGAGTAATGGGAATCACAAAAAATAGTAATATATAGGATAGCTACAGCCTGGAGTAAAGGTTAACACAATTTCGATTAATTTCGATTGTCAGCTGAGTAGAGCATTACCGCGCATGCTCACGCAACTCATGTATCTCATAACTGTAGCTACATTCACTACAGTTGAGGCTGCTGTCACCACAGCCTGGAGTATTTTGACTACTAGTTTCCTGGAGTAGATGCAATTACATCATTTTTTTACGTGTATTATTACTAAATAATTATAATAAGGTATTGATAGTTTATTATTTTGATATAACATATTAGATTTTGAAAATAAAGTTTAACATTTAATATATCTGTAAAATAAAAAAGATATTCTCTAAATCTGAATTACTTAAAAGTAATAAATAACTAATTCGAAAACAAACATTCAGTCACTAATTCAGATAGCTATATCTTCACTAATCATTTAGTAAAAACTAACTAATTTATTTTTAGGTTATGTAAAAATAAGTAATATTTTAGTGAAATTCCGTTTACTACTTTAATTAGTAAAATTTTAACTATTTTTTACTTTTTTTTTTTTTTTTTACTAATAATTAGTTATTGTTCACTAATTCAGATTTAGAGAGTAAAAAGTACAATGGGTTTTTTCAATTAATCATGAAGTGAAATCATTCAAATGGAGTTTTTCAGACTTTATGCACTGAGAAAAAAGATTGCTAATGTAGTGCCTGATATTTTTACATTTTCATCCTAAATAAGGTTTTAAATTTGGTTTATCTTTAACTTTACCTAATTTACACATTTCTTGACGTTTTGAGACCCTCTGATTCCGAAAAAATGGGTTTTACGAAAGTGTCTGTTTGTCTGTCTGTCTGTCAGTGGAAAAACTGTTGAAATCATATAACTTGAGTAAAAATTGTTCGATCAACTTCATCTTAGGAACACTTTTTCAAAGACCAAAAATACAAATTAAATTTGTTAGCCAGCTGTTTAGCTACAAAATTGTTAAAGAAAAATTAGTAAACTGTTAATTTAACAGATTAGGCATTGCTAGCTCGGCTAATGATTTGTTGTCCTAGCAATTTATTGTGCTATTGCAGGCGTTATATTAACAAGCTAGTTTCCTATCATCCAGCAATTATTTTTTATTACAATCAGTGTAAATTAACATCCAGAATTAAATTAAATATCAAAACCACACATTGGTTTAGTTTGTTAAAATTGTTGACTGTGAAATTGGAGAGTGTCCTCTGATTTTGAAGTTTGCCAGGAAGGATATGAAATTTGTGTTACTCAAGTTGTTACGTTATATCACGTCTCTGACACACAATCTAGTCTCTAAAACGGCTTTGAATATGTACATACAGCATTCCTAGTAAATTTGACTCATCGCGCAACGTCCAGCATGTCGACTACACACTTAAAGCAACTTGCTCAAATTTCGTGCTCAGAAAGGGATTAGCGACAGTGAATCCGCTTTGCGTAGCGTTGCTAAATAAGCTGCTAAATGAACCAAGGCCGTCGCTACCTCGCAGCCACTGCTTTAGCGTATTTGCCTTTCCCAAGGTAATACCTTCGAACGCACAACAAGTTTGTTATAATAGAAGTAAATCATCTCTGGCATAATAACAATAATTCTGGATTTCCCATCCAACAGCTTACGTTTAACTTTACTCTCTGCACAATAATTTAACGTTCTCTAATTAAATGCTTCACCCAAAAACAAAAAAAAAACACAATCCTGTAAATTATAATTATTATTCTACCTCCAATATCGTCTGAAACTTGCAATTTTCCAGAAATAGCAATTTCATCTTTTAATACAATGATGAGAAAAAAGAGAAGATTTTGTACTTGAAGAAAGAGAAAAAAAAAGCAAAATTTTATTGTAAAAATGGAAAACTTGTTACACAAGAAGATTGGATAATTGGCTAAAATTAGTTTATGATTGGTATTTAAAGCAGTGAAAGAAGTGATTGAAAAAGTGTTGCGATTTGAATGGGTGGCTTGGGTATTGTTTGTGCATCTACTCTCAACCGGGAGAAGATTTCTCTTTGCCACTAACACAGTGGCTGTCGTTTATCGCGACAGAAGTATGACGCATCCGACAATGTAAATAATTCAGGGCTCAATTACGCAAATTGCGAGTCGGCGCCCCTCTTTTCACCCCTTCGAAAACGTTCCACGCCGTTTCATTCCGCCATATAGGATACTATGCGAGACCCCTCACCCACACCGCACTTGCTAATAACTAGTTTCGCGCTCTCAACCAAAAAAAAAAGCAGAAAAAAACGAGAAATTCATGAAAATTCGTACTTTATCGCTTGCTATGTTTCGCTGTTGGTTATATGTAAAATATGTGCATCGCCATTATTCCCCTCATTCGTCCAGTTCGTTTTCACACCAAACTTTATTATTACTTTTGTTGATTCCAAGCGAAAACGTAATATTTCACATTTTTCACTAAATTTGATTTAATTTACCTAAATATTTTATCTCTTGAATGAGATTTTGCTTTTGGATTCGCTGGTGTGCGAATTTTTATACTTTGGGTGATAAATATAGAGAAGGTGATGGTGAAGTAATGATAATTAAGATAATGATAATATGGCTATTGTTGAGATTGTACACACTAAGAGATTTATTAAAAAACGTCATTCCTTAAATACTAATAGTTGTACTGAGTTAGATGGAAATTACGTTATGTATAAAAAAGAAACAATGTTAATTCTTTTACTAATTATGATATTTACTATTAGGGGCCATCCACATCTAAGACGCAAAAAATGTCTCATTTTAGCACACTTATTGCGTCTTAACTACAATGAAGGCACCAAAATGTCTTGGTTTAAGACACTTTCAAAATATTTGTTTATTTCGAGTGTATATATGCTTTATATAATATGTTCTCTTGGGCATGGTATACAGAATACCGTCACTAGTATAAGAACATTTTTCAGTAACTTTTCTCTTAAAATATTAAATATTTTGTTACGAAACTTGATGGAATTACTTAAATTACCATTAGAAAGGTCTCTCTGACCCGAGCTTGTTCGCATTTTTACTAAAAATTAATTTTTAAAAAATTTGGTATTTTTCGAAATTTTCCAAAATTAATTTTGGGCCAAACTTTAAATTCGGGTTAGAGAGATTCCTAATGACATTTTAGGTACACTGTTAAAATTTTTGTGTAAATTTAACACAAATTAAATGTCCCAAACGGTCCACTCAAAATTTATGTTACTTTTGTGTTAAACTAACATAACCTATATGTAAATTTACACAATCTTCTTGTTAAATTAATATTAAATAAATAATAAATAAATAATAATAAATAAATAATATTTATTTTCATCTTCCATTTTGAAAACTGGTGTATTTTAAGATTCTTTTGCCTACTTTTTGGAAACATTTTAAGTGACTACAAACTTATAAAAAGATGCCGATCATTTGAAGTTGCAGTTTTTAAGAGGCGCCATCTTTATTTTAACCTCTTTAAATCATGAATAATCTCAAAAAGTTATTTTATTCTTCTTGCATTATTTGGGTCCAAAAAACATGCAGGAAGTTAAAAATATAGAATCTAAAATTTTAACAGGTTTAAAATTTATATTTAAAAAATTGACATTTTTTTTCTTTCTTAAATATTGAACTTATTTACAATTTTTACTATTATTCCTTACTCTCTAAATCTAAATTAGTTAAAAATAACTAATTATTATTAAAATTGTGGGTGTGTTTTTGTTTCAGCAATTAGTAAAAAATGACTAATTATTAGTAAAATATGACTAATTATTAGTAAAAAAAATAACTAAAAAATAATTAAAATTTGACTAATTGAATGAGTAAACAGAATTTTGCTAAAATATTAGTTATTTTGACATAACCTAAAAATTAATTTAACTAATAAATAATTAGTTATTTTTTACTAAATGATTAGTAGTAGTACAATTATTTAAATTAGTGACTGAGTTTTTTCTTTTAAAATAGTTATTTTTGACTAATTCAGAGTCAGAGAGTACCAATTTTTTGACATGTTTTTTAATTGATTCTTTCCAACCTCTCGCATGGAATTAAACAAATTTTAATTTTTTTTTTTAATTTCTTCATAATATGTTTACAGATTTCTTTTTATTTTACCATTTTTCAAAATAATTTTCATTCCTTTCATATTTTCCTTTCTTCAATTTTCATTCCATTTTCACTTTTTAGTCAAAACCTATCGTTATTTTTTCACTTTCTACTAACTTTTGTTTATTTTTGTATTTTTTTTATATTTCCAGTTACTTTTATTTTTAAATTCTAATAATTTTTAACGTTTATGGTTATTTGTTCTCATCTTGTAATTTTTTCATTTGTTCTAGTTCTCGCTTTTATTTTCTTGTTCATTTTCTTTTTTAGTTACTTTTGTTTAATGAAATTCTTGTTTTGTTTAATAGTAATTTTACTGCGCTTTTTATAGTTTTTCTTTAATTTGAAACTAATTTTTAGTTTCTAATCATTTTTCTTCAGTTCTCATCGTTATTCTCATCTATTTCAGATGTTTTTCTTTTATTTTTAGTTATTTATCTTCAATTCTAGTTATTTTTGTTCATTTTTTTAGCAATTTCTTTAAATTTCTAGTTTTCTCGAATTAATTTATAGTTATTTTCTTTACTTTTTGCCTATTTTAAAACCGTCTAATAATTTTTGTTCACCTTTTATTAACATGGATTAAAGTAATATTCTCATTTGAAACTTCTTTTTGATTAAATTTTTTTTTATATTTTTGTAGTGATATCTCTTAAATTTCTTTATTTCCTAGCATTTCATTATTATTTCATTATTCTTTAATTATTTTTTCATTTTTTCTTCAATTTCTAATTGCTTTTTTTTAGTAAAAAACTTTATTTTTTCACTTTCTAGTAATTTTTCTTTATTCTTGTAAAACTCTTTCTTGATAAAATAATGTTTTTATTTAACTTATTCTTTTGAATTTACTATACTCATTTTTCATCAAATATTAGTTATTTTGTTTATTTTCTAGTTGCATTTTCTCATTTTCTATGTCATTTTTTTAATTTCAATTATTCATTTCTCAAATTTTTGCTTTATACCTAAATTATTTTAAAACATTTTCTACTAATTTTTCATAACCTTCTATTTATTTTCTTCAATTTCTAGATACTTTGTCACTTTTTAGTAATTTGTTCTTATTTTTTGTTCTTTTTCCATTTTCTTGTTATTTCTTTAATCCCTATTAGTTTTTTTTTCATTATTCAGTTTCTTCTTTTATTTGTTTATTGTTTTTCACTTTCCTGACATTATTCTCAACTTCTAGATGTTATTTGAATTTATTAATAAATTTTACACTCTCCTAATTTTTTTTTCATATATTATAACTGTTTGATTCTTTCTAGGCAGTTTTAACATTTTTGTTTGTGTATTTGTGACGCGATATAAAGAAAGTAACCTGAGAAGAAAAAAATGGTAGGTTATGTTTGCGGTTTTTGGAATAAAGATAAATAAAAATGATGTATTCTCTATATCAGCCATTGATGTTTTAGTCTTCATTCCATCCAAAATAATCAATAAAAACTGGTTTATCTGATTTCACATAATTAAAAAGGAACTTTTAATCAACATAAAATTGTCACTGAACATAACCTAATATTTTTTCCTTCTTAGGTCCCTTTCTTCATATCACGTCTCATTTCATACTTGAAAGTATAATTTTACTTTCATTTAAGTATGCTACTTTTTTAATTTTATAAGGATACTTTTCACACTTTCTTCAGTCTTTCACTACGCTTCGAAACCTGTAAGAATTCAAAAATTGTCCAGTATTCAAAAATTGTCGGGAAAATATGAAATATATTCTGCTGGAAGGCAATTTATTCATCTCGTTATCGTCTTTTATTTAAAAAAAAACATATATATATATATATATCACAAGTAGATAATAAATGAAAGTTAGCATAATCAAGATTGATCGAAGATTGTTTCTGTTTCCATGATACACTGGAGTTTACACCACGCCAGCAAATAATTAATCTCATGTGTAATTAGCACTAGCTGTTTTTTCCTCGTAGACCTTTTCAGCTGAATTTTTTTTTTCATCCACGAACCCGTAGAAGCAGACTTGAGATAAGTAGATATGTCCCGAGGTAATTGCATGCTTTCGTTTCAGAAGCGCTTCCTCTTGCCCGGAGCACGGTCCTAACTGAACCTCTGCTTTCCCCCCGCTGGCTGGGGTGGTGGACAAGCACCCCTTTTTGCCCCACCCCAACGGACCGTCTTGTCGCCCACCACCACTCCACTCACTCTGGAATCTAGCCGTCGGCTATGGAATACGGCACGCTAATTTACGTTAATCTAATTTGCTGCCAACTAACATAGTGACGGGTGCAAACAACTCGAGTGCACAAGCAATTTTTCTCTTTTTAAATTTCCTCTCTCTCTCTCTTTCTCTTTCTCCTTGCAATTTGTTGATTTTCTTTCCAGGAATTATTGATTGCTCTATTATACCTTTTTTTACTCAAGTGTAATCACTTAATTGATTGTCACCTATTTTGGCAATTTTTAACTTTTTTTTAAACTATTTTAGTCATTCATTTATTGAAACTACCTATTTTAATTACTTTATTTATAATTATATTTTATTTTGTAAATTATATTATTTGATTAATAATTTTAATTTGAAATAAAATTAGGATAATAAATTAACTGGTATCTACCTAAAATTTAATTTTTCCAAATTTTAGAAAATGTAAATTTTACTCTTTTTTGTTTCTAGTGGAACTTCAATTTCGATTTTATCTAAAGTTTAATCTTGTTAAAAATCAGTGTATCCGTATTTAAATTGATCTAAATTTAAATTTATCCTAATTTCAATTAACATTTTAAATTTTTGTAAGTATCGAATTTACAAATAAAAATTTTATTTGACGCAAAAAAAATGTATTTCACACAAATAAAAATATATTTGATTCTTATAGATATTTATTTGGCTCGGGGATAAATAAATCTTTTCTCTGGATGTGATTAAAATTTTTATCGACAATAAAATAATTTTAAAATCCAAAATTTAAATCAACTAAATTTCAAGCGATCTAAATTTTAATGCATTCTGTTTTGAATCAACCACAATTTCATTTTATCTAAATTTCAAATTTCTTCAAAATTTCAAATCTATTAACTCCAAACTTTAAATTATCAAAATTTTAATCGATTGAAAGTTTTATTAATATAATGCTTCTCACTCGATTATCAGATTATATCGGTTTAAACATTTATTGTCGAAAATTTCGATAAATTCTTAATAAAGTCTATACTGATTTAAATTTATTTAAATTTTTAATTTATTCAAATTCCAATTTCAAATTATCAACTTTCAATAACTCTCAATTTTTAATTATTTTTATCATTTACCTTATAAATTAACATTTTTAATAAATGAGAAAATTTCTCAATTATTGCTATTTCAACCAAGCTCAAATATGCAATCGTTCTAAACTTCAATTTATTAAATTTTTGTCTATTTAAATTTAAATCAAAAGAAATTTTGATTGGTTTTAATTTTGTGTTGGTCTCAATTTATTGCTGTTAGTGGCAATGGATTATAAATGGAATTCAGTCAAATTTCAACTTTTTAAAATTTATATTTTTAATTATCCCAATTTTAATTGGTTTTATATTTAATTCATGTAAATTTTAAATGATCAAAATCTCGAAATTTTGTTATTTTAATCAACCGCAATCATAATTATATGTTTTTAACTTCAATTTATTCGATTTTTAATTGGTTTGAGTTTCAATTAAATTAATTAATATAATAATAATAATTAATTAATTAATCAAACTTAATTTTTATTCGTTTAAATTCTTATTTGTGAAAATTTCAATGAATTCTAACTGCAATCATTTTTTAATTCAATCTATTTTTTAATTTATCCATATTCGAATGTTGAAAAATTGCAATTTAACCTTTTACAATCGATTTTGTATATTTTTTTATCACCCTTTTCTATTTTAAAGATATAAAACTGCAGTTATTCTGGTTTTGATCAACCTCAAAACTATTCTCCCTAATTTTAGTTCATACATATTAGTCAATTTTTATTTCCGTTGATCGAAATTTTAATCATTCTTGATTGTTATTGATAAAAATGGTTAAAAATGTAAAACTTGAATTTATTATCTGTCAACTGTTTCTAATTTTAATTATTGTTAATCAATATTAATTTTTAATAATCTTCATTATATTCATATTTATTTTAATATTATTAATTTTTATTTTAATTTAACAAAAACCTAGATATTTAAGAAGCTAGATGCTATTCTGTCAAAATTGTTAAAAAAGCAATAGATATCAAAAAAGGACACAGAAAATATGGAATTATTAGCAATTTTGATTTATTGTTGTAAGAAATTTTTTGTTTCTTAACAGTTTGGGGTTGTTATAATAACAAGCATTTCAGATTTTTTTCATGACAACAAACCTAATTGTTGATACAACAAAACAAATCCGTTATAACAAAAATATCCAGGTTTGTTAGTTTTATATTAATCACTCTAAATCTGAATTAGTGGTTTTTTACTATTGAATTAGCGAGAAGTGAGCTACTATTAAATTAGTAAGAATTTTATTATTTTTTAGTAGAAAACTACTAATTTTTAGTAGAATATTACCAAATATTAGTAGTAAATTACTAATTAAAACAGTAAAAAAAATCTACTTTCTTTAAAAGTAAAGTTTCAATATTTCAATTAATAGTTTTCTACTTAAAAATTAGTAGATTTCTATAAAAAAAAATTAGTCAAATTCTTGGCTCACTTTTCACTAGTTCATAGTAGAAAGCTACTAATTGATAATAGAAAACTACTAATTCAGTTTTACTCTCTAAATCTGAATTAGTAAAAAATAACTAATTATTAGTCAAATTCATTTTTAGGTTATGTCAAAATTACTAATATTTTAGTAAAATTCTATGTACTAATTTAATTAGTCATATTTTACTAATAATTAGTTATTTTTAACTAATCGGAGAAACAAAAACTCAACCACGATTTTACTAATAATTAGTTATTTTTAATTCAAATTTAGAGAATAGAAAGACAATTTAATAATAAATAAAACAATTTCTTTTTCTCAGTGTACCTTGAGCTTGTTAAGGCGAATGAATGAATCTATCAATTAATAAATGAATAAGAGCTAAATACGTTAATTACTACTAAATTCACTTATTTATTTACACAAAACTGTTCCCCCAGTTTATTATGACTATTACCATTATCTTTATAATATTTATCTCTCTTATCTCATCCCGCTTTTCCAAGATCAATTTTCCATCGTTTTTCTGTATTTTTGACAAAGAATCCAATTCGCACTGCATATACTTTTTTCCTCCCCTCTTTAGTTTTGTATTTATTTTTTATTTTGATTCCCGATTTTGCTCGAAATAAGGAAACGGAAAGACCGGTTATCCGTGCTCTGGCGACTTTTCCGGATACTCGACCTCTTCCGCCCCTCCTCTCTTCTGCCCCTGGCTCATTCACCATTGGTTTCGTAAACGGTGATTTGTCGTGAAACCAGCAACACACTTCACTCTCTTCTTTATTCGATGCAGCAACCACCAGAATTTCCGTTCTCTACACTTCAATCTAATGGCTTACGAATTCGATTAAACGATCGATCTTTGATAAAATGTTTCCGCTCTCAATGCACTTTCCAGATTACATTTTCCAAAATACTCTATTGTTATTCAATCCCGATTTACGAGACCAAGTTTTTGTTTTCGACAAATATACATGGTTTGCATTATTTATTTCGTTTTTCGAAAATATTTTAATACCAACGCTAAAAGGGCAAAATTTATCATACAATATATGAAATTAAGAAATTCTATTTCTTTTAATTTACTCATTTTTTAATATGTTGCTGTTTTGTTTTGCAATTTTTATGTTTTTCTTGTTTTTTTTTCACTTTAACGATGAAAGTTTTCGATTTTTAGTTATAATGTTTCGAAAACTTAATTGATGATAGAATGTGCAATAGAATAAAATTTATTTATGCGAATATTTAAATACACGAAATTCCATTCTGCGGAGAATCGAGCTTCTCGGATGTGAATTTTTCAGAATTTGTATTTTTCGGATTTACCATGTGTTCGAATATTCAATCCCCAAAACTCCATTTGTCTGAAAATTAACTCTCTGAATTTGAATTAGTGACTTTCTGCTAATGAATTAGAGAGAAATTGGTTACTATTAAATAGTGAAAAATTTCACTACTTTTTAGTAGAAAAAGAGTAGTTTTCTACTATTGATTAGTAGAAAAGTACTAAAAAATAGTGAAATTTTTTACTATTTAACGGTAACCGATTTCTCGCTAATTCAGATTTAGAGATAATATGCATTTTTGAAATATTCTAATCGTCAGATTTAGTAATTGTCCTTATATTAAACTAACCGAAACTTCATAATATAATATATTTCAATATAATATATTTGTGCTAGAAAAATGGTTTTTTTCTAGTTTTAAAAATTTCGTCCCGCAAAGGGAGTTAATTATTCAGATAAATAAATTTCTATCTATTGCGGATGTTCCATCAATTGAGTTTTGGAAAAAGTGATCGATTTGTTTTCCGAGTAAAACTGGCAGCTTTAAAATTTTCATTTACGAGAAAAAAAATATCTGCCATAAAAGTTGAATCACCCTTAAAATGAACCGAGTTAAGTAATTTAGTTGCAAGACTCCCTTATTCATTAAACAGACTTGTTGGATGGATTCAGTTTATCCTTTAATTAGTAATTAAACTGGAGAAAGTGAATACTTGAAATCTTGACTTTCCTGGAAATCCGCACTCTCTAAAACTGAATCAGTGAAATTTTCACTGATTTGGAATCAGTGAACAACTTCTCTTTGCTGAATCAGTGAAAATGACTGATCTTCAGTGAATTTCACTGATTCAACAACGAAAAGTTGTTCACTGATTTCAAATCAGTGAAAATTTCACTGATTCAGTTTTAGAGAGCAACGGTGCAGATCGTTAAATGAGAAGTGGAGTTGTACAAATGACAGCATACTAGGTTTGAGTTTAGGTGTCGAGTAGTTTTAGGTCTCGGTACTAAAATGTGAATCGCGTATCGCTGCTCTAGTTAACACGGTGGCAGCTGATCAAATATAAATAACGTTAGACAACGCGTAGGAAGGGTTAATGTATTTGACTTGGCTATGACTTCACATATGAATTAACTCTCTGTTTTCTGACCACACTCATTTCCGTACATCAGACTCAAAAAGTCAAAAACCCTAATGAACAAAAGTGATTTATTTGACACTGCTCTATAAACATTGTTTCATTCAACTGAATTATATATTTTGACGCCGCTTTACGCCGACAAAAGTTTCCCAGAACCTGCTCATGCTTTCAAAACTTTCACCAATTAATATACATTTTTTAGTTTAAAGCTTTCTGAATTATTCACTTTTATTTTCACTCTAAATTATCTATATTCATCTCTCTTTTACAATCTTCTCATATTCATGCTTCTTTACACATTTTTAAGTTTTTCAAAGACTATAATTATAAGGACTTAATTTCTAATTTATCGGATTTCCAATTCATTCAAATGTACATTTATCTAATTTTTTATTTTCCGTAAATTTATCCAATTTTAAATTGCTGGCAATTAATATTTAGTTCAGTATCTAATTTAACCTTTAACTTTATTTATTTAGTTTCCAAATGTTCCAAATGGTTTCTTTAATTTTAAATTGATCTTAATTAAAATTTATTCAATTTCCAGATGATCAAAATATTAATCCAGTATCAAATATTTCAACTTTTATTTTTTTACATCATTCACTTTTGATTGTTTCTAATAAAAAAATGTCCATTTCTTAATTAATCAAAATAAAGATTTATCCAAATTCCAATTGCTTCAATGAAAATTTATTCAGCTTTCAAATATTTCAAATGTCAATTTTTCTAAATCTTAATTCATTTAAATTTACATTTATTTAAAACTTAATTAATTCAATTTTCAATACATCAAAATTTTGAAATATACCTACATTAATTAATTTTATAAATTATAAAAAAAAAATATTATTTACAAATTTCTCTAAATTTGGATTTATCCAATTTCCAATTGATCAAACTGAATTTTTTTTTTTTTTTTAATTGATCAAATTATATTATCAAAATTAATCTAAATTGAATTACTTCTAATCATAATTTACCTAATTTACGGGTAATTCAAGTTCAGTTTCTTCCAATTTTCAATTGATTTTAATATAAATTTTTCAGTTTTTAATTGATTCAGATATAAATTTATGCAATTTTGAATTTTGATTTAAATTTTAACTATTAGTTAAAATTAAATTCAGCCAATTTCTATTTGCGCTCAATTTATACATATTTAAACTTAACTAATTTCCAATTGACCCATTTGTATATTCTTTTAATTATTAATTTTCTTCAAAAGGTGAAATTATGCAGTTGTTCAAATAACAATAATTTTCCAATTGATTTAAAGGTATATAATAATTTTCTTTCGAATTGGTACAAGTTTAAATTTAACTAATATTAAATTCCGCATATTTCCATTTTCTTCAAATTTTTACATTTCCAAGTTCCAACTTATCGAATTTCCAATTTATTCTAATGTAAATTTGATTAATTGTAAATAAATCCATATTTAAATTTTATTCGAATAATCTCAAACTATAAAGTGTATTTTTATGCAAAATAAAAATATTATTAAAAATAATTTTATAAAATTTTGTACATTTTTCAGAAAAAATTGTATTGAACCAAAATTTGTTGTCAAATAATAATTAATTCACATTTTACGTATTTTCTTAAAATCTAGTTAATATCTGTATTTTACATCAAATTTTAACAAACCATAGCTCATTTCTCTTTTTAAAACATTCTCTATAATTTTATTAAGATTGTAGAAAATGTTTAAAAGAGCAAAATAAAAAAAACTATTGTTTGTTAAAATTAGATGTAAATTACAAATTTTTTCTTTAATGATTATAACTATTATTTAACAACAAATTTTTGTTCAATCAACTTTTTCCTGAAAATTATACAATGGAATTATTTATTTTTTATTATTTTTTTAAATTATATAAATAAAATCAGTTTTAATAATATTTTTATTTTGCGTGAAAATCCACTTTCTAGTTTGAGTTTATGTCAATAAAGAGAACCTCCTTAAAAGTTGTTTGTTCCATTTAAGAAAACATTCTTATAAAAAATTGTCCCTGCCTCAAAATTCTTCTAAATATTTAGACTCTTATCCCCAGAAATACTTATTTTTTTCTCCTTTTTTTAATACAATTTTTTATACTTTTTGTCAAAAGCGGTGGCATTCTTTTCAGTGAAAAGAAATGGTTTATGAAAAATAAGTTTTGTGAAATCGTAGTTTGGTTGTAAAATTAGGTGACGGGGTTTCAAAGGCGTTTTGCACATTGCTTGTAAGTAGTAAAGTTTTCAAGAAGAAAGGTGAAATTCAAAGATTTATAGAGGACGTTATTCACGTAGCAAGCAGAGGTCGAGGATACTTCAAAATGACGTTAGCCGCGAGCTGTTGCTACGGGTTTTTAAGTGACATTTATGAGAATGTATTAGAGCTCGCGTAATTACAAAGCTTCTCGTTGCTTTTGCCTTTGCCTTTTTTTAAGTTCACAGTCTAAGATTTTCCTCATCATTATTGCTGTCTGTACTCTGCTCCTGATAATAAATAACTTGTTTTAAGAAAAAAGAAAGTTGCAGTCCAATGAAATTTTTACATCCTCTTTTAATTTCAGTACTCGCAAACTCATATTTAAATTCGAAATATTTTTCAATTTTAGTTAGTTAATTCATTTAACTCACTTGCTAATTGCTTCTGTAGAGTTTTTCTAAAATTTTTGTTGAAATTTTCTTAAATTTAAGAAAAAGAAACATTGCAGTGGGAATAATAATAATTAACCTTTACAATTGTACAACAGGCTTATGAAATTTTCCAAAAAGAAACTGTATACCTTATCAATATAATTAATATTAATGGTCTTATCATTTACATTATTAACGAAAATAATTTTTTTCTGTTTCAGGTGAGATATACTTTATAAACTATATACATTTCTATGGTGTTATTGTAAGTATTTTTGTTGGATTTATATAAAATATCTAAATATTCTATACAATTCTTTTTTTACTCTTGAGATAAAAGAAATTAGTAAAATTATAAAAATTATATTATAATACAGAGTTTGAAAAAAGTATAAACTTTTCTAAACCTTAAAATTCATGATTCACTTTTACAAAACAAATTAGCAATTATAAACTACTTTTAACCGCAAATAGATGTTCTCTAAATAAAGTGCCTAATTTCATCTTCCCTTAGATTATGTTATTCATTTTCCATGAAAACCACAGAATATAAATTATCACGTGGTCACGTTTGCTATGAACCTGTACCCATAAAGCGAGAAATAATTGTGTAATTAATAACTTTATTTCATGATTTATTCAGATGAAAGTCATTAGTAAAAGTATATAATTTAATTCAATTATAGGATTAATAAACTTTGTTAATTGACTTTGATGACAATTTAGGACTAAAATTTCCTTCTCGAAAAATGAAGATTTAAAAAACTTGTTTGTAGGTCAAATTTTCACCGCTATCTTCAAATGTCAAAGAATTGTAAATAATTGCATTTATTAATATATATATAGATATATTCATTTGCTAAAATTTCCCTCTTGTTTTTTTAATATTTGACGAAACACTTTAAAAACTGAAGAAAGAGGTCAAATATTAAAGAACGAATCGAGAAAATTAAAAAAAATATATAAGGGGCGGAGTTTGGGGAAAAGTGGGGTCGAAAGGGCCAGGATAGGGTTAGGGTTAGGTTAGGGGTTCGAGAAGCAATAAGGAATTATTGCGGTACGATCGACAAACGGCGACTACGTGGCTGCACTACGAAAAAATTTGCTCTCTTTCTCTATCTTACTTGATCTCTCTCTGTCTCTCTCCTCCTTTCTTTTTTTTACTTTTTCTTGCCATCATTTCTCTTCCTCTGTCCCCCTTCGTTCTAGCTTTCTTATTCGTGTCTTAGGAGCGAAGACTTTCAGACTCGTCAATATGTAATGTTCAAGACTCTTCTCTCTTCCGTCTTGTATCCACCCATTTAACCCCCTTTTTCATTGTTCTCACACCCGTTTTTGCGAGTCCCTGCTCACAGTCCAGAATCGACAATTTTTACCATCTTATATATTTTTCGTTGTTCTGCTTTCTTAAATAAAATACAAAAAGAAGAATTATGTATTAAAAAGGAGACAAAAATCGAGGGTGTCTATTGCATTAATTGATTTTTAATATTTTCCGCAACTCACGACGGACAAATAGACGGACACCTAAATCTCGTTATCATGATTTTGGACCATGTCCACGATACCCTAAAACAGTAAGATTGAATATAAGAAATTTTATTATTACAAAAATGAAATTATTTTTTATCTTTAGAATATTAATTGCAATTGATTACGTAATTATATTTACAGTAATTATAACACTGAGAGAATTTTCTAGTGCTGATCGGAGAGAAAAAATGTATTTTCAGTCTCGGTACTTTTGAAGAGATTAAATATAAGTGAGAGTGTGGATTCTAATTTCGGTTGGTTGTGAGATAATTGAATTTCAGTTGGGCAAAGAGGACATGAGAAAAATCTCAATTCTCCATTGATTTTTTTTTAAGCCATTGTCGAACTTGAAATACATTTTCCCCTGATTCGTGGTATTAGCGTTTCTATTCCGTGAGACGAGGGGAAGCGACGTAATAGGAATGCCGAATAATTTCCGTTTTCCGATAAAGGTAGGTATCTCGTTAACCGAGCGAAAGGAAATTAAACGTAGTAAAATGGATCTGCGAGTAGGTAGCTGAGAAAAACGAATGGGGATTGTTTTTTCTTTTTACCCGAATTAAAATTTATACTGAATAGCCGCGGCACTACATTTTTACATAATAAATTACTATTTATGTTCATATTATTGCAATTTTCCCAAGCCGAACAGTCGTCAAAATAAAAAGAATTCGTTTTTGCGCTGTGAATTTATTTTTTAAAGAAAGTTTCCGAGGAAAACAACAATTTCATTGCTTGATCTGAGTTTGTACTTCTATATCGAGCGTTTATTTTTAACCCTGTTGCAGAATACGACAGCGACAGCGATAACTCATTCGCTGAAGTTATTTTAAATAAATCAGCACGAGGATTCAGTGAACAGCTAAAAGTTATCGTATCAAGTCGAAATTTATAACTTTAGCTCAAGTTTCCGTAAGTTCGTTATAAACTTTCTTCTTACTTCGCGAGGCAAAAGTTCGCGTTTCAAAATGATTTTGTATTTTCCGCCACTGTTGGTGAACTCAGTTATGCAGACGGTGATTCCATAAGGTCGTAACACCGTTTGGGAAATACTTACTTTTGATTTATGTCGGTGTGGTGTGAATGCAAAATATATAGCCTCAAGTAAATGAAATTGAATATGAAAGAAGTAAACTGTTCAGTTTTCATTTCCAACTGTCCAGTCTACGGAAAACAGTGAGTTAGTACGATCCAGGAATTTGAAAATCATCGGATAGACACCCCAATCAATTATAAATTATATTAGTTATTAATACAATTTGTTTTAAAGAACGTGTTCTAAATTCTAGGTTGTTAATACTTTTATAACCTTATTTTCCTTCAATCCGTTGAGTTCCATTTATATTTCATTCGATAGGTGGAGCCGCAGGACCATAAAAAGGGTTATAATTCAAAATGATATAAGTCAAAACACACATAACTACTTTACTTTACATTTATACTGGTAATGAATAGTTCCAGTGTGCCTGGTAACTTGAGACTATTCCGATGTATTCTCTACTTGGGTGAAATTTATACGCACCAGAAATTGTAGTATAGGTGCTGTTGAAAATTAGGGAACGTATCGTAGAAACAGTTTCTAAGTGTCAGTATATCATTTCTACTAAAATAGCGAAATATAAGAACATATCTAATGTAGGATAGCGTTTTAGTAATAACTGATATACGTAATTTTGAGTAATAACTGATACAGGTAATATTTCAATAATGACAGCTCAAAAGAACATTGAAATGGCTGGGCTGAAACATGTAAAATGATATCTTTACTGCCTACGTCTTTTAAAAGGATTTGATCCGCTGCGATCATTTTTGTCCTTTCACTATACTTGTTTATTACTGAACCATTCTCTCGGAACTTTGTCTATATGTTATTGAAAAAAAATGTAACTGATTCAGAAGATAATGTATACCTGGCTTAGAGAACAATGTAACTGATTTGTAAATGAATAATGAAACAACTGCAAATGATTTGGAAAAAAATTACTGTAACAAGTACAAGCATGTGTTACTTTTTGCTATTTGGCGTATCAGCGTATAAAGAAACATCTTATTGGAAATAAAATTTTAAGGTCAGTGGAAAGCAAACGAGTGGAACTAACTGGCTCTAATGGACTCTCATTCCAATGAGGAATTTCAGTTGAATTTTTCAGGTTGGGGAAAAATGTGATGGATTTTCCAATCTAGGCAGAGTCACGTGTCTCGCTTTGAAGGGTGTAGGAACCGAAAAGGTCTTGTTACTTTATGAGGTAGGATGCAAGTATGTGTGTTGCTGTAATCGCTCTTGGTCATCCTCTGGAGGACGGAAAACAAGACGAGAGAAACTTACGACCTCGAGGTAAGCATCGTTACGGACTCGTAACTTTAATCGCATCGAGACACGGGCACACGGCAAGTAGCCAGTGGACCCAGTACGTGACGGCGATACTGAAGAATGACGAGGCAAAGCTTTAGATGAGATTGCTTTCCATTGGAAAGGACACGGCAAACGAGGTTCGTGACGAAAAAGAGGAAAGAAAGTAGCAAAATAACGCGGTTAGAAAAGTCACTCTTCCTCCATCTCATTTGTCCTAATCAAGAAAATTGTCCCAATGACGAGATTACGTAAATCCAGTTATTGATCGTAAATCACATTTAGAAGATACATTGTCTCAGGATTCGTAGATTCGGAGTATTTTTAGATTTTTACTTAAAGAGAAAAAAATAGTAAACAGTATAATGTAGTAAATTGCTGAGACGTGAATCCCAACATTTACCGTAGTTTTAGTAAAGAGAACGCAGTAACTTATAACGAATAAGTCACCCAACGCAAAACATGTACTATATAAACGTCGAGTATCTGCTTTCCCCACTTACAAGGTACTCACCAGTTATAGTGTTCTCGTCCCCGCAGAGAGGGTTCCGCCAATTAACGCGCGCTTTGTTCTGCGCATGCGCAGCGTTGGATATAAATGCGCTGGGCATCACGGCCCAGACGGCAGATCAGGGAGGCCAAGCCGCAATGCATTGGCTGGATATGCTGTGTTTCCTGGGTGCGTCTATCGCAGCGCTAGTGTCGCCACGTAAGTGAATGAACAACTGTTGTGTGTGTCAACAATCACAGACGTCTCTCATTCACATACATGGCGACACTAGCGCTGCGATAGACGCACCCAGGAAACACAGCATATCGAGCTAATGCATTACGGCTTGGCCTCCCTGCGGCAGATCGTCGAGAACAGTATCACTGCTTAGGCCTCTTTCAGGTTCTCCAAGTCACAATATTATCTACTGATATACTAGTTAGTTTGGCGCTTTTGTCACTTCTATCACATGCACAATTTGTATCGCGACATGGCAATTCCAACGTATGACATTTTTGGCAAATAAAAAACACCTGTTCTTATTTTAACTGTTCATCATTTACACTTATTTTTAGAAAAAGAGATAAAGCTACTAAATTAACAGGAGCAGCATAGTTACTCCAACAATAATAAATTATAATCATCATATCATTAACACTATTTTTTAAATCTAAAATAAATGACGAAACAACAGAGAGATTTATAAAATCTCCACTTGAATCCACAATGATAAGTATACCGTTCTCGAGTCGTAAAAAAATGAGATTCATGAAAGGATAATAAAAAAAGAATATTGGTCTAAACTGCGCGGTATACGAGTGCGTATTCATAAACCGTCTTCATTCAAACTCTTTAAATTATGACTCACGCGCCAGTCGAGGAAAATCTCATACAATTTTATCGCCAGGTTTGATGGACATCGGCGCTCGCAACACTGTAATGTCTTTTGCCGTCCGGCCTTTCGTATAACCTCTCACGTGTCTGCGATAAATCAAATTTCTACAGCGGCGCTGGAAGAAAATTGCACAACGCCGCGGTGCCAGTCAGGTACCTTAATATCGTCCAGCTCATAATGTTGAGACTCGACTCAAGCCTACCAGCTGGTAATTCGGTCAGGTACACGGCTACCACGTATGCCACTCGCTCACCAGAACTTCAATCTCGTTTCTTCTGCAGCCAACTTGGAAACTTTTTATCGTCAGTTTAAAAAAGAGGCCGAGTTGTAGATCCTGGTTAACACCCAGCTACCAGACACGCGCTCGTTGTAAGTTAAGTTTCGTCGCGTGCAAAACTTGAATTCCACAAAACTGCTGCACCAGGTATATAAGTTTATGCTGGCGCTGATGCGGTTGGCGTTTTGCGGCTTCAGGTCTACATTTCTGTCACGTGCGCGTTATAACTTCCCGTGTCTTTAAGTAAGAAGTAAGAAGCCGCCCTGCCAGGAGTACTTTGAGGTGCTCGAGTACCTTAAGTACTTGACGCAACTCTCGAGAAGAGGAGATGTGAAGACAAGAGGAAAAAAGAAAAGAGAAAACCGGGATGGAGAAGTGGCACCTACCTAGCACCTTACGCTGGAGTTAACTTGACAAGTAGACGACGGTGCTAGGGACAGGGATGGTGGCGGTCAGGCGTGGACGGCATACCAAATCCGCGGAGTATTCTGGTCATGTAGCCTTCGGGGGCCAAGCTTCACGACCAAGTCGCGGGGGTATTAATTGGCTTACGAGGCGACACTCATTAGCACTTTGAGTACGAGGGGCGCAACCGGAGGGTCGAGCACGGAATCCGGAATCCTTCCAATATTCTCCTTCACTATCTTCCTCCGCTTCTCTTCACCATCTTTTTCTAATCTTGTTTACTAGCTCGCTCTATTCCCCTTTATCATATTTCTTTAGTCGTATTTACTACCTTCTCTTATCCTTCTTTACTATTTTCTCAAACCTCCTTTATCATGTTATACTTTTGTTGTTAATAAATAGAAAAATAAAATTCCAAATGCTTTACTTTAAATCACCAAAATGGTAGAACAAATTTTACTCATCCCTTTGACTAGATCTTTGCGGTAAATCAGAAATGCTATTAACGCAACCTTTTGAACAGTTGAAAGTAATACAAATGCATCTCAGGCTGAGCTATTACTTCTGCGTCACTGAATTCCCAAAATCGGCATAACAATAGTACCCAACCTAAAGTTTTAGCCTCGAGGTCTAAAGCCATTTTGCAAAGACGCAACTTTGAAAATTGGGAATGGCATTTTAAAAGCCGAGTCTTTTACCAAGTTGCATTAAATTGAAAACAACGTTTATAAGGAACATTAAGTTGTTTTGGAAAATCGCAAAAATAAATTAACTACGACTTACCTTCGAATTGGACATAAACAACTCACTTATCATCTAGTAATTACAGAGGATACCATCATCTGACATCAATGTCAAATTTCTCTCTCCATAAAACGATCCAGTAAAACTCCCAAAATATAATGTGATCAAAAAAAGAAACTTAAAAGCTAACTAAAATCATCTAAATAACACTTAAATGTCCCAAAAAGTATTTTTTTAAAAACCATAATTGGCGTGATCACATATATTTGTTACAGTTTAACAAAATGTAATTAAGCTATGTCGTCAACTGATTTTCCTCGTCTATGTTACCAACATAACAGGATGATAAATGCTCATAGTCCAAATTACAAACATTTTTGTGTCAGAATAGGTGTTCTCACAATTATGTTACCAACATCAAGTGCGTATCTAGGATTAGGGGTGGGGATTCACAAGAAGTAACTAAGTTATCTGCCTATAAATTCGAAGCTCTTGGGGTGGTGGGTCATGATCATCCTACATACGCGCATGTAGCTTAACCTGATATTAGATTGAGCCTGCACAAGAAGGGTGCGTTAATAGCATTTCTAATTTACCTCAAAGGCCTAACCAATTGAATGAGTAAAATTTGTTTCATCATTTCGCACTAAAAACTCATCAGTAGAAAAGTTTGTTGAACTGTAATAATAAACTCTTTGACCACTTCTGCTTGTACCGTTAAAGAATAAACATCTAGGTTTAATTTTTTTAAATTCACTGTCCTGTTATTTCTACTAAACTTAAAGTTTGCATAAAAAGAAAAAGGCAGAATTATTGTGTAGAATGCAAATTGTATACACAAAGAGAAGACAATACTATGCAATTTTTACTTTGTAATGTAACACCCTTTACAGTACACCACCATTCGCCTCTCCTGCTGAGGACTGTTTCACGTCACGCGCTCAGCTCGTAGATTCGTTTCCTTGGTAATACGATCGGTGAGATCTGAGCCAGTCTCTGTTGGGAAGACGAGAAGCTCGTTCCATCCCAATTCCCGAGACTGGCTTTGGCAGCTTTGCCGAGAAACGTTTTCCGGGAAGGTTTTCTCAATGAGAGAACTATGCGTTCTGATTTCCAGATGTCCCAGGTGTGAGTACTGTTTCGGTTCTAGAGAGACGTGCTTTGCCTTCATCATGTGTCCGATTCTATAGTCTGGCGCTTGCTCCCTCGTAGCCCGGTAATTCAGAGAAAGATTGGGAGTTTGGTGTGGGTTAGAGGAGAATATCGTCCGGCAGGATGTTCCGGAAAGCCGGTGCATTCGCATATTTGCGGTTTCCCGATACTCCGGGAACTCTCGGTAGATCCAATTTGATCGGAAGACCGCAGCTTCTATCCGTTCGACCTTGCGGAGGCGGAGGACAATGTGTTCGCTATGCACGAAGAGGCAGGAGTGCGTCTCTCTCAGACAATCTCTTGTTCTCCCTTGTTGGCGCGCGAGCGCTCCCAGCGAGACAATGTTGCTCGATAAGGCATTGTTCCACTGAGGTCTTGGACTATACGAGCAACACCCGGCTACATTACCTCCACATTCAGCCACCCTCAACTTGCTCCTCGTCAAGCTGCCTTCGTCTATACTCGCGCCTCATCTTCCACCTGCTTTCGGCATGCACTGCTCTAGCATTTTTTTGTTACTCTTTTCTACTGTTCCTTGTTTCTTCCTCTCTTCCTTTCATACTCTTCATTTGCCTTTTTTTGAATGTTGATTTTGGCTATAGCACATGTAACTTGTATTGAACGGTATTCATCTTGATCTAGAAACTATTTCGAGTCACTCTGGTGATGAGGAGGATGATAAATAAGAATTCAAATTCATCTATTGATCGTTTCTATTATTATTATTGGAAGGGAAACCTCTGTTCTATAGATTAGTGAGACTCATGTACAATATTTTTTCCCCTGTAGAAAAATAACTTGTCTTTTTAAAAAAGTAACTAAAAGTAGAATTTAAGTAAAACATAAGATCATATTCTATTATTATACATTATATTATGTTATATTATATTATATATTATTATTTATTATTATAAAATAAAATTAATAAATCAAAAAGTGTCACAATTTTACAATAACAAAGTGGTAAAGATTTGGGAATTTCTTTTGAAATGTCAGTTTGTCCTTCTGTTCTTTTCTTATTATATTATTATACATTATATTATGTTATCTTATATTATATATTATTATTTGTTATTATAGAATAAAAGTTATAAATCAAAAAGAGCGTCACAATTTTACTAAAACAAAGTGAGAAAGATCTGGGAATTTCTTTTGAAATGTCAGTTTGTTCTTCTGTTCTTCTTATTAAATTATTATGCATTATATTATGTTATATTATTTCATATATTATTATTTATTATTGTAGAATAAAATTTATAAATCAAAAAGAGTGTCACAATTTTACAAAAACAAAGTTAGGAAGATTTGGAATTTCTTTTGAAATGCCAGTTTGTTCTTCTATTCTTCTTATTATATTATTATGCATTATATTATTCATTATTATAGAATAAAAAATATAAATCAAAAAGAGCGTCACAATTTTACAAAAACAAAGTAAGAAAGATTTGGGAATTTCTTTTGAAATGCCAGTTTGTTCTTCTATTCTTCTTATTATATTATTATGCATTATATTATTCATTATTATAGAATAAAAAAAATAAATGAAAAACAGCGTCACAATTTTACAAAAACAAAGTAAGAAAGATTTGGGAATTTCTTTTGAAATGTCAGTTTGTTTTTCTGTTCTTCTTATTATATTATTTATTATTATTTACACTGAGAAAAAACTATTGCTAATAACGCATGAATACGTACCGTTCGTTCTTGGCATTAGACACTGCAGCAAAAAAAATGCAATAGGTTATGCGATATTAGCATGGTCCGTGCGGCCACCATACGGATCGGTGAAAAACTAGCATGGATTTGTGTAATTTTCGCCTGCAGTGATAATGTGCTATATAAGCAAAAACAGCTCGTGCGGTATTCGGTACAGAGTTTACTCAGTGTATTATTATGGAATAAAATGTATAAATCAAAAAGAGCGTCACAATTTTACAAAAACAAAGTGAGAAAGATCTGGGAATTTCTTTTGAAATGGCAGTTTGTTCTTCTGTTCATTGTTTACAATTATTATCTTCTTTCAAATCGGGTAATTTCTCAAATTAAATTTAAAAAACACTCTAATCCCAAGACCGTTTCGAGTCTAAAATATCTTTTTTTTCTTATCTCATAAGCAGAAAACAAGACTGACATTAAAAAAAAACTATAAAAAATACGAGAGAAGATAACAATTGAATAAGGAAATTTATAGTTAACCACAAGATGGGTCTAACTGGATTATCCCGCATGTCCTAATGGTAAATTTCCTATTGGGTTGTCTCTTTCATTGCTTTATCTAATAAAGTTTATGTTCGTTCAGTTACAATGTGTCTAGTTTTTATCATTAACATATTAACTATTTAGCTTTTTACCTGTTAACCTTTCTTTTTTTATCACTTTCTCTGTCTGTCTCTCTCTCTCTTCCTATCTTTCTCAGTTTCGTTCTCCTCGCTCCCTCTATCTCTGGTTTATGTCTATTTACTGCACCAGCGCGCCTTTCTCTCTGTTCATGCCGACTTGGTGGGTCAGACGGGCGCACCATATCGCTCTCCTATTTGTCCAAATTACATTTATTATACCGGCGAACAATGGCAAATTGTAATTTGCTAGCGCTTATGCTTTATGAGCGCTGTGGGTCGCGATACCGAGGAGGGGTCGCCAAATCAGAATAATCCGTATTGTCAAGCGAGCTCATATAAACCTCTGGGATTGCGGAAAGTTATACCGTTCTTACCTGCTTCAATGCTCCACTGCCCTTTTGTGAGTCAACTTCACCAACAATGTTTTATGAGGCTTGGTCTAGTTTTCAAGTTTGCCGAGGTTTTTGGATTAAGATTAAGGTTATTGATGTTTTAAAGATTATGTTTTCACTGCGTTATTATCATATTATACTTTCATAACCAATTACAATTTTAACTTTTATTTTAAAACTTTATTTAATTTTTTATCATGTTTTGTTGGTTCCAATATATATGATTAAAATTAAACACATTTCATTTGCTATTTTGATTGAAATGTGAAAGTTTTATAACTCTGTATACAGAACGGCAGCGAGAAACAAAAATGAAAAAAAAAGAGGAGCGCAAGTTTATAGTGCACTGTTGGCATATCCAGGTTCGATTTAATCAGAACCGTTGAATACGCAGGACTTTCCGGATGCTCCATTTTCAGGGTTAGTGATTACGAACTATATGCTGCTCGCTGTATCCGCATGTGATAGCTATTTTGGGAGAAGCTGCTTTAACTAGGCCATTGTACCTGTATTCAGCTTGATTTTCTAACGGATCCCATGGGAACTGCATTGATATATAGACTTATTGGAATGAATGTGACCCCGAGATGATTGAAGCTGTCTCACTACACTCTATAAAAGTTACTCTTTGTCATGCCGCTTGTGCAATTATGACACATCATTCTCGAGATTGCATCAAGTATCACCTATTTCCGCCTGCTAATAATTTTTGCCACGTTATTAATGCCTTGAAAGAAACGATTTCGTCAGCTTTCGAGATTTCAATTTGACTAGAATAGGTTTGGTAACAACGCCTACTCAAACCAGTGCAGTGCTCCATTCATACGTTCCGATTTTCTTGACATGATGACTTGTGATTAAATTGATCGTAGCTGATGCAAGAATTAAATAAGTACATTCAAAGTTTCGCAATCATACTAAATATCGTTATCCATTTAATATTATTAATAGAAAAGGTTACTAGTTTCAATTCGTCAACTGTCCTTTGTTGAAGAAAAGCTTCATTTCCTCGTCGACTTGGATTACGATATGACAGTTTATTGTATTGAAACAAAGTAGTGAATGCGTATTAATGCGACTATTCGGACTTATGATAAGCTTCAGATTACGAGACTAATGCTGTATGAATTGGGCTTGTCAAGTCTTTATGTGAATTTCGTTTTATGTTGTCATATTCAACATGCTTTTGACGAGTTTCACAAACACCTACAATTCCGCCTGGTAAGCGTACCTGGTCTATTTAATCAGCAAAATGAGTAATACACAAAGAGAAGTAAAACCATGGTAATGCAGGCAGAAAAAGTGGCTGTTTAAAATCTGTGCTAAGATCATATGTCAAGTGTCTATGTACTCTTGTTAATTATTTATAATGCAAGTAGATTTTTCGAAATAGGCTCTTGTTCTGTTTGGTTGTCAGTGCCAGAATCATGAAACTGTGTTTACAAGTGGAGGCGAACACTTTTGGTATAGTTGGAAAGTTAGGTGACGCTGTGAGCAGGTAGAAGCTGACTCAAATTGCCCAGGGCTGTGAGCATTACCGCAATTAGACCGATGAAGTCGACCGGAGACTCAGCAAACACTCTGCATATTTAACCCACTTTTCTCGTGCTCCACCTTTCTCCCTTCCTCTTCCGCCTGGTCCTTTCCTCCCCCTTTATCATCATTCTGTATACGGGGGATGGCGTCGAGCTCAGATTCAAAAGAGACCGTCGTCGTCGGTACTGGAGAGACCTGAAAGGCACTGCGGGTCTTTGTTAGACGTTTTTTTTCTTCTTTTTTCGAGACATTTGCGAAATTCATCGTTCATGAAATCGCTTTTATTCGCTCGCGGTCATGCAACTCGACCCGATGCCGGGCTTTCTTTAGAGGCCAAATGAGATTTCGCTCAATATTCCTTTTTTCATTCATGCCGACTTACCAAAGTACACGCTGCAGCACGACAGCTTCGCGAGACACGTTGCAGAGTAGAGGAAAAAGAAACGGGAATATTCTAGATGGGCATTGGAATTTCCATCGACCTGAGTTCAACTCGAGGGAAAACGATTCCTTGAGCGAGGAAAGTGGAAGGGCACACGTACATGTCCTGGCGCATAAATTCAATTGCGATCGATTCGGCAAACATGTCGAATAAAAGCAGAAGCAATAATATGCGTTCTTGTTGTCTCTCTTTTCTTTCATCAAGAATCCTATCTGTATTCTAATTTTTCAAATACTATTTCTCCTACTGCCTTTTCCGCAAACGGAATTCAGTCAATTTCACAAATTAGTTGCCATTACTGATGAAGTATAGGTAGATTTCTTTTTAGACTTACAAGAGAAACGATTAAAAAATAAATTAAAATATCCACGTATATAGTTTGAATACTATATTGAGAAAACTAAAAAAAAATTCTGTAAACTTTAATTACTTTTTAATATATATATTACAGAAGTTTGCAAGGTTGTTCAGTGATACGTCAAAAATCAACATACATTTCTTATTAGCTTCAATTCTGGTTTTAGTAGAATTATATGTTTTTCTTCTCAATTCCATTTTCTTTTTTCTTGTCTCGTTTTTTCTTGGAATAGATTTCGTTATCTCAGCGTACTCGTAGCATCTTCATGAACTAGGAGCATGGCAGTCAGTTTGGTACCACTTTAACGTTCGGAAACCAACTTGAAGCGTTCCTTACGTCTTGTGTTTCTGTCAGGGTTGGAAAGTAAAACCGTCGACAACAGACCGACACTGTCGACTTCGACTTGAAGACGAGGCAATCCGACCGAATGGTACAGGACAGCCAGGCGGCTTTCAAACTAAACGACCGTCAAAAGCAGGTCGTTCGTGTCTTTCACTCCTGGCTGAAGCTCACTTCCCACATCTTCTTCCTGAATGTTAAGCTTCAACTATTTGACTGCTAATTTCTTAAAAAGGCCTCTCCTTTCTTCTAATTTCCATGTCAGTTTTACTAATGATATTAAAGTTTCGAACGTTCAAATAAACGAAACATTTTTTTTTTTATATTTATACCCTTAAAAACTTACATCTAATGAATGTACAAAGTATCAAAAATTAAAATGAAACAATTTTCACACTTCGGGTGAAAATCAACCCCCAAAGAGGGTGGATGTTTTAAAGTGACACTTTTTTTTAACTTGCATTAAGGAAAGCTCACCAGGTCACTTTGAAACATCGACCCTCTTAGGGGATTGTTTTTCTCCCAAAATCGGAAAAACATTTATTTTTCACTATTGATTTTTTGTACATTCATCAGATGTTAGACTTTAAGAGTACAAGTGCTTTCGGCATGCACTACTCTATCATTTTTGTTTGTTACTCTTTTCTACTGTTCCTTGTTTCTTCTTCTCTTTCTTTCATGCTCTTAATTTGCCTCTTTTTGAATGTTGATTTTGGCTATACCACATGTAATTTGAATTGAACGGTATTCAACTTGGTCTAGAAACTATTTCGAGTCACTCTGGCTATGAGAACGGTGATAAATAAGAATTCAAATTCAGCTATTGATCCTTCTCTATTATTATTATTTCAAGAGAAACCGTTGTTCTATAGGTTAGTGCGTCTCATGTACAATATTTTTTCCCTTGTAGAAAAATAACTTGTCTTTTTAAGAGAGTAACTAAGAGTAGGATTTAAGTAAAACATAAGTTCTTATTATATTATGTTATCTTATATTGTATATTATTACTTATTATTATAGAATAAAATTTATAAATCAAAAAGAGTGTCACGATTTTACAAAAACAAAGTGAAAAAGATTTGGGAATTTCTTTTGAAATGGCAGTTTGTTCTTCTGTTCTTCTTATTATATTATTATTTATTATATTATGTTACATTATTTTATATATTATTATTTATTATTCTAAAATAAAATTTATAAATCAAAAAGAGTGTCACAATTTTACAAAAACAAAGTTAGGAAGATTTGTGAATTTTTTTTGAAAGGTCAGTTTGTTCTTCTAGTCTCATTATATTTTGAAATGTCAGTTTTTTCTTCTGTTCTTCTTATTATATTATTATTTATTATATTATGTTATATTATTTTATATATTATTATTTATTATTATAGAATAAAATTTATAAATCAAAAAGAGTGTCACAATTTTACAAAAACAAAGTTAAGAAGATTTGGAATTTCTTTTGAATTGCCAGTTTGTTCTTTTATTTTTCTTATTATATTATTATGCATTATATGTGTACGTCCATATGAAAAGGGCCCAGGTTGTCGATTTTATTTATCGAGATATTCGCATTTTTCTAAAGAAGATTCAGATTTTCGAAATTTTTTATATTACTGAAAAACAAACTACGTAATGCCCTTCGTCGAATCATGCATTTATAATAACTTTATAGTAATTAAAAACACAAAGAAATCTTATTTTTAATTTTAAAAATGCATGGGCGCTAATGGAAATCTTGAACTTTGAACTCGTTTTTCTCAAAACTAGGATTTTGATACTTTTAACTTTGAATGCTTATAACTTTGTGAATTTTTCATCTAAAGAGGTCCAAGACCTCTCGAAATTTTCGAAATTTAATAAAGAATATGGTCATATAGATAAGTCCAATAGTGCCAAAGTGGGCCCTTTTCATATGGACGTACACATATTATTCATTATTATAGAATAAAAAATATAAATGAAAAAGAGCGTCACAATTTTACAAAAACAAAGTAAGAAAGATTTGGGAATTTCTTTTGAAATGGCAGTTTGTTCTTCTGTTCATTGTTTTTAATTATTATGCTCTTTTAAATCAAGTAACTTTTCAAATTAAATTTAGAAAACACTCTAATTCCAAGACAGTTTCGAGTCTAAAATGTCTTTTTTACCTTCATAAGCAGAAAACAAAACTGACATTAAAAAAATAAATTATAAAGTGTTTCAAAGTGACCCTTTTTTTTTGGGTACAAATTTGCAAAAAAAATGTTTTCGTTTATTTGAACGTTCAAAATTTTTATTTTATTTTCACTAATTGTAAGTATAGTCATTTTAATTGATTATTATAATTTTTATTATAGTTTGAAGTAACCTAAATTTTATTCAATTACAAATTCGAACATTCATTATTAAATTTACGCAGAATAAAAAAATTCATGTTTTTTACATTAAATAAAAAGGATTTATGCTGCGATATTTCACAGTTTAAATTGTGAAAAGAATATATGCCGCAGTTTGAAGAAAATAGTCGTTTCAGGTGAAAGACTTAGTCTGTGGTAGAATCAGTGGTGACAGCGTTATTCCTCCGCTTATCGGAAAACTCGATCGGGAAAAATGTCGGGAAAATCGGTGTCAGATGGATGGAGGTTCGCTCACAGAATGGAAGACAATTTTGAGTGAAGCTTTTCCGCACTAGCTTTCTTCCATCTTCGCAGACACTGTCGACTTCCTTCTTATCGCACCGTGCCGCTTTTCGAGTCGTTGACACGTTCTCAAGCTTCTCATATAGGAGTCTACGTGGCCGAACCAGTCCCGCAGATAACCGTTTCCATTTCTCTTTAAAAGACTATTGAGAGATCAAAGTGAGAGAGAAAGAAAGTCATTTTAAGAAACATCCCGGATAAAGATAGATTGTTTTTAAATTTTATCCAACTTTTATAAAAGAGTGAGTCTCAGTTACGGCTGAAAAGGCAATATTCTAATTTTAAGAATATTACATCTTGTTTTTGAGAACTTTCAAATTAAAATTGACCAAATTTCAGGTTATCCAAATTTAAACCAATTTATAAACTTCAAATTGTCCAAAATATCATTTGTTCAAATTTGTTACGCTTTAAACTTCAAATTGACCGAAATACAATTTTTCTAACTATGAATCTATTTAAACTTCAAACTTTCCAAACTTCAATTGTTTATCCAAATTTAATTCAATTTAAAACTTGAAATAATCAAAACTTCAATTTTATCAAATTTGAATTAATTAAAACTTCAAAATAGCCCAAAATTAAGTAATCTAAATTCACTTTGTTTCAAAATTTAGTATTCCCAAATTTGAATATTTGATATAAAGTTCAACTTATTTAAATTTGAATTACTCAAAACTTTAAATTGCTTAAAATGCAGTTTATCCACTCTTGAATAAGTTCAAACTTTTATTCTTTCAAATTTTAATTTATTCAAACTTGAATTGAATCAACTTCAATTGAAGTTAACTTTAATTGCTCTAAATTTGATGCAATCAAAACATTAATTTTTTCTAAATTTTTCCCAGAAATTCTAAATTGAATTTATTTAAATCAATGTAAGTTTCAAATTGTCAAAAATATAAATTAATTTCACTCTCAAAATCTGAATTAGTTAAAAATAATTAATTATCAGTAACATCGTGGCTGACTTTTGGTTTCAGTAATTATAGTGAAAAATAACTAAAAAATACTTTAAATTTAACTAATTGAATTAGTAAATAGAATTTTACTAAAATATTAGTAATTTTGACATAATCTACCCGTGTGGAAAAGCCAAGTGGGGCCAAACTGGCGCCCACTTGGCCCACCTGCCCCAGGTGGGCTCCAACTGGCGCCCACTTAGAAACTGGGAAATACTGGGAACTTTTCTACACGGGTAAAGATGAATTCAATTAATAATTAATTGTTTTTACCCAGTGATCAGTAGAAAGATAACTATTTGAATTAGTAGCTGACTTTTTGCTTTGAAATTACCTAGTGATTTTTAACTAATTCAGATTTAGAAAATAATTGTAAATAAAAAATCTTATATCTACAAATTGTAAGACTGGTAAATGAAAAAGTAAACAATTTTTAACAATAACAAAGTAAAATTGCAAGATTGAGGAAGAAATAGCTATAAAATTTGGTAATAATTAAATCTCTCATTTGCCGTGGCTCAAGAAATTAGAAGGGTCAAGTTTAAAAGCACTTGGAGAAACTGGTATAAGAACTCGACAGTCTTTGCTGTGGCAAAAGTAGTTACGAACCACCGACATGAAATTAATTTTAAGGCAATTCAGAGAAGCGTGTTCGCTGATTGGAGCCAAAACCTTTCCGGCAAGGCGTTAATGAATAGCTGAAGTTTCTACAGCGCAATAAGGATGAATTTCTCTTTTGTTTCTCTTAAATCAACATTCAAGTCAATTAGAGTCTCGCCAGAACGCGAATTAAATCAATGTTACGAATATTATATTTATCATGCAAATTGTTCTTTATAACCAACTTATAAACTCTCTCTTCTTGAGTAATAAAAAAAATTTCTATAATAATAAAAGGAAAACAAAACTTGGCTAAAATAATGAAAGCAATTTTATTTTATGAAACCAAGAGAGGCTTTCTTCCCTCGCGGAAGAATATGATTTTTATATTTTAAAATTTCATTATGTTTTTTTTTTTCTATTATTTTAAACGCTTGTTCCCGATCGACTTTTCAACCCAGGCAATTTGACGACGAGGAATAATAAATCTTCGCCGAGACTTTATCGATAAAAAGCTCGAGGAGAGTATATAAGCAGAGATTTAGAAAATCCCTTCAGAATCCGTAAAAGCTGGCGTTGCTTTCTAATTTTCATAGAATATTTCACGAATCGCTAACTCACTTGATGTAGAAAAATAGAGAAAATTCACGGTAAATTATATTTTTGAGGTTAAACACTTATGAAATTGGTATAGAATATTGAATAATAAAGTTTTTAGAAAAATTGTAAAGTTGTTTGGTATTTTAACATCAAAACACGGGTGCAGTTTCGAATAGGAAAACCTTCAAATTTTGTTGAAACTTAGTTTATACGTGCGTATTTTGATTCGCTGATTAGATATCTTCAATTTTTCAATTATCTTTATCTTTTTATCTCCACACAAAAAAAAAAATAAATTCCGGGACACTACACTCATGTATTTTTACTTATTTTTCTCCTCTGAATCCGAACCTGAAGTCAGACTAACCAGATTGGCTAATTTTTTTAAAATTATCTTTAAAAAAGTGCTGAAGAAAACGAAAAAATCGCTTTTTTGAGATTATTTAAAAATATTTAACTAATCTCATCATTTTTGCTTTGGATTCGGATTCAGCGGAGAAAAATACATAAAAATACACTAACATATTGTCCAATACGAAAAAAAAAAAATTTTTGTGGGGGGGGGGGTTTCGGGGTTTTGAGCAATTTTCTGAGATTATCTCAAAAGTTTTAGACAATCTGGTTATTCTGACTTTGTATTCGGATTTAGAAGAGGAAAAAGCGTAGGTCTCTGTGTAAGATTTCTGTAAAATTTTTATGAACTTCACGATAGTAATAAAATCCGGTCATTTTCAAGGTCTTTTAAAGTTTTTTTTCATTTTTAGCAAAAAATAGCAATTTTTATAAAAAATTATTTGGAATATAGAGTTTGTATCTCAATAAGATCTTAAACTTTTGTCCAAAATATTTTTTAAAGTTTTGCGGTTTTTACTAGTTAAACGCAAAAAAACATAATTTTTTTAGTTTTTTATCATAAAATTCGAGTAATCGCCATTTTTCTCTACCATTTCTGTAATCAGCGCATCAAAATACATAAGTAATTGTAGTTTTATCCAAATCCACGGTTTGACCTATTCGGAATTTTTCCGTTATGTTAGAAACGATAACGAGTGAACGACGGACGGACAGACGGGCACTAAAATCTCGTTATTTGGTGTCCCGTTTGCCGCAAAATCCTAAAATGTTTTTTATTTAATGTTTAATTTAATTAAAAAAAAAGATAAATTATTTAAAAAATAATTTTTGATAATTTAATAATTTTCTAAAGGAATTGTTGTTTCAAATGATTTGAAATTTGGGTTAATTTGACGTCTCTGTCAATAAAGGAATTTGAATGATTTGAAATTTGTGTTGAATTGGATTATTTTCTTGTTTTATTTTTGGTTAATTATTTTCTGATTGTGTGATTATAAATGTGGAAATATTATTGTAAGTTAAAATGGTGCTTTTGAGTTGAACCACTTGAATGATACGTGATGGTTTTCGACGCATTTAGAACGTATCTTTCGCTGATGTTTCATGGTAAATCAAATTGCTCTGTCCATTATTCTGATGGAAATTTGGTTTCACTCTGCTTACAGCTCGTTAGAAGCTCGGTTTGTATTAATTGATGCGGACTCCTACCTTTAATTACCAGGAGTGACAAAGTGTGTAACGTGCATAACCCGCTGACGTAGCAATATCGAATTTTCACTATGAGTTCACGCTTGCCATATTCCTATCCCATAAATTCAACTTAAATCCTAACCACGGAAAAGTTACGCGAGTTTATATTATATCCAAATAAACACTTTAAATACTTGAAATAATTGTACACGTTTCGTTTAATTGTAATTAATTGTATTTACAAATTTTCACGCACAGCTGTTTCTTTTAACATGAAAATAAATGGAGAGAAATGTAAAAATGAAAATTAGTTAGTGGAATTAAAAACAGTAAAATTGGTAAAACAAGAAGTAAGAAGAGATATATTATGACTAATTAAATTCACATTTGAAAAAAGCTTTTGGAGATTTGATAAAAAGTACCAGAAATCTTTAAATCTTTTGATATAAGGAAAGTAAAAAATAGTATTAAATTTTTCTATTTTCATGTCACTAAGTCATTAAATTCTCTATTTTTCTCTATTTTTTTATTTCCCGTTGAAATAGTTTAATTTTCGTCCTCTAATTACGAATTTTTAAAGACATTTATCGAATACTTTTATCTACAGTTTTTTATGATTTCTTAAGTTTCTAAATTTTCTCATTTTAACATACTCCTTCTCTTTTTTACAATTTTTTTCTTTTAAAATCCAATTGATTTTTTTCATTGTTTTGTAGTTTATATATAGTTTTAGAAATTTACTGTAAATTTTTAAGAACATGCATAATTTTTTTTATTTTAAAGAATTTTTTCTCTTTTTTTTTGTAGACGGTTTTTTTAATCTTTATAAATTTTTATATATTGTTTTTATAATTTATTAGTTTTTCGTTGTCTTTCAAAAATTTTCTTAATTTTACTTTCATAAGGATTAAAATTATTTTTTGTAATTTTGTCATTCATAATTTACTTGATTTTGATTTATTGTTTAAACCATTTTTCATTATTTCCTATTAAATATTCTCAGTGTAAAAAGAAAATTATTTAAAAAATAAACATTTGAAAATTGTATATAAGTAAAAAAAAAATTTATTTAAATAAAAAGAATCTGATTTTAATCGTTCCTGAAGAAAATAAATTTTAATTTAATGAAAGTTTGTTGAATGTCATTAGATATTAAAAATAAAATTAATATTAGAAATTTTTTTATCGATTATTTGATCCAGAAAAAAATTTTTGTTAAAGTTTCAGTAATTTTGACCTAATATTGAAATTGAAATCAGCTGAAGTTTAAAGAAATCAAAGTTTTAATCAACTGAAATGAAAGCAAATAAAAGCTTAAGTCTATTGAAAGTTATTCTTTTCCATGGATTTAAACTTGGATACATTAAAGTTTGAACCAATTAGAATTTTAATAAATTTAAATTTGTATACAAAACAAATTTTCATCCTATTGTATTTTTTCTCGATTTTCATTAAATTTGGATTTAAATCCAATTTTGGTTCCTCTGTATTTTATAGTAAATGAATCAAAGTCTGAGTCAATTAATTTTTTATAATTTATCCAACTTTGTACAGATTACAAAATTTTGAATTTACTGAAGCTTTTAATTAATTTAAATTTTGAAATATAAAAGTTTGAGTTATTTTTTTTATAAATTAATATTTGGGTTGATCAATATTTGGATTAGTTAAATGTTAATTAATCACAGTTTAAAAAAATACAAACTATTTGAAGTTTGTTGCTAATTTGAATTTATCACTTGGTGAAAATTTTCATAAGTAGGATGAATTAATCAATCACTCCAAGTCAATTTGAAGTTTGGTTTGATTGAATTGTAAATTTAATTAATTAATTAGTAGATTTAATTTCCTTTTAAGTAAAGTTTTAATCAACATAAATCTCCCTCAATTAGAATATAATATATTAATTTAAATTTAAATTTTAATTAAATCCTTAACATTCAAATATATAATGAAAACATTTTTTTTCTATATTGCAACTCTTTTAATTATTTAAATGAGCCATAAACGATGCCTTTAGTAATCGACTGAAATTTTCCCGGAAATTAAAAAGTTTCAACAATATTTCTCTTAACAGTTAGAGTACATCGTTTGTTCAACTTTGTTCTAACTTTTAATTGGATGAGGGTGGGTTTTTTCAATTGGTTGAGGCAAAATGACAGAGAATAAGCGTGAATACTCAGCCTTGTTAGGATAATTGTGAAAAAAGTGGCAGAAAATAGAGACGGAGGTGTTTCGAAAGTTGAAATGTCATTTTCGTGAAATTGTAGTCGAATGAAATATTGCCTTTTGACGATGTTTGATACACTCGTCAAATAACTGAATCCGTTAAAATAGCATTTTCACGGATTAATTAAACGATTTTCGAGAATCAATCAAAGTTGGTATAATTTTGAAAAAAAAGAAGAAAATAATATCATTAATCATAATGTTTAAATTATTAAGATTATTATTTTAGCGCGGAAACAACTATTATTTATAATTAAGATATAAAGTGTTGCAATTGAAATGAATGGGTTTTGATTGGTCGATTTGAAAGTGGATTTGCTGGACGAGGTGGTTCGTTTTTTCAGTTGTAGCATTCTGACTGAAGAATGAAAGACAGGTTTGTATGGGGGTGTGAGTAAGAGAAAGAAAGAATGAAAGGTACGAAAATAAGTAGAAAAAGTCTCACACGACCGGGCAAATGAGAACTGGTCCCTTGTATAGACCTTAGAGTGAAATCGCTCTGGTTCCCCTTCCTTTGCTCATTTCTTTGTGGTCTCATTGCCCACTACCCTCTCACTTCCTTTTTTAGACTTACCATCTCGTCTTAACTACGTCCCAACTTTATATCGCACCTTGGAACCAATTTGCCAACGTTAGCTTGTGCTTTTTTCACTTTGATTTCATTTTAATCTCAACAAGGAATACAGAATTACAACAACAACAACAAAATTAGCACTTTTAAAATGTAATCAACATTGTCATAGAATTTAATAATAATGTATATTCTCTTTTTTATAAAAAAAAAAATTGTCATTAGCACGCTTTTGGAAAAGCAGTGTTTTCTGTTCTACAATGCTCTTTCTTTTCTAATAACTGGGCTGTTTACGTCTATAAAAGTAATCATAAAATGGTGAAAAGCGCTTGATGGCTCCTTATCGATCTTGTTTCTCGCCTCGAAGGCCGCCTTGTTATTTACGGGCGTCGTATTTTCTTTATTATTGCATCTGAGACGGACGTCCCACGCACAAGAAAGTAGACATATCGCGAGGTGCTTTTAGCGAGAAAGGAAAAGGTCTTGTAGGAAATGTCGGAAGAATAACCTCCCTTCGCTCTGGTTCGTCAGAGGAGGCAAGGAGTAAAGCCACAATGCCAACCGATTTGATTTACGTTCCTCGTTACGCGGTCCACTGCTCCTCCGAAGAGAGAAAAATAAATTGATAGAGAGCGAATATGGCGGAATAATAGTCCAACGCTGTCCAAGACGAGCCAAGATTGAGACAGAGATCTACAGAAAATGGAAAACAAGGCTAAATTGAATTTTATTCATTCATGAGAAAAGGTCCTCTTAATATATTCACACTTTTTCCCGCCAGCAGTGAGATGTTTTAATTTTCCAACTTGTTCCTAGAATTTTGAGGATTTGTAGATTGGCACGAAACCAAAAATTAAAATGATTAAATCAAATTTAAGAAATAGGAAAATATTTTTAAAATGTAGGACAAATAATTAAAAAAAACGGGTGATATAATAAAAAGGAACTTTTTTTAAACAAGATGGGATGCAAAATACGTTCGGTAAGTAGGCGCGAGTGGTGGGGATGAGCCCGAGCAAAGATATAGCTGAGAACTTACACCAATGGAATCGGGACGGCGCCCCGCCTACCAGGATCGGATTGGCCCGAGCGGTCGACGCGCTAGTATATAAATACAGGCACCTCGCGAGCCAAACTTCAGACTGACGTGAGCAGCGATGCTGAGAGGTCTCTCCTGCTTGTTCTTCTCTTCAGGACAAAATGTGCTAGCAGTCACTTGACACGAAGCCAACTACTAATTATAATTTTAAACGAAGAAATACATCGTATTACATTTTAATAAAGTTGAATATTTGCTCTATTCCCTTTTATCTTCGTGAATAATACTCACGCCAAAGAAGAGCGAAGCTCGGATAGTGGCGATGCCACTTAGATAGATTATTCGATTAACTTCTGCGTTCCCTTCTTTTTCATTATAATAGGATAGAAAAAGAGCAGCGCTCTGACGATGGCTGCACCTTTTTAAAGTGGAAAAGCTACTGCACGATCAGGTTATTCAGAATTATAGTATTTTCAGCAGAATTTTTTCCTTTTTTTCCATCTTATTAATAGAAATTATATGCTTATGAATATTTGTTACGTTCTGCTTTTAATTTGGTATAGACTGTAAAAAGTTTAAAGTCAGAAAATTGTACAAAAAAAGATGTGTTAGGTATTTCTGAGAATTTTCGTGAAATCGTTTTCTCTACTCTCGTTTCAAGATTTAGGTGGTGTTTTGATAAAACGATTGAAAAATGATGTGACGATTCGTTTGGTGGCTTGAAATTGTCTTGTGAAATTGCATTGTTGATTTTATTCCTCGAGACGAGTGTGCTGTTCGTTTACTTTCTCCCTCGATTTCATCGTCTTTCATCTTCCGTGCCCTTGAGATTCAATTCCGAAGAGTCTCAACAGCACCAGTTAGTTGGCCAATAGGGACCATTCGTATTTATCGAGATGTCACTATCTTCTATCTCCGACTGCTTTGTGCGTCCGTCCTCTTTCTTTTCCATTCCGAATGATTTCTTCGTCTTCGCTTTTCGAGAAATAATTGGTCGGCTCTCCCAAAGAGGTAGGTCACGTGACTAGCGTTTTAACAGATTGAACGCAAACTTTCATAATAATCGAACAAGAATAGTTGATATAAAAGTTGTCTAAGCCACATACATGTTAAAGTTTTTGAATTCTATCAATTGATGATTTTAAGTTAAGAACATCTCTAAAAAATTACCAAGTTTTATTTAATTCTGTTAAGTCGTTTTGGCGTGATACACGAACAAAGTTTTGTACACGGACGGACAGACAGACATTTTTTGGCATTTTAAAATTCCTGTCTCAAACAGAAAAAGTAGACAAGAATTTTTAAGTTTTAAGCAAGGTAAAAAATTTTTATTGAGGTATATATATTTCTGATGAGTATGCATATAAAGTCCGAATGGGTATAACAATTTTTGACACACTTAATAATCTGGGGCAAAAGAGGGAGTTGAACGGAAACTCGTGATATAGTCGTTTGAGATAAATCCGAACATTGTTAGTAACTTGTGTCTGGTTTGATTGCAAAATGAGGCAGAACTGGTAATTTTGAGGGTCATTTGGAAATTCGTCGGGTGCCTATCTGTCTATATTTGTGTGTCGTCTCGTCTATAGGCTCAGATTATGGTGGTAATCTCCCACCTAATGTCTGAGATAGCCAAATGGCTTGAATGAATTCTGCCTTCGGCTTTAGAAATGAGCGCTTATCGTGCAACCAGCATCTCTCGATAGAGTGACTCCATTCAAACAGTCAAGCTTCGCCAGAAAAGGAAGTGCCTATCGATTTCGATCTTTACTTTTTCAGATTTTCTCCCCCACTCGTTCTCCAATCTCTCTTCTTTATTCTCCTCTATTATACAACAATTTTATTCGATTTGATCAATTATTTTTGACAATTTGAATTTACCAATGCTTGTTATTAGATTTGTGCAAATTATGGGGTTTCAATCGGAAACTCATAAAATTTTTCAATTTTTCCCGAAAAGATAAAAAATGTTTTAACAAAAGTTGTAGCCCTAATTAATATATACATTTTGTGTTCGATTGACGTTGATATCTCTGTTAGTTTTCGAGAAATTTAAGATTATATATTTATGCGCCGAGCGGCAACTGATGTTTATATCCATCTTTTGCAATTTTTTCAGAAAATTAAACACTAGGTAGAAGGTGCACAGAACACAAAATATTAATTTGGATAAGATTTACAATTTTTATCTAAATTACTTTTGCAAATTTTCAGTATTTTATTAAATAAATGCAAGAAACTCAACTTTTGTGATTTTTTTTTTATGATTATTAGCAATATAATCAAATTTGTGCCAATTGTCACCTTTTTCCCGTAATCAGCGCATCAATATACGTAAATATACCAAGTTTCATTAAAATCGGTCAGGGGATGTTTTTAGAACTTCGTTCGGCCTAAATTTAATTTCTTAACTTTAATCTCAAATTTCTCAAAACCTAAGAGAAGTATAAAAAAATTGATAATACATGAAATGTGTATATTAATTATGCCTGCAAGTTTTGTTTAAAAATGTATTTATATCTCCTATATTTTTCGAGAAAATTATTTTTTGTGATATATATAATAAAAAAATATATGTTTAGTAAAGTGATTTATTGTTAAATTTATCCCAAAAATGTGCAGATTAAAAAATTTGTTTGTTTGTTTGTTTCAGGTGAGTGTTGATTTTGGCGCCTTTTTTAATTGATTCGATTTTGGTGAGTTATTGATCAGAAAATTATTTAACACCTTCACGTGCTTTACTTTCGTGAATTGAATAATAACAGGATATAAAGATGGGTGACCAGGTGGTAGTTAAACAGAAAAATATTTAACGATTTGATCGATTGTGTCAACTAATTATACTCGCTGAATGTTGATGCACGTTCGAACAATGAAAACACGTCTTGTTGGTTTATCAAAATGTTTCATCTCCATAACCTTTCTGCAATTATGGATAATTCTAGTTTTGCACATATGGAGAACTTATATTAAATGTGTAATATGCCATTCGAGTTAAGAGATAACGTCTTTTAAAAACAACCCTTCTATCAGTTATATTCTTCTTGTAATAATTTTAATAAGTTGAAAACAATTTTTTTTACGAAAAAAACCATTACAATTTGAAAATTATGATTCTCCTTAGAAATCCAGTAAAGAGAAATATATAATATAGAACAACTTATTTTGTCAAATAAATCATAAAGTTTGACACTAATTCGATTTGGGTTGTATAAAGCAATTTTTTATTATTGCTACAAATTTTATTCTGTTGGCTCTAGAAAATTGCTCCCAAGTATACTTTCACATCGAGATGTTAAGTCGTTGGTTTTTTATGCCTGCCTGGTTTTATGTTTGCGAAATTGCCCCCACGTCCAGTCCTCTCTGAATTAAACGTGTGAGAAGGCTCTCAACCCGGATTACACATGTGCTGAAACCTCCCATTGTTTGCCTTCACACCCTTAAGAGCCTTTTACTTTGAAAACTTGAGCAATGTATAACATAAAGTCAAGCTTTCCTTCATGCAGAAAATATTCTTTGAAATATTTTTCAACTTTTCTGCTTTTAAAATATACACAGGGCGCACCAGGACTCATATTTGGAATCCATAAAAACTTATATAGACTCAACCACCCACTTTTCTTTTTAAAAATAACATCCTACCTTTGAATTGGTATTACTTTTAGTCGAAAAATACGAAAAATTGAGAACAAATATTTAGGAAAATAATGTAATTGGTATTATTTGATATAAGGTGTAATAATTTAATGTAGGTTATTATATTGGCTTAAGGATCTATGAATAAAAAAGTCAAATCTTTATTTTAAACGTTTCGGCATCAAATGTGTGCTTTCTTCGGTGACTTTATTAAATCTGTAAATAATTTTTATAAATAAGCTTAAAGGAGTGTGTATTTACATATTTAAATATAAAATTTAGTAAAATGTAATTGAAAATTGAGATATAAAATTGCAAGTGTAATTGATATTAATTATAACTGAGTATATAAGAGTCTAAAATGTGTCTCAAAGAAATGTAACTAAGTATAGTAAAGTTATATTAAAGAAGTAACTAAAGATAACAATTATTATAAAATATAACATGTAGAGTTGTAGTAATATAATTAAAAGTAGAAATCTTCAAAGCAAAACATAGTGATAACATTGTAATACAAAATATTAATAATGAAAACGCTGTAAAGAAATGTTTCTTAAGATTAATGAAAATAACGAAAAAGTTGAAAGTATAGGTACTTAAATGATTAATAATAATCGATAATAATAAGAACCTTTATAAATGGTTCATATAAAGAGTAATATAATAACAAATGTGTTATTAAGGTTCTTATTTTTATCGATTATTATTAATCATTTAAGTACCTATACTTCCAACTTTTTCGTTATTTTTATCAATCTTAAGAACCATTTCTTTACAAAGTTTTCATTATTAATATTTTGTATTACGATTTTATCACTATGTTTTGCTTTGAAGATTTCTACTTTTAATTATATTGCTACAACTCTACATGTTATATTTTATAATAATTGTTATCTTTTGTTTCTTCTTTAATATAACTTTACTATTGTTTGTTACATTTCTTCGAGACACACTTTAGACTCTTATATGTAAACACAGTTTTAATTAATATCTGTTACACTTGCAATTTTATATCTCAATTTTCAATTACATTTTACTAATTTTTATACTTACATATTTAAATACACACACCTTTAAGTCTATTTGTAAAAATTATTTACAGATTTAATAAAGTCACTGAAGAAGGCACACATTTGATGCCAAAACGTTAGAAAGATTTGAGTTCTTTTTTCATGGATCCTAAACCGAGTATAACCTACATTAAAAAAAAATTTAGGAAAATAGTTTTCATACTTTAACTGTCTCAAAAAAAGAATTTTTGTTGGCTTTTTAAACAGTGATGTAAAATTGTGAGACTTTAGATTAAAATTCTATTTTTTAAATAATTCAAAAATGACATTTTTTAATTCTTTCCTCAGAATGTATCGTTTTTTTTCATTTTTTTCCGTAGAGTATCATTTGTCTTGATATGTGCGGTTAGAATACGTTTGTTTTTCATACGATTGAAATTGACGTGGCTTGGAAGAATTTCATCGCTGAAATGTCGTAACTGAGTGTCTACATCACACCTTTGGATACTCCCTCTTTCTCTCTATATACTCACTCTGAATATTTCCCCCTTGCACTTATAGTGTATCTTTCTCTTTCTGTTCGCGTTTCTCCCATTTTCCTTTGTGTGGGTCTGTACCATTCTCTCTAGTGTGGCTCATACATATAGGCTCACGCGTTGTATAAAATATGTATATACTTAATCTGTATTCGGGGCACGAACTCTGCCCGGTCGGCTGCCTAGCCAACAGAATACAAAATTTCCGTATTCAGATGCTCCGCGACAGAAATTGACTTTATTGAGGTTTATTGATCCACAATATTGTGTTCTGTCGCATGTGCTCGGGCCTTCATGGCAAACTAAATACACGCATTTTGTTCACATCAAGAATTACGATCTCTATATAATTCACTATTTCACTGTTATTTTTTAACTTTTAAAGGTTCCAGTTCTTGGAATTCAAGATTCTAATCTCACTTTCGTGATAAGAAGGTAGAATTTTATTAGTTTTTGACATCGTAGGTAAAAATTAGGAATTGCAGAATTTTTTTATCAAATTTAAATTGGTTAAAATTCTTAAGAAATCCGCAACTTGGGGGTGGTTTCAGTTGATTTAAATTAACTAGAAAAAGATGAAAAATTAGTGCAGAGTAAAAGCAAGATAAAAAATGAAACATAAAGTTATAAAATGGTGACGACTTACTAAGGGACCTCCACAAGGTGGAGGGGTGTACTTCAAATTTAGAACGTTAGTATTTTTATGTTCTTATTAAAATAGGGGAGAGTCGGGTAAAATGCCTACACTGAGAAAATAAGTTGACTAAATACAACCAATTTTTGATTAAATTTAGCAGAGAGAGGTTGTTGATATAGCACCTGCAAAGCACTTAATTGATTTTAGCAGAGCATATGCTCCGGTATCCTAGAAGTTTGATTGTCATCGTCGGTGTTTTGTTTGTTTTGTCCCGAGGAACCCTAACCTAGAAATAAAGCTGCTTGGCTAGAGGCTTATTTTCTCAGTGTAATTGGGTAAATTGGCAATGGTTAATAACTTGGCCAAAAATAAATATTAATCATAATTGTTTTTAATTATGAAGTATATTAAGGTGAAGATGATTTCTGTAAAGTTTCATGTTTATCAGTTTATTATTAAATAATTTATTAAAGAATTGTGAAACTGATGCTTTCCAACGATAATTTTTTCATTTTTAAAGATTAGAAAACATGCACTTCTATCTCACATACGTACATAATTTTTTTTTTAAATTAATCCTTGAATATTTAGCTATCTAATCACTTTGACTTAATTTATAAAAATGAGTTCTAAAATGAAAATAATTAGTTTAATTACATCGTGTGTTTTTGGGTAAATTGCCTTGGTTAAATTGCCTATATGCTGTAAAACTTCTAAACAAGATACGTATGATACGGAAAATCTCTCGGGTTACACGTATATTTTGATGTAGAAACTAAATATCAAGTTGTTACTGCTTCTGTATAAAAAAATCAGTGTTTTAACAAATTAATTATATTAATTATTGCATTTATATTAATAATAATTATAATAATTATGCATTGAAGAATCATTTTTAATATATTTTTAAAACATGATTTTAAATAAGCGCGGGATGAATCAAAAGAAGTGCGCATGCGCAGAAAAAATACATAAGATTATGAGAGATACGTGTTGTTAAAGTTAATCATACGGATTAACTTGTCACATTTGGCATTGAATGCCAAAATTTTCGTTTTCTTCCTAAAACTCACGCAGTTTTCAATCGAGCAGGTATTTTTGTAATTTATTATAGTGTTTAATTTACTTTTGTATGATTTTTTATAATTGTAGAAGCTTTATTTATTTGTTATAGACTTTATTTCCATTTTTTGTCGGTCTGCTTTGGATTAAAATTTTAGTTTTATGACAAAAAGATTATATTTTTGTATTCACAGCTAGTTCTTTTTTTAATATAAACAAGATAATTGATTATAGAAAATATATAAAAAATTTTTTTTTACTTTTATTCATATTTTTCCATATTTTTGTGCACAGGCGATTTGCCAAGTCGTGTGTCAAAATGGCGAATTTTGACATCAATATTTAAATAATTCTTTTTTCTATTTTTTCTGAAATAAACACTTAAAATGACTACCTTATTATATTCTTAAAGGATGTTTTCTAAATATTTGATGGTTTATATTTTTCAAAACTATAATTAAATACTTTTTTTTTTGCTCTTAACTTTACTATAGGCATTTTGGCCGACTCTCCCCTATTCTTTTTCATCATGGAGACTTTAGTTTTAAAATTTATCAATATAATAATTTCTGAAAATTAACATTATATAACAGATATTTAAAAAATGTATTTGAATATTATTATAAAATATATTTTTATAATCGTGTTAATCTAAAACTTTTTTAAAAAAAGTAGAAACTGGAAGTGAATTAATGAACAGGAAAAAATAACTAAAGTCAAAGAAAAATAATAAGAAATAAAAATAATGTACTAGATTGTCAAAATTAAGAGAAAATAACTACAAAGTGTAAAATAGAATTATAAATTAATGAACATTACCAGAATGGTTTGAAAAGTAAGTAGAAAGTAAATAAAAACTACTAGAAATTAAAAAAAAACTAGAAATTGATTAAAAATGTCTAAAAGAGAAAAACAAATCAATTTTAAAAGAAAAGCAAATCATATTGAAAAAGAAATATAAAATAAAGAGAGTATAGTTAAAAATAACTAGAAGTTTTTTGATAAATAATCAGAAAGTATAAATGTGATGTACTAGAGTGTTTAAAAATAACTAAAATGTGTAAAATAGAATCAAATTTCAGTGAAATTCATTAGAATTTATTGATGATAGCTTAAAATAAAGAAAACGTGGATCAGAAAAAGTCAATTTTTAATTGCAGTAAAGTAATTTTAATACAAAGCTTACTCCATGAAGAAGCAAAAGGAAGAAAATTTGCAGAGATCACAGGACCTATTGCTATTGGAAAATGTAAATAGGTGCGAATTTTTTCAAAAGTAGGGGACAAAAAGGGGACAGAAAATTTGCTTCAACTTTTGAACTTGAAGCTTTTTTATGACTTTTTTATTTACAAATTTTAAATATCGAAACATTATACAGGGCTGCCAGTGGACTTGTAGATTGAAAATAGTACAAAAAAAGTGTCTTTTTAATTTAAAAACGTGAATAAATGGGGAGTTTTTAAGTGAAAAAAGTGAATAAACAATAATTTGCAATAATAAGCAAAATATTACTGATATTAATTTGGGGACCGCCAGCAGGCAAATAATTAATTAGGGCTCCCCAATATTAAATTTGAAAAAAAAATTGTTAAATGAGAAAACTAATTGGAAAATTAATTAAAAATTAAGAAATAAAGACAAAAAATTTTAATTTAAAACAAAATAATTGAAATTTGAAGAAAATAATTGAAAAATGTAAAGAATACTTGTAATTACAAGAAAATAATTGAAGAATGACAAAAATTAGTAAAATTTGGCGAAAAATAATGATTCAAACTTAAAAGAAAATAATTTAAAAAATGATAAAAAAAATTTACATATGTAGAAAATATGTAGAAAACAGTTTAAAAATTACAAAAGAAAACTGAAATTTGTAAAAAAAATTAATGAGAAATATAATTCAAAAAATGAAGTAAAAAATAAAAAATGTATTACATTAATTGAAAAATTAAGGACATAATTGAAACGTGAAGAAACTAATTGAATAATGTCATAAATAATTGAAACCTAGTGTAAAAATTAAAAATTTATAGACAACAATAATAAAAAGATTGAAGAAAATGACATTTGAAGAAAATAATTCCAAAATGTCAAAAATATTTGAATAATGACAAAAATAATTGTAGTTTAAACAAAATAATTGAGAAATGACAAAATTCATTGATACCTGATGTAAAGAATTCAAAATTTACAGACAATAATTATTGAAAAATTGAAAAAAATATTAGAAGTTTGAGGAAATAATTAAAAGTTGAAGATATTAATTGACGTTAAAAAAAAAATTGAAATTTAAAGAGAATAATTCAAAAATGTCAAAAAAAAAAAAAATTAAATATGAGGAAAGGAATTGAAATTTCTAGAAAATAATTGAAAAAAGTGTAGAAAATTGTAAATTTGAAAACAATACTTAAAAAATTGACGAAACAATTGAAATATTAAGAAAATAATTGAATAATGAGATAAATAATTGAAAGCTGGTATAAAAATAAAAAATTTATAGACAATAATTGAACAATTGAAAAAAATATTGGAAGTTTGAAGAAAATAATTGAAAGTTTAAAAAATTACTTGAAGTCTGAAGAAAAAAATTGAAATTTGAAGACAATAATTCAAAAATGTCATAAAATTTAAATATAAGGAAAGTAATTGAAATCTGTAGAAATAATTGAAAAAATAATTGAAAGCGTTGTAAAAAATTAATAAATTCATGAGCATAATAAAAAGAAAAGATTGAAATTAAAAAAAAGTATACCAGTTTTAAATCAATTTCTTCAAATTTCAATCATTTGCAAATGATTGAAATTGATTTAAAACTGGTGTATTTTTTTTTAATTTCTGGACAATCAATAAAAATGAATAAAATAATTGAAATTGGTTAAAAATAATTTTAAAATGTCAAGAATAATAAAAATATTAAGAAAACAATTGGAAAATGACAAAAATAATTGAAATTTGAAGAAAATAATCAAAAAATAACAAAATAAATTGAAATTTGTGTAGAAAATTTTAATACTTCTGACAATAAAATAAGGATTAAAAACATAATTGAAATTTTAAAAAAATACTTGAAATATTACAAAAATAAATGAAAATTTGTGTAATAAATTAAAAAATTTATAGCAATAATTTAAAGTTTAAAGAAAATAATTTAAATTTGAGGACAATAAATGAAAGACTGAAGAAAATAATTGATATTCGAAAAAATGAAATTCAAAATCTTAGAAATACTTGAAAATTGACAAAAGTACTTTAAAAAGGAAAAAGTTAATTAAAAAGAGATATAGAAATTAAATATTTGTAGACTGTATTTAAAAAATTGAGGATGTAATGTAATTTTTTTGAAAACTGAATTTTTTACATGAGATTTGTCATTTGGGAGACCCCGCACTAAACGCATTCGAATACGCGTGCTATAGATTCAATAGCATTTTTTTCTCAGTGCGAAAATCCTCGGCAATCGTGATTCAAGATGATTAAGTTGAAAATATGGAAGTCACAATTTTGAATGTATATCCAAAATTTTGAAAAATTAATTATTGACATAGGAATCTTTATTTGCGACCTCAAAAATTTCCAAATAAGACTTGTGGAATTTCCTTGAATCTTTATATGTGATAAAAGATTGCACATATTGCAATGTATTATTTCTATATATTTTTTATATAACATCCGACATTTTGAAAATTTCATTTCTTTAAACATCATATCTTAAAATATGGCTAAAAATGAAGAAATTTATGACCTAAAGTATGTTTCGCTTATAAATTAAAAAAGTTGGAAATTTTTTTTAAAGTTTATTTTCCCCCATGTATTTTTAATGGAGATTTTCTATCGATTACTCATACAGGTTAATATAAATTAATTGGACTGGGTTTTTATAAAAAAATTTTCTTTATATTCAACTGATAAAAATTTTGGCTATAACTATAAACTTTAAAACTGATAATTAGAAAAAGGGGAAATAGAGGACAATTCTTTAAAATAGGGAAAAAAAGGTGAATAGGGGACAACCTGTGATCCCTGAATTTGATATAAATCAAATATAAAATGGCAAAAGCAAAAATTTGTGAAAAAGAAGCGATGACTAGAACTTGATGAAAAATTTATGAAATATAAAGAAAGTACAAGAGTTTCTAAAAATAACTAGCAAGTGTAAAAAGTAAATATTTACTAATGAAAATTACTAGAATCTTTTGAAAAATAAAAAAATGTAGAAGGTAAGGTGAAGTGTAGGTTGTCCCCTTCCCTCCACCAATAGGAAAAATTCCTTTTTTTTAATTTTGTTTATTGAGGACTGAAAACAATTCTGAAATTATTTTGCAAATAAAAGATAATAATTTTAATATATAATATCTTTTGTTTTTTATATTATAAGCGGCTTTAAAGTAAATTTGAAATATGAAAACAAATCTTGACGTTTGTTAACTGAAACAACAAAATGTGGCTTATTTGAGTTGGTTTTAAAAATTTGGCGATGTTTGCTTTTTTAAAATTTATCTCTAGAGAACACTCGAATATATATCGTGCAAGACGAGACAACAGTATATTTTCAAGCAAGCATAATACGTTCACGAGATAAGGGATGATTCCAAAAAAGGGCTAAGAAACGCGGTAATAGGATTCACGGATGGGGACAGAAAGAATGGCTTCCACTGTCTGAGAAAACTGGGGATATTGCCGTGCACCTTGAATATTGCAGCAGTCGTTGTTGTGTGCATTCTTTCTCTCCCTTGTTCTCTGTTTATATGAGGAAAAACAGACGCAGATAAAATATACATTTCTTTTTTACGATTCTCTTACCCCAAGTCAAAAAGGGTCAACGTTCCAAAAATTAAATCTCTTAATCTTTTATGCCACCAAAATTTCATCTCATAAATACTGTTGAAATACTTTTGGAAAAAAAATTTCAGTACGAAAATTGATGAATTAATAAGTCTGATTAAAAATATGTAAAATATGTATTAGAGTAATTTTTACTACTTATTTTAGTAAGTTTACCTAATTCATTTGTTCAGTTAAGACAGTAATTTTTTTTAGCAATTTCACATTAGTATCAAGTTTTAAATTAAACGCAGTTTTATATTTTGCAAAATTCTCGTTAATATTGCGGCTGAGAAGTTGAGAATAATTTTAATTCTGTGAAGTATATATGTATTCTTGTGGAGTAATTTCCCTGAGCTCCTGATGTTAATTCGGGAAACGTCAGTGGTGAATCTGAGATGAATGGAAGACAAAATAAGGGATGAATTAGAAAGGAGTATTCGTAATTCATGGAATTCATCTTCTGTGGAGCACGAGAGTTTGGTATTTTACCGACGAAATCTTTTCTCCTTTTAGCAACGAATTACGTTTCTACTTGAGAAAGCATTTTCTAGCGGCTCGCGAAGATGAAAATTCAGAAAGCGAAAACTTTGCGAAGTGCTTTAATACCGCAGGTTAGGCATGTAGTCTACCTTACTTCTTGAGCAGTTTCAACTATCAAGAAACTCCCACGGAACAAATCTTGCCCGTCAGACTACCTTGGAAAATTATTTTTATCGATATTTGTCAGACTAATTACTGCCAACCAACTGCATTTTAATTCAATTAATATAACTTTTATTCCTGACAAGTTTCAATGGAAATTATTCTTTTCTTCACGTCCTATCAATTTGTTTTCTAAATTCAACTAATTTCCTAGTCAATTTAAAAAAATAAATAAAATTTGGAAAGTTACACAAAATAAAGGAAAAAATTGTGTTTACTGAATGCCCTCATCCATTTAGTAAAAACTGCACAAGTGACAAGTTTCAATGGAAATTATTCTTTTCTTCACGTCCTATCAATTTGTTTTTTAAATTCAACTAATTTCCTAGTCAATTTAAAAAAATAAATAAAATTTGGAAAGTTACACAAAATAAAGGAAAAAATTGTGTTTACTGAATGCCCTCATCCATTTAGTAAAAACTGCACAAGTGAGATGAATCAATGTTTGAAAAGTTTTTTCATTTTCGCTCTGTTTTTGGTGACAAATACAAAACGATTAATAAGAAGAATTTATATTGAGAAATAAATTGTTGGTATAAAAGATTAGGGTAGTTTGTAGCCTAGTGAACGATTCGAACTGAACCACGACGCAGTCAGCAAACACGTGACTCGCATTATCTATATACGGTGCCCACTACAAACGGTGCGGGCTCGGAACAGAGACAGCTAATTATTTAGACACGGTTGGACGCCACCCCATCTATCACTCCCACGACCTCCTTCTCTTCTCGTTCTCTCTCACTCTCTCATTTCTTATTTTTCTCTCGTGAGCTTCTTTGATATTATTAACTTAAATCCAATTACAATTCGTGAAAATTTTTAGTAATTTAAATCAGTAAACGTTTTGCCGCTAATATACACTACCTGACAAAATTGTGGGACCACTTACAGAAATGTTATTAAAAACATGACCGTCTTAAAATGTTGATAATTCTGTCAGAATTTAGCAAAATTCAATTTTTCATAGACCATTGGAAAGCTTATGGAATTTGCCGTTAAATGATTCTATTTTAATGCTTTTTTGGTTAATAAAAACGGAGATTCAATGTGATCAAGGCAGTTTAATTTTTCGTTTTTTGTGAATTTTTATTGTTTAAGTTTGGTGGGATGCATTTTCTAGAAAAGTAGTTGGAAAAAATTGAAATTAGGCTTAATGAAACCTTGAATTTTTAGCTATAAAATAAGCCAACGAACATTAAAATATTTTAACTGGTTCAAAAGTTATAAGTAAATTTGTATAATACAAGAAGACGCAATAATTCCTCTGTTTTCTCCACTCTCGGCCTATTTATAATGTATTAAGCAGCCACAAGTGGATGATTTGAGTGAGTATGCCGAAAAGAGTCCGGAGCTGTTGTCAATGTCACAGTTCTCAGTAGTCTGTCGCTAAGCTAGCGAGGAGCCTGTATTTATAGACCAGCGTGTGGGGAGCTTGTTCCAATCCGATTCTGGTAGGAGGGGCGCCGCTTCAATTTCATTGGTGCGAGTTCGCAGCATTCGGCGCTCAGTCTCGATCTTCGCGCTTCCATCTCATTACAACTTATATAGCTGCAGTTGGACGCCAACCAATCTATCACTCCCACTACCCTCTTCTTATTCTCACTCCTGCATTTTTCTCCAGTGTCCTCTAAGTTTAGAGACCCACAATTCCGAACTCTGGTATTATAAATTTATTTTCTAATGGTTCATACTTTTCTTTTCTTTAAAGAATTCAAAATTTTTTGGGAAGTAAAACGTTTTTTTTTAGGGTGAAAAAAGTTGCTTATTTACACACATTTTTAGGCAATCAGACTTTTCTTTCACATCGCTTTTTTATAAATTTTTCAAATTGATGCGATTTTGATTTATAATAGGTAGTTCATTTTCTTTAGAAGTATATTATCTACAATTTCACGAAAGAAAATTTTTAAAGAACTACACCGTTTTTTAAATATGATCATTTGTTTAAAAAAATTACGCATTTTTCTTATTTAAATAATCATATTTAAAACACGGTGTAATTTTTCGAAAACTTGCTTCTGTGAAGCACAAAGTTTTGAATCCTTTAAAGGACACTAGCATTTTTTTTCTAATGGCCTGTATTTAACCGAGAGATATACCTTAACTCCGACCTAATTAGGAAAATTTTCGCTAATTTATGTCAGTTAACATTCTTCACTAACGAGGATCACGAAAAACTTTTCAAGAAATTACATTGACAAAAAACTTCTTACAATTTTTCGTTTCATATACAATTTGGTCGTTTTTAATTTTGTGTTTAAATTTTAGCAAAAGCGATTAAAAATCAGTCCAAATTTTTTATGACTTGAGTTAGGTTTTGGCAAAAGAAGGAAAATGTATCGAAATTGTTAACAGTTTCACTGCTCTCGTCGATCTGACTGCATAGCTCGCGGGGAGCCAACCTTTATAGACTAGCGCGTGGGGAGCTCGCGCCAATCCGGTGAATGGTGGGCGGGGCGCCAACTCGCTTTCATTGGTGCGCGTTCTTAGCGTCTTTCTCTCACTGACTTCTAGCTACGATCATGAATCGTGTGCCTTCGTTTACTCTCCAAATTACGTAATTTTTATCGCATTAAGTTCATCTTTTTTTCATTTATCTAAATGTCGCTTCGTCTGAACTGTAAACCCAATTTTTGATTGCTCTAAACCTTAGTTAATCTAAGTTAAAATCGATTTTGTAAGATCGTTAAATATTAAAAATTTAATATTTCTCAAAATTCCAATCTTATTAATCGACAATTAAATTTTTTTTTAAAAAAAGCTATTATCTAAATTTTTTTTACAAATTTGTATTTAAATATTAATAAAATATGTAAATTAAAAATATTATTTCCCACTTATAGAAATATTATCACCTTAACTCCAGTGCAGTTATGTTTTATAGAAGTAAATTTTCAATTGTGAAAAGAATGATTGAAGAATGTGGAATTTTTTGTTTTTGGTGATGAAAATAATGCCAGCAAAAAAAGTTTTATAGCGCGGAATTCGCTTTGCTCGATGTCAAGCGCTTCTTCTTTAGAAAAAGCAGCGAAAAAGTTTTGCGGAATAGAGATTGCAACGTTGAGGGTGGTTGATTTTAATTTCACGGAGCACGATCCTTCAGTTACGCTCCGAACGCAGTTCACCTAAAGGCAATGCGCCGTATTCGTTACACATTCACCTTCGTCCATATTCCCATGTTCGTGCATAATTTAATTAAAGAATTTAATTTTCACCAAATTCATCTTTCGAGTCTTTGCGTCTTGATAAAGTTTTCAGTGTTTTTTTTTTTTTTTTTTTTGTTTTACTCTGCAGTAATTAATTTTCACCTTGTGCACATCACCCACAGCTTTAATCTTGTCTCTATTAAATAAATTAGGGAAATTAATTATATAAATGTGATTATATGTAACAGATTTGTTATACAGAGGTTGTGGCCTTGTGGGTCGTCAGATTAATTTAATTATTTTTGTTTAAAATTTATTACTGTATATTCGGCTTTTCCTGTTGTAGATAAAAAAAGAAAAGAAAAATAAATAGGTAAACATTTGCCTCGAATCGGCTCTGAGTTGAGACAATTTTGCGGTTTTTTTTCGATAATAGGCGAAAGTCAATATCTTATACTGTCGTATGGGTTTTACCTTGTCGACTGAGTGCGGTTGCTATTCCTCAAGGACTTTTCTCGAAAGAGGAAACCATTTTCCCCTTTTGAAACCGAACGATGTTTGCTTTAAGCTCGCGTAAAATTGAGCTTAAGGCTCATTGTACGTGAGATTCTCAGACTGCAGGGGATTGCAGTTTAATAGCGTGTCTGATAGAAATATACCTCTAAGTGTGCAATCGTGTATTTAGATACATGATTAACTCGATCGTGTAAATATACACTCTGTCTCAAATCTTATAGTTTGCAATAATGCTCGATTTGCTTAAGGGGAAGGAAAGGGGGGGGGGGGTTAATTGGAAAAAAACGCATATTTTAAAGAATTTTTTTTGATGATACAGAGAAAATTTAATTTATTCAATTTTTTAAAAATGAACACAGAGAAAGTTAATTTATTTATTCAATAGATAACTTATGGTTTTTTAAAAATTTTTTTTACTAATTGAGATTTAGAGAATAACATTTTTAATATTTAATAGAATTTAAGTATAAATCCGAGTTAATATTCTAAGTAATCCAAGTTTCAATTAGCCAGTATTTTAATATATTCAAACGTCGATTAATTTAAATTTCAATGAATTTTCAACAGATTCAAAATTAAACTACTGAAAAATTCAATTGGGAAAAATTAAAAAAGATTGAAAGTTCCAATGTAATGAAATTGCAATCGATCTATATTTTAATCAATTAAAATTTTCAAAGCATCGGAATTTTATTGAGTTAAAACTTTAAATAGAATTTAACAAAAAAGTAAAAAGTCGATTGAAATACGTAAGGAAGAGGTTTAGTTTCCCACGAGAAGGGAGGAGGTCAACCCGCATAGTGATCCCCTTTATCAGAAAATAGATGGTGTCGGTAAGCCGAATGGGGGTTGAACTTAGAAAACTAGAAAACGAAGAGGACAAGCCCTGATTCCATGACGATCAACGTGCACTTGTATTTGCATGCACACTACTAAATTAAACTTCCTTAATCCTTTCTAATTCCGGGCAGTTTCACTTGTTTCGTTTCCGTTTCACTTCTAAATTAAATTTTCAATTCAAATTAAGGTTTATATTAAAAGTCGTAAATCAACCAAAGAATTTTTATTGCTCATTTTCTTACAGTTTTACAAAATGGTTCCTTCTCTTTTTTCAAGTGACTTTTCCTTTAATAATTTTCTCTTTCTTTTTAAAGTACTTGAGCAATTTTTATATGTGCACCCAAAAATATTTAGTTAAAATTCATTAAACACAATTGAGATTTATTTTCAATTTATGAATTAAACCTACACTGTAAAACAGTCGAAATTGATTAATTTAATCATTCTGGAGAGCAATTAAGTGCTCCATAGTTTCCACTGCAGTGTGATTTATTGTCTCTAAATATAAACCGTGATTCATACCATCATACCTGATGCCCTCTAAAATAATTCAATGAAATTAAATTATTTAAACGACATTTGGTAATTATAATAAAACATTTCAAACAACTTTATTATCAAGATATTATTAATTGCATAAATAAATTATTCCCAAATCCAGGTTTCATTGACTTAATAATCATCCGAGATGAAGAAAGAATCTTTCCTACACATAAAATCTCGAAATTCCGTAACGTTTATCCCATTGCTTGATTCCAGATTTAATGGGTTTTTTTTTTGGTCGAACTTATACCGCGAAGAGTAAAACGTACCAAGGAAGAAGAATTTAGAAAAATTCAGAAACAGAAAAATGATGAAAGGCCAACGTCAATATCGGTTACGAAAAAAAGAGTTGAATATCATTTCACATTTTTTATAAACATTACCCAATGTTAATGCTGTACAAGAGTATATGGTTGAAAATGATTTTATGCATCTTTAGTTGCTGAAGATTGTTTAGGAGAAATGACAGGGAAATGTATTCATTGTGATGCGAAACATTTCGAAGAAAAAAAGGAAGTTATAAAGGTTTAAATTTGTTCAATGATTGTTGTCGTTATGGTGGAGTCCTTTTTGAAAGAATGTTTGAATATCCGAAAGAGTTAAAATCTTTATTAGATGGATCCCATTCGAAATCGAATCATTCTAAATAAAACATACGAGGTTACAATAATTTATTTTCTTTCGCTTCGTGAAATGCCCAAATTGCTAAATTTATGGGAACACGTTTGGGACTGTTTTGTTTTAAATTCAGGGTCAAGATTTATTATCAAATAAACAGTGCTTTATTCCCAGAAGAAGAGAATCCATCATTTGGTCAAATTTTTATTTATGATACCAAAGAAGCAGTTGATTATAACATAAAAATAATAAACTCGATATTGAAGTCTTAACTCTCCTTGAAACACCTATGAGAAATTTTAATATTTTCGCGAAATCAAATAAGATTATGTCAGAGCTTGTAAAGATGGAAGAAGAACTAGCTGCGGAAAGTAATGACAGAATTACAATTGCTATTTACATTAAAAAGGGAATGGATCGTAATCGGTTTAATTTTTAGAAGACAAATGAGGTAGCAGCAATTTTTAATACTAATTTTCAAGGTGAAGTGCCAGAATCTTATGTTACAATCTACAATAACTGTACGCAATCATTGCAAATAGTCAGCAGTTTGGATCCTAATGTTGCACCTTGGGGCTATCCTATAATTCATCCTTTCGGGTGCAAAGGTTTGGAGCCAAACATGATGAGGATCTTTTTTGAGTATTTATGATATTTTTTTCAAATTGTAAACTTTTTCATTATGACATTCGTAATCAGCGCATCAAAATACGTAACAATATCAAGTTTGATCAAAATCGTTGGTAACTGCTTTCCGGAAGTGCCTACATCCGAATTATGTATAGTTCATACAAATAAACATTGATGAAACAGAATCTTAAGATAAGGAAACGATTAGGCGCGCCCTTTTATTTCTAGTAAAATAAAAAATTAAGTCCACAGTCAGATATAATAAAACGATAGATTCTACCATGTATCGATATCGGATAAGCTTTCACAGTCAATTTCTCGAGTTCAGGACTCCTCGTTAAATATTCATCAGAGTGAAATTTTTCTTCGTCTCGTGACTTTTTTACGACAGTGAGTAATCTGATGCGAGAAGGTGGTTCCCACAGGTAGACGTTGGTTTAAAAGGTGGTGGTTGTACTCGTCCTTGAACACAAGAGTTGGCAAGGGTTGAAAGTGCTCTAACCAGGATGCGGACTAGGCTAACGACTTTCTGATGAGCCAGAGCAAACCGCAACTTCTTCGTAATGGACTCTCCTCTCTTCCCTATTCCTCTGGTCCATATTGATCTTAAAGTGTAATAGGTACGCGAGACCCTCGTAAACCGTAACAGTCGACGTCAGCAATATCGCTCTTCTCACTTTCCAGAGACAGTGTTCACAATTTCCCTGCAATTCAGGTGAACTCTGCATTTACATCAACCATTTGCTCCAGTGATAAAGTGTAACCCGCTAAATTAAAGCCTATTAACTCGAAAACGATCACGGACCGTGTAATTTAATTGAGCGTGTACTTGATATATAAAGTGCGTTTTCCGTATAAGTGCACGTAACACACGTTCCAAAATATTCCAAGTGACATTTTACTGCTAATGTACGCAATTGTGGCTTGTCATTTGTGGTTAATCAAGTTATGATAATCAGCAAGCAATGTTCGATATCTACGCGTCCAAACAAAACAGCCTGATGTAGTGTTTTGCACTAATTAACTCGATAGATGGCAAATTAGGCAGGTGAAGATTTAATTATAACTGAACACGTAGTTATGAGCATTGTGGTTCATTTCCTTAAATGGGGTTAAAAACGGGCGCAAAAGAGAGGTTTAATAATTCGCTTTTGTATAAACAATTGATTGTGAATTGCCACTGGATAGAATAATTTATTTGGATTCGCAAATTGAGATGCTTGTTAAAAAGAGATATGTCGCTTTTTGGATATATCGATATTACTATAACGAGATTGTTGTTGAACTGAATGGGATCATGTATATACTGACATTTGGTTTATTAGATGATACAATGTGACGGTTGTTATAAAGAATGAAATAATGTACCAATTTTTTTGATCCATTAGATATAGTGTAATGTCGCTTTCGTTAAAAGGAGATCCAGCATCAAAATGTGGATACTTTATTTGGTACAACGTAAAAGTTGTTGTACAGAATATGATCAAGTATTGATTCTTGGATTCATGTGGTACAACACAAGTTGGTTCATGCAAAGAATAAGATCATATATCAATTATAGATCCACAAGGTGCTGAAACGAGATAATTGATGTACATAATAAGATAGTACAAATTTTTGAACATATTAGGCGGAGCAACCAGATGGTTGTTTTAAAGGTAAGATAAATAATTATATCAAATTCAAACATTCTCTCTAAACCTGAATAAGTGAATATTCACTTATTCTACGTTCTATTATAAGTCGTACTATTAGAGAGTTGTTTTGGCATAAACGATTGGCAAACATTTTAACCTGCTAAAGGATCTTATAATTCATTAGTTCATGATTTTGAAATGGTTGTTAAACAGAATATCATCCACTGATTGTTGGCATATTAGATAATAATAAAACAAGATGGTTGTTTATTTGGCACAATATTTTATAGTTGTGAAGAATGCGATCATACATCGATCTTTGATCCATTGGAAAACACAAAATGTCGGTTGATGTAAAGAAAAAGATGATATAAGAAGTTTAAAGATTTTAAATGGTACAACTAAATGGGTGTTATGAAAAATAAGGTCGTATGCCAATTTTTTATCCATAAGATCATTTAAACTAATTCTTGTACAGAATGCGTTCATATGCCAATATTTGGATCCATTAGAAGATACGACAAGTTTGTTGATATACGGAATAAGATCATATTAGGATTTTAAATACTTTAAATTGTGCAATTAGATTGTTACAAAGGATAAGATCGTGTACTAATTTTTGGATCCATACTATGATACAATGTGATAATTGTTGTGCAGAATGTGATCATTTACCGATTTTTGGTCAAATTTGAAGGTATACAGCATCAAGTGTTACATTCCATAGTTAAATGAGCAATAATTGTATGACTAAGAATAATATCCACTGATACAATGTCAGTTGATTAACGCCAACGAAAAGAACAATAACCACCTTGTTAATTTAATTTAAACACAATGGAACCTGAAGGGCTGAGTAATCATACAAGATGAGTAATATACACATGTACACATGCCCTACAAATTAATTGACAGTTGAGACTATAACAAGGATAAAGCTTGTAGTCTGTATATCATGGGTAATTATATTACAAGTGGTTCATATCAAGGGTAGATGCTCCCTAAATTTCTAGCTAATTCAATAAGACGAGCCGTTTATCATTTGTCAAATCCTTACTTACTCTGTGAACTTATGCTCCTAATGTTATAATTAAGAGGTCCCAGTAGAAATAATGTTATTAGACAATAACTAACTTATAATTAAATATAAATTAATTAAAACCAAGAAACAACATGAGCCTTAATTTTCATTTGGAGTGAATCATAAATTCTTTTGTAATTGTTGTCCTCTTAACTTCAATTAGCTTATTTATTGAATTATATGTAATTTGGTTTTTAGTCCATTACAATTTAGTTTACTTTCTTCTAAGCATTTTTACTCTTAATTCTCAGGGCTTTAATTTTAATTTATTTAATAATCGAATAGAACGTTAAGCTGATTATCCAGAGATACATTTTAGTGACCTAAAAGTCCATAGTTATTAAGACATACGCATAATTGATTCAAGTGCACGGATTTGGTGAATTCTATTAAAATTTACTGCCCATAAAAGCGACCCTGTCACAAGGAAATGAACGGAGTTTGAACTTGCAAGTAATATTGAAGATTTTTATTTTACAAGTAATTGTCTTTATGAAAATCCGATAAATTTCACGCAGCAGAGTAGATCTTTATGAAATAGAATTTAAAGGAATTATTACTACAGATTTTACCAATTCAGTCAGTTTAAATCGTACAATTTAAGTTTATCCAAAAGTTAATCTTCTATAAGTATTTAACGCTGTTTTAAATGATTCTAAAAACATTTTACTCCTTTAAGTTATTGATCTGAGAAATAAAAATTAGGCTTATTTTAATGTATACCTGCCTTATTAAATTATGTTTAATTTACAAAATATACTAATTTGAATTTGTTTTTTGTTGTGTTTCAAAGTAGCATCACGTTAAACATCAAATCGTATGACCTGTTGTCTTATTCTACTATTTTGATAAAATTCTGAGTAATTGGAATGTTTGTAAGATATTGTTTCCGACACTATGTACCTATTTCTGGAGCATCATACAGAAGCAACTATTCCTAAATCGGGTTCAGACCTGTAATTTAACTATACCTACACAAACCCTACGCCCTAAAACACTTGGCATCACTTGTTTGGCGCACCCTTTAGTCTATAGAAATATAAAAGGGTGTTGGGAAGGGCAAAGCGAGCATCGCAGTATAAGGCAGAGCTAAAGGTACACACACATATTTCTATACGTATATCGCTCATTGTGAATTATGAAACAACGTGTTTAATGACGCGCCGGATCCAGTCTGCTGTAAATTTAGCGAGAGGGTTTTGAGTTTTAAACTCTCTCTCTCTCTCTTTCTCTCACCCTCTGGTCTCTTCATTGTCATAGATATTCATTCTCCTCTCAAGCCTTTCCTCCCTCACAAATGCACACTCACAATTTATCTCGCGCCTTCGAGATTCCCATGCGCGTGCTGGATTCCCTCGAATTATTGCGACAAATCCACATCCTCTCTTTATTAGTTTCCCTGCTGATTACATTCGACGTGACTTTTTTTCGCACATTCCAATGTCCAACGGTTTTTATCACTTGAAATAGCGCATTTTTTCTGGTATTTCAACTTTTGGACAATAACAATTAATCCAAAGATATACATCTAAAGTGAAAGGTACATGTTTGTATTGTTGCTTGTGTATCTTTTTATTATAGGCGGTGCAGGTGGTTTTTTGTTTATTGGGTATTGCTTATTTGAGTTGGGGAAATAAACTAAAAGAAGACAAGATGATGATGATGATATACCTAGTCCCTAAACTAAATGCAGGACGTACGGAAGCAATCTAAAACTATATATGTCTAATTTTTCCATAATTACAATATTGGCTACTGCCGTAAACATGCGGTTTTTTGAAGAAAAAAAAATTATAAACGGAACAGAACAAACATTTAAGATAATGTTTTCAATTACGTATGACCAACAGTAGACTAGTATAGTTACAACGTACTTTATTGAATGAGAGAAAATTAGTTTTTTGTTGCATCTGGAATAGGTAATAGGCATTGTAATAGGTACATGATATTATGTACATTAAGACATGATCTATTATTTCTTATTATATACACTATTTACTATTACATACATTACAGGATATCACATGATAAATAAAACCACATGGACGGTTAGAGACAACCTAAAAATGATACCTGTTCTTTTGTACTTGGTTAGATTAGGAGTACCTTTTACCCTGCTTATTACTAAAAACATCTTTATACACGGAACCAAGAAGTTCATGAAAATTTGATTAACTTGTTCTCTACTTTTGGATAGGCACAAAGTTCGTAACTCTTTCATTAACGTTTTCTTAGGATCCATAAACATTCGTTACTCTATCTGATGTTCAACATCTGCGCATGCGCACAAGAAAAAGTTTGTGGTTCCTTAGAAAACCTTAATGAAAGAGTTGCGAACTTTATGCCTATCCAAAAGTATAGAGAACAAGTTTATCAAATTTTCGTGAACTTCTTGGTTCCGTGTATGATAAGATGACCCAAATATCATAACATAAGTTGTTTTAAGTAATATTGTAGTCACTTTTAAAATACTTCTTTTTATAGTATATGTTTTTGTCAACAATGCAAAACAGACAACTCATTACCTGGATATAAGTACTCCTTATCTGACCAAGTACAAATAACTACTTGTCTATTGTTGGACGTATGTCACTCAGGGTATTAAAGACAAAATAACAGGTATCATTTTTAGGTTGTCCCTAACCGTGAAGTGGTTTTATTTATCATATATAATATTATGTAATGTATATAATGGTTTATAATATAATACATCATCTTCTAATGTTCATAATAATATCATGTACCTAACACAGAAAATCAATTCCATATACAATACAACAAATTTTCTCTCATTCCATAAAGTACAAGTAACTACTTTTCTATATTTTTGGTTCTACATCATTCAAATCATTATCTTAAATGTTTATTTTGTGTTCCGTTTATCATTTTCTTTTAGAACAAAAGATACGATGTTCTAATTATCCATTCAAAACTATTAACTTTAGTTCCATATATTATACACCTACTTAAAGTTCAAGTCAACAAAAACTGTTTTTTCGTACTTTTATCCCCGAGAGAAAAACACTAAAGGCATTTCTAAATAGGACTGTAAATTAATGGTTCTAGTTTTTAACTACAGGTTGTATATTATGCAAATTAGTATCAGCTCTATTGACTACTATATCGCAAATTGGTTCTATTACACTGGAAGGTAATAAACCTAGATTGACCCCATTAGTCACTACTATAATATCCTAAGAGATTGGTCCTGTGATCCAACTCCTAAGGAGTCACGATCATTGAGTATATAGTAGCTCATTACCTCCTATCGAGCCTCAAAGGATTCATAGCCCAAGAAAATTCATCTTCTACATTTTATTTTAGTCTCTTTTATATCATCAAATTTTTCATTTTATAAAACGATCAACTATTGATAAAACTTGGAAAAATTATGCATGAATAAATACAAGTGAAAAGTTCAAAAGTCTAAACAATATAACTTACATCCCCCACCCCCAATTACAAGCAAAGAAAAAATCTCTCCAAGTTACATCCAATTAAATCTGCCGTCTCAGTTGGAGAATTTCGAAAGTTTCCTGAATCATGCCACAAATTCGTGGTATTCGTTTCAAAATGAAAAAAAAGGGGGAGAAAATATTGCATTGTAAAAAAGTAGAAATAAGCCAGCACAGAAAGAAAAGTTGCTACAGCATTATTACTCTGTGCGTGTGTCGGGGAACATTGTGTTGAAGGTAGTAGCTGCAAGTTCGAGTACATAACTATGCTTAACTGACTCCCTTCCCCCTTTCCTCCAACTCTTCTACCACCCACTCGTCCTTGGTTCCTGAAATTAGAAAACTTTTTATGTACGCCAATTTTTAACCAGCACGCGCTCTTCAGCGGTAATTACCTTTTAAGCCTCTCTTTTGCATATTATCTATGCTCAAGTATTAGTTGGGATTCATGACCTATGTACATGCCATCATTCACAAAGACAAATTTTCCTCTGGATTAAAATCCTTGACAATCAAATTAGCATTTGAGGAATTCTCAGTTTACAAACGTTTCTAAAATACCAGATTTTTAAGTGAATTTTTGTTTTTATTGAAATTTTTTAACTGCAACGAGAGACGTTACAAAATTATATGCTTTTCTAAAATTAGATAAGCGTCTAATTTTCAACGCTATCAAGTTCAAATTTTCAAATTTTAGCATTTCTATATTTAAGCGCCTCTAAAATTAAACGCATCAATTTTCAACGCTGTTAAATTTATCTGTATATCTTTAGTTTTAAAATTTGTTATTTCAATTTTATTTTATTTATTTAAATTTTATTTCATTTTTATTAAAAAATTTTAGCTTTTTTTCTTTTAAAAGTTTATTCATCCTTATTTTTTGACATTTTTTGAGTGATTATTTAGCTTGGAAATTGACGATATACAATTTTATTGCCCGCGGCTTTAGCACCAACCTTTGTTTTTTCGTTTTAATATGCCACCGAATGTGAAACGATAAAAAGTAACAGGAACGTTGCAAAATGCGAGAATTGTCCTTTTTTTGTGTTTCTGGTCCTTGCGACAAAAGATTCAGAAAAAGTGTTAGCCCGAGTTTTCCCTAATCGACAAATAAAACTAACATATTAGAAAAAAGTCGAGAAAGACAAAGAACAACGAGAAAAACTTTTTTTTTTCTAATTTTGATATTCCTTTAATAAAACAATGTTTCACTTGATTCGAAATAATTTAATTAAAACTTTTATTTAATAATTGAGTATAAATAAATATACCTAATGATTCCAAGTGAATCAGAATTTTTTTTAAATTACATTTTTAACCAATTTCTCTCTCTAACACGGAAATTATATTTCCTTTGAACGTAAAATCACGTCAAGTGAAAATGACGGTATCCCAGAATATCATATTTTTGTAGTTTGGTTTTAAATTTATTTTTTGTGTGGTTCAATGGCGAGCCGCATTTACCGGAAGAAATACGATCCCTTGGATATTTATTTGATTTTTATCTCAATCAGAAAAACTGGTCATAAAACCTCTCAATATCATCAATAATTTACATTAAATCCACTATTTTTTTTCCTTTCTTATTTTTATTTCAGATGAGTATTTTATAATGGCGTGATTCATTGTCGTTCTAATGAAAGATTTCTCTTTTTTTGTTGCAGGTAAGCGTGTCAGAGCCGTAAAAAAGTCCGATTTTCATCACGCAAGTAAAGGTCAAAAATAAACTAGTTTACTATTTTTTTTATTACTGTTATTTTGTACTCAAGTTTTTTTTTCCTTTTTTCTCAATAAACCAACTTTGGCGCATTTAGTGTTGAAAATAAAGCAGTCATTTCAAAGAGTTTATCAAGGTAAAATATAAAAAATTACTAAAGAAACGGAAAATAAAGTGAAATAAAAACTATTCAATGAAAAGATCAAGGTTGAAATAAAATAATAGAGGTGTTAAAAAATGCAGATTTTGTTTTTATTTTATTATTTATATGAACTATTTTAAGCGCCTAGAATTTTTTTTTGTTTTTAAAATTTTGATGTGTATATTTTCAACATAGTTATTTTCAAATTGCTTATAGAAATTGCAAAATTTCAAATTCTCTGCATTGAGTTAAACGTATAATTCAATAAAAAAAAAAAAAATTGAAAAGAGATGATTTTGAAACTAAAATAAATAAACCATAATTAGAGGCAGTTAAAGTTAATTAACTTTGTAAGAAACATGGACCGGACTTGTTCTATTTAGGCAGCAGGGGCTACGTAAAGTGCGTACCATCATGAGCTACGACTATAAATAAGAATTAATTCTCCTTCGCTGTAGTTCTTAAGCTCACCTGGTGCACAATGTCTGCTTGTTGCTTATAGATTGTAGCGGCAGGTCTATACATATAGAACAGTCGACAATCTCCTCTCTATGTTATTAGAGCCGCTAGACCTAGAAGCCTAAAGGCATTTATTTTCATCCTCAAAACTAGATTTATTTATGCATATTCACCGATTAAATCACCTGCCTGCAAGCAAATTTAATCATCTTCATTTCTAAAAACTCTCTCCACTTATTTCGATCTGTATATAAAAATTTCTCCTCTTCACAATTTTATGCTTGACAGTCTAATAATAAACTTTCCAAACCATGTTTCACACATGTGCCAATAAGAATTTTTTTGTCATAAACAAATAAGTAAAAGACTAGTACAACTTACATCTAGGGTTAAGCAATTTTGAAAAAAAATGTCCGCCATATTGGACCCGCCATTTTAAATTTTGAAAATCTGACTTCAGATTCGTAATCAGAGACCGAAAAAAGGGTTAAGCAATTTTGAAAAAAAATGTCCGCCATATTGGACACGCCATTTTAAATTTTGAAAATCTGACTTCAGATTCGTAATCAGCGACCGAAAAAAGCTTTGTGAGAAAGTTTTGTGATTGTTAAGATTTTTTATTTTACAGAAATAATCTACATGGACTCATTTTCTTCTAAGAAGTGTAAATTTTCATTTTTAAGCAAATTTTCAGATGTATACGTGTGTGTATAGCTTTTTTTGTCGATAGGTTAACTCGAGAACGCTTCAACGGATTTCAATAAAATTTGGATAGCGTATTAAACCCATAAATATCTAAATTTAGACACAAGGATTTTTTATAATATCCAATCAAATTTTTTTAAACCCCCATTTTTATCAAAAAAAATAGTTTTTTGATAAAATTTGTTTTCATGTTAAAAATACAACTCAATGAAACAAAAAATCATATTCCTTGTTTTAAAAATAATTGATCGACTCATATAAAGTATATATCCGCATAGTAATTCATGATTTTTCAGTTTTATTTTTGACATTTATTTTTTTTTTTACGTTATTAAGGGCATGTGATGGAGAATGACGTAAAATTTGTCCGTAAACTTTCTTCTAAACTACTAAATATTTCGATACCAAATTTTGTAAAACTACTAAAAATATTAGTATAAATGTTTCTCTGTTTGAGTTTTGCCTTAAAAATAATGTCTGTTTTTTTTCAATTCACCGATATTTGAAAATGTTAAAAACTTAATTTTAAATGAGAATTCAAACAAACTTGAGCCATACAGACATTCCTCATGATATTTTAAGTAGTTCTGCAAAGTTCGGCGTCAAAATATTCAGTGTTTTATGAGAAAGTTTACGGACAAATTTTTGTCTATACTAGTGACGTCACTCTCCATTATATGGTCTTAAGTTCTCAAACTTGTATTTTTGTAACCATACTTTATTTCATTTGAAAAAAATAATCCAAATTAAAAAACGAACTAATTTCTGGTAGAATTTAGTTATTTTTTACCAATTGGAATAGACAAATCTCGTTCACTGTTTTAATATTACTTTAGTAATTGTTTACTAATTCAGATTTAGTGAGTAAAATATTAAAGAATTAAAGGAAAAATATCGCTATCGAGTAACTAGTCTCCCTTGTGTGGATTGTCTTGCTGTTTGCCTCAATCTTTGATGTTTCTATCTCTCTCTCTCTGCCTCTCTTTATATATATATATATATAACAGAATACAGTGAGAAACCTGTATCACCCATTCCTGGTGAAATTGATATCACAGTGAAACAATAGCATTAACCTCAAACGATTTGGTATGTATATTCTATTCCAGCTCCTGCAGTAGAGTTTCAATCGCTCTCCTATTCTACACTTTCTGTCCATTTGCTTCTATAAACGACGTTATCAAGATTCGCAAATAGATCATATTCTCATTGAAACGCAAACGTTCCTATTAATTGTTCTTTACTCTAAAAGTGCACAATTTCTCCGAGTGAGATTATAAGGTTTTCTTATTTTCCCTTCACACTTTTCCTTTGATTTTCTCAACTTTTCGTTGATTTCCATTCCTTCTAAATTAGTTTCATGTTTTTGAAATGAATTAATTAATCATTAACGGAATATATTCAGAAAAGTTTTATTTTCATTCGCTGGACACTCTGAAAATAAAACATTCCAATTTATCGAATTTAACAAAAAAAACTTAAAAAAACAATGTCAAGTTTTTTCAGTCATCTTAAGATTTCCTATTGAAAAAATAATAACTCTCGGTAAAATGAAACAAAATATCCGCGAGTTATCATTTTTATCCGAAAAGAAACCATTGAGAATTCTAGAAAACATTGTATACGAAACGCTTGAACGATTTTCAACTCACACTCATGCTCACATTCCAAACCGAAAGCTTCCTTGTGGTCCAGTCTTCTCGATTCTTCGAGAGCATCCTATTGTCCTGAACCGAAAAAAAAAGAAGAAGGAAAATCGGGAAAAGTCGATAAGAAGAATAAGAGTGAGAGAATTGCGATGAGAAAAGAAAAGAGAGAGGGGTATAAGGAACGTAGATACTTACACACATATATATATATATATGTAGTATATATTATATATATACGTACATATAGAGTCTATAATGTGCTATGTGAACCTTTCCCTTTTCTCAATTTTTTTACTCGTTTTTATCCACCTTTTCTTTTATATCTTTCTCTCTCATCAACTACAGTACAGAGCTGATATTAGACCACTTTTTCCATCACCCTTTGGCCACGTAATAAGTTTATTTCTCTCGAGTCGTTTCCTCTCTACGAATCGCTCGTGCATTTTTGCCCAAGGCTCCAAAATACAAAAAACTTCTTTCCCCCGTACACAGTAATCTTGAACAAAGTTTAAACCAAACCAAAACTCTTTCATTTCATCCCTTTGGAAATCCCCCCCCCCCCCCTCTCTCTCTCTGTATCCCTCTCTTTGAAGAAAAGTTTCAATCTTCCAGGATATTCAATATTTGCAATTCTTTGCGATTGTTTAGGGATTTCAGTCTAAATGCGAATTGGTTTTAAAGTTGCTGCTTTGTTGTCAAAAAAAAAGTTTGTGATGATTTCATTTGAAATTTCATGTGTTGAAATTTATGAGAATGCTTTTTAAAAATGTGTCGTCAGGATAATTTTGGTATTTAAAAATATACTGCTGAAATAAATTCAAATATCACTCTCGTAGAATAATAACTACAATTTGAATTAAAGTAAATAAGAAAAATTACTGCGAAGCAAAATAGAATGAGGAATTAAAGAAAAAACACGAAAAATGAAGAAAAATTGCTAAAAAGTAAAAAAAAAACTACTAGAATTTAAGAAAGTAACTAGAAAGTAAAGCAGGCGTGGATCCAGCGGGAGGAGAAGGGGTCAACCCCTCCCCAAAATAAGTGAAGTCATGATAAGGAACTAGAAGTATGTGGAAAAAAATAGAAGAGAAAAAATATTTAAACAATTAAAAAGATCGAAAATGGGAAAGAATCGTTAAGAAGAATAGATATTTCTGAAAAGTGGGTGTTTAGAAATTCAAAAATCAACCAGCAAATCAGTAAAATAACTTGAAACTTTTGATAAATAAAAATTATAAAATAATAAAAATTTACATTGAGGTAACAAGTAATTAGATGTGAAAAAAGAATTACTAGAAAATAAAGAAAAGAACTCGAAATAATCGAAATACTGTTACTCGAAAACAGTAAAAATGAAAAATAAACTGCAACAAATAATTGTAAATTGATGAAAATACTATAATTTTTTGAAAATAACTTGAAACCAATGAAAAATGTAAAGTGTAGGAATATAACTAAATTAGAAATAAAAAACTAGAAATGGTCAAAAATATGTAAAAACGGGGAAAAAATTGGGCACTAAAATAAAACTAGAAAATAACTAGACATAGATATCAAAGAATGCAAAATTACGAGAAATTAAAAAAAAAGTATATAATGAAATACTAGAAATTGAAAATAAATAATTGTAAAAGAAAAAACGACCAATTTTTGAAGAAATAACTAGAAAGAGAAAATTTGTATTATGCAATTGGTATTACTTGCAAGTAAAAAAATATTTAAAAATTACAAAACAACTAGAAACATAATAATAAAATGACTAAAAAATAGAAAAAAATACTGAAAAATACAATAGTAACCATAAGTTGATTAAAAGTTACTAGAAAGGAAGAAAGAATAATGTAAGCGCAGGAACCGTCAAGTAATAATTAATGATATTTTTTTAGTTTTTTTTTTTTTTGAATAACTACCACCTGTCACTAAATTTTGCTTAAAAATTGAAATCAATTTATCAAATGTAAGAAAAATAATAGACTTCTGATGTTAAAAATATTAAAAATATACTAAAAAGTGAAGTAGGAACTAAAAAGTGGTAAAAAGTAACTAGAGAGGCAATGTAATCACGTATGAAGTTAAAAATAGAAGGGGGAATTTAAAAATATTTCAATTAAAAATAGACAGATTTAAGTAAATTATAATGAAAATAAAGTTATTCTATTATTACTATAATAATTGGTGACCGTAAAATAACCTCAAACTAAGAAATGGTTTTTAACGTATACAAAAATATAATCAAATTAATTTTATACAATTTTGAAAGATCTAGTTGTACAATTGTCAGAAAAAAATAGATTTAGTTTGTTGTCAAATAATAATTATTTGACATTTTGTGTTTTTTATTTTAGCTTAGAGAAAAATCGCATTTTTTATCTAATTCTGATAAACAATAGCTTTTTTTACTCTTCGACATATTCTCTACAATCGCAATCATTTAAATATTATTAGAAGTTTGTTGTTAAACAAATATAAACAATACTAATTTATTTATTTAATAATTTTTTAACAACAAACTTTTAATAATATTGAAATGATTACAATTGTAGAGAATATTTCAAAAATTAAAATAAGCTATTGTTTATCAAAATTTGATAAAAAATGCGATTTTTCTCTGAGCTGAAAGAAAAAACACAAAATGTTTAATAATTATCATTTGACAACAAATTTAGGCTAAATCTATTTTTTTCTGACAATTGTACAACTAGATATTTCAAAATTGTATAAAATTAAATTTGATTATATTTTTCTTTACGTTAAAAACCATTTCTTAGTTTGAAGTTATTTTACGGCCACCATCCTCCTTATATATAAGTGAAGTGGAATAAGAAAAATGAAGATTTACTAGAAATGAAAAAGGATTAAACATTAAAGAAAATATTTGGAAAGGAATGTACTAAAATTTAAAAGAATAACTGGAAAGAAAAGAAAATTACTAGAATGTATTTTAACGTAACTAAGAAATAAAGAAAAATTACTATATAGAAAATAAAATAGTAGCTAGAAGTTATTTAAAAGTAAGTGAAAGAGAAAAAAAATACTTTGAAGTGATAAAAGAATGTCAAATTGAAGAAAAAAAACCCTAAATTAAAGAAGAAATACTATAGAAACGAAAATGAAATGACAAATTGAAAAAAATAAGACTAAAAGGAATGAATAAGGGGTCAATTATAATCTTACGTCAACCTTCGAATTTTAGACAAAATACATTTTTCTTAATAACAAAACAACATTTTGCATAATTCCGAGAAAAATCAAAAGTCTCAATTGGGGGGGGGGGGGTCAAATATAAAAAAAACTTCTTACGTAATTAATGGACCCTAAGAAGTTGATAAAATGGGAAAAATCATTAGAAATTGATATAAAGTAATTCAGAAATAAAGAATGTCTTGGTTTGTAAGAATAACTATAAGAAATGAAATATTTATAACTATTTATTACTTAATACTACAAGAATATATTGAAAAGTAACAATAAACTGCAGAAAGAGAGACAGAACATAAATTTTTCCTCTTTTCCAAAATTGACGTACTTTAGTATAATATACTATAATAACATTTGATTTTAAAATCTAACTTTTTACTTACCAGAAAAACCTTCGTTCTGTGCGCCAACACCCATCAGCATCATGGGGGCTCAAAAATTGATATAATCAAATGCCACTAAAATTCTTGGGATTCAAAAATTGATTATGGTGAAAATACGTTTTTGATGTGGAAAATGGCGCTTATTCTAAGCTTTACAGGATTTTTCCTGTGCTTATCTGAAGATTTTCGAGCTAATGAAAAGCTAGTCAGTTCTAATGCTTCTGACATTAGAGACTCGACGACTCATCGATCTACAAAGTCGCTAACGCAAGACGGATACTTTCGTTCTCTCTTAAATTCTCATTCGATGGCTTTTTAACTTACATGTAAACTCTCTATGTTGCGCGTGGTACCCGCAGAGTATTACTCATAAATCATTTTGAGCTTACTGTCGCCATAAACTTTTCATTTTTTTTTTTATATCACATTTAGACATTTCACTCAACGCACTATAACCCCTTACAAAGCACAAAACACTTGTTTTTGTTTTTTAATAGTGCTGAAAAAAGTCACTATAAATTACAATCTCACCATAAATTAAAAAAAAGTCTTGCAATATTAAAAATTTGCCAGGAAAAATTTTTCAAGTAATTTAAAACATAAATAAAGCAAATAATATTTTAATATGGAATTTTTGATTATTAATTAAGTAACAGATGTTCTAAATAAAACTTAGTCTTATGAAAGACTGATTACCAAAGATTATTATTAGGTATAATAAATAATTTATTTTTGAATCGATAATGTTAGTTTTATTGAGCTTCAAATTTTAGGTACCCCCACAGTGGGACTTTTAGCATTTTTTATAATGTGATCAACAAATTTTAAGGAAATGAATATATTTAATGCTGTTTCTGTAATAATAGTACGAATGCTGATAGAGAGATTTCATCTATCTCTAAAGCAGTAAAATACCAAGTTCGGTGAAAATCCAAATAGTTTTTAAATGGTAATTTCATAATTGTAAGTCCACAATATTAAATTATTCAATTTGAATATTATATTTACATTCTACGACCCAAAAAACATCTGGAAACCAAGTTTCGTAAAAATCGATTATTTTTTTTAGATTTAAGTCCGCCATATTGAATTTCTCAATTTGAATATTATATTTACATTCTGCGACTCAAAAAATATCTGAAAACCAAGTTTCGTAAAAGTCGATTTTTTTTAAGATTTAAGTCCGGCATATTGGATTCGCCATTTTGAAAGTTAAAATTTTATTCCTATTTTAATACAGCTACCTCAGAACGTTACGAATAACGAGTTATGTAAAGTTTCACAAATTTTTGTTTGGTCTGTATACTTCAATTTGTCGTTTTTTTGAAAAAGTTGCTAACTTCTCGAGTGTTTCCTGCACCAGAAAAATTAGAAGAAAGCTTCTCTATAATTTTTTCTTATTCTGTATTTATCTAGCTTTATTTTGATCCAAGGACCACTCAGTTTTGTCTATTCCATCGAGAGATATTAGATTTTGACAACAACAAAAATAATACTAAAAGTACCACTGCGCCCCGTATTGACCCCACCTCCCCTAATTGTAAAACTAAATTATTTTTTGTCTAATTAATTGTTTATTCTTGGAAAGATAGAAAGAACCGATTATGAAGTAACTGGGATTATAAAAAAAAAAGCAAAACGGGATTATGTCATCTGAATTTTTAAGCACGCCAAGCGGAATAAGAGCAGTCCCAAAAGAACTGAAGGGCGTTATTAAAAAGATCTGCCTCGTGCTGGGCAAGGGATTGGAGGGTTTTTGCGAAAGGGGGAAAGGGGAGTTAGAGTGAACGGTGTGGTTGCGTCAGAAGGGCATGGGGGGCGAGGCGGGGGGAGTCTCGTAGTTTTCGGAAGCAATATGCGGCTGTTTGCTCGTTCCAGCGAGCCGCTACGCGACGTTCCACGGGGAGGTCAAGGGGCAGGCGTACCAACCCCCCTAATTCAACCGTCAACCCTCAACCACCAACCCCCAATCTTCAGCCGCCACTCTGGTTATTACTGGGTGGTCTCCTGAGAAGACGTTATTATATCTACGCCGAGCGCCTCCTTCCCGATGAGTTTCTGCTTTTGCTGCCGACTGACTTCAAGACGTCTTCGGGAACCGTGACGTTATTACTGACAGATAGACACAAACCTATGACCTTTGTCTTGCAAAAATCGCCAGACTGGAAGTTAGATAAATAAAAAACAATTTTTATCTTATCTTTTTATTTACAGGTAATACAATCAATTTTAACTAGTTGTTTAAAGTTAAGGGTCAAATAAATGTTACATACAGTGTAGTAGTTGAAATTTTTATTCAGTAGAATTTTATAAGATTACATTTCTTTATGAATGCATTTTCATTTTTAAACTTGCTTTTAATGGACTTTAAATTAATCCAAATTTTCTACTTAACAGAATTTTTATTTTAGAGTGACTGTGTTTTCTGGATAAATATGTAAATTAATAAAAAAATAACGAAGTAAAGGATAAATAAAACTTTTAATTCTTTCGGATTATTAAAATTAATTGATGTTCATCGGAAGAATGAGAGAAATTATGTGTAGTACAGGCCCCCCCCCCCCCCAAAAAAAAGTTTATATAGAAAGTCAAGTACACACATGCAATTATTACCTGATCGCTTTAAATAAAGAAATAAATGAAATAAAAAAAAATTACAATAACTCATCAGGTGCTTCGATGAATGTACTAAAGATAGTTAACAGTAGCAGCGAGCGACTGTGAGCCGTTCGGGCGGATTTTTCTCATTTCCCCTTCCACTCGTTTGTTCAATCTGTCGAGTTATGAAACCCAAATTTATCAGTACGATTATTTCTCTAACAAATATTTTTCTTGTTAGTAAAGAAACTTTTAAATTTATTATTTTGATTATAACCAAAAAACAAACCATGGATTGTCTGAAAAATAAAATATTTATCGCATTTTATTCACGTGGGAAATTTTATAATAAAATTCGGTTTATATCGTGCAAAAAAGTTGTTGTAAAAATAAATATATGCGTGCACTCTCTTGCAACTTTATATTATGCCATTTATCGACGTCATTCAAAAAGTTTTACAACATGCGCAAGAATAAACTATATCTAAATAAAAAATGCATATCCATATGAGTATTTTTTCTTTTTTTGACATTCAACTTTATTCAGAAACATTCAACTTGTACTGGAAGCCGTAAAAGGAAATCGATGGAGTCACTTTTATTAAAGTTTGAAACCAATTCTGAAATATTTTTACGACTTGATCGTCATTGATAAAAGAGTATAGGTGTTCCGAAGCGAGTTTAAGAAGTTTGTAAATTCTATGTGGCAGAGTATTTCTTATATGTAAGTGCGTGTTTTACAAAAGAGGAAAATATTTTCTAAAGACTTATACACTTTAAAAAGTTCTAGTAATTCAAAATCTTAATTTCATATGTACAGAAAATTAAAGTTTAAGTTATAATTCAAGAGCTACTAGAGCATAAATCACGTTTTGTAAAATCCAATTTAAGAGTCAAATCTTAAGTCTTGTTGAGCTCTGCTTAATGTCTACTTTCAAACTGTGTAATGTTAAAATGTTTAAGATAAAAGCAACACTTTAAAGTTCTCAAGTCTCTCGAAAGAAAACAAAACTGCTCGGACACTTATAGAGGGAAATAAAAAACAAATAATAAAAAAACGTTTGAATGAACATAAACAATCTGAAACTAAAGTCATTGATAAACTTAAAACTGTTTTAAATTACGTTTTTGATTATGAAAATTTTGTATCCTTAATCACGAACCTGTTGAAGGATTTTTTAAAAGATTCATAATATTAGTCTACAATAAAGCTCCTGAGCAAAAAATAAAACACAAAAAATCAGAATCAATATTATAAAAACTTTTTTAAAAATTTTAAATATTTGACTTAAATTTTTAAATGTACTTTCTTTAGTCGATTTATATATTTATTGTATTGATGAGAACTAAAGTTAATTCCAAAACTTTTCCTTGCTGTTTTTTATAAAAAGTTATTTAAATGATGTTCAAACTTTAAACTCTAGTCATTTCAATTCTTTTCTTAAACACGAATTTTCAATTTTCATTTTGCCTCCGCTTATTACTTTGTATTAAGAATGTGTTAATTATCTAAATTTAGCTACCTAGATCCATTCCTATGCGATAATAGAGCCGAATTGCTCTGTTCTCGATAAGCTTCTCACGAGAGATTCCGTACTATTATTTCTCTACTTTGTATCATTTAAAATTAATAAGTAGAAATATAGTTTTGTTTTTAAAAAGGTGCTTATTTATTACAAAATTATGATCCACTAACTATTAAAACTATCTGAGTTAGATCAGTATAAATAAAGCAAAAAAATTTGTGAAAAATTCGAATAAAATATATACAATTTATTTTTCTTTTTTTATTGTGATTTAAAAAAAAATTTGAGGCACTACACCTATAGTTTGGAAACCAAAAAAATAGTTTCTCGAGAATTTTTTGTCGAAATGGATATTTATTTATTGAAATAAAGGTTTTTGTATGTCATTGTACATCTTTTAATGTGTATAAAAAATATTTTATTGTATAAAAATATTAATTTTTGTGTCCTGGGCAGGCGTCCTAAAATAAAAAATTTAATTTTTATGAGTAATGCTCCCCACCTGATGTGAAATTTTTATTTTCAACATTAAAGTAGAAAAACTCTAAGAAGGCACAATGGTTTGAAAATTGAATTTACTGTTCAAAATCGACTACAGGTCACAAATCTTAACCGATTTCAAAAGTTTTTTTTTTTAAAATGATCAGCTATAAATTCTTAAAAAAATGTTCTTTCTCGATTTTTAAATTAATTATTTATAACATTTATAAATATATCAATTTTCTTAATTATTACTATAATTGCAAATCAAAATTTATCTAACTATAAAAATTAATATTTACTTTCTTTAAAATGTTCGTAGTTTTTTTGACAGCTGTCAACTGTCAAATTGACATAAAATTCTTGTTCAACGACACCAGAAGACCCTTTTACTGTCATTTTTGTGAAAGAAACTTACTTTATAAAAAAGTTGACAATTTCACTCGAAAGTTATATAATTAAGTAAATTGTTTATAACAATTATTTTATCCATATATACAAATGTTTATACCTTAAGCGATTGCTAAATATGATTTTCATGGTTAATATGTGTCTGTGCTATTATTATTTTTATTTTTTGAACTCAACTTTTTTTACAAAAATTATAATTTCTTCTCCTATTTGTTTATTTATAAATGTTATAAATAATTAATTTAAAAATCGGGAAAGACCATGTTTTTAAGAATTTATCGCTGATCATTTAAAAAAAAACTTTTGAAATCGGTTAAGATTTGTGACCTGTAGTCGATTTTGAACAGTAAATTCCAGTTTCAGACCACTGCGCACTGTGCAACGGAGACCCCTCATTTTTTTCTATTATCAAAAAACCGAAATTTTGATTTTTAAACTGAAGAAACGCAAAGAAGGCAAACTCGAATTAGTTTGAACATCAAAAATTTGGTTTTTTGATAATAGCAAAAAAATGAGGAGTCTACAGTGGTTGAAAAGAAAGTTTTTTTACTTTTGGGGTGTAAAGGAACATTTTTGCTGTAAAGTGGAAAAAAATTTGAGTTTGACTTCTTAGCGTTTTTCAGTTTCAAAATCAAAATTTCTGTTTTTTGATAATAGCAAAAAAATTAGGGGTTTCCGATGACTGGGCACAAAGCTTTTTCGTTTTTGGTATGAAAAGGAACATTTTTGCTATGAAGTGGGAAAAGATTCGATTTTGCCTTTTTTCTGTTTGAAAACCAAAACGTCGGTTTTTAAATAATAGCAAAAGAAATGAGGGGTCTCCGTTGGCTGGAAACAAAGTTGTTGTAAAAGAACATTTTTGCTGTGAAGTGAAAAAAATCGAGTTTGACTTCTGAAAGTATTTCTACTTAAATGATGAAAATAAAAAATTTCACATCAGGTGGGTCCTGGGGGGGGGGGGGGTCGAATCTAGTCACTCCCAAATAGCTTTCTTTGGTGGGTAAAAATAAACACTTTTTCTATTGAGGTCAAATCGTTCTGATTTTGGAGTATAGAGATTTTTTTATATTTGTATGTGAAATTTCTCGGGGGATTCTTTTACCCCTAAAAGCGAAAAATCGACCTTCTTTTAATGTTAAAGAAATATTTAATACAAGAGTGGCGTTTGGAGGGCTTTGACATTTCGACCTGTACTTGCAGTACACGGCCAACCGCTACAGAGTTGAAATTCGGATTGTAGAAATAAAGTATGAAAAAAATGTGCTGCGTTGGCAGATATATGCAGATTGGCGCAAATATCAATCTCCGATCGCAGTGGACAGCGAACGAAGTGAGGAGGGTATCAACAGATGGTGCTTTACTGTGACAGCCGCTTTACCCCCGAAGAACTCCCACTCTTTGTGTGGGTGGTTATATGTGAGGAGGATCGAATGTGAGCGATGGGTGGAAAGAGTGAGAAGGAAGAGTGAGGCGTGAGCGAGGGGAAGAGTCGCAGCCAGAGAGTAAATGATTGTCGATTAAAGCGTCCCCCGACGACTGGACAGGGGTACTGGATTGACAAATGGTCCATGAGATTTGCATTCCCTGCAAAGTACTCACTGTCAATTCGACAGAAAGTGTTGGCAACGCTTTTCTGCTTCGGGAGCAAGCGCCACGGCGGGCAAAAATTTCATTTCACTGATACATCAATCAACTAAGTCGCCTTTCTTGGAATCCCAAGTATTAGCAAAGAATCCCGGTCTTTCACTCTAATTCTCTCAGTTCTTTCATTCCCCATGAGAATTATCTCACTTTTCTAGAGATAATTTATTACAATTTAGATACTTGATTAAGAATTGTAGTCTACTACTGCTGTAATTGTTTTTCGTTTATTTTAATAATGGGGTTTATGCGTGTTTTTTTAATTTTGTGTATCTGATGATTTTAAATTTATGAAAGTGTACAAGGAGGGAAGTGGATTTGTAAACATAAGCAAAAGTGGGCGGAGGATTGAATATTCACATAGTTCCAGAGTAGGGTTACAACTAATTTCTTAGAGTTTTGTTAAAGTAGTCAAAACGTACATAAAAGGCCTATCAGAAAAGGTTCATTTTATAAGAAAACCTGGAAAAAAGTTTACAAAGTGAACCAGTCAAAAAAGCGGAGTCTTGAAATCGGTAAAATTAGTTTAAAATTTTTGTTATGGGTTCTTTACGGAATAATTAATGTAAAAATTTCTACAAGGTGTATCAGAGACAGAAAACCTTAACATGAATTTTATTCTTTTTCATCTATTCATCTATAGTATACATATTTCGTAAAAGCTGTTTTAATAAGAAAACCTGAAAAAATTTTTGCAAACTGAACAAGTCAACAAAAACAGAATATTATAACCGGAATCGGTAGAATAAGTTTAAAAATTCGGTCAAGTGCGAGTTCTGCCCTAAAACTAAAATGATCCGTATCTTCTATTTTCCTCCTTTTTTTACTAAATGAGCTAGAAATCCGAAACTGTTTGCTAGAAGAGGAAGGGCACGTTTTTTTTGAAAAAAGAAAAAGTTTTTTCTTGACAACGCTATATAACAACTACTTTCAATCAGGTTCTCTATATTTTTCATGAAATCTACAGGTCAAACTACATATGTATACCAAATTTTAACTACCTAGATCATTTATTTTGGCCGTTTAGGAGAGGGGGGAATATCATTTTAATGTATTGTTGGTTCAAAACCTTGTTAGTTTCTTGATAACAATATGATCATCAACGCCAATTATATTCTCTATATTTTTCCTGTTGTTTTGACTCAAAACTACATTTGTGTGCCAAATTTTAGCACTCAAGTCAAAAAATGTAGGCACTAGGGGGGAGGTCAGACATGCCTTTCTTTGAAAAAAAAAAGTTTTTCCTCAATGACATTATGACGACTGCTTTTAATGAAGTTTTCTATATTTTTCGTGCAATCTACACGTGAAACTACATATTTGTACCAAAAATCATCTATCTAGGTCAGATAATTTTGCCGCTAGGGAGTGGGAGGCAGGGTCATTTTCATGCATTTTTTCACATTTTTTGTGAAAACTCTAGGATCATGAAATCCAATCACGTTTTTCATATCATTTTCGTAAATCCCATGTGAAATTGCACATGTGCATCAAATTTTAAATCTCTAAATCAAATATCTTGAAAGTTATAGTGGGTACAAAAAGGACATAGGTAGTAATTTTAACAGTGTTCTGTTTGAACGATAGGAAACCCTCAAAAGTGAGATAAATGGATTATTATTTTGTTTTTGTTTTCAGTAATTAAAGTCATCTAAGGTTCCAAAGGGCACTGAAAATTTATTTTCATCCGGGCACTAAGCTTCTTAGGGGACATTCTTGTTGAAACTAGAAAAAGCGGATTTTGCACATAATGGGGCGTGGACTTGTCGAAATTAATGAAAGAGGGCGGAGTGTAAAAGTATACGCAAAGGGGCGTGGTTTTTTGAAATACATCAGAGGTGGGCGGTTGATAACTGTCAGGATTAATTTAAGGGCGGAGCAATAATTGCTTCTGGTTGTCGGACCAAATCTGGTTCACTTTGGATTATTAAATATATACACAAAGGGGCGTGGTGTTGTTAAAATTAGCAAAAGTGGGTGGAGAATAATATGTTGCATTAGTTTCCGAGTGAGATTGGAAACAATTTTTAAGAATTTTATCAGAATAGTAAAAATGTACAAAAAAGGAATTTTTTGAAAGTAGAAAAAGCGAGCGGAATAGAGTAATTTACACAATAGGGCGTGGTTTTTTTTATTAAATCAAATGTGGGCGTGTCCAAAATTACGGGATTAATTTAGGGGCGGGGCTTTTAAACTTAATTGCGATTCCCAGATGTATTTTAAACATGACAATGAAAAATGTACACAAAGAGGCGTGGCTTCGTTGAAATTAGCAATGATGGGGGGATGATAAATTATTGCTTTAATTTCAGCTTAACATTAATTTCTAGAGGTTTCATTGTTATAATAAAAAGATGCACAAAGGGCTTTGTTTTGTTGAAATTAGAAAAAATTATCGGATTAACCGTGACAGTATACACAGAGGGGCGTGGCTTTTGGAATAATCGATTGCAAAATTATTTCTAGAAGTTACAAGCTTTGCACCACTTTATTTAATAAAATATTTGAATAGAATATTTGTAAATAACACACAAAGGGGCGTGGTTTTATCGCAATTTTCCAAAATAGGGCTGAGCTTACATTCCCGTTTCCAAGAAAGGGCGGGGTTTAGGAAAAATTATTTTTCACAAGAGACCTGGTTGATATAAAAATAAGCACTGTTTGTTTTTAAATGTATTCCACTAAAAAAAAAACAATAAAAGAATGACAGTCGAAATAAAGTAATGATGCATAAAATGTAATAAAAATTGAACTCTAAATGATAATGTGCCGAGAAAGAGACTATTAAATTAAAGAGAAGCTTTTGCTTTAATCGTCGCCAACCGGAATTGAAAAGCTGAAGCTTAAAACTGACGTTTAACATTGTTTGTCGGAATATCGCCACTAACGATTCGATGTCGAAGCTCGCAGAGTGAAATTGATTCAAAAGAGAAGATACTTTTGTGGAGAAATCATAGGACATGCCGGCCGACATTTTCAATCAGGAGTATTAAAGCTCTTTCATGCATACTCGGCCGTGTTTATATCGGACCATCAGTGCCGCACGCTGTGATATTCATTATCAAATATTTCAGCTGAAAAGAGAGATTACACACCCACCTGTCAACAACCAGCAACTTCAGAATCTTTTCCATTAAACGCTTTCAATGATTCGCTTAATACTACACGAAACAATTCATGTGCTCGTTTATTTTGCTTCAATTTACTTTAAAATCTAATAATTTAACGACTGAAACTTAAAACGGAATATCTCTAATAAAATAAATTTATTGAAATAACAAACTTTAAAAGAGATTAAAATATATTTTGGAATATATTAGAGGGTGTTTTTTTTCCATTTTTTCGAGCGTTAATTAGGATCAAAGAAACTGGAGACGGAAAATCAACGAGAATTTTCAAGAAGAGAGGAAATTTTAACTTGTTTGTTTCGCATTCGTAAGGACTTAGGTTTGACTTTGGAAATTTTCATTTGAGTAGATAGTAGAGGAAAAGTCGAGAGTTTTGTTTATTGAAGCTGTAAGGAATAAGAACTAGATGGACGCTGTTTCTAGAGAGGATTGAATGTTTGGATTGGTGGCTCGTGTCGAAAGTTAAAGCTCTTTGCTTTTCAAATTTGTATCCTCTGTCAGTCTCTTTCCCTCTTGACTCAGCTTAACCCTTTTAGTCCCATCAGTGCAATCTCATACATGCTATATCTTTTTTTTTGCAGTGTTTTTTTCTAACAACTCATTCGATTTTTAAAACTTAATGAGAGACTTAACTACTTTCCTTCTGGAAAAATTCCGAAAATCCCAATGTTTTTAAAAGTGCTGATTGTAAAAATCGCTCTAAAAATAGGTTATTTGCTTATTTTCATGATATAAACCACAAAAAGGATCTATTAAAATTTTAGGTCTCAGAAATATATTTTTTATGTTGTATGCATTTTTTACCAAAGTTAATGCAAAGAACTTGAAAATACCACTGAAAAATGTACTTTTTGAGTCTCTTACTTCAGCTCGCACCCTGATATGAATAAACAGCTGTATCGCAAGCTTTTTCATGTGGTTGAAGGAATTTCAACAATACGAATGTGCGAGAATCGTAAAACGGAAAACATCGACTGCAAATGGCAAAGATTGTTTGACGTGACTATTGTAAACTTTACGATTCTAGATTTTACGAACTGACGGTTTAAATCCACAATACTAGACGTCAAGTTGAGAAAAGTTTTCAAATTTCTATTAAAAAGTTTAAAAATTCCCTTGTAAAAAGTTTAAAAGTCTCTATCTAAAAAAAAAGAAAGGTGTAAAATTGTTCCTTTTGTGTGATCGAATTTTATTTTTAAAACTTTTCTAAATGAATTTAAATTCGGCTGCTTGGAATATAATAAACGGAAACAAAATGAAAAAGGAAAATTGTCAAGAGAGAAGTTTAACAGTTAGGATCCTTTTGACGAAATGAAAATCATAAAACGAATGCAATGTTTATTTTACGCGCACTTTTCCTGCGTCAGGTCACAAAAAATTCGCAAAGTTTCGTGCAAATGTTCAGGTATACCAAGGCCATAAATTTCTTCCGAGAGTCGTGCACTTCTACTCCTTCGCTCTTTTTTTCAAGTTACTCCACCAACTTTGTTATTTATACCCCAAACGCGCTGAACGGTTATGCCGGTAAAATCTTTCTCAAAATGCTCCCTGCTACTTTCAAAAACAAACTTTAAAAATTTACAGAGCATGTGAGTTATTGTCTGTTTCACATGTTCGATTTTTCGTTTCTTTCCCTTTTGTTTGTTGGTTTATTCTGTTGTTTGTTTCTTTACCTTTTTATTTGTTTCTTTTTCTTCCGTTTGTTTTTTGTTATTTTAATTAATTGCATTTTCAAGTAAAAGAATAATGCAGTACCTAAATTTTTTATATCTATTTCTTTTTTGTTTTTATTTTCAATTTGACGTTATATCTTTTACCTCAAATTGCTATTTTACCGGTTGCTGTAGCAACGGTTACCATGGTAACTGTTGCTATGGTTACATTACTAAGGTTCGGTTGCCATGGTAACGGTTGCTATGTTTACACTACTGAGGTTCGGTTGCTATGGAAACTGTTACTACTGAGTCACCAGTTGCTATAGTAACGGTAGCTGTAGCTACGGTTGCTATGGTTGTGGTTACTAATGTCTCGGTCGCTATGTAAATGTTTCAATGGCACCAAATTAATATAATATTAAAATAATTTGATTTTTTACACTTATATCTACTAGATTTAATTAAAACTCTTTTTATCTCTTAGAATTCACAAAATAAATAATCTTTTTTCTTTTCCAGGTGAGTTGGATTTACTATGACAGTATTTACAGAATTGCAGGATTTGTAAGTAACTATCATTCAATAATTATTATTCTCAGCTAAAATATTTGATTAAAAAATAGAAAATTATTATAATTGTTAACACAGCGGAAAGCTAAGTAGAACGTTAAACTTTTAACATTCGAAACGCACTTTTAAGCGCTTCATGGAATTTTTCATAGACGTGGAATGAACTCGCAGATTTCCACTATATTGGTTCTCTCGTCAGCTGTGAAAAATTATCAGTCTTTGACTATAAAAGCCAGGCACCATCACGCGATACGCCACAATCTAAAAATATTCGCTTGAAATAGCTTGAAAGGAGGAATTTTTAATACTAAAACATGAAAAGAGCTTTTTGATCGAAACTATAAATTTCAGTGTTGATTAAAATTGCGCGAAAAACATAATTTGGAAACATTGACGTTTGTATGCATTTGTAACGTTAGAAATAAATAATTGATATTGAACTTTGTATCATAAATTATAACACCGAAAATTGTATTTAGCAAACGGTATATGTAGTAAAATATGTTTAGTGCTAAAGTTAAACAATTTTTATCTTCTGAATAATGATGGATCTGAAAAAATATTATTTATATTCGATATTCTCGATGGCAAATAATACTCTGAGAGTTTTTGAAAGAATTCAATGTAAGGAACTTTTATATGACGTGGCTTGTGCTCGCGACATATTTAGAGAATTCACGATTCGCTCAAGAGAAGTTGTGACAAGCTGAGTCTCTGCAAACCGGTGCCAAATACCTTCGGGCGACAAAAAGAAGTTCTAGTCTTCAAAAGCACACGTAAAAACATCAGTACATGTGCATAAATTTGTACTTATAATAGCTGGAGTAGACTAGAACACTATATGAAAACAGTTTATGTAATTTTTTTAATAGTTTGTGATTCTTACAAATTGATATTTTGTCAAAAATGAGGCTGTATAGGTTATGTTAAAAAACTGTTATAGCCATTTGCTATGTTACTAAATTGCTATAGCAACGGGTTTTATAGTATTAGGTGTTGAGGTAACTATTGTTATGAAAATAGCTGTTATTTATCGACATGTAGTATATTGCGATTTCTATGGCAACGGTTTATAGGATCCGGTTGCTATGGTAGTACCAGATTGATATGGTAACAGTTGCCATGGAAAATGGTTTCTATAGTAACGGTTGCTAGGATCTGGTTACTATGGTAACGATTACTAGGACCCTGTTGCTATGGTAACGGTTACTAGAATCCGGTTGCTATGGCAAATATTACTATGACAATGGTTGCTGCGGTCACGATTTTTATGACACCAGTTTCTATGTTATCAGATGTTGTGTTAACGATTGCTATGCTACAGATTTCAACTGAATCCGAGTGACACACCTGGGTACATTTCCTTATAGGTATTTTCTCATGTTCTAATATACTAAATACATTTTTTACTAAAATCATAACAAATAAATTCATCCCCTATTCTTCAGTATTACTTCCAGTTTGCACAAAGTGATCCAAAATTATCCATGTTAAGTAGTTTCCAATGATAATTTTATAGGAGCAGTTTTTGGATTTTCTCAATAGCCATCAAGTTTGCATCAATGTTAGCTGAGACTCTAAAAGAGCAGCTCGTATTCTCTTTATATTGAAACATCGATAGTGGCAAATCAAGGCAAAATTTCTTATGGAGAAGTTCTCTCTGCGGGTCGCCTGGGGCAAACGGTTTTTCCAATATAGCATCGAATGGAAACACCTGGATCCATAAGACGCAAAAAGTAGAATAGAAGCAATTCATTGGTGTGCTCGCCAGCAATGGCACCGCCAGAGTGTTGCGGAACAAATGTTACGGGCTTCGGTTTTGGAGAGGTTGCAATTCCTTCGGGTAAGAACTTGCTGCTTGCTCATAAAATGCAAACGGGGAGCAAGTTTAAGTTTAGACAACCTCTCCTTTCTCTCCTCTCTTCACTCCACTCAAACATTTATGTGACCACTCGCACATATAACGCGCACACTTTTTATTTATACTTTCATATTCCTTATTTTATTCATTTCTCTATATGTGACGCTCCGCGAGAGAAGGGACCTATCGCCGAAAAAATCAATTTTCATTTTTTTATGCTAAAAGACAATTTTTGAGTTGTTCTTTCAGTTCCATGTTTCAAAAATTCTTTTTTGTAATTACACTTTTTGTTATAATGCTTCAAACCTAGACATACTAAGTATATCGCATTTTTTGATTTTTCTTTGAACGACCGTCCCGTGAAATAAACAATTAATTAGTTTGATTTTTTCATGGCAATTGATAGTTTTTGAGTTGCTTTTTGAGTTCCAAAAATCAAAATTTGATTCCTGCAATTAGTTTTCTTGTTATGAAGCTTTAAACATGGGCATGTTAAGCGTCTCGATTTTTCTTCCTCCTCTTTGCCCGTCCATTCTTTAAAGTTTGCTTTCTCAGCGATAGGTCCCTTCTCTCGCGGAGCGTCACATATACACAATTTCAGACTTGTTTCGTCATAAATGTTGTTTCATATATTTTTTAACATCTGCTACACACTTAAAATAGATAAAGGAAAATGAGTAACTTTCTTGTTTTGAAATGTCCTAAATTTGAGATTTTATGGAACGAATGAAGAAGTAGGAGTGTACGTAAACAGAGGCAAGTTATTGAGAATACTCAGACAATTTTGAGAAAGCCACTTAACCGCAGGTAGGTTTATGTTGTTGAAGATGTATGTGTGCAGAGTTTTCAAGTTGTCTATCCTTCTCTTTGGTCTAGGTTCTACAATCTACATCCGACCTCGGCGTAACCAGCCACGGCCGACAATAATGAAATCCATAAATCCGTAAGAACGTAGAGCTCGCTTGGCGGCCACGGCTCAGACCACCTTTTCCATCTCCTTTACCTACCCTACTATATACTATACGTTTATACTCTTTCCAGACCTTGCCGTCTCCTCTCGTCTCTCTGGCTAGGCCGAAATCTTATTACTACGGAAACATCTTTACGGCTTTGTATACGACTGCTAGACACGGTTATAGGCATCTAGAAGACCTCCCACATCTAACTTGGACAATTTTAGCTTTCGAACATCAAAAGACATTTCTTTCTAAGAGCTGCTTCAAGAATTACGCAAGCGTTCTTTTTAAGGTGGTTTTCGTCTCCTTTTCCTGTGCAAAAGATTAGTCAAATTTTGGTGGAGCTCGCCCTCAAGATAACCCACCTAACAAGGTTTTTTGGAATTCATTTAAAGAAATTCCTTTTTGCATTGAATATAATTTTTGTTTGTATTTTAATGTAAAATTTTTTATGTACGTAAATTTAGGGGGATACAAAGGAATATTCTGAAATTAAAATTTTTTGTTATAAAAATTAAAACTACTTTTTTAAAAACCTTTTTTTTTTGGTCAGTTTCTTTAAAACACTAGGTTTCCTGTATTCTTAGAAAGTCTCAGTTTTAATGTCGATGACATTGTCAATACCGCTACGTTTGAGGAACTGCTTTCCATTTCACGGATGCGCTTCTTTTATAGAGCTCGTCGGACTGAAGCTGCGGAGTGGGGACGCGCGCTAATTGGTCCCCCTCGATGTTAGTCCCGCCCAGAAGCTCACTGGCGTTAATCGGCTCTCCCCACTAACTTCACTTTACTCTTCTTACTACGTGCACGCAAATAACTCATTAAAATGTTTCTGTACGTTTTTCGCCTACAATAGCGCACACTTAAATTTTTTATTTATACAGGTTTCCGTAAATTTGAATTATTTTTAATACTTTCAACAGTTATAGGGGAAACTACCCTATGGTGGATATCCGTTCCAACAGTGGATAGCTTTAAAGATTTTAAGAATTATTCATTATACCGAAACAAATCTTAGAAAACTATAATGAATATTAATTGCTAAATGTTCCAATCATTATTATGATTGAAATTTATAGTTTATTTCGTAATTATTTAAAGTTATCCACTGTTGGAATTGCTATCCACCATAGGTCAGTTTCCCCTAAATATTTTAAATATAATATTTAGAAATGAATAGAACAAGTTTTATTTATATAAAATAAAAATGATAAAGTCTTAGAATGACAATATAAATTCCAGAAAACAATTGAAATTGAAAAAATAATTTCATATTTGGTAAATTAATTCAATAATAATTAAAAATTGGGTAAAATAGTTTTAAAATGCATAGAAATATTTTTAAATTAAAGAAACTATTGAAATTTGAGAAAAATATTTTACAATCTTAGAAATAAATTGAAAAAAATAAGAATAATGAAAAATTGTAAAAAATAATTGGAAATTTTGCAGATCAATTGAAAAATAATTGAAACAGTTAAAAATTGCAGAAAGTAGATTAAAAATAATATTATAAATAATTTAGAACCAAAGAAAATAATTAAAATTTGAGAAAAATAATTGAAGAAACTGAAATCTATATAACAAGTAAACTAATTGAAATATGATTTAAAAACGGATAAATTAAAAACAATGAAAGAAGTTTGAGAGAAATAATTTTATTTTACTCAATAATGGCAAAAATTACAGCTATATAAAGAAAATACAAAAAATTCATTGAAATATTTAAAATTTTAGAGAAATCATTAAGCTTTTATTTTGGAAATTATGAAAAAGAATGCAAATAATTGAAACATGAACAAATTAATTGAAATTTGAGAAAAATAATGACAAAACTTCAGAACTTTTATAAACTACAAAAAAACATAAAAATAATTAAATATTTAATAGAGCAATTAAAATAACAGATAAAAGTTTAAAATATTGGATATTATGAAGAAGAATGAAAATAATTGAAAATTGTAGAAAAAGTGAAACAAATGAAATTAATCCAGAATTAAAGAAAATAATTAAAAAGTTAAAAAAAATATTTGAAAACATTACAGAATATACATGGATTAAAAGAAATTAATCGAAATATGATGAAAAATAATGATAAACTCAAAATATAAAATAAAATTTGAGAGAAATATTTGAAAAAGTGAGAGAAGGTATGTTAAATAAAAGAAAATAATAATTGAAAAATTAGTTATAAAATTTTTATTTGAAAAGAATAATTAAAAAATGATAGAAATAATTTAGAATTGAAGAAAATATTTGAATTTTGCGATAAGTAATTAAAATTTTCAAAAATGATGAAAAAGAATAAAAATAATTAGAAACTAGAGCAAATAATTGAAAAATGATCAAGATAGTTAAAGAACTACGGAATATTTTTAAAATAAAAGAAAATAATTTAAAAATCACTTAAAAAGTTTAAAATTGAAAGACAATTTAAATTTGAGAAAATAACTGAAAATTTAGGAAATGATTTGAAAGATAATAAAAATAATTACAAAATGATAAAAAGAAATGAAAAATGAAGAAAATATTTGAAAATTTATGAAATTAATTTACAAATAATTGAAATTATAAAAACTTGAAGAACATAATTGCAAAATGATAAATGAAAAAAATTACAAAATGATAATGATTCAATTAAAAGTGAAAAAATTTTAAGTTTTAGAAAATAATTGAAAATTTAAAAAATTAATTGAAAATAATGAAATTAATTAAAAAAATTGGGTGGAATAATTAAAAATTGAAGAGCGTCTTTTAAATAATTGAAAAATACAATTAACGTTTCAAAGAAATGAATAAAAATTTAATAGAAATGGGAGCAATGAAATATGGATGATTAGAAAAATGATTATAGAAGAGAATAATTGAAAATATGATACCTACTAAAGAAATTCGATTCTGAAGAAATTTATTATAATTTGTAAAATGTGTACCTACTTGAAAAAGGATAAAAGAAATTGAAAATAAATATAATAATTAATTAATAATGAAATAAATTTAATGCTGAAGAAAATAATTTAAATTTGAAGAAGGTAAAAATAAAATTTAGGAGAACAATTGAAAATGAATTGAAATAATTAAAAATTATAGAAAATAATTGGAAAGTAGTAAAAATAGTTCCAAATTGTTGTTAATAACTGAAATCATAATAGAAAAGAATCATATTGAAAATTGAAGAAATTTTTAAATCACTTCAATTTTAATATTTGAAGCCTGGATTAATCGAATTTTTAATCAATGCAAGATCAAGTTAATTGAATTTTAAAGAAATGAAAATTTTTATAAATTTTAAACTTGCCAAAATTTTAAATGTGTTGAAATGATTTAAAATTTAAAACAAAGAACATCTAGTGACAGAATAAATAAATAAATGAATGAAACTTAAAGATTTTTATACTCTCTAAATCTGAATCAGTTAAAAGTTATTGATTCAATAGATAGAAGAGTCACTGATTAAAAAATTAATATTTTTATTCATAGTTCTGTCAAAAGTACCTAATTGTCAGTTAAATATGACTAAATCTTCAATAATTTTTCTGTTAACTGATTCAATCAATAAAATTTGACAATTTTTTCATTTATTTTTCACTGATTGCTGAAACAAAAAATTACTCCAGATTAGTTATTTTTATCTGAATCAAATTAAGCGAGTATAATAATTAATTCACAGCAACTGTCAACCTTTTGAACTTTTATCACAAAATGTTGAAAATAAAAGTTAAATTTTTAATCATTAAAATGGATTGTTTTGTATGTAAAAGAGTTTGAATTTTATAAAATACAAAACATTCAAGCAACTTTTCAAAATAACTGTGGCATATTTACTTTGTTCATTTGCGCGTTTATTTTTGTCACTACTCCGAAGATTTTTCACCTGAGATAGAGGAAAAAAAACAATTAATGATTTCTTTGCGTAATTGGCGTATTTAGCTATAACGGGAGGAAAATTTAGAGACACAAAATTAGCATTTAATTCAGATAAATTACCTAAAGAAAGTAATGTCCCGCATTTGCTTAGGTATACAGCGTTTATACCCGGCAATTTACATGTTAATTAGTCGAAGGTGAGGTGGACACAGAGAAGGTGAAAATCCCTGAAATGCAGCGTAACACTGCAGATGTGCGAAACCAGAGACTTGGAGAAGATTTTGTAATGCAAATTTTTCTAGCGCAGGTGCGCCAAACATATACACTCACACACACACACAAATCCACGCACACACGTCTGCTCACGCGTGTGGAGTCTAGACTCTACTCTGTGTATGTTAAGCACGTAAGTGTAGTTTCTCATTCCCCTCAATTCAAGAGCGAATCTTCCTAACTTGGAAAATACTCTTCATTCTGGACGATGAGAAAAAAACGAGATCTTAGAAACGAATCGAAGAAAAAATATCCGAGAAATGAGAAAAGGGTTTCAATATCAATTTTTAGACATTTAACTAATTTTAGTTTCGTATGTATCGTAGCAAAAAAAAAAAAATTGAAAATAAAACATAATATAGTAAACAATGTTTTTTTACATAAAAGTGTGAGCATTGTGTCCCCGAAGCATTAAAACAAAGTTTTTTTTCGAAAAAAAAACACCCAGAGCTCATTGTTAAAAAGGAAAAATAACCCCCCAAAAATAAAAATATGAAAATGTACCGAATTAGTGAACAATTTTTTTATTTTTTGGGGGTCGTTTTTCCTTTTAAAGAATGGGTTGCAGATGTGTTTTGGGATGAAACATTTCTTTAGTTTTTGGGGGCACAATACCCAACATTTTATATAAAAAAAAATTATTCGCTATATTATTTTTTATTTGCAATTTCTTCGTTGCTGCAACGCTACAAACTTCAACATCATAGTTTCATGGACAAATTTTGTTGAAAGAATAAAAATAAAAATTAATAAGAAAAACAGAAAAACTAGTACCTTCAATCGAGAGAAGAACAAGAGATGCACAGTTAATGACTGTAAACGACGGACGGACAGACAGACAGACACCAAAGTTTATACCTTTCATCCCTTGTCAGCAATATCTTAAAAACGCTAAAGGGGTGCAAAAAAAATTGAAAAAAGGAAGCGAGAAGGTGATCTTAGACTGGAAAAGAAGAGGGAGCGAACGATTAAGTTAAAATGATTTGATTAGAGAAAAGAGATTACATTGTTAAAGTGGGAAGATAAAATAAAAGAAAAATAACCCTAAATCGAGCGTTTTCATTTTACTGCTAATTCATTCAAATTGTATTTGTTCCCGAATATACATTCCATTCTCTATTGGGAGGGCTTCTATGTTTAAGATTGGACACGCAAATGTATGGGAAACACATGGATATAGTTTGGACCACATACCCTTTAACAAATTGCCTCGTATGTCGGGAGCCGAGGAGCCTTCGAGCGCGAAGGAACTTTCACGAAATTTCCAGAGTTACGAGGTCCATTTGCCGCCATCCCAAGGAGGATATTTATGCGGCTCCTTTCTGGAAAGCGTTAATTTAAGAGGGTTCTGATGCCACAGTTTCAGCGTCTTTCCTCTTTAATGAGCTCAAATTTTGATCACTATCTTCTTGGCCCGCAATTATACCGCAAATTTTGCCGATATTAATTTTGAATCATAATATTCAAGACGGAGTAAGAAGTTTCGGTTAAATTGGTAAAATAAATTGAACGGGTATTTATATAGAGAGAGAGATTAAGCATCTTTAAATATATTTTTTAAAAATAGTTATTAATTTTTTGTGATTTAACAATGACCAGCTACTCTGTGTTAAAAATTCTATTACCGTTTCAGAAATTAATCATGATGCGTATGCGTGAAATTTATTGTGACGTAAATTTATGCAATTGTGTTTTCTGTAACGTCATTTACAAAATTCTGCTACAACTGTTGTATTACAAAAGTTTTACGAATTTAAAAATTTTTTAATAGAATTTGGCGAGATTTTTATTATTGACTAATCACAATTTTCATGCTAATTTCTGGTTGGTCAATTTTAATTTCCGCGACGAAATCTCTCTGTCTAACTACAATTTCGGACAAGTGAACTTTAGGCGCTACAAAAATTCTATTAAATATAAATTTGTGCAAAAACAAATTCGGACAAATAGAGGTAAAATAGATATACTGGTAGTTCGAAATTTGACTCACTTACAGTTCTGTTAAAGGCTGCGAAATTAAAATTCGAATTCTTTTAAATAGAAAGTTGGTTAAAATGAAAATTCAGTTAAATTCCAATTTAATTTTTCGTAATTTCCTCATTTTGCTTGATTTTTTCTATTTTTTTAATTTTTAATTAAATATGATTTATTTTGAAATAACCTAAAAATGAATTTGAATAATAATTATTTATTTTTACTAAATAATTAGTAGAAATGTAACTAATTCAATTGGTGACTGGGTTTTGCTTTCAAAACAGTTATTTTTAACTAATTCAGATTTAGAAAGTTCATTTTTTCTTTTTTAATTAAATCATTTTTGTCTTAGATTAAAACAAGGTTTATTGTTTAATTTTTTTCAATTGTATTCAATTTCTTTTTTTATTTCGTTTATTTTCAGAAATATATTAAATCTTTTATAAAATTTTTAGATTTTCCTGACTTTTTAAAAAGTTTTTATTATCGGGATTATTGTAAAGATTTGCCTATTATTTTCAACTTTTTTATTCTAGTTTTCCTAAACTTTTTTTATTTTATACGGAATTTCTGATTTCTTTTGTAGGTTACTTATTTATCAATTAAACTCTTTGGTTTCATTTTTACTACTATTTACATTTTTAGTAAATTTATTCAAAATCAACATATTTTAAAATATTATTTGATTAATTTTATTATTTTTTCACTGTATGTTATAATTTTCTATTTTTTTTAAGAATTTCTCCATTTCTCAAATGTGTTATTATTGTAATGATTTGTTAATTGATAATAATCTAATGTACCTAAAAAAATGTAAATAATACTTATTAAATAATTTTTTTAGCATTCTTAGATTTTTTAATAAATCATTAGCTTTCTGTTTCTTAAAATAGTTTCCTTCTTTTAAATTGTTTAATTTTAATCTTATAATTTCTTATTATTTAAAACATTTATTACTTAATTTTCTTTTGGAATCTCAATTAGTAGTTTTTTTTACTAATAACCAGTCATTTTTTACTAAAAAATAGTGACATTTTTCAGTATTTAATAATAAAATAAATTTTCTCTTATCTCACCATTTTTCTATTTCTTTGAAATTTTTCCCTTTCTTCATAATCTATTTTTTGTTTAATTTATAATTTTCTCAAAAAACTTATCTTTCTATTTTTGTTTCGAAAATTTGTTTAAAATTATTGTCTTTAGTAAAATGTTTACATGTTTTTTTTTTTATTTTTTATTGGTTACATTATTTATTTTCGTAATTTAGAAAAGTATATCTATTCATATTATACAATTTTTTTTTAATAGTGTATTTATTTGATGTAAATTTTTGGACATCGACGTCTCCGGGGTCAAAAGGTCAGAAGGGGTCAGATTTGTGTTTGTTCGAAAATTTTCCAGTTTATTGTTTAAAAGCTTGCAAAAAAAGATTGATTTCCGAGGATATTAGAGGGTTGGAAATATATGGGGTGATTTTTCTCCAGAAGCAAGTATTTTCCATTAAAAACTTTTGCTCGACAAGTAAAATGTTTGTTAGGAATTTTTAACTTTTACGGATGTGTAAACCGAGGGTTCGCAAAGATTTACATCAGACGAAAAATGTATGTAAAAGTGTAGAAGGGGTTACCTTTTTACTTTCTAAATTTGAATTAGTGAAAAATTACTAATTTAATCTATTAAAACAGTGAACTAGTTTTCTCTATTTCAATTAGTAAAAAATAACTGATTAATAGTAGAAATTAAACTACTAAGTCAGTTGAATATTTGATATTTAACATAACCTCACAAATTGTAAAGTACCGTATTTTTAATCGATTACAAATTAATTATCTTAATTATCAATTTTAACTTTAATTGGTTCACCTTAAATATTTTTTTCCAATTATTAAAATATTCACTTCTATGCTCAACTATTTCTTCTTTTTTTTAAGAAACCGCAGCGGAAAACAAATTAGAAGCACGCTACAAAAAATCTGCAGCATGTGCTTGTTGAAAAACGTGTTAAAATCTCCTTCATATTTCAAGTCACTCAGTTTTTATTATCCTGTGCAGCGACAGTATATTTTTTCATCTTTCCATACGATTCTTGAAAAAAAGAAGAAAAAATGAAAAGAAAAGAAAAAAAAACCGAAATATGTAAAATGAGAAAGAGAAGAAAATCTGACGATCCGATAAATCGCTGAAACATTTTCGTCAGCTTCTTTTCATAACCGGAGCACACGCACAGAGCGCTCTTTTTTTTATTTGTATTTGCGTGCCTCGTAATGTCAGCTCTATGACGAAGGAACATTTCCATTGTTATTTTCTCACACCCTCACATATGGCCTCTTCTCCACGTCGCTCATTGAATTTTATTCCTCTTGCATTCCAGCGTTTTGTTTCTACACGTACTGGCCAATCTCTGCCACATGGAAATTGTATGTCTGCTGTAAAAGCAACCAATGTACATATACGTATGGTACATGTATATTCATGCGCGTGCTCACAGGCACATCCACCGATATTTAATAAAAGGGTAGCAAGACAAATTGGACTCACAAAGGACCTTTAAAACATTCATGAAATGAAATTTTATCAACAAAAAAAAAAAAAAAAAAAAAAAAAGAATAAAAAAAATAAACACTGACTGTTGCCTGTTGTTTAAACGAAGAGATCAAGGAAAATTGTGGTGTAGAATTTCATTTAGTTTAACGGGAATGGGATTACTTTTGATACGTTTTTATATCGTCCACTGAAAATAACTGTTTGATGGAGAAAGAAATTTACAGGGCTCGTTTGAGTATAAAAATTTTAGAAGCTTTTTTTTGTAAATTATTTTTAGATTGATGGCTGGAAAGATTACGGTTTTATTAGACATTACTTTTGAATTTTGTGATTTTTGGATCAAGCGAATAAAAGTGCAGACAAAATGGCTATTAGGGATGGTATATTTTAGGGGAGGTGGGGACAAGACAATTAAGAAACTAATTAACTAATCATGATCATTTTTTGCATACCATAACACCGTTACGATAGTTTTTGATTGTCCAAGTCACTGATTGATAAAATCGAGTTCTTTATTTATTACTAATCTTTTTTTTGTTACTATTTATTTTTACCAATTTTCCTCTATTTTGTAGATATTTTTTTAAATATGTAAATATTTTTCGCTTTCTAAATCTGAATTAGTGATTTTCTACTAGTGAATTAAATCCTATTAAATAGTAAAAAATTATTTACTAATTTTTAGTAGAAAACTACTAATAGTTAATAGAAAATTACTTATTTGAAAATAAAATATCCATCAATTGAAATAGTGAAAGCTTACTTTCTCAATTAGCAGATATTTCACATTCAAATTAGTAGCTTTCTACAAAAAATTAATAACGTTTGTTACTATTAAATATTAGCTCATTTTCCTCTAATTCATTATAATAAAAAATCACTAATTCAGATTTAGAGAGCGCTTTTATTAAGTTTTCCTATTACTAGCATTATTTTTCTTATTTTTTTTTGACAAATTCTAATCCTTTTCATAAATTAATAGGTAATTATTTTTGATTTTTGAATTTCTTATATTTTTTTCCGCTTTTCATTTCTTCGTTTTTTTTTCTTTAATTGCTCATTCGTTTATTTTTTATAACATATTTTCTTTCCTTCCTATAGTTTCTTTTTATCAACTTCTAGTTATTATTCTACCTTGTATTACCTTTTGCCCTTTTTCTACTTATTTTTCAAACCATTTTATTAATTTTAATCAATTCATAGTAATTTTTAACACTTCCCAGTTATTTAAAAAAACTTTGATTCTTTCTTTATTTTCTTACAGTTAGTCTTACCCAACTTCTAGTTATGTTTTCATTTTCAGGTAATTTTTCTTTAGGTTACAGTTTTTTTTTCTTCACTTTGTTATTCTTTTTTATTTTCTAGTTATTTTTCGGCTTGATATATTTTTTTCATTAATTTGTTATTTTTTTTTACTTTACAATAATTTTATCGTGTTCTAGTTATTTTTAACCAACTTCTAGTTACTACTATTTTACTTTTCAGATATTTTACTTTTTTTTTTATTTATTTGTAATTTATTCTAATCATTTTTATGGATATCTAGTCCTTTTTTTAAATTCTGGTACTTCTTTCTTTTCCTATTATTTTTCTTCAACTTCCAGTTTTTTTTTTTATTTTCTAGTAATTTTTTTTACTTAAAAACTTTTTAATTTTATCATTCTCTTTTAACTTTATTCACTCTTCTTCCTTTTCTAGCTATTTTTAGACAATTTTAGTCCTTTTAGGTATTTTTTTATTTTTTAGTGATTTCGCTTTATTTTTTAAATTAACCCTTTAATGTCTAAATAGCTTTTGTTTTTATTTATATTTCCTCATTTTCTATTCATTTGATTCTGCCAATTTTAGAAATTTATGTATGTTTTAGAAATTAAAAGTTTTTAGAAATTGATAAAATTTAGAAATTCTTATTTTAGAAATTAATGATTTGTAGAAAATTCAATTATAGAAAATGAACTTCATTAGAAATGACTTTTTTTTAGAAAAAAGGATTAGAAAAGTTTTTTTTTTTGAAAAAGTAACTCCCTACCACTTTTTCTTATTTCATAGTAATTTTGCTTCTTCATAGAGAAAACTTTGTGATCGTTAAGATTTTCAATTTTCCAAAAATAGTTTCTAAATCGAAATTCTAAAATTTCAAAAATTCTAAATCGACTCATTTTCATCTAAATATCCAATCAAATTTTTTGAGCACCTTTTTTCATAAAAAAAATCGTTTTTTGACAAAAATTTTTCCATTCTAAAAACACTGCTTAATAATTCATTTTTCTTGCATTTAAAAAAATTTTTTTTTTAATAACTTCTTTAACTTTTATATTATTAATTTATTGCTTCCTCTATAAGGAAATAATTTTCACCTAGTTTTTGTTTTTCATGTCATATTTTTATCAAACTACTTATATTTTCCTGATTATCTGCATGTTTTTTTTTAATTCTACCCACTTATCTACTTTTCAGAAATATTTTATGTTTTTTTGGAATTTTCCTCTACTTTCTATTTATCTTTTTTATTCCCACATTTTTTTCGTTTTTATTCAACATTTCTTATTTCTATTTGTTTTTCAATAAATTCAAGTAATTTTTATCAATTTATAGTTATTTACTTCACTTTTTAGTCATTCTTGATTTTTTATTGTTTTTTCATTAACTTCTCACTTTAAAGAAATCACATATTTTTGAAATCAAAAACTGTTTCGACAAAATATTGGTCAAGGCTGCACAAGTGTTTTTATATTTTTAGTTTTTTTTTCTTTTGTAAAATGTGAAGGCATGGTGAATTTGTCGCTTAATGAAACAACACAATGAGTGACGTTATTTGGAAAGAAAGGTGTGATTTTAAATTGGTATAAAGGCATGTACTGCATCAGGGTCGAAAACATATGAGCCAATCAACCGAAACGATCTCTTTCATATAGCAGAGTATATCCTGCGACTCGCCCTATCCAACAAAGTTAATTACTTGCTTTTGTAAAACATTGTGAATTTCGTACGAAATTCGTCGTATTATCAGAACTTTATCTGCGGTAAATGTGCACAAACAGCGTGGGCAAACAGACGTGATATTTAAAACCTAGCCGAGCCTCAAGGGTAATTAGGAATATTATTATAGCCTACGTAAACTCAAGATTTGCATCATCAATAAAGAATATGAAGATAATAAATAACTTCCTCTACACATATTCCGTTTTCTCAGGGTCTAATCATCCAAATAATGATAATGAGCCATCCTTTTTGTAAAACTTTAAAATACCTTTTTTTAGTAAAGGCAGTTTCTGTACTTCTTAATATCCGGTGCTCAATTCAAAAACTTTTTTTTGTTGTTGTCTTTTTGTAAAAGAATAAAACAGCGAAATAATTTTCTCGAGTTGTAAATTTATGCATTTACAAAATTCTAGTGACATTCGAAATACCTGAAATTGTTTAAAATTAAAGCATTTAGCAGAAATGTTCATTAAAATACGCGAATAATTAGCATCTGCTTTAGAGACGCATCAGACGAGTTGTAATAATAATTAACGTCATCGAGTAAAAAAGGAAATACAATTCTGCATTTATTTTGCATATGTATGTTCTTCATTAATATTTTATTCTCTGTGAAAATTTTCCCTCTCTCGCTCGCTGAATTGGTGAAAAAAAGTAAAAACGAAAAGCACATGCTGGAGGCTATTGAAAGTCTGACTTTCTATATATAAATGATTTTAATGTGATATTCTCGTCAATTTTCTCGTTACTTTTATTTTCAATGTTTGGATAACTTGATTCGAATTTTTACCAAGGTTGCTCTGCAGCTAGCAAACTCGGCATACTTAACAAATTGTTTAAAAAAAAAAAAATTATTTATATAGAATATATAATTTGAGGTAGATGCACCATTTCACATTCTGATCGTTCTGTTTTCTCATTTGGATTTACGAGCTACGTGACAGCTGTTCCGTTTCATGTTCCTCTTTGCTTTATAGGATCATACACATGTGCCTGCATTCCGAGATTCGAAGGGCTCTGCACATAAAGTGGAGCCGAAGAAACAGTAAATCAGAGTCTGTAAAATTGAAATCAAAATTATTGCATACTTTTATTTCTTTTGTGAAATTCAACTTTTTCCTTGGTCATTTCTCACATGTCTTCCTTTCTTACATAACATAACCTTTCTGCTCTTTATGACTTGGCTAAAAACCGACATGTTTGCCGGATTTCAGTCAAATCACAAAATCTTATTATTGCAATATATATATATAACTCTAAATATATGGATCATTCTCTCGAAACGTTACTTTTGTATGTCCTCATACAAAATCCTGCAAAACTAGTCGAGATTTGAAGTTATAAAAATTTATTTGTGTGGGAACTCACAGACATTTCTTGGCTAAAACTGAATTTTCACATCTCTGACCGTTCATTTAAAACCTGTGGCTCAAAGTGTAATAAAATTGACTGTATTGAAAAAAAAAATGTCGGACCCAAAATGGCGGATGTTTTTCAAAATAGTTTGGATTTGCTTGAAATTTGTTGCTCTGGGGTTTTTGGAGTCGCAGAAAAAGAATCTGATGTCAGATTTTAAAAATTCAAAATGGCGGATCCCATATGGCGGACAGTTTTAACAATTTTTGTCGGATTTTTTTAAAACTTGTTACTCAGAGATTTTTAAGGTAGCTGAAAACCAATCTCATTTCAAAGGTAGTAATTTCAAAATGGCGGACGATTTTTAAATTTTCAACGTAGAGAACTTAGCATGTGGTATTCTATTAAAGTTTATAGTTATAGCCAAAATTGAGTCCAATTGATTTATATTAACATGTATCAGCAATCGATAGAAAATCCCCATTAAAAATACATGGGGAAAAATAAACTTTTAAAAAAAATTCCCAACTTTTTTAATTTATAAGCTAAAAATATTTTAGGTCATAAATTTCTTTATTTTTAGCCATATTTTAAGATATGATGTTTAAGGAAATTAAATTTTCAAAATGTCGGAGGTTATAAAAAATATGTAGAAATAGTACATTGCAATATGTGAAATCTTTTATCACATAAATATTCAACGAAATTCAACAAGTTTTATTTGGAGATTTTTGAGTTTGCAAATAAAGATTCCGATGTCAAAAATTAATTTTCAAAAATTTGGATATACATTCAAAATTGTGACTTTCCATATTTTCAAATTAATCATCTTGAATCACGATTGCCGAGGATTTTCGGGGTCTCCCAAATGACAAATCTCGTGTAAAAAATTCAGTTTTAAAAAAAATTTCATTACATCATCAATTTTTTAAATACAGTCTACAAATATTTAATTTCTACATCTCTTTTCAATTATCTTTTTTATTTTTTAAGTACTTTTGTCAATTTTCAAGTATTTCTAAGATTTTGAATATCATTTTTTCGAATATCAATTATTTTTTTCAGTCTTTAAACTATTGTCAGGAATATTTAAATTTATTTCACAAGTTTTCATTGACTTTTGTCATTTATAAATTATTTTCTTTAAATTTCAATTATATTCTAAAATCTATAAATTATTGTCAAGAATGTTTAAATTTTCTACACAAGTTTCAATTTACTTCTGTCATTTTTTAATTATTATTTGCTTAAAAATTTCAATTACTTTTGTCATATTTCTTAGTATTTTCGTCATTTTCAAATTATTTTCTTTATATTTCTATTGTTTTTGTCATTTTAGAATTATTTTCTACAAATTTTAATTGTTATATTCAATTTTTTTTGTCATGAATTTTTAAATTTTACACCAGTTTTAATTTATTTTCTTCAAATTTTAAAACTTGTCTTCATTCTTTTTATTATTGTCATGAATTTATTAATTTTTTACAACTTTTTCAATTATTTTCTACACATTTCAATTATTTTCTAGAAACTTTAATTAGTTTCTTCATATTTTAATTTTTTGACATTTTTTAATTAGTCTATTTAAAAATTTTAAATTACAATTATTTTCTTTAAATTTCAATTACTTTCTACAAATTTAAATTAGTTTTTTTTAAACTGTAAATTATTGCCATAAATTATTCAATTTATTACACAAATTTTCATTTATTTTTGTAATATTTCAAGTATTTTCTTAAAATTTTAATTATGTTTTTAATCCTTATTTTATTGTCAGAAGTATTTAAATTTTCTACACAAATTTCAATTCAGTTTTGTTATTTTTTAATTATTTTCTTCAAATTTCAATTACTTTTGTCATTCAATTATTTTTGTCATTTTCCAATTATTTTCTTTATATTTTTATTATCTTTGACATTTTAAAATTATTTTTAAGAAATTTCAATTATTTTATTCAATTTTGTTTATTGTCAAGAAATTAAAAAAATGTACACCAGTTTTAAATCAATTTCTTCGAATTTCAATCATTTTCTTCATCCTTTTTATTATTCTCACGAATTTATCAATTTTTTTACAACTATTTCAATTATTTTTTCAATTATTTCTCAAATTTTAATTACTTTCCTTATATTTAAATTTTATGACATTTTTGAATTATTGTCTTCAAATTTCAATTTTTTCTTCAGACTTCAATTAATTTCTTAAACTTTCAATTATTTTTCTCAAACTTCCAATATTTTTTTCACTTGTTTAATTATTGTTTATAAATTTTTAAACCAGCTTTCAATTATTTATCTCATTATTCAATTAGTTTCTTAATATTTCAATTATTTCGTGAATTTTTCAAGTATTGTCTTCAAATTTATCATTTTTTCCACTTTTTTCAATTATTTTCTACAAATTTTAATTCTTTTCCTCATATTTAATTTTTTTGTAACATTTTTTAATTATTTTCTTTAAATTTCAATTATTTTCTTTAAACGGCAATTAATATCTTCAACTTTTAATTATTTTTCTCAAACTTCTAATATTTTTTTCAATTTTTTAATAATTATTGTCTATAAATTTTCAATTCTTTACATCAGTTATCAATGATTTTTGTCATTTCTCAATTATTTTTTTCAAACTACAATTATTTTTGTTATTATTCAAATATTTTTGACATTTTAGAATTATTTTCTTTAAATCTCATTTTCTTCAACCTTTGTATTATTGTTGTCTATAAATTTTTAATTTTTACACTAGCTTTCAATTATTTATGACATTATTCAATTAGTTTCTTCACGTTTCAATTATGTCCTTAATTTTTCAATTAATGTAATACATTTTTTATTTTTTACTTCCTTTTTTTGAATTATATTTCTCATCAGTTTTTTTTGTCGAATTTAATTTTTTCTTTTGTAATTTTTCAACTGTTTTCTACATATGTAAAATTTTTTTATCATTTTTTAAATTATTTTTTTAAAGTTTGAATCATTATTTTTCGTCAAATTTGACTAATTTTTGTCATTCTTCAATTATTTTCTTGTAAATACAAGTATTCTTTACATTTTTCAATTATTTTCTTTAAATTTCAATTATTTTGTTTTAAATTTAAAAGTTTTGTTTTCATTTTTTGATTTTTAATTAATTTTTCCCCTTTTTGTCCCCTATTTTTGAACAAATTCGCACCTATTCACCTTTTCCAATAGCAACAGGTCCTGTGATCCCTGTAGAGATTTTTTTTTGTGCCGTTGTAATGTACAGCTTCTATAATTTTCATCAAATCATGAAATACAAAAAATACGGAAGTATTATTTTTTAATATAGATTTTAAAAAAAATTATTCCAGACAATCTAATTTTTGAATGTAAATAACTAATATAGAGAAAGAAATGAAAATTCCTGGAATAAGGAGAAATGTTAAAATATGGAAAAGACGAGTAAAACATTTTTTTTCCAGTGCAATTTACTGGCCGGTACTGAAATTGAGGCATTTTTAACGAAACTGTACACCCAGAGGCAATAGATCTGCTTGGCACGGGAGGTGAAAAAAAGAAAAATTGCGAGATATTATGTAGGACTTGTGAAAAGGAAAGAGAATCCGAGGGAGAGAAAGAGAGAGTCGTGATTTGTTAAGGGGGTTGAATACTGAATACAGGAGTGCTGCTAACGCAACACTAACGTGAAGCTAATGCAACACTGCACGATTCCCGTCATTTCGTGATACATCGCTGCGGCATGTGCACGTGTGATGACACAGCTACCGTAAACTGCGATATACCTCCGTTCTATATCTCCTAAACCCTGCATATTATGACACATTCACAGTTAATAACACCTGTATTTAACTATGTTTAGTTAAAGCTCCACAGTTACACCAGGTGAAAATTAACAATTACAATTGTTTGTTTTTTACCACTTGGCCAACACATAAAACGTTGCATATTTTTCTAATTAATTTTTTAATTCTATGCCGCATATATCTTACTTAAACCAAACAAGGGAATTCATTTGAAGATGTTCAAAAAATGAGAAATATAAATAACGAATAATTCCGCAGGAAAAAAATTGAGTTTGCTGTTGCTAAACAGTGTGGAAAAAGTTGGCGACGCCATGTTGTTTCTCAAAAAAATTCAAATTGTGCCAATTTTTACCGCGAAACATTTTTTGAAAAACTCCAAATTTAGGGTCAAAGTATGAAAAACAATTTTTAAGGCCCAAAAATGAAATTTTGTAAATAAAACAAAAATTGTGCTAAATTCTTCCAATTACATAGATTCTTGTGCCACAAAAAGAATAACATTACTTTGAAACATTTTGAAAAAATTATAGAGATTTTTTTTTTAATACAAAAAATTGTGCTAAACTTCTCGGACTTGCTTAAAATTTGTGTTGTCAATTATACCTTTCATTGAGGATCCCCTTAAAGATCATTTAAAACCTTTTAATTAATTAACTAATTGCAATAAGTGCTGTCGTTAAACTCCAAGTAAAAAATTCTCATCAATCATCCACAACAACTGGCAGATCTCCAAATTTTGCACCCAAAGTATAAACAATTTGAAGGAATTGTAATTGAATGCACTTGATGCAGTTTGTCAAAGTAAAATGTAAATTAATGCAGTTGTTTTTGTTTGTGGGTGGTATATCTTTATAATGTCGTGTGAGGTAAATTAGTAAATGTCGTTTGTAAAACATAGGTTCCTTGCTTATTCCTGTGTTTTATGTCCTGTTTTGCTTTAGCTCGGCTGACTTAGTGTAGCACTCGGCCTTGATGTACGCTCATAAATTTACCTAGTTCTGCATAAAAATCACGGACACTCGGTTAATTAAATAGACCGGAGGGCATTTGCGTGCGAAGTGGGTTGAAGCCACCGCCATTCGTCACTTTCGCAAAACTCCTCTAGGTGTACGCGATCCTGCGCAAAATCCTGCACATATATATATATGTATATATGCATGCAAGCGTGCATGTGCACACGAAATGTGCAAATACTATATACCGTTTGCATTAAGGCTTTAAGCCTCTTTGCCTATAGTCAACTGCACAAGAACATCACGTGCACAATGTCCTGGAAAACACTATCAACAATATTTCTGCCTATTTTCAAGCTTACAACTTCATCCCCCATTCCCTTCACATTTCAAATATATAGTTTTAATTTCTTTCGTCTTCTGTCAATATAGTTTCATTATATTATTTTTTAACATTATTTTCCACTAGATAATATGTAACACTGAGGGAAACATTGTCCTGCGTATCAATGCATGCAATGGATCAAATGCAAATTATCCTTAGGATCGGACCTAGTATAATTATTCTCGGATCAGGAATAACTTATTATTGACCCAAGTATAACCCATTGGATGAGGGATAATTATTCTTGATCCAAGCATATTTTTATCCTTCGCGTAGAAAAAAAAATTTCTTAGTGAATGAGCGCAAATACGTGTAATATTTAAACATAAATAACACTAGTTTAATAATAATTTGTTCAAATAAGAAGTTTATCAAAAAAAGAAGAAAACTAAATCTATAGGATCTATGACAATGTATTTATTTCTACAGAAATTTACCTAATTAATAGCAATTTTTCATTTTTTATAATATTTAAATTAGAAATCAAATACTATAACTAAAATAAACAAGGGATTAATATATAAAAATTTAATAAAGTATGCAAAACCAAACAAAAAGACTAAAAATTAAATAAATTAATTTAAGAACGAAGAAATTTAATAAAAAAAAAAACAAATGAAAATTGAAAAAAATCAATTGCAGAAGTAAGAAAATAATATTAAAATGTCGAAGCTGATGATAAAATAATAAAAATAATTGTATAAGTAAAGAAATTAATTATAATTTGAAGAAAATGTTTTAAAATAATGAAAAGAAATAAAAAAGTATCGAAATAAATTTATGAAAAGCTTATAATCAAAAATTGAAGAAAAAAATTTTCTAAATTGAAGAATATAAAAATTGAAGCATGAGAAATCAATTGAATATTAACGAAAATAGTTGAAAAATAAAATAAATATTTCAAGAAAATAAATAAAACTTATTAATGTAATTTAACAGTAAAGACTATAATTAAAAATTTTGCAATTGATAATTAAAATTTTCATGAATAATTAGACTTTTAAAAAATTAATTGAATTAATTAAAGAATCAATTGAAAAAATAATTAAAACTTTCATTAATGAATAAAAATTAAAAAACATTAATTAAGAAATTAGTTTCAAAGGTTTCACCTTATATATAGGTCGTGAATTAATAATTAGGTAATAATAATAAAAATTACTTGACCTCTTTTTTTGGCCTATACGACTTTTTTTATTATTAATTTTCATATTCAATTAATGGTATGTTAATATCATTTAAATTTTTTTTTGTGCTTAAAATTATTCTGTATTTATATTCTTTTTATAATACAGTTATTACTTTAATTTGTGATTTCCACAATCTAAAACATTATATTTGTTTACAGTTTCTGAAGAGGACGTAATATGTTGCGTTGGAATGCGTAAAATGTAAAAAACGCATATTTAATAATAAAAAAGTCGTATAGGCCAAAAAAAGTGGTCAAATAATTTTTATTATTATTACTTAATTATTAATTAAATAAAATTAAAATTAGTTAAAATTAAATAATTTTAATAAAAATTAAAAAATGACAAAACTAATTCAAAATTGCTAAAAAAAAATAACAAATAATTAAATATTCATAATATTTAATTAAAAAAAGTAAAAAGTGTAATTCTAATTTTAAGAAAAGGAAATTATACGGTTATTTACAACCACAAAAATTTAAAGAATATAATTAAAATTGAAGGATTAATAAAAGTTAAAGAAAATAATTAAAAACTGAACAAAAACTAATTTAAGCAATTGATTAATAGAATTGATATTGGATGGAAATAATTATGATTTGAGGAAAATAATCTAGAAAATTAAAGAATATATTTGAAATTGAAGAAAATTATTAAAAAACGAAGATATAAAAAAAAATTAACAAATATGTTTGACATTGCAGGAAAATATAACTAAATTTTACTAAAAATAAGTATTAATTTATGAAAATAAGTAAAAAATGTATATTCTATTTATTTTCTAAATGTAAAAAAATCAATACCAGATACAAAAAATCATACTTGATTTTTATCGATGATAATATAATTCGAGGAAAACTAAAGGATTTGAGGAGAGTGCATAAAAAAAGGTGAGTGATTATATTGAAGGGCGTAGAGCAGTGGCAGTTTTTTATGCACTCTTTTAGATTTTAGAGCTTACCGCGTGAAGTATCGTGTGAAGTGTAGGATGCAAATCATCCTGAATAGACCACACATCGACGATGAGAGATCATAAAATGTATTCAAGTTTCTGATCCCGTGTCCTCGTTTCTCGACTGAAGAAAAATAAAACTCATGAAGATGATGTATTATTTAAAATGTGAACTGAACTCTTGGAATTGCAAAGTTACAATAAATAAATCACTTCTCTCCCACATATATATGTATGCATATAATGTCAATCAATATGATGTATGTAGAGAATTCCGATTATATAGTTTACTGCAATATAAATAATAAAATTGCTTCTTAGAATTTTCACGGAAACTGAATCGTAAAATATTAGTCGATACGAATAAAAAATAGTTATATACACTCTAACGATCAAGAGAAATAATTCCTCTTGTAACTGTTGCTCAAAAATAGAAGAATAATGTGTATAATTTAAAAATTAGTTAATATTATTAAAATAGTTGTTCAAAATTTTCTTAAAGCAAAAATTTTCTCTAGTAGGGAGAAAATTACCATTTCCCCCAAGTAATGGAAATGGCTATTTTTACCACTTGTGACGGAAATTGTAATTTTTTCCACTGGTATCGAAATTGACGTTTTTATTACTGGTGTCGGAAATAGGCCCTTATGAAAAAGGCCATGTCTCCAACTGGTGACGGAAATAATCATTAATTCCTTACACTATTATAAAAATAACTTTTTTCCCCATTAGTTTTACAAACACTGAGAAAAAAGATTTCTTTTTACAAGAATAAAATTATGTTTACATTGATTGCATTGAAAGAAATCGTTTTTATGCTTGTTCCAAGAATAAGATATTTGGCGTAAACTCTGGTCTGCTTCTGTCATGCGCGGAACAGTTTAACATAACCTCAAATTCTTGAGTCTATAATATATTATACTAGGACCGATTATAAGCATAATTCATACTTAATCCAATGCATTTTTGCATTTGCGCAAGACAAGTTTTCTCTCAGTGAATGGACAGTTTTCCCACCAGTTAAGAAGATAGTTGTGTCTGTATGTGTGTGTGTGCAGTTGTGCACGTGTATTAGTGTCACTCATTTGTCAGAACACGATATCTCACAAACTATTTAACGGATTTTAAAAAAATTTGAACCTGTTAATTTTAGTATCATAATCTAAAATTAGACACAAGGATTTTTTAAAATAACCACAAACAACGAGATTTCTGATTAAAAAGCAGAAAATCTGCAACATTTATGAACATAATGATATTAATTTAAAAAAGAAAACAATTGTCTTCGTTATGATTAATATTTTATTAATTTCCTGATGCTCAATTGAATAAACGATTGAAATTAATTAAATTTTGTAAATTTAGAGGCCCAAAGAAACCACAAAAGTAGGATTAGAATGAACGATTGGAAGCTTAACGAAATATAGCATAGTATTTTGAGAATATGTTGGATTGGTGCGTTTCACTGCGGGTGATCAAAATTCAAGTTTGGCGTGTGTACGAATTATGTGGTTCGATGAGGGATGTTCGTGGGGTGAGGGAAAGGGGGGGTGGAGGGGTAGAGTCAGGTTATAGGGAGACAAGTGCAGGGTTTGAGTTTAGCTCGAGAGAATTCCCTGTTCGGGACCCGCAAAGACATTAATCATAGGATTCTGACACATCGCGTGACATCAAACGCGAATTTACAACGATAGAAATGGCTCGATTTCACAACGAGTCAAGCGCAAAATTCACAGCGTGTGCAAATCTTTCGATTATTCAAGAAGCCTTAACAAAAATTCTCATTGACCCCAGAAATCTGTGAAAGGATCTTCTGAAAAATTGTAGCCAACACTTTAATTGAAATTTATTTCTCGCAAGAATTAAGAAGATTTTTATATTTATTGAGTTTTGATTTATGTTCTGTTTTTTTTTTTTTAATTTCGGAGAAATAATTTGCATTTAAGACAATTTTTCTGTGGGTGCAATCTATTTTGAAATTCAAGTGGGAGTTAAAACGCTTTAAAGGATTTCGTAATTGTGCGCAATAAATTTCACTGGAGTAAGGAAAGTAATTTAATAAAATTATATATTAAATATTTAATAAACTAATGTATCTATTCAAGGGCATATTTTATTTATTGATAGAAGAAACTTGTTGGTTGGATAGATGATGTTGTAGAGTAGTCGTAGATGAAGGCTGCTAATTTTTAATGCGATACAAGGACGTTTCATTAGTTATTTGTCGAAGAGGATGAAAAAGCGAGATCGTTTTGGAGTTAGGGTAGATTTATGTGCAAATGCGACTGCACTCGTATGTAAAAATGAGAGAGCTGGAGGTGGTGGTTTGAGGAAGGGCGAAACACTGGGGGAGCAGTATATAGCTGTATAGGAGGCAGAGATCGAAGAGGTCTACGTTATCGAGAGTGCCCGATATTGGCAGATCGTTTCCCAGCAAATAATTGGAAATGCAAACGGAAGGGGCCGTTATGTGATAGTTCGATAATTGAGTCTCTTATCACTGTTCCAATGATCAATTCTCACGCACTGTTTTCGTCATATACGCAAAAAATTCTTTTCACTGAAAACTGCCTCTTTTATCGGGCAATTAAAAATTCATCTTTGCCCTATTGAATATTTCACAACTGTTTCTTGTTCCTTTTGACCCCATTCGGGAAAGTAAAGCGAGGGGAAAGAGAAAAAGTAGAGGGATTGGGGACACTTGATAGTTTTAATAAAAACAGGAATATTAAGGTTGTGAATTTTGTTCAGTAAGTTAGAGTACTTCGGAATATTGTTTAGTATTTCATCGTAATTTGTATTATCGTTAAGTATTTTATAGTAATTTGTATTATCAGTGAGTATTTCCAAGTATTTTGAAGTGCCATTCAGTACTTTCAATTATTTTGAAATATTCTCCAGTATTTCAAAGTACTTTAGGATATCTTTTAGTATTTTCAAGTGTAATTTAGTACTTCCAAGTAATTTGAAGTGACTTTCAGTACCTACAAGTAATTTGAAAAGTCCTCCCCTATTTCAAAGTACTTTAGAATATCTTCCAGTATTTTAAAGTATTTTAAATTGTCATTCAGTACTTCCAAGTAATTTGAAGTGACATTTAGTACTTACAATTAATTTGCAAAGTCTTTCAGTATTTCAAAGTACTTTAGACCATCTTTCAGTATTTTAAAGTACTTTAGAACATCTTTCAGTACTTCCAAGTAGTTTGAAATTATATTCACTACTTACAATTTATTTGAAATGTCATCCAGTATTCTAAAGTACTTTAGAATGTCTTCCAGTATTTTAAAGTATTTTGAATGTCATTCAGTACTTACAATTAATTTGCAATGTCCTTCAGTATTTCAAAGTACTTTAGAACATCTTTCACTATTTTAAAGTATTTTGAAGTGTCATTCAGTACTTCCAAGTAGTTTAAAGTGACATTCAGTACTTACAAGTAATTTAAAATATCGCCCAGTATTTCAAAGTAGTTTAAAATATCTTCCAGTATTTTAAAGTATTTTGAAGTACTATTCAGTACTTCCTAGTAATTTGTAGTGCCATTCAGTACTTACAATTAATTTGCAATGTCCTTCAGTATTTCAAAGTACTTTACAATATCTTCCAGTATTTTAAAGTATTTTGAAGTGCCATTTAGTACTTCTAAGTAATTTGAAATGTCCGCAGGTATTTAACAGTTCTTTAAAATATATTTTAGTGAATCAAAGTACTTCGGAATACCGTTTAATATTTCATCGTAATTTGTATTATCGTTAAGTATTTTAAAATACTCTGGAATATTTACAAGTATCTAAAATTACCTTGGAATATTATCGACTATATAAAAAAAGGTACTTTAAAGGTACTTCGAAGGTACTTTGAAATTCTTTAAATTATTTCATAGTACTGTTTAATAGTTACGATTATATGTAAGGAATTTTGAAATATTTGCACAAATTCTCAGGGTTTATAAAACACATTAATTTCTTCTTAGATATTTGTAGATACTTGATAATTTAAGGAACTATTCAAGACTAGTTTTGAACCCTCTCAAGTATTTCAAAGTACCCTGTAAAATTATGTAGTATACCGAAATATTTATTTAAATATCTTTGACTCTTTCGAGAGGTCCTAGAATATTACAAAGAATTTTAATTTAACCTGGAATATTAAAAAGTATTTCAGAGTACTACTCTAAATATTAAAAATTATTTCGATGTAATCTGGATTTTTTCAAAGTATTTCAAAGTACCTTTAAAGGTTATAATTGTTTTTAAAATGTGTTGAATTTTTTTAAACCTTTCAACGTACACAGTAATATTACTAAGTATTTTAACGTACCCTTAAACATTACACTTATTTTTAAAATGTCTTCTAACATCGCTAAACATTTTAAATTTAAAGTACCCTATAATATAACAAAGTATTTTAACGTGCCCTGAAATATTAGAAAGTACTTTGAAGTACTATGAATGTTACAAAGTATTTCAAAGTAATCTAGAGTTTATTTAATGTTTTTAAAATACACTAAAATACTTGTAGGTATTTTAAAGTACACTGGAATATTAAAAAGCATTTCAAAGTACCTTGGAAATTTACAAAGTACCATGGAATATTATAGAGTATTTAACAAAAGAATCTTAAAGTACTTTGAAATCTTGGAAAGTATTTCGAAGTTCCCTTAATATTATAAAGTATTTTAAAGTACCTTGGAATATTACACAGTACTTCTGTATACTCTAGGGTATTTTAAAGTGCCTAGAAAAATATTACAAAGTATTACATAGTACTATGAAATATTACAAACCATTTCGATGTATGAGTATTTGAGTATGTTGAGTATTTCAAAGTAATTTGAAATATTTCAATGTATTTCAAAGTACTCTAACATGATTACTAGCATTTTTATAAAAACCCTTGAACATAAAAAATTGGTATTATATATTTCAAACTACCTTGAAATATTCTCATAAACCTAAAACTCACAGTTTTTAAAATTCCATTTAAATAGTAGTTTTTAAATATAGATTGAAATATCCTTTAATATCTTGTAATATCCTGAAGTATCTGATAATTTCGTTAACCAATTTTTCAAAGTTATTGACGCCTGACTGAAAGGATTTTCGTAAAAGCCAATAATTACATTGTCCAATCAAAACTTATTTAAATACCTACCTTCGCACAAGTCTTCGCAACAAAATGACGTGAAAGAAAGCAGAACAATGGTGGCAATCAAGGGCAGTGATGAAAGGCTGGAAAACAGTAATTAGGATCCTTTCTAATAAACGAAGATTAAAAGAGGTGCTGGATTTTCCAACACACGTGTCAATATGCTCTGCTCTTCGTTATCTGAAGATATAGGGGATTAAAATTGAGCTCGCTAATCAGCGAGCTTTAGTCGCTATCTCGCTTTTGAGATATTTTATGAATTGTTTGATGAGTAATTTTCCGAGAACGCGATAATTACCTGCAAACAATTGCTCTCTTTTCTCATTACACTTTCATCTTGTCTTAAAACTCGATTTTTATTCAAATTAATTTTTGTAAAAAGAGTTAAACAAATTACCGAATTTCGGAATTAGAATTTTTCGCTTAAAAGATTAAAATTAAATTAAATATAAACTGCTCACATTTACTCTAGATTTCTATTAATATTTTTAATATACGATAATAAAAAAGTTTACCATTTCTAAAGTTTACTTCTATTTTTTTTATTCGTAATTATTGTACATTAAGTATTATTTGTTACTTTTTTGTTCTCGTACTGTTATCAGTAACACCAAAATTTTCTCTAGACAATAACCATTTTTGAATATCGAGGAGTTAAAAACAAAATCTTCTTGCTCATGTTAGTAAACAAAGGCGATTTATTTTTCCAGTGACGGACTTTGCCAGTTTTTTAAGCGCTTTCTTTCGACAAGTGCCATTCGTATTTCCGGGAAAGAATTGCTTTCAATTGCAGATCCGATTTATTAGGATTAAAGCCATTGTCCGCCTTCGCTCTGCCGTTAATCGTATCTTCGCGTTTCATGTAGCGTTGCTGCGTAATTCTCGCGGTATTTGTGCAAAGCGCGTAAAACCATTTACGTGTTATACGCGACTGTCGCTCTTATATTTACATTCAAGTCTGACAGACACAAATTCACGAGCTGGTTAACTCTACAATACATTTCTTCATGTTTACACACATCCACGCACACAAACACAATTCACAGTCACTTGAAATTAAAAATCCAATAATTCTGCTATTCCCAATGTGACATTCCCCATTGTAATTATAATAGTTTATCGTCAATAACTTAAACTATTAGAAATCTCGTTTTGAAGTAAGTGCGTTTGTAGCCGCAGTTGTTTATAAACAATAAATTAATTTTTTGAACCTTTATCTTTGAGTCAATTTTTTCAAACTAGTTGCGGTAGGTAACAATTTTTCAGGACTAATTGCACAAAATAAATTGTTTAGAACTAACTCTATAAAACGTATTGTTTAGAACCAATTGTTTAGAAACAGTTGCTTAGAATCAATTACATAGAAGCAATTGTTAAAGAACAATTAATTAGAAACATTTATTTAAGACTAATTGATAAGAAACAATTGTTTACAACCAATGGCTTAGAAATAATTATTCAGAACAGGTTAATTAAAAAAATCGTTTAGAAACATTTGTTTAGAACTACTTCCCTTGAAATAATTGTTAACAACTGATTGTTTAGAAACAATTGAATAGAAATGATTGTTTCGCACGAATCTCTTAAAAACTATTCTTAAAAATCAATTGGTTCTAAACATTTGTTTGAAACCAATAGTTTCAAACAAAGTTTAGAAGCAACTGTTTACATATAAACAATTAGCATTGTACAATTGTTTAAAAACATTTATTTAAAACAATTTCCTTTCAAATAATTGTTTAGAAACAACAAACAACTGGGTAGAAATGATTGTTTAAAACGAATCTCTCAGAAACCGTTATTAAAAGTCAAGTGGCTCTTAACAGTTTCTTCCAAGCAATTATGGGTTGTAAACGACTGTTTTAAAGCAATTAGTTCTAAACAATAATTTCGAAGCGATAGGTTCTAAACAATTGTTTAAAACCAACAGTTTGGAACAAAGTTTGGGAACAATTGTTTAGAGTCAATTGCTTCGAATTTTTTGTTTAAAACTAATTGCTTGGAAACAATTGTTTTAAACCAATAGATTTTAAACATTTGTTTCTGAGAGATTCGTTTTAAACAATCGTTTTTTCCAATTGTTTCTAACAATCGTTAAAAATTGTTTGGCAACACTTTCTTAGAAACAAACATCTGTTTAGAATTAATTGCTGAGAAATAATTGTTTAAAGCAAATTTCTCCAAAATACTTGTTTAAAAACAAATTCTCGGAGAAATTGTTTAGAACCAATTGTTACAAAATGGTTGTTTAAAACCAACAGATTTTAAACATTTGTTTCTGAAAGATTTATTCTAAACAATCATTTCTAATAGTTGTTAAAAATTGTATGGTAACAATTGTTTAAAATTGGCCAATCAGGTCTAAACAAAATTTTAGAACCAATTGCTTAGAAATAATTGTTAAGAACCAGCTCTCTCTCTTTTTGGAAGCTGTTGTTTATAATCATGTTTTTAGAATGAACTGTTTCGAAACAATTTAGTGGAAGCAATTTTTTCTAAATATGACACTCTTGCTTGAAATGAAAATGATATTTCGCCATTATCTCGTTTCTCGAGTGAAGATGAGTTTAATTTCCATAAGTACTGCAATTTACAATCTTTACAATCTCAATTTGGGCGCATTTGTACATCAGCTGCATTATATTATAAAAATTTGGTGACTCAATTTGCAAGAGTTTGCTGATTTACATTTTAATGGCAGTCATTGGTCGAGACCGGAAAAAGTACAGCGTCTTTTACGTAGGTGGAAACTACGCTCAGTCAGATTTTTATCAGCTAAATCTCATTTTCACAAACTTCATTATTATTTCCTGAATCCTAGAATTTTCCGAGCGTATGTCTACATTATGAAAAAAAAGTTTGAAAGAAAGTGAAAATATTTTAATGGTTTCTGTTTAAGTGAAAGTTTAAGTTTAAGGGATGTTTAGATCTTTTAAGATCTAAGCAATTTTATTAATTTCATTCATCAAAATTCTATTTTTATTTACAATATTTTTTAATTAACATTATTCAAAGGAAGCTACAATGTATACATATTTTTATATAAAATGATTTAATTTTAAAAGCAATATTATCCAATTTATTATTTCCGTCAATACTGTCTAAATGGGATTTCAACTTTATTATTCTATTTATAAAAAAATAGGACACTATAAGTATCGGTAATTCGCAATCAAAAGTCGGCAATTAATTGAGAAATACAGATAGTTTTGTATAAGAATACTGGAGAAAATTTTATGAAACTCGGATAATGAATGGTAACCTAATTTCTTCCGTTTCCTAAAAACATTTTTTCTTTTCTGTTTCAGGTGAGTGGTATAAAAGTTCGCGGCAGCACAAAAGATAAACAGACGGCGGGTGAGTTTGTTCTCAATTTTAAAGCAAACCGTAAGTGAAAGAAGTGGAGTCAGTGAATTATCTTCGCATTAGTTTTCCTTTAATTTTCTCCCCTTTTTTTTTCTTGCGCCGCTTCAAGTAAACATTAAAAAACAATAAGAGAATGAAAGGCGAGGAAGAATATGAATAAGCAAAGTGTGTAGAGTTGAGGTAAAATTTCGCCTTTCTTAATTACAACGACCCTCTCTCGGCCCCATTAATAAGCGACCTTAAACTGTCTTGATATAAATACTGGAATTTCGGCCCTCGTCTAGTTCTGTATTTTCTCACGTCACACCTCTTACCCCTTTTTGCTCCGTTATCTCCTTCCTATTTCTTAACCCCTTCCTACACTCTCTTTCTCTCTCTCACTCTATAATTAAATTTGCATCGTGTTTCACGAGCTTGACTCCTCTGTTCATTTAAATCGGACACCGACGTTTCTGTAATTAAAAGCACATCTCTTTCACCAAGCCAAAAGGAATTTTTTTTTCTCTCACGTTCTTTTCCCAGCCTCAGGCTTAAAATACGTATCAATTCTTGACGAACTTTCCTCCTTTTATTGTCATAATTATTGTGTCATTAAGATTTTAGAATTAATTTTCCATACCACTTGTACGAGAATGATGCTAAGTTATGTTAAATCGGATTTAAAAGAGCTCATTCCTTCTGAAACCGGCGAAATTAAGTTCTTGTTTTTTCAAGGGAAAAAAGCGTCAACTGATTTTAAGTTTAATACACTAAGTTCATACTTGAGGCAGTTTCAGAGCCTATGACTCTAGATTTTCTTATCGATTTGTTTGAAATTTCCTTTCAATATTCGGTTTGGAAATCACCGCAGATAAGCCAGAGCAGTGGTTTCACGCACGTGACTGTACACGTCTCCGATACGAGCCAGCCTTGGGTTCAAAAGGGTGGCGTTTCTCAATATTTAATAGAGTCTGCAAGCCGAGTGCTGTCTCGACACTTCTGAAATTGCAAGACGCGACTCTCTCTCCCCCCCCCCCCCCATCATCCCTTTCTCACGGAGTCAGAGTTAGCGAAGAAGGACAAAATGGAAGGGTAGATCTTGGTAGAGAAGGAGTCAAAGTTGGGAGTAGTAAGAGAGACATGAAGGTTGGATTGAAAGAGCCTGAGAGAGTAGCTAGCCTCTGTATCTTTGTCTAGCTTAAACTCAGGATCCGAGAGTTAAGCAGCTTCCAGGAATACGGACTTGAACGTGTATTTTACTTGTAGCATGAAATTCTTGAGCTTTCAGGAACGGTTTAAAACGTCGTCTGCTGTTCAGGAGAAATCCTCTACAGCCAGTCATCGCTTTTCCCGAGACTTACAAAAACCTATTGGCTCATTTATCAATAATCCTAGTCGATAACACTCACTGCTCTTGGATAAAAGCAAATCCACTAAAATCAAGGCAAAACAAGTCGATTAAACTTGAGCTTAAATGGAAAATTTCGTCTTTATGGAGATTTATTTTTAGAAGAATATCGATTGCTATAGGACTAAGTTTGTAGAATTGATAGTAAAAAATTTTTGAAGTTAGTCGCTTGTGAATCTCAGTTTTAAGATTTTAGGAAACGTTTACCTGACATTATTAATACGAGAATGTTCGGAGCTCTCTCATCTTTACATCGGTAAAACGACTGGTAAATATCGCTGTCTTACTTGAGATTTAATTTTAGAAATATGTTGATGGAGAAAGGAGTAAGTTTATAAAAATTTTCTTACTTCATAGAAAAATAGTAATGTTAGAAGTGTTTAATGATATTTCACAAAAATTCACAGTACTTTTATGGTTAACGAAAATTAGTTTATTCTTATTAGAAATTCAGAATACGTCAAATTTATTCAATCGTTATAAACACAAATTTGAAGAGCAGTAAAGAAACCGTCGAGAAATGGACTTGAAAACCCGCTAGATGTAAACTGTAAATAGACCAAAAGGGAACTGAACTGCATGATCACATCAGGCCCTAGCTGACTGACAAAAGGAAGGGAGAGTTCGCACCAACAGTTCAAGTTCCATTCTGTAGAGAAAGAGAGCTGGCCATGTCCTCAGAACAGGGATTCCTATTAAAACACATTTTAATAGGAACTTTAAACTCTATTAAAGATTTTATGACAGATTAAACATTGTTTCACAATGCTTACAGAAAGCTATAAATCACCCATTTAATCTTGCAAAAAATGTTGCTTGTAACTTTAAACATTTTAAACAGTTAATCTTTTCATTGAGGATAGTTTGTTAAAGTTCACATTTTTCCAAGATCTGTCTGTAGATTATATAAAACATTTATCTAGAATTATTAGTTACAGTACGAATGTCCGCGTTGAATCTCGCTCTTAGAGGATATTACCCTGTAAGAAATGTGTAACATTTATTTTTAATTTAAAAAATAACTCTAAGTGGTCTTTATACAAATATTGAAATTGGTATCTTGGTTTGATAAAAATGGGAGTGAATGAATCTATTATTATTTAATGTCTAGGATGAAGGTAAAAAAGCAAAAACGGATGTTAGTGATTCTAAAATTGTTGAGGAGAAAGAGAGAGCTCTGAACAGACCCACTGTTATGCGGAGACTGATCTCGGATTCACGAGCGCGCTGTATTTGTACCTGACCGCGTGGGGGTAACGCGCCAGTGGAGAATTGCCTGGGCGTGGCTAGACGCTCCACTGTCGCGTTACCCCCACGCAGTCAGGTATAAATACAGCGCGCTCGCGAGTCGGAGATCAGTCTCCACATAACTAGAGATGGTAACTTTATGCATTTTGAACCACCCTGATTATGCGCATAAATGTCGTGTAATTATGCGATAATTTAAGACAATTATGCAATTAAAATTTTTAATTATGCATTGAAAATTTAAAAATAATACAATATATACTATCAGGAAATATAAATTTGTCTACTATAATTTTCTCTTAAGGCTAAAAATACGAAAAAAAACAATGAACGACGTAAAACATGAAAAAAGATTAAATTGTTTGAAAAACAAAAAAATGTAGATAGAAATTCAGTCTTTTTATTAGAACGTACAATACATAATTTGAATGTGTATTTAAATTATTTATATTTTAATTAATAAATAATTATATTTAATAATTTTATTTAAATTATAGAAACGTAAATGTTTAAAACAGAACGCAGCAACACATTAATATTATAGTTTTTTATAAACTTTTCTATATAATATTATCACGTTACGATATCAATATCATTTTAATTATTAAATAATTTAGTTTAATGAATTAAATAACAAATTACATGTATAGTTAAATAATTATAAGTTCTTCATAAAATCTCATAACATTTTTTTTGGAAAAGATGATTTAGAAACATTTTTTAACGCAAATTTTCTTTTTAAGAAAACAATCCTTTCAGCAAATGGAGTCATTATTATTTACTTCATCACCATCTCCAAAGTAAATACACATCATGACTTCTGTATTATGAGGTAGAAGTCTGTTACGTTTAGCAGTCAAAATATCCCCGTAGGAAGAAAATCCTCTTTCGCAATCAACATTCGAAATCGGTAAGTGTAGCACCTGCGCACAGATAGTAGCAAAATCAAAATAGGTTATTCTCATAGCCATAAGAGCATCCCATGTAGGATCACTCTGTTCTTTAAGTTTTGATCTTCCTATTTCCTTTACTGAATCTACCAAGAGACCATAGAGTGTTTTAAAATTAGCTGAAGGAATCGATGACAGTAAAGGTATATTACTTTTGGCTTCATCCACTTTTTCCTCGGTATCGCAGTCCATGACGATTTTACAGGGATCAAATAGAGTTTGAACAGCTTTAAATAATTTTTTCGCTGGGTCATTTTTTAAATAATCTGTGAAAAGTGTATCACATTTCTTGCTCACAGACTTAATTCTCTCCTGTAGATTTTTTTTCTTAGCAATAGTAAGTGCAGTTAAACTAGATTTGGTATTCTTGTGTAATACAGTATCAACATTTGGAGCAAGCTTGATAACTGAGAAGATTTTTTGAATATCATTTATTTCTCGATATAGCAAATGGCACATAGGTTTCTTCGAGGTTTCAAACTTAACTAATAGGTTTGAAACAGGAATGCAATATTCCTCCACAAAAGTAGCCTCCGCCTTTATAATATCTATGTCCTCTTTAGATAATTTAGTAAAGTATTCAACAGACTTTACGGACTGAGAACTCGGTATAGTTTTTGCATACTTTGCTATATCTTCAACATACTCACGAATATATATTACAGATTTTGTCCAGGAGCCCCATCTAGTCATTACTGGAAGAGGAAAGAGTTTCGCTTCTTTAGCCTTTGAAACAGAATAAGTTTCTTTCAAATATTTCAAGTAATTGTGTTTCCTTTTTCTAGTATTCTTAAACAATTTTTTAGTTTTTGCAACACATTCATTTAATCTCACTAATTTATCCGAAAATACTTTTGCAACTTTGTCCAATTTATGTGCATGACATTGAATGTGGATTAAATTTGGCATTGCAATTTTTTTAAGAAGACATGCACAAGTATCCATATATCGAGCACTATCGGAAACTAGAGCTACTACATTCTCATGCTGTATGTCAAATTCTTGAAGGACCTGAAAATTACAATGCATTGCTAAATAGTAAAAAAAAATTTAATTCAACAAAGTATAGGCAAAACATATTAACATATAATTATAATAATACATAAAGTTTACTAAAAATATTACTTGAAGAATGGATTTTGAAGTTTGATCTCCATTAACTGCTGTCAAAATCTTCACTCCAGCTACAACAAGAAGGGGATCAACACTGTCCTGAGTTGGTAAAATTGTAAAAAGAACAAGAAAAGCTGCTTCTCCGTTTTTATTTGTGGTCTCGTCACATAAAACAACTACTTTTTTATTTTTCAAATATTCTTTTAAATTTTCATCGTAATCTTTCTTAATCAGCGGGACGTAGTGTTCTCTAAGATATTTAGAGTTAGGCAAATCACCACTACCTGTTAAGACAAAAGTTACAAAATTATTTAACTTAAAAATATATAACTTTACCGAATTTCATTAAAAGCAGATAATATGTATATATTAAATTGGAAAAGCACACAAACAATAATAGGTACATATATGTTTAATCTACAATCAAGAGACATTGTAATATAAGAATATTTTTTACAGTATACACAGTCATATTTAAAACTTTTATTTTGAGGTTAGATTTTATTACACTTCTAAAAAATAATAACCATTATGCGATTTATTTAAATTTTATTCTTTTATAAAAATATGAAAACTTACCAGGTGTGTACTCTTTCATCCAACTACGCATATTAGGACAATCAAGTTTGTGAAGAGGAATATTTGCTTTCAGAAAAGCATTTACTGTAGACTTTATAAATTTTTCTCTATCAAATTTAAGCTTTTTAGTTTTATCAAAGCTGTCCAAAACGGAGGTCTGCTTTTTTTGTGAAGCATTTTCAGTTTGATGCTTTTGTTTTTGCTCTTTGTGATTGTTAGAGTTGCAATGAAGATCAATAACACTTTTGCGTTCCCAATTTACACGACTATTACAAAACCGGCACATCATAATTTTCTTACTGCTGTCAAAAACATACATCCCTTCATGGGAATAATTATTTACACGTGAGTGTATCGTGATAGATTTCTGTTTTCCCGACATTGTTAAAAATGTATTTACACTGCAAAATATTAACTATACAACGACGATCTACACATTTTAACAGTCGATATCGATTAGATTTGTTTTCAACTGTTTCACGTGCGAACCAGAGTGGAGAAGATACTCACTAGTTCAGCTCAGTGTGCACCTGCGCATGCGCAAGCCGGCTGTAAATCGTGCGATTTCCTTAAGAGACCGTATTTGCTCGTAAAAGAGTTACCACAGAGTCACGAGTAACTTCCCAACTCTGCTAACACAAACTTTAAATGCGGGAAACCGAAAAAAAATAACCGAAAACTAAATTCAGCACTGTTTTGGCTTAATTATGCGTTTATTATGCAATATGAGCATTATGTTGCAAATAAACATCAATTATGCAAAATTATGCGATTGAAAAATAAGTTTCTGAAGATGCAGGAGACGTAGAAACACGATATTTTTTCATTTTAGACAAATTTAAGAAATTATGCGATTATGCACCTTGCATAAAGTTACCATCCTTACACATAACTGTGGGTCTGTTCAGAGCTTTCTCTTTCTCCTCAACAATTCTGGAACCGCTAACAGCCGTTTTTGCTACTAAGCAATTTTACAACAATAACATCAGCACGTCCGTCAAATTAACTTTTACGTTATCCTTTTCCTAGGCCTTCTAAAATAATATATCTTTTAATTCCTATTTTTCAATTCTTAATTTTCTTAACCAAGTTACTAATTTCAAAATTTGTACAAAGTCAACCTATCGTTATTTTTAAATTAAAAACAAATGTTATAAATTTCTTACAGTTTAATATCCTCTTGGAACGAGATTCGACGATGACATTCGTGCTCGAATTAATAATGCCAGATAAACGTTTTATAGAATCTGGAGACTGAGATCTTGGGGGAAAAAAGAGAATGCAAGAAGTAGAAACTGTCCCGAGAACTTACGGCGCGGAACAAGGTGAGATTGGACTACTGCAGAAGATACAGAGTGTGAGAGGATTGGCGAAGTGAAGGCGACACGGGAGGCCAGGGAGAGATAAGAAAAAAAAAGAACGAGGAAAGAAAAGAGACAAAAGGAAAAATGTCACTAGACTGTGTGAAGAGAGAATGATACTCGGACCGGATGGAGAGACACTCTCGTGAGATTGAGCTCGAATCCAATAGGGGATGAATAAAATATAAAGTAGTGCCTGGCAGCGCAATTCTCGGACGCATTACATGGTCCAGGTTAAAGGTCACCCGACCTCTCTGTAAATAAATAAATTTTTGATCTATCCAAAATTGCAGATGACAGTGAAAATAAATCAAGCTCATTTTGTATCATTTGTTTTTATGTTCTGCGTTTCCGGAAAATCAAAAAATTCTGTATACTAATATACTTTAAATTATCAATTTTTTAAAAGTCGAGAAATACGGTTTTATGTCAATCTTATCGATTATCTGACGTTTTATCAAAACTTCAAATTGCTATTAAAATTACTGGGTTGAATGTTAAAGCGAATCTCGGAAAAGACTGGCGTGAAGCCAGATGATCATGTTGGTTGACTGCTCCACATATCAGTAAACCTTTAGGGCTTAAAATGTTCAATATACCAGGGATAATAAATCTCGAGAATATTTTAATTTAACGGGTAACAATATTACTAGCCAGAAAATGTTTTAGCAAATAAATTTTGAATAATAAGGCTATTCTTTTTATCGCAAACATGGTGAAAAAATTGTTTTCTATAAAATATTTTAAAAGTATGATTAAGGTTACACTGGGTGTTTACTATGAACACCCTTTTGGTTTTATAACATGTCGGAAAATTTATTCATATTTTTATTAATTTTCTTGTTTAATCTGATAATTTAAGAGGGGATCATAATAAGTAGTCCCACAATTCTAACTATGTAGTCTTAGTGTTTCATGTATGCATTTATAAATAAAATATTTTTTTATCATAAAAGTTAATAATTTAATAATATTAGAAGAACTATCGTAACTCTTTTAAAATTTGTTCTAGAAAATATTTTTGTCTTGCAAATTAATGAAAATTGTACGTAATCATTTATAGTTTTAATTAATGTAATTATTTTTATTATTTATTTTACATAAAATCTCTTGAAAAGGTGTTTTTTAAAGAATAATTTACAGAAAAAAGAAAAGAAATTTACGAGATTTTGAAGATTCAGTTTATCTTGAATATAAAAGGAAATTATGTTCGTTATTTCGTGACATAAGTAGTCAGAAATGATGAAAAAAAGGAGATTATTTCTTGAGACGTGGACCTCTTTGGATGAGAGCACGTGAAAACTACACCGAGTGCTAACGAGAAACGTGAGATAAGTGGCTCGAAAATGAAACACTGTAATTATTCACGGTATGCTGGCAGAGCTCTTAATTACGACTCTGCAATTGCTTTTGAGAGGCAAACAGTGTTGCCCGTTAACTTCTGAAAAGATACTGCTCCATTTGACGGTATTTCGAATATCTACAACACAAATATAACACGATCTCTTAAACGAATCTATTCTTTTTAGATTAAAATCGCATCAAAATGAAATTTTAATTTGGATTTAATGTTTAAGGTAAATTTACAATTTATACTCGACTTGAATTCAAGTTAGTATTTATTCTTAAAATAAGAATAATTTATAACCAGAATAGTCATTCGTAATTAAATAATATTTAAGGTAATTTCCGTATTTATTCCTTGTAATGAGAATAATAAAATAAAAAATTGTGAACAAAATTTAAAATAACATAACAGAGAAATCAAGGGAAAATAACAGTAATTTGAGAAAACTTTAAAGAATTAAAATTTCTAGAAGATAAACAAAATTGGCAAATTATCGAAATTGATGAGAATGATTTAAAATCTAAGAAGCAGAAACAATTAATTGTTTCTAATTAATTCTAACTGAATTTTCAAATTGGAAAATGTAATAGAAAAGTGGAAAGTGGAACTAAAATTAATGAATATTAATTAAAATCGAGAAAGCAACTTACGAATGAATAAAGAAAGGAATGAAAATAATTATTCAATAGTTTTGTAAAATAGATGAAATCTAATAAATGTTTTTAAAAATCGATAATGATTAGAACTGTAAAAAAATGGAAAACCAATAAAAAAGGGGGGAAGAAAATACAAATAGAAAAATTGTTTTAAAATGAGAAAAATAGTAAGAAAATTACCAGAAAATATAAAAAACAATTATGATTTGAGAATATAATTTAGAAAGATACAAGTTACTGAAAAATGTAGATAAGTAAATCAAAAAGTAAGAAATAATTAAACTAGGTGAAAGTTATGTCCATTTCATGGACATTTCGTTTTTAATTAAGCAAAATAATCTGCTTCCTGATAGAGGAAGCAATAAATTAATAATATAAAAATTAATTGGAGAAATTATTAAAAAAAAGAGAATTTTAAGTTCAAAAAAAGGAAAAAACATATCACGAATTTTTTATCAATTATAAACATTATATAGTTCAATCGATTTGTTTTGAGACAAGGGATATGATTTTTGTATTTATTAAGTTGTATTTTTAGCATGGAAACAATTTTTGGCAAAAAACGGTTTTTCAAAAAAATTTGATGTAGTATTTTTAAAAATCCTTGTGTCCAAATTGAGATATTCATAATTTTGGAAAATCGGAAATCTTAACGGTCGCAAAGCTTCCTCTATAAGAAAGAAAAAAATTAAATTTGCTTTTGAAACATGCAGAGAATATTGAAAAAAAATAAAAAAAATATTTTTGCGGAAAAATACATTTCTAAAAAATAGATTCTTACCAGGCCAATTGCTCTAAAATTACAAAAAGCGTAAGACAATTAAATAGTTCTAAGAATTATTAATTAAATTAATTACTTCAGAAAACTTGACCAAGAAATTGAAAAGAGTTAAAACTATGTAAATTAAAAAAAATACTGGAAAATGAAAACAGAACATAAAGGTCAAGACATTATGTAGATAATGAGTAAAGCTTTTCTTGTTTCAAATTTGTCATAAAATAATGAATTTTTTGTTCTCAGTCTAATTTAAAAGATAATTTTCTAGGAAATATAAAAAATTTATCAGTATCAGTTACGTAATTTTGTGCTTACAATATTAGCAAACGGTTGAACATGATTTGAATAATTGCACAAAATTTCATTATTACAATAATTAGTGAAAAAAATATTTTCAAGAGGAACTAAGAACATAAAAAAATCATTATATTTTTATGAGCTACCAAATTGAAACTAGAGAAAACATTCCAATTTGCACTATTTTTACAATATATTTTTTGAAAATTGACAAAGAGACTTTATCTTGGACTTACAGAGAAAAGTTATTTTAAAATTAAAAACATTAAAAATTGATAAATTATTAAATGTGGAATAAAAATTTTTGTAATCAAAAACTTGGTGAACTGGAAGTTTTTTACATAAATTCCAGCTAAATAAATTTTCTACAAAATTAATACTGAGTTAAATGGAAATTACTACAAATGAAAAATTTGTTGAATAAAAATTCTGATGAATGAATTTTCAATTGAATAAGAATTTTTTTTTAATGAAAATTCTGTATACTAAAAATTGGATCAAATTAAATCTAGAAATTTCTAAGATTTTTTTTCTTTAAGAATTATTTTATTGAAATATCAAGGTCAAAGCAATTTTATCTGATTAAAAATTATGTTAAATGATATTTATGTTATGCCGCTTTAAAGTTGAAAAATTGTAATGTCCAGATAATAAACATTAAGTTGAGTGTAAATTAAAACAAATTAAAAATTCGTGTTAGTAGAAGTTCTTTTAAATATCAATTCTGTCAATTAAAAATTAAGTCAAACACAAATTGTAAATAATTTCTCCAAAACGTGAAAATTGAACTGAATAGAAATTCATTTATATAAACTCTCTAAATCTAAAATAGAAGAAAATGACTATTTGGGACTAGTGTTTTACTAATTGAATTGGAGAAAACTTTTTTGAATCTACTATACTCATTTTTAATCAAATATTAGTTATTTTCTTCTTCTCATTTTCAATTTTTTTTTAAATGTCAATTATTTATTTTTCAAATTTTTGCTTTATGCCTAAGTTATTGTTTAAAATTTTCTACTAATTTTTCATAAGCTCCTATTTATTCTCTTCATTTTCTGTACTCAAAAATTTAAAATTCAAATTGGCTTCAGAATGTCAACCAAACAAATCTACCCCAAAAACGTAGAATACCATGATATCATTGTTTACAAAAATAAATTTTTCTACACATTTTTGGCACGAAAACTTTATTTCTACTGCACAGCGAAGGGATACATGTAATTTTTTCATTATTTAGTTTCTTCTTTTATTTGTTCATTTTTTTGTCACTTTCCTACAATTTTTTTAATCTTCTAGATGTTTTTTGAATTTTTAATGAATTTTTTTCTCCTAATAGAAAGAAAATCAATTCCCAATACAAACCATTGATGTTTAAGTCTTTATTCGATTCAAAATAATCAATAAAAATTTCTTTGGATTATGCAACATTAAAAAAGCGACTTATATTAAAAATGAAATCACTTAATATAACCTTAAACTTTTTGCTTCTCAGATTTGTTTCTTCGTATATATATGTGACGCTCCGCGAGAGAAGGGACCTATCGCTAAGAAAGCAAACTTTAAAGGACGGACTAGCAAAGAGGAGGAAGAAAAATCGGGACGCTTAACATACCTATGTTTGAAGCTTCATAACAAGAAAACTAATTGCAGGAATCAAATTTTGATTTTTGGAACTCAAAAAGCAACTCAAAAACTATCAATTACCATTAAAAAATGAAATCAATAAAAGCCAATTTCACGAGACGGTCGTTCAAGGAAAATCCAAAAAATGCGATACACTTAGCACGCCTAGGTTTGAAGCATTATAACAAATAGTGTACTTAATAAATTTTTTTTTGAAACACGGAAATGAAAGATCGACTCAAAAACTATCTTTTAACATAAAAAAATGAAAATTGATTTTTTCCACGATAGGTCCCTTCTCTCGCGGAGCGTCACATATAATAATCATTTTATATCACAGAAAACAGTAATTTACTATTATTGTCTTACTAATTGAATTAGTAATTTTAAAATAACTACTTTTTCAATGAGTTAAAATACAATAAGCTATATTTAGTCAAATACTAAACTGCTAATTAAATTAGTCAAAATTTTACTATTTCAGATTTATAGAGAAAGTTAATGTAAATAAGAATTTTTTTTTAGAAACTAGAAAACTTCTCTTCAATAGCTTTTTGGCAGAAACTAATATAATCATTAAAAAATTGTGTCTTGCGTCTTTTGGAGTGTGTAATAAATGTTTTCGCTGTTTTAACAAGAATGATAGAATTTAATGTACATAAGTATATTGAACCGCAACCAATCACCTTGTTAGCAAGTTGCTTTCATTCCCTGCCTCTTTCATCTTTTGGCTCTTGTTTCATGAAAATGGAGTTGTCGTCGATTCAAGTCTTTTCACTCTCTGTCTACGTGTTTCATCGTCTTTACTGCCTGATAATATTCGCGAATAAAGTGGGATACCTTGAACACTTTGGAGCGAAGATTCACGACTATGCAAGAAGAGAAACGATGTCGTTTCTGCTCTCGGGGACCTTTGATGACTCAGGAGTCTCAGGAATTTACCATTTAAGAGGGATATTGGGAGAATCGCGAAATCCTCTTATATTTGAGACGCTTCTCTCTTTATACCATACTAAGGGCTTTTGAATTTTTATTTCACGTTTGATTCAATCTTCAAGAGATCTTCAACAATCTCCAAAATTCTAATGTCTCTAAACACATTCTTTTTTTCGTTTTAATTACTTTCAGTATTTTTTTTTCTAATTGACTCAATTTCAGCTAGTGGTAAATATATAAGTTAATATTTTGTTAAATGCCACATAAAAGTGTCGAGAGAATCGGCAAAATTAATTAAAAAAACCGTTTACCTTGTTAAATTTCCTTTTCTGTCTGTTGGCAAAAGATAATTGTGTTTGGTCAATGTTCCAATATTTCGAAAAAGTTAAAAGCAGAACCAACGAGATACTTCGTGTTTATTAATACCCAACGTTGCGCTCGGTTAAGGCCGAATAGTGCACAAGTGACGTTTGAAATTATCAGTGATTTCACGTATTTATAGCCCCGTTTTGAAATTACGAAAATTGAATCATCGCCCGGCAATTTTTGGAATTAATAAAGCATTTAATGGACCACCTGTGCCTGCTGCATGTATAAACTTGCATGATACGATATAAATCAATTTCTAAAAACTTTCGTCACGTTCGTGTCAAATTGAAAACACGATTTTTCCTTTTAATTTAGTCTTCAAAGCTTCTTCATTTTTTATTTAACAACGATCTTTAATCCCAAGAAACTTTAAACATAAAAATAACAACCTAATATTATAATGCGTATTTTTATTCTGTTTATTTATTAACAAAACAATGATTCTAGTCTTTTTTTTTTTAAATTACAAATTGGACAAAAATAAGCGCTTTGAATAATAGATTATTGGCGGATAAAGGACTTTAGATAAATGAAAAAAGCGCTCCACAATTCATTTCCTTGTTTGATCGAGTCATTTTCGAAGTATAGACTCTATCGACGTAAAACTCGTAGCCCTAATGAAATATTTGAAGGGGACAATTGATAACCTGCAAAAAAGAGATTGGGGCCACGTCGAGTATAAGTTTGACCAGTGCGCAGAGAGCCAGCCGGCTTAACAGAGAGAGAAAGACAGACCGGATGTATTATGACAGCAAACAAAATATCATAGCGTAACGGCGGCGCGACACCGGCTGAATCTAGAACCAGGAAAACTCAGCCGAGCGCTCGAGCAAACAATGACAGCGTACCAGTATTGTTCCCCAAGTAATTGAATCCCGAGCCTAGCCTACAACTCTACACAGACGTTCACATCGGCCTTCCAAAGCTTACTCGAGTCCTTCACTCTCCTCTCCTCTCTTTGGTGACTTCTCTTCCGCATCCTGCTTCCTTCTCAAACTCAACCATTTCAACGCTCACGAGCACAAGGCAGCGGAAGGCTCAGTGTTGCTAGAGTGGGAGACTACCCCCTCCAGCTGTACCGCTGCCGCAAATGAATATGTGACTCGAACTTTAATTTTATTCAATCTCGGTATATTTATGAATTTTGATGCGCTGATTACAAATAACGGTTTGGAAAGTAATGTGACTTTGATTATCTTAGTTAAAACTTATAAAAATTGTAGTTTTATTAGGTTATTTTTTAAAAAATTGATAATACAGGTGTAGGATTAATGAATTCTGTATATTTATGATGTTCTTTATCTTTTCGTGGTTGAACGATATACTTTCATAATGATATTTTGCCATCGGTTTAAACATCGTTTAGTTAGCGACTCTTAAAAGCTTCGGACGGGTATTAAATTGCTTTAGACCAGATCTAGAAAGTTTTATACCGGGTCTAAATAGGCTTAAACTAGTTTTTATTAGTCTTAAATTTATTTCAAGTAACTTAAAACTTGTTCTTGACAGTTAAAATAATTCTCAAAAAGTTACAAAAATTGAAAACGGTTTTAAGTAGTTCTAAACCGTTTTAAAACAATTAAAAACTAGTTCTATAAAATTAAAAACACTTTCAAATCGGTTTTCAATAGTATAAAACAATTAAAAACGTGTGTCTACAAAGTAAAATCTGTTTAAATCCGATTTTAAACAAATAAAACAGTTTAAAACTGGTTCGAAGTAGTTAGAAATGGTTTAAAACTGGTTCGAAGTAGTTATAAGTGGTTTAAAACAGGTTCGAAGTAATTAGAAATGGTTCAAAACCGTTTTTAAATAGTTTTTGACAATAAATAACAGTTTAAAGTTGTTCAAAACAATTAAAAACTGGTTTTATAATATTTAAACCAGTTTGAAACCGGTTCTAAATAGTTTAAAACAATTAAAAACCGGTTCTAAACGGGTTAAACAGTTTAAAACTACTTTGAAGTGGTTAAAAATTGTTAAAAGCCGCTTTTAAATAGTTTTTAACGATAAATAACAGTTTTAAATAGTTATAAACAGCTTTAAACAAGTTCTAAATCTTTTTTAACAATCGATAAGCTAGTGAAACAAGTTTTAAGTGACTTCAAACAATTTCAAACCGTTTAAACTATTTTTTATTTGATTTAAATCTATTCCAAGTAACTGAAAACTTGTTACTAACAGTTTAAATAATTCTTAAAAGTTTACAAAAAATTGAAAACGGTTTTAAGTAGTTCTAAACAGTTTAAAACAAATATTAAAAGGTTCAATGAAGTTAAAAACAGTTTGAAACTGGTTCTAAACAGTTCAAAACAATTAAAAACTGGTTCTACAAAGTTAATATCAGTTTAAAACTGGTTCTAAATGGGGAAAAAAATTGAAAACTAGTTCGAACTAGTTAGAAACAGTTTAAAAACTTTTTTAAGTACTTTCTGACAATAAATAACAGTTTAAAGTAGATATAAACAGCTTCAAACTAGATCTAAACCTTTTTTAACAAGCGATTAGCTAGTGGAAACAAGTTTTAACTGGGTTTAAATAATTTGAAACTGTTTAAACTATTTTTTATTAGTTTTAAGTTTATTTCAAGTAACTTGAAACTCCTTCTTGACGTTTTAAATCATTTTTAAAAGGTTACAAAAAATTGAAAACGGTTTTAAGTAGTTCTAAACAGTTCAAAACAATTATTAAAAGGTTTAATAAAGTTAAAAACAGTTTGGATCTGGTTCTAAACAGTTCTAAACAATTAAAAACCGGTTCTACAAAGTTAAAATCAGTTTGAAACCGGTTCTAAACGGGTAAAACAGTTTAAAACTGGTTCAAAATTGTTAGAAATGATTTTAAACCGTTTTTAAATAGTTTTCAACAATAAATAACAGTTTTAGAAGTTATAAACAGCTTTGAACCAGTTCTAAACGTCTTTTAACAAGCGATAATCTAGTGGAAACAAGTTTTAAGTCGGTTTAAACAATTCAAAACCGTTTTAAATGATTCAAAACAGTTTTAAACTAGTTCGAACATATTTTTAACTACTTCTAAACCGGTTATAAACAGTTAAAAACAGTTTTAAAGCGATTCTAAGTAATTTCAGAAAATTTTCTACTAGTTATAAATAATTAAGAAATTGTTTTAGGCTGGTTGTAAACAGTTAAAAAAATTTTTAACACTGTTAAGCAGTACTAGTGAGTTTTAAAACGATTCTGAACAGTTTTAAACAGGCTGTGAAAGTTTCAAAATTTTTTCAAACATTTTAATTAGTTTTAAATACTTTTTGCTTTTTCATAGAGGAAGCTTTGTGATCGTTAAGATTTACCTTTGGTTTTCCAAAACTTGGTTTAAGCTATTCATTTTGATCTAAAAAAAAATAAATTTCCATTTTTCAAATATTTCGAGATTTTTTCCCTATGGGAAATTTGCCGATGCTCAAGATCGGCCCAAGCTTGGGCTAATATTGGTCTAATATTGGCCAAGCTTGGGCCAAGCTCTAGCCGATTGTCATTTCCCATAGAGTTAAAGGATTTGAACAAAATTTCTTATGCTTATTAAAGTCATAAATTTCTAAATTTGGACATAGAGATTTTTTAAAATATCCAATAAAATTTTTTTAAGTAATCTTCTTAATTGAAAAATATTGTTTTTTACCAAAACAAAACTTTTGATACGAAAAATGCAGTTTAATATACATAAAAAATCATATTGTTTCAAAACAAATCGATTGACCTACATTAGGTATATAACTCGCCATAAATATCGGTAAATTTTGTTCACTATTCTTATTTAAATGTACTTAAGTCGAAAGTAAAGAAGATATTGATTTGGAATTTTGGGAATCGTTCTAAAATATCAACAAAGCTATAGTTTATAGAAAATTATGTATGAATCTTTATTTTATTAATAATTTTGAAAAACATTTATTTGAAATCCAAGGTTTCTTTTACACTGAGAAAAATGAGTTAGCTACTATATGGATAGCTAATTTTTAGCTGTGGTAGCTAATATTTAGCTGTTTCAGCAAACAAAATTAGCTGTGAAAGCTGATTAATAGTTGTGTTAGCTAAAAAATTAGCTATCCATATAATATAGCAATTAAAGTTAGCAAAAGTAGCTAAGTCTTAGCTTTGGCTGCTAATTTTTTTTCTCCGTGTATTTCCCTTATTTGAGAATAGTTTACAATTCCGTAAAATTTGTATTTTCGAAATTTGCTTTTAGTTTATTTTAATGAATGTTACTGTTATCGGAAAATATTTTAAGTTCTCATTAAATCTAATTGGGAAACTTCGATCGCCAATTTCTAGAAAAAGGTTCTGATAAGTCTATTATTGTATAAAAAGAAGAAGGAAAGGAGTAGAGGTCGATAAGATTTTTATAACCAGAGTCAGTCAAACCTATAGGCAATTACGAAGAAAAGTTAAAAATCAAGAAGAAATTAAAAAAAAGTGATAAAGAAGTGATTTTAAAAGTGAAGAGGAAATCTAGTCTTGTTACAGTATTTTGGAAATAATATTTTAGAAAAAATTTCGATTTGAAAAGGTAACTATAATAGCAATCAGAATCTGAATAAGCCAATTAGGAAAGGGTTGACTAATTTATTTATCGAGAAATCCGCAAGAAGAATTGACTAAAGAAGAACCTTTTGGGTGGGTAGGTTGACCGGAATCTGAATAACCTAAAACGGAAAGGGATGACTAATTCTTTTTTTGAATTATTTATTGAATTCTCGAGAATTGACAAAAGAGCTTAGAAGGTTGATATATAAGTGTACTAACATTTGATTTCTATTTAAGTAATGAAAATAATAATAATAATAAACCAATTTTACAGTATGGTCAATTAACAAGTAGTCAGTCAAGTTATAAGAAATTAAAATTTATTTATTTATCATAAAAATATCAAAAGAATGATAAGTTTATAACTATATTATGTGACACTCAGTTAAAAAATTACAAAGCAGGTATCAATGTAAGAAATTGCAGCGAAAAAGTATAAAATTTTTGTAAGTTGTTTTAGAACTGATAATTGCCAATTGACCATACTTTATGGTTCTAATTGTTATATTTTTCTTTATTTTGAAAAAAAAATGTTGGTGTAGCCTTCCATAACTGTATCTTTAAAAGCAATTCCAAGAGAAGAGGATGATCGAAAGAAATGGAAATAAAAAAATTGTATTTTTGAGTCATAGCGACGTTTGGGCACATTTACCAACCTCATCAGGCTAAAATGTTTATTATAAATCAATGGTTACAATATTTAGAAAACAAGCAACCATCGATAGTCAGTAGTTAAAAACATTTGTTTAGTAAAAATCTATCTCTATCTATATAATCCTAATAGTTTATTTATTTATTTCATATATAAACGTAAAAGATCCCTTTATCACATTTAAAAAAGTGAAAATTAAGTTATACAAAAATATTACGGACTGATGATACATGATTAAATATTACATTTTTAGTAACATTAAAGAGTAGGGTAAGAAAATTTCGTTAGAAAGGACACTGATATGATTCTTAGGTTGCGTTCTCCTTCCTTAATCCTTTGATCTAATTATTTCTTCAAAGTTTTGCACATAAGCTGTTGAGTGCGGATTTTTTCCGGTGCTACTGCTATATTTGTTTGCTCATAAAATCCCGCTGATTTGTGGCTCTTTTCATTTTCGATAAAATACAGGAAACCATTTCAATGGACAGACAGTGAACTTTCACCGGTCTTGGTTTTAATTTGGCCTCTGAGAAAGCACCTAAACGAGAGGTCTTGATATTATCAAAATAGTTTACAGATTCAGATGGCATGATCGAGATTAGAAATGCAATAATGGAAACCTTATCTAGAGAAGCCTCAGAATCTTTATCGCCATTAGAGGTAGGTTTTCCATCCCTACCAAAAATTACATGGTCCCAAAAAAAAAATTGATGCAGTCATAGTTTATTTTGAGACCCATCGGAAATGAGATTTTCATTAATATTCTTAAGTTTTAGTACAAAAATTTGCAAAATTGTTCAGGTTTTTTCTGTGATGTATCAATAAATGAAAAATTGTTCATGTTGCAAATTTCAGCAATCTTATTGTGAACAATACGTTTGTTCTTCTCGTTCTCAGTAGTCAACTTGATGTTTTCTCTGTCTTCCTATCTTCCAACTACGAGAAGTAACCCTGGCTAGACCAATCACTGTAATGTCACTGTCCGTGAAAATTATGGCCCGCTTTACCGACACAAACTGTACTCGATTACTGCTACTTATTGCACCATTAACTCCAACTCTTACCAAGGAATCCGACCAAAGAAATATTAAATGTCCTGAGAGAGTGAGATTACTTTTTCTTTCACATCTCCTCCTCCCTTATCCAGGACCATTTCCTGCCTCAGTTGGGTTATTCATGTGACTTGGATTGCCATTTTTTCGATGCGAGTATATTAATGGGGTTCATCGAGCGCTCACTGCAAAGTGGTATTCATTTTCTCATGGAGGCGGACTCTATGCTCAACTTTACAAAAAGAGAATAAACTGGTCCTAAACAGAGCCTGAGAATAGACTTTTTTACATGATCCTTTGAAAACAAGTGTTTTTTTGTACTCTTAGAAATAAAACAAGACTTGTTTTATTCTATAACTGACCAGTATATCGGGAGTATCTATTACTTAGATACGAATTTTTTCTCGCATAATTTATTAATTCGATGAATTTTGACAAAGATCAAGGTTGATAACATGTTCAGTTTACTGAAAATTGTTGAACCATAATTGACCATTTAAAACAAATTTTATTTTTCTGTTTTTTTTTTCGCTCAAACGTCCTTTTGTTTTTATAATTTCAAAGCATTATGATTTAGTTTGGTGTCTATAAATTTACTTCGTTATTTTACGATTTATTGTCATATTTATGCCGGGATCACAGTCAATTTCTTATTCGTTTATGGAATGAAAAAAGTTCTAAATTTTTAATAAAATGTTTTACAATTCAGGGAAAAAGTGTCAGAAAGCAAAATATATATGTAATAAATATCTGAGTTTTGGAAAAACATTGGAAGCATTATTAAGAAATTCTAAACTTTAATATAGTTTGTAGCAAATTTAGTATACTTTTTTTAATGTTTGCCAACTTCTGTTATGCAGATTTAAACTATTTGAAAATAATATTAAATTTGCTGCAGACTATTCTAGAGTTCAGAATTACTTACAAATATTTTTGGCATTTTTCCTCCAAAGTGTAAAACATTTTAATAAAATGTATAACTTATTTTCTGCCCGCGCACATTTTACATTTTCTTTTAAGTTTTGAAAAATTGCTTAAAAACCTGAAATTTTTCATTTTTTTATGTCTTTCTTCATATTTAATTAATTTGCATTTAATTCAAATGTTGCTTCATTTAAAGATTCAATCTTACTAATATCAATTAACCCAAATTACAATAGTAAAAGAATAAAAAAATTTACTCCAACTTTGGATGGTTCTTCTTCATCTTTTAACATCGTTTCTACTTTTTACTTAATCTTTCATAAAATTTCAAGATTTTTTTTAATAAAAAAAAGATTACGTTGTTAGTATTTTGATGAAAATTTGTCTAATCCTTAACGATTCTTGTTCTCTCATAATTTTTTAAATAATTCTTCTGTTTACACAATTTCGTAAATTTATTAATTAAATCTTATTTTTATATGGTTTAAAATTTTCTTCAGTTTCTCGAAATTATTTGAATTTTCTTTTAATATTTCTCTAAAAAAGTTATCTCCCTCGAAACTGTTCATTAAAATGAGTTTTTAATACAGAATTTCCCGGAAAAGTTTTAGTTTTTGAAAATATTTAAACTGGTTGTATTTATTAAATAGTATATCTTATTGGTTCTGAACGTGTTTCAAAAATTTTAAAAAAATGTTCTGATCAGTTTTAATCTGGTTATGATAAGTTTTGAACAAGTTCTAATCAGTTTTAAACTGGTTTTAAACAGTTCTAAACTAGTTCTAAACTGTTTGTGACTAGTTTTAAATTGTTTTAAACTAATACTAAACAGTTTTCAACCAATTCTATCCAGTTTTCGACTGGGTCTAGATAGTTTTAATCTAGTTCTGAACTGTCTGAAACTTGTTCTTCAAAGTTCTGAACTAGTGTTCAACAGTTCCGTACTCTTTATAAACAGTTTTAGACTAGTTTTAACCAATTTTAAACTAGTTTGAACCAGTTTTAAACTAGTTTGAACCAGTTTTAAACTAGTTTTAAACAGTTCTAAACAGTTTTTAACTAGTTTTTAATCGTTTTAAATTAATTATAAACATTATAATTCAAGCAGTTTTGAACTATTTGTAAACAGTTTCAGTTTGTTTAATCTTGTTTTTTTTCTAACAATAACATTTATTTAAATTTCGTCAATATTTTTACTTTATTACTTATTTTTTTAAAATCGTTATAAAAGTTTCTTTACTTCTCTCAATTGTACGTAATATTATTATATTACGTATAATATTACGTATAATATTATTCTATCATGAAATTTTTTTTTTTAATATTTAGTGAATTTTCTATTTTTTTTGTTTTGTTGTTTTTTCATTTTTTTGTGAGAAGGAAGGAAGAATTTTATTGTTTTCTACAATTTCCTTAATTCTTTTCGATTCACACTTATTTTTTTGTGTCTACTTTTTCTTAATTTTATTTTAAAAATTTTGATTATGTATTTTTGTATTAATTTATTGCAGTTTTTGAAATTCTTAGATTATAGGAATACTCTGTATGAAAGGGCTTGTCCCGTATATTATGAAAATAAATAAATTCGAGTTTATTCAATTTTATTTTATGACTTTTCACTTATCCACTTACATTCTCTTTTTTAAATTTAATTTTTCCTCTTAATGTGTACAATTTTCTTTTATTTTTTATTTACATTTGTTGTTTCTATGCGGTCACGAAAAATCTGCTTTAAAATGATTTTCTCCATTTTTCAAATATTTATTCATTGTGTTGCATCACATGTTTGCTTTTCTTTTTTTTTTTTGATTTTCCTCATATTTTGGTTGTTTTTCTCTGATTTTATCGCATTTTTCTCTTTTTCAATAAAACCATTTTGCAAGCTTTTTAATAATGTTTTTTTCATTTTCATATTTTGTTTACCTCGCTGCTATATTTCAAAATGTTTCTTGTAATTTTCTCATTTTTTACATTTTAATTTTAAAATTAATTTTCTCCGTCTTTCAAATAGGTTTGCATTATTATTTATTAACTTAACGAAACAGTTTATTATATTCTTTTAGTCATTTTGGCTTTCTACATTTTCTTATTTTTTCATTGATTTCTCATAGTTTCATAGAAAATATTACATTCAAAAGAAATGTAATTTTTCAGAATTTTCATTTAGCAGAAATCTTGTCGAAACCTACAGTATTATCTCTCTAGATAAAAAATAAAATACTAATTTTTATTTATGAGAAAATTTTGTGTTGATTCAATTATTACGATTAAAAGATATGCATGTTATAATTAATTTTTTTTTCAAAGCGTTGGGTAATTTTAATTTTTGTGTGCAATTTGAGCGCACAAATCAGAAGATGTCAAATATAAAAATGTTTCCATCTTTCATTATAAAAAGGATTTATTTATTAAAACTGAATTTCTCTATTATCAGAGAAATTTATAGACTACCAAGAAAATTTAGTTTCACCACATAGTGTGTTATTTGTTAACAAGTTGCAGCCCCTGTACTTCAATTTACTCAAGTTGTTTAATCAATCTTTTTTGTCTTCAAAGGAATGCAGTGGAAGTTGCTGCACAAAGCGTAATTAAGATTCAAATTTCTTCCTGGTCTGAAAATATTCATAGGGAGGTGACTATAAATTTCATATTCATACATTCATAGTCAAAGACAAGATGTGACAATCTTCATTAAAAGTTTCAACACGAAACAGAAAGGCATTGTTTGGTTCGCGCTCTTCATTTTCTTTCTTAAGGCTCATTTATCCCTTTTTATCTTGATTCTGTAAAATTACATGTTTAATCATTTTAAACAATAATTGGTATGAATTTCAGAAATAACTCTTTACATAACACCGAGTTTCATTTCACAATATTCCTTTTTCACTGCTGGATTAATTCCTATTTCCCTATACCACGTATCTTGACAAAATTTGACCAAGCGGTTTTAAAAAGGCTTCCCTTAAAAGGTGCTTTGTTCTTCAATATCGAGCCAAAGGAACAAAAGAAAATCTGAATAATTTGCAGGAACTAATCCGTAACCATGGCGGTTGGTCAGTTTCGATTCTTCTCATTCCTCTAAACCACGAAAAATCTCTCTGTTCGCTCCCAACGAGGTTCCCAACATGTCTACTGCGTGCTACAGCGCTGCGGTCACATGAATATTTAACCGTTCAACTTTTCCTAGAAATGCTGTTTCGTTATATACATATTATGTTTAACCTGAATATATACGTATATATATTTAATACAAACTTACATATGTGTACGTGTACAGAGACAGAACTGAGGTAAGCAGAGAAAAGGAAAAGATGTGTCGAGAGTTTTGCAGGAGCATCGAATGAGGAAAAGAGAGAAAAAAAGAAGAGTACGAGCAGAGAAGTTGGAGGATGGGTAATAATGAATAATTCTGTAGATGATTCCGCTTAAAAGAGCGGACTTTACCGCAGTGGTATCTTCGAAACCGTCCCAAGGCTCTTAAGGGAAGAAGTTTCGTCTGAAAAAAAATATTCATGCCTTTATTATTAGTTTCGGTAACAAAAACACTTTAGCTCCATATGCCGCTGTTCTCTCCTGTTTTAATTATTTGGGAATTGGGAAGTGCTCTCAAAACCGCGGTAAATTGTTACTATTCATTAATTATGTTACTTGAATGAGCGATTCGTTAAAGCATTAATTGATTACATTTTGTTGCTCATTGGTATATTCCATTTGCACATATGAATTTCACATTTATTTAATTTGCAATGATTCTTCAATATGTTCCCTGCAAAGCAGACATTTTTTATTAATATTTTAGAATATAAAATATACGGGTTTTTTTGGAAGAAAAAAAAATTATTATTTCACGATGGAAAATAAAGAAAACTATAGGAAAAGCTTTTGCCAATTTCCAGTTTGAGAAGATGTTACACTCTTGGGATCTAAATCAGAAAAGATTAAATTTTATCTTTCAATTACAGAGAGCTTTTTTAATTATCGTAGTAAAACCTTCAACTTTATTTGAGGGAAAGTTTCCTTTTGACTTTTTCTCGTGAGCTTCTCTCGAAATAAAATTCTGTTTTTTCTGCATTAATCCTAACTAAAAGATCGTGAGGGTTGAGAGTTCCTGAGCAGAGAATTAGAAGAGTGTATTTAAGCTTAGAGGAGTGCATTTCCTCTTGGATTATTGGTCCCTGGCGGGGAAAGAAGACGAGAAGAGGCGTCAGGCTTGGAGTTCGCGTCGACCAAGAGAGGGTGGAGGCAGTTAATCTTCCCGGTCCACTAGGCGATAGAGAATCCGCCAATTAGTTCGTATCTACTGCATTGTCTTTTGAGTCCGCTCAACCTTCACACCTTTTCTGGTCCGCAGCTCAAGATTTCTTCAAGGTTCCATTTCAAGCCTTCAAGTGCTCCGGAAAACGAAATTAAAAGAGAACAAACGTATTGGAAAACATCTTTCAACTTTTCAGATCGATATTATCGAGGAAAATAGGAACATTATGGTCATTATTTCGAATTGGATTAAGAGAGTGAAAGGTGGTTTAAAAATCTCAATTGAATTTTTTATAACGAAATGTTATGGTAACTGTTGTCATAGCAATCGTTGTCACAGTGACCGTTCCCATGGTAACTGTTATCATAGTAATCGTTGTCATAGTAATCGTTGCTATGGTAATATTTGTCATAGTGATCGTTGCTATGGTAACCGTTGTCATAGTTATAGTTGCCACAGTGCCGTTTCCATGGTTACTGTTGTCATAAGTGCGTTGTCATAGTAACCGTGTCGTGGAAACCGTTGTCATAACAATCATTGCTATGGTAACCTTTGACATAGTTATTTTTCCATAGTAACTGTTTCAGTAGTAACCGTTGTTAAAGTAATCGTTGCTATAACAACCGTTGTCATAGTTACGTTTCCATAGCAATCATTGACACAGTGACCGTTTCCATGGTTACTGTTGTCATAATAATCATTGCCATGGTAACTTTTGTCATAGTTACATTTACATAGTAACCGTTGCCGTAGTAATCGTTGTCATAGTGATCGTTGCTATAACAACCGTTGCCATAGTTACGTTTTCACAGTAATCGTTGCTACAGTGACCGTTTCCATAGTTACTGTTGTCATAGTCACGTTGTCATAGTAACCGTTGTTACAGTAATCATTCTCATGGTAACCGTTGTCATAGTTACGCTTTCATAATAATCGTTGCTATGGTAAATGTTGTCATAGTAATCGTTGCCATAGTAATCGTTGCCACAGTGTCCGTTTCCATGGTAACCGTTGGCATAATAATCATTGCTATGGTAACCTTTGTCATAGTTCTGTACTTTTAGACAGTAACTGTTGATGTAATAATCGTTGTCATAGTAACCGTTGCTAAAGAACCTTTGCCTTAGGTACCATGACAGTAATCATTACCATAGTAACTGTTGCCTTATTAGTTACACTTTGCATAGTAAACGTTCCTGTAAAGATAATCTCCATACTTCTATGCCATAGAAATGTTGAACATTTTTTAAAACCATTTTCTTTACTTTCATTCAATTTCCTTATTCTTTTTCTTCAATATTATTTCGCAATTTTTTTCTATTTCTGCATTAAAAAATGTCATTTAATATACTTTTCCAAAAATTGATCTAAATAAAACTTTCAGAAGTGCACATTTGTAACTTTTCGCCCAAGGAGTAAAAACTCCAGAATCATTTTGCGAAAAAGGAAAGTCCAGTAACGAGAATTAAATTGAAAGAAAGCTAATCCTATCTGCGAACGCAATTTTCTACTTTGTAATACCCATGTTTTATGGGAAAGTGTAGCTTTGCGGCTTAAAGTTTTTTCTCATTGAGGCTGGTCACAAGACGTTAAAGTAACGTCGATCGTTTGTATTTAACGGGAACACCTTTATAGATACCTTAATTGGAAGTTTAAGACCTCATAAAGTTGAGAATATTGCCGCAACTAGTGACCCTCAGTTTTGTCTTAAGAAAATGGAAAATCGAAAGAGCACGCTTATCTTTCCTTGTAAGAAAAACAGGCATTTTCTTTTTTACAAAAATTCAAGCTTCGGCGATTTTCTTCTAAAAACAAACCTCGGCCAGGAGAAAAATATTTTAAACTGTAACTTTCTTTGCTTATCCTCTTCTATGTTTGTTTTTCAGTCGAATTTTTATTTTTCTCAAGGAAAGTTTATTTTTCACGAGACATTTTGTCCTTCAATGGAAATTGGTCGGGAATAATTATTTATTTTTTAATTGTCGCGTCAAACTGCTTTTATGTTAATCTTAATATTTACCAGTAATTTATTGAAGAACGTTTATTTTTATTTTGGATGAAAGCATATTTAAAAGAAATGATTCCATGCTTGATATTATTGGCTAAAGAGTTTCGCTTGCAACTTTAGAAAAAGATTTTCTGTAATAAGGGGCAATTACGAGGAAACGTCATTTTGAATTGAAAGGGTAAGTTTATGCTTGGATTTAAACTGGATCTTAAGAAATACTCAAGGGGCGAGTATAAACTATCAGAATACTCTGTAGTGCCCTTAAGTGTCATTTGAGTGCCTTGTAACGTCGGTAAATTACTGTTTTATGATTCTCAATCAGTTTTACGGTCCCATTTTCGATTCCCAAAAAAGGCTAATTTGACGCAAAATTAGACACGTATAATTGAGACGATGTGTAAAGCTTTTAAATTGTAGCAGTCAACTGCACTTAATTTACTTTTTTTAATAATGAAATTTTATTTAATTTTTATGAGACTTAGTAACGTTAATAAGAATATTTTCTTGTTTACTTTTATTTTTAAAAAAATTGTACATGTACTATTCATTAAAATAGAAATTAAATATTAACAATAATAAAATATTGATTTTATGAATTTTATAAAATGAGAAATCGGTACAAAAAGTATTTAATGTTGTCAACGAAGGTCCGTCAATGACTGACCACGAAGCTGCGAAGACCCTCGTTTTATACGGTCCGACAGAGGCTCAGCGCTCATTAGGTGGGGGTTGCGCCCTGATTGGTGGAAGCCGCCACTAGGCGTTCCCTGCTCCCGATATACTCAATGCAATTGATATCGCTCACTTCACATCTTCTAGAACTGCCGAAACGTACACCACCTCGTTCTTTGTGTACTAAAAATGAATCCTATAGGGAAACATTTTTTTAATTTTCGTAATCTTGTAATTATCAAAACTCAAAATTATCTACTAAATTATTTATTTAAGTAATATTCAAAAAATACCTTTCGTTCATAACGAGATTTAATAAAAATATTTTTAATACTAATTATATGTTAAATTTTGTATTATTTAGATATACTATTACAAAACTGAAGTGACAGAATTTGTAAAATAATTTTGTTTTCTGTGACAAAAAATTGTTTTCCGTGAACAGATTTATTCCCGTGGGCGTTTCAAGTCACAAGTTTTAAGAAACGAAATTTTTCATCTCTCAAGAAATGTATCAGAGTGGAAATAAAAATGTGTACCACTGGGTGCAATAGGTCAAATGTATTTTTCAAAAGACTGCATAAAATTCGTTGAGTTATGCATAAAATACAAAACCCGCTTTTGTGTAGAATGCAAAATGGTTCACTGATGAAAATTAATGTCACAAGCTATACGAAGTTAGCACGTATAGAGCATGACACCGAGTGAAAACGACTTACGCCCATCTAATTTCGAGGGCGCATTCTGCGGTATCTCACAAGGGGTTGTAATTCAGCGTCATCTTCCCCCTACTCCCACACCTCTCACCCAACCATTGGCCCACCTTGCAAGACATAAAGGATGAAATGAAGCCGGAATACCGCACTCTGTCCACCGCACTATTCTCGCGAGTAGGATTCCTGAAAATTTTACCAAAAATGTGCAAGTGCTTTGAAAAGTCGATGCGCATTTTAAAAATGTCTCGTTCGTAAATTTATTAATCAAGATTGATAACGGATATAAAAGATTATTTTATAGGAATCACCTCTGAAAAAATCGTTCAAGTATAAGTAAGAAATCGATAGAAAAAAGTTAATATATTTCTCCAATTAATAAAAAATGTGGGTCAATAGCCAAAGTCATTAATAAAATATTGACTCATTATGAGTCTGGACGACACTCGATCTCCTCCTTTTCTTTTTTCATCTTATTTACTCTTTCTTTTTTGCACTTCTGTTTTTTCAGTGCTCGACTCCCAGGATTTACTGGATCGATTATAGAGGTACAGAGAGGCTTTTTTTATTGGCTTGACCCTCGCTTCATCATTCGCCCAGCGGAAGAACATCGCTGTCGAGACGGCTGATAGCTTTGCACAATATTGATTCAATAAGGTTGGGATTCTTTGCCCTTTTGCGGCCGAGAGTAACGCAGGGGGATGAGATCGAAATGAGGGTGAAAAGAGGCGATTCAAGTGTGGCAGAACTCGCGGTGCCGTAAAGCTAGAAAAAAAACTAGACACGTTAACAAAAATTCCTGAAAAACTTTCCTTTTACCTAAGAAAGGGCGTTGTTAAAAACTTATTGTTCAATTACATCTTATCGTTCTCAAGAAACTTTGTGAATTTTTTGAGCTCTGAGATATTTAAAAAATACTCGAAACTAATTGTTTTCCATCGTGGGCTAGAACAATTAAAGAAAATTTGAATTGTTAAAATTCACAAGCTGTTACTGTGCATTGTAAGCGGATTTAAGAAGACGACTATTTGGTTAAAAAAAGGGTTTTCCTCGTTAAAGTTGCGTAGCGTGTAACGGGGAAAATAATTCTTTAGCGAAAAAACTTGGGATCACTTTACGGAGGTCTTTAATCGCATTTCATTCTCCCTGCCTCACTCTCATTTCTCTTCCCCTTTTGCTCTTGTTGTCTCTGACCCTCTCGGGAGGCTGAAGGAGTAAACCCTTCGAGCATCCTTTCTCTCGCACAGACCACCATCCCTCTCCCTTTCCGTAAACCAGCCTGGAAAACACCTTTAATTATAATTAATTGACTGAAGGAACAAAGCGTTGCTTTCATCGACGTTATTCAGTCAGTACCAGGCATCCTCAAACCACTTTTGGCGGTCTTTGAGGGTCTGTGTAATACAAGGTTTGGTTTTGTTCGGTCTTTTGATCGTTGTCATTCTTTCTCACTTGGAAAAAGAAAATAAGGGCTAAAAGTTACACACTTACAATGCAACTAATTTATTAAGTGGATTTTCTTGGCTGATTAACTTTTCATGAGTTAGGTTTCCCAACCATAAAAAAGATCCGTGAATCAAGTTACTTAGAAAATACTTTCTCGTAGAAAGTCAGGGGCTTCTTTCTGAGATCTTTTTTAAGGGAGAATTTCTTGACCTGAGAATTAAGAAGGCTCGAAATTAAAAAAGATGGACTTATTTGACTTTTATGTTAAAAATTGTTTGAAGATAATATTCTGAATTTTTTAGAGAGCGTTAAACACTCTTAAGTGGTCTGCTGTGGAATGACTGCTTGACAGTGGAGGCTCTGCTTTTATTTAGTCTCGCGGAGACTTGGCGTCGTCTTAAGTGGGGAGCGCGCTCTGATTGGCTCAATAGCCCAGCGGCAGAAGCGCGCAACGTTCCCTCTCCTTCTTTCCACTCCTGGTAATTTTCTTTCGATCATAAGGTTTTCAAATTTTGTGAACAAAATTCGCACTTCTTATTCTCCGCAATTGAAGTCAGTATTTAAAAAACATTTTCTCTTAATCAAATTTTAACGAGATCATTAATCGTTTTCTAAATTAGATAAAAAAGAAGTCGCGTTCTATTATTTACTTAGGCTCATTAATCAATCAAATCCTTTCACTAAACAGAACCTAAAAAAAAGTGTTTCTTTTTGACAGCAACCAATTTGTTTTTCTTTTTCTCGCAACGATCTATTTAGCCCTTTTTAAAACTTTCGTTTAAAAAACAAAGAATCTTTGACACTATTTGGATTTTGTTCGTAAAAAGATCGATGGAACATGTAAATTTGCGAGTAATTGTGTTGCCAGTCGTAGTAAAGTACGACGCGGATATGTAAACGTTAGCGATATTTGTTCCATCCAACCGCTTAATTTGTTCTATCGACCGACCCCACTTAAGCTTCAAGCCCGAAAATGGCTAAATTGTCTCTCGAGCGAATTTTTCTTTAGAGAATATTGTGCGACACCTTTAAATAAAAAATACAGATTATTTTTTTCACTTTAGTTTTGTCTTTATATTCTAAACAAAAAAGTAATAAATTATTCTTTTTCTTGTTACAGGTGAGTTGAGCAAAATTTTGGTTCTGGAATCTGAATTTTCATCAAATTGGTGAGTCTCGTAATAATTTTCATCTTTCCCTTTGAAAAGCGTTCCATTCCTTGAAACTATCGTCTTGCACGTAACCAACATAAATTTCACGATACATGAATGAAATTAATAAATGCAGAGATATAAAGTATGAGTTTCGCAAACATTTGATTTTCGCGTTGCATACTTTACAAGCTTCTTGAGGCACTGGAGGGTTCCGCTTGATAAACGGCCGTAATTTGCCTAGCCTAATATGCCTGAGAATTACTTGCAAAGGTAGTTTAGAGGGAGATGGGCCTCGAAATATCCGGAATACTGGTAATAAGAGACGGAAGTGGTGGTATTATAGCAGCTCTCGTAGTGGTGTTGTAATATGAAAGAAGAGTTAGAAGAAGAAATAGAAAAAGAAAAGGGCAAAAAAGAAGAAATACATAGTAGTTGTAGGTAGAGGGTTGGTACGCCCGCTATTATATGGTACTAGCTGCTGCAAAACTTGGGGAAACTTATGAAAGTAGGATTGGGTTTGAGATCAGCGACGAGCGAGGAATCGGCGCCACCAGTTTCCTGCATCCTGCTTCCAACATGAGGAAAAGGGACGAAGAAAAAAAATTAAAGAGACCAACCACCCCGGATATAACGAGACATATTAGGCTCTAACGGCACGTTCGCGAATTGCTTCAAAGTTTCCTCGCACTCTTGGTCACATTAACCCAAACCTACTTTTCTCAGAGACAAGCGCCACATTGAGAAAATTGAACTATCAGAAGTTTCCCTTCGAAATAATCCTCCCTCTTTGCTAACGTTTATCGATTGTAGGGATTCTTGTTAAAGTGCAACTTTAGCAATATGAAAATGATATTAACAATCGTTATATAGTTAATAGTATGCAATAAAGTAGGCGTCTAAATCCCTTTAATGGTAAAAACCCATAAAAATTGAGTTTTTTGCAAATATCTCAATAAATTTTTAAAATTTTGGAAATTGTATTTTACAAAAGTTGCAGGCCGTCTAAAAATACACATCTTTTGCTGAATACATTTTTTTGATATCTCTAATAGTTTTCGAGAAAATCAAAAGTGAGTTTGCCCATGCAAACTAAAAGAAAGTGCAGTTTTGTGGACACCAATTCTCGAAATTTTTAATATTTATTGAGATAATGACAAAAAAACTAAAACACCTCAGTCTGTATAGATGGAGCGAAGCGATGAAGTGGCAAGTAGTGGGGTGGGCTAGCGCTTCTAAGCGGCCGTTCCTCCTAAGGGTGCGGATCACCAGCCAATCAGCGCGCATCCCCTCCCAAAGAGTCAGCGCTTGACTCCAGTCAAAGTGTATATAAGAAAGGAACCAACGAGCGAGACGGCCAGTCGCAAACAAGTAGTGCCACTATAAAAGCCTCTTTTTCTAAATATGGAGCGTAATAACAAAATTAAAAGACAAGTTTCGAACCACACTAGAGTCAGATAAACAATATTTTTCTATATAAAATTTTTACATTTTGAAAATTAATGTACAAATATTCTCAAACAGTTGTAGAGAAAAAGCAAATATTTTTGCACGGTTATATATTGATTAGTTTGTTATTAAAAACATACAGAAATAAAAGGATCAATGATATGAATTTTTAATTAATTAAAACACCTGTTCAAATATATATAGAAAAATGTTTTATTTGATATCTTTTGAGTAAAATAAAACAAATTAAATGGGTAGTGATCAAAATTTTCAATAACTTTTTGCATTCCAGCGAAATATCTCTTTTAATTTTGAAGCATGTTTCCCAATTCGTAATATTTGAAATTAATTAAACTACTCAATAAATTAATTACTCCCATTGAACGCTTTAATTGAATTCTCAATGGAATTTCAATAAATAGCCATTAGGACAACGATCGAAATGTGACTGAAAATCATTGATAATTTCAAAAAAATATATTTGTTACAAATATTTCATACCTTTATTTTTATTATAAAAAAAGTTCACAAGGTACTTTTTTTTATTAAAAAATAGGTTTTACTCATTGTCAGTGACAGTAAAAGAGTTTTATTTCAGCCACGAGCAATATTTTTCAGTTAACATAAAATGTTTTTATAATAAAAGTAATTATTAATTTATAATATATTCACAAAGTTTGAATGGAATTCTATTGTTCAAGTGAAATTTATTTATATTTTTTGAGGTTTAATTTAGAATGTACATAAATTTCAAGTTTTATAATATTCCATATTAAAGCTGCATTAATATTTAATTATGTGATTTTATTGGACTTTGTTCTGTTCAATAGAATGAAATAATTTCAATCGGAAGAATTAATAATTTGTAGAATTAATTTATGCAAAAAGGGAATCTCTGAGGAAATGTTAATTCGTTCACCTAGTGACGCTCTTGTTTTGTTATTATTACAAAAATTGTAAATTAGCCAATGCAAGTTTGATTCTTTATGTTGTAGAATAATAAAAAATTATTCAACTTGAAAATAATCAAAACTTGATTTAATTGACATTGTAAAAAATGTAATTTGGATTTACTTTAAAACATGATTCTTTAGGTTTAGAATCGATTTTAATATAGTTTAATTAGATCAAATTATAGTTACTCATCATTTAGATCAATTGTCAATAAGATCATTTGAAAATTCAATAAATTTATAATCAATTGGCAGTTAAATATGTTCAAATGAAATTGAAATCAATTTAATTAAGGATGTATTAAATTATTTATTAAACTCTAGTTATAATCAGATATATTGGTATTAGGATCTTAACAGATTTCACCGTATAACTTTATTCAATAAATGGAACTATATGAGATTTTTCTTTGTTATATTTGTATGTGAAGAACTGAAGAAAAATTGTCACAAATTGTCAGAAGGGAAAACGTAAAGTTCAGAAATTGGCTATATTATCTTTGAAGGAGTGGTTTCATACGTAAAAGTAGAAAGATCATATTCATTGAATTTCAGTGACCCAGATTCGTTGTCTTAGGGAAATGAAGACCCTCTTGTCAGTGAAGCATACAAAGCGTTACTTTTAACCATGTTCTTCAAAGTTTTCTTTTTTGGTTCAGCATATTTCAAAGCTCGCAAATAATCGGGCTTTTTACGTAGATATATTTCGCTTCTTGGCGACTTTTTTTTTACTCTTTACATCTTCCAATAATCGCATCTTATCAACTCAGAAGTCGAATGAAATTTTTTCCTACCAACGAATACGAAAAGCCTTTTAATTGCTCAATGATAACAAATCTTTTTCAATAGAAAAAGTAATGTTAATAATTTTGGCCCGTATCATTTTGACACAAATTTTTTCAGGCAACTTGTTATATTGTACTCCTGAAGATGAATGTTATATTTTACTCCTACTAAAATCGAAGATTTTTAAGTTTTAATTATTCAATAATTGAATTTATTGCATTAATTAAGTCTTTGAATATTAATTTAATGTATTAAAATCAATTATTTAATAAATAAGACTTAAAAATCTTTGATTTCAGAAGGAGTAAAATATAACATTCATCATTAGGAGTACAATATAACAAGTTGCCCGAAAAAATTTGTGTCAAAATGATACAGACCCAATAATTTTTGAAAATTCTTATTTCAACTTCCTTAACATTCAAATGTAATTTATACTTTTCTGAATACAAAGAAGTATTTTGATATTAGGAATTAGATCTATTTTTTTGCAATACTTTTTTTTATACCTTATGGCAATTTTACTCGGGAAATAAAAAGTTATTTACTTAATCACTTAATTGTTTATAAACATTATTTTATGCATTATACAGTTGTTTATACCTGAGACGATTACTTAATATGATTTTGATTCTTAATGTTCGCCCGTGTTATTCTTTTTTAAGAAACCCAATTATTTTTACAAAAATTATAATTTAGTTCCCTATTTGTTTATTTATAAATGTTATAACTATTTAATTTAAAATCGAGTAAGACAGATTTCTGAAGAATTTATCTCTGATCGTTTTAAAAAAATTATTTTTAAATCGATTAAGATTTGTGAGCTGTAGCCGATTTTGATCAGTTTCAGACCACTGTGCTCCGTAGCTCAGCGAGAAAGCAGTCAATTTGAAATAGATTCTTCTTAGGTTTCGATCCCCAGCTAGGTCGGAATTTTTTTTCAGTTTCCAATTCTTAAACCAAGAACAATTAATAAAATGTTGCTTTAAATGCAAATAAATAACTTTTAACAAATTGTACATCGACATGATTATTATTACGGTTAAAATAATTGAAGCTTTAATAAAATAATAAATAATTTAAAAAAAAAATCGAGTGAAATGTTGCGCGACGAGTGTGAATCGTGAGTGGCTCTGTGTGATGTTTTGTCACTGCAATGAAATCGAAAATGATGTGTCTCTCGTAATAAAATAAATTGGTAAACGTAGCGTGAAACAAGCACCCGTCGTCCGAATGTGGTAGTGTGATGAAGCGGGAGAATTGTGTTTTTCGCAAAATACATATTTTCCGTATTTGTTATATTCACGTCGAATTTCCTTTTGATTTTCACTCTCTTGATAGCTCGCACCTCGGCTAGAGCACGAGAGTGCGTATATATATACCAGACTGGCCTTGTTCACTCGAGCGTAAATAGCGGAGAATTCGCGGCGCTGGCGGGTGGGGGGAGGAGGTTGGTTATTGGAGCGGTGAGGGGTGGGGAGAGGCGCACGAGAAAGAGACAGAGGCACGACGATAGTCAATGAGGCAGAGCAGGGCAGAGTCAGCCAAACAATATTCAAGCGAATTTCCGCTAAATTCGGCTTTCCACTGCCTATACCTCCGAGAGTTTCTCTCCTCTACTATTTCTTCTATATATATATAAATATATATAGCTACACTGAGTTAACGTAACAGCGAACGATACTGATATCTCTAATCGGTCCAAATCCTCGACATTTTCTTCTCGGTTCCCTTCATCCTCAAAAGAGAGTCACTTCTTAACTCCATTCTCCTCAACTTAGCGATAAGGATCTTCTTCTCGAGCCCTTTTTTTAATTTTCAAGACGACTACATTTTCATAAGCCAGCACGCAGCTGTTCCCGATTCATTTCTTCCTCAATCTTCTAATTTCATATTTCATACCAATATCAAGAACAACTTTTTCAATTAAAACCTAATTGTCCCGTGCAAATGTGTTTATGATTATTGAATTGGAAGTTTAAATGGTATCTTCAATTCTGTTAAAAGGTGTGGAATATTTTTTCTTGGAATTAAAAAAAAATACTTCATATTATTTTTTGAAAATATCTGTTTAGAATTTATTTTATAAACGAGATATTTTTTTAAACTGTTTTTAGAAATTATATAAAATTTTAAATCTGTTGTAAAATAAATAAAATTTGAAAAAAAAATTCAAGTAATAATTATTCCAAAATTTCTATTCAAAAAATTTGTAAATTTTCCAAACATTTTGAGACAAATTTCCAAATTTGCTGTATAATTCGAAATATTAAAAATTTGTATAAAAATATTTAAAAAGGTTTTTAATGTGTTTTACAAATAAATAAGAAAACTTTCTAAACTTTAAAAATGCTGTAATTTTTTTGGAAATAATTCAACATTTTTGTAAAAATCAGTAGGGTTAAAAATGTTTCGCAGCAACAAGAGTTTATTCCAAACACGAGTTAAAAATTATTATAATGATTTCAAAATGGCTAAAAAAAATTATAGGTATAAAATTTCTCAAAGAAAAGAAAAATTTTTCTAAATAGCTGTAAGCAAAATTCAAAATATTTTACTCTATATTTTAAAATAACTTACAAATTTTTATAAAAGAAGGTTTAATTTTTTTATAAATTTTCATCGCAAATAGTTTAGAAAATTAATAAAAATTTTGTTAAGTTATAAATTAATTTCTAAAATTTTATTTCCGTTTTACAAATCCAGCGTTAAAAAGATTGATATTTTTTAGAATTTAGGAAATTCTATAAATAATATGTATATTTAATTTCTCAGACAATTAAAAAAAAATCAATATAATTTTAAAAATACTGTTTATAAATTTTAAGTATTTTTGTTTTTTTTTTCTTTTAATATATAACTTGAAATTTCTGAAATTGATATTTCTTCCAGGTTTTGTTGAAAAATAGTTGAAATAATTCTGAAATTTCTTACAATATTAAATATTTTTAATTTCTCAAATATGTGTATGATAAGTTTTCTTTCAGAACAGTTGTAGACAAATTTAAAAATTTTTTACTTTGTATTCTAAGTTTTTTAGAAATAAATAAATAAATATCATTTGAAACCGCTTTTTTTAATTTATCATATTTTTAACTTTTTTAATTATAAGTTCACTTAATTATTGACTTGAGAAGTTTTTTGAACGTAATACTTTATTTATCTTTATACAACATTATCCTAAACTATAAATAAGACAATGTTTAATAGAAATTATGTTAAAAGAATTAGAGTAAATTGAATTTCTATTTAATGGAACTTCTGATAAATGAATAATTATCTGATTTAATGTTAAAATAGCTGATAAAAAATTATAACGATTTTTATGACGTCTATTAGTATTTAATAAAATTAAACCTGAAATGATATTTTTGCAAATAAAAAGTTAATTTAAGTAGTGATTGGAGTAAAAATTATGACAATAAAAAACCAGAAAAATAAAAATTTGATTCTTTAATAATTACAATAAGTAAAATAAATAGAAGAAATAATTAACATGAATGGAAAATACGTTTTTTAATAAGGTGCCCCTTTAAATTATACACAATGCAGTTTAAAAATTTAATACATAAATAAAATAATGACAAAAATAAAATGAAAAAAAGAAATAAATGTCCACTCTCCTAATAAATAGGAATTAATATATTTTATGAAATTCCTAAAATTCTATATAAATGCAATATTTTACAGACATAAATTTCTTTATAAATTCTTTTTCCAATATTTTATAGTCCTTCGGAATAAATTACAAGAAAATTCTGAAATATTCTAATAATCAACATTTTTTCAAAGTACTTCTAAAAATCCGGAAAAATCTATAAAAGAACTTCATTTCCTGTACGTAGCTATTCTTCTACAAGAAAAAAATCTACATAAATGAAAATCAAATGACTTTGAATAATTAAGAAGAATTAAAATCGTACTCTAAATATATTGGTAGACCATTGTTTGAATTTACTAGGAAGTGACTATCAAATCTTGGTATTCATTATTCTATTCATGATTCATGAAACGGGGCGGTTTTGTGGTAACCCTCGTCCACTTTAACACGATTAGAGCAAATGGTAAAAAACAAAGGTTTCTGGTTTCTTTCCGAAACATTTGTCCAGGAAATCCACTTTGTTTTCTCAGTTCAATAGAAACGTCCACTTACTCTCTCACCCCTTTCGTTCTTCTCTCTTAGGAAGACCTGCTTCGAATTTTTCTTTCCCCCTTTTTACGAAAATTCAGCGATCAATGCTGCATTCGCAACGACTCGAAAACTCAGTTTGTCTTCAAGCATATTAGGTTTATTTGAAATGCAAATTCAGCTCACTAAGTATACGATGTGTTTGAAATGTAAATAATCGTTGATTTGTTCCGTTGAGTTTCTTTAATTAATATTCTATATATATATATATATTCAAAGGAAACAAAGCCGTGTTCTAAATTGAGAGTTAATTGCGTTTCTCAATTAATCTACTTTTTGGATTAATTGCTTCTCGAAGATTTTAGTGCCAATTCTTGCAAAAACAGAATTTAAAATGAAATTTTTGTGTATTTTTTCCTTTCTTTTAATTTGAAAATTATAAATTCGGTTTTATAGATTTCAATCTGATGGAAGTTATCTTGAAAATTGTTCTTTTGTGGAAAAATAAAAGTGTCATAGAACAAATTTTAATATATGTTCTCGTTTGAAAGTTGGGTATATAATTTAGCAATATCCTGTGAAGATTTATGTACACTTAATTCCGAAAATGTAATACTGATGAGCAGTCGCCTGTGGTGGGCATCCCTTGTGTTATAGTTGAGCGCAATAATCTGCTATCTTGATATGTTCAATCAGGAATGTCCGATAACCACAAAATGCGATGGTATGTGCATAATCCTGGGTGTAATATTTGAAGATAATGTCTGTCGCGTTTTACAATAATGACATTATCCTCTCTTTATTGCCAATCATCTCTACTCATTAATCACACATTCGTACACCTTTTTCAAAATAAATCATTTCATTTCGAAGCGCGACGCCTTGAACTTATATTTTAAATTTAAATTATTCAGAACATGACTATTATTAAAAAAATACAATTTTTTGATTCCAAGAAACTCGAAATTACTAAATTTGTCAAAATAATTCATTGGCATTATGGTGTTAAAGTAACTAGGAATTAATATAAATGTAAATTAAAGAGAAACATGTGGAAGGTAGTAAAAATGGGCAGATCTATTCTAGAAAAGGATAAAGAAGGTAAGAAATTACAAGAATATAAAAAAACAAACTTTTGGAATAAAAAACTAGAATCTTGATTAAGAACTAAAATCTTAAGAAGCTCGAGAAAAAAGGAAAAAAATAAAGTAAGATCTCTAGAAAATAAAGAAAAATAATTTGAAAAGGAAAAAATTATTTTAAAGTGAGAAAATAATTAAGAAATAAAGGAAGTATCTGACATATGTAAAAAATTATTAAAAAGTTGGATAGTAGTAAGCAAATGGAAGATACTACTTTTAAAACAAGGTAAAATCACTTTATTGTGCCAAAATAACTAGAAAATGAAGAATTAAAATATGAATAAATAAATAAAACTGAAAAAAAGACTACTGGAAAATAAGAAAAAGAACTAGAATGCGAACAGTACATAACTATAAATTTATGAAAAATAATTTAGAAATAAAAAATACTTAGGTATTAAATAGTGTTAACTGTAATATAAAAAGGAAGAAATATCAATCGAGATAGAAAGTAAAAGAACACAAAATTTTGAAGAACAAAATTTGGAGATATGATAAAATGCTAGGAAGCGAAATATATATATATATATATATATATATATATGGATAGTAAAAAAAGGTAATTTTTATAAATTTTTTTAATGCCTTAAAAAATAGAAAACTCAAAAATAAATAAAAAAGGGTAAAAAGTGGATAAATAACTAGAAATTAAGTAAAATGTCAGAAATTAAAAAAAAAAGTTGTAATTTTTACAATTTTTATTACTAGAAATAGAATAAAACATTTACATAATAGTGAGAAAATTATTAGATTGTAAAATATAATTAAAATAGAAAAGCATTTTCAAAATTTAAAAAAAAATTGCAAGAAACTAAAAATTTTTTTTAACTAACTGATAATAAGGAAAAATTACTAAAAATAACACATCAACTGAAATGTAAATAAAAAGTTAGCAATTTAGAAAATATTTGATAATAAATAAAATAATTTATAAAGTAAATGAATAAGTAGAAATTAAATCGAACCTACCAGAAGATATTAATAAACATTACAAGGCGCAGTTAAGAAAATAACCTTAAATTCATGATGGAAAAAAAATTTAGAATAAGAAGAAAATGACTAAAAATTAAGAGAAAATCTTGATGTCGAAGAGAAGTAACTAACAAGTACTGAAAAATTACTAAAATGTAACAAAATAACTAGAACATCAAATAAAAATGCTGCATAGAGAAAAGATTACTTGTGGTTGGATAAAAATTAATAAAATTTCAGAAAGTAACTAGGAAATAAAGAAAAAACTAAAAAAATTATTAAAAGTTACTAAAATGAATTGAAAAATTACTATACTGTGAATAATTAACTAGTCGTGAAAGCATGTAACTAGAAATTTAAAAAATTAAACTTGAAAAAATGAGAAAAAAAATTTAACTAGGAATTGAAGATTTATCTATAAGAGGATAACCAGTAAGTAATAAGTCACTAGAAAATAAACGAATAGATTTTTGAGTTGAAAGTTGGAAGACAAAATGGTAAATAAAGAAATATAACTAGAAAAGCAAAAACCTGATAGGGGTAAACAAATTATAGGGCAAAGACAGAAAAAAAGAGAAAAGTAAGGAAGCAGAAATGAAGCTGAAGTTAGGCGCTAGTTTTTTAAATCTTTGAATATTGTAATTTTTTAATGCAATTTTTGAAACTAACAAGTAACACTACCCAAGTGCCATTCGCTGATTTTTTTTAAACTTGGCACACAAGTAAAACATCGAAAAATATTTGACACCTATTTTTTTATATCGGCCCGTTTTGAGTTTTAAGGGTAGAAAACACCCTTAATTGAATTTAAGGGATGAAACCACTATCTGCTAAAAATTACTAGAAGGACACGAAAACCCCCGAGTAATAAGTTTCAAGCAACTACAATTGATTTTTCATTTTATCGTCCACCATCTTGGGTCCGCCATTTTGAATTTTTAAAAACTAACACCGGATTCGTAATCAGCGACCCTAAAAACCCCCGAGTAATAAGTTTTATGACAATCTAGTAAGTTTTAACATATGCTGGTTTCATCCCTTAAATTCAATTAAGAGTGTTTTCTACTTTTAAAACTCAAAATGGTCCGATATAAAAAAATAGGTGTCAAATAATTTTTCGATGTTTTACTTGTATGTCAAGTTTAAAAAACTCGGCGTATGGCACTTGGGTAGTGTTACTTGTAAGTAAAAAACCATCTAAAACAAAAAATGGAACATTCACAAATGGAGATTACTTAATTATTTTTATAATATGTTGATTTAATAAAACAGCAGCTAGCTTGAGCTTCACGAAGCAGAAAAGCCGAGGAAAGAGAAAGGAAAAAGTGAAAATGAAGAAAAGAAAAATTAAAAAGAAAGTCAAACACGAGGAAAAGGAGACGCAAAATGACGAAGAGTTACAAGGAAAAACAGCAAAGAGAAGGGGCTTGTATCAGGATAAGAGTGCGGGGGTTGAGGAGTCTGGCCTCGTGGATCGGAAAGAAAGCAAAAAGTCAACTGAATGGGTTGGTGAAACTGCATTGCGCCGTCACGTCTCAAGGGACTTCGGGTCCGTTTCCACGTTTCATCCCGTTCCGTTCCAAGATGGTTCATTAGTTGTCGCAATGCAGGACCTTTCCTGCACCCTTCCTACCCAGCCCTGACGTAACACCCCCTCCAGTGTAATACAGGAACTCAGGCGTTAGTCCTTTTCCTGCCAACCCTATCCAAAGTCCTTCGGGACGTCCTCGAGACTCTGGGAATAGCAATGAAGGATATTTTACCCAGTCACCCGTGTCCAAGGCTTTCCTCAAATCCCTGTTTTGGATGCATTTCTCTCTCCTTATATTTCCCTTTTCAAACACACAACCTCTCTCCCTCTCTATTATCTCTCTCCCCGTTCCTCTTTCTCTATCAAAGTATCTTTCTCCGAGCACTTCATCCTTCCCATTTTCTATCACTTTATCCCATCCTCGTATTCTGGACAACTTCTTGTTCCGCCAAGGATTACCAACTGCCGCATTGCGCTGCAAACTCACAGGCTGTTGTCTCTTCTAGATTTACTTCCAAATTTATATCGAAATTTTAATAAAAAGATTGTCCCCGCAACTTTTTTAATATTGCTTCCTTGCGGCCTGGATCTTTTTATTCTGGCGTGTTTATCTTCTCGGAAATGTTGATAAGGGCATGAATTATTGGACGTCTGGGCAACAGATTTCTAGCTATTTTAAATTGTTTAATTTTTTATTTGGACTATTCGGGGGTTTGGTATTTTAAAAATTTAAAGTTTATAATTAAATTACAGGACAACTTGAAATAGACGGACTGACACCAAAGTCTCATTATAATGATTTTAGGGGATAAAAAAGATTGTCCTTTTCTTTGTCCATAACTTTTTCGTACTTCTCCCTTTCCTTTTTCCTCGCGTATTTTTCTCCCCCTTCTATTTCATTTCTTTTTCTCATTTATTTTGTCCGCCACTTATAACTGATTCCCTTTTTCCAGTTTTAAATTCCCATCCAAACCTCGTGTTTCTCTCTTTCTTCCCCCTCACTCCATTACTCGGATCTCAGACTTATTTCTCTCGAACTGTTGATCTTCAGTCTGAATGCGGCCTCTTCCTTACACTTTTGCTCCGCTGAAACATTTGCACGATTGACAGAGTTCAAGAAAAATTAAAAGACGTCAAGGCAACGAACTAGAATCTAAAGAGGATACAGAAATAAGAGATGATGAAAAAGAGAACACAGAAAAATTCTATTTCAATTATTAATCAAAAATTATGACCTACCTTAACTCGTTTTCAATTTAAAACTTTCAACTCTGTATTCAATGTCCAAAAATACACGTCCTGCTTCACTTTTTGCGCGTCAATAACGTCAACATTTCTGATTAAAATGCTTATCCGCGTTTTAGGGAAACGTGACTTTCCTGCTTCATTTGTCTTTGACAATTGACTTGGGTTTCTTTGCTTTATCCTTGGTCGCTAATAATCATCCCAGCGTGATAATTTAATCCCCAGAGATCGGAAATGAAAAGTTTTTCTGATAAAAGAATGAGAGACTTTTAATTGTCCTCGGAAGCGAGGACGTTTACTAATCAATTGTCGTCTTTTCCGTGGTATCGCGTCCACAGCTCGTCTCATCAATTAAGCTCACTGTAATTTCCCGAACCCTCCCTCTGGGTAAAAAGTAAGTGTACCTAGTTTTTCTCCAACTCGATCGATTATCCAATGTCGCCATTGCACTTCATCTGAAAAAGAAACTGGACAAAAGAGCACGAACCAACTCGACGATAACCCCGATCAATTGACAGACTCAGGCAATACAGAGACAAATGATTTTAGCACAATTCAGGAATATATATACTTTTTCTTATCAAGAACATTTACACATCAAAATTGGATTTTTCTCTCGGTAAATATTTTTCTTAAGAACGTCTGTTAAAAACAAACAAAAAAACAAAGTTACGCCTTCGAATAAAATAGTTGCTCGTGCGTGATCCAAGGCTTTTCCGGGACAGAAACGGTAATGGCGTTCGCAAACTCCATCCTTTCTTAATCTCTCGCCGAGACAATCGTCCCGGCGTGATAATTTAATCCCGAGAGTTGAAAAGTTTCGTGCTGAGCAGCAGCTCACTCGGACCTACCTCGCCGTATCCTTTTAGATTTCTCCTAACTCCTCCGTCCTCCAACCTTGTACACGCTTAAAATCCCCTTCCTCCCTTTTCCCGACTAACTAAACGAAAGGAATTTTCTCGACGCTCTCTTTCCAGCCGAAGACTTGATTAATAAATTTGTCCCGCTTCGGACAAATATTAGAATTGCTAATTTCTCGTAAACACATTGCTTCTGCCAAGCTGCATCCTTCGCATCCGCTGCCCCACCCTGGCCCGCTAAAAGAGCCGTAATTAATCAAAAGATACGAAATCTCCCTGCCAGATTTTCATTTCTGTTTAACTTGTCCAAGAATATTCACTCAGACATCATCGGACAAATTCCGCCTGAGAAGAGGAGACTAATTATCACAAGTACTTAATTAATTGCTATTTATTCCTCATCTCATCTACCCATAAAACCTCCTTTTTGAATCTTAGATTCACTCTGTTCCCGGAAATTTGACTCTGGAATTGTCAAACCATTATTTTGGGAAGAAAAAGATATGATTTGAAATTTTAGAAAATCGTAAAAATTTAGTTCTATTTGAAATTTGATGAGAGTGACATCTAGTGGACAATTTGGCGTTCGCAAGTGGAAATTGAATGCCATGTTGAAACGGACAGACACTGACATCTAGTGGCGGCTTCAGCGTTCTCAAGTGGAGAATAATTAATGCCACGTTGGAACATGCATATTCTACCATCTGGTGACAACTTCGGTGTTTTTAGAAATTAATCTCTCTTGGAAAAATTGGATTTTAAATCTTTATTGTGAATATTTGTAGAAAAAAAAGAAAATATGATTGGAAATTGCAGGAAATTCTTTTGCAAAAAGTAGGTCCTGAATGGAATCTGATTAGACTGACATCTGGTGGTCATTTTGGCGTTCGTAAGCGGAAAAGTCTAGCGCCATGTTGAAACGGACAGGTGCTGCCATCTAGTGGCGAATTCAGCGTTCTTAAGTGGAGAATTCTTAACGCCATATTGGAACAAAAACATTTTATTCTCTCTTGGCAACTTCGGTGTACTTAAAATTAATCTGTTTTCGAAACATTGATTCTTGAATCATTAAACATTTTTTTTTAAACAATGATGAATGTTTAATCTGTAAAAAATTGTTTCGCGAAACAATTTAACGCTATATTGAAACGGACATAAACTGACATCTATGGCGACTTCAACGTTCTCAAGTGGAGAATTCTCAACGCCATGTTAAAAAAAACGCATTCTATCATCTGGTAGCAAATTCGGTGTCCTTAAAATTTATTTATCTTCGGAAAATTAATTCTTTGTATCGTCAAACATTTCTTGGAAAAAAGGGGGAGTTGTTTAATTTGTAGACAATTGTTCTGCAAACAGTAAATCCTAAATTGAATCTGATTTAACTGACATCTGGTGGTCATTTTGATGTTGGCAAGTGGAAAAATCTAATGTCATGTTGAAACAGACAGAAACTGCCATCTAGTGGCGACTTCATCGTTCTTAAGTGGAGAATTCTTAACGCCATTTTGGAACAAAATACATTTTATCCTCTGCTAGCAACTTCGGTGTACTTAAAATTAATCTGTTTTTGAAAAATTGATTCTTGAATCATTAAACATTCTTTTTAAATAAGCATGAATTATTTAATTTGTCAAAAAATGTTTTGTAAACACTAAATCTTAAATGATATCTGATTAGACTGACAATTGGTGGGCATTTGGGCGTTCTGAAGTGGAGAAAATCTAACTCCATGTTGAAAAAAACGCATTCTACCATCTGGTGATACATTTTGTATTCTTTGATAACCAAAACTCAACTTTTTCAATAAATAATCAAATATATATCACTAAATATAATCAAATATTAACCACGGCCTTGACATTTTTAGATTGCGAACCATATTTTAACCCGTAAACAGTTTCAAAGAACGGAAAAACATATCCTCTGAACAATCCAAATAAAATTCAACAGTAATTTTTAATTAAAAAGTTTCAGTCTCTTAATTTAAAAATCAGCATTCACTGGAATTTCTTCAATTTCATTAGACCACGTTCCATAAAATAGAATTGAGGTCACAAACTTTATTCCCGCTTCTTAAGATTCAATTAACTGCAATTCAATCAGTCGACTGGAAATAAAGAAAACAAGTAAACGTTTTTGTTTTTCGATCGAAAGTGTACCAATAGAGTTGCAGTTCAAAGTCACTTGGCTTAAAATCAGTGTCATCAATAAGTTGCACGCTTTTATATTGATTACTCGTATATTTAAAGAAAAATATGTTTCGAACGATATTTTGTATCACAGAGTTTACTACATCAGTTGTTACTTACAAATCAGAAATCCTTTCTTTTCTTTATTTAAAAAAGGAATTTTAAAATATTCCGAAGAAAGTATCAGATAAAAAAATCCCGAATAAGGTACCTGTTTAATAAAAAAAAGAATTTCCATATTCGTACCATTTACGTTCTTAACTAACACTGCCATCTGTCGGACAGTTTGGCGTTCTCAGGTGGAGCGACCATTTTAAATATTTACATTAAATCATAAATCAATTGAAACTTCATTGTTTCTTTAATTAAATAATATTAATGCTCAATTTCATTAAACATTTGCTCAAATGTTTTAATTGGGTCAGATTAACGTGTAAAATTAAAAAATACTAATTTATCTTAATAGACGAAAAGTAATATTGATACAATTATTTCGTCTGAGATTATTTTCCTGCGGTGGACCTTTCGCCTTTCTGCTTGACTCCTGACGCTTTAATCATATCCTTCAGGTAATTAGCAGTTACGAAGGGTCCAAGAGAGATTATGTTTCCAGTTTAAGGACCACCACCTAAGTTCAGTTTCAGGTAACACTGAGATAATTAATTAGCTTTAGCAGCCTCTAATCAGACACGTTCTGATTGGCAAACGCGTTTCCACAAACACGGTCTTAATTCGAGTCTGGCAAGGATCCCTACTTTAGATCCGAGGAGGTTCTAACCACTATCTTCAATTAAATCCGATAACTTCGATTATTTGTTTTCTCATTCAATACTTTGTTCTCTTTTTCACCAAATACTGTCAATTTAGTTGACAATTGTGAAGCTTTTCTCCTAGACTCAGTCGTCAAATTAAAATGGAACTTGTCAAGAAAAAGAAAGTGCTTCCGGTTATTGAGAATAGTTTTGATAAGTTGCGAAAGATTTGTAATCGTGTGGTGAAAAGATTTTGAAAGATTGCTAGTTTTTGTAAACAATGTAGCATGTCGACATTGGAAGATAGATGAGTAATCGATCACAGGGGCAATTCATGCTAAGGGAGCAACATTTGGCAATCCTCCCGCTCGTTTGCTGCCACCAAGATGAGAATCGTGAGTAGACTTTAGACTGAAATTGCTAATGCTGCGTACATCGGATTTTCGCGTCTTTGTTCGTCCAAGTTGAGATTTTCTGTTAAAAAGAAATGAGAGAAAATAAAATGAAGAACCAGGCCAGAAGTGGGATCCAATGCATTTCATTAATCCCTTCTTCTATAGTTCCTACTTTTCACGAAGGACTTAATTGTTTTTATTTTAACGGGAAAACCAGGTCCTCCAATCTTATTCAGCATTTCTCGTTTTCTCTACTTGTATAAAATTTTTAATCTAACTTAAAAGCCGCGCTTTTCGACGACAATCGTATGTTTGTAAAATTGCAAGTAATTTAAAAAAGTAGAACTTTAAAGTGCTGATTTAGCAAATAAAATTACACAATCAGGTTTCAAGAGATTTTCTATCTACTTTAGTAGACTCGCTTTTCTTAAATGAATCAGTTCTTCACGGGATATAGGATTTAAAAAATTACAAAAGGCGATGAAAATAGTTTAATCGTTTAAATCGACGCGTTTGTCAATAACGATCTTACTATTCCACCTTTCAGTGTCGATGAAAATTGACGGGATTGGCAGTGATTGAAGCTGACTGCTCTAACGCATTAGCACAATCTAATTTAAATTACGGCACTGGCGCGTCGTCGACAATGGTATCGTTTCCCGTCGTAATTCGACAGAGCTAAACGTGACTAGACTCGATGGATTGGTGGTTCTAGAAATTGCGTATTTCATTTCATTATCCCGATAGTCGCAAAGGCATTAATTAGATTTATCTATAGTTATTTGGCCTCGAATATTAGATTTAGGTTTTCGAATAAAATTCGCAAAAGATACAATTTTTAGATTTGTAAGCAAAGATTGAAAAAAGTTTTAAAAAAAGGAATTGAAAAAGTCATTCTGAAACTATTGTTAAGGTTACCGGCTAGTGTTATTACTATGACCTGTCGTGTGAACATCCTGATTATTTTGGAACAAGAATCCTTTGCTGGAGTTAATTGTACTCCTTAGGAGAAACAGCTCCGAGCATGAAGATTACTGTGTCAATTTTGCCGCCTAATACACATTTTGAAGCGCTTTCAAGCGTTCCAAAACAAGAAGCGGGCAAAGTTGAAAATAGGGTGTCGTTCTTGAATAACAATTCTACCGACTAATTACAATCGCTATTTTACAAACTTGACGGAAACTTCTACTAAAGGTATGTAACTTGTTAGAAACCTTTACTTAAAGTCACGTAAGTCGGGAGAGATTTCTTACGAGGGGCGTAAGACCACGCCCACTAAAGATGCTAATTTAGAAACGTGTAATTTGAAGGGTCTTTCTTCATTTACTTTTCTGTCCACGCAACAGGAAGGGGTGTCATTTAAATACCTAAACTAACTCAGGCCTAGTGGAACCTAAGGACAATATACTTACAATGTTGCTATTTAAGAATGTATTTGAAGTCACTACACTTCCTACAGACGATCCTTAATTAGTCACGCCTACTTAAGGACGTTTAATTCGACGACGCCTCTAACAAAAATATGTGTGAGTGAATAAAATGTCCAATAAAAGCTTTGGTTGTTTAACCACAACTACTTGAGGGCGTGCAGCTTGCCAGTTACTCGATTGTAAGAGGCGAAATGGAAGTTAAGACGCCTACTAAACTTGAGGGCGTGTTACTTGTAGATACTTCCTATTTAGGAGTGTCTTCAGTGACCATACCTGCTTGTGGATGTGCAATTTAATACAATCTTTTACATATGGGCGTGTCATAAAAACGACGCCCACTAGAGGTGGTTTTTAAAAAACCAAACCTACTTGAAGATGTGTAACTTGCTAATAGCAGTCACTCAGGAGTGCATTGTTGGTAGCGACGCCTTCCAGAGACGTATTTTTAATTACTACTCCTACTTAAAGGGGTGTAACTTAATAGTGTTTCCTCCTTGAGGTGTGTCGTACTTTGGTGACTCCCACTAGAGGCGTATCTGTAATAACTCCATCTACATGAGGGCGTGTAAACTTGTATCTCTGACTTAGGGTCGGATTGACAATGACGACGCCCTTTAGAGGCGATGTCTAATATGCCACACCTAATTGTGCGCGTGTGACTTAAAAATATTTCCTACATTGGGTCTTATTGTTAATGGCAACGTCTATTAGAGGCGTGCCTTAAATGACACCATCTACATGAGGGCGTGAAACTTGGTACCGTTGCCTTAGGGGCGTATTGATAATGACGACGCCCACTAGAGGCGGATCTGCATTGCCCCCCCCCCCTTCTGACATAAGAGCATGCATTTTGGTATCTCTGACTTAGGGCAGATTAATAATAATGACAGCGTTGAGAGACGTTTCCTAAAATGCCACACCTACTTGTGGGCGTGTAACTTGGAAATATCTCCTACATAGGATTTTATTTTTCGTGTCGTCTCCTACTCAAGGCACGTCTTCATTGGACCCACTTACGTATGGGTGTGTAACTTGGTAGTATCTCCTACTTAAGAGCGGGTTAATAATAACAACGCCCTTTAGAGGAGTCGCCTAATAGGCCACACCTACTTGTGGGCGTTTCAGATACCAGAACCTCCTTATTAAGTGCACTATAGTTGTTACCATCACGATCAGAGGTGTGGATTCCTCTTCTCTATATTTTAGAAGAGATAGGGTAGAAAAAACTATCGTTTATGGTAGTCTGTACAGATGGTTGATTATTCAAATATCATAACCTAAAAAATATTTAATAAAAACATTTGCTGAATTCAGATAATGAAAAAGGAACCTTTGAAGAGATTAAGAAGGGTGTCTAGCGGTCTGTGAAATCCGGAAAAATACCCGGAAATTAATATATCATGATAAAAATCTGGAATTTACCGGGAATTTGTAAATAGATTCGAAACTTCTTAAAACAATCCGAAAATTTTTAAGAAATTCTGAGCATTCGTAGAAGAAACCTGAAAAACAGTTAAATTTAAATTGATCAAAATGCAATGTAAAAATCTTAGGCAGAAAGAAAGTAAAACATAATGTTTAACTTTTAATAATTCCAAATCATTCTAATCAAAATTAATCCCACACGCCAATCAAATCAAACTTTAATTTTATCAAACCTTTCAATTTTAATGAATTTAAATTTTAATAGTCAAAAGTGAATAGGTTTATATTTAAATTTATTTTAATTTAAATATTTATAACTTTTTCTAATTTTCTAACTTTACCATTATTTTTTTCCTTTTTTTAAAAATCTTTTTTCGAGATATAGATTTTTTTAATAATTTGATTTTTACGAAAAATCTTTCAGTTGATTCCATACAATTTTGGTCTATAAAAATTTAGGAAAACTTTATTTTTATACTTTGGACGAAAATACAATTTTGTCCTCAATTTAATTTTTTTTTAGATTTACTCTTTGTTTGTGAATTTACATAATTTTCTTTACATTTTGTTTATTTTTCGAAATTTGATTTACTCTTTTATAAAATTCCTAAATTTTATGATTTAAAAAAAAAAATTATTATTTGGATTGTTTTAAAAATATATTTAATGTGTTAAACAAATTTCTTTTATATTAGTGTTGTTTCCAATTTATTTTTAAATTTTCTTTATTTTGGGAATAATTGTCTGGAAATTGTTAATTTTAAATGAATTTTTTTCTTTTAATCTTTCTAGTTTCTATTCTTTTTAACTTTATTTTTCTTATTTCTTTTAGGAAATTCTTTTTAATTCCTTTATTCTTTTTACCTTATTTACATACTTTATTTTTTAAAATATTTTTTATCGCTTTTTTAAATATTTTCTTGTAGCTTATACTATAACTTTGTTTATGAAAACATTTGTTTTCACTTTTCGAAATATAGCTTGATTATTTTTTACTTGATTTTCTTAGTTTTTTCTATTCCTTAAAATTTTTTGACTTATCTTAAATATTCTTTTTTTATAATTTTTTTAATTACGTTTAGAACTTTGAATAATTTAGTTAATTTTTATTTTATATTTTCGATTTTATGTAAATTTAATCTTATAATAAATTTCTCATTTTATCATAAATTTTCTATTCTTATATAATTTTTCATTTTGTAAAGAAATGTTTTAAAAGTTTTTTCTCTTTATTAAAATTTTAACGCTCCTTCACTAATTTACTTAGTTATTTTTTTAATTTGACAAATCATATCCGTAAACATTTTAATTTTTTGATAAAATCTTCTTTTTATTCTTTTGTAGTATTAATTCTTGATTTTGTGAAATTTACTATATTTCGCATATTAACGCGCTATGTATTGATATAAACCAAAAACAATTAAAGCATTTCTTCTGAAACTTTTTAATACTTTACATTATATTACCATTTTTCTGAACTTTCCGCCTATTTTCATAATTTTCATAACTTTTTCATTTTTAAGAAATCTATTTATTTTTACAGGCTTTTCAATTAAATTTGTTACATTCTTTGTTTTGGTTTCAATATTGCTATTTTATAGTTGATTATTCTCAACTTCTTTATTTTAGCGTTTATAATAATGTTGTAAATAGTTTTTGTTATTTTATTGTTTTTTCATGATTTCTTGGATTTTTTAAAGATTTTTCAGTATTATGTATACGAAAGAGAATTTTAATGTAACTTGTATATTATTGAATTAAAATAAAAAAATAATAAATTTTTTTATTTAGTATTTTAGACCTTTTTTGTATTCTTTATTTTTTCATTGCTTTTTTTACATAGTATTTCGGATCTATTAAAATGTTTAAATTATTTGTTTGTTTTTGTAGTTATTTTTTAAACTAAGTTTAATATTTAATCCAAACCACTTAACATTTGACTAGTATTGTTATTGATTATTAAGCGAAAAAATCTGGGAAAATTGTAGTTTAAGATCCTGGAATTTTTTGGGAAATTCAGAATGATTATTCCCTACAATCCAAAAATCAATTGTTAGCCTTTAAAATCCCTTTCTTCGAAGCTCGTCACGAATATTTTTTTTCTCAAATTACCTATACATTAAGAACTTTATATCTTAAATTTACCTAATAATTTTCTTATTTTCTGTTTCAGGTAAGTGTAAACAATTCTTTCCTTACCTTCCGTTGTCGGTAAGTGAAATTCTTAAAACACAAAATTAATGTATTAAAGGTTAGCTACTTTCCTTATTTTTATTGCTTTTGAGAATCGAGTTTCGTGGGTGTCTAACTTTTTTTCAGTTCAGAATTGAAATTACATTTCTTGGTCGAGATAAATTATTCATGTAGCGTAGTTATATTTTATCGAAGGACGAAAAAGTGGTAGCACAATTTCGCTGCTGGTAAAAAAAAAAACCTGGCGCTTTAAATTAGTCACGCTAGAACTCTACTTGGACCGAGTTCAAATCGCTAATGGAGAACAACGATTAAGTTTATACCACACTTTTCCTCAAGCACGTCCCTTGCACAATGAAAAAAGTACATTTGTGAATTAGTTTCCCGCTACAAATATTTGGATTCGTTCTCGAAAAAGGGTCAAACTGAGTTTTTGTGGGTTAAAGGAAAATATAACTTGGAAAAGTACCCTCAAGGTTGTTTTTCACATAAAACAAAACTCGTGTTGTTGCAATAAAATAAAATTAGACGACGAGAGACGTGTTAAATTTCGCAAATTTTGAAACTCGAGACCATGAGAAATTTATTAAAATATTTTTTGTCTCCAGTGTCAGGAAGAATATTTTCCCTGAATTTAAATAAATTATTCAATTTCTTTTTTTTATAGGAAGTTTGAAAATAAAGGGGATAGTTATGGCATTATTTATAGATTCCTTGTGGTTTTGAATGGTGGGTTTATACAGACATGCGATTTCATATGAGTCACGGTGGGATTTGCCAATTAGCGAAGTTACAGTAATCAGATAGTGCAGTATATTTGAACGTACCTTTCCTGGGACAATTCCCTTATCGTCAAGCAGCCTCATATGCTTTTCCATGAAATGTTATCCCTCCCTTCACTTAATATTGCCATTGTATGAATTTATGTATACATATATATTAACATTTCGTGGAAAGCATTGGATATAGTAGGGTGGCACCAATAATCAACTGGAAAGAAAAGAAGGAAGGGAGAGACCCCTTTGCTGGGGCTGAAAGTTACGTGGGTCAAAAGTTACATCACTTTTTCAAACTTTGTTACAGGCGAAAGCGCTTTCAGCTCCGACGTTCCCTATCTTCTCGTACATTTTGTTTCAAACATTTCCTACAAAGAAATTGGGAGTTTTTGATGAAATTATCTTAAATCTCGTATTCAGATGGAGCGGAAAAATTGCTATAATAGAATATTTTTCCTGCTATCGAATATCTGATAGAGATAGAGAATACTTTATTTATCTTTCAAAGTTAAATTCTTTTTAACAATTTGATTTCAATTTGACATTTTTTTATTTTAGAATCGGAGCAATAAAATGGGAATAAAAATTTTTTTCTTTAAAATTACTTAATCATTGGTTGTGACTAAACCTAAAAAGTCACGCATACGTCAGTCATTTGGATATTATTACGTGTTAAGAAACACACGGAAAGTCACTTTTCTCATTTTCTCTTTCATTTTGTAGGTTAATATGTTAATTCTTTAGCTATAACTGGAAAATATGACTTTTTCTCTGCTCTTGCTTTTCTAGACAAACGGTAATTTATACCTTTCAACATTGGGTTGAATAATCGTAATTTATTGAAGATTGAGATAAAATTGTTCTATTTTTTATATTTAAGTACAATCTACAATTTCAAACAATCTCTAAATATAGGATATAAAAATATCACTTTAATATGACATAAAGTATTTATGCACTTGATCCAGAAGTGTTTTACGAAAAATAAAACTCTCAATGTAGATATTTTTTGTTTCACAGTTTATTTATGACAAAAGCATAAATTTTCGAGGCTAATATTTTCTTCTCGTAAAGTAAAATTGAAGTAATTTAGAGCACGCGGCACAAATTTAAAGCTTCGTGTGCGAGAGCATTCTTTACACAGAGAGCTTGAATATTTCCCTTTTGTGATAAATTAAATGATTTTAGGAAAAAGAAATCCATTATAAAAGTAGGACGCGCTATTTTCTTGTAGTTTGATTCTTATATCATTCTGAATTTGTTTTCAGACAAAAATACTGATTTATTCAAATTAATATAGATCTTTAATATTACTTGAATCGGAGCTGATATTGATTGTCTTTGTTAGACCTGTTAATAAATTTATTAGATAATAATAAAACCTGAATATATCGATCACTTTTTGGTTTAGTCCTTTAGGTACAGAGCTATAAAGGCGTTATGTAATTTAATCAATTTTACCCTCCTTTACTTTATCTTTCGAACAGTGGGCCGTTTACTTAGTTCCCGACTCCGCGCTTGAGGCGCTGCGGTCAGTATAGTGTTGTCTCCTTGGCTTTTTCCGTGTATCCCCATTTTCTGTTTTACTATTTGCTGCTATAGAGTTTATTGACCTTGATTATTAACAGCTAGGATTCCCCAGCTGCAATGGACTCAGTTAGATGGTAGGTACTTCCCCGATTGTAAATTGAGGGCGCCTCAAAAGCTATAAAAAAATTGTCATTCTCTGTTGCTATGTGTGAAGTTTTAAGATCCGAACACAATTATTCGCAAATAAGCGAGAAACTAGGCTATTTTAAAAAATATTCTAACTTCACACATAGCGGTACAGAATGTAAATACTTTTGCAAATCGAGGCGCCCTCAACCTACTTTCGGAAAAGTATCCAATCCGACTCCATTGCAGATGGGGAGCACTGGTTGCCACTAATCAAAGTCGGTAAATTTATTAGGAGCAAATAGTAAGTTGTAAAGTGGAAGTTAACTGGCAGGAGGCGAGGAGACAACACAATACTGACCACAGCGCCTCGACCGTGGCGTCCCAAACTAACTGATGAGTCCTAATAGCTACTAAGGCACCTTATTGACTCAACATAAAACTAAACAACAGCTGCTGAGCAATGCGGGATACAAATTTCTCATACAACAGCAATTCAGGTGCTGTACTTATTTACGTCGTCTAGCGTATACAGTTCCTGGGTTGCTATTGTATGAAACATTTTTATTTCTTCTTGGTCAGTAGTTATTGTTTAGTTCCATATCGAGTCGATAAGGTGCCTTAATAGCTACCAGGACTCATTAGTTAGTTCGGAAGTCCAGGGTCGAGGCGCTGCGGACAGTTAAGTGATGTCTTTTCTCCTTTTTGACGCTTTTCCTCTGTTTAAAAATGTTAAAAGTTATAAAGAAGATTTCTTGTAAGATTTAAATATGGGTGGTTTATGGCTTTCTGTAGGTATTGTGAAACAATGCTTAATCTGTCATAAAATCTCTAATAGAGTTAAAAGTTTCTATTGAGGTGAGTTTTCCCTGTTCTCTAGCTATGCCTACTCCCCTTCTCGCTCTACAGGATGAAGTTCGGATCGTTGGTAGGAGCTCTTTCATTCTTTTGGTCAGTTGGTGAGGACCTGATGTAATGATGCAGTTCAGTTCCGTTTTGGTTTTTATACAGTCCACATCGTTTATCCTTGCATTTCCTGACGGTGTTTTGACTGGTTCTTCAATTTTTGTTTATAACGGGTGCACAATTGTGACGTATTCTCTATCTGTTATACAAATAACTATATTACGTGAAACTAAAAGTGCTGTGACATTTTGTGAAATCCCATCAAATACATTTCTAACACCCTCACTTTATAATTGGCTATTTTTTCCTAAAGTGATCACCGACTTTAATTAATAGGAATCAGGGCTTTCCAGCTGTTGAGGAATTGGTTTATAGACTGGAGACATTTTCGACTGTAGATTGAGGGGGTCTCAAATTTTAGTTCGGGCCGTTACTATCGAGGCGCTGCGGACAATTCAGTGTTGTCTTTTCTTCTTCTTGATGCTTACTCCCACTTTATAATTTGCTACTATTTCCTATAGAGCTTACTGAATCTCATTAACAGCAAGATTACAGCTGATTATGGAATCAGCTTTTACACTTGGAGAGTTTCCTGTCTGTAGTTTAAGGGCACCTTGAACTTTAATTCGGCACGTTTCCGTTGACCCATAGGTACTAATAAATCAACAACTTCTTTTGCGACTTGGGTTCTCACAACTACCAGTCGCCATGTGATATGATAGTGGATGAAGGTGATTTATATGAAATTGAGTAAAAGGTGGGGAGAGCGTTTGGAAAACGTTTGAGAAAGAATACTCTCGAGAGGGCTACCGACGCGTCCGAATAGTGAACTTTAGCTTGACGTCACTGCTTGTGTGAAGTTTGAAGTAATAGCTTCTACCAGATTGGAGGTTGTCTATTGTAAATTGTGTATACTTTTTGGATATTTATACCCGTGGGTGAGATTTTGTGAGGTGGTGGGGACGACTTCCATCCAAATTATCAAGACTGTGGACTTGGGACTCGATCATTATACAAACCCAATTGAACTGGGAACTGTGGGCGAAATTGGGGCAGGATCACGCCCAACTAGAGGAACCATTTGGGCCATTCTTCATCATTGATGGTAATTTATGGACCAGTGAGAGACTTAAAATACAATCTTGTATCGCTTATCGCTTTTTCGATAAATTAATTCTCTTTTCTCAGAATTGTGGATTTGCAATCAACTCTAAATAAACCATTGAGTACCCAAATTTGGATTTCATTGAATTGACCTATTGAATTTTGATATTGTGTTGTATGAATTCATTTAAGTAAATTTTAATGGTCAAGTTATATTACAGCCATAATATCCAATGTCACCATATGCTAACAACCTGTTTTCGTGTTCTTCAATCAATTCATCTTTACATTCTACCTAAATTAAAATTGGCCAAAAATGATAAACCAAGTTAGATGTTGAATTTGAAAAGTTTGACGAAAATAAATTTATTCCATCGTATCCATTGGTGAAAGTAAAAGAAACCCTCTTATCATAGAGACCCATATTAGCCATGCTTCTACTTTGAACTTTATATACCCTTAGTAAATCCACATAAGCATGAAAATCGATGAATATCAGATCTGTGGAGTTTCCTAGTAAGTGAATCATAGAAAGAGACGTTAGAGTTGGTAGTTTGATGTAGGATTTCGCTTTAGCATCTCGCTTCTTGAAAAGCTGGGGGACAATAAAGCGCAAAGGAGGTTAGCGTGGACGTTGCCGTTGAGAAAGTTATGCTAGCAGATAACTTTTGATCTAAAAAGTGCTGGCAGGTTAGCTGTGTGTTGGAGGATCACTGTGGACTTGAATGGCGAAGTGCCTCCAGGACTGTAAGATGCATTTTTCATGTCTTGCCAAAGATATAGAGAGAAGCAGGAACGCCACGCCACATCGCCCCAGCAGCGCAGCGTTGGCAATATAGTCCTGCTATCAGACTCCGGTATCGTATTATGTAGGTATATCTCGGCAACCTAACCTCACCAGTCACCTACTCTTTTCGCAAAGGGGTGGAGGCATATAGAGCCCGAGTCGACTCGACCCGACGTGACAGACTGTATTCAAACGGCGTAATTTCTTCCTTACACTCTACGAGCCAACTTTCGAGACCGATGGATCGTTGGGGCTCTTGTCTCGGGATCCTCTCCTCATCCCCTTTACTTGAAACAACCCTAGCTAGTCTATTCGACTCGCTTGCCCTCTGGAATTTATTATTCCCGATAACTTTTCTATACGGGGGAGAGATTGCCACTGCGGAAGAGAATCTTTTTCACGAGTTTCCGAAGCGCGTCACGCGAATCGGACGTCTCGTGTGTGTATATTCTTTCTCGGCTTTATACCAAAACTATATACACCATTTTCATTCCCTTCTTCTCGAGGAATATGTAAATGCGCAAGTGCGTTGCAAAGAACGTTATCCACCTTTGCGTGTCTTGTCCATTAAAAATATTATCGCTCCTAAGAGAAGGGTGCAGCTACCCTCGGGAGATGCGAGAGCACTGATAAAATAGCCTGAATAGTACTTCAGGGAGCGACAATTACGGATCTTATTTCTTATTTTCCTTGGCGCGATAGCAACAAACGAGATTTCCCCTTTTAGTTGAAAATGGGTCAAGCGCATTTTAGAGTGACTGAAAATATGCCCAGTGATTTAGAATTATTTCAGTCATCTTTCAATCGAGACGCGATAAATGTTAATTGGGTTGAAAACACTTACTCAAAAGTGCTGTACCTGTTAAGATAAGCACAAAGGGTAATACATTCGAAAGTAAAATGCAGATAATTTCTGCATTAATATTGAAAATTTTGCCAATTCTTTAGAGCTCTTCGATTAGTTGGAGTTCCTATATTGTAAAATTGGAATGTTCCTAAAGAAAACTTGACGAAGTTGCTCCAAGGAGAAAGAATCTATAGAAGGGGAGAAGCCGATTTGAGTCTGATGGGCATCAAGCGCCCGCTTAAGTGGGGGCTGCGCTCTGATTGGCTCGTTGAGCGGACCAATCGAATCCCGAGGTTTTCTTCACTGTCCGAGCTCCCGATATACTCACATTGCTTTTCATTGCAAGTCATCAGATCCTCCAGAGCTATCGGAACGAAAACATATCTAGTAACCGTTGTTCGTTTAATTAAAAATTATTATCTATCGACTTGAAAAGATTTGGGATAACTAAAAAATTGCCGCAAATCGAGCGAATTATGAAAATAAGTCGAGAAATCTTTTTTAAAAAATCCAGGAATCTCACAAAGTTTATAGTTACAAAAATACGATTATATTTTTAACTAACTATAATGACTCTCTTTTTTTTTTATACACTGATAGATCCAAAACTGATAACGAAACCGAATTTGCAGTTTACTCCCATCAAATAAAATACTTTGCTAGTCTTCATAGAGCAGTGTATAACTTTTTTTATCGCCAGGATATCTGGAGCACGCTTAATAGATTTCAATAAAATTTGGATAAGCTCATAAATATCAAAATTTAGACACAGTGATTTTTGAAAATATCCATTAAACTTTTTAAACACCTTCTTTCATTGAAAAAAATCGTATTTGGCAAACATGTTTTTTCATTCTAAAAATACAAATTAATGATTAGAAAAATCATATTCCTTATCTCAAAATGAATAGACTCATCTATATATAAAATGTAGAAAGATTCCTAAAATAATCCATGTTTTTTCATTTTTTTGCATTTAAAATTCTTTTTTTTTTAATAACTTTTCCAATCAACTTTTATATTATTAATTTATTGCTTCCTTTATGAGGAATCTAATTGTTTTTGCTTACGTGGAAGCGAAATGGACATAATTTTCACTTAGTTTGTTACGTTTTTTTGATTTTTGTCAAATTCTTTTGTAGTTTTAGTTTTTCTTCTTTCTTTATTACAATTTTATTGTACATTATCTAATCCTTGTTGTTAAAGAAAAAAATAAATAAATTTAGTGATTTTTCTTTAATTTTCTAAGATTTATTGAATATTTTTAAAATCCTTCTGTAGTTTTACTTTTTCTTCTTTTTTAATATTACAATTTTGTTGTACATTATTTGATCCATCTTGTTAAAGAAGAAAGAAAAATTTAGTGATTTTTCTATTAATTTCCTAAGATTTTAAGATATTATTGCTTCCTTGTAGAGGAAGTATTGTTTTACCCTCAAATTATCAATTGAGATTTTTTGACATATCTCGACATATTTCAACCTCAGGATGTCGAAAATGAAGTTTTAAAAAAATGTCCGTGCGTGTGTATATGTCCACATTACGTTTGGACCAATATCTCGAAAACTATAATACTTAAAACTATGTTTTTTTAAACGAAATTATAGGTCCCTCAGGGGGACAAATTATGATATACTTTAGTACCCGATCGATCATTTCTAACTATTTTTTTCGCATTTAAAATTTTTGAAATACCATTTTTTTTGCAAAATTGTTATTTTTTTGTAAAAATTAAAATGTAAGTATTTTATTCGTTTTATTATTTGAAAACGCATCGATTGAGTTATTAGCGAACCCTCTAATGCAATTTACTCTAAAGTTATAATCATTTTGAAAATCAACAATTTTGAAAATCTTGTTTTTTAATAATTTTATTTTTATGTTTTATTACAAGCTTCAATATATTTTCATTATTATGCAGGTGATTAAAAATTACATCGAGAACGCTATTTGCGAACTTTTCAATGTAATCCTGTTCTGAGTTATCAAGTTTTGAAAAATTAAAAATTTGTATAAAAATTAATTTTTTTATGTTTTTTTGCTCTTTATATAAATTTTATAGAAAATAATTTTTGATTGTTTTGTAGACAATTCAAAAATGCATCAATTGGCCTATTTAAGATTTTTTGCGAACTATTATTTAAAACTTAGTGATGTTTGTAGTAATCTTTATGAGGAAGCAATGTTTTCAAAAAATGAATACCAAAAATTACTCGCACCAAATAAATACTTGAGGTACAACTTAGCAGCTGTTTTTATTTTCAATTCCTCCTTTTTTCCATAATTTTTTCTTAACTTTTTTATTTTTAAAGAATTAATTTATTTCCTTTACAGGTTTTTTAATTATCTTTCAACATTTCCCTGATCTAGTTTTTAACTATTTTTTTAGTAGATTTTGTCTTATTTTTGCCTTCATAATAAAATTGCCAGTATTTTCGTAATTTTATCATTTTCTTTATTCACTTTTGAAAAATGTTCTCTCTTTTTTGAATTTCTTGAGTTTTTTTTTACTTTCATTTAAATTTTCTAAGTATTTTCGTTGATTTTTTTATTTTTTCACAAAACATTGTAATATTTCAAATTTTTTCAGAATCGTTTCGATGTTTCTTCTGAATTTTCTCGTATTATTAAAATTTCTCATAATTTTTTTAGTCAAATTTAAAAATTTGACATTTCTTTTGCAGACTGTTTCCTACAATTTTTTTAATTTTTATATATTTTTTTTAAATTTCTAATTTTTTAATAGCTTTACTCTAATTTTTTTCTTTTCGCTTTCGTAATGTTCGGAATATTTTTCTTTTATTTTCTCATTTGTTCAAAGTGTTTGTTTTTGATCAAAGTTTTTCCACCATTTTCCATTATTTCTTATTAAATATTCTAATTCTTCCTAATTCCTAAAGACTTTAGAATTCTTTTTATTCCTTCATAAACTTTTGATGATTTTTAGTTTCTGGATATTTTTTCAATTTTTTGTAGTTTTTTTTTTACTAAAAGAGATTTTCCCTTGCATACCAGTGCATTTTTAATTGGATCTAATATAAAATTATCCTTAGAATCGCACCAATTATAATAAAATTATTCTGGAATCAATAATTTATTATTATTAGTCTAAGAATCATTATTTTCGGTTCAAATATTATAGTCCAAGCATATCTTTATTCTTCATAATAGAAATTTTTTCTCTCAGTAATTTTGTCAAACCAATTTTTTTATTTTCTCAACTAGTGCGGCTATTTATCTTTAAAGAATATCAAATTTGGGAATCAGAAACTGACAATTCGGAATAAATACCTGTTAATGATAATTAATTATATAATTATGTAGTAAGCCTGAATAAAATTTGATAACTTGCTTAAGACATGGTTAATGTTCGACCCTTAAATATTCCATACATGATAAAAATTTGATATTTTATTGCACTTTAAGCGTCTATAAAAATGTTAGAATTGAATATCTCGCGAGGAGAGGTCTCGAGCTAAATGGAAGTGGTGGGTGGAGCTACTTGGTATTTCAGATCGCGTACGAACTCTTCTTAACCTTTGCCCCGTTTGCGTTTTTAGAACACAAAATCTTCCCCATCGTTCTTTCCACACCGGGTTGCTGTCCGAAAATGCACCCTTTCGTGACCCTAGGAAGACCCTTGGATTTATATCGAATCGGACACATGAATAAGTTTTGACCGTTTATCGTTGACCTGAGTCCACTCGAAACGAGCCAATTCGTTTAAATCTGACGTCAGCAGTCGAATTCCAATAGATGCCATCATTCTAGAAATGTCGCACTTTTCTCTCCTCTGATTTATGATACTCTCCAGTTTACAATGAAATTATCGCCATCTCACTGAACTCACTTCTTGTCCTTTATAAACACATCGAGTGTATTATAAATATTACTATCTATATTCACATAAGCAATTTTTTTAATAAAAAATTGATTTTTTTCATTTATATTAAGGGCATGTGATGAATTTTGACGTCATTTGGTACAGGCAAAATTTATCCGTAACTTTTCTCTTAAAATGTTGAATATTGTGTCAAGAAACTTGGTATAATTACCTAAAATGCCATTAAGAAGGTTTCTCTGACCTAAATTTTGGCGTTAAATTAATTTTGGAAAATGTTGGAAAAATTAATTTTGAGATAAAATTTAAACAAACTCGGGATAGGGCGTCCTTCTTAATGATATTTTAAGTAATTCTACCAAGTTTCGTGACAAAATATTTAATATTTTAAGAGAGAAGCAACGGAGAAATTTTGCCTTTACCAGTGACTTCATACTCCATCACATGCGCTTAAAGTTAAATTTGGAAATTACTTATTTTTAAAAAGAAAAAATGAATTAATACCTATATTAAAATATATAAAAATATATATTTATATTTAAAAGCATATATATAAACCTATACACAGTTTATAATTTATTTCAATTATAAAAATGCAGTATTATATGTGAAATAAATATTGTCTGGGGCTATCCAACTTGCCCCTATTTCTTGATTTTTGTAATTATACTTTTGAGATGAAATAAAAATAAATGGTATTATGGAATTTATAAATATTAATATTATAATCTGGTTTAAAATCGAGTGGCTTATAACCATCTCATTTTCTCTTTACTTTATAAAGTTAGACAGGAAGGCGGAAGGTGGAGGTTGAGTGGGTGGAAAAAGGGAGTGTTGGCTTTAGAGTTAGACAGTCAAAGCTTTAAATCAGGGACTCTCGGAATGCGGCCGGAACAAAAAGACCAGAAAACATACGCTAGATAGGAGACCACCTCTGCCTCAAGGAGTTTTCTGCTTGTTCCGGAAAACTCCACTATGAGAAAGACGAAGAGATGCTGCCTTTCAGAGTGACTTTGAGGAATAAACGTTTTACGTCTTTGCAAGTTCATCGGATCGTGTAATTAAGTCATCACTTCACTAAAGCATACTTCAGTAGGAAGAAACTCAATTCTAAAAGTAGAAATATATCAGAAGACTAATCATCCAATATATTAAAATTTACTCCCCCTTTCTTCAATGAAATATTAATCCATCCAGTCGTTTCATCATTTTACTGATTATATTGGATAGCGTGCTTTTTATCTGAAACTCAATTGTTATAGAATATGCATTGGACCGAATTTCATTTAACTGATTGATCATTCATTAGAAATATATTTTGTGTGAAATTCTGTTTTATTAGAAATTTCGTCTATCGGATATTTCATTTGTCAGAAATTTTACTTACCGGAAATCTTGACTGTGAGAAATATTATTTTTTAACAGGAATTTTATTTATTTTTTCATCTACTTTTTTATATACAAAGATTTAATATACAGAAAGTTATGTCGACAGAAATCTTATTTTACAGAAATCAAAATTAGGGGTTGTTAAAAAAATACGTAACGCTTTTGTGGATATATTTACCCCCCCCCTCCACCCCCTGCGTAATGGGATGATACATTTTAAAAAAATTCCCCCCCCCCCCCCTATAAGCGTTACGTATTTTTTGAATGGCCCCTTTTCAGAATTCTCGTTTATGGAAAATGTATTTTATTAATAATCGCATTTATGCAAAATTGCACTTATTGACGATCTCGTTTGTCAAAAAAGTCATTTACCGAAAGCTTTTTTTATTTTTTCGAAGAATCTGAAGTTGCATATAACAGAAATCTCATTTCTCAGAAATTTTTCTAACAGAAATCTTATTTATCAGAAATTACAAGTATCAGAATTCTCGTTTGTTTGAAATTGCATATATCAAAAAACTTATTTTTCCAAAATATCATTTAGCAGAAATCGCAGTAGTACGAGACATGCATCACTAAGAAATGTTATTTGTTCAAAAGTGTATCATCCTAAAACATTTTTCAGACTCATGAATATTGAATAAGTTTTAAAATTCATTAGTTACTCTCTAAATCGGAATTAGTGGTTTTCAACCAATTAATTTAGCGAAAAGTAAGTTACTATTAAATAGTAAGAATTTTAATAATTTTTTAGTAGAAAACTACTAATTGAAAAAGTAGAAAATTATTAATATAAATAGTGAAACTTTAAATTTTCAAATTAGTAGTTTTCTACTATTTTAATTACTTTTTTATACTTCGTTTTTCTTAAAATGAATAGTATTCTACTAAAAAATCAGTAATTAGTAGATTCAATAGTTTTTAGTCAAATTTCACTATTTATTATTAAATTTTAAATTTTGACTAATTTGAATTAGTGACCAATAAAAAAAAATAATTCCAATTTTACTGATTGTTAATTTAGAAGAATCATCACTTAACAGAATTTTAAACAAGTCGAATTTTTCAATAATAAAATGTCCATTTGACCGAATCTTGATTAATCCTAATTTTTATTTGCACGAATTTAAATTTGATGGAATTCTTAATACGTTGAATTACAAAAATAATACTAATTAATTAATTATTAGGTAATTTATTTTTTATTACATTAGTCGAAAATTACAAATGGCCGAACAAACATTCAACAGAAACATTTTAACACAAATTCAAAAATTAACCACTCTCAGTTTTCTTGATAATTTCTGAATGGTTAATTTTGAATTTCGCGGCAAAATATTTCTTCCGAAAAGACATTCGGTCATTTTCGATTTCGATCAAATAGATATTCTATCACTTAAAAATTCGACTAATTTAAATTCTGATAGATGAAGCTTCTGATAAATTAACATTCAGTTAAGTGGGGATTCTCTTGAATAAAAATTCGATTAACAGAAAATCTGTTAAAGGAAAATTCTGATATTTATTAAATCGGTAACCCAGAAATTCTGTTAAGTAAAAATCCGGATAAATAGTATTTCTCATAAATGTAAATTCGTACTTATTTGGTTTTAGATCAATAAAAATTCGTGTAGATGAGATTTCTGATAATTGAAATTTCTGATAAATAAGATTCCGGATAATTGACATTTTTGCGGTTTCTGCCTTATTAAAATTCGGAAAATGATAATTCTATAAAATTCCATTTCGGGTAAATGAGATTTTTGAAAAATGCAATTGCAGATAAATTGGTCGATCGAAAATTGGAATTTCTGATAAGATTTTTGACAAATTACATTTTTCTCAAGCAAGATGACTGACAAATACAATTTTTTTTTTTTTTTTGTTAAAAGAAATTTCCTATAACCGAGTTTTCTGATAATTGTATAATTTCTGATACATAAGATTTCTCACACTGAAAAAAGTGTATTCTTCTTAGTGCAGTTTTTTGGGAATTTTTTCTGGAGAAATCACTGTATTTTTTTATTGAAATGAAAGTTTTTGTACAGCATTGTACATCTTATAATGTGTATAAAAAATATTCATTTTTGTATCCTCTGCTGGCGATCTCCTAAGGGATTTCCAAAAAAAAAGTGTCTTGCGGTGATCAAAATATCTTCACATTCTTCACTCTAAAAACAAAATGCCTTACAAGTGTCTTATTTTGTCCTATTTTTCTGTAGAAGACGTAAAAAAATGTCTTGTTTTGAGACACTTTTTGCGTCCTAGACACAAAAATGTGACAAAATAAGACACTTACGAGATACTTGTTTTCAGAATGTTTGAACTGGTTTATCTGAAATCAAAAAAATAAAACTGATTATGTTAGTTTATGAAAAACTGTTGTCCTTGATCGAAGAAATTAAAAAATATTGTCCCATTTTCGTAAAATATCAGCTTTAAAAAAAAGTCGTTTTAATTTTATTCAGAAAACTTTCGATCATTGATAACAAAATGAAGTTATTAAGCTTGATTAGCGGAAGCAAATCTTTTTTCTGTTTGGATTCATTTTCACAAATAAATCACGAGAAAAAATATAAACCAATAATTAGTCTGTAACTTTGCAAATTTTTGTCAAATGCTAATAATAAAATAAAATCTTAATAATTTTGGTGAAAATTCAGACGACTCGTTTGCTGCAATAAATAGCAGTAATTAGGATTATAGGATTATAAGAGTTGACAATTCGGAGAGAGACATTTTAGGGAAAAATGAGAAAGAAAATTTATTCAGCACTTTAGCTGAGATTATCACTTCCTTCCTTGTTCAATAATTATATTTCCTTGGAGTGCGCAAGGAAGGGCTGCTGGCTTGGCACGAATGAATCCCAAAGGATAGTATACTATATCCTGGCTGATCCCGATTCATTTCGCAGGACAAGAGAATGATGTAAGAAGCGATGACTGTGGAGGAATGAGGGAGGGGGGGGGGGCTGGCTTTACGGGATAGCGAGTAAATGCCCCATGAATGAACGATGAGACTTGGTGTCCTGGGTCGAACTCCAAGAGGACCATCCGTCCTACAACACAGACCCTTCCATTCTTGAGGAGTCCCCCAACCAATTCGAATCGGATTTCAGCGGACATAACCAAGTCAAGTATTGGATTTGAGTTTTTAGCTCATATCCTCTCAGAATATATTCTCACTTCAATGAAGCGTTCAAAAATTATTGCTTCCTTCAACTGGACCTGATCACGAAATATTGCTCTAATACTTCAACGAGTTTGGACGTACTTGCCTTTATATCTCTATTGATATCGAAATTCAATTTTTCTAAACAATTTTCTTCCTCGTAAAAAAAATTTTCAAAGATGTTTTTCTTTCTGTAAATTTACAGATTCTTTTTAATTCCTCAAATGAATTTTCCGCTATTTATAGAAATGTGTTTCTGATTTAATGTCCCTATGTGTGTATGCATGTGTGTGTGTGTACTTTTTCATGTAAACACGATAACTCAAAAAGAGTTTAACGAATTTAAACAAAATTTAATAGGGTTACTTTTACTACTGAAAACTTAAATCGTACACAAGGGTTTTGAAAAATAAGGATTTAAAAAGAATTTATTATTTGTTTTGCTTTCTTATAGAGATAAAGGAAGCTTTGTGATCGTTAAGATTTTCGATTTTCCAAAAATAGTTTAAATCGACTTATTTTCATCTGGAAAGCGTAAATTTTCATTTGTAAGCAAATGTCCAGATGTATGTGTTTTTTATCACCAGGATAACTCGAAATGGTTTCAAGGGGTTTGAATAAAATTTGGATGGCTTATTAAGCACATAAATATCTAAATTTTGACACAGAGATATTTGAAAATATCCAGCCAAATATTTTTAAGAAATATATAATATTTTTTTTTTTTCTGACAAACCAAAGTTTCTGTAGACAATAAATATTCCAAATTAAAAAACAAATTAATTGGTTTGTACAAAGTATAATATTTTTCCGGAAATATATGTAAGAAAAATGTGCAAGAAGTGAACATAATTTTTACCTAGATATTATTTTTGACGGAAAAACAGTAAACTTTCATTTAGTAGCTTTTTCCTATCTCTTATGTCAAAAACTTACCTAAAATAATTGATTTCTTGTATTTCTTAACATTTTATTCTTAAATTTATTAATTTTCATTTAATCCAAATTTTGCGTTATTTCAAGATTTAAACTTAGGAAACTTCAATCTAACTATCCGAATGTTAATTGTCAAAAATGTATAATTTTAAATTATTTAAACAATTTTTTAAGGTAAGAGGGAAGATTTTAATTTATTTTCAATCTTCTGGTTTTATTCACTGATTTTCCGATAGTTTTTCTTCGCCTTTTTACATTTTTTTTATTTTTTAGCAATTTACTCTTTCAGAAAATTTCCTCTTTTTTTTTATTTAAAAAATAAATTAGGTTGTATAGATTTTTCTTAAAATAATTTTCTTATATTTTAAGAGTCTTTTACCTTCCATTTTTTAAAATCATTTCTTGACATGTTATAATAAATATTTTTAATAAATCATTTTCTTTTAACATTTCCAATTTCTCAAATCTATTAAATTTTTCTTTTATAATTTAGCAAAAGAAAAAAATGAACGACAAAAGTCCCCTATCAAATATACCTATTTTTAATTTAGAATTTCTCAATTTTTCATAAAAATTGCATTTAACTGAAATCTAATTTGCCCCAATTTTCATTGTACAGAAATCTCGTTAAAATCCTTAAAATCGTTAATTCACCTTTCTTAATCGTATAATCAGGTACAATTTTAGCGCAATACCAGAAGATGTCAAAATGCAGGATCTTCACATTTATAATTACAATAAGAAAAAATTATTTCTCCACCTATTTTTTTTTTTTTTTCTTAAAGTACCGTTTTTCCGCGCTCTAAGCTCGAAAAAATTACAAAGTTACATTTTCAGCTCGAGAAAATCTGCATCTTTTCCCATTGTTAATACGTTCACGAACTAAACGGAACTGTCGATACTGACAGACTGGACTGACAGATAACCAGAAAAATTCGTCTCTCATCGAAAATTTCGAGAAGATCGAACGATCGACATATGAAAGATTCATGGCGCGTTACCGGAACTATCAGAAATGCCATAGCAGAACCTATTTCTCGTTTCCTTTCTTCACTGATCAGAGCACGAATGCCAATTTATCTAGCGGTTAGAGCTCAAATCCCAAAAAAAAACGACACAAAAAGAGTCTGCTTATTTTCCTTGATTAGTTGACCGGAAACGGGAAGCAGAGTCCTTTCTTGTTGAAAAAAAATCGAGAGAAAAAAAACCCGCGAAATTTCATCAGAATAGTCGATCACGTTCGCGTATTCCTTGGTCAGGATGTTCTCCAGGATCCAGATCCCGAAGGGACCAGACTACTGCGAATAGTTGCTCCTCGGGAATTACGTGCGAGGGATCGAAGATGCATCAGGATCGCTTGAAGTGAATTTGTTATGAGCTGCGAGATAATTAAGACGATCGGATCGTCGAGATGCTGCATATTGTTCCCCACCTGTATTCATGTCCATGAATCTAGTTATACCGGATAAAAGGGATCACGTGTGGAATTGGAATCGTTTGCCTCATGCATATCATGTTTATTAAACTTAAGCTGTAGAGTTAAAAAAAACTTGGGTACTTTACCACCCGATTATGAATATTGGAACAAATATGGGCGTAAATTTGATTATCATAGTGAAAATTTAAAAAACAACATAGAATAATTGTTTTTTGCTTTTTATTCGTAAAGACTTTAAAATTTGTAAAATTGGCATTAACAAAAGTTGTAGCTCTGGTAAAAATACGTATTTTATGTAGTAAACATTTTTTCAAGAAAATAAATAGTTTCTGAGAAAAATGCAAAAAAAACTGTAGCCAGTAGGATGAGGTAACCGAGCTGCCGAGCGGCAACGCCTTTAAAGATTTCTTTTCTTTACCTCCGTATACCATAGTGCAAAACTATTTGGCGGCACCTCAACCTCATGATGACTATAAAGAAGTTAGCAGAAAGTAACTGCGCGATAAATAAATTTTTTTGTTTGTCTTCATATCACATGGAAAATTTAAAAAACAACATAAAATTATTGTTTTTTACTTTTTATTTGTAAAGACTTCAAAATTTGTAAAACTGTTATAAACAAAAGTCGCAGGTCTGGTAAAAATACATATTTTATGTAGTATACATTTTTTCATTAAGATGAATACTTTCCGAAAAAAATGCAAAAAACTGCAGCCGGTGGGATGAGGTAACCGAGCTGCCGAGCGGCAACGTCTTTAAAGTCTTCTTTTGTTTACCTTCGTATACTCATAGTGCAAAACTATTTGCCGGCACCTCAATCTCACGATGACTATAAAAAAGTTAACAGAAAATAACTGCGCGAAAAAACAAATTTTTTTTGTTTGCCTTCATATCACATGGAAAATTTAAAAAACAACATAAAATTATTGTTTTTTGCTTTTTATTCGTAAAGACTTCAAAATTTGTAAAACGTTTAAAATTGTTTAAAATTGTTTAAAATTGTAAAATTTTATAAACAAAAGTCGCAGGTCTGGTAAAAATACATATTTTATGTAGTATACATTTTTTCATTAAGATGAATACTTTCCGAAAAAAATGCAAAAAACTGCAGCCGGTGGGATGAGGTAACCGCGCTGCCGAGCGGCAACGTCTTTAATAAAATTATTGTTTTTTTGCTTTTTATTTGTAAAGACTTCAAAATTTTTAAAATTGTTGTAAACAAAAGTCGTAGGTCTGGTAGAAATACATATTTTATTTACTATACATTTTTCAATAAAATGAATATTTTCCGAGAAACATACAAAAAAAAACTGCAACCGGTGGGATGAGGTAACCGCGTTGCCGAACCTTTTTAAAATTGTTCTTTTGCCTTTTTTTCTTAATATATACATCGTTATGAAAAAAATGTATAGAACATAAAACGTGTATTTTGATAAAATCTACAACTTTTGTCTAAACCATTTTTGCGATTTTTAAAAATTGTATCCAAAAAATCGTAATGTTAACCAGTTTTTTTTTAAATGATTTGTAACATTATAATCAAACTCGCGCTGATTTTTACTATGATATAACCAGTGCGTCGAGATTCATATTAGGAATTGCCAAAGAAATCAAAAGTAATATTTCGAAGTATATCCCATTTGTATAAAAAATCATTAATAATAAAATTTCATTTAATATTAAAAGTTTAATTTAATAATGAAATCAGTTCAACTTAAATATCTATTATCTAGTGACAGTTTACAAAGTAAACTGAAATGAAACTTGAAACTCCTTTTTCCTCGCCATTATCGTCTATCTCGTATAATTCTTTAAATCGCTTTCAAATTTTATTGACATAATGATTCTGTATATTGAGACTCGCAAGTGCATGGATTGAATGAAAATGTACATTCGCAGCATTCAAGTGAAATACTTTCGAGAGAATAAAAGTCTCAAAGCAAACTTTGCCGGCACTCGAATGCTAATGAGAAGCTTCATTAAGTCTTTGGCAAAGAGATTCTCGATCGTATCATTCGTGCAAGTGAACACTCAAGCTATAATTACCCATCGTAATTTACAGTTCTTGTCTAAAGAATTTCAAATCCTGGGACTGATATTTGTATAAATTAAAAAAAAATCCAACTAAATTGTTCATTCCGCGAGTTTTCGTCAAAACAAAGCTGCTAATTAGTAGGATAATGAAAATGTTTTATCAGCTTGTCATCTCCTTTGACGTGTCTGTAGCAAGTGACGAGAGGTTAATGGGAAGTTAAAGGCAGGTAATTGCAGATTTGAGATAGACAAAGGAGACTGTTTATTATAATTAAATAATCTTTTAACCTGAAAGGATAATAAACTTTTTGATTATCTAGATTATTATCAAAGTATCGTTGCTATTTCACGATTCGTTGAGCGGGAAAATAAAAGTTTGTGGGATGCTACTGTAGAGAAATATACTTACTTTGAGTATAATTACAACAATAAGTGTATAAAGATGTATGGAAATGTTTAAAAGTAATGTGAAATATGCAAAAGTACTTTGCAGTATCTTGAAGTATTTAAAAAAATTGAGAGTACTTTGTGTATTAAAAACATTGACTGTTGAAATATTTAAAAGTAACTTCAACTGATTAGAAATATTTGAAATTTATTGTATTTAAAGTACTTTTCAGTGTTTTGAAGTACTTTATAGTGTTTTGAAGTACTCTATAGTGTTTTAAGTACATTGTAACTTTATTAAGTTCTTCGTGGTAGTTAAAGTACATCCTAACGTTTTAAAGTATTTTACAGTGTTCTTTGAAAAACATTTATTGGTGTTTTGAAGTTATATAATGAATTTTGAAGTACTAAAGATGTTCTAAAGTATTTTGAAATTTTCTAAAGCATTGTAAAATGTTCTAAAGTACTTAATAGTATTTTCAACTACTTTACAGACTTCGGAAGTACTTCATGGTGTTTAAGACAAGTACTTTTAATTTTAGAATGTCCGTTTTCAATATTTAATAGTATTTTAAGGTATTTTAGAACCTTGAGATCTCCTTCGTGAAATTAGAAGTACTCTGTAGGATTTATAAATACTTTAAAAGTTTTAAAAATTACTTTATAACCTCATCAAGTACTTCCTGTTAGTTAAAGTATTATGGTATTTTTAATTATTTTACAGTCTTCTGAAGTTCTTCATGGTATTTAAGACAAGTAATTTTTAATTATAAAAGTTTTTTTTCAATATTTAATAGTACTTTGAAGTATTTTAACACCTTCTGAATTTGAAGTACTTAAAATGTTTAAAAGTGCTTTAAAATATTTTTCAATTAATTTAAAACCTCCTGAAGTGTTTCCTGAAAATTAAAGTATCTTTTAACGTTTTAAAGTAGTTGGCGATGTTTGTTAAAAAACATTTATTGATGTTTTGAAGTCATATAAGGTATTCTGAAGTACTTTAGAATGTCCTGAAGTACTTCATAGTATTTCAAAGACCTTACGACCTTCTGAAGTACTTGATGGTATTTAAGACAAGTACTTTTTAATATTAGTAGGTTTTTTTCAATATTTAATAGTATTTTGAACTATTTTGGTACCTTCCGAACTCTTTCGTGAAATTTGAAGTATTTAATAGAGTTTGAAAGAACTTTAAAATTTTTTAAAATTACTTTATAACCACCGGAAGGTGATATGTTGTAGTTAAAGTACCTTTAAACGTTTTTAAGTATTTTGGGGTGTTTTTTTTTAAATAGTTATTGATTTTTTGAAATCACATAAAATGTTCTAAAGTACTTTACAGAGTTCTAAAGTGCTTCATAGTGTAAAGTTTCATGTTTCTAAGGTCTTCATAGGGATTTTTAGTACTCGATAAAATCTTTTACAGTACTTGGTAGTATTTAGAATAGCATTTAACGTTCTAAAATATTTAAAGTTTTGAATATGGTTTTTTGTACAAACTTTTACTGATGTTTTGAAATCATATAGTTTATTCTGAAGTAGTTTACAATATTTTGAAGTTCTTCACAGTGTTTCGATTATTTTATAGATTTATAAAGTAGTTTCTGGTATAAGAAGTAATTTTTTATTTCATTAAGTATGATTTGCTTGTCAATATTTAATAGTTTTGAATTACTTTAAAACCTTTTGAAGTACTCTATAGGGTCCAGAAGTTCAAAGTGTTACAATTACTTATAATTGTTCTGATGTATTTCTAGTTGTTTTGAATTAGTTCTTTATAACTTTCAAATACTATAAAGTACTTTAAAATGTTTCAAAGTACCTTATATTGTTTTTCAGTATTTTATAATCTTCTAAAGTACTTTTCAATTTCCTTAAGTGTTTTAAGGTATTCTGAAGTTCTTTACATCTGTCAAATACGTAAAGTACTTTTTAATTTTTCAAAGTAATTCATAGTGTTTTTCAGAATCTTTTAAAGTACTTAGAGGCATACAAAATATTTCCTATTGTGTTTCAAAGTACTTTACAAAGTTCTAATGTGCTTCACAATTTAACACAAAGTACTTGAAGATATTTATAATATATAATAATGATGTTTTGAAGTAATTTAATATATTCTAAAGAACATTTAAATATTACTAAGTACTTTATGATGTTTAAAAGTATTTTTACATTAATAAGTGCTTAAAATATTTTTAAACATTTTCAGAATACTCAAAACGAAATTTTCGTAAAGCATTTATTAAAAAGCATCAAAAAATAAATTATCCAGAAATCCGTAAAATTTTTAAAGCACTTTAAGACAGTAAATTTATTTCGAAATCCGGAAGTCGATGAACTGCTCCTTTCGCGTCGTTAACCCGTCATAAATTATTTGAAACAATAAAATTAGCCGGATATTCATTATTCAGTCAGTTTAAATTGACCTCGTCAAGCAGGTTAATTATAAATAAATCCTCATAATTAAAAGCTATAAAATTAATTAAAATCAAATCACCAGTAATGCTGCAACATTTGATGGCTTACTAAATGTAATTGAATTTGATTTTTATTTGACGAAGTGTCCTTCGAGGGAGAAGGCTTCTCCGGAAACTCGAGCGGTACTCTATCAAAGTTATTACAAATTTCCATCATAAATGCCAATCGATAAACCGCGACGAAACTTGAAGTAAAATTATAAGTTGCGGGCATCATTGCTTGGATGTGGGTGAATGGGTGAGGGGGTTAGCGTACAGAAATGGTAACCGGGAAGGGATCGTAAACCCATAAAAGCGTTCTCCAACAAGGCGGCATCGCGAGTGGCTTTTAAAGTTAATAAATTCACCGGCTTGCTTTGGTCTATCAACGTGTGTTTTTTCAGTTTTTCTCTCTTCTTTCCACTCCTCGTTTCATCCCGCCAAGATTTAAACTTAGTTCAAAACGGCGAACGAGGTGACTGAATTTAATAATATCATATGCCAATAATAAATCAGCTTTATATTTAGTGATTTCGAGCTGCTTTTACTGACGAACTGAAAGCTGACACCACGTTGCAGTCAAGCATGCTTCAACTTATAATTTTTTATTATTAGAATCATTATTGAATGTAAAAATACTTTCAAAAGTAATATGGAATTTGAGATTATTGACCTAATATCATGACGTATTGGGAAATAATAAAAAACAAATGGAAAAAGGAAAATCAATTTTTAATGTCAAAAAATACATTGCAGATTTCTTATAATATTTTGAAATGCAATAAAGCACTTGAAAGCTTTTCTTAAATTCTTTAAAGTATTTTAAAATTCTTTTTGAGACAAAAAGTACTCTCAAGTGACATAATATACTGTAAAATACCAAACAGTACTTTGAAATACCAAAGAGCAGTTTGAAGTTTTCCTTAAATACTTTGAAGTGTCTCATAGTGCTTTTTGTGGCATGTGGTGTCAAAAAGCACCATGAAGTGTTCTAAAATACTTTGAAGCGTCAAAGACTACTTTGAAATGTCTGGAAGTATTTGAAGTGTCAAAGAGTACTATGAAATGTCAAATTGTATTTTGAAGCTTTCCTATGATACTTCGTAATGCCATAAATCACTTAAAAGTTCCCTTAAATACTTCAAAGTATCTTAAACTTCTTTTTAGGACCAAAAGTACTCTCAATTGTCATAATATACCGTAAAGTACCAAACAGTTCTTTGAAATGTACGATCACTTTAGAGTTTTACTTAAATAGTTTGAAGTGTCTTCTAGTACTTTTTGTGTCATGTGGTAAAAAAAAGCACCATGAAGTGTCAAAGTGTACTGTAAAATGTCTGGGAGTTTTTAAAGTGTCAAAGTGTACTATAAAATGTTAGAAAGTATTTGAAGTATATAATTTGAAGCTTTCGTATCATTTTTTGAAATGTCATAAAGCACTTCAGTTCTTCCTTAAACATTTCGAAGTAAATTAATTTCTTTTTGAATCTTTGAAACGTTGTAGAGCACATCAAACTTTTTTTAAAATACCTTTTAGTTCCAATAAGTACTGTGAAGTTTTATAAAGTACTTTAAAGTTCTGATAACTTCTATAAAGTGTCGAAGAGTGGTTAAAAGAGTCCTAACTCATTTTTAAATGACATGTGGTGCTATAAAGTCACTTAAAATACTTTTAACTGTCTGATCGTATCCTTATATAGCATTTTTATAGCATTTTGAAGTATTAGAAAGTACTTTGATTAGTCAAAATATACTTTTATATTCTATAAAGTACTTTAAAGTTTTCTAAGTACGTTGAAGTACTATAAAGCTCTTCGAAGGGTTTTAAAAAGTACATTGAAGTTTCTTTAAAGTAATTTAGAATGCCATTAAGTAGCTTGATGTGCCAAAAAGTATTTTGAAGTGTCACATAATACTTTAAATCGTTATGAAGTGTTCTCTTAAAGCACTTTAAAGTTTTATAAAATATTTTAAGATGTTTAAACCCTTTGAAGTTTCTCTAAAGTACCTTAAAGTGTATTAAAGTATTTTGAAGTGCTAGAAAGTACTTTGAAGTGTCATGAAGTACTGCCAAGTGTTCTACAGTCCTTTCATAGTTTTAAAAAGTATTATAAAGTGTCAAAAAGTACCATAAAGTTTAAAAAAGTATCCTTAAGTGTTATAGAGCGCCTTGAAGTATCAAAAAGTATTTTAAAGTTTTTTGAAGTTTTTGAAAGCTCCATAAAGTACATTAAATTATCAAAAATATTTTAGATGTGCGAGATAGTACATTGAAGTGAACTAAAGTACTTTAAAATGATACATAGTACTTTAAGGTAACTTAAGGTACTTTGAAGTGTCATGAATTGCTTTCTCAAAGTACTTTGAAGTTTCAAAAATTACTTTTAAATGTAATTTTTAAATCTTTTAATATGTAAAAATCGTTGGGAAAGAAAATTAAGGCCGAATAATACAATCGGTGGTGGGTTTATTTATTTTTTTATTGAAATCAGAGAATAGGTCGTTGAGATTTTGTGGCAAGAAGTTATTGCCGGAAGTCATAAGAGACCATTTCTTTTCACTCTCGTGCGTGTAATAAAAACGTAGCCTCTTACGACTTATAACGTTCTACGACTATTGTTTTACAATACGAAATAAAACATGATCTATTGCGAGCAGCAAAGACTTTTTATTGCAGTTTAGATAGTGATTGTAAAAGGATTTTTCTTTGTGAATATATAAGCTTGATTTTATAATGTTAATTTATAGTGAATTTATTCTGACTCTGCTTAGCTAGTTTCATCAAAATTTTCCAGCATTAATCTTTTTTATTTAATTTTTTAACTCATTAATTTTTTCCCAATATTATTATAAATATTTTGTTTCATTTATTTATTTTATTTGGTTTACTATAGTTTTTTATTCATATATTTATCGATTATACAATAAATTTTTATCCAATATGAATAAAAAAAAGTTATCCTATATTTGGTAAGAATAATGAGCCCATATTCAAAAAAGGCTTCGTTAGAACATTATAAACATCGTGTCCTTTAAGCACAGCAACTGTTTTTCTAATTATTGAAAATTCATTGGTATTAAAAACTGTTTAAAGCAGATTTCTAGAATTTTTTTAACTTGCAATAAAGGTTTTTTCGTCCAGGTCGTAAAATTACATGAAGGAAATTATACTCTTTGTGTAGACCGTAAACACTGTTGTTGGAATTCATTGCAAAGCTGATAGACATTTAGAACGGTGATTATTTTCATAAAATCCCAAAAAACATTGTGAAATTATCAGCTCAGACCCACAGCAGTTATTTACTTCAGTTAGGTTAGTTTACTATCCCATCAATATTCCCGTTTTTAATATTCTTAATTTTATAACGAAGCAAATTTCGCTTTGCTTCAGTAACAAATTTAAATTGCAATTTTTATAAACATATAATTTTTATAATAATTTGCATTAATGTGGAACTTAATATTAATTTAAGCAAAAAAAAAAAAACTGAATTGAAAATCATCTCTTTAAAAATTGACAAACTTTAAAATGCTACGAGGTGCTTTAATATAGGAATCTTATAATGCTATAATGTTAGAAATGAATAAAAATATCCAACAGTACTTTGAAGTACTCTGAAGTGTTATAAATTACTTTAATTGTAATTATAAGAACCTTGGAATATCTTGTAGAACTTTTGAAATACGTAGAAATTTTCAAAAGTACTTCAAATACATTGAAATATCGCAAAGTATCTTGAATATATAATTATATATATTCGAATTATATAAAAGTACTTTAAGATGATACGAGTTACTTTGGAATATTGTAAACAACATTAGAGAACTTTCAAAAGACACAAGTTTTTTGAAGTATCTTGGAATATTCTGATGAAATCCAAAGAAATGTTCGAAAGCACCTTGAAGTACTTTGAAATGTACCTTTAAATATTACATAGTACATTAAAAACTTTGGATTATCACTAGGTTCTGTAAACTGTCATGAACTCTTTTATAATATTGTGTTAAAATAGATAAAAATGTTTAAAAGTGCCTCGATGTTCTTTGAAATGTGTCAGGGTACTTTAAAGTGTCATTAAGAGTTCTAAAATATTATGTTGAAACAAATATAATGTTCTAAAGTACCTTCTTGCAACAAGGTATCTGGGAAAATAGTAATTTACATCCGAAAACTTCGACAAGTTTCGAAGTACTTTGAAATGTCTTGAAATATGTGGAATAGTATGTTGAAATAAATTAAATGTTCTAAAGTACTTTTTTGCAACTATGTATCTTTGAATATAATAATATACATCCGAAAACTTCAATAAGTTTTAAAGTATTTTGATATGTCTTAAAATATCGTCGAATATTATCTTAAAATAAATAGACATTTTTTAACTACCTCAAAGTACTTTGAAATGTACTTTAAAATATTGTAAATTTTTGGATTATCGCAAGGTTATTTAAATTTCCTTAAAGCCTTTTGGAATATGATGTTGAAATATATAGAAATGTTTAAAAGTACTTCAAAGTGCTTTGAAATGTCACAGGATACTTTAAAGTGCCATTAAGTGTCCTGAATTATTATATCAAAGTAGATAAAAGTATATAAAAGTACTTTTATATGTTACTATTTATGTTGTAGTATAATAATGTATGTTAACGTACTTTGAAATGACACAAGGTACTTGAAAGTGTCATAAAGCTGTCTGAAATATTATGTTGAAATGAATAAAAATATTTACAAATACCTTGAAGTACTTTGAAATATCATTGAAATTTTTAAAAAATTGTTTAAAAATTCATAAAATTAAAGTACGTTAATGTCCATGGAATATCGTGAAGTTGAAAAAGTGTTTAAAGTAGCTTAAAATAACAAACTTATTATCATTTAAACATTTTATGAAGTAGACTCATTTTTGAACATTACAGACTTCACAACATGTCAGATGTTGAACATTAAATTTTTATTAATGACATTAAAAAAAACTCAAATTTGCAGAATATTAAAAAGCTACTATTTAAAGCAATATATTTCAAATTTAAAGAAGAAGAGAATGCTAAAAATGGAATTTAAAGGATTAAAATGCTTTGAACCTTTGTTTAAACGTCCAGGCCATAATTTCCATTTTCTCATAAAGTTAGGAAATCTTATGAAGAGAAGAGAGAGAGAGACAGAGAAAGAGGGAGAGACATAAAGTAGAAAATTCTTAAGAGCCTCGTGCGACTTAGTCAAGAGTGGAAAGGAGATAAGTTTTTTATTCAACGATGGTCGGTACGTCGCCGTCGATTACGATGAGAATTTGCGAAGGAGAGTCATTTTTTATACGAGTCGAAGAACACTCTAATGAGACTCATTGTAAGAATGGTTGAAGAATGATAGTCACGTGACCTGCTTCAAGAATGGCTCGCCCCTGATGTCCTGAGCTGAATTTCTAAGGATCGTCACGATAGTCCCTTCTCGTCTTGGAGTCGTCGAATTGCCACTGACAGCAGTTTCTACTAATAAACTGCAACCATCGCCACCACTAAAGGGCCATCGGGTGACCACGTTGGGAAACGCCATTTTATATGATTATTGCTTTAATGTCCGTGTGGACTCACCCTTAACGAGAACTTCCGCTCTGTTTACTACATTTTCACAGTTGAATCTCGCAGTCTGGGGTTTCACCCAAAATGCAAAACTAACCCATTTTCATGAACCCCAAGTCAGCAGCATTTATCTCACTAGGGTCATTTTCCCGCTCCTCTTTGTCTATTTTTCTTTTTTTTTAACATAATGTTTATTTTATTAAAACGATGTTCTATTTCTTCATTGTTTATATATGCCGTTGTTTAAAATACATAAAAAATCAATTTTGGATGAATATATTTTATTTCAATTGTATTTTTTTTAAAAAAAGTGGATGTAGGCGCAACCGAGGGTCAATAAAAACAATGAGTCTATTGATCTGCGTAGGAATATGTATTTATACAGGTAGACCAAATTATTAGTAATTTTTCAAGTTTTACGAAATTTTAATGTAGATAATTTTTTTTCACGCAGGGTAAATGTACCAATTACTGGGGTAAGAAATCGAACTCTGGTAAAAAGATTGAAAAAAGATATATATAAATGAAAGATAAATATTTTGCTGATTTTAAAAGCAATATAGGTATCTATTGAAGTAGAAACCACTAATTACGATATAAAAAGAACTTATGTATTCTTAAAAGTAACGAATTTATCAAAAAATACTCTGTGCTGGTATTACTACGGGTCAGCATGAATTACTGTGCCTCAATTATTGATGCTAGAATAACGTGTATTTGGAGGTTAGGTTGCCTCTGTGTCCGCAGTAATAGATACACATGGATGTTTCAATTACTGCTGTAATGAAAATAATTGAAAACTAAGAAAGTATAGTTGAAAATATAGTAGAAGTTAACATATCATAAGACCATTCAAATTAAAAGACAATATAATAAATAAAAATCGAAGAAGATAACTAAAAATAAATTAAGGAACGATATTTGCAGAAAAAATTGTAGAAAGTAATTCAAAACTAAAACATTGAATAGTACATTGAAAACAATAATTGAAAAAAAAAGAATGCATTTGAAATAGGTTGAAAAAAATAATTGAAAATCAGAGAAAAACATTTAAAAGTTGAAAAATTTTATTGAAATCTCAGAAAGAAAACCACACAATTCAATAAAATAATTAAAAAAAAATACTGAAAAATCTAATTAAAATTTGAAGGAGACAACTCAAAATTAGAGTGAATTGAAACATAAAAAAATTAAAAGATTTTTTAATTTAAAAGAAAATAATTAAAAATTGAAAAAATAATTTGAGAAAAAGAGGAAATGATTTAAAAATGACGTAACTAATGGATAATAAAAATAATTATGCATTGAAAAAATTAGTTGAAAAAATGAACAACATAATTGTCATTTGAATAAAATGCTTTAAAGTTAGCAGCAGCTTTTAAAGAAAGCAATTAACCTTGACAAAAATAGTGGAAAAACTGAAGAACATAATTCCAAATTGAAGAAAATAATTGAAAATTTATTTATTCATTTATTCATGTAGAAATTGAAAGAATAATTGAAAATCAAATGAATATCTCATAAAATAAATTAAAAATTATTAAAATAATTGAATGAAGAAAGAGAACAATTGAAAGATTCATTAATAATTAAATATTTAAAAACTTAATTGAATAAAGGAAAACACAATTTACAAATACTTGTGTATTGATCAAGTTAATTTAAATTAAAAAAAATTATTTTAATTTAAAAAAAATAATTAATAATGTTGAAAAATTTATTGAAAATTGGAAACACAATTTTTAAATTTGTCGAATATATTTGGAATTTTTTAAATTAATTCAAATTTAATAAATTTAACTGAAAAATGAAAAAAAAAAAGAAATAATAGAAAATTACATTCTTCGCTGAATTGCAATCCGAAGTCAAAATTGCTAGATTTGTCCAGGATTTTGAGACTAGTTATTTTAATTTATTTAATTTTAGTTTTAAGTTTAATTTAAGTTTAATTTGGCTTATTTTGAAATAAAAAATTCAAGGTTTTATTTAGCTTAATTTCAATATTCACCTATTATTTCTTTAGAAAATGTAGCTTACCAAACTTGAACAATGAAAATTTACTGAAAACAAAAAATCCACCTGTCTTTATCACATCATATCTTCCTTTCTATTAATTAAAAAAGCTTCAAGCTATGACATTTTTGACGGCAAATTTTATGAGCTTTCCAATGGTCTATAAAAAATTTATTTTTTCTAATTTTTAACAGAGTTATTAACATTTAAAGAATGTGTTAGTGAATGTTAGTGTTAGTGAATGCAAATGAAATTTTTTAAATCAGTATAGAAAACTTGAAATAATATTCTGTTCATCTTGTCAGGCCTGATGGCCTGAGAATTACTGTCATTTATGTATAGTAAGATTTGACAAGTTCATTTTCTACATTTATCCAAAGCGGATCGCAGCTGAAAATCTCAAATTGCGACAGAAAATGCGGTATGTATCTGGCAACGCCGAATGCAGCCTAGAGAAATGCTTTAATGCTAAAATGTAGACTGGAAATTTACTGTTTAACTGCTCTTGATAAGTGATAATTTAGAGCGATTGCAATTAAGAAAAGGTCACATTCAAGGCACAATTAACGTGCGACCCCACAGCCACGAAAGGTTACATAAGCTACATTTATAGGTGTACAAGGGAGAAAATCCGGTCGGTGACGGGGGTAAATTCGCGACGTCTAATAATAAATTAGTAATACGAGATGGGTTTACTAAGGGGCGGTTAGCTCCTGTCATCCTTTCTAGTCCCTCCCATTTTGCGGGTTTTGAAATTGGAACCCACCCTCGTCTAGGTCTCATTTTGCGTTGTTTTGCGTTGGCACGCGAGGCGTCGCAAGGTACCATCACCTCGTTATGCTAATTATTTAAAATCCCACTTCCCTTCTTGTTGCCCTGTCTCCTTGATTCTCTCGCGACCCTTTTTTTTCATGCAACTTGCCTCGACATCCGGGGCATTATTTCTTCAAAAAAAAAAAAGACAGAGAGAAAAGAATAAAAACCGAACCCAAGCACAGGTAGCCTATATGGTCGTGTGCTCAGGTAGATAAGCATAATGTCTCGACAAACAATTTTAGCAAGTGGCTTTTTTTCAAAAAGGAGTTCACTGCACTCCACTAGATGAAACCCCATTGACTTTTATACTCACGGAGAAAAGAGGATCGAGATTGCTGTCACGACGGACAAAAGAGACGTCCTGGGGGATTAGATTAGGGTCTCTAAAGAGTCAGGTGCCAAAATCCCATCACACCTTGCAAAACAATTGGTTTTATCTCCTTAATAAAATTTCACTTGGCCCCTTTCGAAAATCAAAGTCTGTTTATATCTCTTCTATATGAATAGTGCGGGGAATCAAAATTATCCTTTCTACACCTGAATTATCAAAATTTTACAACCTACAAATATTCAACAGTATTTTAATCAACTCTAAGCGAGGTTAGAACATTCGTTTCATCTTATTATTCGTTTGCAAAATAGTTGAAAAAATATTCCTTTAAAATCAATCCTTTTTAAATAAAAGCAACCCCTAAAAAATCAAACTCTTGACTTTAAAATTGTTTTCAATTATGTAAACCTTTTAATTATGTTTCAATGGCATATTGCCTACAGTTTCACGCACCACAATTTTTTACAAATTAGCAACCCCGGAGAAATAAAAAATTTTTACCCCTTAAACTTTTACCTTCATAGCACCCTGAAAACTTAGTTACTTTTTTTTTATTTAAATTTTAACCCTAGACCGCATATATATGAATTTTCTCTTACGCTAATGCATATATCACCCTGTTATCATTTTTTGCATTATTTAAAAATGACGATTTTTCAAATTGACCCACCAATACTTTTGAATTGAAAATCTGTATTAAAATTTAAATGAAAAAAAAAAACATTGTAGGGAATATTGTTTTGAAACGATATTAATATGCTTGTATTATTGAAAACAATTGTAGAGTCAAGAATTTGATTTTTTGCGGGTTGTTTTTGTTTAATAAGGGTTGATTTTAAAACAATATTTTTTCAAACACTTTGTAAACGAATGATAAGATGAAATATGTGCGCCAAACTTGCATAGAGTTGATTTAAATATTTTTGAATACATTGGGAGGTTGCAAAATTTTGATAAGGGTTGATTTTAGAATAATGATCTATAAACCGTAAAGAGACAAAAAATAGCAAAAAATTAGAGGCATAATAATTTTTGAATTTTGTTTTGTTACCACGCCCTATATACATTAATTAAAAACTTTTTTGGTGTTTAAAAATAATGTTAAGTATGTAACTTTTGTAGCTGTTTCTTATACACGTAGTTCAGAAGTAAAGTATTTAAAGGAAAATTCGAAAATATTTAATTGGAAAAAAAAACCAAGCAGGCAATTTACTCGACTCTCTCCTATTGAATTTACAACTTGGAAAGCGATTTAAAGAGAAATTGGAGCATGAAACACATGGAAATTTTGGTGTTTACAAATCTAAAGTCAGTATTTGGAAATTCGAAAAATGGCTGATTTTCTTTAGACTTCGTATCCAGCGGTTTTATATAGTTGACGAATGAAACAACATTATTTTGCCATGAATGTGAAATAGACTTTTTAAAATTCCAGATTGCGAATTTAATATGGCTGCTGAAATGGAAAATTTCAATTCATTTTTTGACATTTCTTATACTAAGGTTTTTATGGTCTTAAATTTCGAATTTTTTGTTATCTTTCTAAAATTTTAAATGAATCAATAACTAGCCCGGAATAAAATTTCGAATCCAGTCTGACACAAAAAATAAATAATTTGATCAGTTTTAACGAAAGTTGGCATCAAAAGGTTTTATTGGGGTTTCTGAGTAGAAATGTAAAGTGATTTTTCTGAAATTTTAAATGGCGAATTCAATATGGTCAATATAAAAATATTTTTTTTATTATGCTTTTTTCTGTTTATGTATTTCAACATTACTTTTTACCATAATACTGCCGTACATTTGAAGAAAGTCACTATCTGCATTTTTTTCGAAAAATGAGTTTTTTATGTCGTTGGATTCGCAATAAAAAAATAAATTTATCTGTGCAATCCGCGATTAAAAATATTAATTAGTTTTGAAGATAATTAAACCCTAATTGGCCTATCTACAGCGATTTTAGTGAAATACATTTGAAGAAAGTCACTATCTGCAGAACGGCGGGCCTATCCAACAGGGAAAAATGTAAAGTGGGTGTCGGACGGTATAGAAATACATTTTTCTGGGCCTATGTACATAGTACTAAATGTAAATTCGCTAGAAATGACCGAAGGAAGAAAACCTATGTAGATAGTGACTTTCTTCGAATGTATTTGAACCCAGTTGAAGTCTAAAATAAGGTCCTATCCAACAAATCCACACAGCGGTTGTTGGATAGTGACTTTCTTCAAATGTATCTCAGCGCTTTCACGACTCGGGAGCGAGGTCCTATGTACATAGGACCCGACCAAATGTATTTCGAGTAATTTTACGCATGCAAAATGGGCCTATCTGCAGTTTTGCATATAAACAATTAAAATTTATAATTTTTTTTTGCACCAATCGATAGATCGAGTCCATTTTACTAAGATATGATAGTTGTCTTTTCAAAAAGTATTATATATTAAAGGATTCTCATGCAAACGCGTTTCCTTAAATATCTCCGTTCGACTAAAAATGCAGATAGTGACTTTCTTCAAATGTACGGCAGAATAGTTTTTTATATATTTTTTTAATTAATGAATTTTTAATTTTGTTTATTGTTTGTATTTCCATTGTGTTGTAATCATTTGCTTTCTGTTTAATTCTCACTATTAATATGTTGATTTTCCCATTCCAATTTCTTTTCCACTTTTCTAAAATTGCCTTTCTCTTACATTTTCTTTTTTAATTATTCACTTCTCCCGTTTTAATTGTTCAATATCTCTTCTTTTTCATTTTTTCTTTGTTTTTAATTGTTTTCCTTTTGTCCTGAAATTAATCAACTCTTTCAGGTTTCTTAATTTCATTACTCCTCACCTCTACTTTCTTCTCAATTCTTCATCTTCAAATTTATCCCCTTTTCAATAATTTTCCTTTCTTTCTTAACTTTTGTAATTTTATTATTCCTCATTTTCACATTCATACTTCTACAATTCTCTATTCGTTTTATTTATTTTCTTTAGAGCATTCGTAAAACTTGCAAACAATCGATTCGATCTTTTTTATTATCAAAATTACTGAAATCAATTTCACAATCCGCGACTTCCCACAATTTTATTTATTTCCCGTTTCATCCGGAATGGAAAATTCTTCTTCTTTTGAAAATGATGAATGATAAAGAAGAATAATAATTTGTAACAAAATAACGCTGAAACAGGAAATTCGAGTATTATTCAGAAAATTGCAGTAAGTTGGTCCTTGGCCGTTTAGAAGTGATCACGAGTGGAGAATTATTTCGTAATCTGGTTTAATTAAAATCTGATTCAAAGTTTTCCAGCGTCGGGACTCGAATAGCGCCTTCTTTAAGTGGCAGGTGTGGTTAATGCATCAGCAAAAGAGTTTAACCACCACTTCTGCCCCATCAGCCTCAACCACCAACTCTTTCTCTTTTTCGCACTTCTTTCCCTTCTTCGTTACCCATCACATTGCCTCCCCCCACCCCGAAATCCACCCAACCTTCCAACGCTACCACTCTCACCCCTCATATATCTCCTTTATCCATTCTTTTCTATTTTAAGTCTCTATTTTTTAGATACCTCACCAGTGTCGATTTCCTTCTTTGATAAAAGTCACAATCAATAATACCATGGAAATTTGAAAAAGGAATATTAGAGTGTGAAATATGAGAAGCTTTAAAAATAATTATTTCTTCTCTACTAAATTTCATAATGTTACAGGAGAAAGAGATTTTTTTTTTGCTACATTTTTAGCTCTAGAAATCAATAATTCGATATCAAATACCCAACTTTTGTTAATGGAACAAGAAATATTAATTTTAGGAAATTAAAGTCTGAAAAATTGAGAAAAAACTAATTTTTTTTTCTATTTTCTGTTGCAGGTAAGAATTTCAATCATTCGCACACTTGGTCCTTTTGAAGTGATTCACGACGTCAGGGATTGAAATAAATTCTGTGAAATGTAAAGCAGAAACGTCGATACAGAGGTAATCGTTTTAATATTCAGGATAAATGAAGTGCACTTGACATGTACGTAGTACCGCCATATTTTATATCCCAGTGCTCCATTTGTGACATTTAACCAGGAAATGTCAAAGTCCACTATTGGAAAAACAATCGGGACAAACTAGAGTTTTAGAAAATTATCGAAAAACGAGTTTTTATTCATTGATTAATTTGCTTCAACATGAAAGAAACGTGTACCTCCCTTTTTGAAAAATTTATTTTATTCTCGCGTTGTAGAAAGATTCTTTTTTAAATGTATGATGTATTTTAAGTAATGCCCGTACAAAATATTGACCACGGACAGACAGACAGAATTTTTATTTCCTGCATCTATGTCACTACTTCTCAATCTTCTCGCGCTGTGCACAACTGCAATTTTTAGCTTCAAAGTCTCCTGTAATACAGTTGTCTAATAAAAAGTGATTCCTCCTGAGTTGTAAATGTCAAACAATAGAAATGACGGAGTCTTCGCGCTTGAAATTTTCACCCTGTCGCATCCCGAGACAGGGACCATGAAGTTTGTAAAGTAGCATAGCGTGAGTAATAATAGTTTCGCGGCAACTGCGAATGGGAGCCAACAATGGCGGAGTTAATTAGCTCTCCTGTCATTCCAAAGGGGAAACAGCTAAAAACTGTGAGACTATAAATCATTTTAAAACAAAAAGCGGGTCGAGCAAAAACAAGCCCACTCGCTAGACCTCGTCGCCTCTCGACCCTTGCTTCATTTTTGCCCGGCTCTCGTGTCGATTGCAAATTGTCCTTTTCTTAACTAAATTACACTGTTCACAACTTTTCATTAACCCATGTTGTCCTTTTTGTTTTACTTCAGCAGACCTTCGGCTCGCCACAAGTATTCATACTGTTTGTAATTCTCAAAGGGAATTAAATTCAGCAGTTTTTGTGTATACGCTAACCATTTCAAATATTAGGTTTATTCTTTTGGGGTGCACATTGTTTTTTGAATTTTTAAAGTGACAATATTTAGTAAAAATTCCTTATTGAAATATTTCATTATTTTTAAATAGTTAGAATATAATTGAGAAAATAAACCGGATATTCTATACGAGAGAATGAGTTTTTTAATAGGTCAGTTTATATTTACCGGTAAAATTGAAGTTTGTTGTGTTGATATTGAATTTGCCAGAGCAAAGGATCAGTTTGGAATGAGCTCTGAATGCAGCAGGTTGCGCCTTTTATTACCCCTACCACTCAATTGGCTTCACGCGCGGCCGTAGAGTCCCCACCACCGACCAAGACGGTCGAAGCTTCTGTAGGCGGACTGTGCGCCGAGCCAATGAAATGCGTCGAGGCACCGCTGGTCGGAGTTATAAGAAACGAGACTCGTAGCGCTGAAAGATCATTCTATTGAAGTCCGTTGCTCCGTAAACATCTATATAAATATGCGGAAAATTATATATTTTTTAAAATACATTTTATAAACTCCACTTTCTCAAACACGTTATTGTTTATGTTTATTTTAGTGTAAATATTTAGTATGCACAAACAACAAAATCTAATTACTTAAAATAATTTAATCATAAATTTAAAAATTGCATTCAATAATAATTTTAGTATAAACATTTTTATTAAATAATTTTAATTGTGAAATTTGGCATATCTAGTTTAACATCATTTAATTATTCCGAAATATTATTGTAAAAAGACAGGTTAAATAAATGCTCAACAAGGTTAATTTTACAATTGGTAAATAATGGCAAAGTAAAGTTACTCATAAAGTTTTGAAGCACTCCAACACTGGCGTTAATGCCTCTTACAATGAAAATGTATTAACTACAATGTCAAAATAGAATTCTCCCTCTGACTATCCGCATATAACGCTACGGTTAGTTAGTTTTCCAACGGCTTCAGAAAAGCTTGCTACAGTATGAATTTGTTGTGCGAGGAAATGTACATACGTTTCGCTTGGGTGCAAATTGGTTGCGTTAACCGAAAAAGCTATTCGGCTGCTTCCCATAAAAATGTTGCCGGCTGGATTTTTATGTGTCATAGATATTTATACATCCGCCTTCTCGAAAATCGTGATACCTTTTTAAACAGTGCACCGGATATTCAATACACTTTTTTTTTTATTCCCGCAAATTCGACAAACTTTTTGTTTCGTGGAATTTTTCACTCAGAATGATGTTCAATTTTGTGAACATGAAATATAATAAATCTATTTTTTTCACGTCCAAAAAGTTGCAAGTCTTTTCATTAGCTTGACTTATTCTTAAATACAGAACTCTCGTTTCGATTTTTAAAAAGGGAAAAACTTGTCTATGCCGTCTCCTGCTCTCTGTAGATTTAATAACCCGTGCAATCCATCCCAATGAATGTAGCAAGTATAAATTCATAGGCGCGGAAGTTCTTTGAAAATCCCCAGCGACCAAAAGACCAACGAAGCTAGGAATTACGTGTTTATTCTCTGCGTATAGAAAGCGAAAAGCTCTTGAGTTTAATAACGTCGCTGATGTGTCACTCTTGTTGGTGTTAGTTATAGTGTGGATAGTGGGCACACAACTAAAGGTTGTTTCGCTTGAGCGCTCAACACAGAGAAAGCGCACGTTTCGTATAAATGTTAGTCGTACTAACCCTCCCCTTGCCTCTCGTTGAGAAGAAGGAGGTGGCACGCTGAACGGGTGGTGTTCCTGACATTTAAATATCGTTGAGGGTCTCGTGTTGTATCGATTATGATTCCAGATAGAGAAAACTACCCGCTTTATCTCCTCTGACTTCTAGTTTTCACTTTATTTTCCTCCACAGTTAATTTTCTTTTAAAACTGTTCCATCCTGACTTTTACTCTCTGCTGTAGAAAAAAAACCTGAAAGAAACGATCGACAATGATTATCTTCTATTTTTACTGATAATGGTATTTTTAAAGTGTATAATTTTGGATTAATAGTATCAGGCTATGCATTTTTGTTGTATGTATTTGCTATACTTTTTCTCATTTCATGTAATTGATATTTATTACACTGTTAAAAAAACGCACTTTACACCAAAGAGTGCGAAAAAAATGCAATGCATCCGTAAAAGTGTTGCTTTTTGTAAGTCACACTTTTAAATTGCAACGCCAGTGTCACGGTGCGAAGTTGTTATGACTCATGAGACATCAACACCGCTCGGTGCGAGTGCCACTTGCGATTACACATAATCTACAATCACATCCATAAAAACACAAATTCTAAACTACTAATACACATTTTTACTCAAAAGTCAGACACTAAAGTTAATATTTTAAATTGTCAACAATACAAATAATATTGCACACAGCAAAACAATAAATTTGACAAACACGTTTTAATCGATATACTCAAAAGAATTGACAACGCAAACATAACATATGACATATCAATTTTTTGTAATAGAGAATATTTTCTTCAAATTCTGCTCTATGTGGCACTTAAAGATCCTAAGTATCTTTTTACATTCTTTAACATATGTTATAATAAAAATAAGATTTAAGAAGAAATTAACAAAAATATATTTATAATTTATGGGAACAAAAACAGTTTTCAGACTAGAGACAAAATATCAATTTTTGTAAAACCGAATATCTTTTCCAAATTGTATTCTATTGCAAATAAATTTCGCAAATATTATTTTAGAATCTTTAAGATATTGCAAATTAAGAATTGTATTTAAAACAAATCAGATGATATTTTTATAATTTATGGGGACAAATTCAGGTTTTAGAATAGAGACAAAATATCAGTTTTTGTAAAACCGAATATTTTTTCCAAATTCTATTCAATGTGTCAAATAAATTTTCCAAATATTTTTTAGATTCTTTAAGATTTTCAAATTTCAGAACTGTATTTAAAAAAATATATATGATATTTCTATAATTTATTGAAACAAAAACAGGTTTTAGAATAGTGACAAAATATCAATTTTTGTAAAACCTAATATTTTTTCCAAATTCTATTCTATATGTGGCATATAAATATTCCTAATATTTTTTAGAATTTTTAAGATATTTTAAATTCACAACTATATTTAAAAAAAATTTAATGATATTTTTAGAATTTATGGGAACAAAATCAGGTTTCAGACCAGAGACAAAATATCAATTTTTGTAAAACCGAATATCTTTTCCAAATTGTATTCTATGTGGCAAATAAAGTTCCCAAATATTATTTTAGAATCTTTAAGATAATCAAAATTCAAAACTGTATTTAAAAAAAATTTACTTTTATTTTTAGAATTTATGGGAAGAAAATCAGGTTTTAGACCAGAGACGAAATATCAATTTTTGTAAAACCTAATATCTTTTCCAAATTGTATTCTATGGCAAATAAATTTCCCAAGTATTATTTTAGAGTCTTTAAGCTAATCCAAATTCAAAATTGTATTTAAAAAAAATTTAATTATATTTTTAGAATTTATGGGAACAAAATCATGTTATAGACCAGGGACTTTTCTAAATATCGAATTCAATAATTTTGGAATATCTTTTCTAAATTGTATACTATGTGGCAAATAAATTTCTTAAATATTATTTTAGAATCTTTAAGATATTGTAAATTCAGAACTGTATTTAAAAATAATTTAATGATATTTTTAGAATTTATGGGAACAAAATCAGGTTTTCGACTAAAGACAAAATATCAATTTTTTTAGAATCGAATATTGTTTACAAATCCTATTGCGAATAAATTTCTCAAATATTATTTTAGAATCTTTAAGATATCCAAAATTAAGAACTGTATTTAAAAAAAATTAGATGATATTTTTATAATTTATGGAATCAAAAACAGGTTTCAGACTAGAGACAAAATATTAATTTTTGTAAAACAGTATATTTTTTCCAAATTCTAATCTATGAGGCACATAAATTTGCTAAATATATATTATTTTAGATTTTTTAAGATATTTTAAATTCAGAATTGTATTATGTAAATTATAAAAATAACATTAAGTTTTTTTTTTAAATACAGTTTTGAATTTGGATTATCTTAAAGATTCTAGAATAATATTTGGGAAATTTATTTGACACATAGAATACAATTTGAAAAAGATATTCGGTTTTACAAAAATTGATATTTTGTCTCTGGTCTAAACCCTGATTTTGTTCCCATAAATTCTAAAAATATCATTAAATTTTTTTTAAATACAGTTCTGAATTTGAAATTTCCTAAAAATTCTAAAAAATATTTGGAATATTTATATGCCACATATAGAATAGAATTTGGAAAAAATATTAGGTTTTACAAAAATTTATATTTTGTCTCTATTCTAAAACCTGTTTTTGTTTTAATAAATTATAGAAATATCATAGATATTTTTTTAAATACAGTTCTAAATTTGGAATATCTTAAAAAATCTAAAAAATATTTGGAAAATTTATTTGACACAGAATAGAATTTGGGAAAAATTATCGGTTTTACAAAAATTGATATTTTTTCTCTATTCTAAAACCTGATTTTGTCCCCATAAATTATAAAAATATCATCTAATTTTTTTTAAATACAATTCTTAATTTGGAATATCTTAAAGATTCTAAAATAACATTTGGGAAATTTATTTGCCATAGAATTTGTAAAAAATATTCGATTATACAGCAATTGATATTTTGTCTCTATTCTAAAACCTGTTTTTGTTTCCATAAATTATAAAAATAAATTTCAATTTTTTCTAAATACAATACTGAATTCAAAATATCTTAAAGAATCTAAAATAATATTTGAGAAATTTATATGCCACATAGAATAGGCTAGAGAATTAAATTAATTGAAATGACATTATTTTCAACACTTTCTTTAGGTTATGTCGTCAAGTAATCGTTTTTTGTTTTTATTAATTTCTGTGTTTTATTTTTTATCACTTTATATATTAATTTATATTAGATACATTATGTTTTTGATAAACTGGATTTATCACATTTAGATATTTAGTAATCATTTAATTTACTAATAATGGGCTATTTCAATTTTGAACGTGTCAAAAACATGTCGCTCGTCGGAACTTCTGATCATTTCATATATATAGTTTTCTGCTTATTGAACGTTGTGGATTCGGTGAAATCGAAAATTAGAAGAAAACGTAAAAATGGCTATTCTCAGATGTTGACAAAATGGGCGAAGAGAGGGACAGTTAGACAAAGAAACTGACAATCGCACTTTTTGGTGCGATTTGATAGTCCGTTTGCACCGCTTGGTTGTAAATGCCAATTCTTTCTAAGTTTACACTCGGCCGGTGAAGTGCACGGCCAAAATCACACCGATTTCTTAACACCGGTGTAAAGTTGTAAGCGCATATTCCATTTTTTTAACAGTGTAATAAACAAGGGGTATGTATAAATAAACTTAACGATAATAACAAAAACATTTCAAAGTATGGCTTTACGTTTAATTTACCCTTAATTTCCCAGGGTTTCTTAGGAATTGACAGGTATTTCCATTGAATGCTCACGGATTTCACAGAAATTTCCCAAGAGTTTCCTGGAATTTCTAAGGGATTCCATGAGTTTGACAGAAATACCCAGGGATATCCCACGAATTGCCTAGGGATTTCCTAAGAAATTGCTCCACTTACCTTTCTCACAAATGAGTTGAGCTACTGAACATTTAAGAAGTGCCTCTGCTTCTATTTAGTACATTAAACTAATAATTCGTCACTGATTGTTAAAGATTGCCTGAGTAGAGGCAAAAGGTCCTTTTATACATTCAATATCTCAACTCACTTGCGAGAAAGGTAATTGAAGCCATGCATAGAAAATATTTGCGTCAATATTGGCAATTCCAACCATCGGCTTTCGTGTCTATTCTTTTAGTTTAGTTTTTGGTGCATATTTAAAAACCAAGAGTTTTTTATTATTAATTTATATTAGTTACACTATATAACCTAATAGTTAGATAAATTTCCATAACTTTCGCTTTTCTTTATATTTTGTTCATTTTATTTTATTACACTTACCCTCAGAAAAAATGACTTTTTTGTTAAATGTTGTTATTGCTTGGGTAATAAGCAGTCTATTATCCTCATGGTAACCACTCCCTATTCTCCGTAGCTCAGTCAATTTTAAACCAAAAGTTCCTTCTCAGTACCAATTCAGTTGGTACCGTACCAGTCGCGTGTTACTTCTAGCACGGTATTTACCTTCCTTAACCCCTCGTCCCGCTGCTTTACTAGTTACAGTTCGATCGCAAATGTATTGTTACTTTCACGACAGTACATGCATGTAATTCAGACCTCAAATTGTAAAAGTGTTGGTTGCTAAGTCTAGAGACATATCTCATCGACCCTCGCCCTCGTTGTGAGCCGGTGACTCACGTAATCGTTATCAAAATGCTCAGAATTCTTCTCATTCGCCGATCGCCATTTGATAACAACCGAGAAACTTGTTCTCTGTTAAAAAGCCGACTTTTGCGTTCTCGAAACATTAATTAAAATGTTTGCATAAGGAACTAATTAAGTACTATTCTCGGAAAATGTAAAGTTATTATGAGACTTTTCAAACAAAAAAAAATCGCCAATTTATGCAATTCATAGTTTGTAACGCGTGTAATTTCACAAAGAATAATAATAATGTGTAAATGAACTTTACAAAATAAATTAATAATAAATAAAACTTGGTACAGGCATTGATATCTAATAATTGTTCAATGAAGGATTAATTCCTTGGGTTCGAGAAAACATAGAGAAGAATATAGTCAGCTGGGAAATTCGTCTTGTGAGATATGGGAGTTTCATGGGATCCCTTCCGTGCATACCATTCCCAGCTCCGAAGAAATTTTCAATCAAACGCCTTGGAATTTCGCGATGCCGCGCACAGTGCGAATGCCACGACCACGAATAATGCAGGATCGTCCCTAAGTATTTCTTATATAGAGCATATTGACGGGAATCTCTCTCAAACACAATCCTTTATTATATGAAGAATAGAAGCCAAGTATCCAATATAGGCTCAGAAGATTAATTTTATTAATAATCAACCCAACAATTTCTCTTTTATTACACTTTAAAATATTTTATGTTATCGTTCTTTTTTATCTCACAAAATTCATTCTATTTTCTTTACTTTATTGTTTTGCATATTTTTTTTTATCTCTTGAATTGAAATTTAACGTCCGTGCAAAATAGGGGAGATTATTTCTTGAATGTCGCGTATATTGGTGAATTACTGCCGTGCACCACTTTCCTAATAAAGTTCAAAGTTCCTGCAATACATTTAGGTGATTAAGTTTGGTCTCTTTACTTTGAAAATTAGGTAAATCTGATGGCACTGAGCCACTTTTGCTCTTTTGCATTTCAGACTTATGTAATCTCTGGAAAAATACTTTCAGCTCAATTTGGAAAATCGAGTTAACTTAAAGGGTATGAAAATTTTGTGTAAAATTTCTTTTTTGATTATTGTATTTATACTTTCGTACGGTCAAATGTAATATCATTAAAGTTTTTTATCAATAATAAAAAATAAATATTTTTCACATTTTGAATGTACCCTATGAATCGACGAATGGCAAAACTCATCAGGACACTTTGAAATTTTCACTTGGATTAGGGGTAACTTTTAAGGGTTTGAGGGGATCTTTTCATAGAGTACATTCGAAAAATATTCAAAAAAGATCATTTTTGACGTCATTAGTTTTCAAATCGACGAACGACAAAACTCACCAAGGAGAATTGTTCAGAAAAATGTCTAATAATTAGTTAAGATGTCGGTACTCGTTTTGTTGATTAAAACCTAAAAGAATGTCGTATAAGATTGATTCTGTCATGTGTTGACATCATTGATTCTGATTTGTTTGGATTTGATTTGTTTATAAGAGATGATATTGCAGCAGAGACGATGTCCTTGCTGCAACGAGTAACAAATGGACAAAGCTTCACAAATGATACAAACAGAGTCACGTATCTATACTCCGTTCAACGAGAGAATAGCCTGGTTTTGCGCAGAGGCGGTAAACAGTTTATTATTGACAAAGGATTTTCGATTTCAAAAACAAGCTATAGGTATTTGACTTGTTTTCTTTACTTTAACAGATTTCTACCACCCATAAAATACAATTTTTCATTCACTCTGTAAAGAAAATTCTATGTATCTTTATCTCTTATTCGCTGATACTGGAGAATGAGCTTCTAATTCAGACTACCTACTCACCTCGTCCTTCCGCCTGTTCTATTAATTCCTTTCACTCATCCCACCGAAAGGCACTAACCTGTAACTAAATTCGGGCTCGGATGTTGACCTTCCTGACAATTTGGGAATTACTCATGCGTAAATAAATTGTCCAAGGACATAAAATAAACGTATATTGTTAGACTAAAAGATGACGAAAAAATTGGATCAATGACAAAATCAATAGGGAACTAGACAATTTTAAGCATTAAATCTACAACACCCACCTAAATTGTAAATATCGACAAAACATTTCGTCACAGCTAGACAATAAAGAGAAACATGTTTAATTCTTAGGAATATTTTGTTATCGAGAACCAAACGAGCACAATGTCACGATACAATTCAAGAGCAACAGTTCAGGAGTAAATCACACATTGACAACAGATTGACAGAAAGATTGGTGGCTTATTTATGTCTCGACCGACTTTGGAATGGATGTTATGACAAGCGACGAACGAGGGTCGAGGGCGGAAGAGGAAGTGGAAAGAGAGAGAGAGAGAAAGATAGCAAAAGAGAGAGAAATCGAAAGAGAGAGTAAAGAGACAGTGTATGAAAGGGTTGCCCATCGAAAAAGAAATGGAACGAGAGAAAGGGACAGAGTAGATGAGCAAAGTACTTAAAGGGGGTAAGAACGGAAGGGGATGTTAACCCGGTTGGACGGCGTCCAGAGGCTTGAACCAGCTGATCCGACCGGCGGTCGGCCGTCGCGCCATCAGAATGGGGCTGCAGCCCGAGTGGCGCCGCGATGCTCTTCACTCCCTACCTTGTCGAGCTGTACAGTCGAGCGCCCCTGCTCGTAAAACCGAATTATTAGTTCCACCGTGGGAGGACAATGCGAAAACATCTCGTTAAATCACGTATTTCAAACGTCGCCGCTTTGCCCTTGATGCTCTGCAAAAGTGTCTCCGACAGACGACTCAGTGAAAATGAGTTTTCGATTATGCGACCTTTCCTCTCTGTTCCGCTTGAAGCTTACTAGCTAATTTCCTAGCTGGATACGTATCGATTCGAGTCACCGATGTTCATCCAACGAATGAAACAGGGACACAGAGAGAATCGAGTTAAACGAGGATTTCTGCAGCTGCACGAAATCAGCAAATCGTATGTTACTGGTTATAACCGGGAACTGAATATTTGCTGCCCAACACCCGGCGCACACTATTGCTACCTTGCAGGCTATGGAAATTGAAAATACTTGGGTGTTAAAATCACACCCGACCTTTTAATGACAATTTTTCCATGGGAATTATTTACCAAGTGCATCATTAGGAGGCAAATTCTTTTTTAAAATTTTACAATCGAATTTAGAAATTATTGCTTTACTCCGGTATCTGCATAAGAAGCAAGATGAGATAATATTTAGGTTGGTAAGAATTGAAGAAAAAGAAATTAGATATGACTCGAAATCGTGTCGTTAAAGTGCAAATGATAATGGTTTGATAACTCGATTAGCTTTCCTCTAGTGGAAGATCCGATTAACTGAAAAACTCTAAGCCGTTTCCAGTTTCATGGACCAATAAAAAGGTCTTATTTGCTTGCAAATCCCCGTGAAGAAGGTAGGTCCAGTAATCCTGAGTATATCGATCATCTTGCAGATAAAGCAGAATATACGAATGTCAGCAGAAGAATGCAAATTTTAAACAATAATTGAGTTTTTCGAACTATAATTTTAGCAGTAGTACTAGAATTGTCTGTTTATCTTCATCAGATTCTAAAATACTTTACGGATAAAATGTTGAAACTTATACTTCTTCAATTACCCATCTGAAAATTAGAGCAGTTGAGAACCTCTAAATCGGATCAACTTTCCCGAATTTGCAGATAAGCTGATCAGCTGATTAAACCTCAAAGCAAAGATAAGCTTTCTAACTCTAGTACTGCCGATCAATACATCGTATTAACTGAAGTAACTGGAAACTCGTTGTTTTCAATTGAAAAATTACTACTAAATAGTAACAGCCATGAAAAATAAAAATCTACTTCTGACAAGCGCTACGCAATTCGCTAGGTGGTTTTGGTTCGTAGTTTACGGATATGCTCCCCTTGGTATCCACAGCGGATACATAAATATATGCACATTTTGCACATCCTACTTCCTCTTCAATTAAAAACCACTCAATGATACTAGTGTGTACGCTTTCTAAAATTCGTATTGAATGTAGCAACTAGTCTGCTGATAGAAATTTCCCTGAAAAGCAACCCTAATCAGGACACATCATCGAGATGAGTGCCCTGTAATTATCGGAGCATGATATTGCCGCTATTCGTAAAATGTACAGATTCGAATTCGGAACATGCAATTGTGTTCTCACTCGATTCGCTCATTGGACTAAACATACTGTTTCTGTACAATATTGACCATCTCTTTTCGAATAGTCTTTAGAAGATACACTTTTCAATGGCTAGCGACACTTGACGAGCAAGTCAATCAGTAGGAATTAGATTACTAGCCCTCAATAGCAGCGGAGATCCAATAGGGATTTAAGTTCATCGGACAGCAAAATTGATTGACATGCCTGCACAACCCTAGAGCTATATCTCCTAGTTTGTTACTGGTTTAATTACCCGCAAGCTCTTGTGTAGGAAGAGTTAATTAAATAGAAGTTCTTAATAATGACATTGTTGTTGAACTTGATTACAATTAGTATACTATTATATTGTTGCCAGCTTGCTCTTTTAGAAAACCACCTTCTCGTTTGTCCAACCAGCTCTCTCTCTCTGATATTTAATCCAGCTTTTCCTATTGTTAAATCTTGCTCTTTTGCTGCTGAAACGAATTTATTATTCATTTGCCGAATCAGCTCGTTCAACTGCCAATTAAGGCTCGATTTTCGCTGAAACCTTCTAGATTGCTGGCAGCTCTTTGCAAATATGATTGTGCACTTTAAAGTTTTAGTCCGCAGGGTTCATTAGTGTAACACGCATAACTGTTACAGAAGCAGGTGGGCTTTATTGCAACAGCTGCGCGATGGAGCATCACAGTAAAATCACTCAAGCAAGGTACAACAACTACATGTTGCTTATTATTAATCATGCTATTTTTTAAACATCAGGATAGCAGATTCTTTTCTTGGTTGTGTTCCTTCGAAACGATTATGTTGTTTGGCTTTTTCGTTTTTTAGGGAGCTGACCATGTGGTCTAAACTGTGTTTATCATAATTGATTCTCGGGATATAGCCGTCAACAAATTTGACGGATATTCTAACTTTGAAGTCATTAAGAGCCAAATTCAACAACTAGTGCAACTAGAACTAAAAAAAGTTACTTTAACAATAAACCAATTCTCAAGAACCAACTCTACAATATATAAAACAACAGTTTCTCTCGATCCCTTATTAAATGAAAGATAACATTAGACAATACTGATGTCATCCACAATATACCTAGGAGACATCATATGACTATAATTATTTCGTTTGACATAAAAACAGTAATCAATATTTCTACAAAAAAAATAATATAACATACAAAAATATCAACTAATAAACAATTACAAATTTTAGTCAACATTTATAAAATAAAAATAATATTTAAATTGGCTTCTGTAAAGTTAGCTCGACAAACTGATGTTGAGAATATCAAATCTCTTGTTACAAAGTTAAAACAAGACACGACACTGATCGCAACTCGCAACATCTACTAATATAATTGTTATTTACACAGCACTTACTTTCACTTATTTGAATACGTATATACATTTCTTGGCAATTGAAAACAAACGTGAAACTTTATTACATCAGGTTTTACCGCAAACAAACAGGTTATTTTGGTTGGTGTCGGAACAGTAGTGTGAAAAAATTTAAAAACCACTGGCCAATCCGTCTTATGTATCATCTCCACAACATTCGAAAACACTATAAGTCTCTAAAACCCCTTTTGAAAAATCAGCATTCAATGATCCTTACGGTAGGGTATCCCCTCTATAGCACCTACAACCACTCAACGCCTTAGTATCCCCTCCACTCTATTTCTATCCAATATGAAATTATGAAGGTACCATGACGCATTTTTATTCTTTAATATTTAAATTTTAAATAAAATTAGTGTTTAAATAAGTTTATTTTTAATTTTTAAAGCTAAAACAAATGAATAAAATAAAACCATAGCGCCAAATTATTTTAAAGTTGAATAAATAAAAAAAAAATAATAATAGACTAATTAAACAAATTAATTTCGCCTAATTTATGACACAATTAACACATAAATCCTGAGAGTAGGAAGTAAGGAGCAGGAACAAACCACGATTTAATTGTAATCACAGGTGAACATTTTACAGTGAAATACGCGCACTGAACATCGAACACTGACTCTAATGTTTAATGTTTATTAGTCGGAGATCCGAAATTTTTACGGAGCCTATTTAACATTCTTAAAAAAGAATACGACCAAAAGGTCGAACACTTTAGTTCAGAATAACGAAGCTATGAACATTTCGTCTTGTATTTACTTGAGGTGACATGGGCGCCACCTTACTGCTAAACCGAATGACTCATCAAAGTTCACGGTAAACATTACCAACAGATGGAACTATCTAACGGCGATCGACCGCGAAACGTCGATCAATATTGAGATAGTGGTGACGCTGACGTCTAGCGCTAAATCAAAATGGCTGCCACTAGTGTTCTAACAGTTTGTAAACGCCGTCGATATCGTCTTTTTAAAAAAGATTAGTTCTGACACTCTTATGAGAATTGGACTCACATCTAAAGTCATGTGCCAGGAAAATCTCAGTGTTAGAAATGTTTTATGGTGTTTTCACAAAAAAAAACTTACAGCACTTTTATTTTCACATAATATTGCTTATTGTTATCACAATTATCGAATACGTCACATTTGTACACCCGTTATGAACACAAAATGAAGAACCCGTCGACAATCCGTCGAGAAATGCACTGGAAAACGCGCCCGATGTGGACTCTATAAAAGCCAAAACGGAACTGGACGCCATCATCTTATCAGGCCCTCGCTGACTGACCCAAAGGAGAGGGAGAACTCCTACCAACGATTCGGGTACCATCCGGTAGAGAGAGAGGGAAGGCATGGTCACCGAACATAGGAAAACCCACCTCAATGGGAACTTTAATTCCTGTAAGAAATCTTCCTTATAACTTTAAAAATTTTAACCACACAGCGACCAGTACTTGTCCTGTCCGACAATTTGTCAGGTAGACCATAAGTTTTAATAATAAAACTTTAACAAATAAATACAATGTTGAATTTAGTATGTCAAAATAAATAGCTTGGGAAATGATTCTATCAGATTGATGTATATCTACTTTATGTTTTTAAATTAATTATAAAACATTTTGCGGCGTAAATCTTTACCTTATCACGTTCTTCGAAAAGCAATCATTCTCACCAAACAGTTTTGGCTTGTAAGGATTACCAAAGGAATAAAAAAAATACAATAATCTTCAAGCACCACAGTTCTTGATACAGAACACAATCGAAAGCATTTCCCAAAGAGTGACAATTTTTGATACCTAAACTAGATAATCCTAAAAAAATCTCTGCTTGAAGGTCGCAAGAAAATTTATTCAATCCCGTTCGTTCCCTAGATCTCAACTAAGGCATTTTTGCCATCAAGTCAAGGTTCGAATGTACATTGTAATGCAGAGCAAGTGTGGAAGAATGTCTTGAGGATGATGCTTTTGTCGATTAAGCTTAATAGAAGCGGGGAGAGGGCAGGCAGGTTATCTTAGATCGATGCGACGCTCTGCAGCAAAGAAGAGTGAAAACTCGTGGAAACTTTTGACAACTTAGTCCCTGTGGCGCAAATGAGTTAGGAGTGGAAAGGATCTAAGCATGCCGATCACGTTTTCCATTTTGAACGAGCGCGTCAGCTTCCCGGACACGGCGTGGCTGGAGTTATTTGCAATTTTCCCTCGGCTGACTTTTTTCCTCCAAGTGCGGCTCGATGCCTTAGATCGAAGCCGAGTTCCTACTAGGAGGCCTCGTGTCCTCGTGGGCATCGACTTGAAGGAGGGAAGTAGGAAAATGTATGAGTCGAACGAAACGACCTGGTGCTGTGTACGGTGTGTGTCCGATGTTATCTGTGGTTGCCATGGGGATGCTATTGATTGGCCGGCGCGCCGACAGACGTCACGGGAGTCGCGGCGCCACTCCGACTATTGCCCGCCACCCTCTTCCCCTTGTTCTCCTAACCGTTAGCTTACTGCCGCCCCAAACCACCCAACTTGCACTATCCCCTCGTTCTCCTCACCCTCCATTTGATAACCTGAGCTTCTTCGACCCTTCAGACCAGTCGGTAAAACATACTAACTCACAACCGACCACGGTGGCTCGCACATCAGCTGAGCGCCACAACGATAGCATTCCGCGATCAAACCCTCATGCCACGCACGTTTTATGACCCTCAAGTTAATGGCTCATCTTTACACTTTACAAGATCGTCCGATCCAACTGCTTCTTTGCTTTTTATTTTTTATTTGATCCTGTAAACATGGTACTGAACAGGTAATAATGCGGATACTAAAGAGATACCCTGGAGCTGGAGTATTAAGAGGACTTCTGATTTTCTTGCTTCACAGTAGTGTACGCAATGTGATGATTTGAAACCTTTTTTCTCTGTTTATGTTTACTAAATTGTTTTAGTTTTTTTTTAAATACTGAATAAAGGTTTTTGTTGATTGGTAGACTGATTTAATTGATTCGGAATATATGCAATCGTTGGTCACTGAATACAGTATAATCACTTTGTTATATTCCCTTAAGATTTACTAACACTAGACTAAACACATTCGGATGCTGTTAAGGGGAATCAATATTGTGCTTATATCAAATTACAGTGGGTATACGAAGACTAAATATTGGAATAAAGCCTTTGTTGGGAATAAAATGCAATAATATTTTTTAATTAAAAAAACGTATCGTCAATGTAAAAAATATCAGTGTTAAAAATATTGATTTTTCAGGATAGAAGAGAGTCCCTTTTATATTTCAGCTTCCCAACTTCTAAAAATATACTCATTTTCATCTCCCCTAAGATTTTTCTTAAAGGTGTTGAAATAAAGCAAGCACTATTAAAATGAAGACCAACGCTTCCTGCAACGTGACGATCGTCCAATCTGTTTTGTAATTTCTATCCGCTTCTTGATTTGCGATTCAGTCTGACGTTATGGAAAAAAAGGAGATAAAAATTTTCTTATAGTCGGATGCCACAATGGAAAACGAAACTAATTGTGGAAACGAAACGAAGATCACAATAACGAAGACACTGCTTGGCAATGTTGGTGTCGATAGGCTGAATCTTACAAGATCAGAAATGAGACCTTCCATCTTTAAAAAAATAACAATGCCACGTCATCTTCGACCCCATTTTCTCAGATAAGACTCTTTACTGCAATCGTTCTTTTCATTAATGAAAGTGGAATTTTAAATGTACTTTTCCTTTGAAAAAAACATTTTCTCCCTATTGTCTTAAAATGATTTCATTTAAGATTTAATAGGAACTAGCCATTGTTTTTTTTTCTTCATATTGTTGAAATGATGGAAGAGATAGAAGAAAATGTGCTTTTATCTTCTAGAAAAGACTTTCCGATAAGTACTCTGGGTGCATTTATTTTCTTTTTTCGGCGAATCGGATGTGCTGTTATTTTCGTTATTTGTACACGAGCTAGCGAAATGCAGGAATGGGAATAGCAACGGTTACGGCAGCAGTAGAAAATTTCAAATAAATCCTTTCGTAATCCTGCATCGCTTCTTTCAACCAGTACAGATTTCCTCCACTCGCTTTTATATCACCTCCACCTTTTTGAATCCAGGTTTCCTTTCATCTCTTATTTCGCTTACTTTCTCCACAAAAATATTGTCAACTGAATATTTTTACGTCTTTGTCAGTGAACACATATTCAACTTCATAATGACAACTATTTTTTCTTTCTGTTGACTTATGAATATTGTCAAATTAGTCAATCGAGATTGATTATTTACGAAATTGTGATTCTTAGAAGTAAAAAGAAATTTTTCTTTCCAGGATTGTAAAAATTACAGGTCTTTATTCTGAGCTATTGTGATTTTATGATTTGATTGCTGAGATTAAAATCTTATACGTGTTCCCTGCAAACTACAAGCAAGACTTGGTTATGTTAGTTCCAATCTCAACCGTAATTTTAGTCTAATTCTGTAATCTAACAAACTTTCTAAGGGAGCAGTTGAACTTGCGGATGTTTTTTCCGTGTGGCATGAAAGTTTTCAGTTTTTTTATTTTATTGTAATGAGAAATAGGGGACTAGTTTAGTTCTCTAGCTTTCCTTTTTCTTTATCTTATTTTGAAATGAGAAGTAAGATTACTAAATGATTTTATATCTCTTCTCGGTGACATGGCGCCAGGAACAATTTTAAACCAGTAAATTCCCTACCATGACCTAGCGGCATATTTTTACGATTTTAGATTCTTGGCGTCAGTAACGACTTAGCAGTTTTGAATTATTTTCTTTAGACCAACTAGATAATCTTCAGGGTTACTTTTCTCTTAATGTAACCACACTAACCACTTATCACAGGCGAATCTATTCCCTTAAACTAAACAGATATTTTCTTACGAATGGGCATATTGTAGTGTGACGCTTGAAACCACTTAGTACCAAAAGCTAACAGCCAATGTTGCAGATCTTTTAGCACAGCACCCGCAATAATAAAGCACTTTCGAATCCCCTTCTATAACTAATATTTACTTTTTCGAATATTCTACCAAAACTCTTATAACCACATAGCGTTTTTAAATCTCTTACCTAAGATCCAGTAGCCAATATTTAGGTTTGTAGATCCCCCATCCTGCATTCGTTAATATCCTATTAAGAATTAGTGATTTTGAATCCTGCTTGATAACCCAATAGCCAAATATTATGATCAGTGGTCCTTTATTGTAACGCCCAAGACCAGATAAACTTTTTTGTTTATCATCTATCCATTGTTATAGACCCAGTGGCATAAATTAACGGTTGCGGCTCTCCCTATTGTAGCGCTAGTAACTACTGTGACAAGATAAACGTTTACCTAGCACAATGTTTCCAAATTAATTTAGAAACATTAATAAATACCAGTCTGGAATCAATTTGTTTTGATTGTTGTACAGTCGGATGTAAGCTTGACGACTTGTGCCTTATTATTGTTGACAAAAACTATTATTTAAAAAAATATTTTCTTTTATTTTCGCATGAACCTGACTCGTCTCTATTGGGAGAAGTGAAGGATTCTTCACTGAGAAATTGCTCTGAGGATATTGACGGTGTTTGTTTATCACCTTTCAAAACGAAGTAGCAGACGACTGAGATACAGGGGTGGGCGGACGAAGCCACCACTTCGCCGCGCGACAAAGTTCGGTCGCTCATGGTTGCTACGTAATGGCAGCGGATCTCGGTACGCTACGCTGTTGTTAGGTTGCAATCCTGAAAACATCCGATCTACTTACAACCAACTTTAAAACTTACATTCCTAAACTGCAGTTTAACCAAAACTTTTGTAAAAAGCGTCTGGACCAAGCTCCATTCGTAGACATAAGCCTCTCCCAGGTGATCCCCATTAATTGACATTGTTCTTTGTTGATGGAATCGGTTCTCCTACTTTTTAGCTACTAAAATTTGATGTTAGTTTCCAGTGACAATTGACTCTTCTGAGCTGCCTATAGCCATTTATTACTGACCAGTCCTCTCTGTTAATACTAAGTTTTATAATTATGTTTAAATCCCATTTTTATAAAAAAAAAAAAATATCAACCCATTTTTCGTCATTTTTTAAGTCTCTGGGCAGACAGCTATACTTTGTAGACGGTTCAAGTGTGCTATCTTGTGGTTTGGGTTAATTCGCAGGATTTCGTGTTTAGGGATTGTCAACATGGATCAAAGGACCTTGAAACGACCTGTCGCGACGTGGTAATTAACGAAAGGAGTACTGGATGTTTGCCGATCGGCGCCATGGCTAGTTAAGTGGTTGATGCGAACCCTCCTAGTTATCGATTTAATTAAGAGGCTGGCTAGGCTTACCGTGCCACGTGAACCACAGACTCTTAGCAGTTTGGCTAGAGTTTACTACTGCTAAAGCAGTATCCACCTTGGGAATCGATTACCGAGTATCGCTCGTACGTTATCGGGAATTAACAATCCTAAGAGCTGTAGACGACTCCAAGAACTTGGTGCATTACTCTAGGCTAAAACTAAAGTATGTCCACCCGAGGGTATGCTTACTCCGTAATGCAATTTACGTGAAAGTGAAACTCCCCAGTCGTATCTCTGTTGGCAAACTTCTTTGAACTTTAATTTCAAAAACTATTCAATTTGCAAAGTAGTGCTGGAATTGGAAAAGTATTATACCAAATAAGAAATTTTGAAGAATCGATACTTTCTTCTATCGAGAGAAGATGTGATTTATTCTGAGGCAAAATTAAAAGTGCATTTTTTCAAATAGTAACACCTTCTGTTATTAGCTTTTTGTCAACTGCCTTTTCTCGTTTCTCTTTTAAAATCTAGCAGAAAAAGTGAAATAAATGCAATTTGACGATTGCGACTCTATATTTCGTAACTGTCTCGTTTGAAGTCCTCTGTTTCCTGGAGTGTAAGCGACAATCAAATAGAAGACTCTCAGCAAAAGATTACAATTTTTCTCGTCCAACTGAAATTGAATTTCTCCAACTTGACAATAGCTGCCCATCGATGTTACTCGGAGGCGTCTTTCCCGTTTCATTTTCCACTTGAGGCGTCAGACTTTTCTCACAATGTTTGTGGATACGGCCAGAAAACCTGACTGCCACGGCTGCTTGGTGGTGGTAAGGCCGTAGAAAAAGAATCAAAAAGAAAAGGGAGAAAACATCAAAAAGGAGCAAGTTGAAGGGAACGACTCTCTGGGGCTTACCCCAATCATCCGACTAAAGTGCGCCAAGTCTGCAAGTGCACGTATCGTCTTGCTCGAATGCAGCCTTACAATTGCCACATATACTTGTATTAAAGTAGCATAAATGTTGCAAGTTATTTTTATCAGGAATTCAAATAACTCGGAGGGTTTGTTCTTATGAGTGGAAATGTACCTATCTTGATAGATTTTTCGGTTTGTTTGCTTCGTAGTATTCTACTGCATCTTGTCGAACGCTGATCAACTAAATTGCTCCGGGAAACTCACTCCCTTGAGATCGACGGGACTTGTCCAATTTTACCGATAGAGCTGTCAAACTAAGTTATGGTCACATACGTACCTGTCTCCATCGTAACTTTAAATTTTCACTGCAGGAAAACCGATTTCCGAGAATCAAGAAATAAAATATTGATATGCTGAAGAGACCGTTTTACAGGATCAGGCGAAATATTTCCGAATAAAGGATAAATTGAATCGGAGGTTTCCTTGATTGAATTCGATTGAAACGTTATCAATTTCCAAGCGAAACTGTTGTCCAATGTTATTAAAAGCTGACCACTATTCTCCTATTATTAATATAACCCTACCTGTTTCCAAGAAATTGTATTAATGTTTATTTTCTTTGTTTGTTCCAGGTAAGCTAATCTACTACATTATCCCTAACCCATGAAATTGGCAAGTAGACACATGAGCAGTTGAATTAAATCTCAGCATAAAGGTAACAGTTTCGATCTTCAGCGACGTAATAATCGTTGTCACTAAATTTTAATTAAGAATTGTGTTTCTATAATCAAGATCCTCATCTCCAAATTCTATATTTGGAATTTGGATTGCGAGCTGGATCCGAAGTTGAGTAATGTTGTCAAAGGCAGATGTGGTGTAATTTCGCAAAGCGAAATTGAGTATAATTTCATTAGACGTTCAGTGTAATTGGAGATGCAACACCACAAGGGAACTGCGACTCGCGATTTCAGTGCGGAGAATTCTGTGTATCTGGGGGAAAACTGTAACTTACTAATAAAGTATTTAGCCGGTGGATAGAAGCGCCGATGCGGTCGGGAGTTTCAGTTTCCGAGTGATCTGTGGCTCCCTTGCCGTGAGAATCGATGCCGCCGGCCGGCCAATAACCATACATCGCTCCACTATCACTCCCCTGGGATATATACCAGCCCATGCGAACCTCTGACTATACCCAGCTTTGAACCTTCCAACCTATCTACCCACCTTATTACAAATAGCCGACGTTCGTACGTATGTTCACCCTTTCTGAAAATTTGCCAAGGTCCAAAGCCCGTCGTTAGACCTTGAAGCCTGTGAATAATCAGCTCTACGCTCCATTTCTTTCCTTTCCCTTTTCAAATTAAGGGTTTTAGTTGTCAATTAATTTCTAATGACACATTTCAACGCACTGTGGCGTTTATCTTTGTGAAAATATATTTCCATTGTCGCACAAGGGACTCATATTTTTGTGTCACAAAATTGACTTTTAATGGTTATCTAACTAATGATGAAATTGACAAGCTTCCTGTCTGTTATTTATTAACATAATTTTTTTTGATCGCCTCCATGAGTACTGGATTAAACATCTACTATAATGGTCTATTCCCGCCTTTCGTTTAGCCGCACTAGGTGTCAATATTGTGTTGTAGTGGGGGAATCATTACACAACTCTACTACAGGTTAGGAGTTCCATCAAGTAAACTTGAGAGTCGTTTTCCTTCCTTGAGCAACGTAGTATGAGAACAAGATGAACCTCGAGTCCCGTCAGCCAGGAGACTGAAAATTGTCGAGAGAGAATCTTATTTATAACGGGCCCCCTCTCGCTGTTGGAAAGTAGGGGAAGAGGGCGTCACGCGTGATTGTGTATTCTAGATTTAGATCATTACACACTGTTAAGGTAGAAATAGTTTTTAGTTGATTCTAGAAATAGGCGCAGTCTATTTACCATGCCTGTTTTTAGGGATGGCGAACCAAATAATGAAAACAGAAATTAAATTAATTTCTGTTCTACTATAAATGTGTTCCTTTACCATCTTTAAGTTCTCAAATGAGAAGAGTTTGGGTATAATAGACTTGGTAGGTTTAACAGTGCAGCCTAACTTCAATAATCGACAAAAGGGGCGTAAAAGTTCCAGGAAGCGCTTTATTGTTGGTGAAGTTTAGATGAAATTTGTTAATTGAAGTTGTAACGAAAGTTTTAATCTTCTGCCAATAGTATAATTCGTCCTAAACTTGCATTAAGAAGTCGTCAAGGTTATATGAGACCTTAAATGGGCGGAGTTCAAGTAAAATAGGTGTAGGAGTTTATGTAAATTTTTCAAAGTAGGTGGAACCTAAATTCAATACTTTTAGAATGGGTCTAAACCTTAAAATAGTTTTTTGATATTTGTAGTCGATTAAAAATTGCTTAAGAACGGGAAAGACGTAAAAACATCTTAAAGTAGGTGGGGATGAATTGGAATATTATCGAGTAGGCGTGTTATCTAAAGGAAAAATGTTAAAGTAGGAGGAGCTTATTGTTCTTAAATGGACGGAGATTTGATATAAAGTTTTAGTAAGAGTCTCAAAGTGGGTGGTGATTAATTTAAATGGGCGTGGAAATTTTATAAAACGCCTTTTTAATGGGAGGAGGTCTTAAAGTACGTGAAGATAAACTGAAATACTATCGAGTAGGCGTGTTATCTAATGGAAAAATGTTAAAATAGGAGGAGCTTACTGTTCTTAAATAGACGGAGATTTGACATAAAGTTTTAGTAAGGCGTTCAAAGTGGGTGGTGCCTAACTCAAATGGGCATAGGAGTTTTATGAAACGCCTTTTTATGGGAGGGGTTTAGTTGGAAAATACTAATGTATGTTGCAATTGTAAAAACCCTTAAAATATGTGGCTAGTAATTTAAATTATACGTTGTATTTACAAAAATCAATGTAATGTAGGCGGAGCTTATTCAAAATGGGAGGGATTGTTTCAGGAAACTTCAAAGAGTGGGCGGAGTCTGTTTTTGAAACTTGACATTAATCACAAAGATTAATAGAGTGATTAAGGTATCACCCCCATTAAATTAAAAAAACGCCCTTCAGCAGTTAGAAACATTTTTAAACTACGTTTTTCTGTCAAGAAAAATAATTTTAAAACGTAAATCACACTTTATTTGATGTTAGACGACATTGATGTCAATGTTTGTGCATGAGGCTAAAGTTCTTAATAAATGAAACTAAGTCCAACAAGACTAAATGCAAAATAAGTAAATTATTTCCACATATTATTCTGGTTTACTGAGAGAGTTAATAATCGTGGAACCCTTTCTCGAAAACAAATTCAAAATCTTGTGGAAGTTTTGGTCGTGCAAGTCATCGGGTGAGAATTCGCAATTAAAAGCTATCCCATTCCAAAGGAGCTTTTGCACAAGGAGAGAATGGAATTTTCGGCAAATTCGTGGAGAAGACAACAAGGGAATTTGAAATGGCGTTTATTCCATTCTCAATTCGTCTTGAGAATTGCTGGGTGTCGAAAACAAACTTCTGATCTAATATTCCAACTATATTTACGTGATCATAAAACAGAAATTACTACAGTAAACTCCAATTCAAGATTGCTTGTTCTATCATCACACACTTTATTACAATTCCAGTTCCGTTATCCTTGACGAATGCCTCGGAAACTTTTAATTACTTTCAATTCCACCGGCTCTAGTTTTAAACACTGATCGTGTGATTAATCCAATTTATGAAACGCTTCTCGAGTTAATTTTGATGAATCGTGCTTTTAGTGGAAGCCGTTCTCTATTCGACGGATTTTAAGCGTCTATTTCACTTATTATTCTTTTATTCAAAAAAAAGTCCTTACTCATTATGATTTTATTGTTTCAGTTTCATTGCGATTGTAATTATAGTTTTTGATTAAAATTCATTTGTCTGTCGGGACAGAAAAAAATTGCACTTTTCAATTTACAGGTAATGCACATTTAAAGAAACATCTCTGAATGGCGAGATTTGAGGGGCATGTTTTTAAAGATAGGGAGAAACACGATAAAATACGGTAAGAATAAAATTGAAGTAGAAAAAAGGATAGAAAAGAGGGAAATACAAACGGAGGAATGAACCCGGTGGTAAGTTATGAATTCCGCGTAATTAGGTGGGCAAACTGCAGAGTGGGCGGCAGCTGGCTGTAGCCTTCCGTGTGCGAAATGGAGAACAAGGCAGAAAATAGAGGATGAAAACCTTTGGGAGAGAGTGAGAGAGAGAGACTGTGAGCAAAAGAGAGAAACAATTGTAGGAAGAGGCTCAGACAAAAACAGGGAGGATGAAGAGGGAAACGAGAAAAAGAAAGAGAGGAAGGGAGATAGATAGAGGGAGAAAAAGAGCTAGAAAAAATGAAAGAGAGAAAGAGTGTTCCAACTAACTCTGTTCATTTCCATAAATACTATACTGCTGCCGCAGGAAGCGGGACAGAGGCAGAAATGCCTACCGACCTCATTCCATCATTCCTCTCGCGAGGAATGAGTGACCACTCTCGATGCACTACGACTAGTGAAATTTCTCTCAAAACTGCCAGCAAACCGCTTTAAAAACGAGAATTAAACTCCAATTTTACGAAGCCAAGTCGGACCAAATTTCCCAGCATGTGTGACTAGTTCCCTTATAATTTAGAACTTATCTGATTTTATAATCGGGGTGGAATTTAGTGTCATGATAATGATAGAATTGTAATGAGAAGCTAATTGTGGACTTATTATAGCATTGCATCATTATTCCAAAACTGCATGAAACACCAATGGAAATATCGTTTTACAGAATATTGTAGAATTCATTGCTGCTCTATATGAGCGTCTTAATGACTTCAATTAAAATGTTCTCTGTATCGAAATTTCACATTTTGCGTGGGCACAAAATTGTTCGACTAATTGTTTTAATCGAGTGTTAAACAGATAGCCAATTTGCATTTTTGGTTTTGAAAGTAATTTTATATCAGAAATTCATCGAGGAATTTTTCATATAGAAAAAATTTTTGTTTAAGAATTAGGTCAGTTTTTCCCCCAGGGCTAACAAATAATTGGATAAAATCTGGAGAATTTATCGGAAAAATAGTGGTTTTATGTTTCTTTGGTGGGGGAAGATGTAGCGCAGTGGGCGTGATAGTTTCAACTAACGCCTTAATGTGGGTGGAGTTTAATCGTAGTGGGCGTGGTAGTTTTAAGAAACGTCAGCGATGAGGGTCTTGTGGTTATCATAACCGTGTCAAAAAGGTTTTAGCTCATTTAAAGTGTCATTTAAAATAGTAGTGTTTTAAGAAAACAAAGTATGGGTTACTTAAATGGTCGGAGTTTAGTTGTGTTGGGCGTGGTTTTCTAAGTTCACGCCCTAAGGTGGGTGGAGCCTAGTACTCAGAGTTGAGCTAAGATATGTTAATAGGCGTGGCAGTTTTAAAAAACGCCTTAAAAGAAACACAGATTAATTAAAATGTTATTGAGTGGGCGTTCCCATTACCAAAATCAATTAAAAGTAAATATAGCTGATTCAAAGTCGGCCGTAGAAAACTCCTCGAAAATGTTTTTAATCTAAAATTAGAAAAACCCATATAATTAAAATAAGAATATAAAATAAATTTATTCTTAAACAATCTAAATATTTTTAAATCGATTTGCTTTAATACGCTTGGAACCAAATAACGTAAAATTATCCGGGAGACAATTGTAAAATGCTATTTCGAGTATTAGATTACACTGGAGAGAAATTAGAAAAAATGTCATCGTAAGGTTGAATCTCTTACGACTGGGTTAAGTGAATCATGCAAAATTTACGAAACGACGGGAGAATTTTTCCGCTCGGCGTGGTTCGCAGATTAATCTCGAGTTGGGTGTTCCTTGAGCTAAATTTAGAGAAAAGATCCGGAGACACGTTAGTAATACAGCCAAGTGGGTAGTCGTAATAAGAAGTGAGCGAGGCTGGTTCATGGACCGCCTCGAGCAACTCCTGCCTCTGACTTGTCACTCGTGCATTCTACTTGCAACCTGTTGCTCTCTGTCTCTCTCTCCCTCCGTCATCTTGCCCTCTGTCTCGCTTGCTTTTACAGGCACCCTTGTACTTCTAACATCGTCTTCTCAAACCTTTTATCCTGCTCCAAGTCCATCCTGCTGACTACGCACTTACAAACTTGCAACAAAATTTGAATTTCCACCCGCTGTTCTGACAGTCCCCTGGAATTAGAAATTACATTTTCACCAACATGATGGATTGTACGAGAAGCGCATTGCACTAAGTGCAATGAAGACATTTTGATTTAGTACATTCTTACTCGACTTGAGACGCGTTTATTCCAAAACTCTTCTAAAATAATTTCGAGTACGTTTTTTCACTTACGGGTAAAAAGCAAAATAAACGGAATCTTGACATTTTTTGATAAAATTTTTAATTGCAATAATAAAATTGATTACATATTGGAGAAATAAAATTTTTATGATAGAATAGAGGTTCTTTGTAACAAAAAGGATTTTGTTTTGAAAATCAACTTAGGACACTCTTTAGAATAGAAAAAAAAACAATCTGTATATGGAAGTTATTCTTGTGTAATTTGTTTATATTATAAAAGAATAATAAGCGTAAAAAAATGTACCGAAAAGTCCTTTACGGAATTTAAATATTCTCAATAGCTTTTAAGTTATTAAATAATTAACCTAGTCAATGACGGGCTATAGAAGGATCGGTGGATGGAAACCTTACGACGAGCTTCCCCCTCCAGACGCTAACGGGTCTCTCTCTCTCTCTCTCTCTCTCTCTCTCTCTCTCTCTCTCTCTAGCTGCCTCGCTAGCGCCTAAGTGGGGAAACTCGCCGTGAGGTGTCCGCCCAGAATCTACCGATCCTACTATAGCCCGTCATGTTCTTTATTTAACAACTTAAAAGCTATTAGAAATATTTAAATCTGGTACAGGACCTTTTGTTCTATTTTTCACGTTATTGTGCTATCTAAAAATCTTAAAAAATCTTCCATATTTTTTATTTAATTATATTCACATCTTCTTGTTATATAATATAAATAAATTAATCCATTTGTCCTCCTTTATGTTGTGTATATTTATATGATTTTTTTTCATTTTAAAAATCAGAAGAATTTGTTATCTATATTATTCTAACAATTACAGTAAAATCAGACAATACAAAATCTAATTACCAAGTAAATTTAACTAGTTCTGAGATTACGATTCGTTTTGATAAACAATGATTGCCCAGAAAGTATAATTAGAACAAACAGAATCTGAATTTGATGTTGAGAAATATGCATTTGATGTGGGGAAACAAGAAAGGGTTAAATGTTTGAGTAGAAATGGAGAGATTTTAGCCTTGGGCCATTAAACGGCGGAATTAATATGCACAAACATTTACTTGAGGGAGAATGTCAACGAGTGCATTAGAAAGGGTTGGAGTTCGAAGCCGTTTGGCTTCCTTTTCTTTTTTAAATAAAAAAGTACCCAGCGTTCTACCACTTGAGGGTGCAGTGCGCTCGAGCGATCCATCAAGGACCGATGGGATACACATCATATGCTCGTGTGTGCCCTTTTTTCCTTTTCGGCACTTTTGTCAGTTTTGCCTTTTTACCTCTCGTTTAATAAAAAGAAGCATAAACGATGCAGAGTCAAGAGCGAAACTTTTGCATCAACTGATCCTAATTTGAGATCAATGAGAGTTGAGTTAAACATCGTCGACGAATGCCTTTGATTTACTTTTCTTTTGCGTCATTAAAACCGCCTTCTATATCTTCAAATTACTGCAGTTTTGTTACCTTCATCAAAATCTGAATTGCAAAAAATTCCAATAAAAAGAAAAATATACTTAAATTTTAAATTTATTTGTTCAATTTTTATTTTACCCATATTATCCCAGTTTAAATTCATATTAACAGGTCATTTTCATAAAATTGTTAAACCAATGATTAAATGAATTCTCTCCCAGGGAAGGAAGCGTGTGGCAGAATCTGTCTGGTAAATCTGATGTTTGTTTAGTGAGACTATTTTGAGAAACATGTATGTTAAGAGCGCGGCAATTTCAGTCTAGTGTAACCCAGTTAAAACAGTGTAATTACAATTTTAATTGACGTGCTTATACACACTGTAGGTGGCTCAAATAACTTTATAATCTTGTACCACGTTTGCTGTTCGCGAAACTTGCGCCTTCCATTATTTTATTGTCTCTTCAACTAAAGTAATAATTTTACAACACCAGGAACAAAAGAAACTGCAACTTTTTGAGTTATGAAAACGTTTTTAATCTTGTACAAAATTTTTCTTTTACAAACTTATTTTTTAAATTGATAAATATAAGTACGTTGATTATAAATACATTATATAGTCTTTCTTTTTTACTTAATGTACATAATTTTTAATAATTAAAGGCATTCGGCTTTGATTTCTTTCTTTTCGACGCTCGTGGGTGGCAGCCTCGCGTGAATTTACAGTGATTTTAGGTTATATTGTGTCGTGGAATTTTACCATCTAACCTTCAAAAGTCTTGCCGGAACTGAAAAATAAACTGTTGGTTAGTTTTTGTACTGATGTCATTGGATCGTTACATTCTAACCTCTCTTAAGTTTTATGTAACATCGCGCTGGGAGCGAATAAGTTAAATTTGTTGTTTGTGCGCGGAAGAGTGATGTAAGCGACGCTATCCCCACTCTTTACGTCACATGCAAAGCGACTATGGCCCGCCAATCTTCCTACTGCTTGGCGGGCCATAGTCGCTCTCTTCGTGACGTAACGAGTGATAAGAGGGGTCATCGTACAAACTTATAGGAAAAGTAAAATATAAAATTTTTGAAATAAAATAAATAATAAAATTTTGTATAATAAAATATTAAAAAAAACTTAAGCGAGGATAGACTGTATATAATTATAGAAATTAATAATCTTATAAAAAAAAATTATAAACCATTTATGTTAAAAATGAAATTATGTATCTAGGAGAAGAGAGGTTTTCCAATCTTATTTTCTCTATGCAAAAGTGAGCAGAAAAAAGGAGGTAGGGGAGGGGGGTAAAAATTTGTAAAAAAATCGCATTACGTAAAGTATGAAAGTTTGCTAATATTATCTTTTTTTTTATAATTGAAAAATCCTTACAGCAGATTTTGTTATCATTTGTTAATTCAAACGAACTAAGTATTCCTTGTGCCATTGGTGAGCTGATCCAGTACTTTACTTGTTGGCACTTGAACTTATGAAAATCTTGGAAAAATCCTATATTTCCTATTTGGTTTTCCTTAATTTTCTTTTCTGCAAATTAATTTCAATCACTTTTACGACTTTGATGTTAATCTTTTTTTAGTAAAATAATTTGTAAAATAGATTTAATTTTAATAAAGAACAATAATAATTTAATTCAACGTAAAAATTAAATAATTGTAAAGTAAAATTATAATACTTGGAAAATTAATTAATAATATACTTTTAATATTTCAATATGTCTTGGTAATTTAATATACCTAGAAATAAATTAGTAATAAATTGATAGATGAGTTTTAAGTACTAAAAATACAGAATATACTGATTCATACCACAATTTTCTCCCAACAGCTCTCCTAAATTTTTTAACTCTAAACATACAGCTGAGAAAAGAAAAAATATTAGATTTATCATATATTTGAAACGATAATAGTTATTAAAACTTTGAACAATTATTATATGACATTTACTGTTTTGGCCATAAAATATTTTTGGGTACACTGAAAAAAATCCCTTGCACCCGTACACAAGGAATCAACCAGTTTTCCTTGTTAGTTAAGGCGCCAACTAGGGAAGCCTAGTTAAAATACAAGGATAATTTTCAGTCTAAGAAATTAGAAATTATATTATATTGAACATCAGAAATTGTGGGACCGACTGTTTTTATTACTCAGAAAGTCTATTATTTCATTAAATATTAATATTTTCTATCTCTAAAACATTAGTGGTTACGGTAAATGACTTACAATTAGTTGTGGCCGTCATATATTTGAAGGTTATGTTGATTTGACATTTTCAAAAAACATTATTAAAAGTTTAATGTATACTTTTGTATTATTTTAAGATTATGTAATACAACTTTACTCATTTGCACTATAGAAAACTGTAAATTTTTAGCTGATTGACAATTTTTTTCCCCGTTTTTAAGAATTACAAACAAACAAGTTTGATGTGTATTAGAACTAACTTTGCTTCGATTGCAAGCTTAACTTGGAATCCTTGTCATTTTAACTAAAATGGCTTCAACTATAGACAAATAGTTGATTTTGACAAACATATTTTTTTCAGTGTAAAAATAGATTTTTCCATTTAAAAGTTGAATGTCGCAGATTTTTACTAAAAAAGTTTTCAAAGTTTTTATTGACAATCTATAAAGTATTTTTAATATTTTGAGAAATAAGTTTTTCAATCTTTAGTAAATCAATAAATAATTGTGATAAAGTAAAATTTTATTTTTATGTAATAAATCTTACCACAAAGAGAATCTTCTACATATTCACCAGCTAAATTTGTGCAATCTACAAAATTGAAAAGCATGCTTTAGAATTTAATAGAATAATTTACTTCATTGTTTCATTTATTTCAATACAATTTATTTATTAATGTTTAAAACTAAGCTTAATGAGATTATATAAAAAATACTGAATTATAGGAATGATCAATAATTTTTTTTTATATTATGTAAAACGTGTTTTCAATAATAAAAATTGAAATTAATTTCATGTTCAAAATTTCCGTGGTGCGGTTCCCGTAGAATCGTTTTATCATGGATAATTAATATAAAAAAAACAGTAAAATGATAATTTAAAAAACGATTTAATTATTTTTCAAAAACATAAATCTAAAAAAATTAAAATTAAAGTCAAACAATTTTTTTTAAAATGTAATTGAAAAAAAGTTCAGTTAGAAATGAAAGCAAAGAAATTTGTTTAAAATGATATATTATATGTCTAAATTGTATATAAATAGTAAATATAAAGTATAGTTTTAATATTTTTATTTAATATAAAAACTAAAATATATTGACCAATAAAGAAAACGTTAAATACTTACTTTTAAGACTTAGCGGAAGATCGTAAGAGTAACATGGGAAACAAAATGTTGCAAAAGCCAGTATTAGGCTAAGGTAGATTTTAGTAAACATCATTTTCGTATTTGCAGGGTAACAACAATTTTCAAGAAGTTAAACGAAACTGACACTAAACTGAGAAAAGAGACTTTTTTGTTGTATATATAGAGAATATTTTATTTGCATTAATGAGCGATTGGTCGTGAAATTTTCGGTGGATAAATACTATTGGATAAAAAATGGAGCACTTGGGCCCAGCTGTTTAATTCTCTTCTTGTGACATCTTCAAATAAATTTTCAAGTTTTCTGGGTCAGAAGAGTTGATAAAATTGGGTCACGTGAATATTTATTGAATAATTATAATATAATTCTTTTACTTAAATTACATGAATAAGTTTGTTTCATTTGATTCTTTAACCAGTAATTTTATTAATTTACAATAATATAAATTTTTAATATAAGATTTAATGGGTAAGCAAGAATGTTAATATTCTTAAATTAGGTAAAAAGAGTAATAATTTTTTGCTGAATAATAATAATAATAATAATAATAACAATAAAAATGTAAAAAATGTAAAAAAATAATAATATCTATAAGTTGTTACATATAATTTTTTTAACAAAGTTTGTATAAAATTTTATTATACAAAATTTCTTGAGTTCAGATCCATAGTTTTTTATTGAGCTATTAATCCCTAGAAAGTGAAGAATAACTAATTAGTCACATGATTTACTGAAAAGGAATAATTTATCAATTTAAATTGAAATATTATAAATATAGAGTATTATTATTTTTTAAATAAATATTTTAAATAATAATCCAAATTGAGATAAAGATTTTAAAATATATGTGTAAAATAATTCCGTGAAAAAAGTTAAGTGTTAACTAAATTATAATTTATTTTACATAACAAATAGTTTCACATAAATCATACTAATTTAAATTTTTATAATATAGATAATATAACTCATAGATAAATAATAATATAAGTTGAGAATAATAATTTTAAAAAAGTATCTTACCAAGTAATTTTGGACACAAGCTAAAATTGTACCTTTGCTGTAAAAAATGATAATTTATTTGATATATTTTCTGTAATAAATTATAAGAATTTTTTTAAATTTGAATTCTTAACTAAATGTTTGTATTAAAATTTTAATTATTTATCTTACCACATTCTTCATTACCAACTAGTCTAGTCACCCATTCTTTAAAACTCAAAAAGCCCATTGAAACTATTCCAAAAAATACACTTTGTTGAAAGTGACATTTTTCCAAGTAAATTTTAAAGATTCTTTTTCGAAAATTCGCAAATAGAACTTCATTGTTTTTAAAGTTGATTATTTTATCTGTAAGTGTATTTTCAGAAATTATGAGGTTTTTATTTTGAGAAGCGGGAGTTTATATTTTATAACATTATTATTTTGTGACTTATTAAATCTTTGACTTAAAAATATATAATAATAATAATTTTTAATTAAATTTTTTTAACTATATCTTACCACACATTTCGTTAGCGATGTTTTCCAAATTTGTAATGTCAGTGCAAATTTCTGTAACAGAAATATTCACATTCTAATAGAAACAAGAATATCTAAAATTTTTATTTAATTTTATATCTTATTTATTAATATCATTTTTTATATATTCATTTATTTAATGTACAATTAATATAATTTTTTGCTATTTATAATGTTCAAAATTAATTAAATTTGAATTTAAAAAATACATTAGAAATACATAAGTTTTATTTAATTCAAATAATTTTTTTAAAAAATTACCACAAACTTCCAATGGAGGTTTATTGCGATCGGCTGTTTCATTGCAATCTAAAAAAAGTAAAAATTTTAAATTTTTATTATTTGTTATCTTAGAACACTCATAAAAACTTTTGTTCATATTTTTAGTAATATGTTTGAAATTATTTGCTATTTTGTATTTTCTAAACTTTTTGCTATTTTCTTAATTATCAAATTGTTTTTTGCTAGCTTTACTAGAAATTATATTATGCATAAAATATTTCTTAACTATTATATGTACTTATTTTTTTTTGTAATTGAGTTATCTAGTTCTTACACTTACATTTTATTCTATGAGGTAGAGTTGGCATCAAATACATCTTAGAATCTACATAAAAATAAAGTTTATTCATAAAATAATGAAAAACCAATGTTTACATGAAAATTTTAATTTATTAATTAATGGTTTTAATAAAATTTTAATGTTTCGAGAAATAATTAAACAGTAGTGAACCTATTAATAAACATTAACTAAGCAAATAATAAGATATAACTCTAAATAAATAAGTATGACATAAATAAATAATAATTATTAAATTTTTAGAGAACAGTGAATATGTGATACGATAATTTTGATAAAATTGCAGTTAATACTTACACATGGACGTAACGGGAAGTTCACTTTCTGAAGAATAACATTGCAAAATGTTTATAAAAAATAAAATTATCCAAGCGAAATAAATTTTACACATCATTTTTACACTACTAATAAATTCCGTTTAGAAAATATTGTGAAATAATAAAAAAAGATAAAGTTGCGTAGTATTTATATCAATTTTTCAGATATAACAATTAAGATAAGGAATAAAATATACATATGAATATGAAAACTTTAATAGTTTGATCAAGAATAAAAAATTCCATCTACTTTATTATTTAGAAAGATTTTAATTTTGAACTTACTAACAGAATTTTTATTATATTTATGGAAATTAACTAGATACTATGCTGATTTATAGTATTCGAATTAAAATAATTAACAGACATCCCGCAGATCGTATATATAAAAAGTCTTTTTTTCCAAGCATTTTTTAAAATTTTCCAAATTACCTACATCGAAATATTTTACAGACGTAGGTACCTACTGGAAATTTCAAGAAAACATCCGTGAAAATGAAATTTATTTTCCGGAAAATATAGTTTTAGAAAAAAAATTAATACAATTTGCGTTGGAGTTTTTGGCGACTTTTAAGAAAATATAAATTGTACGAAAAATGCGAAGAGGTTTCGTATGATTTCCGTTAAACTATATAGATAATTTTTCTAAAAGTAGAAATTCTACACAATTTCTGGCTGAAATGTCAGTGAAATTGTCAGGGACTACTTTCCGTAAAATAACGATTTTACATGGATAAAAACGAAAAAAGAAAATTTCCCGTATTTCTTATATTTTAATTCTTGTTTTCCTTGAAAAAATAAAAGTAAAAAATTATTATCCTGTCCTAGACTAAAATGACCATAAGTTTCCTACAACTAAGAGTCTGACCATGATGAAAAAAGTTCTTGGGATGTGCTCAGATAACTGTATACTTATATCAAGACAGGAAATTCTACAAGAGTATCAGCAAAGCCAATACAGCAAATTTTCTTAAAATTAGTTCCTGAAGCCAAGTGCATTAGAGAACTCGAAAAGTTTCGTTTTCTGTTTCTAACTCTAATTTAATGATGGTATATATACGTAAAAGTAAAACAACGCTGGAAAATATCTGTCTCAGGAAAGCGTTGTCAGCGACAAAAGAAGTCCCTCAAAGAATAATAATTTAGTGAATTAGGAGCTTCAAAGAAAGTAGTTCTTGGGTGATCCTCGCGTGAAGAAGCGAAGGTCGGTACGAGGAACTCTCAAAGGTTACGAGAGAATTTTTCTAGGTTCCAAGTGACGAGGAAGAAAAAAGGGAGGTGATTTTCAGGAAAAGAAGAGAAGAAAGTGAAAGAGAGTCAGACAGAGAGACAGACAGACAGACAGACAGACAGAAAAACAGAGAGAGAGAAAAAATAGAACCAAAATAAGAAAGGAAGTTCCTTCCACGTTTTCCGTAACATCCTTATCCTCATTCAAGTCCAGGATACCTGCTGCTATCTCTGTACATCAAAGACTCCTTGAGTTTCCCTACGTACGTGAAAATGTACGTAATCTTTCAAAAGAATACCAGCCAACCTAATTCTAGAATCCGGAATGAATTGTGCTAAGATTATGCCATTTGTTGCCAGCATTAGTGCTAAAAGTTTCAGGAAAGTCACAAAAGCCACTCGAGCTCTTCAGTCTCTTAAGTCATTTAACTCTAAGAATTCTCTTCGGAATCTTCTTTTTGTTTGGGTTTTCATTTTCCACATTTTTTTCGTTTCCTTTAAAGTTTATTCCCCTTTCATCTTCCGCTTGAAATTGCCTCAAATTAAACCCGGTGAAAATTTTTCTCGCATTACATAACGTCGTTCTATTAATTACATGTAAAAGGATTTTTTGACAAAAAATAACAAAATTTATTTATTTATAAGTACATAAGCTCCTAGGGAAAAATAATTATTATTTATAAATTATTTAATTAAAATTTTCTCATTTGAGCTTCTCTCTACATAACAAGTCTTAAAAAGTCATTTATCTTCCTCTCCTCAATTTTTTCCCTTTTGTAACAAATTTAACAGAAATTCAAAGGAAATTCATTAGAGAATTTGTACAAAAATTCAACAAAACTTTTACGAAAATTGCCGATAAATTTCAAGAAAATAATTATTATTGATGAAGTTACCCCTTATAGAAATTCCAGTTTCCATTTCCTTTGAATTTCCTTCGAGATTTTGCACAACTTTTGTGAAATTCTATCTGAAAGTCTACGAAATTATCTACAATGAAATTAGAGGCAAATTATATTGAAATTCTAACTGGAATTTATAAAAGAAAATTATTCCGATTGAAATTCCACAGAAATACCAAAGGATTTCTACATTTCGGAAAATTCGTGAATTTTATGAAAACTTCGGGAAAACTAAAAGGAAATTAAAGTTAGATTTTATAAAGATATTACACTTTAGAAATTGGAACAAATTATAGAGGCAAATTATATTGAAATTTTAACTGGAATTTGTCAAATAAAATTATTCCGATTGAAAATCCACAGAAATTCTAAAGGATTTCTACATTTCGGAAAATTCGTAAATTTTATGAAAATTTCGGGAAAACTAAAAGGAAATTAAAGTTAGATTTTATAAAGATATTACACTTTAGAAATTGGAACAAATTATAGAGGCAAAGTATATTGAAATTTTAACTGGAACTTATAAAAGAAAATTATTCCGATTGAAATTCCACAGAAATTCCAAAGGATTTCTACATTTCGGAAAATTTGTAAATTTTATAAAAATTTCGGGAAACTAAAAGGAAATTAAAGTTAGATTTTATAAAGATATTACACTTTAGAAATTGGAACGGGAAAGGCGGAAAAATTTACATAAGTTTATTAAAATTCGACGGAAGTTTTTGGGACATACGAAAATTCTAGGAAAATGATCTGGAAATTGAAACTAAAATTCAAGTGGAAATTATAACCTAGAAATTCCAATAGGAATTTCTCTTTCTCGGAAATTTTACAAAAGTTAAATAGAAATCCGACGACTGAAATTTCAAGGAAATTAGTTTGAAATTCCAGGGAAATGATATGGATATTAAATCTAGAATTTTAGCGGAGTTCATAATCTAGAAATTTTAGGAGAATTCTCAAATTCTCGGAAATTTTAAAAAAGTTAAATAAAGAATCTATAGGTATTCTATTGAAATTCCAAGGAAATTATTTTGAAATTACAGTTAAAATTTATTTGACAATTATTCCGATTGGAATTCTATAGAAATTCAAGTGAATTGCTTTTACTTAAGATAATTACAAAATTCCAATGAAAACTGGAAAGAAGTACGAGACCAATATTTCGAAAATTTCAGGAAAATTAAAAGGAAATTAAAGTTAGATTTTATGAAGAAATTAAACTTCAGAAACTGAGGAAAAATTTACATAAGTTTATTGAAATTGGAAGGAATTTTAGGGGAAATTATACTAAAATTTCAGGGAAATTACATGGAAATTAAGGTTAAAATTTAAGAGGAAATTGTGTCCTTAAAATTTCGGCACGAATTTTGATTTCTTAGAAATTTTTGAAAATTATATAAAAATTGACTTGGAATTTCAAGGAAATTACATTGAAATTCCAAGTAGAATTTATTGGAAAGTTATTCCTGTCAAAATTTCATGAAAATTTCAGGGAAACGGTATGGAAATTAAAGTTAAAATTCAAGCGGAAATTATAACCTAGAATTTACAGTAATAATTTCTATTTGTCGGAAAATTTAACAAAAATTTAATGGAAATTAAAGGTAAATTCAAAGTAAATTATGCAGAAATTAAACACAAGGAAACTTTACAGAAAATTTATGAAAATTTCACAAAAAAGACGAGGAAATTGTGGGGAATTAGTCGAAATGTTTGGGAAATTTTAACTTCGAATACATTTAAGAAAATTTAATCTTTGTAGAAATTTTAGGGGAATTCAACTGAATTTTTACGTAAATTTCTGTCAATTTACCAAAGAATTTTCTTAAAACTTCTGACAGGATTTTCTGATAATTTAAGTTTTTTGGAAATTGCAGGAAAATTTTATTTAATTTTCAGCTGGAGGTTTACGGAAAATTGAAGTTTTTCAGAAATTCTAGTAAAATTCAGTGAAATCTCCAGCGGAAGTTTCAGTTGATTTTCTTAAATTTTCTGTCGAATTTTCCCTAAAACAAAAACTTCCGAAACATTTCTGGAAATTTTTAGTTTTTTGATAATTCTATGGAAATTCTATTAAATTTTCACTGTAGTTTCTAAAATATTGTCGTAAAATTTTCATAGAATTTCTTTAAAATTTCTGCGAAGAGTTCATTAAATTTCTAGAAAATCTAAACTTTTGACACGTTTCCGTACAATATAAGTTCTGCAGAATCCCAGCTAGAATTTCTAAACAATTTTCACAGAAATTAAAGCGAATTTATTTTTTTTTTATTTCCACAAAATTTTAATAGAAACAAGAAATAAATACGAGGTTAATTTTATGAAAATTACAAGAAAACTAAAAGAAAATTAATTTTAGACAGAAAGTATATATTTTAGAAATTCAAACTGAAATTTCGCTCTCTAAATTTAAATAAGTGAAAATTCACTTATTAGATGTCAAAAGTCTTCCACTCTTTCAAAAAGTGTATATGCACTTATAATAAGTGAAAATTTCACTTATCATAAGTGCATATACACTTATTGTAAGTGCATATGCACTTTTTGAAATAATGGAAGACTTTTGACATCTAATAAGTGAATTTTCACTTATTCAATTTTAGAGAGCGGATAAATTTCCGATGTCCAAGATGTTGAAAACGCCATTTTGTTAAAACAACAAAATGGAATCTGCTAGCTACTTCCAACCGTCAACAAAATTGTGCCTTATGACAATTTTTAACAAAATTCGAAATTCAAGAAAAAAAAATTGGAATTATCTAATTTTTACAAAAAAAAACTAGTAGTAAAAATTTCTAAAAAACAAAAGTTGTGCTGATTTGTGCTAATCTAGCACAATTGAAAGGTCTCATGACTTTTTGCAATACAGTTAATACTTTTCTCATAAAAATTAAATATTTGTTTAAATAAACCTATAAACAAATTTCTATTGCACTACTTGTGAATTTTTTTCTTAACTGAACTTAGTTCTCGTACAATAAAGATTGAGAATATCAGATTGAAGATCTATGGAGGGCATTTAAAGTGTTTCGATTAAGGATCTTGGAGGTCGTTAATATCTTCTTGTGACAGAAGTAGAAGACAGTGCCTTGAGCGCAAAGTGAATGTAGTCTAACCGGAAGTAGTGCCATTGTCTAGGACCCCTTGACGACTTCCGGTTCGCAATGTTTCGACCGGACTCGCGAATTGTACGTGTATATATGTGGGGATTTTGAAGTGGAGAACAGCAGGTGGTCACGCACCTGGAGTAAAGTACACGATTGTGTTTCGTGAGTTGATTGAGACGACCCCCTCACGATACGTGGCTTTATAAAATTTGCAGGTCTTTTACGAGTCCAAGATTCCAGAAAAATGGTTAACGTCAGCATATAACAGATGATCAACTAATTTCGCAATTTTGCACAATTAGCTTACCTTATTACATAAACCAGATTCCTATCGTAAAACCCAGTTATTTCATGAAACAGGAAACAAGCATTTTCCAGGAAGACTGGTAATTTTGCAAATGTAGAATTCTCTCAAATTAAATAAATTTTAAAATTACATTAACCTCTTGTCAATTTGTATTAGGTATTTGTAAATTTATGTAATTTGGATAGTTTTATTAATTGACAGTTTTACGAAAATCACTCTAATATGGAAATTTGGTTAGAAAATTTGCAAGAAAACGTTTGTGGAATTTAAGTACGGAATTTAAATTCGGAATTTTTAAAGTAATTTAGAAAACTTTTTAAAACAACTTATCAATCCTATGTTATTGTGTAATTTCTACAAAATTTTTGTGGAATTTTTTGGGAAGCCAGTACGGAATTTTCGAAGGATACTATAGAAACGATTTACTTGAAACGTAGAAAGATACCACGAAAAATACACTCGGGAAATTATATTAAAATTTATGTGAAATTTACGTGAAGTTTCCAATTAAAAAAAGAAAGTTTAAATTTCACGAAAAATTTGCGGAAACAACATGGATATTCAGTATAAATTTTAACTTTAAAATGCAAATAATTTCCCTGAAATTTTCGTCGAATTTTCAATTGAAATTTTATAATTTTTGAGAAATTACAATTCCTGCTGGAATTTCTAGGTTAAGTTTTTTGCATAAATTTTAACTTTAATTTCCACTTAAATTTCTGGAAATTGTTTTCTCAATTTCAAGGAAATAATTCCTTTAGAGTTCTTATTTGGAATTTCGGCATCTTTTTGTGTAATTTTCAAGAAATTTACTTAGATTTTTTGTCAAATTGACATTGAACAAATTTCCGGATAAATACTAGCTTTAATTTCCATACAATTTTCTTGGAATTTACGTGAAATTTTCACGTGAGTAATTTCTTAAAAAATTGTGTCTGGAATTTCCACATATTTTTCTGTAAATTTCTCTAAATTCCCTTCTAATTTTCATTAAACTCTTATAAAATTTCCCGATAACATAAAAATTTTCTTTGAAATTTCAGTTCGAATTTCTAAAGTGTTCTTTCTTTATAAATTCGGAATTTAATTTCCTTTTAGTTTTTTCTGCAATTTTCGTTAAATAAACCTAGGATTTCCATCTCGTTTCCATTGGATTTTTATTAAAATTTTCAAGAAACAGAAATTTACTCGAATTTCTCTTAAATTTCCATCGGAGCAATTTTCTTATAAGTTCTATCTTGAAATTCAATATAATTTTCATGAAATTTCTGTCAAATTACAATTGAACTTTTGTAAAATTTCGGAAAAATAGAGTTTCCAGATTTTCCGTAAGAATTCCAAGAAATCTTTAAGGAATTTCTGAAGTGTCCTTTCTTTATAAATTCCAACTTTAATTTCCTTTCAATTTTTCCAAAATTTTCTTAAAATTAATAATTAACCTTGTATTTCCATCTCGTTTCCATTGGATTTTTTTCGATTTTTCTAGAAATATAAATCCACTCGAATTTCTGTTAAATTTCCATTGGAGTAATTTCCTTAAGAATTCTGTGTCTGGAATTCTCAATATAAGTTTCCTAAAATTTCCAAGAAATACAAATTCCTCCTGGAATTTCCGTTGTTTAATTTTTGCTTGAGTTCTAGTTTTAATTTCACTACAATTTTTCTGGAATTTTCATTTTTTCTTAGAATTTCCGTGAAATTTTCACCTAAGTAAATTCTAGGAAAATTTTGTCGGAAATTTTCACCTAATTCTCTTTAATAACTTTTGTTTAATGTCCGTCAAGATTTTATTTTTCTTGAGTATAAATTACAATTTATCCTCAATTTCTGCCGGAATTTCGGAACTATAATTTTAGCTCAAATTCTTGCTTTAAATTTTCACACAATTTCCCTGGAATTTCTGTGAAATTTTCACCTAATATTTTCTTTGATAATTTCTCGAATATTCCACTGAAATTGCTGATAAAATTTTCCGCAATTCGGGCTCGAATTTCCAAAAGTGATCTTTTTGTATAACTTCTGACTTTAATTTCCTTTTAATTTCCCTGCAATTTTCGTAGAATTTAGCTGGCATTTCCTTCTAATATCTATTGGATTTTTTAGAATTATTTCAAAAATAGAATTGCACTGCAATTTCAGTAGAATTTTCTTAAAAATTCTCTACGGAATTTGGAAATAATTTCTCTTAAATTCCCATTTAATTTCCATTGAAATTTTGTAAAATTCTTGAGAAATAAAATTTTTTACCGACATTTTAGGTTATAATTTCCACATAAATTATAACTTTATTTATTTCCACATAAATCATAACTTCTTTTATATTTACATAATTTCCTCGAAATATCAGTCTAATTTTTTTAATCTTATGTAAAATTTCGAAAAACTACCATTTCCACATTTTCCGCGAGAATTTCAAGAAAATTTTTAAGAAATTTCCAGCTTTAATTTCCACACGATTTCTTCATAATTTTTATGAAATGTCGATAAAATTCCATTCAAGTTTTCATTCAACTTTTGTGTAACTTCAGTGTAATTTTCCTTGCAATTTCTTCTATGTAATTTCCATTAAACTTGTGTGGAATTTTTCAATAAACAAAATCACTTCTTAAGAAGGTTTATCCAAAAAACTAATTTCTACTGAATCTTATAAAATTTTAATGACATATTAAATGCATTACCTTACATGTATTGTTACAATTTTATTAAATTTTACCGTTCGGTTTTTAAGATATAAATTTATAAAGTTGGATCTTTTACATGGAAACAGTAACAAAACGCGCAAAATGACTACATTTTAATTAATTAAAAAAACACGGTTCTACACATTTTTTTAAAAAACTAATATATTTTAAACTGTAATAAAATACAACTTTTACAACAATATTTAATTAATTCACCGTACCGTTGTTAAGAAAATGTTATTCAAGGGTAGTAATTCTTCATTTTTTTGAAATAATCAGGAAGAAATTTTAATAGCTTGAAATTTTCAACGGAAAATTTTTGTTTCAATAAAATTTGTTTGTGTTATGATTTTAACTACAAAATACAATTTAGAAACCAAATTATAAGATGAAATGAAATTAAAAAAATATTGACTATCATGGTCCGATAGAATGAGAACCGCTTGAGGGTATAAGCGTCCTTAAATTAGAATTTTTCAGTGTACTTCTGGATTAAATTCTGTCTTTAATTTTCTTTTAATTTCCCTGCAATCTTCGTAAAATTTGCAAATTTTCCGGAACATCGAAATTCACTGGAATTTCTGTAGAATATCCATCTTGGTAATTTTCTTTTATAAATTCCAGCTTTAATATTAATATTATTTTTTTAAAATTTCTGTTAAACTTAAACTTCATAAAAGGGGTAGTGGGGAGGGATAGAAGGGAGGTCAATCGAAATTTTCACAAAATATTTTTAACCAATTAAAATTAAATCTATACTAGAAAATTAAAATTAAGAAATCAAAATCAGTGAAATTTTTTTTCAAGTAACGTAAAAGTAATAAAGGAAGGAGGGTGGGGTGATTTTTTAAAGATTTGTTACATAAAAAGAGGAAACGATTAAAATTTGCTGAAAAACGGTTCAGGATCCAAGGACCTTTAGAGGTTATGTCAGTAGTTAAGAATCCCTTTAATTAAAAGTTTTGTCTTTTTTTTTTCTCTTTTTTAAGAGAATCAGTTGTAATTTGCAAATTGCGGGTTAGGTTTTGTACAAAACGAAAAGCACTCGAGGCTACAAAGCGTGCTGTTCGATGGCGAAACTATAAGCTCCGCAAGAGAGGAAGAGAAAGAAAGGAGAAACAGAGAAAAGGGGGAACGAATCTTGACAAGGATCGCCTATTAATTCGTTTAATTGTGCTGACGAATCAAACGCCTAAGAATTCGACTACTCCAACACTTGGGTATAAATTATCAGAAATTCCCGGGTAGTCGGGGTGACGAGAGTAAAGGTCCCGCAATTGTTGATGGCAAGGAAGAATCGAGTTTGGCGAGCAACCCTTAACCTCGAGAGCAAGGACTAGGTCTGCACACTGCACTAGAGAGTCTAGAGTCCTTCAACACCCCGGTCCAGGGAGTGTTCATTAACCGATAAGTCCGCTTTCTCCAAATAATTCATCTTCTCCTACTGTCTACCTTTTCTCTTTATTCATCCTCCTTTTCTTTTCAAACTTTTCACAATTATTCCTATTTTTTGTTTTTTCTTACTTTATCTATTCTCCCTTTTATTAATTTATGATTTTTATCTTATTTTATTTATTTTTTCGTTTGTGACGCTTTTCTACTTTTGACACTTGTGTCGGAAATGGTTATTTGCGTCATCACTTTTTCTAAATTTAAATTAGTAATTTCCTATACTAATGAATTAGCGAAAAATCGGTTACTATTAAATAGTAAAAACTTTTACTAATTTTTAGTCTAAAAGTACTAATTACACAGCTCCATAAAATTTTCTCCATATTTCTCCACTGAATCCGGATTCAAAGTGAAAATAACTAGATTGGAGAAATTTTTTTAGGCAATCTCAAAAATTGCTCGAAAACCGGCAAAAAACAAAAAAAAATGTTTTTTCTAGAGCAATATATACTAATGTATACCTACGTATTTTTTTCTACTGAATCCGAATCAAAAGTCGGAATACCCAGTTTGGATAAAATACATAAAATAAATAGTTATAATATAATGAAAGTAAGTAATCTTAAAAAATGACAAAAAACCCGAAAAAACCAACAAAAAAAAAAATTTTGTCCGGGACAATATGCTAGTGTATTTCTACGTATTTTGCTCCGCTAAACCCGAATCCAAAGTCAAAAAATCGGTTTGGCTAAAGTTTTGGAGATTATCTCAAAAAATTGCTCAAAAGCCAGCAAAAAAAAAAATTCCGGGACTATATATACTAGTGTAATCCTACGTATTTTTTTCTACTGAATCCGAATCAAAAGTCAGAATTCACAGATTGGATAAAATACTTTAAATAAATAGTAATAATATAATGAAATTAAGTAATCTTAAAAAATGACAAAAAACCCAAAAAAAAAAAAATTTTTCTGTCCGGGACAATATGCTAGTGCATTTCTACGTATTTTGCTCCGCTAAACCCGAATCCAAAGTCAAAAAACCGGTTTGGCTAAAATTTTGGAGATTATCTCAAAAAATTGCTCAAAAACCGGCAAAAAAAAAATCCGGGACTATATATACTAGTGTAATCCTACGTATTTTTTTCTACTGAATCCAAATCAAAAGTCGGAATTCACAGATTGGATAAAATACTTTAAATAAATAGTAATAATATAATGAAATTAAGTAATCTTAAGAAATGATAAAAAACCCGAAAAAAAAACAAAAAAAAAATTTTTTGTCTGGGACAATATGCTAGTGTATTTCTACGTATTTTGCTCCGCTAAACACGAATCCAAAGTCAAAAAACCGGTTTGGCTAAAGTTTTGGAGATTATCTCAAAAAATTGCTCAAATACCGGAAAAAAAAAATTCCGGGACTATATATACTAGTGTAATCCTACGTATTTTTTTCTACTGAATCCGAATCTAAAGTCGGAATTCACAGATTGGATAAAATACTTTTAATAAATAGTAATAATATAATGAAAGTAAGTAATCTTAAAAAATGACAAAAAACCCGAAAAAAACCAACAACAAAAAAAAAATTTTGTCCGGGACAATATGCTAGTGTATTTCTACGTATTTTGCTCCGCTAAACCCGAATCCAAAGTCAAAAAACCGGTTTAGCTAAAGTTTTGGAGATTATCTCAAAAAATTGCTCAAAAACCGGCAAAAAAAAAAATTCCAGGACTATATATACTAGTGTAATCCTACGTATTTTTTTCTACTGAATCCGAATCAAAAGTCGGAATTCACAGATTGGATAAAATACTTTAAATAAATAGTAATAATATAATGAAATTAAGTAATCTTAAGAAATGATAAAAAACCCGAAAAAAAAACAAAAAAAAATTTTTTTTGTCTGGGACAATATGCTAGTGTATTTCTACGTATTTTGCTCCGCTAAACACGAACCCAATGTCAAAAAACCGGTTTGGCTAAAATTTTGGAGATTATCTCAAAAAAACTGCTAAAAAACACGAAATTTTGTCCGGGACAATATACTAGCGTATTACTACGTATTTTTTTCTGTTGAATCCGAATCCAAAGTCGAAATAACCAGATTACATACAATTTTTTAAATAGTCTTAAAAAATTTCCCAAAAACCCGAAAAAAAAACAAAAAAAAAATTGTTTTTGTCCGGGACAATATGCTACTCTATTTCTACGTATTTTGTTCCAGTAAATCTGAATCCAAAATCAAAATAATTGGATTGGCTAAAAATTTTGAGATATTTTCAAAAAAGCGATTTTTTCAAGTTTTTTTTTCAAGTTTTTTGAAATTATTCCCAAAATTTTAGTCAATCCGGTTATTTTGATTTTGGATACGGATTTAGTGCAGCAAAATACGTAGAAATACACTAGCATATTGTCCGGGACAAAAACAATTCTTTTTTGTTTTTTTAAGGTTTTTGGTCATTTTTTTGAGACTATTTAAACATTTTTTCCCATTCTAGTTATTTCGACTTTGGATTCATATTCAGCGGAACAAATACGTAGAATAATACTAGCATATTGTCCTGGACAAAAAAATTTGTTTTCTTCGGGTTTTTTGGGCAATTTAAAAAAAATTTTACATCTGGTTATTCCGATTTTGGATTCAGACTCATCAGAAAAAAATACGTAGGAGAACACTAGTATATTGTCCCGGACAAAATTTCGTGTTTTTTAGCAGTTTTTTTTTAGATAATCTCCAAAATTTTAGAGAAACCGGTTTTTTGACTTTGGATTCGGATTTAGGAGAGCAAAATCCACAAGCATATTTTCCCGGACAAAAAAAAGTTTTTTTGGTTTTTGCGGGTTATTTGTGGGCATTTTTTTGAGACTATTTAAAAAATTTTATCCAATCTGGTTATTCCGACTTTGGATTCGTATTCATCAGAAAAAAATACGTAGGAATACACTAGTATATTGTCCCGGACAAAATTTCATGTTTTTTAGTAGTTTTTTTGAGATAATCTCCAAAATTTTAGCCAATCCGGTTTTTTGACTTTGGATTCGAATTTAGCGGAATAAAATACGTAGAAATACCCTAGCATATTGTCCCGAGGAAAATTTTTTTTTTTTTAGTTTTTTTTGTCCAATCTGATTATTCCGACTTTGAATTCGGATTCAGCGAAGAAAAATACATAAAAATACACTTGTTTAATGTCTCGTACAAAATTTTTTTGTGGTGCTGTTGTGCACTGTGTACGTTGTGGTAAAATTAAATTTTTTTCGTAAGTAAGAAAAATGACATTTTTAGACACTTTTGGGAAAAATTACAATTTTAGTCACTAGTGGAAAAAATTACCATTTGACCCTCTTTTTTCTTGGCTATTTTCTTCTATTTGTTCTATTTTTTCCTTCTTCGCTTATTAATTCCATTTTTCTCCCTTTTTTTATCCTAATTTATTTTTGGTTTTCACTCCTCGCAGTTTTCTCCCCTTTCAACTATCTCTCTTCCCTTGTGCTAACCGTAATTTTATCCCCGATGTCATACTGTTTTCACCCCTTTCCTTTTCTCATCAAAATCAATGAGAAACTTCTCCCGATGGACATTGCGGTCTCGCGGGCACGACAAAACCAATCACTTCTTTATTACCTCTAAATTTATTGAATTTTACTTTTCCGGCGTCTTTCCGATCCACTTATTTATATCTCCAGTTATATAGAATCTCTACAATAATCTCATTCTTCCAAAAACTGTCAATTTTAACTCAACAACAAAGTTTTCTCTTTCATGTTTTCTCTAAATTTACACTTCTTACAATTTGGGCTAAATTAAACATTGTTTTTGAATATTATAATATTATTTTATTTAAGATTTCTTGTATTTTTTTTCCTTTCATTCAATATGTTTTTTTATTTGTCAATATCTTCTATTCTTCTATCTTCTCTATTTATTAATAAAAGTAATTGCATTTTGCTGAAGTGAAGTTTTAATAGAACTTGCCAGGAAAATAGCACATGGAAATTATCTGATTGTGACGCTCTTGTACACTTGAAACTGTTCTGTAGTGTTTCATTTATATTCAGAGAGTGTTCTCTGCTTTGAGTTTCATTGGGGAGTATTATGATATCGTAAGTTGGTTACGTTGAGAAAGAGATGCCGAGTTTAAATTAATGCTTATTTGATAATTACGTTTCTGTTGTTCTCATACACATTGTTACATTTATATACAATCTTATTGGCGTAAAATTTACTATAAATTAGTCACATCCAAATAGAAACAACATTACTCAACTCTATAGAATTATTTTGTGTAATGAAATCGCATAAAAAAATAATACAAAATATATTCAAAAATACTAAATATATGTAAGTAGCTTTTAAAAAGGTTTATTTATTTAAAATTAAAATTTTTTAATATTTCATATTTAAATATTATTTAAAATTAGCAAATATCAAGCAGTCTTATTTTTATTTATTTAAGAGACTTATTGATTCAATTCCTGATTAATTTAAAATTCAAATCAATTACTAGTCGATATTTGTGATCTAAAAAACAGTAAATTCTAATTTTAATTTGAATTTCAAATCTTGCAAACTGATTTATTCAATTTTCAATATATACTCAAATGTTATTAATTTTAAATTAAAATTAACTATATTTCACTTCTCTCTTAATCTGAATTAGTTAAAAAATAAAAATAACTAATTTGATTCAACATTTTTCTTTTATTTTGTCCCTTTCTCGAAATTGCTCAATTTTTTTCTTATATTTCCTTTTTTTTTAAAGTTAAGTTAAACTTTTTCCCTCGATATTTCATAACTTTTAAAATTTTATCATGTTTTTAAAAAATTGGCCTCACTTTACATTTTCTGTTTTATTATTCTTTCCTAATTTACTCCGATTTTCTAATCTCAAAAAATTTTCTCATTTTGTAGCAAAATATTGTAATTTTTTTCATGCATTTTGCATCTACAACTTTTAGTAAATGCTGTTTTCTTATTTTCTATACTTTTTTTTTACTTCCTTTTAAAGTTCCTCACTTTTTCGAGACAGCTTTTTTACATTTTTTTAAAGACTTTCTAATATTATTTCGTGATAAAATTTTTCAGTCTTTTTTAAAACTTAGATAAAAATGCATTTAAATAGCTTGTTTTTATGTCTTTTGTTTTATAAAAGTGTTTGTTAATCGGTATTTGTAAAAAAAAGCATTCAAAATATAAATTCTACTTTTTTTTATACAGAAAGAAAATAAGTTACAAATGATACTAAACTGTTTTACAATTTAAGGAAAAAAGCGAAATTTTCATACGAGATATTTCAAGGGCATATGAATGGATTATGATGTCACTGGTATATGCAACATTTATTCGTAACTTTTCTATATTAAATTATTCAATATTTCGTCGCGAAACTTGGAAGAATTAGTTAAAATATCATTATGTCTCTCTGATCCGAGTTTGTTTGAATTTTGGCTCAAAATTATCTTCAAAATATTTACTGTTTTTCGAAAATTTTAATTAATTTTAAGCCAAAATTCGAACAAATTTTGGTTAGAGAGATCTTCCCAATGTCATTTTAGGTATGCTCCAAGTTTCGTGACAAAATATTCAATATTTAAAGAGAAAAGTTACGGACTAATTTTGCCTATACTAGTGACGTCATAATCCATCACATGCCTTTAAGCTTTAGTAAAAACATTTGTAGCGTTCTAAGTAATTTTAAATTTTAATATAGTTTGTAGAAACAATTTTTTCAAAGTCTAACATTGCTTATCTGAAGTTTTCCCTTTTTGACGCTTTTGCTTAAAATTTTTTTCCGAGTACATTTTTAGATTTCCAACAAAAAAGCGGGCCCGTATCATTTTGACACAAATTTTTTCGTGCAACTTGTTATATTGTACTCCCGAAGATGAATGTTATATTTTACTCCTACAAAAATCAAAGATTTTTAGGTTTTAATTATTTAATAATTGAACTTACTGGATTAATTAAGTTTTTTAATATTAATTTAATGTATTAAATCAATTATTTAATAAATAAGACTTAAAAATCTTTGATTATAGAAGAAGTAAAATATAACATTCATCTTCGGGAGTACAATATAACAAGTTGCCCGAAAAAAATTGTGTCAAAATGATACGGGCCCCAAAAAAGCGATCATCATTTCAAAATTTTCCAAAAGACCATTTTTTTCCAATTTTGCCATAGATCATCATCAATTACAAATAAAACGAATTAAAACCTAAATACTTAATGGACTAATTCCCAACTACACTTTTGTATAGTTGGTGTATTAAGGTGCTTTCACACAAGAACAAATCCAGTTATATACAAAATGTGTCAATATCCTTAAGAAATTACCACTATTTCTTGTTTCCAGGACTCACTGAAGGGTCGCCATATTTTCACATTTGATCTTGAATCTGATAATCTCATATTTCGGGAAGAATGTGTTTTTCTTGGATTTGCAAGATTTTGAGAAGTTGTTTCCTAATGTCGTTAGGTTGTCGAAAGTGGCAAAAGGGACTTTTTCGATATCCTGACTGTAACACGATTGAAGAAAGCAAGTCTTTTACGATAAGCTTGTTAACTTTCTGGCTGACCTTACTCGTCTTGAAAGAATCTGTCGTAAAACGAGATCGCTGATCCAATCTGACCCAAGTTGCCGTGGTAAAGTGGGAATAAGTTTTTAGCGCCGTGGCAGGAAAGTCTAAGTTAAAGGAGTGCTTTTGGTACTCGGTAGTTTTCGAATTAACTCGGCTCTTGAAACTCGACTAGAAACGTTGGAGAGGCTTGATGAGAGGATGAGAAACGAAGAGGGACAATCTCGAGTGGAATGAGGTACACACAAAGGGGTGGCCTGGGCGGGAGGTCGTCACTAGTTGTGGTGACAACTTCAGGGTTAAAACGTGACCAACCTGCCCGAAATTGCATCAAACTTGCCATAGCCTATTCTCTCGAATCCTCTTCACTATCCTCTCTTTACGTCTCTGTCGACTCGTCAACATCCAGGCTACGATGCACCATAACTTCCTAACTTCAGTCTAGTGTCAACGTGAGGACTTTATTTCCAATTTACGGATACCGTGTTTGTAGCAAACACACGATTCGTAAATTACGACAGTCGCTATAAATTGCTTGGACTTTCAAGTTACGAGCTGAGCTCTGCATCAGGTACAAACTTTTATGTCTTAATCTTGTTTTCGCCTCTTCCGGACTAGGTTAAGGTTTATTAGCCGCTTTTATATAAAGATGAAGGGATTCCAAATTGCTGACGCTCGTTGTTCATTAAACAATGAATAAAAGGGAATTAATGTTGGCGAAGATAACGAAACTAAGAAGATGGCTTGAAAATGTTTGGTATTGTAGGGTTAATTGTATTATTTAAACTTTGGTTAAACTTTTTGAATGTTTTTGGTTAAATTTATGTGGTTAAACTGCAGTTTAGGAACGTAAGCCTTGAAGTTGTCTTTGTAATATGTGCAGCAGAATGCCAATTGAATATTTTGGAATTGTTTCTTAAGTTTATTTTATGTTTGAAAGAAATTCCTGCTTTAGTAAATTTTTGGCCCTGAGAAGGGTAGAAGGAGGGCCAGAATAAACTTTTCCAATTATAATGATAATATATAAGTTGGACGAAATACAGGGGGGGTAAAAGAATATAAGATTCCCCTGTATTTTGTCCAACTAATATTTTCAGGAAGTTATACAAAAACATATTTTGAATTTCGCGCGCTTGTTAGGTTGCAATGCTAAAAACAGCTGATCTACTTACAGCCAACTTCAAGGCTTACGTTCCTAAACTGCAGTTTAACTTAAACTTTTTGCCTGAATTAAATAATTAATTTGATAACTAGAACTTGAAAATTGGACAATTCTATACTTTGATGATTTTAAAGTTGAATAAGTGCACATCTAATGTGGATCAATCTAAAAATGGTCGAATTAACATTTGAAAAATTTTTAATTAAGGTCAACTACAGATTGGATAAATTTTCATTTAAATTAATCGAAAATCAATTGAAAAAAAGGAAAAATTAAATATGAAAATTAATTTTGCATTTTACACCAGGATTATTTGGAAGTTGATTAAATTTTTATTTGAATCTTTTCGAAATTCGATAACTTTAATATATAAGATAAATTTAAATTTAGATCTATTGGAAATTGAGTTACATACATTTTTTTTTTTTGTTGAAATTTCGAAAATTTTATATTTAGAATGTAAAGTTGGATAAATGTAAATTGAAATTAATTGACAATTGAAGACAAATTTACTTTGGAGTAAATTGGAAATTAAATATATTTAGATTTAGAATAATTAAAATTGAATAAAGATCAACATTTGGAAACTTATCATTGAATAAAATTACAATTCGATGAATTTAAATAAAAAAATTTTATACTTGGAAATTAATTTTATAAAAATTATTTACATTTAGATTAATTTGAAAAATAAATTTACATTTAAATCTGCTTAGACTTGGAGGCATTATTAAGTTTGGATAGGTTTAAATTTAGATCAATTCAAAATTGGATAAATTTTCATTTATATTAGTTGTAAATTAATTAAGTTAAAATTGTTATCAATCGGAAGTTGTTTAATTTTACAGTTGGGTTAATAGTAAATTGGAGAATTTTATATTTTAATAATTAAAAATTGAATAAATTTACATTTTGATTAATTAAAAATTTGATGAATTAATATTTTGTGGAAATTGGTTAAAATTTTTGAACCAATAGAGAATTGAATTATTTTAAAATTCAGATCGTGTGAAGTTTGGTTTATTCGTAAACATAATATTTTTGTCAGTAATAATACTTGCATTTACCAATTTAATGGAATTTTAATTATTTGTTATCTCGATCATCTTAATTCCGATAAATATATTATATTTAATAAAACATGAATTTCTATTTGCGAACCAACTGAATTTTAATTTAAAGTTGAATATATTATATTGCTATCTTTTCTTTGTTATTTATTAATATTCTGCCATTCTCAACGTAACTCTCTTTTTAAAAAAAAATGTGAAAAGCAATCACCAAAGAAACATCATAGAAATAAGAAATGAGCGCTGCTTTTCCTAAAATCAATAATTTTTTATTGAAGCAAGAATCTCGATATTGAGAGCACGCGAGAAACGTGTTTTGCCTTTCCTGATAATATGAAAAGCAGGATGGTGCACAGAAATAGCTTTCTTTGGAAAATGGACCGTTAAAAGTAAAAAACAAAGTTTTGTTCATTTTAAAAGAAGATAAAACACGAGGTGAGCAAACCATCGATCTTAGCAAGTGGAATAATTGAACGTACTGAAAGAAGTGCAAAGTCAAAGTAATGAGAAGGTGATAAATGAAAAAGGATATTTAATTTAATTCTTGAAACTTTTATTGATTTAATTATTATCCATCCATAATTTCATAGAAAAAATTTTCTCTTTCATGTCGGTATTTATTAGTTATTTTGAATTAAATTTCTTGTTATTCACTTGATGATCATGTTAACATTTTTCCTCTTTATACTTTCTTATATAAATTTGACCACCACTTTTTTCAGTCTGGAATAAAACAGTCGTTTTCCGTTTTCAGGTTCATAAAACTTCTTTATGTGTTCAAGGTCCACTTTAGCGTCGTCTCTGTATCTCCATAAAACGTGCGATTGGAACATTTTCTCGAAATGTATTGTCGAATTAGTAGAATTTATTTCTCGTTCTGATAAGAGCTTATGGAGAAATTTTGTTTCGACAATTTGCAGTGATATTTAGATCCCAAAAATGATATAATATGAAAATCGAGAATGTATGGAAACTGCTTTATAATTTTTCGTACATTTATCAATTTATCACTTCTTGACATGTTATTTTAATGAAACTTATCATAACTATTTTTATTTTGACTTTACTACAAATTCGTATATATTAATACGCATTTATTATTAGAAATCAATTTTACCTTAGAAAAAGATTACTTTTTAGGTAACGTTTGATAATTTTCAGCTATACTCGGAAGCTTTTAGACCCATTCGGCAACAGTCGGTATCTTTCGAAATCTCTCGAATATGATCGGAAGCACTCGGCAACTTTCGGTATCGCTCGGAAATTTTCGTCTGTGTTAGGAAGTTTTCGGATCAATTCTGCACCTCTCGGCATCGTTCGCAAACACTCGGTTACTCTGAAGACCTTTCGGAAATTTTCGGGTTCTCTCGCTTAGAGCCGGAAATGCAAAAGTAAAGGCTGTGAACAATATGACGGACGGACAGATGGACACCAAAGTCTCATTGTAAGGGTTTCGGCTGTTGGTCCTATATAAGAAATCAGCCAGCTATAGGCCTGTTACGCTTTTAGCTGTTCGTCCGTTACGGTATAGAGAGGCAAGGATTATAGGTAGCTTAAGATACAATACAAGCTTTTTGTAAAATTGTTTAACAGTCTATTGATAAATGAGTAAATTAAAAACTGATTATTGGATATAAATAAAACTTTCAGTAACATAGAGAAAGAAAAAAAAATATTATTAAAATCTTTTTTGAACGTGTCATCCTTAGAAATGCAGAAAGTGATTTGACGCTCATAGCACGCTTTGTAAGTTCTAATTACTTAAAAATTCTGATGAGTCTAATTTTAGATGCCACTCCTGAAGATTCGTATAGAAATTGGTGCATTATTGACAATACTTTCCCGCATCCTATCATCAGTTATTTTGTCTTGTGTACAATCAGAGCATTCGTTTATTAGTAAATTGATCCGATTATTAGTAAATTTATCTGTTTATAATTGTGGTAGTGGGGGGAGGGTGGCACTCGTAAATAATCAGAATTTAATGTTTCACGCCGCACTCGAATATCCTGTTACGATATTTATTGAATTGAGTGGACTCACGAGTTGGCAAATCTCGCGTCGTTGCTGTATATAAACTCGTTTAAACACACAAGTTTATGGTAAAGCATTCCAATCCAATGTTCCTGTATCCATTTCAATCAGATACGTCCCAACGAAATACGATTTTGATCGTATTGATAAAAAACACGCACCCACCCACTTCCATATTTACACTGTCGCAGTCACTTTTAAATATTTAAGTTTTTACTGGCGCTGATCGTTTTATGTCTCCAATATCGAATTTCAATTTGAAATTAATCTTTCAACTTTGTTTTTTCTTTAAATAGAGTCGATTGTATTGACGGAAAATATTTTTTGAAATTTTCAACATTTATCGAAGAGAGTCTCTAGAAAAAAAACTTAGATCCTATTATAGAGAATCCGTGTGATCTGAAGCCTTTTCGCGACAAATGCCACGTGACTTTGTAAGCAATTTTTTTTTCCTCCCCTTGGAAAATTTCATGTTGGACGTGAGAGCAGGGTGATATGGGCAAGCAGACAGGCAAGATGTGCCGTCGCCCTATACGAAATTAAGGCAAATTGTACGCCGTTTGTTGCCATATATGAGCTGAGTCTCTTGGTGGAAAATCGATATGCAAATCTAGGCGAAAATCCTAGTAATCTTGCACCCTTACCCCACACGAAGTGCTTGGCTCTTGGCGTGGCATGCTCCAACGACCCAGAGGAAGGAAGAGCGACGAATACGATGAAGGAAGAATCGCAGGACCCCGACACCCAAATAGCACAGAATCACATGGAATAGTGAACGATGTCATCGAGTCGCGTCACTGACAAGCCACCGGGTTATAAAGTGGGGTTACTTCGGGTCTCAAAGATCCTGTTTCTCGACCATCTTCCTTGTCAGGATTTTAGTCAAGGTGAAAAAGATTCCTTTCTAAACCGATCCCGGAATCTTGCTCTTCACCTCGAATTTTACACTGTATTTTCACGTTTCATCAAATCAGTCTGGAATTTCAATGAGAAAAATATTTTCTTTAAAATGAAATCCTTGTTTGAAACATTTTGTGAAGATAAAAGTATGAAAAGATGTGTAAATTCGTTTAAAATGGAAATGTTTTCTGTTTTTTTATTAGGCACTCGATTTCCGTATTGTTGACATTAAGTGGTTATAACAAGTCAGAAAAAATAAAACGAAAAGTACTTTACCGTATTTAGATATTGTTAATAGTTTTCAAGTTATTTAATAGTAAAGATAGCTAAGGATCCGTTACATTAAAATCGATGGGCGGGCACAGTAGGGTATACCTCTCTCACTCTAGCCGCTTGGTTAGCGCTTGGAGGGGGAAGCACGTCATTAATTGTTTGCCTACCGATTTTAATGTAGCTCGTCATTAGCTACCTTTACTACTAAAAAAACTTTTCTACAACTTTTCTCTAAAATATGTATTGAGATTTTGAATATTATTATGATTATTTATTTTCGTTATTGGAGCATCAAAATACATAAGTATACCAAGTTTTATTAAAATTGTAGGGAGATCGTTTGAGGAACTGCACCCGAAAATTATAAAATATCTACTAATTAATTATATAGTTAGTGTTTCGTTTGGCCTCAGACTGAACAGATACAACAAACACAAAAAAATAAAACAAAAAGTTCTTTACCGTATTAAAATATTTTGAATAGCTTTCAAGTTATTTAATAATAAAGATTGCCAAGTAGGCGCTTTGCTAATATCAGTAGTAGCGTGCGAGGCGCTAGCGAGGCGGCTAGAGAGAGAGAGGTATACCCGCCAGCGCCTGGAGAGGGGAGAACGCCGCAAGGTGCCCGCCTACGGATATTAACAAAGGGCCTACTTGGCAATCTTTATTACAAAATAACTTGAAAACTATTGAAAATATTCGAATACGATAAAAGACTTTTCGTTTTATTTTTTGACTCATAATGTGCTCGTTTATTCGTATGGAAAAAACCAAGGAATTAACAGAAAATTATATAAAATTCTTACAAATTTACCAGCTTAAACTAAACCGTAAATGCTCATTATAAAGTTAAAAAGTAATTTTTTTTTATCATTCATTTATTAGCTTAGTTATTTATAAAACCAGATTTATCGTGTTAAAGAGATTTCGTTGGGAAAATTGTTGAATAACGTTATTAAATTCGCACTGCAATTATGAAGCCAATTTAATGCATCAGTCCCCTGGGCGTTATTAAAATTTAAATAAACCGCAAGAGTAGGCGATTTTTGGTCGGTATATGTATAGTTTTAAACGTCAGCAGTAGCGCTAGTGTTATTTATATTAAACGAAATATTTGTTCAAATCAAACGTATAAAATGAGATTAAAATTTTTGAAAAACTAACTTATACATGTTTGATCGAATAACAAAGTGAAAATAATTTTCAGTTAAATATGTTTAGATTAGTGTGTTGATGAAATTATTAAATTTACTATCATGTTTTCAAAATATTACAATTGTTCAATTTAAAGTAAAGTTGACAAACGAACTATTTTCTTCTCTTTGTACATATGTGCAAAATCCGATTTCAAAGGAAAGTAATCCGTGACACAGATACTGACATAAAACTTGATTTATCATTGTCAGAGATAAAAAAAAACGCGAAGATTTAATATAAAAACAATTTTCGTGCGAATCAATGTTTTGAATTGTTTTTATCTGTTTTTTTACACATTTCGTTTGCAGCCTGAATTGTATATTTAAACCGGTTAAATTTGTACACTAATAGGATTCTAGAAACCATTTAAATAACTTTCATTTAATCATCTTTAAAATTCCAAATGTTCCAAAATATTGCATCATTAACTGAATTGTTGCGTTCAACACGCGACGAATTAAAGTTACCTCATTTGGTATTTAATAGATTCTCATATTTGTTAATTATATGGAGCATATATTTTCAGTAATTTCGTTCTAGGTCAAACGAAAAAAAAGAACACTTGTGGAATATTCACACAGCTGTAGAAATAATTAGAAATGAGGTTGAGATGAAATTTTGGAAGTGAGCATCATCCCGATATGAAGTTTTGAAGCAAACTCGGTATCTGTTTACAAGCAAGGAGCAACTCTTCGTTACAAACTCAAACAGCAAGCTGCTCTCATATCATGGAATTGCGTTAAGTCGAGCGCGCGACTTGGCAAACTGAACTCGGATCTTGGTATCAAGCTACACGAAGTATAATCTCACAAGATTGTTGCTAAAGGTGCCGTTTAATAACTATAGCCTCCTGGATGGTGGTAAAGTGTCTTGCACACAAATAGACGCACACATACAGACAGAATGGCTTATCATCCCTAATATCACAAAGTGCTCTTCATTTAGTTTACATTGTTCTACGTGAGTGCCAGCTTCAAAAGAGCATCTCATTGGAAGCGAAGCAACTGATATTCGTGCGTTTTGGACGCGAATGCTTCAACGACAAATATATCAAGCAGATAATGACCAAAAAGCAGAGAGAGGAAGGAAAGCGATGATACTAATTAGAGTTTGACAATATTGGCTCTGCCAAGTTTATCAGAGAGAATACCGATAGAGACTCTGGCACATGGTACAAACATCGTCTTAAGTCCTAAGCTAGGCCACAACCTAAGTCTTACAGAAAGCCAATGGCTTTGGGTAATAACTGCCTGTGAACACCAACTCCCCGGTTAATGTATTGCCTAATTGGAACCTAGCTTACATTGTTAAACTTGCGTTCCCTTATGCTACCTACACTAACTAATTTCCCCCCCTGACAAATTAATACATAAAGAGGTAGCCTGGAAGGTCTAGCTTTGTTTGGGTATAACAACAAATAATTACCATCTCTGAAAGTTAATTTTTTTTTTATAAACTTCTTCATAATGGTATTTAATATCTTTCACTTTTGTCACTAGAGTGAAAAAGAAATATTTTTGACATTTCCCAGTCAATAGCAGAAATTTACGTTTTGGGGATTCCCCCAGGAATAATTTCAGTGAAATTCCGGAAAAATACTTCGGAATTCCTAAGAAATACCTGGGAAATCCCTGGGCATTACTAGGAAACTCTTGGGAATCCCTTAGAAACTCCTGGGAAATCTTAGGGAATTTCTGGGCATTCCTGGAAATTTTTCGGAAATACCTGGAAATCCCTTAAAAATTTCTAGGAAACTCTTGGTAATCCCTTCGGAATTCCTCAGCATTGCTGGAAAATTTCCGGGAAACTCCTAGGAATCTCTTGGAAATTCCAGGTCCTTCCTGGGAATTACTGGAAAACTCCTAATAATTCTTTTAAAATTCCTGGAAACTCTTAGGAAATTCACGAGTATTCTTAAGAAATATCTTGGAATTCCAACGAAATTTTGAGATATTCCTAGGAAACCCTGGGCATTGCTGGAAAACTTCTGGGAATCCCTTAAAAACTTCTCGGCAATTTTAGGAAATTTCTCGGGAATTTCTGGGCATTCCTGGAAATTCCTAGGAAATCCCTAGGAATTGCTGGAAAACTCCAGAGAATCCTTTGGAAATTTCTAGGAATCCCTTTGGAAATTCTGGTCATTCTTGGGAATTACTGGAAAACTCCTGGGAATCCTTTTGTAATTCCTGGGAACTCTTGGGAAATTCGTAGGCATTCTTAGGAAATATCTTGAAATTCCTGTGAAACCATGGGCATTGATGGAAAACTTCTGGGTTTCCCTTTAGAATTCCGGGAATCTCTTAGGGAATTTCAGCGAAATTCTTGTAAATTTCTGGGAAACTCCTAAAAATCACATGGGAATTCTTGAGCATTGCTGTAAATTTCCGGGAAACTCCTTGGAATCCCTTGGAAGTTCCGGGTCATTCCTGGGAATTACTGGAAAACTCCTAATAATTCCTTTAAAATTCCTGGAAACTCTTAGGAAATTCGTGGGTATTCTTAGGAAATATCTTGAAATTCCGAGGAAGTTTTTAGACATTCCTAGGAAACCCTACATTGCTGGAAAACTTCCGGGATCCCTTAGAAACTCCTCGGCAATTTTAGGAAAATTCTCGGGAATTTCTGGGCATTCCTGGAAATTCCTCGTAAATTCCTGGGAAATCATGGGAAATACCTAGGAATTTCTGGGAAACTCCTGAGAATCGTTTGGGAATTCCTGAGAATTTGCTGAAAATTCCTAGGAATCCCTTGGGAAAATTCTGGTCATTCTTGGGAATTACTGGAAAACTCCTAGGAATCCCTTTATAATTCCTGGGAACTTTTGGGAAATTCGTTAACATTCTTAGGAAATATATTGAAATTCCTGTGAAACTATGGACATTGCTGGAAAACTTCTGGGTTTCCCTTTGGAATTCCGGGAATCTCTTGGGGAGTTTCAGTGAAATTCCTAGAAATTTCTAAGAAACTCCTGAGAATCCCATGGGAATTCTTGAGCATTGCTGTAAATTTCCGGAAAACTTCCAAGATTCCCTTGGAAATTCCAGTCATTTCTGGGAATTACTTGAAGACTCCTGGGAATTCCTTTAAAATTCCTGAAAACTCTTGGAAAATTCGTGGACTATCTTAGAAAATATTTTGGAATTTCTGAGAAATTTTTAGGCATTCCTGAAAGACCCTGGGTATTGCTGGAAAACTTCTGGCAATCCCTTAGAAAGTCCTAGGAAATCTTAAGGAATTTCTGGGCATTCCTGGAAATTTCCTTTAAAATTGCTAGAAATCCATTAAAAATTGCTGGGAAATCCCTAGGAATTTGTGGAACACTTCTGGGAATCCCTTGGGAATTCCTGAGCATTTCTGTAAATTTCCGGGAAACTCTTAGGAATCCCTTGGAAGTTCTTGATCATTCTTGGAAATTACTGGAAAACTCCTGGGAATCCCTTTGTAATTCCTTGGAACTTTTGGAAAATTAGTAGGCATTCATAGGATATATCTTGGAATTCCTGGGAAGTTTTTAAACATTCCTGGAAAATCCTGGCATTGCTGGAAAACTTCTGGGAATCTCTTAGGAATTCCTGGAAACTCTTGAGAAATTTTTGGGAAATTCCTCGGAACTTTCTGGAAATCCCTGAAAATTTTTGGGAATACCTTGGGTATTCTTGAGCATTGCTGTAAATTTTCGGGAAACTTTTAGAAATTCCTTTAAAATTCCTGGAAACTCTTAGGAAATTCACGAGTATTCTTAGAAAATATCTTTGAATTCGTGAGAAATTTAAAGTCATTCTTGTGAAACCATCGGCATTCCTGGAAAATTTCCTGAGGATCCCTTAGAAACTTAAGGAGTTTCTGAGGAATTTCTGGGCATTTCTGGAAATTCCTGGAAATCCCTTGAAATTTCTGGGAAACTTCTGGAAATCCCTTTGAAATTCCTGAGCATTGCTGGAAATTCCCGGGAAACTCCTAGGAATCGCTTCGGAATTCCTGATCATTCCTGGGAATTACTGGAAAACTTCTGGGATTCGTTTTGAAATTGCTGGGAATTCTTGGGAAATTCGTGTACATTCTTAGGAAATATCTTGAAATTCCTAGGAAATTTGTAGGCATTCCTGGGAAACCCTGAGCATTGCTTGGAAACTTCTAGGAATTCTTTAGGAATTCCTGGAAACTCTTGGGAAATTTCTGGGCATTCCTGGAAACCCCTTGAAAATTCCTTAGAAATCTCTAGTAATTTCTGGGAAATTCCTAGGAATCCCTTGGAAATTCCTGAGCATTGCTGAAAATTCCCGGGAAACTCCTTAGAATCCCTTGGGAATTCCTGGTCATTCCTGGGAATTACTAAAAAAACTTCTGGGAACCCCTTTCAAATAGCACATTTTTTTCTTTAAAACATTTTCTATAATTTTTATTTTGTTGGACTTTCTTAAATAATATTTTTAACAAAATATGCATAAAAAATTGAATTACATAATAAAATCGATTTTGTAAAAAATCTCTCGTATTCTGACTGAAACTAATCAACTTTTTTTCTCTCTCTTTTCAGGGTCGATGTAATCGAGAAAAACCTCCATGCAAATACTTTCATCCTCCACAGCATTTGAAAGACCAGTTGCTAATAAATGGACGAAATCATCTGGCACTGAAGAACGCGCTTATGCAACAAATGGGGCTCACTCCGGGCCAAACACTTGTACCTGGTCAGGTGCCCACAGTGGTATGTCACTTATCAGAGTCTTTGCATCACTCTCCACCTTATTACACGATCATAGCTTTATCTCACTCGCGAGATCTCAATTCCCTGTTCACCATTGCTATTAGATTTTTGCATTTAGATAGTCAATTTCTATACAGTTCTCCTTGATGCATGTTACGTTCAAAACTATTTTTCTTTTCATCATTTTCAAAATAATTATTTCCATTCATATTTATTCAAGAAATATTTCTATAAGAACGATCTTAACAAAAAAATGTAAAGAAATATATGTTTAAATAAACTTATTGAGTTAGTTTTAGAACAAATTTTACACAATTTGAAAATGGTTTTTCTTTTTAGAGAAAGTCATTTCAATTAAATAAAATCTAATAAAATGTCAAGTAGAAAATAGATAAAGTGGGAAATTTCAAAAGATGCTTTTTCTAATATATTTCACGCGTTTAGACATTTTTATTAACACTATTAACTACTAATATTATGTACACTATTAAGACAGAGTTTAAATAAGTAAAAAACAATTTTTGGTGAAGAATATAGTAACTTGATTATTTCTGATTTTGAGCTGACACGCATCCTGGAGATAATTAACTACTTACAAAGGATTTAGCACGCCGCATGTTTTTTTCGTCAGTGTCATTCTAGCGATTATGTCACGCTTTTGCTTTCGTTTATCAAGTTTTTCTCACATCTTTCAGGCCCGTATCTTTTTTCAGTTGAAAGCCTTCTTTCGTCTGTTGTCACTATTATTTTAATTATATATTTTTCAGTTGCATGGATTTTCACTTTTTGACGTTTACAATGATTAGTTTTAAAAGTTTGACATGTTGATATTTACTTAGGATGTGACTTTTTTTCTACCGTAAATTGTTTTCCTAATGCAGGTCTGAAAGATGTTACCTTTATGTAATAATTACTCATTTTCTGACTCTATTAAAATTAGTTTAAAGGCAGTTATTTGTATTTAAATCTATTCTTTTTCCCCAACGCTTCTTTAATATGATTTTGATAAAAACGTGTACAGTTGCTTAAAATCTGCCATTGTACTTTTTTTGGTTATTAGCAGAAAAATAACAAGAATTCTTGATTTGGAAAACGCAAAATCGTGTAGAAATTATTTTCACAGAAACCACTTATGTCAATTTTTAATTTTATTACAGTATATTTATGAAATTGACAAATATTGCTAAGTGAATTACAAAATTTTTTATTCTTACTAAGTGCCACTTTTCCAAAAAGTCTTGCACTAAAACATTTTAATAAAAAGATATTTTTAAATTTGTCACTTTAAATTTTAAGAAGTTGTTAAAAGTCAGTAAATTATTTTGTACGGAAAATCGTCGATGGAAAAAGTTGATAATAATAAAGAAGACTTGTAATGAAAAAGAATTGTAAAGTGGTAAAATGGTTGAAAAACTTGAGACACGAGAGCAGAAAGCAGATTTTATCGGGAGATGTAGAAAACTTCTTTGAGAAATGGAGCATTTCAAAAATAGAATTAATTAACATTCTCTTAAAAATTTGCCCCTAATGTACTTAAAAAATAATAAACGCCGTGCAACGTGATGACAACGAGCCTATAATACACGTATGACTGCCTGTCTGTTCCCTATGTTTGCCGCTGTGGCGCTCGTGGTTGTGGTTGATTGTTGGTGTGTTCTCCAATAACGTCATTGGTGAACAGGAGTCTCCAGCTCCTACGCCACCACACCATCATCTTCAACAGCAAATCCAGCAGCAACTACTCGCTACCCACGCCTTTATGGTAACTCCTGGTTTTGGTTGGCTTTCACTAATTTTTTTGTAGACTGTCTACAGAGTTTGAAATACTATAGATTTAAAATTAACAGAAAAAAACCAAATTTTTTAACTAACTGCAATATTTAAAGTGACGCCTTACACGAAGAGTTAAGGCTAAAAAAATCAAACCGAAATGTCCTTTTTCACTTTTCATTATTTTCAGTAGTTTTCAAGTTATTCGCCATCGAAATTTGACCAATCAGGCGCAATCTATAGCGGAGAATGTGAAACGAAGGCGGAGCGCGAGTCCCCACTCTCCGAAATGAAGCATGCGCTCTTGGTGGTGGGCGGGGCGAATATTCAGGCTCCGCATTTGCTTGAGATTTCTTGCTATAGGTTACGTGTGATTGGTCAAGTTTTGACATTAAATAACTTGAAAACTACTGAAAATATTGAAAAGTAATACAGGACTTTTCGGTTTAATTTTTCCAGTTGGATATTTCTGGAGGGCAGGAACACGTTTTAATGTTCAGTGAACTTTGATACATTTAAAAAAAGAAAATAATAATTATTAATTTATGTTTTTGCAAAATTCATAGAGTATTTAAAAATTGCTTAATAATTATTTTAGTTATCCGGGTTTTGTTTCTTGTAAAATTTACAATTTTTTCTTCCTTGATAATTTTAATTTAAAATAATATTTCTTTATAATGTATCTTGAAAGTAAATTGTTTCATAATTTAAATTAATGGAAAATGAAAAAGGTAATTTAGTATTTCAAACACTGCAAATTGCTCTGGAGAAGATTTTTTATTTTCAATTTTTTCCTTTGTTTATAATTGACAGCTTTGCTTGAAAAATATAATACTTTTTAAATTCTTTTGAATGTATTTACTTGTTTTATGTTTTGAGTGATATTTAGTTTAGCAGAAAAATGAATTCATTTAATAACAATGTTAAATTGAGTTAACAATGGAACTGAAAAATTGCAATTTACACACAAAACAACTGAGAGACGAAATGTTAAAAAGTTAAAAAAAATTCTTCTCTAGAACAGCAGTCTCCGCTAGTAGTTAATATATTTTTAAGTAAAAGGTTTATTTATAAAGAGTCAACATTACAAAGTTTTTTAATTATTATTCTACTGTATAATTTAAACTATTGCAAAAATTTCTAATTTAACGCAAACAAGTTTTAAATATTTTTGTTCAAAAAAATGAATGCTAAATTTAATATTAAATTTGATTTCTATTCTGTATTACAATATTTAATTTTATATTTTATGCATATATTGTTGTTTCATTTCTCATTTTTCGCAATTTGTTAAATTACATATTTTTTAATTGCCTCCGTTTTCAATTTATTTACAAAAATTTTTTATAAATAGAAAGATTTGTCTAAAATTTTCATACCCAGAAATTTAACTTAAAGTCTGTGGAAGTTTCATAGAAATAACAAGGAAATTGCAGGGTATTCCGGGAAATTGGATTTCCAGTTTTCAACAATATTAGGAATTTTTCTAAAAAAAATCTCAAATTTTGCGAAAATTTAAATAAACTTAATCGAAACAGTTTATAAATTTTAAACTTCAGCTTGAATTTTTTTGAAACACTCCGGGAGGCTTAGAAATTCTTCTTAAATTCTATGGGGATTTTATGTAAATTATTAAAAATATTCGGGAAATTGAAATTCCTGCTGAAAAATTTAGTAAAAGTTTCTGAAATTTATCCGGAAAATTGAAATTTTGTCTGAAATTGTTTAAAATTTGCGGGAAACGTTAAAAATCTATATGGAATTTTTCTAGGTAATTCTCGAAATTTTCCGGGGGTTCGGAATTTTATAAAAACTTTCGAAATTGGAAATTCTTTTAAACTTTGGTGAAAATTCCACGGAAATTTAAGAATTTAAATAAAAAATTTGTGGAATTGAAACATTTTCTAAAAATTTGTAAAAAATTCTGTAAATTTCTATGAAATTTTAGACAATTCGACGCCTAAATGGGTTTTCTTTGTATTATTAAGTTCTCATGTAATTTTTTAAAATTTACCAGCAAATTGAAAATTTAAACAAAATAATAATTTTTTGAGATTCTATAAAAATTCTTCAGTAATTAAAAAAAAACGGGTGTTTAAAAATCGAACTTGAACTTCAGGAGACATTTTGTAAAAATGTTTCAAAAAATATAAAAATAAAAATTTTAAAATAATAGGAATTTTTATAGAATTTATTTGTTATTTCACAATTTATTCAGAAATAAAAATTCTACACAAATTCCATAGACATTCCACTGAATTTCTAAACAAAAATACATTTCTTCGAATCTTTCTACATTATTTGTTCTTAATATCCCTGTTTTGTCCCAAAATAAACGAAAAAGATCCCGATATTAATTTTTTTATGTGTATTTAAACATTTCAAATAAATTTTCCGAGGAAATGGAAAAGAGCGAAAATGAATAAAAAAAAACAAAGACAATAAAATGGAACCCAGTATAAAGAGAATTTAGAAAAGAATTGATTGCGATAATTGGAAATTTTTGCAGAGCTAATTAAGCATGTTGTGTTAAACGTATTAGCGATAGTAGATGTGTTTTGATTTGTTGGAGCACGTTGGACTGATGCTTGTTTTGACAGGACGTACCTGAACGCGAGTGAACACGAGCTCTTTGTGTCACGTTAATGAACCTTTACCTGAGCCTTTGACGCTGTTAGACAGATTTCACCTTTTGAATTATGTATGGCACTATGAGTCTATTTCTATAATGTAAAGAAGACGATACCCTTAATTTATATAATAAAAGTTGACTCAAACTCGATCATCAGTCGGATTGAGGGTTTGAAATCCGATATTTATTTTCAATAGAAGACATTTAAGAGTATCCTGTTCGCTTGTGTTGACTGTACCGAAAATTAAGCTGAAAACTGTTTTACCTTCGCTTGCCATTAAATTTAATGCTAAATACACAGCTTGCACTTGAAAGAGAATGATATGAGGAGGAATGTCTTGAGTAAAGTTCAAGTTGGCGGAATGAATGAAGGAGCGGAAGGAATTGGTGGTGCAAAGTATCTCAATAGTGATGCAACACAGAATTGGATCTGGTTAATTCTCAAGGAAATTTTCACTTGATTAAGTCACCATTATCGGCTAATGGAATCAATTTATTCTATTTTCAGTTTAATCCGCTTATATGTTGTCTATCTTCATTGTCAAAATTAGGTTAATGAGACAGGATACTTTGATATTTAAAATAAATTTTCTTTCACGAGTTTTGGACAAATGGTCAAATAATACTCGCTAATGGACATCAGATTACTTTTTCTATTTATTTTTTAAAATGTAACAAAATTGCGATAATCATTATTTCAATCTGAATTTTAAGATCGCGATGTTACCGGTTGGAAATACAATTTTAGAAATGAAAATACGTTTATTGTTGAAATTTGAACCAAAAATTGAGCTGCCGCGTGCAGAAACCACCAGCGAGCTCGAAATGTTAGCTGTTGGCGGCTCACAGTCGCTCGATACGACTGCCACTTGGCTATTTTGCCGCCAATATTTCGAGCGAAGAGGCGGTTTATAAAAGATCTTTGCAGCCACCAGAACAAATGAAAAACAAATGAGATTCGAACGACTGCGTGTGTGGAGAGAATGAAAGTAAATTTAATTCGAGCTATAAACTTGAAATTCTAATGCTTGTTACCTGGATGCTGTCCGGGTGTTTTTTTTGACAGGCGACCAATCCGTACCTGACTGGAATGCCGCAGGTGGGCAACACATACAGTCCGTACTTCGCGCCAAGTCCGATAATGCCGGCGATAATGGGACCGGCGGACCCCACGGGAGTGGGGAGTCCCCTAGGAGTGGTGCCACAGACGGTGGCGATGCCGCAGAAGATGCCGCGAACAGATCGCCTCGAGGTATGTCTACCATCAAACTACATTCGACAAGCTGGGGCCCAACATGGCGCCGCCGGGGCCCAGTGCCCGATGACTGGGCCTACCAGAACGCGAGCAACCGTATACCAGGTTTCAGCCGGCGGTCCCCAAAATCGAGTGTCACCCGTCTCCACGATGCAATCTGTCAATCAGTCCCCATCACCCACCATCACAACCAGCCCGACCACCACCACCTCTTCCGTCTGCACCCCACTACACAATCCCCACCCCACTCTCAATCCACTCCACAATCTAGTCTACGTTCACGCGTACTACGAGGGGCCTTATGTCCCCATTTACGTCCGCACGTAACCTCATTTCGGACACAAAGCAATTTTTCAAATTTAACTGCTGCATTGGGCCTAATTTTATACTGACCAAGAGTTAAAGGGATCTTATGGGTTTCAATTTTGAGAGTTGACCTTTTCTTGGAAGAGATTTTTTATTAAGTCAGGGCCTTAGATTCCGCTCTAAGAGTGGGGATGTGGTCCCACTTGATAGAGGGGTGGTTTAGTTTTATCTTTAGGGTAACTGGAGGGAAAATATTATCTGGAGCTTACCTCCAAGAGTAGGGATCACTACTAAAGATATGTTAGAATTGTATTTGGAGAATACCTCTAGAAGTGGGGGTGGGATCCTTATCCTAGAGGTAGGGTAAGCTCTTGTGGCTTGCCTCTAGGAATAGGGGTCAGACCCTTACTTCTAGAGAAGGGGCAATAGGGTGAAGTTAACTTCAAGGAGTGAAGTAAGGCCTTTTTTAAAAAAGGTGGGATAAAAAGGTAGCAGAAGCCCTGATAATATTTTCTAAACCTCAAATAATTTTTGGAATTAATCAATAACATTAAAGGTGTCATTTAATAAATTTAATTGAAACATTTGTTGCTATGATACCGGTTGCTATTATAAAGTTTGCTATAAGGCCAATTGTTTTGGTAATTGTTTCTATGGCATCGTCTGCTATGGTTACGGTTCCTAAGTAACGGTTTCCATGGCAACGATTACTATGGTAAAGGTTCCTTTAGCAACGGTTTCTATGGTACCGGTTGCTATGGCAATGGTTGCTATGGTATCAGTTGCTATGGCAAAGATTGCTATGGTAATAGTTTTTATGACACCGGTTGTCATAGTGGCGGTTGCTATGACAAATGTTACTATGGTAACGGTTTGTATGACACCGTTTGCCAAGGTAGCAATTGATATGGCAACCGTTTCTATGGCTACTGTTGCTATTGTAACTATTTTTACGGCACCAATTGTTCTAGTAACAGTTGCTACAACGTTAGTAACGGATTTTATGACACCGGTTATCATTGCAGCGGTTGCTATGGCAAAGGTTGCTATGGTAACGGTTTGTATGACACCGGTTGCTATGGTATCAGTTGCTATGGCAAAGGTTGCTATGGTAACAGTTTTTATGACACTGATTGTCATAGTGGCGGTTGCTATGACAAAGGTTACTGTGCGGTAACGGTTTGTATGACACCGTTTGCCAAGGTAGCAGTTGCTATGGTAAAGGTTGCTACGGTAACGGTATCTATAGCAACAGTTTTTAATAAGTTATAATTTACTTGAAAGTATGAAAAATATTTTTCTTAATTCTAAATATTTAAAAAAAAGTACTTATTGTCGGTCTAAATAAACTCTATTAGTATTGTTTTTGTCAAACATTTATAAATTAATTAATTTGTTAATATATTTATAACTCCTTTTATGAGCAATATTTACCAAAAAACTAACTTAGTAACCTCGAATTAATAATTGAAAAAAATGACACTTTTAACGTAATTTCAACATTTGTCTTTTTATTCCTTCATACAAATTGTTAGTAGAATAACTAATCTTTTTATATATATTTTTTTTGTAAAATTATTTTTTTAAAAATCTGTATGAATTTAAGGAAATAATGATATTAACTAAATAAAGAAGGCCTATTTCATTCTGTGACCTATTTATTAAGTGTCTAGTCAAGGTCACGTTAATTTTACAAATACTGAAATATTCTTGTGTTGTATTTGTTATCAGTATAACGGTATATATTTAGTCCAATTTCTCATTGATTTTTCAATTATTGTTTATTTACTCATTCCTTGCGTTAAATGACTGTGAACTGATAAAGCTTTATATTAGGTGATAATTGAGGCACAAATACTTCAACGACACAACTTAATTAATTCAATAAAACTAGACAATTAATTTAGTGACAAAAAATGTTCGAAATAATAAATTCATTAATTAAAAAATTAATCAAATTTATTGTCTTACGTTTTTGACTTGAACAATGGAACCTTTGCCAAGGATAAAATTCCTGGAAAAAGGGGAGTTCCTTAAAGGATAAAATTCTAGAAGTAGAATATTTTTACGAAAATTGAAAAAAGAAAGAAAAAGGAATTGTTTATAAACTAAAAATATAATAAGTAAGTTGCTAATGTAAGTCTAAAAATAACAAAGGGATCGATACTAAAAGAAGCCTTTAAAAGTCGTTCCCAGTAAGTTTAGTGAACTTAATCATAAATCATAGAATAAAATAAAATAAAACAGAAAAACCTGAAAAAATACGTACCTACTGGTATATTAAAATCGTAACACTAAATCTACTGATTAGTGATTATCAATTTAATAATAATAAATTACACGACTAGTGAAACTAATATCCAGTGTAGAAAATTTGTAATTTAATTTTTAACTTCTTTAATGTGAAAAATAAGCCATTTTATTGGTTATTTTGTCTTTTTTTTTTTTTTTTTAATCAAACAGTGCAAGGAATTAGTGTAGACAATTAGTTCAAGAATTTAGATATTTTTATGAAGAAATTTCGTTGTATCGTAGCTTGAGAGAAATATTCAAAATTCTTATTTTTATACATTTCATACGGGTATAAATAAAAGCGTCGTTATCAACTTTGTAATCATATCTTCAAAGCACATTACACTATTTATTATTTTATTAACAATTCTCAACAATAACTATACTTCACGTAATAATTATTTTTAAATAATAGTTTATAATTTAATTAAATAAAATTATATTTAAGATTATTATTATTATTATATTTACTACAATATTACATTCAATGTAATTAATTTCGATATTGTTATATTTAATATAAATTACATTCAATGTAATTTTTGATATTATTATATTAAATTAAAAAAAGATTATTTAGTAGAAAAATAGAATTATCTAGTAAATTAATACAATAAAATAGGAAATGGAATTTTTAGAATTGATTTTTCTCTTTCTCAAACAAAGTTTTATTTTGTAATTGTGTTTCTAGGCGATTTTTTTCAGTTTATTATTATATTTAATTGGAATGAGTATTGTCGAGTGGTGTAGTCCTTCCGCTTGTCTTTCAAGATTAAAAATCTTTAATGAGTTTATTTACACCGAAGGCTTAATTATAGGTGTAAAGAACGAATCTAATATATACACCTTCTATTGATCCTTCGGTGTAAACTCACTAATCTTATTTCCGTAAAATTAAATTACTTAAGAAAAGAGAAATGTACACTATTCACTGCATATTTTTACAATAAAATTTTATCTTCTTTAAGAAAAATACTAGTCTTATCAATTTCCCGAGTATTTTGTAAATGTATATTTCATCTTTTAAGATGTTTGAGAAAAAAAGGAGAATGTTCTTACATTTTCGAAAAAATTGATTGTAAGTATTTACCAATCCTTTATTTTAAAATTGAAGTAATTTTTTTATTTATTGTTTTTTGTTAATATTATTTATTGATTAGAACGATAAGTAAAATTAAATAATGAAATTATTGTGTTTTTATTATTAGACCATTTTTAACCTCTGAATATGAATTAACAGATTAAAATTTCAATTACAAAATTGACAATTAATTAGTAAGCAGTACATAAATCTAAATAAAATTCTCAATCACGAAGTCATATTATCGATTGGAAAATGAGTTAATCTTAACATGGATTAAATGAATTGACCGGACGAAAAAGTCGCATTAACGTAGACAGATTGAAAATCCTGATTGTGAAAAAGTGAACGAAAAATTCCAAACGATCGAGAAAGTATCTTTCCTTCCTCTCCTATTCGCATTGTTTCTGCCAGACAAGCAAAACCTTAACTCCTCCCGCCATAAAAAGTAGGAAAGACAATTCGGAACTTACCATTAAAAAAAAAAAAAAAAGCAAAAGAAGCATAGGAAAAAAAAGAGAAATAACGGTTCTATATGTGCAAGTGTAACTAAATGGATTGAATGGAAAGTAGGTAATTCGAGTGTACGTGGATCGTAACGAATTAAAAAGAATTATATTACTACGTTACTACTACATTTTGACTATTGTATCTTGACTCGTCAGTCGGTCAGGCCTGCTCTTATGAACCTTACCGATGGAACGCTGATACATTATTGTTATTTATTATATTCGTACTTGTACCGATTCTTTCTTTATTGTTCATGGTTGCACAAATTTCATTCGATGGAAACTGTAACTTCTATAGTAGAGTTATTATTCATACATGATTATATATAAATATATATATATATATTTAAAAAAAAAAGTACATACATGGTGTATGCGTGCAGTCATAAAATCAATTAAAGCAGTCTGATTTCAAAAAGAAAAAAGAAAAAGTGGACAATTTTCTCCTCTGGGAAAAATCATCCTTGACAATAAATTCAGTTGTTTTGTATTAGCAAGTATCGAGATAAGGATTTTGATATTTTTTTCACAAATAGCAAAAAAAAAAAAAAAGGAAACGGAGGAGAAAAATGTCGGTTGGACATAGGAAATGTGAAGTTCTTGGTTTTATGTGTACGCAAACACATTTACACACTCACATATGTACGTATGCAGGTTATTATATGTACACGATGCGCGTACGCAAGTTCGTTATTGCATACGAACATGCTGACATATGTATAGATAGTAGGTAGGTTAACAAATTGATTGTTTATACTTTGTATGATTAGTAGACCGGTAGCAAAGATCGAAAATTTTTCCACATTAAGAATTGAAAAAAAAAGATTAATGAGATTATAATTGTACTGTGAGAAAATTTGGGTTTATTTTTATTAAAAATTGTTTAGTTTTTATAATTTCAAGATATTTTTTTGCCTTAAGTTTCTGGATCTTAGGGAAATTATTTCGGTAGTAAAGCTGTTGAGATTCTGGACCACTTACCGACAGTCGGCAATTCAAGTTTCTACTATACCGACTGCAGAAAGACGTTTTTCTGATAGATGTTCTAATATACCGACAGAGTAACCGGGTTCCGACGGTCGCCACTAAATTGCGGCACTTTATAATTACATAAGAAAAAGTCGGTTTGTATTGGAGATTTTGAATTCGAACGTCAAGCGATTCACTTTCGGAAAATCTAAAATCGCCAACACAATTCGTCTTTTCTTAGGGAATTAAGAAGTGGCGCCATCTAGCGGCGGTCGTCAGAACCCGATTGGTTGGTCGGTAAAGCAGATCACCCTGTAGAAACACGAGTTTGCGATCGATAAAGTAGAAATCTGTAATACCGACTGTCGGTAAGTGTTTCAAAATCCCCATAGCTTTACTATTTTTTTCATAATTTATATTTAAACTTGCTTAAGTTGATTTGTAAAAAATTGAAGAAATATATGATACCGTCTAAATGTTTGTTTTACAAAAACCTCTTTAGATTGAAATCACTAATTTGAACTTTAAAGAGTTCTGCTCAAACTTCAATTTTTTAAGGATCCACTTATTTAAAATTTTATTTTTCAATTGACGATTTTTATTAGTTGGCAATAGTTATTATATTTGAATTTAATAATTCGGTGTTAATTATATATTTTATTTAATTTCAAAATAAATTTTACATTGACATAACTTCGAACTAAAAATGAAACTGAAAAAAGAATAAGCAAACTTTGTGAAAAATAAAAATTTTATGGAAAATTTCAAACGTAAGTTTGTGTTATACAGACGTTTCTTATTTTATATTGAGTAATTCTATAAAGTTTCGTGGCAAAATATTCGAGTTTAATTAAAATTAGAGAAGATTTAAATTTAGGTCGATTTAAATTTCGATAAATTAATGGTTACATCAATTCAAATTTGGATAAATTGTATAATTACAGATGCACTATAGAACTAGAAATAAATTTAATTTAGATTTTCTAAAAATTGGATGAATTAAATTTAGGGAAGTAGTCAGATTAAACATAATCTTGGTTAGATTAAGCAAAATTTGAGTTAGATTAACCAAAATTCTAGTTATTTTTTACTAGAATTTTAAATAATTGATTAATTATATCTAAAATTAACTATTTTTTAATACATAAAAAAGTTTTGAAATTTCTTTAAGGAAGTTCTACCGTAAATCGATTAATCAAACAGATTTTGATAAAACTTAGTGTACTGCTAAATAAAGTTTCTAAAATTTTGTAGTTAAATTTTTGAGACCTGTAGGTTCTTGGGAAAAAAGTTGTGATCGATTTATTTTTTCACTGTTTAACCTGTTTAACATTGATTCTTATGAGAATTCATTACTCTGTCACATATATTTTAATACTAAAAATGATTAATTGACGAGATAGTGATCAAAGTTTGTATAGTTAAACACATATATGTAATGAACCGATATTGTATTTAAAAAAGGATAATAGGTTCCTGTAAGAGTTGCAATAAATTAATTTGTAAAAATATTTCACGTTTTACACGATACAGTTCAGACGTTCTGACATTTTAAAATGTTGATTTTGATCGCACATGAAAAATAGTCATATTTAAAAAGTAAATAAAGTTAATAAAGTTAATAAATACAATTGTTTAATTATATATCAGTAAAATTAAATTTAAACCTAACCACAAAATAATGGTCTCTGTTTTGACTAGTATCGTCATACGGTAGAACCTCCTTAAAAGCTAAAATCTTTAATTAATTACATTTTTTCTATTTTTGAGGATTTTTTTAGTTTTTGATTATGTCAATGGGTTGATTCCCTTAATCTTCAAATTAAGGATAGGTTATAAATATTAAAGAATTATTTTAACAATATTAAACATTTTTTAAAAGTTGATTAAATTGCGAATTTTAAAACTTTAAATTGTTAATTTAGCTTTTAAATTGGTTAATTTAAGTATTTTGAAGAGTATAATTTGAGTGTAATGTTGATAAATTAATTTTAATTTAGAAGCTTTATGAGTAAAGATTAGACTTTGAAGGATTAATTTTGCAGTTTTGAAAAGATACAATTTTATAAGTGTTATTTTATAACTTCAAAGAAGTAATAATTGTAAAAATTTAAAGGGTTAGTTTGAGAATTTCAAAAGTGTTAAATTTATTATTTCAAGACTCCTTTTATGAATTATTTTAAAATTAAAAGATTTATGATGAATTAAAAATATTTAAAAGAGTTTAATTTACAAATTAGACGTTAAATTTACAGTCTTAAGAAGTTAATTCGACATTTTTTAAAGATATTAATTTTATAACTCTAAAGATGTAATTTAAAAATTATTAAATGGTTGTTTCAAAAATTGTAAATAGTTTATCTTATTTAATTCTATTATTCTAAGTCGATTAATTTCAAAGATATTTTTATAACTTTATTTCAAACTTAACTTTTTATGAGTAAAGTTCAAAAACTTGAAGTTAATTTATAGTTTGAGGATTAAATTTCCAGTCACAAAAAGTTGATTTCATAATTTTTAAGGAGTTAATTTTGGAACCTTAAAGATATGTATTTTTAAAATTAAGAAAGGTTAACTTTAGAGTTTCAAAGGGTTAAATTTTGTTATTTTAAAAGGTGTAATTTTATAGTTATTGTTGTAACTCAATTAAAAACAAAAAATTCTATGAGTACAGTTTCAAATTTTTAAAGGGGTTTATTCTCATGAAGTTAAGTTTAAAATTGTTAAATTTGTTAATTTTAGAATTTTGTAGAGCTTTTTTTATAAATTTTTAAAGCAAATTAAATATTTATATGGATTTATTTTTATACTTTTATAGGGGTTAATTTATAATTTGAAAGTCAATTTTACAGTTTTTACTTTTTTAATGGCTATTTACGAAAAATTTATTGTTTTATATGTGTTTTTTAAGAAATCAATTGTATAATACGGAAGGGGTTAATTTTAGCTAATTTTTCTAACTTTGAAGTTTTAGAGTTTACCGGGGTAAGTTTTATACTATTTATTATCTTACGTTAATTTCATAGCTCATACGTTGTACGATTAAATTTTATAATTTACGTTTAAACGGAAACACATTTTATAATTTTTATAACTTAGAAAATTTATTATGCAATTTGCACTTTGTACAATTTTTACTGTTTGTGTAACAATAAAAATTTATATATTATAATTCAATGAAATGCTGAACTTCTTCTCCTAATCGATTTAATTTACATGTTTCTATAAATAAATTAACAACTTTACTAAAGAAATTCATATCTTGTAATTTTTCAAAAAATTATTGAATTTTCACTATCTTGAATGATGTTTTTCAAATCTCGAATAAAGTTTTTAAAAATTTAAACTTCATAAAAACACTCATAGAACTTTTAAAATTTTATGCGAATTTCCTATATGCGGATAAAAAGTTGTATTTTCACTAAGTTATTAAAGATTTTGTTAAGTTTTTCAAATCTTGATTAAATTTTACCAACGCAAAGAATTGAAATAGATGGTTTGTTGAAGAGACAGTATTTAGATTAATAATTACATTAATTGAATTTAAATAAAGAAATCCCTTAAATTAAGAGGTGATAAATAAATTAATAATTCATATAAAGGAGAAATTATTAAAAATATTGGTTAAATATTTAACATTGCAAACATCAAAATTTGTACAACAAAATTTACTCTCAGTGTAATAAAATTTACTCAAATTATAACAAAATTCATTATAATCAAAATCGACAAAATTTTCTCACAGTAAAGTGGCTCTGAAATTTTTGTGAAAAAGCACAAATGAAGGAAAATTGAAGACATCAAATTTCGAAATTTGCCTCCGGACACATTCTAACGACTATTTTCCCTTTTCCACGACGACTATTTCCAAACTGTTCTCATACCTAGAGTCTAAACCACAATCCTATTTTCCTCCTCATCCTAGAATAAACGCACGTTACGTCGTATTCGTTTCGAGTCTAAAATCAATCGAATAAGTTTCATTTCCTAAAGAGCATATATAGTAATTGAAAAATTGAAAGAAGTCATTTGTTTAGTCGATGCTACCGATAATACCATGAAATAATAAAAAGAAAGAAAATAATGAAGAATTAAATAAAAAAACGACAACGACGACGACGATGATGACGATTTATTATAATGATAATAATAATATTGATAATGAATAATAATAATAAACTATTGATGATCATGTAACGGCGATGACTCGTATTGAAAATGAGTCACGCAACACCTCTTGATGATGGATTTAAATAAAAACAAATATAATTCAGACTGAAATCGCATCATAGACTCTTTTTATTAATTGATCAATTCTATTTCACCAAAATCAGTAAGCTCTTGGCCTTTTTTGTTTCCGCTTTAGTCGAATGAAATGCTATGGATTAATTCTTTATTTATATATTTTTTTACTATTATTTACCCTCTCCTGCAAAAAAAAAAAAGAAAAATCTTCGGTAGCCTCGGAGTCAAGTAAATTACCAACAAGTACAAGTCAAAAGAAATTCCATTTGCACATATAAAATAAAGACGAAATATGATTGTTCGTTGGCAAATTCAAACAGTACTTAGAAATTATTTATGTAGTTTATCGTTAAAGTGAAATCGTCTAGGGCGTATGTACTTCTTTTTGTGAGTGTGTAGGTACCTGTTGCTATCATCCTATATATCGAATAGAAATGTGCCTCCGTCATTTTGCGTTCCTTCCGAACAATAGTTCATTCCATGACCACTACAAGACGCATTCTCCAGTCACAAAGCTCAAACAAGAAACTGCATCAAAGTAGAGAGCTTCTCGCCTATAAATAGACTTGCTCTCTGTAGTATTTTCCTCTTTCTCTCTTTTTATTTCACACATGTAAAAAACTGCTATGGCGGATGCACATTCCTTAAATGTTACACAAACCCAACACTCAAAATATCTTTCCATTTCCTGCAGAAACATTTCCTTTTCTATTTCCTTTCACGGGCCACGGTAATTGGACATTTTGTTTAGTTCTTTTAGAACCGGTTACACCAAATCTCATGAAATTGAAAACACTGGATTGATGAAATTGATTATAATAAGCGTCAAAGTTGCCAGATTAAAAGTGGCGTCCAATTATGGCCCAATTACCGTAGCCTCAGATGGTCTTTACATATAACTGCCTGCTGCCTGTCTACATGCCATTAATTAATTTGTGAATTTTTGTCTAGCTGATTAATAATTTAATCCTCTCGATCGGCTGAAATTGATAGACTTGAATTATGAAAAGCTCTATCATCTTCAATCCGATCGGGAAGCTCTAACAGTAGAATTACTCGATGATGTTCGCCGTAGTTGTTTGAAGTAGAATCGTTTATTAATTTCTTAACAATCCATACTAAGTTGCGCGCACTTTTAACTTTGACGAATGACGTCGTTTTATTTGCTTTCCTTATCGTAGTAACCTTGAATCCTTTCCTGTACCTCCTCGAGAATACCTATCCTACCAATTATGCTATTTTTTCTTCTGTCATTCTATCTTGGTAATTTTGTATAATAATCCGCTTTCTCCTTGTAGCGATCGTGGAAAAAATGTTTTTATATTTTTCGTCAATAGGCGGTTGTCAGATTACTTTCCAATTAACAGTTGCTGTTTTATTTTGCACGCTGTTCTCTTTCAGTTAACAAATCTTGTCCAATTAATCGTCGGTCGCTTCTTAATCGTCTTTTTCGCAAACAAGGAGGAACGGAGTTTTATTAATTTTCAGCTAAGCGGCTTGAATCGATTGTCATGAGACAGAATCCGCCAGAAAAGAGGCTTAAGACTAAAAAGTGCTTTTCTGAAAGATTCTGCTATCTTATTATAGCGGCTGTTCTTATGATTTCAGTTAATGCCTATTTACTAATTTATTAATTTTGATTATTGACCCTGTGTTTATTTTACAGCCATAGGAGAAGGGGCTTTTATGCAAACGCATGTTAATTTACATATTTATATTATCTGTATGTATTTACATTGTACAAAAATGATTTCCTTTGAATATGCTCACGAAAACTTTGTTTCTATTCACGTAGAAAAAACTGGCAAATCGATTCGGCTAAACGCTCTAAAAACACTTCTAATTTACTCTCTAAACCTCGCTTTTTTTTACACGAGAAACAATTTCCTTTAAGAGAAGAAATTTTTATATGAAAACATTAAGTTTTTGAAAACAGAGTGTCGTATTAAGCTGTTGGTAGAAAAAGGTCCTTTTTGGCAAGTAGACATCATTTTGGAACTATTTTCAATGGGGAAAAAGATTCTGTATGTAGAAAGTGTTCTTGTGTAATTCATATTAAAGGGACATAATAAGCGGACAAAAGTAAAACAAAAAGTGCTATTCGGTGTTTAAATATTTTCAATAGCTTCCAAGTTATTAAATAATAAAGACAGTCTATGACGGGCTACAGAAGGATCGGTGGGTTCTGGGCGGACATATCGCGGCAAGCTTCCCCCACCAAACGCAAGAGTGGAAACTTTTCTAGCTGCCTCGCTAGCGTCTGGTGGGGGAAGCTCGCCGTAAGGTGTCTGCCCAAAACCCACCGATCCTTCTGTAGCCCGTCATTGACTATCTTCATTATTTAATAACTTGAAAGCTATTACAAATATTTAAACACTGTAAAGTACTTATCGTTTTATTTTCTTTCGCTTATTGTCTCCCTTTAATATAAAAAGATATGTATAAAAAATAATATTCCTTTAATAAAAAAATATATTCTTCTAATAAGGAAAAATGTTCTCGAAATAAGAAAATTCTGTGCCTTGAAAGTAAAAATTCAATTTTTTTGACGAACGATCGATTATCCGAAGCAATTTTCCAGCTTTCCAAGACCATTTCAAATTCACACTTAGTCACACAAAACACGAATCACATGTTTTTCATCTTCTCTTTGATATTCTTTTTCCTTCTTTCAGCGCTAGCTCTCGGTATATGATTTCAAATTGATTTTCTCGTACGTCGCTTCCGAGAATATTTTCCGTCCTCAAAGTCACGAATGGATGCAGAAACTTTTCTTGAGAAGAACGTGCGTCGCACAATCGATGTTGCATTTTTTTTTCTTTTTGAGTTCTCGCAATATGTATTTTATAGTTGTCAATCGTAAAAAAGGATTCTGTTCTGGAAATACGTTTCTTACGATGAAACACACTCTTATACAATTTACACACTGCGCATGCTGTACATGTAAAAATACGTGTGTGTGTGTGTGTGTATTTAGGTATACATATATGATCATACATAAGAAAGATATGTACGGAACTATTTCTTTATAATTTCGGTGCAAAATTTAGATAAACTTCAATTTAATGATAGCTTAGTAATTTTGAAAAGTGTGCAAAACTGCAATATTAAATTAATTTAAATTAAGTACCCCAAGAAAAATGGGTTACAATCTTAATAATCGTGTATTTGTTTCGGATGAGATTGAACAGGTTTTAACCTATATACTAGCATGAAAATGAATGTAAAGTGTATATGTATCAGCTTATGTATGAAAAAGTACACGTGTCTTTACATGTATAGATATGCACACATTGCCAAGTACATAATCAAGAGTCAAGTAACCAACGTAGAAACGACTAAATTGTTGTGGAGTAAAATGCCAACGAACAAAAATAGATGAGAAAATAATGTCAGGATTTTATAGTCAAAGGGGTACACAAATCTTGCATGTTGCATTATAAACGCTGTCTACACTAACAACTCAACATTTTTCTGTAGATTGATTTTCTTTAAAGTGTGTCGTCAAACAGAAATAACTGTAAGATTCAACAGTGCGAGTTTTATACTGAGCTTGTTAAAACATTAACAATATTGGTTCAAAAGAAAGTAAATCCTCTCACCACTTTCAAGAATACCACTCACCTAATTGTTTCCAACATTTTTTCTTTGATCCGTACACAAGTAGGTTTGTTTCTGCTCTTGCTACTAACATTATCAATCTTTTTTTTTTTCTAAGTTCTTGTACGTTTAAATTTTAAAATTATGGTTGTTGAGTTGAAATGGAAAATGTGTTGGGAAAAATGTTGTTTGGCATAAAGGAGTAACTTTTCTGGGAAAGTTATTGAATTGTGAGGGCAGGAACAACCCTTCTCTGCATCCGTCAATTTACTCGTCTATCCATATTTCCATGCAAATGTGTGTGCACAACCAGGTTTGCCTCGACGAATATAGATTGAATTCTACGTATCTGTAATGCTCTTTACAACCTCCACGTGCGTGCACCGTTAATGTACATGTATACTAGCTTAAGTAAGTGTATGCTCTGAGAGAACATGCTCTAAGCTCCCCTGGCGAAAGGAACCTACGTTTGCTTGTCTCATTTCCTAACCCCCTAACACGCCATTCACACTACTAAAACACCAAATAGCGTACGCTCATTATCCAAAAAACTATTAGTAAGCTAGTGGCTGGCCAATAGTGACCCTGCTATCCTTATTTTATGCCTAAATGTCTCTATATCATCAAAGTGATTATTCGATTCTATATCCTTCTTCCGGAAATGGTGTCTTTAAAGCTGCTTACTTCATTTGCCAAAGATCATAAAGATTAGCAAGTATTTGGGCTGTTGCAACAATTGGGGTATCATCTTTTTAGCTACCATTGTTTAAATATCCGATTTGATCATTTTTATACCAACTTTTTTTTTATTAGATATTTTTAAACCACTAATCATCAGAAAAACATTTTGCCAGACATTTGCATAAATGCTCTTTCATTCGAAACACTGACCTCTAAAAAACAGTTTATTCTGATTATATAATCATCATTAACATCATGAACCATTTTCATAATATCTTTATGATCATTGGCAGCTGAATAACAAGATCTAATCCATAATACATGCTACGATGTGCACGAATAAATACAAATAATTAGAAACAATAACTCAACTGATAAATATTAAACAGATAACGGAACAACTGGATTCAGTGTTCATTCATCATTTTTCGAGTTGTATCATATTTAAAAGATTGTTTAGAATCGTGTTTAACTTTTGAAACGACATTAAAGCATCTTTAAAGAACCAAATCCTTTATTTTAGTATCTTAATTTTTGAATTTTAAAAGAGGATGTGCGTCTAATTTTCGGATGTTTTAAGGATAAAAAATGAATGTTTCAAAATTTCGGATGTAGCTCGGTCTTGGCCAACAGCTACTTGATTCGTTACAAGCCTGATTCCCAATCCTTTCACTCTCTATCTTCCATTACCAATCCAAGTACTCTATAGATCTGCCTGTACATCGTGACAGTTTCGGCACGTGCTATGACCGCTAAACACTCGCTAGCATTAGTCTATTGGCAGAAACGTGCTACCGTGGTTTATGATTTACCATGGTAATGGTAAATCTCCTCATGATTAATACCACCAATTACAAAAGTACCTTTTCCGCTTATTAATGACATTCACTTTGCGAATGAAGCATTCGAGGTTACGAAATCTGGGGTGGAACTAAGAATTATTAATTTTTATTTCAGACCAAGAAAATATGAATTTTAAGAAGGAAGCAAACAATTGATATGTGTGATTAAATGGATATTTTTTGGTATATTGGGTATATTTTGTCTGTCTTTTTGAAGATGGTTAGAATATTTTTGGAAATTATTTTATACAGGGGTAAATAGTTGGAATTATTATATCATGAATATATGTATATAGTTTGAATAATATTTATCTAATCAGAATTTTATTAAAATTTAGGAAAAAATAATAATTTTCTGTTTGCTTGCTTCTTGGTATTAAAAATATTCCTAAATCAAAATCTAGTTCTACACCAGAGTTTTTGTGGAATTAATCAAAAGTATCGAGGCTGTTGTACCTTTCGTCAAAGTTTGCAAATTTTAACACCTGAACAATTTTCAAAATCACAAAATAAGTAAACGATAAGTTCTGATTAATTTAGATTATTGATTTTGTTTCACTTTTGATGTTTTAGAACACAGTAAATATTTACAAAAATAAATTTATTTTTGCATTTTGTACACAAATGTCAAGTTTATTGATTCAATTTTTTTAAGAATTCTTTGACTGGTAAGTAATTAAGAAACTTTTGTTTTGGATCGAAAGACTTTCTGTGCGAAATTGAAAAAAATGTGTATTGGGTAAATCGGTGTCTAAAACTGAATTTTCAAAACTAGACGAAAACTACGAGCCTTGGTGGCAACTGTTATCAAAACTTGTTTCCTTTCGATAACTTATCCTAGGTCGATGCAGGTTAAAAGTAATAAATTTATTAATAATAAACTTTTTTGTAAAAAAGAAAAAAAAATTGATTATTCAAGGAAATAGAATGAAAATTTATCCAAAAAAATATCGCTTTTGCAATGAATTTCTATTTTTGTCATTTATCTAAAAGTAGTAGTTATTATTAAACTTTTGTCATAAACCTATTAGTTTTAAATTACTAAACTACTCAGTACATTTACAGCGTCTACGTAACTTGTGAGCAACATGCGCAACTAAGGAGAGGTAAGAGTGGGGAGATGAGAGTGAGAAAGAAACGAAGCTTCGTTTCTCTCTCACTCTCATCTCCCCACTCTTACCTAACAACTCGCAACTTACTCGCCAGTCACGTAGGCGTATCCAAAAATATTTTTTTCTTAATATAACCAAACTAGGCAACCAATTTTCCTCACCGGGAATTTTTTGAGACGTGTTAAACATAAAACGGAAGGAAAGTCTTTGTGATAACAGTTGTTGATAAATTGTAGTTAGTTATCCACGGTGCATGTTCTTCCTCGCCTTTAAGTAGACCACTGATACCTTATCTTACTACACATTGTCACCTTGATCTATTGTTGCAATAATTTGAGTCTGGGACCCCATACCCACAGTTTTGATTATACTTAGTTCCATAGCGTGTTTCCAAATACCCCAAACCCCCAACCCCCCTTTTTCCATAGATAGAGTGCCATGCCATGCCATGCGTGTTCGCTCTTGCTGTAGGTATGTCGCGAGTTTCAACGCGGGGCGTGCAAACGCGGCGAGACGGAGTGCCGGTTTGCGCACCCCCTCGAGACGGTGCAGGCGAACGAGGACGGCTCTGTGACGGTCTGCATGGACGCTGTCAAGGGCCGATGCAATCGGGACCCCTGCCGCTATTTCCACCCCCCTCTGCACCTTCAAGCCCACATTAAGGCCACACAATCTCGGGCTAGCATTGCGGTAATGCATTCTCTCTCTCTCTCTCTCTCTCTGAATCTTTTTCACTCTTCTCTCTCTATCTCTATATTTCACTCTCTATTATTGTTTATGTTTATCCTTCATTGTTTATTTCAATCTTTTATTGTTTGCATAAATCCTTTGTTTATTTCTCTCTCTTATTGTTTACATTTATCCTTCTTTGTTTATCTCTATCTCTCATTGTTTATCCTTATTTGTTTACCTCTATCTCTTGTTATTATCCTTATTTGTTTATCATTTTTTCTTATTGTTTACAATTATACTTCTTTGTTTACCCATATCTCTTATTTTTAAAATTTCTCTTTAACAATTCTTTATTATTTATCTCTACCTCATATTCTTTGTCTATCTCTTATTGTTTATGTGTATCCTTTTTTCTTCGTCTCTATCTCTCATTGTTTATCTTTCTTTGTTTACATCTAGCTCATTTAGTTTTCTTTGTTTACCTCTATCTCTTGTTTTTATCCTTCTTTATCTATCTTTTTCTCTTATTGTTTACAATTATACTTCTTTGTTTAGCTATATCTCTTATTTATAAAATTTCTCTTTAATAATTCTTTACTATTTTTCTTTATTTATCTCTACCTCTTATTGTTTAGGTTTATCCTTCTTTGTTTGTCTCTACCTCTCATTGTTTATCCTTCTTTGTTTAAATCTATCTCTTGTTATAATCCTTATTTCTTTATCATTTTCTCTTATTGTTTACAATTATACTTCATTGTTTATCCATATCTCTTATTTTTAAAATTTCTCTTTAACAATTCTTTATTATTTATCTCTACCTCTTATTTTTTGTTTATCTTTTATTGTTTACATTTATCCTTCTTTTTTTGTCTATCTCTCATGATTTATCTTTCTTTGTTTACATCTAGCTCATTTAGTTTTCTTTGTTTACCTCTATCTCTTGTTTTTATCCTTCTTTATCTATCTTTTTCTCTTATTGTTTACAATTATACTTCTTTGTTTATCCCTATGTTTTATTTTATTAAATTTCTCTATAAGGATTCTTTACTATCCTTCCTTATTGCTCTTTATCTCTTATTTTTTACATTATTTACATTATTATCAATTATCTATCACTTATTGTTTATGGTTTTGTTTATTTACCTTCAATTCTTATCTTTATCCTTTTTTGATTATCTTCTTTATTTTTCTCTATCTGTTATTCTTTATATTGTACATTATATATATCTTTTATGTTTTATAATTATCCTTCTCTTTTTCTTTTAAATATTTCTACTATTCACCTGTCTATTATAAGTTATATATCTCTTATTATTTAAATGTATTCTTCTTTGTTTATACCTATCCCTTATTATTTAAAAATTATCTTTAAGAATTCTTTAATGTCCCTCTTTGTTTACTTCTATCTTCTGTTTTTTATCCTCCTTTGTTTATTATTCTTCATTTATTATCTCTCCTTCTTTATATTGACCATATCTATTATACATTATCTAACTCTTATTGTTTATATTTACCCTTCTTTGTTTACCTCTTTCTCTTTTTTCATTTTATGATTGTATATTATCAATCTTATATTGTTTATATTTATTCTTTTTCGTTTATCTCTAATTCTTATTGTTTAAATTAATCCTTCTTTGTTTATCCATATCTCTTATTTTTCAATATTTATCTACAGTAATTCTTTACTGTCTTCTTTTTTTTGTTTACCTCTATCTCTTGATTTTTATCCTTCTTTGTGTATCTTTATCACTTATTCTTTACATTTATCCTTCCTTGTTTCGTCTCTTATATTTTATCCTTTTCTGTTTATGTCTATCCCTTATGTTTACATTTATCTTTCTTTTTTTACCTCTGTCTTTTATTGTTTATCCTTGTTTGTTTATCTCTATCTTTTATTGTTTAAATTTAATTCTCTTTTGTTTACCTCCCTTTTACCTCTCTTTTACCTATCCCTAATTTTTTATCCTTCTTCGTTTATGTCTATTTTTTATTGTTTAAATTATTTCTTCTTTCTGTATCCCTATTTCTTATTCATTACATTCCTTCTGGTCAAACAATTCTCTTTTATCATTCATTATGTGTCCTTATTTTTTATCTTTTTTCTTTATTCTTCTCTGTGAAATTTTCCGTCTTTATCCTTTTTTCTTTATCTTTCTCTGTTTATCTTATTTTTTCACCATTCTTTTAAAAATTCCTTCTTATCTCATGCTTTCATTTATAATTGATTGATTTGTTCTTTATTGTTTATTCTATTTTCCTTAAATTATTATTTCATAAACTTTATTTCTTTTTTAATATTTTTTATCCTTATCATCTATTTATGAATCCTTCATCATTATCCTTCCTTTATTCCTATTTTTTCCATTTTTTATGAATTCCTTTTTTTTTATGAGGGATCATTTATTATTCGAATATCCATCTTTTTTATTCATGTGTACATACTAAATTATCTATTTTTTTTAAATTCATTCTTCATTTCACTAAAATGTAAACAGAAGGATAAAGATAAACAAATTACGCTTTTCTTCCTGATTAATAATTTCTTACTTTGTATATATTTTTCTTTCTACCATTTTTCTGCCGCTTCCGCGGACGATATAGACCTAATAATCTTTGTTTAGAAATTCGCTTCAATTTGTCAGCTAAGACGTGGTACGCTTCTCTGCTGGTCTATCATCCGTCAAAAACCCATAGGTCTATCTCGTTCTCTGATCCAGGCTCGTGTTTTCACCCATACCCTTTAGCCTACTCCTTTCTCATCATTCTTGCCTGAAACTTAATTAGTTTTCTCACCCTGGGGACATTTCCCTTGAGATGACTCGAGAGCCATCGATGAAATTGGCTTCTGATATCCTTTGCAATTCGTTCCTGGATTTCCCGCTTTCCTTCTTCTCTCTTTCTCTCAGTAAAGAGGAAACTGGAAATCCCGGAATCTTCGCAAAATCAGTTCTGATTCCGGAAATGTGTCTTAACTCTCAATTACCACTTTTCATGATTTAATTCTCGCAGTTTAAAATTTTCGATTTCTGACTATCGCCAATTTTAGATATTTTGAATTCTAAAACATTTTCGTTTTTTAAAATTCTTTTGGCAAACTGTATTTCCGTCTCAGGCAAAGACAAAAGTCTCAGGCAAGAAAAACATTCCCAACTCTTTTCAATCCCTGTATTTCAAACTTTTCAATCTTTATCTTCACTTTTCTTAATTTGTTTCATCTTACCTATATTTCCTGGGTTTTGCTTCGAAGAAGCTTTCGCTGCTGCGCTGCTTTTTGCCAATCCTCGACGAATCTTATGCTTCTCTCTGACAGCAGTATAATCGTGATTTCTGTAACGTCTTAAAAGTCTAGATTGGTACGAGGGTATTTATTTCCATTTGATAATAAACGATACGAATGCATAGACCGAAATTGGCTAAACGTTGCGCAGTGGTCACGCCGACGGTAATTATACTGATGAACGTCAAAAATTTCTTTTTGTAATTAGTTTATTGCATAATTCCATTTTTCAACTGCAGAAATTCATATTTATGAGAAATTTACATGTTTACATATTTCACCAATTGCTTATAAATTTATTCATTTTGGTGTTGTATATTTTTTTATTATTGTCAACAGTTTAAAATAAATCAATTAATAATACAGTAATGGAGGAATTATTTTGCGCTTCATAATTGTTGTTTTAATCCGAAACGAACGAGAATAATCAACAACGGATAATGAAGGATGTTTAAAATGTGTTAAATTGGGATTATAATGAATAGTTTTTAAATTAGAGGTGGACATATTGTTGCTACATTTTTGCTGGTAGGTGGGGCTAAGGGCGGGATTAAGGGAACTTCTCCCACTACGAGGTCGGTGCGAGGAGGGACCTGTTGTGCCACGCGAGTGGGCGGAGCTAACGGCCGTTGGTGATTTTTTTCATTCACTTGCTTATGGGAAAAGATTTTTAATACCTATTTTTGATACCCATCACAATGTGGTTGGATTTTTACCAATGGTAAAGCGCTGTTTTAAATCGTGGGCGGGACTAAGGGTGTAATTTTTTCTAATTAAAGTACCGGTATGGGGAGGAGCATAAAAGTGATTTGTAGTTGAGTACCCTAGTAGGCGGAGCTAACAGCCAACTATCTTCAAATTTTATCACCTATTGTTCCGAAATTTAAATCACTTTGGATTTAAAAACTATTCATAACAATCACAACCGATCAGTGGCGTATATACTTTTCTGTCACAACCTTTTATCATCCATTCACAAAGAAATACACTTATTTCGATAATTAGACACGTTTTTCCGTTTTAAGAAAACTCGTACAATCTAATGTTCTTAAGCAGTGAGTGTAAAATAAGAATATACAGCTTGAAATATGAAATAGTTTATCAGTATGATTACTGCGACAATCTGATTGATTTCTCCAATGTTTATATTTATGATTTAATCTATCAAATAAGTTGAACTCTTCACTTTACCAGTTTGTTGCTTTTGTGTTTGTCCATCTATTATCCTGTTTGATACGTACCAGCCGTGATTGTAGTGTGTAGTGAGTAGAACAACAGCCAGTTATCTTTTTATCATCACCGTCACCACTGTTCTATTTCTCTCTTTCTAGCAGCCTATCGCAGCTATCCAGGTGCAATTACCTAGTCGCAATACACCAATCACCTGACCGGTTATCTAGATTATATATTTAATACGTTATCTCGCAACACACTGTCACACTCCACTTCCTCATCCAGAGCCAAGCTATCAATCTGTTAAAATCATCAAAAATCAAACCATCATTTATCTCAATCGTCGTGCAACTTAACTCTTTTGTCAACTTGTTATTAAAACTCAAAATGTTATCAAAGTCTATTAAAAAATATACACAAAAATTCCATCTACATCTTTCGTGACTCGGACCATAAAATTTGCAATACGGATATCATTTTTTATTGAACTTCGAGCTTGTCTCTGGGCATCTGTGGAAATGGAGTGCCGGTGCTAACTGTAAATAAAAGTAGTGATTACCTTTTTCATAAATACACGTACACCAACCTGCTGACAAGCTGTGCTGCACGAACCCCGGCTATCAACCCTGCTGCTGTTTGCTGCCCCACACAAGCGCTACACTCGAGCTCTGTAAAAAAAAAACCCAATGGGTCTATGGGTGTCGTGGGTAAACATGTGTAAGCACATGTAAACATGTGAATGTGTTCCACTTGTCAAGTTTTCGTGTCGTGTTTCGCTATAACTTGCATCCTTTTCGCCCGTAAAATAATCCCGTGTCACTGGATCGACTTCGGAGAACCACTTCTTGATTGGCTAATTTTAACAGTCGCTGTGTCTCATTTCGATTAATTATTAAAATTCTATCTTTGCCCTTTAATTCTGTCATTTACAAATTTTTTTCACGGTGATTACTTATTTAAATTATTGCTAATGCTGCTGTGTCCAAGTATTGTTTATTTACTTCGTTTTATTAAATTTTGTGACATGCAGTAGTTTATTTTTATAATAATATTTATATAGTTTACATTGCTAACTACAACTTTGTGAATTAGAATAAAATGTTTTTCCACGGGGCTCTGAATTTATTTTGTAATTCGAGACACAGCATCAGGTTTTCCATGCTCCAAGGTAAACCGAATGAATATTGGCAGGAGTTCTCGATAGAAAGAGAAGTTTCAAAATTTGTTTCTACCACGGTATACACTGCACTCGAGACACTGTATACTCGACAGACACGACTTACTTTTGGGTCGGCCGATATCCGGGAGAAACATTTTCAGCGACATCGCCCAGAACTCGGAAGTCTACGCCACACCCGGATACAAGGGAAGAAAACTCACGGATTGCGGCAGACCAGCTTGTTAGCAGGGAAGTTTCGTTCTCTATAAGTGCTTTTCAATTCCAACAGGGTGCATTCATTACTAAACATTCACTTTTCCCGGTAAACTTGAAAAAATATTCATAAATGTATCCCTCTTCCGGCCAGGGTGCGTAATTTATTTTTCATTTGTAAGTGTGAAAAATAATCTTATTTTACGATTATCGTATTAAAATGTGTTTAAAGCCTGGGCGGGGAAATTAAACTGGGCGGAGCTAATGTTAGGCCCGCCCAGTTTGTGAATATTAGTTGCTCCCCCTTTCACTTCCTTGGAGTGAGTTACGCCCACTTTCTACTTCCCGCCTTTTTTGTTGTAACTTTTAATTTTAAATAGTTTTTAATTAGTCAATTTAAAAAAAACTAGTTTTGGTTATCTCTTATTTGTTGTTCAGAAAATACCCTCCTGCAGCATACTCTTTTTAGAAGGCGATAACTTTTAGATATACAAGAGTTCCAGAAGGGGAAAAGTAATCTCTGATTACCCGCCTAATTTAGCCACACTAGGTTTTACTTAACTTTTTAATTTTTGCTTTTAAAACTATTCCGTTTAAAAAATTAACATTTGCATTTTGCAGAGTAGTTTAGTGTCATTTAAAAAAAAACTTTTAACTTGTTTGTATCATTTTTTACTTTTTAAATATCCAGTTAACGTAAAATTTAAATTTGTATTTTGAGGTGACATTAGTTTTTTTTGGTACAGTTCTTAATATTATTGTTAAAGTTTGAATATACAATTTTTTAGTCAATGCAAGTAGGCGGGACAATCAGAGATTACGTTTTAGGGTTAAGTTGGAAGCTATATTTAATAGAGCCAGACTGGGCGGAGCAGAACTAGGCGGAGTCACGGTGGGCGGAGTCTCACTGGGTGGAGCTTATAAGCCCAACGTCATGGCCCCGCCTTTAAGGGCGCCTCACTTATTTAAAAAACGTGTTGAACCTTCAGTTTAGTTTCGAAAAACATATCTAAATTTGATTTAAAATTTCTGCTCAAAATAAAATAAAAATTTGCATTAGTATTTCAGAAAATAGAATCAGAAAGTTTTCTTCATTTCGGGTTAACCTGGGTCTAACTAAAATTCGTTTTTAGGACTTATTACGCACCTTTGCTGTTTCAGAAGTAAGTTTCTTGGGTTTCGTGTGAATCAATAACTTTGACCAGAGCACTCTTTGGGATTGCAACGTCACTCCTGAATGTTTGTCAGTGTAAATACACGAAGCCGCGAACAAGTAAACAATTCAATTCATACAAGTACTACTTTTCTTACCGATTTACCTTCATGCACTACTTAATACGCATCGGATTCACGGACACATTATTACACACGCACAGACGCAAACTGACAGCGCAACACTTTTAAAACCTGATGTAAATTGTAGTACTATATGTGATAATACTTGTTTTCATCATTTTCAGAAAGAACCTCAACTTTTTTTTTCTCTATTGTATTGTTGATAATGACGATTTTTAGCTCCAAGGAACCGGATGCTGATAAAATCCTTTGCCCTAATGACATAAAGGAACTGTAAATTTAATTATTTATTGCAGATCTACGAGTCAGAAATGCCAGCCTTACGCGGCGTCAGTGGACCCTGGTCGCTGGTCAATTCCACTGATTTCTTATCACGTTTCTTTTTATTTTCAGTTACAATGATTTACTGTAGAATTTATATTAACAATTTAGATTTGTGTATACTGTGAATCTTTCTGTTTGTCGATGTTTTTTTTTCAGTCAATGGTCCATTTCAACCTTGGATCTTTAAACGCCAGTCATATTCGTAGCTTTCGGTTTCAATTTTTCTCAAAGTAGTGCGTCGCTCGCACCAGATGTCACAGTCGGTCGTAGAACACGTCTTTTTGGACCTTAAGTCAAAATATCTCTTTTCTGCGCTTGCTTTATTTTTAGCGTCGCTTTTTTTTCAATAGAAACGCATTTTCTACTTTCGTGAGTAACATAGGAACCAAATTTTTCTTGTCATTGTTTGCGGTATGATGTTCCGATATATCAAGCACGCGCTGCATCTCCATCCAAACGCAATTTTCCATTGGCTTATTCCAAACAGCGGCTTGACAAAATCCTTTTTTTAGAATTTACTTTCCACCAACTCCTTTTAGTGCGAATTTTTCATTAGAAACCTTAATTCATGACAATTAAATTTATTAAAGGAACCAGAAAAATTAACGGAGTTTATGTAAACAGACGGAAAGAAATTAAAAATGGATCTTGATCCCACCGCTGGCGCCTGGAACCGCACAATTTCATTGGCTTTGAGGCGCCAGCGTTGGGATTCCTGTCCGGAGTTGTTGCGCCGCTGTTTAGAACAAAAAAAAAAAACAACAAATAAACATAATTCTAACGGCTTTTTATATTTTTATTTGGAAATTTGGGATGGGTTGAGATGCAGGCAGAGCGACTTAACGTGTGGATAATATAAAATGATATTTAGACGTTTAAGATCTTTGCGACTGTCTGCCTAACGTAGCCTCAACTTGTCTTTTTTTCTTTTTTTGATTTTTATCTTGCCCTCTCGCCTGATGATGCTTCATGCTTGCTGAAAACCTTGGTGCGCTTCGCTACCTGCCAAATTAACGCACGCCGAACCAATTTGCCCGAACATGAACGAACGAACAAACGTACGACCGAAAACAATGAATGCTGTGGGCTGGAATTGATTGACCACACCATCGATCGATTTCGATTTGAAATGATCGATCACAGACGACAGCGATGCCGACCTCTGTGCCGGGAATCGGCGCCATGGCTGGCGGAGTGTCGGCGATGCCGGCTTCTACCATCCCTGGAGGACTCCAGAACGCCAATATGGCGGGCATCGAACTCGGCAAGAAACGGATGCGTGACTCCAATGATGATCTGCTAATGGTACCACGGCTTATGCATGAACTACACACTTTCCCTTTTGTAGCAGGAACTCGAGGAACTGTTCCACCTGGTCTTTTGCTTTACATTCCCATCTACAATAAGAGTGGCTTATTTTTCTCGAGGATAACCTGAAATGATTACTTTTTTCAAGTTTCAAATTTTTATTAGTTTCCTGTAAATGTGAATCTGTTTACATTGACGTCTGAGAGAGAAATCAGGTTAAATCTTTCTTTCTTATTCTCCCCACTATAGATTGCGCCAGTTCGAGCAAGCAGATTTTTAAGAAGTAGCAAAACTATAGAAATCGGCTTACTCGAACTATCACGTCAAAAAATGGGAAGAATGGGATTGATGGGTTTCTTTCTCAGTCTCATTTTCCCCACTCTGCGCTTTTTAGAATCCGGCCTGCTCGAACTGGCGCGTCATATAGCGGTGAGTATGAGAGTAAGAGAGAAACCACACTAAGGCTCTTTCTCTCTCAACCTCATTTGCCCTACTATATGATGCGCCAGTTCAAGTAAGCCGCTTTCTAAGAAGTAGTTGTGCGCCGAAGAGTGGGAAGAATGAGAGCGCTTCTGCTTTTTAGAATCTGGCTGACTCGGTCTGGCGCGTCATATAGTTGGGAGTATGAGAGTAAGAGAGAAACCACACTGAGGCTCTTTCTCTCTCAATCTCATTTCCTCCACTATATCATGCGCCAGTTCAAGTAAGCCGCTTCCTAAGAAATAGTTGTGCGCCGAAGAGTGGGGAGAACGAGAGTGAGAAAGACATTTAGCGTAGAGTCTCTCTCACTCTCATCGCCCCACTCTTCGTCGCGCCGTTACTTCTCAGGAAGCGGCTTACTCGAACTGACGCGTCACAGAGTAGTGGCGCGACGAAGAGTGGGGCGATGAAAGTGAGAGAGACTCTACGCTAAATGTCTCTCTCACTCTCGTTCTCCCCACTCTTCGGCGCACAACTACTTCTTAGAAAGCGGCTTACTCGAACTGACGCGTCACAAAGTGGGGAGAATAGGAGGAAGAAAGAAACCACGCTAAGTATCTCTCTCACTCTCATCTCCCAACTCTTTTCGCGCCACTACAAATAAACCGTTTACTTTGATACAAATAAATCTCCCTCAACGCTTACCTTTTTGTGTAAACAAACTCAATGTTGTAAACTTTTATATCCACTCTTCTAAATCGCTTTGAAAAAAAATTAATTAAATAATAATTAAAAGAACTCAAGCAAAAAGTTTTGTATATTTATTCATATATATTTTCTTGTCGGAAAATGTACATGACTCTTGTTGAGAGATTATTTTCAATTGAAAAAATTGTTTTTAATTTCTAAAAGTGTTTTCCATTAAGTAATTGTTTTTCATTAAAAAAATTGTCCTTTTATTGCTTTGCTTTCTGACAATTTTATTTGTGCAATTATTTTGAACGATCTGACAGAAAAAAATTTCATTTACTTGAATCAAGAAGAGCAATGTGTTTGTTTTAAATGAATAGGAAAAGTTCAATTGTATTACCTGGTCTTTTCCTTCATTCTATCTGACTTGGCAGTTTCAAGTTTAAATCAAATTAGTTTCGATCGATTAAATTCCCAATTTTCAGAGATACGTGCAACAGTTCTCGAGTTTCCTGGGTAGTAAATACTATTAAGTTACAGATACCTATAGTTTACTGCGATTGTGAATACACTGCCGAGCGCGCTTAGAGCTCTAGCTCCTGTTATTTCTTGTCATGTCTAACGAAACGAAACCGTTAACACGTGTCGCCATGCATTTTTATTTTACAAATTTGATAATAACAAAATAATAATAATTAGAACCGAAACTTTGTTTTACTACTTATTACATATAAGACGTGTAATTTTTATTACAGAAAAAAATATAGACGATAAAATTAGAAAAAAAAAAAATTATATTTACAAAAATAATATTACAATGTAAAGACTAAAAGGGGTGTACAGAAAAATGAATATAAAAACTGTAGAAAATGAAGGAAATAAAAAAATAATAAATTAAAAATGTTGCTGATAGGTTCATAAAGAATTTTAGACAAAAGTGTTTGAAATATTTGAATTACAAATATAATTTGCAAGATATATAAAATTCTAATCTACACTTTTCAAATGGAAAATTAAATATTTAATTATTCCATTTTTATAATTCGAATAAAAATTGTAAGCCTTCAATTAAACAGTTCAAATTTAGTTTATTTTGTGAAATAAATGAAATAAAAATATTGAATGCGAAAAAATTGTAGATAAAAAAGTTTAATATTTAGTTTAAAAATCATAAGAATGAAGAAAACCAAATTATAGGATAAAAGATGAATATTTTGTTTAAAATTAATAAATATAAATTCACATTTGTTGAAAAAATTAAGATTTTTTTTAAATATTTCAAAATTATATTATAACAATGAATTCAGATTTAAAAAAAAGAAAGTAAAAAGCTAAAATTTCAAGCATTTGAAACTCCTAGAATTATAGTATACTTTTGTATAAATTTATAATTATGTATGTTTTATTCATAGTAAATTGACATTATGATTAATTTAAATCTTATGTAAATTTGAATGAATTTTAAAATTGCGTCAACATTAATTTTATGGTAAAGAATTGTAATAATGTGAAAGCATATTGTTGATCAAAAATCATAGTCAAGAGTAAAAGTTTCTTATGACATTTAATTAGAGATAAAAATTACTATAGTATAAAACATATGCAGACATATAAAATTCTGGCGACTCGTGATGATCAAGAAAAAAAAACGGTTCAGCTAGCATAACTCGTAATATTTTTGCATCATGAGACACGACACGACACTAAGAAAAATATTTTCCTTGAGCAACAAACATCTCTTGTGTATTTGTGTAACAAATTTTTATCATTATCCAAACACAATTTTTGTTTATTTCTAAAAAATCCCGGTCGATTCAACTCCAATTTGCTTAATTAAACAATAATTTTATTGTTTTATCAATTATTTGGTTCACTTAATAATTATTTTGTTTGGACAATAAAAACAATTTTTTTAAACACAAATACCAATTTTGAACTGAAGGTAAAATATTTTTTTCAGTGAATTGGCTTTCTTCAGAAACAAGCGCAAAATTCTTTCAAATTTCTTCTTTTTTTTATATTCGCTTCTTTCTGTTTGTCCATTGCGATGTTGTCCGTTCGGAGCTTACGCCTCGTAATGTATTTATAGATCGCTTACCAACATCTAGTCTCTTTTATTTTCTCCATTTTTAGGCCACCAGCCGGGAACGAATCCACCAATTATCCATCAATTAATACTATTGATGATGAAAGCAAATATGTCTATTAATAATTCTCTCTGATAACCACAAATTTAGATCAAATTATCTAAATTATTACAGTGGAATTCCTCGCGGCTGATGTGCCGTTTAAATTATTGTTAATTCCTTTGGCAATCCCTTGGTCGAAACCATCGACTATTTCACGATCGGATTTTCAACGAGAGATCGTTAATGATGATCGACTACTGCACTCGTATCGCTAATTGTGCTATTACTTTGTTCTTATAATCAAAACTCTTAATTAAATTTTTTTCCTAAAGGTTATTAAATATTTTCTGTTTAATATTTATGAACATTTTTAATTAAACTAGTTTAATTGCTCTTAATTAAGAACTTGGAGTTTTCCTCGATGAATATATTTTCATTATTTTCAATTTAAGATTTTCAATATTTAATACTGATATATTTATTATTAATTAATTTAATTATAATTAATTACTTTTAATGAAACAGTAATTAAATTAGTTAAGCTTTGATACAAGTGCAAATTATACTATTTAATGAGAATTATCATGATTGAAGCCTCTTTTGCACTTGCAAATTTTCAAGTTCAAGTGGTAGAAGAGGAGTCGATTTTTGATAATTTGATCCGTATGATTCTCAGCTTGAGCCGATGATGCATGTTGTGCTTTCGCGACCCCGAGGTGATGGTGCAACGTCATCTCCTCGACACTCGGGACGATGACCGAGTGTTTTTAGAACTCAGTGACACTACAACTGGCCTTCGATCCGATTTCTTTTTGTTAACAGCCACCATTCATTCATTAAGTCACGTCGTACCTGCCAAAAACGCACTGTAGATCGCTTACATACACTCGCTACCATTATTTTTCTTCATAAAAACACTGAAATTCACAAATCATTTCTCATGCTATCTCGAACTCGTCATGAATTAGGCACGTGCTCTCAATTATTATACTGTTAAAGTAAATTAAATTTTTTAACAAAAGTAATAAATTCCTAGTGAAAAAGAAACAAATAAAACTTTTTTACGTTTCATAGACTTTAAATTAGATGCAAAAGAAGTTCCATTAATGTCAGAGCGTCTTTTTTAGTGGTAGATCAAAGTAACGTTGAGCTGCTTACGCGCAGAGTGGGGAAGTTTGACTTCCGATTGCTCCGCCCACTTTGGCGGCTCAACTGGTACTCTACTACTACTGTGATCGAAGCTTTTCCATTATCGTAACTTTAATGACTTGTTATTAAAAATAATAAATATTAATTTATGATTTTTTATCTCAAAATAAAAACAGATGAGCGTGTCTAGTTTTGTATTAGTCATCATTGTAATTTCGAAAACCGTGCGATTCATGTTTTGACTAACCAATCTAATTCGTGCTTCTCAACGAAAACTGAATCGTACTGCATTCCCTGTGTCAGTCTATAACATTCGTAAAAATCTTTAGAAGTCAAAATGTTCATTACACTTTTGCCTTATCATCAGATTGTCTTATCTCGCGTTACCCAGCTTTTGAGCTTTTGCATCTCGTTGCAGCTTCTAACTGAATTCTTCGTTCTTTTATTTTGCTTTCCACAGTTTTCCTGCAACTCGTGCTATTTTATCCGGTCCAAAACTTTTCGACAAGCATCCGATCTGTAAATGTCGATTTTGCAAGTTTTGTCAGTGTAAAATTGTAATTTGTAATTGTAAAGTTGTACTCTGTAATTGGTTTTTAAAACTTTTTTTGTAAAATACTTTTTACTGGTTCTTCTTTTATTGCTTTTTAAATTTTAAGTTAAATTCTAATTTAAAATCAAAAGAATTGGATTTTTAAAAATATGTTCTCGAAAACAAACATTTTTAGTTCCGCATTTTTCTCGGGTTCGGGGTCACGTGCATACGTTTTTTAGAAGGAATTCAATGTCGAGCACATGTGCTTCAGCACTCGGTCGGCCTTGTTTCTTGTCTTCTCTTATGAGCTCTTTCTCTTTTTCATATACACAAGGACACACATCCACACACACATACACATGTGCAAACACACGAGATACTTGAACGCGAATAGAGTCCGGTTGAAAATAAGTTTGATACAGTCACCGGACTATCGCGCACATTGAAAATGGCTGGTTTTTCTGACATGTTCCAAGGTAGAGACTTTACAGTTGTATACAAGAAGGATACCTCGTCGCTTGGGAACGTCGCTGCAAGCTGCGTCATCGGCACAACTTTTACTACGCCATCCCAAACCCTATTCCACCTCCTAGAGAAAACAAAACGATAGCCTTGCCCTGAAAACAAGTTGAAACCGATCCTGTCTTTGTTGCAGATGGACATGAAGTCTGTCGGGTCGTTCTACTACGAGAACTTTGTAAGTGCAGACAACACACAGAATCATATTGACATTTTAATTATATATATATATATATATGCAACTGTTAATCCCTTTTGTGCCCTCGTGTTATAAGAAACAAATTTAAGTAAATTGAAATTCAAAATTCATTGTCAGACAGACGCCAACAGAACTAGACGTAACGTGACCGAAAACTTAACAGGGTCACCGGAGCAGGAGAAAAAAAACGGAGGCTAATTTAATGCCCCCCTAATCAAGGTAAAATGAATTAAGAAATTGTTACTAACCCATGTTTCTTGCCGTTGTTTTCAGGCCTTCCCAGGAATGGTTCCGTACAAACGTCCGGCGGGCGACAAGTCCGGCGTGCCGGTTTATCAGCCAACCGGTGCGACGACCTATCAGCAGTTAATGCAGCTCCAGCAGCCCTTCGTGCCTGTGTCATGTGAGTACACTGGAACGCCACCCCTACCTGCCCAATCCTCAAATCATCAATCGGTTCAAAACACAATACAATCCCAAGGAGCGGCGGTGAACGCCGACACCAATGGTCATGGGCTCTTACTGGATCCCAACAATCCGCCTCCGCCGCCGCCCGCGGCCTCCAGCGGCGACAAAAACACAGCCGCTAATCACGACACCGACAATACTCAGAACTCTCCCGAATTGAATCACGCAAACTCACCACAGATCGGTCAACTGGCTCTTCCAGCTCCTTCCATGAGTCCGATGACGTCGATGTCAGGCTTGACGTCCATGCCCAGTGTCGTCTCCATGAACCCAATAGCGTCCATGGCCTCTGTAGCCAACATGGCCAATGTCACCTCCATGGCGCACTACACTATGGCAAATATGGCCAACCTCAATGTCCTTAGCTCTCTGGGTATGGCGCCAAGCCTTTCCCTCGACCCAGCAGCTCTTGCAAAGGAAGTCGCGCAAAAGAACTACGCGAAGGCACTTAAACTCTCTCAGGCCTCTCAACCCTACGCGATAAATCCGCTCACTGCGCTCAATTACACCGGAGTCGCTCTCAACAAACAGGCTCTCTCGGTCGGCAATCCCCACGCCGCGATGCCTGGATCCGCTGCACCTAGACAAGTCGTGCCTGGCCTTGCTGGCATTGGTGGAAGTCTCACGTCCCAACTCCACCCAGGAATCCTCACCTATCCTCGAGCTCCCACCAATGCAACCTTCAATCCTTACTCTTTCATTAGACAACAAATTCTACCAGCCTCGCACTACATGCAGGCGTCCCTTCCCATGCAGACCTCCCATGCTGCCACTGTTCAGTCTCCCTATTTGCAAAGTCACTACGCGGCAATGCTACCAGGTGTCGCCGGAAATCCAGGATTCGCGACGGCTGTCCAAGCTATGCCCCAATTACAAACCGCTAGTCCAGCAACGATAGCTGCCCAACCTCAGGTCGCGTTGCCCGCCAGCAGTGGAGTCATCATGCAGCCCTACAAAAAAATGAAGACTACCTAAGTACCTCGAATCACTTTGAAATTAACTCCCAGGGTTTCAGTGACTCTGATCCTGATCTCTGGCTGCCAGGCTTTGAATTAAAGTCGAGTTATATTTTCAAGTAGGTCAGGGTTTCATGGTTCCTCCCTTGCGAACGGGAATCTTATCAGCCTAAGACTCTTGGTGACTTCAGGAAACACTCGGTTAATTTTAGAAAAGAATATATATAAAAAGTTATATATTCATGATTGATTTTTAATCGTCTTATCTCGGCTATATGCTCTTTACTTGATATTTGTCATCGTTAAATAATTTTTTCTAGCACATGAGGGACCGAATATGCGCGCGCAGTCGGGTCTGCGCAATAGAGTAACTTTTCCAATTGACTTGGAATCGGAAATGCGCGCGCAGCCGCACCTGCGCCGTGACTACTTTCTGCCCGGAATTTATCGGAATAAGAAAGGAGATAAGATTTAGATTCAAAACTTTAATATTTTAATATTTATATTCGATTATAAAACGTAACTTATTGCTTTTTTAATATACACTCTCAGTTTTAACCATTTTTTACAATTAACTTATAATTCCCGATAATATTTTATTCATCTTAAAACCAGAATATTAATTCAAATCTATTTTTTGAGATGATATTTTTAAATTATAAAACTTGATAAATGTTTTTACAATTCGGATTTTAATTCCCATATTTTATTTCTATTTTCAAGTCAGAAAGTACAATTTTTAATTTTAATTCTGAGTCTTATTTCGAGTTAAATTCAAAAAGAAAGTTCCGCTAACGAGAGAGAGTCGCTTTCAGTGGTGGTCTGCGCTAACGGTTGTTAAATTTCTCTAGCGCGGAGTGGGGGGAGCTCAACGGCTGATTGCTCCGCCCAGAGCGCTTCGTCGATTACGTGGTGGACGCGAAGTGGGAGTAAGCTCGACGTCCGATAGCTCCGCCCACTACGGCGGCTCAGTTTTTCCAGTATCCTAACATTAAAGACTCGTGTTTTAAAAGCACTACAGTTTTTTTTAGATATTTTTTGTCAAGTCTAGAGCTGAACAAACTTACAGTTGTTTAAGAAATACACTTAATGTTGATATTAATTACAAAAATTTCTATCAACATAATTTATTACAAATCAGTCGAGATTCGAGGTAAAAGACAAATTAAATAATTTTTTCCTGGCGCTATTGTTGCTGAAGATCGCTTGGGAGGGAACCTAATTGCGGACTAGTCTAAATGAAGTCGAGCGACGTTGAAAATACAAAGTTCCAGAATAGCTTCGTGTTCTAGTCAGACATTGTCGGTAAACAGTGCCTTATCGACCCGATACCGCGCGTCCATTTTTTCAGGATTATTGACGGCTAATGAATTGCTAGCGTCGTTTTAATTCTTTTTAATTTGGATTTATGACGCTGTCAGCGTCACATGTTTTTGATAATGTTTTTATCGAACTTTGTTGAGGTTTTAATGGTTCAAGACTGCGACGTGTCCACTGGAAGAGCTCGTGTTTACCCTCAAACGCGATTCCTTGAAATACCTTTTTAATCACTGTCAGATTCATCTTTTGTTATTTTTCATCAAGCAAGAAAAATCAAGTCTATTTCACTAATTGGATTGTTAGTTTTTAAAAATAATTTTTCAACGAAAGGTGAATCTAAATGTCCGGGAATTGTGTCGCGTTTGAAAACGAGAAATCTCTTCGTGTTTCTGGTTAAGTTTATTGATTTTGTTAAAGTCTCTCGTCAATTCTGGAGAAAATTCTCTTGACAATGTCCAATGAATCTTGAAGAAATGTGTTAAAATGTTGTTTTTAATGAAAATTTTGGAATTGAAAGACAATTTTTTCCCGATTATGACGTGGTGCACACCTTGCCCGAACGCGAGAATGTAATTTTCGCATTGCCCAAGTTTACGGAGAATTTAGCTTTTAACAGATTAAAGTACTATTATTATTATATTCTAGTTATTTCGTGCTGTTTAGTTAGACTCGACGCGCGTTGCCCTTTACGTCTTCGATTCAATTCGGGAAAGTTCGATAGCACGGTGAACTGCGTAAAACGTCAAGTTCGAACCGGTGCATTTACCAGAAAAGATTCGATAATCATGCATTTAAATTGCAAATAACGCTGAGGAAATGACGTGAATGCTAGTTCACTTGCGATATTCTCTAATCTAAACACAACACTCACACCAAATTTCCTTTATAAAAAAAAAACAAACAAACAAAAAAAGAGCGTTTCGCTGTGACGTATTTTTCACAAGATCACACAAAACGTGGAAAAGAAGAAAAAGTATGAAAGGGTAATAAAAATAAAAATAAGGAGAATTTGAAAAGTGAATAGAGAATCAATGTTGTCGTTGTTCGTTAACTTTATTATGATTATTACTATGATTACTTATTAATATTATTACATATGCAACAAACACTTGCCAGTGATTTGAACAGTCTAGATTTTTGGCGTATATATAATATATAATATGTATATGTACATATTTTTCCTTTTAAAAAAGATGTCGAGATAATATAAAGTTCGTACTATATTACATAATAGACACAAACACATATACCCTAATAAATATATATATATATATATTTACATTTATACGTTCATCCTCCCGTATGATAATCAGCGTCGAGACAAAAGTGAGAGAGGAAACGTGTCAACGTAGATTTTATGTAGGGTTTCACATTGTATCATGATGTATAGGTTAGAGCTGTACGACGGTCATATTCTCAAAGAACTTCCGAAAATAATACCACAAGTATTCTTTATTCAGATTTTCACGTCTTTACTTCAAAATAACATATATATTTCCATCATATTATTTCATTAAACTTTAGTCCAGGGGTTAAGTCTTCGGTTAGTAATCAAGCGGTCGGGGTTCGAATCCCGTGGTTGGAAAATTTTTTAAATCAACATTTGTAATTATTTGGATCCAATTAATGAAAAACATTACCTTTAGTATATTAAATACAATTTTTACACGAAAAGGAATTATATATGTAGTTTTAAACTGATTTGAAAAGACGGATTTTTTTTTTCAATAGGAATTTGTGCTTTATTTTCTGAAGGTCTTTGATTCTAATCTAGATGAAAAAAATGCCTCACGCGAAGGAAAATATCGCACAAACTTGATAATAGAATTGCGAGCACAGACAGCAGTCTTCCAGTGAAGAAAAGAGGCCCCTAATTATTTTTTCATTGTACACGTTGGGGAAATTCCTTTTTTTTTCATCTAGCTTGGAAAATTCAAGAACCGTCATTGTGATAGTATACGTAGTATGTAATACAGCATAAAGTCCTAAGCAGACAGAAAAATATGCACGCGAACATTATAGAAAACACAAAAAAAAATTTTACATAAATTCTACGCGTGTGAATTTTAGAACCGAGAGAACTCATGGCCTCTTGCTACTCAACTGTTACTCGAACCCTTTTCAATATCACACTGAGAAAATACAAGTTTTTTTTTTTAAAAAACACACTTTTTCGCAATTCAGTTTTAACAAAATAATAGAAAATTGAAGAAAAAAAAATTTTTTAAATAATTTCTCAGAGTGATTGCGTGATTTGGGTTAATTGTGATCAAAATTCGTCGAAGATGAAAAAGTAACAGTTTCTTAATGTGGCAATTTTTAGGGTTCCTTTATAAACATTATAGGACAAACACGAGAGGGTGGCTGGCTTCGGAAAAATTCCGCGCTCACAATTTTTTTTTGCATTCGAAATATTGTACAAAAAAGAATTGAAAGTGTATTTAATAGAATTATTGTTTTTAGAAATTCTTTTGAAAGAATTTAAAAAAAGTTCACTATGAATGTTGCGAAAGTTTATTGATTCTAAATTGCAATCTTTATTGAAATTGTTATTAGGATTTTTGTTTAAGTAGTTTTAATTATTTTAAATTTGTTGTAATTAACACTGTCTGCAATCAATTAGATGAGCTTGTCTTAAATTTTATTGACCTAAATTAGAAGCCTATCATGAGTTTAGTCGACCTTGTGATAAATTTAGTTCGTCTAATAGTCTAAATTTAATTTTTCTTTATTTAGGTATTTTTCACTAATTCAATATTAAACTTATATTATTATTTTTAAATAGTGTTAGTAAAAGAAATCGATTACTTTTTAATCTAGTAGTTTTTAAATTTTACTTGTACTGCGTTTTTACTTGTATTTTTGTTTTATTTGTATTTTTAAAATTGCATTGTATTAAATATATTTCTCAATTGTACGAAATTCTTATAATAAATTGTCTTGTTTTTAAGTTGATTATTTTTTAATCATATGCTTTAATAATTTAGAGTTAAAAATAAAATTTAAATTGTAAAAAGTTTATATTAAACAAATTTTGTCTGCAATTTACTTGTTTTATTAGCTAAATTTATATTCAAAGATAACTGTTTTGTGTTGTTTTGAATTTTTTTTTTTATAATTTGTTATTATTCGAATGGAAAAAATTGTTGTGTAGTGGATTCCGAAGCTAAGACATAGCGGAAGTGCCTTCCCTTGCACTGACACACTACTGCACACATTCGTGTTATACACGGACTTGATATCCACTTAAGGAGAAAACTTATATATATAAATATATGAGGCATATTATAATTACGTTTATATAAACATACATAGTATATACAATATACATATATATATCTCTAATTTATATACACATATAAATACATACACTTACAATATACAATGCAATGTTAATCGAGAAATGTTGCATGAAAATTGTGTGCAACGAAAAATAAACTTTTACGAAAAATACCTATATATATATACATATAAATATAATTATACAATTATTGGCTGTATGTATAAAGAACAAAAAAAATTAATAAAATTATTGTTGACTCTCTGACGAAATTAACGCGAGAATCCTCACGACTTCAAACTTCTTTTGTGATTTATTACCAAAACTGAAAAAATTTCAGTCACCTTCCATATTATTCAATACATTAATCAATTTTTTTTAATCAACTAACTATTTTTTAAAATAATCGAGTTTTTGTCGTGATTGTGGTGATTTTGCGTTGGATGAAAAAGCACACACACTAGATATTTCCTGGAAATTGTCGTTCATTTTTTGTTTGTAAATTGAAAAGTCTAATTAGACTTAGAATGAAAATATTAAATTGGAAGTTTCTAAAAAATTTCTTCTTTAATTTTATTACCAATAAAAAATTTGTATTTTTGAATAATTATCAGCGCTTTTGTTTGGCATTTTGAAAAATTGGAACAGAAAATGTGCGATAAATTTTTTTATCACGAAACACACGATTTTTGATATTAAAAAATTTGGTAACAGAAAATTAATTTTTAATATATGTTGCTCAAATCGTTGAATTAGAAATTTTGTCAATTTTTTAGAAACAACAAAATGTTGTAGTTTAGCATTAAAATTTTATAGTTTCGAAATATGAATTTTATTTACAAAAAAAAAGAAATTAAAAATAATTAACAAAAATAGTTTTTTCCCAATGTCGAATAAACAGTTGTCAATTTTCACAAATTTTAAAATTTAAATTATGATTTCGGAATTAAAAAATTGAAATATTTTCTTTATTATGGTAAACTGAAAATTAAAACTCTTTTTATTTTTGTTTAATCAAAATTGGTATATTATTATTATTACAAAAATTCTATTTGAATTGTATAATAACTTTCGCGAAAATTTCGTCGATATTTCAACTGGAATTCTACGAAAATTCTACGGAAACTTTAGACGGAATTTTTTAAAATTTCCAAAAATTTCCGTGTAATCTTCCTATTTGTTGTAAATATTTAAATAACAATTTAAGCGTAAAAATAACATAAAATTTTCTTTTTTTTCTGAATTTTCTATTTAATTGAATCAAATTTAAATAAAGAATTAAAATTTTTATTAAAATTGTTTACTAACTTTGAATGATTCGACGAAAATATTCCTTAAAGTTTTCGTAGAATTGCCGTGGAATTTACATAAAATTTCTATTGCTTATAACGTTTTTATAAATTGATCACTAAAGTTTTTCAATTTTAATTGAATAAAATTGTGTATAATTTTGAAATAAATTTAAAAATGATTGATTTATCGAAAATCTTGAATTAAACTGATCCTTTTTATGTCAAGTGTGTGTGCTTATTGGGTTACAAAACTAAATTCATCTTGGGAGAATCAAGACACGTTCGGTCTTAAGTGAGAGATTTGAAAAAGCTTCTGGGACCTTACATAATGCACGTAGGGTTCGTGAATGACTCAATGTCTCGTCTGACCAAACACAGTTTGTTCCCCTGTGGAGGCAACTACACGCTTTCCTTCTCTGTTAAGTTTGGATTTAGTCGAGTAACTTGATTCATAAAACATATATATGTCTATATATATATAGGTATATTACAAGGCCTATGCGAATAATATTCCCAAGGAAAGTAAAGTAGTCAAAGACTTTAACATTCACACAGGCCTCGCTATTATAAATATATATTATAAAAAAACACGTATTTATACAGGATGATTGCTTTCCATATTTTTCAAAAAAATCTTCTCTCCAAAACTAAACATTATCTTAACTTTATAAGAAATTAGTTGAACCGTATTTTTATATTATGTGCATTTTTTTCTATTTTTGTGGCCTTTACGTTTTTGATGTAATATTAAAATTAAGACAACATGTTTTGGCTATTTTAGCCCTCTTTAGGTCTTAAACATATACATTGCATCAACACTTAAATTTTGACATAAAATAATGTTTGGTATATCTAGGTTTCTGAAATTAAGTTAAAAAATTTTATAATGAAAATAAAAATTATTGTTTCAAACAATAATGACACTTTAGAAAATATTTACATGTATCGTGATTTTTTTTGCATAACTATTTTACCTAAACTATTTTGTCAAATTAAATATTTTGTTACAATTTATTAAATTTAATATTTTTTTTAAAACCCTACTTATTTACATTACTATGAATAAAATAAAACAATAATTAATAAAATTATTATTATTATATGTCAAAATTTAATTATTGATTTAAATATATATCTATAAGACTTGAAGAGGACTAAAATAGCCGAAACATATTGTCTTAATTTTAATTTTAATTTACATTAAAACCGTTAAGGCGACGAAAAAAAAAATTTTACATTATCTTATCTTAGTCAAATTTGTTTTGTTATCGTGTGAATTCTTTCGAGAATATTAATAAAAAATTTCAAATATTCAATATTTGAACGTGTGTAATATTTTGTGTCTAACTTGTTTAATGTTACTAATTTTTATCTTTTAATAATTTTTTAATCAAGTTTTCGTTTTAAAACGATAAACAAATTTTAGGAAAAAAAAATTTATTTCTAAGCTTAATAAAAATTATTAAACTTTAGAAACTAGAGAAATGAATATTCAAATTTTTTTTATAACTACATTGTTTTAGAACTGATTTTACTATAATCAAGATTAAAAATCTTTGTTGTTTTAGTTTAAATTAATTTAGAGCGATTGAGATAATTTGTCCGTCCAAATATCTGGAATATTTGACAAAAATAGCATTTTTTTGAAAATAAAAGAGAATTTATAAAAAAAAAAATAATTCTCGACAATTGAATAAAGAAAAAAATTGTCGAAAATTGCTCCAAATTGAAAAAAAAACCAAAAATTAAGTTGTAAACTCAAAAAAATATACGCAGTGTTAATTTCCAAGTTTGATTGGACTATTTTTCAAATAGTGAATTATTTTTCATATTTTATAGATAATAAAATATTTTTGCTATTGAAAGCATTATAAATAATTGTCTTGCAATTAATAATACAAAGTTTTAAACATTAGCATTTAGAAATTAATAACATACATTTGTTATTTATGTAAATGTAGATTAAATTTGAAAATTTAGATTTGGTAAAAATATTTGTTAATAAATAATAAAAAATATGCAATATGTATGTGTAATAATAAATTGTCGTTAATTAATATTTTAATATTTTCGTAATAACTATTTTTAGCGCCAGATCTGAAGTAGATTGAAAAGAGCGGTAGCTTAAAGCGTTAAAATTGTCACTTTTCCCACTAGTGATGGAAAGGGATATTTTCTCACTAGTTTCTATATTGGTCATTTTCGCCACTAGGGTCTAAACTGTAATTTTTCCCACTTTTGAGTAAAATAGTAATTCCACCTGTTACGGAAATTATTATTTAGCACTCGAGTGTCTAAAAGGTCATTTTTCCCACTTGTGACGGGAATTAACAATTTCGAGTGCCGAAAGTAAAACAAAAGTCGTTAAACTCAATCTTTTTCCAGAACCTGGCGCTAATTATTTATCATAATTTACTCGTAATTTGTTAAAGTTGTCTTTTCATATTGTACAAAGAACGTTAATTTTTAATTTTATCACAAAAAAAAATATTTCCTAGAAAATATAAAAGCTAATGTTTAGTTTCTCTTGTTTTTTGACATGGAGAAGAAAAAAAAAGTCAGTTAAAAATACAAAACTTGTATCTCTCCGAAAATTGCTCAATTTATAAAATAATACTACTTTCTTAATAAAAAATAGACTTGTGTGTTTTTTAACATAACTTCTACTTTACAACCGAACACAGTTGTTTGAATAAACTTTCTATTTCTCTATTTCTCTTAAGCACTGAATATTTCAATAATTGTCATGTGCCACAATTTTAAAAAAGTTCGTCTCTAGAAAAAAATTTGGAAAGTAATGCATCCTGTTAAAATAAGAAGCGTGAATGTCCGATAGTATATTAATGTCTAAAGTACTATCTAAAAATTATTTCGTGTACGTAATAAATAATAAAAAAAAAAAAATTGAATGAGAAGCGCGCGCGCATAAACATGCACGTCCACACAAATAAACACCAACACGTACACGGACTTATGCATATATGTATAATATCTCTATACTATATTTACATCTCGAATACGCTATATTCGTGCGTCCCCGGGAATGCAGATGCAAAGCTTCGCGCATTCGTTCGTGCCGATTTGAACCCGCTAATTATTCACCTTGTATTAATTAGGTGCGCACGTAGCCCATTGGCTTAGTAACGAAAATCGCTGTACAATAGTTTTACGAAATTTTTTGGTCTCTGTGTTTTGACCTTTTTTCTGGTAGATCATTACTACGAGAGCCGAACGAGTCTCTTGAGGTCGAATGCGATTTTGCGCATGCACGCTCGCGGGGTTTTGTCAGGAGTCAGTCAGTATTTGTAATAATAATGCTTGAAAAATGCATGAATATTTGTTTTATTAATGCTTATTCTTATTTCATCTCTTTTTCTATCAACCAGAAAAATATCCTTCCAATTCTTTGAAAGCTGACAGTCAAGAAGCCAGAAAAAATGTTTCAGTTCCAATTGCTAACCGCGCTCGAATTTGCTTAACCTAAACGATTTTTATTTTCAACAATGTAATAATTTCTGGCGCTTTCTAACTGTCAACTTTCATCTGCTAATCCCAGTATATAATAATTATTATATCTATACTATACTTCGTGTATACTCATTTATATTATGGCGACCATTTGCTCACAGCCTTTAGCCTCGCTTCCTGCTTCCCAAAACTTTCATTAAAAATCCTAGGAAATTATTATTTTCACCTTGTGCTTGCGTTTTTTCATTTTTTTTTTTTTTTTTGATTATTTAATTTTTGCCTCTTTTGCTCAGAGCACACTTTCAATAAATTTTTACAATCCTATCAAGTGCTGCTTGATTTTATTTTATTTTGCGTTCTGTTTATTTCATCCCAATTATTATTATTATTATCTCTTGAGTTATTTATTAGTTATCGTGCCTTCACCAAAAAATACTCACTCCTCTTTTTCTCGACATTTTCTACCCAAGCTATATTATAGTCTGACTTCAGTCGATTTAAAGTTTCTTATTTATATTTGTTGCACTGCGCCTGCGCACCTTTCGAGGTGGCAGCGTTGGGATCCTACTGACGCTTTTGCTCTTTTCATCGTAAAATTATTATTTGTAAACCATTTTCAATATTTATTAATAATACATAAAAGCGTAAATTACAATTTTTTTTAATTTATTTAATGAAATAAACACAGAGGTTTCATTAATCCGATAAATAAAGAAGAAGGAAATACATGTTTGAAAAATGATTTCAAAAGTAAACTTGTACGCTTTATAAGAATGCAAAATTTAATATAAATAAGGAATTTTGCGCTTGTAGTTGCTTTTCTCTTATGAATTATAAAGAAAGGTTGCTGTTTTGAAAAATGTATTGATAGATTGAGAAAGTTGCTTTTCATAATCTCTTGAGTTGAATATTGGAAGACTGATTGGGTGAGAATTTTTTGGTAGAAAAGCACGTTGAGAAGCCAAGCACAGGGTCTATAATAAATATCGTAGATGTTAGCTGCTTTCAGTATGACGGAAACCACTACAACTGTAATACAGACGTACGTATATCGATAACCTTTCCATCCTTTCCTGAGACGATGTCAAGCTATATTTCCTGCTCTTCTTAATCCCCCGAAAGCTTTCCTGTGCTTGAGTCGCGCATCACGTACGATATCTGAAAAGAGTTTCAGGTTCGATCGCGTCAATACCTTTCCCTAGTTCCAGCAATCGCCACATCGCGTTTATAGTGTTTGAAAGACCAAAGTAGCAACCTACTGGAAGAAGCAATAGTTGGATACTTCGTATCCTTGCTACTTAATCGACCATTTTGAAAACTGGAAAGTTACCAACTATCGTAATCTAGTTCTAAGATGTCAAAATTTAACTCCTCTTTCTACAGAAAATTTTAGTCAGTATCATTATTGAGACAGCACCTTAAACTTCAATTTTCCTAACTTTTTGTGTGACATTGTATTAGAGTTTTTATTTTAATTCGTCAGTTGTCAAATTTTCATTCGATACTTTTTTATCGTTTTCCTCTTTAAAGGTTTTTTAAGGTTTGTCAGTTATAATTCTGCGAAAAATTAATAAAAACACTTATTTTTTATTATAGGAATAATTTAAGTATTTGATATAAATGAAATATTGAAATTAGAATGTAATATGAAAAAATTGGAAGAATTGTTAAGAAAAGATAGTCGACGATAATTTTTTAAGCTTAGGAGAGCTCCTTGCCGTAACGCGGCTTCGTGGAGTCTGACTTGAGACTCGCAGTGAGGCCTGTATTTATATCTTACCGCGTGGTGGTAACGCGCCAATCAGATCGTGGTGGGGCGTTCCCTCGATTCTCTCTAGCGCAAGCTATTTGTTGAGCGCGCATCGGAGATCTCTATCCCCACCACTCGCGATTCGTACTCCTCATTTGTACAAATCGACGATTTTTTTTCAACCTAATCTTTTAGTCCGTTTTCTTTAGTTAAAAAATAAGTTTAGTTTAATAATTAAAATTTCCTTCTTTAAATATATGCGATTAAATATTCTTTACATAATTACAAATAGCGATCTAAATTTTCGAAAAAATTAATTTAAATTAAATCACATTGAATTAAAAATTATGAGAACAAAATAGTATGTCAATTAAAAATTTAAAAAAGAGAAAGAAATGCGGTTTGGTGAAATTTGTATTATTAAAATTTTGATTTTAATTAATTTCGAGAGCAATTTAAAAATAAATTCTTAAAATACAGTCTTTTGTAAATAAAAACGTGTTTTTTTTAGATAAATTTACTTAAATTACTGAGCTGTTTTAAGAACGTATTTGAAATTTGACGCTAAATATCGGAAAGTTTAGTATCGCGGTGGCTTAGCGTCAGCGTGTTAGTTTGTTACATTTACCTTCGGAGGGTTCAATTCTCGGTACTTATATTTTTTTTTTATAACCGAATTTGTTATAAACAATGTAGTTATTAGAAAATCAGGTGTAGGAAAAATTTAATTATTCAAAAATGAAAAACTGGCAATAAATTATCAAATAAAAGTAGGAAATAAAAATGAGGAAAGATAATTTTTAAAAATTATAACATGAAATCGAAATTAATGTAAATTAAAATTTGGATTATGTAAAATTCGTACATTTTGTAGAAAATATTAGTTCCCACTTATTTTATTTTTAAGGTGTAATGATATTGGCTAAAATTTTAAAAATGTCCCTTGAGAATAAAACGATTTTTTGAATAGCTGTAAGTGAAAAATTTTCTATAAATAAATATTTTCTAATATTTGTATGAAATTAATAAATAACCTAAAATTTAAAATATTAAATAATAATGTATAATTAAATAATAATAAGATAATTATTAAATAACGTCATATTAATTAATTATTTTACTAAAATCAATTTATAGGTATAAATAAAAGTAATATTAATAAATAAATTAAATGTCTGTTTTAAACTAGTCAGAAACAAATTATACAACTCATTTGTTTCCACAACTATTTTTCCTGTAATAAAAACTATTTAAAATTTATTCACTAATTGAGTTTTATTAACTAAAATCTTCTATTAAAATAATTTTTAACCCGTTATAATTGGTAAGTTATTTTGATTTAAGCCATAACGTTTTTATTATTATTTACCGTATTTTTAAGACATAAGAAAATATAAAAAAATATTTTATAAGAAAAGTGAGTTAATTATCTACTATTTTGCGAAAGCTTAGCAAAATATTTTTTTCCATGTGAAAAAAAAGGAAAGCCTGAATTTCCTTAAAATTATAAATATTTACATAAAGGAATATTATATTTAGTGGTAAAAGAAGTAACAATTAATAACGAAAAAAAAATATTATAATTCAAACTTGCATGATATTGATATACATCTAATCTATTTTAATAAGTTACTGATATTTTACCGGTCTTTCGTTTAAAAATAAAAATAAAATAAATAGAACCTTCCTTTTTGCCAATCTATATGTCTCGACTAAGGTTTGAATGCACGTCTTATTAATAAACCGAATTATCCCTCTCCGTTCCCCTCAGCTTACAAACCTTAGCAGAATCCATCTTTAGTGAGTAGCATTTCTCTCTAGACAGAAAATATGCACAAAAATCATTATTTTTAATGAAAGAGTACAAATTATTATAATACAGTATAATAATTATAATTATTATTATATAAATATTTATACTAGTATTAAATGTTAATTAAACAGCGAGGATTTGTTGTTAGTATTAATTAATTTAAATATTAATTCAATTGTCGAAAAAGTGATAAAAAACTGAAATATAAAGACTATATTTCTAATATAAGTTTTTTTTAAACAATTATTTAGTTTGAAAAAAGATATTTTCTGTACAGAGACTAAATTGAGTATTTGCCAGTAAGTAGCACTCATTAGTTATTCATTTTCTAGAAGTTGTCAACCTCTTTTCTTTTATCTAACACCTTGTAGTTTTTACTGATTAACAATTTTTTTGTTTAATTAGAAAATAATTATTAGAAGTAAAAGTTATTTAGTTATCTACTCAAAAATTGTTTCTTCGTTTTTTTCTTTTGTAGTTTAAAAATATTACACAGTTATAAAATTATTCTGATATGATAATTTTTTTTTCAATATATTATAATTAGGTTAATATTTTTTTGAAGGCGATTTTGTTGGATTAATAAATTCTACGCGTGTGTCATTTTTCTATAATAGAACACAATTTGATTTAGAAAAAAGGTACGTTAATAAAAAAAAAGGAAAATATGGTTTGTTTTATAAAATGAATAGAATTAGCTGAAAATTGTAAGTAGTGTCTACCCTACTTACTGTTGAAGTTTATTTATTTAATACAAAATAATACATTCACAAACAAAAAACACATATATTATTTATGATAAGTTTCCACATTCTGAATGAAGACACAGTTTCGCTCACTTTATCTTAATGCATGACAAAATAACTTAATACAAGAATTTTATTTCCTCGATTTATAATTGTTTTTAACTGGAAATGGGACTCACAATCTCTTTTAATAAAATGTTTCAAATAGTTGCATGATAAGATCATTTTTCTGTCCATCAATTAAAAATATTTCATTTCACTCTTATTTTCGTCAAATTACTTTTTACACATAAAAGAATGTTCTTTTTATTTTCACGGATTAAAATGCTCTTAAAATGCATGAAATTTACTAATTTTCTCCTTATTTAAAAATTTAAAAATATCAGAATCGAACTTCCATTTGACTTCAATATTAATAGTTTTTGGTAATAAATTAATATTTTGAAAAATTTTTCTAAATAGAAAAGTAGATTGTATTAAAAATCCTCTTTCAATTTCAGTGACAAAATTTTTATAATAACAAGATTTTCATACTAAAAATTAAAAAAATTATTTTCATTTTTTTAAGATATCAAAACAAAAAAAAATGGGATGTGATTCTGGTAGATTTTTTGACGCAGAATCAGTATCGAACCTGAAAAATGGCCCATCGCGTCAGGATTTTTTGTAATATTAGCTTAAATGGACAAAAATGGACATTACGGACATTTTTGTGAATTTTTTGTGGCTTACAAAAAATTTTTTTTTCTTTATATGGTAACGTATAGTAATACTCTTAAGCTTCAAAACTCACTTTTGAAAATTATTTTACGACTTTTAAAGAAAAGTTTTGCAGATTTGAAGCTTGGAAGCAGTACTATACGACATCATTTAGGAAAATGAGAAAAAAGTTGGTAAGATACAAAAAATTCACAGTAATGTCCATTTTTGCCATTTTTGTAAATTTAAGCTAATATTACAAAAGATCCAGACGTGATGGGCCATTTTAAAGGTCAGATTCTGATTCTGCGTCAAAAAATCTACAAGAATCACCTTCTGTTTTTTTTTTGTGAGTCATAAAGGATCTAATTAAAATGTCAGTTATAGATCTCTCTCCCACTATAAAAAAATGTTACAGCTAATTTTTTATCATGAAGCAGGCAAAATATTACCCAGATCAATATATTATATATTTTAACCTCATTTTAAAACAGTCTAAGCCATTGTTTGTTCTAAAAAAAGTAATTCCACTTTTCCGTTTTTGTCAAAATTGAAATAACTGGTTAGATCCCTCTTCTGATTATGGAATTTTTTTAAACTTTTCAAAACTTCTGAATGTTTCAATAAAATTTTTTTCTGGACTCTTTTCCAGCAATAAACGTTACTTTTCCAGTATTTTTCCAAACAAAAACCCAGCAAGAAATTCTAGTCCTAATTAAAAAATTGAATTGCAACATTTGAAACTAAACTTAACTTTAGATTGAAATTTGAAGTCAGAATGGAAGTCTGGTTTAGAATAGAAGGCTTTTGGTTTATTTTGAAAGGGACTGAATAATTGCGAGTCTAAAGGGAAGTAAAACTTTCCAGCACGATTGCATGTAACTCATGTTCTTTCATTATCTCTCTTTGAAATTTCTGTTTCATGCTTGACCTCGCCTGGACGCCGCACGACTTTGAAACGAATGAATGAACATTATATCCGAACACCGCAACGCTTACGCTCCAATCCCAATGAATCCTTGTCACGCACGAACCATCATCCTAAAACTGATCCCGAACTGGCAACAATCTCAACTGATACCTACCTGTGACGGTGAATATTTCCAACAACAAAAAAAACCATCAAAAAATCGTGTGGCGATTGTTTACCTAATCCAAAAAATCCTTGAAAACATTTGACAAATAATCAACCAACGCGACTCAAAAAATTCTCCTACTCCGCTTGGAAATCTCATTTCTCTCAAAAATCCCTCACCTTTGAGTTTATTTTGCCACAAAAATTTTGACAAACGTTTCTCGAAACGTTTTTTTTGATGAACGGAATGATCGATCGGCGACAATGTCACCCTTCTGCCTAAAAAAAAAAAAAAACAATGCGTCTTGTGACATTGATACGACTTGGATACCTACGTTTTTGGATACTTTTTAAACGCTGGCTTGGTATATTGTGCACTGCCGCCGCATTATTGCCATGCCCGCTCATCACTCGTGAAAAAAAAAAAATAATAAATCAATAATACGCACCCTGGTACATGGTGGACCATTTGTAAAAAAAAAAAATCGCTTTACCAAATTTTGTCGAAATTGGTGGAAATCTCCACGTTGGGCGCCATTTCTCTACACATTGTGATTGACTTGTTTACCACAATTTTATGGATTTTTGTGCTTTGTAAATTGATAATAATTGATATGGTATAATTGCAAAAAAAAAAAAAAAAAAAATACAATTTGTTTTGGGCAAAATCAAACGAATTCGCCTGACGGTAAAAACGCACCTCGTGCCAATTTGATAGGAACATTTCGCAATCCATGTTGATCCACCGAGTGCCTTGTTTCGAAACTTCCTTCGGACATGTACCTGGGTGAATCTGAGGCAACGTAAAACCGTGCCGCCTTTGGTTTTCGGTGCGTTCCAACCGAAATGGTAATGGATAAACAAAAACTGTACGAACACTGCCTCGTTTGCTGCATGTGGATCGCCTTAGCAGCCTTAGCCACTGTCGGGACCCACGTGGTCCCTCAAAACGCTCACTGTGTCGTCTACACAGACAGCTGCGGACAGGTAGACTCATTATTGTAACCAGTTTTTATCCGGTGTCGAGTCAGGATTAAGGACCTCTCGAATCTGCCGCTTTTTGCAATAGGAAAAAAAAAGAAAAAAGATTTTAACAGCATTTCTCGTTTGCCTGCTCGATTACGATTCTCACATGTCATGATTCCTGATCTTAATCCCGGCTCGGTACCTTTATGCTGCTAACCTTCAAGATCCAAGAAGAATCCAAAGAATTCAAGAAATGTTTTCTCGCGGAAAATTTAGGCAAATTTAGAACTTTATGTGACAATTTGATAAGACTAATAGTGTTTTTTAAAATACGGAATTTTTAAAATACTGCTTTCATTAAAATGTGTAAAATCAGCATATTTATTAATAGTGTCTAAATCTCAATTAGGGAAAAGTCGGTTTCTGGTACCGACAAAATTGTGGGACCACTTACAAAAATGGGATTAAATACATCACTGCCTTAAAATGATGATAACTCTTTAAAATATTAGCGAAATAAAATTTGGCATAAACCATTGGAAAGGTTATAAAATTTTCCGTTAAAAGGTCCTAATTTAAAGCTTTTTTTGAATAATAGAAACGGTGATTCAATGTGATAAAGACAGGTGAATTTTTCTTTTTTTGTGAATTTTAATTCTTCAAGTTTGGTGTGCTGCATTTTCTAGAAAAGTAATTGGAAATTTTTGAAACTAAGCTAAATTAAACCTGAAACTTTTAGGTTTAAAATAAGCCAAATGAAATTAAAATATCTTGATTGATTCTAAAGTTATAAGCAAATTTATGATACGAGAAAACGTAACGATTCTAGTGTTCGCTCCACTTTTTGCTGCTTAAGGTCATGCGATGGGGAATGACGTCACTAGAATAGGTCAAATTTGTCCGTAAATGTTTTCATATTTTGACACCGAACTTTGTGGAATTATTTAAAATATCATTAAGAAGTTCTCTCTGACTCAAGTTTGTTTAAGGGCATGTGATGGATTATTACGTCACTGGTATAGGCAAAATTGGTCCGTAACTTTTCTCTTAAAATATTGAATACTTTGTCATGAAACTTGGTAGAATTACTTAAAATGAAATTAGGAAAGTCTCTCAGATCCGAGTTTGTTTAAATTTTGTCCCAAAATTAATTTTTGAAAATATTCGAAAAATTGCAAAATTGTTTAAGGGCATGTGATGGAGAATGACGTCACTAGTATAGGTAAAATTTGTCCGTAAACTTTCTCTTAAAATAATAAATATTTTGAAACCAAACTTTGTGGAATTATTTAAAATATCATTAAGAATGTCTCTCTGACTCAAGTTTCTTTAAATTTTGCCTTAAAATTAACTTTTTAAAAAATTAGCTGATTTTTGGAGAATTAAAAAAATTAGTTTTAAGGCAAAATTTAAAAAAACTTGGGTCAGAGAGATTTCATTAATGATATTTTAAGTAATTCCACAAATTTTGGTGTCAAAACATTTATTATTTTAATCGAAAGTTTATGGACAAATTTTGCCTCTACCAGTGACGTCATTATCTATCACATGCCCTTAATACATGACCGGGAGGGGGAAACAAAGGAATTGTTGCGTTTTGTTCTTTATACACATTTATTCATAACTTTTAAACCAGTCAAGATATTTTAACTCTTATCGGCTTATTTTAAAGCTAAAAGTTCAAGGTTTAATTCAGCTTAATTAAAAAACTTTCCAATTACTTTTCGGGAAAATGCAGCTTACCAAACTTGAACAATGAAAATCCACAAAAAATTAAAAATTCAAATGTCTTTATAACATTAAATCTCCGTTTCTATTATTCAAAAAAGTTTTAAATTAGGACCATTAAACGGCAAATTTTATAAGCTTTCCAATGGTACATGAAAAAATTTATTTTGCTAATATTTGACAGAGTTATCAGCATTTTAACACGGTCATGTTTTTAATCCCATTTTTGTAAGTGGCCCCACAATTTTGGCCGATAGTGTAAATAGTAAAAAATGTTTCTGATTTTTAGTAAACAACTACTAATTATTAGTAGAAATTACTAATTTGGAAGTAAAATATTTACTAATTGAAATAAGGAAAGTTTACTTTTTCAATTAGTAGATATTTCACTTTCAAATTAGTAGTTTTCAACTAATAACACAGGCCTGCAAAATGTTGTTCATATCTGTTACAAAAAAATGAGAGTTGATTCTTGTAAATTTTCTGACGCAGAATTAGAATTTAACCTTAAAAATGGCACATCACGTAAGGATTTTTTGCAATATTAGCTTAAATGGACAAAAAATGGCCATTTCGGATAATTTCGTGAATTTTTTGTAGCTTACAAATTTTTTTTATTTCCCTAAATGGTAACGTATAGTACTACTTTTAAGCTTCAAAAATCACTATTGAAAATTATTTTACGACTTTTTAAAAAAAAGTTATACAAATTTGACGTTTTTTCTTTTCCATCTATAGTCTCACTAAATTTCTTGGAGTGAGTTTTCACTTCACGAAGAGTGAAAATTAAGCTATTCTAATCAGAGTAAGAAATCTGCTCTAAAAGAGTGAGGTCTCACTCACTCTGTTTTCACTCCAGTTTGAGCTAAAATTCACTCTAAGCAAAAAGTGAACACTCACTCTTATTTTGGAGTGATTTTACATTCAAACTGGAGTGAAATTTCACTCTATAAGAGTCATGTATCAATTGTAAGAGTGGCATCTTATTCTTGTAGATTGGGTTTCTCACTCTCATTGGAGTGACTAAATTTTCACTCTTTGTGGAGTAAAAACTCACTCAAAGAAATTTAGAGAGCATTCAGAACATCTCTCTAAATTTCTTGGAGTGAATTTACACACCACAAAGAGTGAAAATTGAGCTACTCCAATCAGAGTAAAAAACCTTCTCTTAAAGAGTGGGATCTTACTCTTATAGAGTGAATTTTTACTCCAATTCAAATGAAAATCCACTCTTAGCAAAAAGTGAACACTCACTTTAATTTTGGAGTTAATTTCCACTCGAACTGAAGCGAAATTTCACTCTATAAAATTGGAATCTCCCTCTTTTAGAGTGGGTTTCTCAGTCTGATTAAAGTGGCTCAATTTTCACTCTTTGTGGAGTGAAAACTCACTCCAAGAAATTTAGAGAGCATATTTGACTAAATGAAGAAATTTCAAATCTGCATTACTTTTTTTTAAAAAATCGTAAAATAATTTGCAAAAATGAGTTTTGGGGCTTAAGAGTAGTACAATATGATACTATTTATGAAACTAACATTTTTTTTGACATTCCACAAAAAATTCATGAAAATGGCAAAAATAGACATTTTTTGTCCATTTGGTAATATTACAAAAAATCATTTTTTTTCAAAGTTAATTGATTTAATTCAAAAACCCATTGCAACATATTAAGGGCAATTTATGGAATATGACTTCACTGGCATAGACAAAATTCGACCATAAAATTTTTCTAAAAATATGAAATATTTTGTCATTAAAACTTGTAAAATTACCTAAAGTTTAAATAGAAAGGTCAGTTTGATCCAAACGCGTTTGAATTTGTCAGGGGCGTACGCAAAAAAAAATTTCTAGGGGATTTGAAAAAAATTGTATGTTTTTTTTTAGATAAAATTTTTATGACAAATTGTGCTTATACTAGTGACGTCACACTCCATCAGATGCCCTTAAGGATCATTAAAATCACTACAAAAAATATCATTTTTCATTTCATGCATTTTAATGAAATGACAGCATTCTTAAATTGGTGCTTTTTATACTAGAAATTTTGTGTCGTTTTGAGTAGAATGCACCAGTTACATTATTTTAGTGTACATTAAAAAAATTATTTTTGGTAACCACTTAAAACGATTCGATTGAAATTCTATATTAAAATTTCAGTGAAATTTAGAGGAAATGATATTGATCGATATCCTTGTTAAAATTCCAGTGAAATTTAATGGAAACTCTTTTAGAATTTTGATGGGATTATTTAAAGAAGATAAACCCACCTGGAAATACATTGTTCCTTGCGATAAAAAAGAGACACGTATTTTTCTTTTATAGAAAGAAAATTTATTTTCAGAGGAAAAAATCTTTTAGTGAAAAAATGATTTCTTCTATAAAAAATTGAAATAAGACCTTATTCGTAGATAAAGAAACATTATTTTAGACTGCTAATTATTATTATTATTTTTTGATCGAAGAATGTATATTATATAAGAAGATTAAGCAGATAAAAGTAGATTAAATTTGACAAATTTTTAACCACTTTGAACTAACCAATTTTTAAATTCGATATCTTTAATCTAACTTTTTAAATTCCGGCTAGAATAACAAAAATTTGAAAATTATTATTATTATTATTATTATCTCTACAGAGGAGTATCATTAATTTGTAAAATTTATAAAGAATTTTATTAGATATGATTTCCCTTTTGAATTTAAATAATCGAATAGTTTTTCAATAAAAATAAATTTGCATTTTTACTTTTTACTTAACAGAATGTTCGTTTTACAGAATTTATTATTAATCAACTTTTTATTTTCAGGAATTCGAATTCAACCAAATTTTCATTTTACAGAATTCTCATTTAATATAATAATTCGAATTTTTAAATACTAGAATATCCTATTTGATTGAATCTACATTTGCCCAAATCTGTATTTACTCGATTTGATATTTAATAAAAAATTTTAAACAAAAAATATCCATTTCTCAAAAATTGCAAATGTCCGAACATACATTCGTCAGAAATATTTTGGCGCGAATTTTAAAATTAACTAATCAGAAATTGTCAATCAAATTAAGATAAGTTAATTTAAAAATTTGCGTAAAATTTTTTTTGTCGAATGTTTATTCGTCCATTTGCAATTTCGAACAAAAGTATATTCGGCCTTTTAAGAATTCTATTTAATATCAATTCGGGTAAATAAAAATTTAGACAAACGAAGATTCGGTCAATTAGATATTCGGGTATTCGAAAATTCTAATCATTTAAAATTCTGTTAAATAAAAATTCTATTAAATGGGAATTTTGAAAAATAAAAATTCGGTTAAATTCGAATTCTTTTAAGTAAGAAATTAATAAAAATAAATTCTGGTTATTTCAACCAAAATTATTTCCACCAAAATCGTTTAGTTACACTAATTACAATTCTGATTAGTTTAACCAGAAAAAGAGTAATTCCAACTAGAATGGCGTAATTAATCCGTTAAAGGTTATGTGAATATTTTTTTTAATTAAAGTTGTGTGATTCTCAAAGGAATAAGTTACATTTCAAAATTTAATGTGGCGACCTCAAAAACAGCATTTGAAAATTTATAATTTTATAATTTTAAATTAATTCAAGAAAAATCCTGTTTAGAGAGACTTTTAGAGTCGATTTTTAGAATTTAGTAACAAGAAATAAATTTTTTAAATTTCCTACTCAATATTTCGGGCCCAAAAGTTTCGAATTTTTGATTAATTGAAGCGAAACTCAATCTAAAAGTTTTTTTTCGTTTCGATTCATCAGAAATTCATAACTTTGGTCTCCTACATTTTGAATAGAAAAATTTTTAAAATATACTTTTTGAGAATTTAGAAATTTGTTTTTTAACGTTAGCGAAAATTTTAATGTGGGCGACTTTTTTAGATTTTTATTATTTTAGATTTAGAGAAAAAGAATTCCCAATAAAGAAAAAATACGTATCTCTTTTTTTACCCCATGGACAAAATATTTCACGATGGGGTTTTCGAAAACCGTTATTACAATTTTCTATTTGGGTACACTAATACAATAGACTAATATTTATTATATAAGAAAACATAACCGAAATGCAAATACAAAGAATTAATTTGATATGAAATTTTCGAATTTTTTATTACGAGATGCTTGTCTAAGATATTATTGATTGAATTGTTTGGATCGTTCTTGATGGATCTTGGCTAACACGTAGCTTTTGGGGGTATCTCCCTCACGACTGCTCACCGCAACTATAACTGCGAATAACCACTGCCTTACCTGGTGTCTGTCTATTACAGTTTTTTTTCATTATTTATTATTACTATTATTGAATCATTATTAATGTAATTATTAATATAATTATGAGTATTGTTACTGCTACTATTATAGTTGTTTTTATCAATAGTAGTTTTGCTCTTGTTCTTATTAAAAGTACTATTTATATTGTTTTCATAAATAGTACGATTGCCATGATTCTTATAAATAGTAGTATTGCTATTTTTCATAAATAGTATCATTACTGTTATTATAAAAAGTAGTAATATTGTTATTGTCTTTTAAATAGCGCTCTTACTATCGTTTTAGGAAATAGGAATTTTGCTATTGCTTTTTAAATATTACTATAGTACTGTTGTTTATATCAATAGTACTGTTGCTATAGTTCTTGTCAATTGCAATATTGCATTCTAGCAATATTGGTATTATTTTTATAAATAGTATTACTACTATTGTGCTAGTAATGTTTTCATTATTTCAATAAATAGTACTACTATTATTGTGCTATTACATAGTATTATTATTATTATTATTGTCATCATAATAACTAGTAATTAAATAGTTACTCTTTTTATGAATATAATCAGTACTATTATTGTCAATAATACTATTACTATTGTTACTTTAAATAGTAACATTGCTATTATAGATATATTATAGAGCCGTTAGTAGGTATTGTTTTTATTAATAGCACTGTTACTATTTTTTTTCAATAGCACTATTACTATTGTTTTATGATAATTGCTGTTGCTATTCTTACAGTAATTAGTATTACTATAATTATTAATTATTACTATAAATAGTATTATTAAAGTAATTATAGTAATTATTGCTATTGTTTTTATAAATAATAGTGACACTATTATTTTAGTAAATAGTAATTTTGCTATTGATTTTTTCATATTACTAGTACTTTTATTTTGGTTAATTGTACTGCTACTATACTGTTTTTATCAAATGGTAATGTTACTATTGTTGTTATCGATTCTACTGTTGCTATTGATTTTATCAATAGCAATGATGCTATTATTTTTATCAATAGTAATATTTCTCTTGTTTTTATAAATAGTACTATTACTACTGTTTTCATAATTAGTAATATTTCTATTACGATATTAAAATTTAAATTATTGTCTGTCTGTCCCAAAAATTAGAAATGTATTGCTGTCATGATAAATAGTTTTCTCATTACTATGCAACCTAAAAACTTATCCACAAAAAAAGAGCCAAGCACGCTTATCAAGTTCGGATAATTTTTATGAAAAGCTATTTACTCTTTTTGGATTTTATTATTTAAAATTCGTTTTATTAGAAGAACATCGCGATTTATTAAAACGCTTATAAAATAGATTGTTTGGAACGTAGTAGGTGTCGTAAATTAATGCCAGAAATAAAAAAGATTTCTTAACACTAGTTTTAGTCTATAAAATATTAAGTTTAAAACAAATGTAATTAAACAAATTTGAAAAAAAATTGTTTTTCGTTAAACACCAAATTTATAAAAATTTGTAAAATGATCCAAGTTGGGCTCCATTTTGACAAGTTCAAAAATTTAATTTATCCATTTTTTTTATTATTAATTAACTTTTTCTAATTGAGATTCACACAGGAACATAAAGATTTTGTATTAAAATTATTAACCAAAATTAACCGTATTTCAAAGGAGTAAGTAGCTTTCTAAATTTTCGTACCGACACTACGTATCACGTCATAACGTTTAGTTGCTTTTTTATTGACACAAGTAATTATTTCCATAAATTATTTCTGCTTTACAGAATTTATATCTGTTGAGAAAACTAACTTTTATCATAATAATTAATTTTTCATAAAAAAAAAGAAAACATTGCAAAATTTGAAGTCTTATATTAATTTTAATTTAAAAGCTAAAGTTTATCTTATAAAAGAGTCTTATGCCGAAGTATTAAAAATTGACGAGAAATTGATATGCTTATTATTTTTAATCGTCGTTAAATACATCTTTTGCTTCCATGACTTCTTTTAATTAGTAAATTAACTACATTTTTAAATTTATATTCATAATTTATTCACTCTTTTAGAAAAGTCTTTTGTGCATAATGGTAGATAAAATACTAATTTAAATTTTCTTTTAATAGTAGTTAATTCTTTCAAAATATCTTTACCGTCCTCCAACATTATTAATTCTATTTAAAAAAAGAAGTTAGTAATATTTTATATTACTTGATGTAATTATTAATAATATAGAATAATAAATAATGCTGATAATTAATATTTAATCTGAATTGTAATTATAATTTGCGCAACAAATTTGAAAAAAGTATTTTTTTATACCTGGATATATTAAATATTCTACTAATATTAAACAATATTCAATACTGACAATTGTTTCACACATAATATTTTTCTATTAAATTTTCGTTTCTCAATGTTTCTTTCTAAAATAATGTTTTACTAACGTTCTCATTATATCAATAAAACCGAATAATTAACAATGCTTCAGCAGTTTTTTGTACATATAAAATTCCATGCTTAATGGTGGCAAAAATCTCATTCGACTTTACTCAAAATTTATTCTTAACTCAAGTATAACTTTTTTATTTTGAATTAATTTCCCATAGGAGTTATGTTTTTCTACATTTAATTTGATTCTAAAACTCAACCATTTCTTCTCATTATAAAAAAGTTTTTTTTTTCGTATCCCCTAATAATTTGATTTCTTTTTCAATATTTCGGATATTTTTATTCTTTTATTATCCTCTAATAATTTTTTTCCGATGTTTAATAATTTTTTTTAAAATATTTTTCTCGCAACTTTAATTTCTTGAGAAAAAGTAAAACTTGTAGAAAAGATTGTAAATGCGAACTATTCCTAAAAGAGCGTTCGATCAAACTTGAAAATATTATATTCCTCCACTATCTGGGCGAACTTAAAGAATAAAATACGCCATTTTGTATTCCGGTTGAAAAGTTATCCAACGATTCGTCAGTTCTGAAACTTGCCTTAGAATAGAGTTCTTAACTTTTGAAATTGTTTTATGTCATACTCACGGGATTCATAGATTTCCAATGTTCGACCCATTGAGAATGGACCAATTCCCTGCGATCGTGCAAAACAATTTATAAATTTAGTATCTTTACTGCCGAGAATCAGAGAATTGAAATTTCCATCTCTGGGACACATTTCAAGTCCGATAATTTCTAGAACAATTCCTTCTGCACTTTCTTTTTCATTTGTTATAGAATTATGGTTTAAAAAACTCTATTACAAAATTTGAGAATTAAATAAATTAAAAAAAAAAAAAAAATACAGAAATTTAGAATTCAATTTCAGTAAAATTTCCGTAGAAATTTCTGTAATTTCGAGGAAAACTTAGATGGAATTACGATAGAATTTTCATTTTTCTTAAAACTTCCGGGAAATTGATTTTCGAGCTAATGAAAATGCAGACGTAGCCATTCTAAATTATTCTTTTTTATTTTATAATCAAGACGAAAAGTCAATAAATGTTGGAGGACGTGAAAAAATACCAAAATATTTTATTATCGCAATAAAATTGCTTTAAAGAATTAAAATTTTTCAACCAAATTGTTTCAATTGAAGAATTTTAAAATTACTAGCATACTCCTATTTTCCAAAGCTTCTTTTTCATTCCTTTTTTGTCAAATCACAAAAAGTAGAGTAACAATTTCTTAATTGCAATCACATGAATTATTTCAAATGAGAAATAATAATTTCATTAAATAATAATTGTTAGAAATGACCGGTTATGGAGATTTTTCACAGGACGTTCGAAGCGTCATTGCTGAGCACGAGCTTTTTAAAATAAGAACGCTATTGTTATGGTTGCGGAGTCGCAGTTGCCCTAGTGTTGAACTTATTTGCAGTAGAATACATTACTTTTGAAAGCTTACGATTTCCCAGTACTTATTTTATATACGTACTTATTGATTATTACATGTACGATTAAAGCGCCGATGATCGCTGACTCGTGGCCGCCTATTGGTCCGCACATGTGGTTCACCTTTTTTTCGTAGCTTTAGTAGTGAGTGGATGTGTGTGTTTCAGTCGAAACCACATGAGCGAAGCAATCGGCGACGGTCGACGTTCGCCGACATTAAAATGCTTGGGTGATAGAGAATTCGATCAAATAACGCCATATATATCCCATGTTCATTCCAATAAAACGGATACTTCCGATTCGTTTCTGTTTTCACGTCGCATGGTGCATTGCAGCTAAATTGATTATATTATTATCTCTTTCATTGATTATGTCCTTTCTTAATTATTATACATATATACATTCTTTATTATAAATATATTATATTTCATTAACGTATTTTATATACTGTTATATCTATATCATCTTGTCTACTAAGCATTTTACTACACGGAAAAAAAGATCCTGTGGAGTACACAAATCCAATTTGTGAATTACACAAAAATGTACAATTGTGTCAGCCGTAAGATTTTTTGTGTCAGTCACAAGTTGTTTTGTGCATTCCACAAACTGATTTGTGTATTTCACAAAAATGGTTTGTGGAAACTATAATCTTCATTTGTAGATGGCACAAAAGTTTCTGTGTATTATGCAGGTACTTTTTTTTCGTGTAGTATTATTTTATGTTAAGATCGTTATGAAATAACTCTGGCGACTTTTCAATTAAGTGCTTCTTTAGTTGTTGCTAAATTCGCAGAAAAAAAAACGATAAAAACTTGATAGGATAAAAGTATAAACGCTAGGATAACTCGTAAAATAAGGTGTACACTTAAGTTGAATTTTTGTGGAAAAAAGTTTTGGTAAAGTACGAAAAAAGGATATTTTTAACAACCTTAAAGTACTCTGAAATGCCCTAAGGTATTTATAAAAACCTTAAGGTACTTTCAAATACTTTGTAGTATAGCTACTCTACTGCTTTCAAAAAGTACTTTGAAATACCCAAACAGTACTTAAAAGTGCCTTGCAGTGTTATGAAATAACTTAAAGAACTATGAAACATGCGAAGGTACTTTCAACTGCCCAATAGTATTTTAAAAATTTGGATAGCAATTAAAAAAACGTACTGTTTAATTGTTATACCTTAAAGTACTTGAAAATAATCTAAAGTTATTGGAAATATCCTACTTTTAAATCATGCAATCAAAGTACTTTGAAATACCCTTCAGTACTTCTGAATATCATGCAATTTTTTAGTGCAACTTTATAGTGTTTTAAAAGACCTAAAGTACACAGAAGCCAGCAATAATAATTTACAAAAAAGTCCAAAAATACTTCCAAGTACCTCATAGCACTTTCTTATACCCAAAAGTAGTTAAAAATAATCTCAAGTTATTGGAAATATCCTGAAACACTTTAAAATGCCAAAAAGTATTTCGAAATATCCTGCAGTACTTCACAATACCAAAAAGTACTTTAAAATACTAAAGAATACTATGAAATACCCTCAAGCACTTCTGAATATCATGCAATTTTCTAGAAGATCTTAAAAAATTTGAAATTCTAAAAGGCTTTAAAAATTCCCTGCAGTGTTATCAAATTTCTTAAAGTACTCTAAAATACGTAAAGGTACTTTGAACTATCCAAAAGTACTTTAAAGTAATCGACAGAAATGAAAAATAACTAATAGTGTTTTAAATGTCCTAAAGTACTTGGAAACACGCAATAATATTTTTAAAAAAACTTCAAAAATACTTTCAAGAGCCTTTTAGCACTTTTTTATACCCTAAAGTACTTGAAAATACTTTCAAGTTTTTGGATATATCCAAACGTAGTTTAAAATGCTACAATTAAATTTCTTTGAAAACTCTTAAAGTAGTTTGAAATACGCATAAGCATATCTGAATATCATGAAATTGTTTAGAGCATTCTTAAGAACTTTGATATTTTAAAAAATACCTCGAAATACTTGAAAGTACCTAAAAATGCTTCCAAATACCCTATTTTTTTGAAATTCATAAAAGTACTTTTAAATATCCTGAAATACCAGAAAGTACTACAAAATACCCTTAAGTATTTAAAAATGCGGCATTATTGATTGGAAATACTTTGAATTAAAAAAAATATTTTTAAATTTATTCATAAGTTGTAAAGTACTTCTGGGTATTCTAAAGTACTTTCAAGCGCAATAAAGTACTTTAAATACCCTAGAATATGTTAATATACTGAATTACATTTAAATACTTTAATTATATTGAAGTATTTAAAAGTACTAAAGTACTTAACTACTTTTAAATACACAACCGTACTTTAAAGTACTTTTGAATACTTCAAAATAACTTACAGTCCTTGGAAATACCCTAAAGTACAATCTTATTTACTTATTTTTGCTTTTATGATATCTTTAAATAATTGAAATAAATGAAAAAAATTGATCTCAAAATTTTGCAGTTATTTGAAATATTAAAAATTTCGGGTCGCCTGCATTTTCCCTAAAACTCAATTGCCAGAATATCTATTTGACCGAAATGGATTTTGATCCTTTTAACTGAAAGGCTGTTTATCAAAAATCTAATTTAACAGAAATTTCAATTATCAGAAATCTCATTAATCCAAAAGTATATTTATCAGAAATCTCATTGATCCATAATTGTATTTATCAGGAAATTTAGGACAAATCTACAGCTTTGTGTAGTTATTAAAAAATTGTAAATAAATTTTAAAATAAGAAGTAAGTGTACACCTTTTTGCGTTGTTAATATTCAATTACACAGGACCACAAAAAAAAGTTTTTATCAGAGACACAACCCTAGTACAACCTTTGTAGTACAACCTTTGTATTTTTCTTCGTTGAATCCGAATGCGAAGTCAGAATTGCTAGATTGGTTCCGCTTTTGAGATAATCTCAATCAAAAATTTAAAACACAAATCAAAGCAAAAAAATGTTTTTTTTATCCAGGACACTACTCTAGTGTGTTCTTGCTTATTTTTCTGATGAATCTAAATCAGAAGTTAGAATAACGAGATTAGATAAAATATTTATGATAATCTCCAAAAAATGCTCAAAACACACAAAAAATTTTTTTTATTTCGGGAACCTACGATAGTGTATTTCTACGTATTTTTCTCTACTGAATCCGAATCCAAAGTCAAAATGATCAAATTGGCTAAAACTTTTAAGATTATCTCAAAAAATCAAAATTTCCGTGTTTTTGAGCAGTTTGTTAAAATTATCTGAAAAATTTTAGCATATTTGGTTATTGTGACTTCGGATTTGAATTCAGTGGAGAAAAATACGTAGTAATACACTAGCGTAGTGTCCCAGACAAAAAAAATGTTTCTGGGTTTTTTTTTAGTATTTTTAGCAGTTTTTTTGAAATTATCTCAAAAATGTTAGCTAATCTGATTAATGTGACTTCTGATTCGGATTCATCGAAGAAATTAATTTTGTAAGACATAGCTGAACATTTAAAAGAAAAATAGGTTGATACTAAATTTGTTACCAACTAATAATTATTTAACATTTTGTGTATTTTCTTTAAACTTTGTGAGCAATTGTAATTTGCATTCAATTTTAACAAATAATAACTCATTTTAATTTTATTTGTTTGATAATTTTTTAGCAAAATATTATTAAGAAAATTCAACGAACAGACATGCTCTCTAAATCTGAATTAGTGGTTTTCTACTAATGAATTAGCGAAAAGTGAGCTACTATTAAAATAGTAAGAATTTTACTAATTCTTAGTAGAAAACTACTAAGAATTAGTAGAAAACTACTAATCTTGTAGTAGAAACTACTAATTTTGTAGTAGAAAACTACTAATTAAATTAGTAAAAAAATCTACTTTTTTAAAAAGTAAAGTTTCACTATTTCAATTAGTAGTTTTCTACTAAAAATTAGTAGTTTTCTACTAAGAATTAGTAGTTTTCTACTAAGAATTAGTAGTTTTCTACTATATGAATTAGAGAAAAATGAGCCATGAATTTGACTAATTCATAGTAGAAAACTACTAATTCAGATTTAAAGAGTGTAGAGAATGCTTTAAAGATTAAAATGAGCTATTGTTTCTCAAAATTGGATGAAAATTACAATTTTTCACAAACTTTAAAGAAACAACACAAAATGTTAAATAATTACCAATTATTTGATACTAAATTTAGTCTGAACCTAATTTTTTAAATAAATGTAAAACTTAGTCTTTTAAGATTGTGTGAAATCAATTTTAATCTTATTTCTATTTTATGTGAAAAACCATTTTCTAGTTGTATTTTTGTATATTTTAAATTTTAAAAATGTTTTGGTGGAAGGGTAAATAATTTTATTTCTAACATTCCAAGAAACTCAAAGTTATTTTTCACTAAAAATTACAATTTTCCGGTTATTAGAAACTATAGTAAAATCTTAGGTTATTTTATCCAATTCGTTTCCAATAAATGGATAATTTTAATTTGTATGCAAATTTCACGTTAAGGAGGTTCTCTGCATTGACATAACCTCAAAATAAAAAATGACTGTTTTCATCAAATAAAACTATTCTTAAAATTAATTTCACCAAATTTTAAAAGATTCAGTTCTATATTTTCCAGAAAAAATTAGGTTTAGCAAAATTTGTTGTCAAATAACAATAAATTAATTTTTTATGTTATTTTCTTTAACTTCAATGAACAATTGCAATTTTCATCCAATTCTGACAAATAATAGCTTATTTTTTCACTGAAACATTCTCTACAATTTTATTTGTTGGGTTTTGTTAAAAAATATTTTATTTAAAAGTTTTTAAACAAATAAAATTTGTTCTTTTCGTATTTTTGAAACAATCCACTGTTTAGCAAAACCCAACAAATAAAATTGTAGAAAATATTTCAACGAGAAAAATGAGCTATTATATGTCTGAATTGGAAGAAAATTGCAGTTATGCATTAAATTTAAAGAAAAAACATAAAATGCTAAATAATTATTATTTGACAACAAATATTAGCTCAACCTAATTTTGCCTGAAAAATTTACAACTGGATCTTTCAAAATTTAATGAAATTGATTTGAATAATATTTTTATTTAGGGTTAAAAACAACTTTCTAGTTTGAGGTTATAGAAATAGAGAGCACCTTCTCAAATTGATCAAAATGTTAAAAATAAGATTGTTTATTGGTAAATTCAATATAGTATTTTTATTTAAAATATACAAAAATATGGAATTGAAAAAACTTTTCTGTCAACTGTTCCTCTATAATATCAATTTGCTACATTTATCGACAATTTAATAATCAATCAAATGAAAAGTTGCAAAAGATGTTAGTGTTAATTCATATAATCTTAACCGTTGCTGATGATCAATTGTTAGCCTTAATTCATTCTACTTCTATTATTTGCTATTATCGCATTATCCCATTACTATATTATTATTATTTATTTCTATATACAAATATTTACCAAACTATTTCCATTGCAATTACTATTGTGATTACACGGAGTTTTGTTGTAATGACTTTTTATTACTATGGCAGTTATTATAATTATTAGAGTTATAATATAACGGTACAGAGTCACCCAAGCACCCCGACCCCCTTCTCCCGGGCCATTATTTGCATGACCAGACTCTGTGTTTGTAGCAAATTATCTCTTACGCAAGTGCAAGAATTACTTATATGATTATGATTATATTATCAAAAGAATATTCATTTTGACACGATTATAAGTTGAAAGACGCTTCCGGCAAAGACGAAATTCAGAAGATTGCCGTAACTTGACAACAAGTTACTAGTTTCACGTGATTCTGGTTTTTTTTTCCATACATATATTTGCACGCTTCTATGGTGAGCCTATGGTATACTTTTTGCGCGATGAATCTTTCTCTATTTTTTAAATCTCTGTCTGGTAGGTTGTTAACGCTTTGATCTAACTTTTTGCTAACACGATCAATTTTACCACCTCCGGAGTTCGATGTTATTTATTCCTATACTTGCTGCATTTTTATCGTCTTTATCACTATATCATTATTATCGCCCTTGTTATATTTCTTGTATCTACGGTTGTTCACACACATTGACATAATCTGGGTCGCGTGTATGTGTGCATATAAAAAGAGAAGGAGAAAAAAAAAGTGTATTTCGCGCACGCTAATAATGCATTTACGGCTTTTTTGTAATCCCATTATTATACTCGTTCTCTGTGTCATTGATATTTTTTCAGCTTACGAATTCACTTTGATTTCATTCTTGTTTTATTCTTTCTTTTTTTTTTTGCGCATATTATTCACGTGCCACTTTCGTCTCCGTCAGTCAAAAATAGAGTGTGTATGCAAGTGCACACTTATGCATACGCAATTTCACGCACACACTTATACAATATTGTCTAGGTCCATTGACGATTGGTGGATGACGAACCGAGCAACAGTATGATCGGTTTTAATTAATTTTTTTTTTCGTTTTTTCTTCATTCATCAAAGAGAATAAAAAAGATAAGAGAGAGAGAGAGAGAGAGGCAAAAAGAGAACGTTATTAACGATTGGCATTTTCTCTCCAGTCGGTATGCTATATGGCCCGTTGAGAAGAGGGCTTCCATACACGTTTCGCAAATTAATCTCGGATTATTAATTTAATTGCCTTATTACACTTGCGCCAAATCCGATCATAATCGCTCATTCTATTACTTTCAATTCACTATTTTAATTCTGTTTCGACGCCATTCGAAGTCTTTTTCCACCTCGTTTTTTTAATCATTAATTGTGTCATTCAGAACAGAGACTTCAAAAAGTACATTTTTTAAAATAATCCCTTTCAATGACAATTACTCTGAGTAGAAAAGATAAATTAATAATATGTGACGCAATAAATGAAGAATGTATGAAGCAAAAATGTTAGGTTATGTTCAGTAATAGTTTTACCTTGATTAAAAGTTCTTTTTTGATTATGTACATAAAATTTTAAAAACCAGTTATTAGATATTTTGAATGTAATAAACACTGAAATATCAATGGTTTTGAGAATTCATCCTCTTTGTGTATTTTCATTACAAAAATCACAAAAATAACCTAACATTTTTACCTTCTTAGGAATTTTCTTCATATCGGGTCACATATTTTAAATTATGAGTTAATGTAATTCAATGAATCACGATTTTGTATTTAGGGGATTCTTTCTCAAAAGTTCCTGACAAAAATTTTAAGTTCTGGCATTGGCGTAATAATTTGATAAATTGTTGTCCATTATAGAAGTAACCTAAAATATTAGCTCATTTTAAGAAAAACTAGAAGAAAGCGGGTTGAAGTTTCGTTAGGTGGTAGTATCATTTTCAAATCTATGTAACTATGACGAAATTTTATAAGTTTCAATTTTTATAAAATGAATTTTAAAGCACGTTTTATGTATTTTTTAATTTTAAGTAGTTAAAACAGAAATTTAAAAAAAGCACCTCGTTTTTTTAACAATGATCACGTAATTTTCAGTTTCGACTCAATTGGGACTTGTTCATTAAATGTGCTTTTTAATACTAATGAAATTACAGTCAGAGTTTACAAGTCAGTAGTATTTTTGAGAATTCAAAATTTCAAAAGTTTAAAAAATAAATATTAATCATAAAATTTAGTAACCAGGAATATTTAGAATTCTTGAATAGAAGCGTGAAGTCAAAAATTCAAAATAATGGATTTAATAGAGTGATCAAATTTTGAAAAAGTATTAAATTTTTCTATAATTTGGCATCTAGTTATTTGGAGTCGCTAAATAGTAAAAATTACCGTTTCCGTTATTGGTGAGAAAAATGCCAATAACCAATTTTTTGTTACCAGTGAGAAAAATGAACATTTTAGTTACTATTAGGAAAATTGACGATTTTAGCCACTTGTGGTAAAATCACGATTTTAGCTTCTATTGGAAAAATGGTGATTTAGCCCCTAGTGGAAAAATGACCATTTTAGTCACCAGTAGGTAAAATTAGCATTTCCGTAACTAGTGGGAATATTTTCGTCACTAGTACGAAAAGTGTCCATTTACGTCACTAATGAGAAACATGAACATTTTAGCCAGTAGACAAAAAATCTCAATTATCCAATGAAAATTGTTCAAAAACTTTCCCATTTGTATCGAAACTAAAAGATAAGTATAAATTCTGAATAACGATTTTCTTGATAATTTTATTAGAACTATTAAAAAACACATGACAAATGATTTTGAATTGATTATACATAAAGATTAAAATTTACAAAGTATTGTCATAGTTTTATGAATCTAAAAAATTTTAAAATCATCTAAAACTTTAAAACATCAAACTTCCCTAATTTCCACAAGGTTGTTTTAAAAAAAAGTATTTAGTTAATACTTCAGGGACTTGTTACTTTCATATATAGGACTACAGTTCATCAAAATATAAAGCCATTATCCAATCCCAGAACTTTGAATTTTTAACTGAATCGCTTGAGAAAACATTCCCCTACATTTACCAACATTTGTTTTTCTAAAAATCGAATTCTTGAGACAAAATTCAGAGGATTTATTTTTGTGTGAAAGATCTCGTTAATTTTGTCGGTAGAAGAAAGGATAGGACGATTATAAATTGATTAAAAGTTTTCGACGTCCCAGTGGCCTGTTTTCGAAAACCGCATATTCCTACGCTACGTGTCTTCTTGGCCCCAGTGACTGATGTCTCTCAGTCTTGGCAGTCTAGTTCGCGATATTCAAACGCTTGGCATTGTAAACTCTCAATGCCTAGAATTCCAACCTTTGCTCTTCTGACATCTGGCGTGCTGAAGCTTGACATTCCGATGACTTGTGCTTCTTCAAAGTTCAACGCTTTAACGCTTCAGATAATAACTCGGTATTTCCAAAAGTTTGACTGCTGTTCCTCCTCGTAGAATAGAGAATCACTATCTAAATTTCAAATCCTCTTTCGTACATTACGTTCTACATTTTCTTCGTGGTTGTGATTTGCGTTATCTTTAAATTACGATTTAATTCGACTTTCTTGTTTGATGGTACTTTTTATGAGCTTTTAATATGCAAAAACTAGATACGAAATTGTATCATGCAAAAAAAATGGATCCTGGTGTTATCAATTATAAGTATAAGATGGTAATAGATTTATTCTTTTAAAAAATTTTTAATGGTACCAGATTTCTGTTTGTTACAGATAAATCGAAATTTTCAATTGTACCAAATTCGGACCAGTACCGAATTTACTTGTTTTTGTATTGGTAACAAATTTGAAATTGTACTAAATTTGTATTTGTACCAAATTTGTATTTAATACAAATACAAGTTTCGTATAAGTACAAATTTAGTACATTTACAAGTTTGGTACGAATACTAATTTGGTACAAGAACAAGAATTATACAATTACAAATTTGGTACAGGTACAAGTTTGATACAAGTACAAATTTAGTACAAATACAAGTTCAGTAAACTAAAAAATGGTAAAAGACTTACAATTTTAGGTTCGAAATAAAAGGATTCAATTTTTTTTGTAATGAAAAATTTCTGCTAATGGGAAGAATCTTACTCAAGTTTATATTATCAAGCCTCCTCATCTTTTTTCTGCATTGTCAAACTTAGGAAATTTAAATCCTTTACCTCTAGTAGTTGTCTTAAACAAATAACAGCTAACAAAGTTTTTAACAAATTTAGATTCACGTGAATGAAAAACAACAAAAAAACAATCTCTTTTTGAAGCAAGTGTAGAAAGCAATGAGGAAATTAATAATTTTCTAAAGATACAATTTGCGAAACGAGACTTATTTGTTTATAGGCACGTTCCTTGCATCATTTGAGTTTAGAATGTGACGCAAGTAGCATTTACGAACCGATATTTTATATAACAAGCATTTCACAAAAGAAGCCAATTTATTTATTTCGTTTTAGTTTTATCAAAATAATTTTGCTAAATTTCAATAACCATCGTGAGTAAACGACGAAAGGACACTGAATTTTCAATTTTTTTTTTTTAAGGAACTGTTATAAGTAAGAGAAAGATTTGAAATAGGCAAAAGTCCCTCTTTAAAAAAATCGTTCTACTGCAAATCTACCTCCAAAACAATCGTACGAATATTCATAAATTAATGCCTTTTTTCGAAGCATGTAAAATGAAATTTAACTTTTTCTCAAAGAGTTATTTTGAAATCTGTTTAAAAAGCAATTCCAAAGAAAAAGTTAAAGTAAGGAACTAATTTGCTTGAGTATTCGAACGCCCCTAGCGGTAATTACCGTTAATATCCGTATTCGGTCCATTTTTATAGAGCATGCGATGTAAGCCATGATAATGCTCTAACAATCTGGAAATGGTTTTTTGAGAGAGAATGAATTGATGGGGAAAGATTAAAGATTTTGTGTCTGTGCGAGAGAGTGATTCTTGAATCTGAGTGTGCAAGTTGAAAGATAGAAATAAAAGATTGAAAGAAATGTGTTGTTAAGGTAAACATTAAAAATATAAACGAGAATACAATTTACAATGATGTTGCCATATTTTCTTACAGTTACTGGACACCCTCCCGGTGTGCCAAGATTTTAATCGACAACTCTGCAACCGTCCCGCCTGCAAATTTATTCACCTTTATGACGGTAAGTGTGACTCGTTCGCGAAACCTGATTCTAAAAGATTAAACACATTTTTTAACAGGATTTACATGCAAATAATAGGAAAAAACCTCTTCCGTTGCATATATTTTTAAAGAATATTCCTCTGCTTATTTAGTTTCTCTAATTTGCTTTTTATTCAATCCATTCATTAAAATGTGCTTTAAAAATTTTTATTCGACTTTTACTTAATGAATGAAAGATGTTTATATGAGCCTGTTTGAAGCGCTGGTTTAAAGGAAGGTCAAAAATTGTTTGAGAAATAAGTGATACATGGCATCTATGCTTTACTCTTTGTAAGCCCTGAGCAGAGCTTTAAATTAAACCAGGGTTGGGCAGTAACTGTAAACTTCTTATTTAAACCCACCTTTTAAGTCGGCGGTGTAAACAGGCTCAATAAAACTTTATACGCAACTACTTATGTTTGATTTTTAATGGCGGAAAACAAGCATTTAAATTGGCAACCGAAACAATCAGAGTTGAAACTAAATTCTAGAAAAAGATACAAGTGAACTGAATTGGTAACAAAGTCGGTCCTAAGTACACTTCTGGCAGTTTCGTGTTGATGCTTGTGGATACTTTTCTGAAACTGGTTGGCTCATAAATATTATATTTTGTTTTTAGGAAACGTAGAGGTAATAGAGAATCGTGTAACAGTATGCAGAGATGCGGTTAAGGGCGCGTGTTTGCGGCCCCAGTGTAAATATTACCATATACCGGTGGCCTTGCCTCCGGCACCCCTATTGGCTGTCAGCACCTCCGCATCTACCTAGAAACTTGTTCTCGTCCTCACGATCTCATCGTCGACGAAGAGGAACAAGAAATGTCAAAAAGGATCCAAGAAGATTTATTTCTACCCACTCGAAGGACTAAAAAGGAAAATAAACATTCTCGGCTGTCGAAAACACGAACAATCGCAGTAGTTACTGTAGACTATAATAGCGAGTCATGTCAACTTTCAGCAGACACGCGTGCGCAATTCGGCGAAAGAAATAACTGAGGAGGTAGAACGCGATAACAACTTATAAAACGCGAATGCAGGTGCTGTTTCACGGAGCGAACTATAACCTATATTTTACACAGATTGATTGCACTTTTTTCTTTTTCTCTGCCCACGATTAACAACGAGATTCATCACATTGTAATACGCCATCTGTTAACCTTCTTTTCGTTTTTTGTTTCTTAGTTATGATAGAAAAGAATACAAATTTAAATGGTTACCAAAAGTTGGCAAATGTTACTACATCGACAATTATAATTAATAGAATCGTGCAGAATTTAGATGGGCAAAAAATCCTGTGATTATTTTACAAATTTTACTGCGCATACTTTAAGGTGCCATTCCATGTCATATGCGGAGGATTAGGAGACCAGGAAAATAGAATAGACCAATCAAATAATTGTCCACATTGGAAAGTATTTTCTGATTGGTCTATTCTATTCCGCTGATCATCTAATCCTCCGCATATGACTTCACCCTGACGAACCTTTTTCTCATAGATCTTATCGTACGCAAACGGATTTGTAAGACAGTTTAAGTTGTGACGTAATCTACAAAAATAGAAATCATGAAAATCAGAATTGCTCTGCTTTTAATAATCTTTATGAATATTAATTTAGTATCCAAAGTGTAATAACAAATTTTTTTGGGATTCTATTGGTTAAAAATAATATTTAAAACAGTTATATAAGAAAAAGTGATTTTGCCCATGAACTACAGTGCATGATTTGACATCCAGCTACCTTCCATATTGGAAAATGACGTCACAATTTGAACTACCTTATCTACAGTCACAGGTTTCTTTGAGACATAACTTTAATAACTTAATTTCAAATAGTGCGGATCAAGAAAAAGAAAATAGTCCAATCTTCCTGAAAGTTCGAGATATTCGTAGTTAGGAATTATAGAATTTGTCAGTAACAATTGCCATCATATATCAATTAATTTTATTAAAAAGTGGAATTTTTTTCATCTAAAATTGGAAGACGTCTTCCTGAATGTTCTCACTTACAGATAAAAATTCTTAGCTTCCAGTGACTTTTGACTGGTTTACGAGTTAATTTTAATAGCGAGACGTTGTTTTCTGCCCCTCACGTTGTTTCTCGTGATATAATAATTATTATGCCCAATTACATCCGTTAGTTTTTAAGCAATGTTTAATTGTGATTTTTTTGTTTCTGTTTTTCCTTACCTGGAATCTTCGGATTTTATGTAACTTTACTGAGATATTTTTATCATTATTTTCATTTTATTGTTAATTGCATTAATGTAGATATCGAAAGTCAACTTTTATACTAATACGTTAACAATGTTTTAGACGCGATCTTCAAGTTCACGTACCTTGAGTTAAGTTAGTCTACGTCCGTTAATTGTATCCGTTTCATCAGTCATTTTATCCCAGTGACCGTTTTCAATCAGTTTTTATCATCGTAAAATTAAATTTTAATCGTTAATAAATTTTAATAGTTTTACAATTAGAGATTTTTAAAGTACTGATTTTAGAGCTTGGCAACTGGCGGAATTAAAAAAAATGTTTTTTTTTTTGTTTGTTTTAATGTTAAAGTTGCAAGTTCATCCGTGAAAACAGACGACCCTGAACACGTTCCTTATTAACTTCAGGGATTTCGTCGTAAAAAAAAAGATTGGGATCGTTAGGAACCTCGTTCCAGGCAGACGGTATATACATATATAAATATTATAAATATACGTTTGTACGCACATGTGAACGCGGAAGCGTTTCGGTTTCACGCGTTCGGATGCGCGTACCTTGAAATTATATTGTATCGCATAAGTAGGATAGCTAGGGCCCAAGGGCCAACTCACGGATGACGAATGAGTGATTATTGATGAGAATTATGTATTGACAATTTCAACGAGAAGATTGAATATGGCGTTGAAGTTTTTATACTTGTGAAACAAATAATAAAGCCTGGTCATATTTCGTTTGTTTGATACACGTACTGCGCATTCATTATTAAATTTATTCACAAGCGTAGCTACGTGTAAAAAATTGCGCGCGAAAAAAAAAATACATAGACTGAATTAACCGAAAATTGCTGCCGTTCCTCGAAAATTTCGATTTACGTAAGTTTTATTTACATTAGGGACAAAATTACGGGAAAGGCAATTCGACTGCACCCAAGTCTAGTGCAATGTATTATTTTTGAAAAAGAAAAAAATTCTGGGTGTGATTTTGTTAAGTTTTTGTGACAGGAAGGGCAGGATATTTTCAGTTGATTGCCGAGGTTTGATATATAAATGAGCAATAAATGCGAGAGATTTTAACTTTAATTTATTTAATTTAGGGTCTGAAAAACGTAAAAGCCGGTAAATAAAGCTCATCGCCTGTTCAGGGAATCCAAATCGAGCTGCTTTTTATTCTATTGGCTGCAGTTCAAGGCCATTGAGCGGCAGCCAATCACTGCGTCCGCAATAGCCAATAGGAGAACGAAAGCCTTGTTCATAGTCCCGTACAGGCGATGAGTTCACACCTTCTCTTATGTTTCCAAAGCCCTCAATTTTGAATTAAAAAAAATCGTTTAGCATTTTTATTTGTAAGTTTGATTTGATAATTAATCTCTGCTAAATAAAATGACCTTGACGATTGCTCTTTATATAGACGCCACGAAAAAAACTTATCATTAAATTCCTTTGTATTTCGGAGATTTTAATAATTTACGTTCCTAATTATAATTTTTTAATTAAATGTTCGTCTTTACTAAATGATTTCCTGTTGATAAGAAATTTACTGAATCTATTCTGACTATTAAGGATCTATAGAACATTTTTAGGTTAGATTATGAAAAAAAGAACCTAAATCGGAGATTCGGCCTAAGCATATAGAAATCGTAAGACGTAAACTTAAAATTTGAGAATAAGAGAGAATAGGACAGAGATATAGGTCTTTCCAAATTTCTCTCTTTCTTAAGTTTTTTGTTTACGCCTTAGGGTGAAGTCAGGTGTGGAGGATTAGAGGATCAGGGAAATATAGTAGGCTAATCAGAAAATATTTTCCAATGACACCAATTATCTGATTGGTTTATTCTATTCCGCTGATCCTCTAATCCTCTGCATATGACTTCACCCTTATGATTTCAATCTGCGTTGGTTACTATTAATAAAGTCCTAAATGTTTTATTCTGTCATTTACGTCAAAAAAAAAATAAATAAATAAATAAACAAATAACAAGAAATTCTATGGAACTCTAACCTCAATGTTTTCAGCATATCATGTTAGACTTTTGTGGGAATTATTATTGTTGTTTTAATGTAAGAGACAGCATAAAAAAAGAATTAGGAGTTTATTAGTTACTCCTGAGATCAGTTTCTACATTTGTTTATATTTTTTAATATAAATTTGTCAACAAAACAACAAACGTTGTTAACTTTATCCTAGTTTATTTGTTTCTAATCCGCCAGGGTATAATATAGTTCAATGTTGACGTTTCTAGGTTTTAAAAAGCTAAAAACTCGTAAAAAGTCGAATTTTTGGAAATAAAGTGGCACAAGTGGGACTATTATAATTTTTTTCTATAAAAAAGATCGGATATTGTAAAAAGAAAGAAAAAACAACAGTTTTTAAGGTAAAACAAATCATTATTCTGACACTCACGCACTAATTATGTTTTCTTTTTAACAAAAAACACATACTAAACTCTGACTGAAATCGATTCTGAAAATGAAGTAGATACATAATAAGGGTGAAATTACATGGGAGCGTCAAACTTTGCGCAGTAATGATAAAGAGAAAGACGTAAATATATGTTTGTCTCTCTCTCTCTCTCATTATGATTCAAACTTTGAAGTAATTAGAGAGAGACAAAGATATATTTACGTCTTTCTCTTTCTCATTCCAACGCAACGTTTGACGCATCCATCTGATTTCACCCATAGAGTCAACTGATTAGCCTAACGCACAATGAACCTTTAATCGCTAATCCTTAATCGTAGGAATGTGAGGAAGTAGGACAGAGATATATGTCTGTCCTACTTCCTCTCATTCTTACGATTAGCGATTTTTCATTATGCTCAGGTTGAAGTCAGACATGAAGGATTAAGGGATCAGGAGAATAGAATAGACCAATCAGATAATTGGTCACATTGGAAAGCATTTTTTGATTGGTCTATTCTACTCCTGATCCATTAATTCTCCGCATCTGACTTCACCCTTAGGGCTAAGGGTAAAATCCCATGTGGGCAGAAAGCGCAAAACCGAAAGCAGAAAATCATGAGAGTGAGAGAGACAGTGATATCTACCTACCTCTCTCACTCTCATGATTTCTGCTTTCGGTTCAACGCTTTCTGGCCACATGGGATTTGACCCTAATATTGTTCGTTCAGTACGTAGGATGTTGTTCATTATAATGGTAACCAACTGTAGTGAGCGTCTATAATGAACTATGCGTTGTGGACAGACCATAAAGATTAATTGTGCTCAGTCCCATACATCACTCAGCTGATCCTATTTATATTATGTATTTTCGTCATTTTCAGTGTTGATTTCACACAGAAAAGTTTAGTTTCTCAGTCATTCTTGTTACAAAACTTATAAAATTGTGTTTTAGTGGTAAAAATAGTGATAAATTTATTTTGCTTTTGAAAATCGAGAAACGTCAACATTGAAAGCTTGTGGGACTCAATGAAAAGTAGGTCGCTCTAAAGTAAAAAAAAATTAAGTTGTAAAACTTTTGGTATTCATCGTTAAGAACGTAATTTCTTAAAATTTCCGATTCTCAAAGAAATTTATCAATAAGCTTATTCTCCGGGCGCAATGTGTGTGCAAGTGTAATGATAAAGCGTGTGTGAGAGAAAGAGAGAACGAGTGAAAGGAAAAGCAAGACAAAATGATAATTAACGAACAAAACAAACGAACAAAACAGAGAAACACCAGACGTTAGGCATTGAAAAAATCTCCCGGATCGGGAATAAAGCTTTATGACGAGGCTTTCAGCTCTTTAAATTTGCGTCTCACTTTCAGCATCAAGAAGTTATCTAAAACAAAAAAGTGCTGAAAGTCCTCGTCTGGCGACTGTACTATTCAAAGAATAATAATATATATATATTATATAAATAAATAAATATATATGTAATTAAAAAATTATATTTAACTATAAAAATAGATTTTCAAAGAACGGTATTATAATTAACTAGAAATGATAGGTGCGAAGTTTTGACACTTATTCACGACTTAAAACGCGTAAGAACAAAGCAACGTAAACACTGCGACTGCTTTTGAGAGAAAATTCTCTCCTAAACAGTTTAATGTCTACATAAATTCAAATTTTTATATATGATATAATTTGTAATCGTTTTAACTCTGAGATTGAACACAAATTAGTTTTCTTCGTCGAAGACGTCGATATCTTAATTTTCACGTAGATATCTAACGAATTTTCTATCTCTATAGATTGTATTTGATAATAGAATGAAATTGAAAAGAAATTCTAAATTTCCAATTCGAGGAGAGTAACAGGTGATTTCGTTTCAATACCGGGGGAATAGTAGAGTTCTAGCAGTGGAAGAAGAAACAAAAATAAACAATTTTATTGCCTAATGATCTGTGATTAAAGAGTAAACGCTATTCAACGAGTTTCATTCTACTAGAGACGATAATTAAAGAAAGAACAATTCTTTTTTAAGCAGGATATTTTAAATTATTGGAACACACACCGTCCATGAAAATCTCAAACATTCCCCTGGTAACAAAAAAAAAAGTGGCGAGAAAATTTTTCAGTAAACGGACTGCGAGTCGGAGTTTTTCCGTATTTTTAGATATATTAAAATGTGACAAATTTAACTAGTCATGAACGATACGTTAGGGTTCTCCGCGTTTCGATTAATTATCCGATTGGTTCCTCTGTTTAATTCTACGATAACATAATTACTCGAATGCACCCTAGACGTAATGAAAACTGATTCTAGTTAACAAATAAAATAGAGAAATTAACGAGTAAAGCAAGTAAATGTTCCTGTACAGCATTTAAGAATCAAACGACACCTCATCAAATCACACGGAACACTTGGTATTTAAAGGGAAAATATTCCACATTTTCAAGTACCTATTGAGCAATTTTTATCTAGACTAGTTTAAATTAAGTCAAATTAAAGTAAATTTTTAAATAGATTCAATTTCATTAACAACATCGATCAAGTTCAGAAAAAAAAAATAGTACAACTTTGATATTGCAATATTATTCGGAATCTAGTTCCCTCTTAATACCAAATCCACACTAAATATAGTTTTAAAAAAAAACATACTCACGTGAATAAGATCCTTCAATAACCTTTTCACGTAATTCTAAGCCAAGAAATTATTCACAAAATTTTATCATCTTTTGTTAATTATTTCTTGCTTCCGGATTATGCTCAAAGGTCAATTGGTGGATTTTTATACACATGGCGGTATATATTATAAAAATTTCGACGTGGACGAAACAGCACGAGAAACTAAGTTTGAGCTTCCTAACTTGAGTCAAGGGTCTTAGCTGCAGCTGCAAAGAAATTAACAGAGCAGAATTACTTTCTCAAGTAAAGAAAAAGCTGACCTTTAAATTCTCGAGTATTCTGCCTTTCAGCGGCTTTAGATAAGTTTTACGCTGGCGCTTGGAAAATGCTGCTTAACAAGACCGATTTTATGAATAGTGAGCGAAATTTCACTCATGTTGGGCGCGTTTAAAGTTAGCCGTTTCAATCCAGTGAGTAGATGAGTGCGAGAGAGAAACGACGCTAAGTCTCTCGCTCACTCTCATCTCCCCACTCTCACTCTGCGCCACGCTCTTGTGTTTAAACGGCTAACTTTTGTCGCGCGTTTACAGGAAAAAAAGAAAAGCAAATTCTGAATTGTTTAGAATCAAATTAAAAGTAATGAAGAATTTTTAAAAATTCGAATTTTCGATTCTTGTACTTTTCCTGTGATTTTCCTCTTTTATTTTGATGAAAGAGGGAAAAGAATTTCGAGAAATATTCGAGCGCTTCTATTATCGGTTTTGTACGTTCGTGCGTGCCCAATGACCTACCTAGCTTGCGTGCTATGCAATTTTTGCTCTGCTGAGAAAAAGAGAAGGGCGGAGTTTATAAGTCGACAAGCTTACTTTGTAGAAAGTCACGAGACTTTTTTGTCAAGACGTCGATAATCAGAAAATTGCGCCAGAAAGATTCAGAAAGCGAATGATAATTATATTACAGACCGTCCAGTGCACCAAGGACATCAAGCTTCCTCTAATTGAAAAAAAAGAGTATCGAGACTCTTTTTTTTTGCGTAAAATAAGATTTGGTTTTAGGTCCTATTTGTAATCGAATATACCGTATTCGGATACCCAGTGAACACCTCAGTAGTTGTAGGATTAACAGAACTAAGATGCAGTCGTACTATACTATATATATATTATACTATATATTATATAAATATATATTTTCGATTTTATTCTATGTAATATTATTATATTACCCGTAAGTGAAAGACGCTAGTCTACCAGTATGAGAAGCAAGATCCTTGGTCAAGAAATATAGTTCGATCTTCTTGATTGTTATCAAGAATCATTTCTTTAGGCATGTTGAGAGACACTTTTCAACTTTTTCTATTATTATTAATCTAGGAATTGTGAGTTGAAGGAATTGGATTTTTATAATCGACCCATTGAAGTAAATGTGCATTTTTAAGAGAAAAAAGCTTAGAAAAAGAACCTTGTATGCAACGTTTAGTTTCTGGTTTGGTGAGAGGAGGCGGAGCCTAAATTGTAAAGATAGGAGAGAGTAAGAAGCGACGCTAAGTATCTCTCTTACTCTCATATCCCCACTTTAACTTTATGTTCCTCTTCTTCTTAGCTACATTTATTAAAAATTTACTAAATACTCGGTGTTAGCTTTCTCTAACTTTCTAGTTACAAAGAATTTTAGCAATTAAAGCAAGTTTATTTAACTGACATTTTAACATAACCTCAAAATTCAAGGCAGTATAACGGCAACAAAGGACACTTACGTTTTTAATTTCATTCATAAGTTATATTTACAACTAACAAGGTCTTAATTTTTAGGAAAAATCAAAATTTTAAAAATCCGGTTGTTCCTTTGTGTCGACCTAAAAAATTGCACATTTATTTAGATATTGACAAATCATGTCAAAAGGTCAATATTTCTATGATTCAATATTCAGTTCCCCTTTCAAAGACACGATTCTGTTATTGATATTGAAAATGTCAGAAAATCACATACTTTGATGTGACAAAATCAAATCATTAAAAACTAACAGAAAATTATGATTTTATCTTTGAAAGGTGCACTTCTGCTTTTATCGACGTCAATTTGGAATTGATCTGCGCAGTAAACTGTCGAAACTGTAACCCGCCCGGATTTATAAAAAACTACAATTTTAGAATAAAGCAATGCGTTTATAGATATTGACTTCTTAACTAAGGTACGAAGACTATAATATTTTTCAATTAGGTATCTCATTTAGACGATACAGTATAGATGACACTTAGCGTAGCCAGAATTGAAGGAACCTACTTGCATGTCGATGTATCGAGCTAAGACACAATAATCCTTATTAGTAGAGCAACTAACGAATCGTATTATCGATGCTTTTCAACGAGTCGTCTCCACTTCGGCCTAGACTCTAGAAAAATCCAATTTTCCTTTCAGACAAGTCTTGGATTAGACAAGTCTGATCTAATTCTTCGAGAATCGAGAATATTGTATCGTTAGCAATTAGAAACAAATCATTATAATCTATTCTCAGGCTTTGAACTTTCGTAGCAAAATCCTCCTTAGGACTTTTGTCTTAGGCTCATTTTACCCCTTGTAGAAAGCCACACGAAATCGGAACATCATTTTTGGATAAATAAGGGATCAGTGATTCCTTCAGGAAGCAAATATTCCCCAGGAGATAAAGTTCCGATTTCTTGTGACATTAAGATGATGTTGCCAGGTTTTTCAAGAAGCTCTCTCTTTCCCATTTTTGAACGTTTCGCTTTTACCGTGCAAGCTTTGCGCTTTTTGCTGAGAGCTATCTTCCTTTCTCTCCTGAGTCACATCAGTAGTAATTAGATATTAGTCCCGGTGAAAAAGAACGTTTTGAAAAGAATTGAGAGGAAGTTGAATTCGTCTTAATGCCTTTTGGCAGCGCCATCTGCAATGGAGAAAAAACTGTGACGCTACTGTTTCGAAACAAATGTCCAGAAAATAATTTTCGTATTTTACGTTCCCTTTCTTACAAGAATTCTTTCAGAAAACTGAAATTCATTAAATAAAAGTGCTTTTTGTTAAATAGATGGTTAAAGATGGCGCTCCAAATCAATGCAAAAAGGAATTCTTAAGATTCTTAATTAATTCGCCGCGTGTAAAAATAGCTTCTGCGCTCGAAATGCTGTCCGGGCGGCTCACAGTTGCCGCCTGCTACTGTGAGCCGCTCACGGTCAGTTTTTGTCCGCAGAAGCGGTTACTGCACCTGGCGACTCAAATCCTTTCAATTCTTCTCATTTAACGGGATAGTTTCAAATCCAGGATCTTTTCCTGATGGCTTCCTTCGAGTCCTCCTTGGGAATTGTAGAGTCGATTTAAGAGAGTCTAATTTTCCAAAAGTGAAAATTTCAAAATGAGCGTTTTCCACATTTTGTCGACTTGATTTCCGAGCCGCAATTTTCGGCGTCGTTAACATTGCAATTCCCATAATGCTTCTCCCCCAGAGATCACAAGTCACCGGTGACTCATTCCGCAGTTACGAGGACCCTCGATTTTTATCAGATTGTTCCCATTTCGGCGATTTTCTCTTTGTCACTATAACTATTCTCCCAGAATAGCTTGGCATTCTCGCTTTTCGAATCTTGCGAACAAACCGAATAAAAGAAGGAAGATATACTGGATTCTTATATACTCTTTATTTTTATTTACAATAAATTGCGATTCTTTTTAATTAGCTTTTGCCTCCCTTGACTACAAGTTTCCAATGGTAAAAATCGTTCGCTACGTTAAAATAAAAATGGAAATATTGTAGATGAGAACGATCGTGATTCGATGGTTAAGAATTAAAGAAAGAGATTAAAAGAAAAAAACCTGTCGGACGATTCATAAATCACCTAACACTAAAAGTTATAAATTTATAAAGAATATTTACACACTAAAGGTAAAAAAAAAGAAGTCTTCTGTGGCAGTATAATATACAGAAACTACTAGTTCGACATTTAATAATAATGAATAATAATAATATTAATAATAATGATAATTAAACTAACGTCGATAACGTCGATCCGTGAATTCTTGGAGATTTATTTTGCGATTGTCGAATCTCCAAGGACTCGCTGCGTCTGTCGACAGTGATGTAACTATTAACATGTAATCCCTTAATGTTATATTTTTCCGGTGGTAGTCCTGGGATTTGGGCTGAATCGTATTTTCGAAACCCCAAAAGATTCTCGAAGATAGAAATGCCTACCACCAAGTTCTTGATATCATCTGAAAGCAACGATTTAGCCTCAATTTCAGGACTGCACTCTCCACCGGCAGTTTGTGATATATTTAGTGAAACAAATGAGAAAATGGTTGTTATTCAAATTAATGAGAAAAGCGCCTAGCGATTTTACATTCACTTACACTCACACTACAGAAAAAAAATTTAGTAATTCCGTGACTTCTCTCGCTGAAAATTTCAGAAAAACGGCTTTTGTAAATAACTGCTTTCTTGCAAATTCTGTCAAAACGATTATGACATTCTTTTTCTACTGTAAATAATTGTCCAGTTTTAAAAGTATTCTCTATTTTTCTAAACTGATATCCTCAATTTCTGTTTGCAAAAGAAAAAAAAAATGAAACTGTATTTAAAAATCGCTGTATTCGAATTTACAATTTTTCTTTCATATCTTTCTTTTTTTTTATTAACATATTTTATGATTTTTATAAAAATTTATGAGATTTTTTAAAAAATATTTTATATATTGCTATTTTATGTATTATTAACTACTTTGCTGGTAAGCAGCGTTCCGAATGGCGGCGCGCGCAACTGTAACAGAAAGAGTGAAAATATCGAAAAACCCTTGTTAGTTTTTGATTTTGTTATTTAAAAGTCTATAAAAATAATGTTCGGAATAAAAACAGTCGAATCCTTTGTATAATAAGTGAATACAAATTTAAAGTCATATGTAGCGTTACAAATGGCGTCGTGCGCAACTCTGACAGAAAATGTAAAAATAGCGAAAAAATCTTGTTACATTTTGATTTTTTAATTTAAATATGGTTTCTGGAATAAAAAAAAATGTCCATTAAAAAATTATTAAGAAAATCTAAGGATTTTCAGGTGAAAAGAATCCTACCATTTTTATTGAATAATAACTCAGACAAAGTTTGAAACTAGTAACTCTTCGAATGGCGTCGCGTGCGACTGCACCAGAAACGGTTTTTGGGACGCCTTACCAGCGAAGTGGCTAAAATAAATTATTTAATTTTGTAAGAAAAAAGGAAAATTAATTATTGAATTTAAAAAATTATGAAGAATGAGAACAAAAAAAACATTATTTTGCCAAGAAAATTATTACTTTCTCCAGAAGTTACAGAAACTGGTTATAAAAAAAAATCACTGAAAATCATTGTTTTTATTTTTAGCAAGATTTAAATGCTTATATGAGAATTGAGTATTTTTTATTAATTTATTCTCTGTTTGAAATTAAATCATTGAGGAAAATGTCCTTAATAAATAAATCATATAATAATAATTGTTATATATATATAAAATTAATTAAGAATAAACGTCACTTGTGATTTATATTTATGTTCAAATTTTATTTACTCTAATGAAATTATATAATTGATCTTAGTCTTTATAATTAAATAATGTATGGGCCATTCCATGCCTAATCGCCGAATTTTCAATTCTGTAATTTTAGATTTAGTTAGTTTTTTATTAGTTGGTAAATTACAATCGGGACATTTGGTTAATTTAAAAGTCTTAATTATCTTCATAAAAAATTCTACTTATTAAACAATACCTGATAAAATTTGAGATTATGTCATTTGAAAAAAAGCCTTGAAAAATGAACATGATTTTGTAATGTTTATATCCTTTTTTACTATTCCTGCAAATATTTTAACTGAACTTTTTATTTATAATTTAAACAATAATATATTCAAACACCAAATTAAAATTTTACAGACAACCTACTCTTTGACGTAACCTGAAATATGTTTAAAACTCCAAACGAAATTGGGTACTTATTTTATTATCCTAAAACTTAAAAAATGTCGATAATTTCTGACTTTTAATATTTTTATACAAACTTCCTGAATTTCGTGCAATTTTTAATCTATACTTAAACTTAATAAATAATTGGTAAATTTGTACTATTAAAATTTCATTATTATACTTCTTAAATTTGAATACATTGTAATTAAACACCGCAAAAACCTAAATTACAATAAAATTTTAGAATTCGAACTTGTTTAAACTGTAAAATAAGAACAAGAAAATTTTCAGCGAAACGAAGGTCATGAGGGCTAACTACAAACGTTAAGATTATTAACGCGCAATTAGTATAGGTATGAGAAAAATAAAAAAAAAAAAGAACAAAAGAAGAAGATTGTGAAGTGTAGAAAAGTTGATCTGAAGAGGCGACGATTAGAAAGCGGAAATAACGCATTAAGAAACTCGATAATACACACAGTGACACACATACACACTATATATATTGTAATATTATTTTTCGAACTTAGTAATGTAATGTAGAATATATTAAACAAAATATTATATTTTATACGTATGTGTTCAATTGACGAGATCGCTGTTAATAACATATGTGTAAATTATAATGTTCGTAACGATTATTTCGTATAGCGTTAGACAAGGTGAAGCCGGAGGGCTAGAGATTTAATTAAGGTGGGCCTGAGCGTAGGAAGTCGAGTGGAGTTGGAGAGTAAAGATATTTTTACCGAGTTTTTTGAGTCCCTTAAAATTCCCAGGAGATCCTAAGATCGTCCGACCCCACTCGACCTCCATCGTCGATTCTAGGCATTCGCGGACACTTTTTTATAATTATATATAATTTTATAAATTTCTATACCCTTATACGATTATATATAATTGTAATTATTCGTGACTTTTTTACGCTAATTTTTAACAACGACTTCCAATTTCCGATCCTTCCGCGAATGATCCGTGGTAACTTTGGCAAAATGGCCGCGATTCGTGAAAAAAAATTGCGATAGGATTGAGGCTGAATTGGATCTAGGTCAAAAAAAAGTCCAATGGGAATTTTAAAAATGTAAACAATATGTTTTTTGATACTCGTGGAAAAGCAAAATTAACAATTTTAGTTTACAGAAAAAGGTAAACTTTTCAAGTGTACATTAAAATTGTGAACAATTTTATTTTACATTAAAATTGTGAACAATTTTATGTTACATTACAATTGTGAACAATTTTATTTTACAGTAAAATTGCAAACATTTTTATTTTACAGTAAAATCGTGGACAATTTTATTTTACAGTAAAATTGTAAACATTTATATTTTACAGTAAAATTGTGAACATTTTTATTTTACAGTAAAATTGTGAACAATTTTATTTTACAGTAAAATTGTGAACAATTTTATTTTACAGTAAAATTGTGAACAACTTTATGTTACAGTAAAATTGTGACAGTAAAATTGTGAACAATTTTATTTTACAGTAAAATTGTGAACAATTGCATATTACATTACAATTATTCGCAATTGCAATTTACTATGAAATTGTTCACAATTTTGTATCCAATAATTTTGTTCCCAATTTCAGTTTACATTGGAATTGTTCATAATTTTAATTTACATTTTCAATTTACAACAAAGTTGTTATTATTTTAATTTAAATAAAAATTTATTTTCCTTTTTGTTCAAAGTAAATAAATTTGTTGACATTTTTTAGTTTACAGTAAAATTAGTCTCATTTTTAGTTTACAAAACAATTTTAAACAATTTTACTGTACTTTAAAACTGTGTTGTTTTACAGTAAAATTCTTTTTAATTTTAGTTTACAGTAAATTGGCAAATTATTTTAAATTACAGTAAAATTATTTACTATTCTCTTACATTGAGAACAATATTAGTTTACAGTTAAAAAAAATTATTCTACTGTAAAATTGTGCAAAATTCAAGTATGCTGTAAAATTGCTATCAACTTCAGTTTATAATAAAATTGTAAATATTTTTTTTAATTAATTTGAGTTTTTATAATTTACGATAACATTGTTTCCACTTTAGTAAATGCTATTTTACACAAAAATTATTGTTTCCTATTTAAAAATCTTACTTGGACCAAATTCATTTTGATCGTACGTTCAATTCTTCCTTAAATTGTGAAGAAAGCAAAAGAGGAAAGTTCCTTTTTCCGTGTTTACACTTTGATTCTATGTAGAAATTTTAATCCCGTCAGACCAAATTTTCTCCTTTTGGAAAAAAAATTGTGAAAATCAAAGCGACGAAGAGTACGAAAAAGCCTGCAAGGATTAATTTGAGTTTTTTTTTCCACACTAAAAATTAGAGAAAGAGTGAGAGAAGAAAAGAGAGAGGGGTTGTGAAACGAGACTTGTCGATTTTTTGTAATAAATAAGAATCGCGTTTGTTGATTTTTATTATTGTAAAGTGGAATGCTACTTCGAAATCAAATTTCGAATTGTTATACTGTGTATATTTGACTGTGGTATCTTAAATTCTCTTTTGTTTTTAATTCAACAAGATTGTTGTACGATTGTCCTCGTATGTTTTCTTTTTTAAAAAGAAAAAAAAATAATAATAATTCTCAATTTTTTGTGCTGGTATGTTGAAGTACGAAGATATTAAGCGAGATGTAGTATATCTATTTTTTGTGACGTAAGGGCTATTCAATATGAATTTTAGGATTGCCATAGGGAGAGGAAATTCGCAGTAGGATCGACACTTTTTTGTAAAATTGACGACTTGTTTAAAATATTTCATGTCAAACACGTCTAATGTAACAATTGATCGGCCTCTGCGTCACTTTCTATAGAAAAATAAGGAATACGTAAAATTCTGTACGTGGACTCGACAAGAATTGATATTGTGATGTTCACTGATCAAACACGTTCAACAAAATAAAAAAAAAAGAGAAGGCCCACTGGATGAGGCCTGACATTTCTGAGTAAAGTATGAATAATAAACATTATGTAAAATTTATTGAAAATAATGACTTTTATTCTAACCTTTATTTATTCCTATAAATTAATCCTTCGGCTCCTTTACATAAGAAAAAAAGGCTTTGGATGTTTTCATTAAAAAAATGAATAATAAAACCAAAAATAAAATAATATTAATAAAACTTTTGCTAGGGGTATTTTAAAAACCCTTGTGTCAGATTTTAGATCTTAATAAGAAAATGAACAGTGACAAATTTTATTAAAATCCATAAAACAGATTTTGAGATATCCTGTTTATAAAAAAGAATTTCTAAATTTAGAAAATTTGTTTAAAGAATTTCTAAAAAATTGTGAATGAATACGAAGCTTCATTCATGAGGAAGCAAAAAAATTAATTAAAAATTATAACTTTATATTTATTTATTTGAAAATACATACAGGTCAATAAACCCATTAAGAAAACACAGAATATGTTATAATGTTATATAATAATATTGTTATTATTAAAAACAATTTTATATTTGTTTACTTCTTATTTACAGAAATAAAAAACTATACATTTCATTAATTTTCTTTTAGGACCAAAAAATTTAAACGAAAAAAATTCCTGAAATTCTCTGTTATACGTATTTTTTTTTAATAACAATGATTTACAAAAATAATGGAAAAAAGTCAATTTTCTTAATATTATGCGACATAATAATAAATATCTATAATTAAAGAAGGAAGTGTGGATTTTAACAGTTTTGGTTACTGATTTAAAAAAATAATTTTCTTTAAATCAACATTCTTTATTTTTTTCCTAAAACCTCACAAACTATAAAAGGAAATTAACAGTAATTTATATTTAAATGGAAGATTACAATTTATGGAAAAATATTCTTTTTTACTAACACTAAAATAAAACTAAATAAATCTTATATTCTAAATCCCAAGAACAACGATGTAATAATGCAAAATAACAAATCAAAATGTTTATAACAATTTAATACGAGAATTTATAGTTGCATTTGTAAATTCGCATTATGACATTGTTCTTAGGTTACAAATAACACAGATTTGGCCGTTTTTAAATATTATATTCTTACTTTTATTTTATACAGAAAAATATTTTTGAATCTTTACGAAAAAAAACATTTTTGGATAAACTGAATATTAAAATAATAAAAAATATTAATTATGCACAAAGTAGGAATGATTTGTCTTAAGGGCGTTTGATACACATTGACGTAAACTCTAAAGAAATTAATTTTTTAGAACATTCTTTTGCAAAGGAGAAAAAATATTTGAGATTTATTTAGTTACTAGAAAACCATTTGATAAATTTTTGTGTATATTTTACAAATTATCTAGAAAATTAAATTTTTAAGTTAGAGGTTATGCCAATGGGTCAAACGTTGTTAATTTACTAGCTTTTTAAAATTAATTTTAATTTCTTTAAAACTAAGCAGCTAATTATTTTTTAAGAAAACAAGCTTAAGTATTAATGGACGCAATCTAGAATATAAAAATATTTAGATTAAATAAAAATACTGAAATTTTTCACATTTTGGCAAAAGTTTAACAATACTTAGTAGATTGAAAATAGAAAAAATTGGTTATTGATTGTATGTCTACAAGTTTCTAGGACAGAAAAAAAAATTTAATAATTTATTTTATCAAAAAACCAAACCGACAATTTTTAACTTGGGGTTAAAATTTTTGGAATCTATTTTGTAAAAAGGATAATATTTTTCTAGTGCAGTTCAACGGAGAAAAAAGTTTAATTTCTAATTATATGTCATAATTTTAATTTATCATCAATTTATCCTCGACTTTGTTTTTCGTGAAAAAGAAGCATCTTGATAATTGCGCTTCTGACTTTCTTAAAGAAAACTTTATCTTAATAAATATTTTGTTAATCTTACTGAATATTATCTTCCTAAATAGTATCTTATTTTTTAAATTCGTCTCCAACCGTGTAGATTGATATGCAGTCTTCCAAAATTTAACGATTCATTTTCTCTTTTCTAGATTAAATTCAAAACGCAAAAAATTGTATTTTTATGAATCGCATGTTTCATTTTTTCGAATTTTTTCTATTTTTATTCTATTATTTTTTTATTATCGCCAAGGTTCGGTTTCATCAAACATCCTTTCAATATTGTCTCGGAGCATTTTTTCTTGGTCTGCAAAAAATAATTTACAAATATTTAAATCATTTTAGTTGGAGAATGTAAAGCAATTTATTTATAAATTAAATTTCTTTTTTGATTATTTGATAAAACTTTTTGTATAAAATGTTAAAAGAAAAATACATAATTTCGAGTTTCGAAGAATTAAATAACAAAAAAAATAATTTTTTGAAAGTTATGTAGTAGTTTTATTATTTTTTCATTATATATAAATGTAATTTATTACCTGCCGTAAGATTTGCAATCACACATTGTTTCCGAAGAAATTCCAAGCAAAGGGTTCTCGAAAGGCCAAACGCGTGCATATTGCACGTAAAGGTTCTACAAATAAGTATTATTGTTATTATTTCTTATCCTTTTATGTTCAGAAAGATTAAGTAATTTATTTGCAAAATATGAAGAAATATTACTGGAATGTTAGTTTGTAATTAAAAAGTAAAATATAACTGGCAATTGAAAAAAATTATTTGAAAGTTAAAAAAAGCAAATTAAAGAACCGAAAAATAAGTAAAAAAGTTACTAAAATGTGAGAAAATATATAGAATTTTAAAAGATAATATTAAAAGAATTTTGTGAACTACTAAGGACAAAATTAATTATAAAATTTAATGTAAATGATAACTAAAATGTAAAAAAATTTATTAATGAATTACAAAATAATTTGAAAGAAAAAAACTTTTCTCAACCGATTTAAAAACTAAAATTTTAAATTCAGAAAAAATAAAGAAAAATCACTGGTGAGTGAGTAAGTAACTAGGATGTATATAAATTACTAGAAATTAATGAAATTAACTAGAAAATGAAAAAAACAGTATTTTATACAAATCGAGAAAGAGCGATTTTATGGGAATGAAATTTGCAGCTCTGAACGCAGCGTGAGCAGAAATCATACAAGGAAAATCATCTTTTACACGTATGTACACAATATTTTTATCAATTAATGCGACAAAATGCAGATCTTATAATATATTTGGCATTTTTGATAGGTTTTTAACTTTCTCAAAAATTAGGTTAGGTTTTACATATTTATTTTTATTCTTAAAGTATTTTGAAAAGTATTCGAAAAAAGAGATTGAAAATCCTTTTTCTTAGTGTTTATTCTTTTCCTTAAAGAATAATAGCTCAATCGATGTGTTTCTATAATTGGTCTATAATTTCGTAAAAAAACATTTATTTATGTAACTATTATGGTTTCCGAGATATGGAGCCAAAAGTAATGATAACAGACAGACTGACAGTCAGACAGACTACAGCAGGACATTTTTTAAAAACATCATTTTCGATATTATAAAGTCGAAATATGTCAAAAAATCTCAATTGGTAATTTGGAGATAAAACAATACTTCTTCTAATTATGAGAAAGCAATATGATTAGAATGTGTACAAATAATTGAATTTTTGATGTAAAAACTAAAAGATGTTAAAAGATCTACGTACTTTAAAATTTTTAATTTTCATACCGAGAATATAATAATTATAAAATAAATTCCCGTACCCTAATTGACCAAAGACTATATTCGCCAGAAATTTGCGATCTTCTGCAGCAACAGCTTCTTGATCGAGAGATTTTGGTCTTCGAGGAACAGGTCTAACTGCTCTTTCACATTGGACTGCGTCAAAAAAAGCTGCTGTCCAAAATCGCATCGATGTCCAAATTGGCTGGACTCTTAAATTTGTGTATAAGTATTCGCGGTACGGCTCCACACCAGGCACTTGAACTGTATATAAATTTTAATTTATTAAACTGTAATGACGAAAATAAGTTAATAATGAAATAATAAATAATAATTATAATAAAGGATCTACTTCCGAAAACGACATATTATCTCGAATTTTAATGAAACTTGGTAAACTTATGTATTTTTATGCGCTGAATACGAAAATGATAGTGAAAATTTTCGCAAATTTAATTATAACGGTAAAAATTCATGTTTTGCTATTATCTCGTAAAATATTCAAAATTCTCGAAAAAGATTTTAGACAAAGTTTGTAGGTCTTATAAAAATACGCATTTTATGATCTATACATTTTTGACTAAATATCAATAGTTTTCTGAAAAAAGACAAAAAAGTGTAAACCACTATTAAAATAGCCTATAGTTAAATTATTATTGAACAATAATCTGGTAAACTGTAACACATGTTACTTATGTAATTCTATTGAAAAACAAGTTCCACTTTCTATGTCACCTCAACCTCTCTCTATTCGTTTAAAAATTTTTTTTTGTCACTAACCCCACGGCAAGAGTACATGTTTTTTACAATCTTTCTCATTTTCCTCGGAAACTATTCATTTTCATGAAAAAATTTATAGCTCATGAAATGTATATTTTTATCAGATAAACAACTTTTGTCTAAAACTATTTCTTGAAATTTGAAATATTTTATGGGATAATAGCAAAAAACCGTTAATTATGGTCAGGAGCGGCGACTTGTAAATTTTTGCCATCTGCAAACTTAATATTGACCGAGGGGTGGGGGGGGGGGAGAAATAAAACAATAATAAATTAAAGAGTTTCTTAATTAGCGTAATTATTGTAACTCAAAAGTTGACAATTTTATTTGATTTTGAGTACATTTTCAGAAATAATAACCTAATAATCAAGATAATATAAAATTTGTGATCAAATCATTACAAGTTAAAAAAATCAAAAATTGACGAACTTAATTAAAATTTGAGAAAAATAATTGAAAAATGATTAAAACATTGAAAATTTGAAGAACAAAAATCATATTTTTTAAAATAATTGAAAAATGTCGAAAAAAAATTGAACTTAGAAAAATAATTACAACATAATAGAAATAATCGTAAATTCAAGAAAATAATGGAAATTTTCGGAATTAATCAACAAATAATGAAAATAATATAAAATTTGTAAAAATCATTGCAAATTAACAAAAAGATAATCAAAAATTAATAATAATAATAATAATAATAATAATAATAATGTAATTAATAGAAATAATTGTATATTGAGGAAAATAATAAACATTTGTAAAAAAATAATTTAAAAAATTGCAGACTATATTTGAGACAAACAAGACTACAATTACAATTATTATATATTATAATTCTTCAAACCTCAATTAATTTAAAATTTCATTGATTAAAATTTTAATTAATACACTCTTTAAGAATAGTAAATTTAAAATTATTAAAAAATTTCTTCAATTTTTAAGAATTTTTTTTTTTAATGATTTTAATTATACTTGCTACAATTCTTAACTATTTCTATCATTTTTCAACATTTTTCTTTAATTTTATTTTCAGTATTTTTTCCCCTCATATTTAAATTCAATTTCCTAAGTTTCAGTTCTTTTCTTTAGTCTTTGAGAATAGTAAAATTAAAATTATTTAAAAATTTCTTAAATTTTTAATAATCCTTTTCTGTTATTATTTTAATTACTTGCTACAATTGTGAACTATTTTTATCATTTTCCAAAAATTTTCATCATTTTCTAATTATTTCCATTTAATTTTTAATTTTTCCCCTAATTTTTAAATTCAATTTCAGCAAGTTTCAATTCTTTTCTTTAATTTTTTTAAATAAAACTTTTTTCAGTTTTAATTATTTTCTTCAATATCAAATTAGTTTAATTATTTGGTAATTAATTTTTAACTTCTTTAGTCATTTTTAAATTATTTTTACAAAATATGGTTTTTTTTAAATTTTAATCATTTTTTTCGAATTGTAAATTGTTTTATCTACATTCATATTAAGAAATTTGTTTTTTGTCAGTAATTTTGCCATATAGAATTCCATAGGGCGAATTTTTTGCTCTATGGAATTTGTAGACGTACCATATACAAGTCGCCGCCCCTGATTATGGTAGCTTTTTTTTTATTCTTACCATTATAATCAAATTTGAGCAAATGCTCACTGTCATTTTCGTAATCAGCGTATCAAAATATGTAAGTATATCAAGTTTCATTAAAATCCGAGGTATGTCGTTTTTGGAATTTTATCCATAATAAATAACAAAATTAAGAAATATACAGTTTCTGCAATTTCTAAATTTTGCTGTTGATTTTAATTTGTTAGATTTCTTCACGATTTTTTCCAATATTTTGAAAGCTTCTCGTTCCTAATTCGTAAAATTTTAATATATTTCGAGCTCTTTCATTTTTTTTAACAATTTCTTTAACTGTTTTATTCTTAAAGAATTTTCGTTTCTTTTTGTTTCTAGAAAAATCCATATTGTTATAGCATTTTCTTTTTTTCTGCTTCTAATCAATATTTTTATTTTGCAAATTTGTAATAAAAGTAAATTCTGCCGTTTTGTCTATAATTTTCAAATCATAGTAATAAAAAATGAGTTTTCAAACTACCTTCATGATAAAAGGTGAAGCACATATTCATGAGGCTTTTTGCTGGTGCAAAATCGTCAGCTTCATGACATTCAAAAAGTGCGACAGCAAAATGTTGTGCTAGCGAGTAGAAAGATTCTTCAGAAACGCAGGGTCGAGCTCTTCTGGCATTTACAACTCTCGAAAACCATATTCTGCCATTTTCAGTCTAAAAAGTAAAATGAGTTTTAATAATTAATTTTTTATTGAAATAATCTTTGATTAGTGACTTTCTAAAATTCATTTTCATTGTAGCTGTTGTTGATTTAAGACAATATTAAATAAAAATATCTATAGTAATAAATGTAAAAATAAAAAGAATAATAAGAATAATTAGAATAATAAATAAATAAATAACCTACTTGAACCATTTGTCCAAAAGTGGCTTTTTGCTCCTGGTCGATTGCTCCTGGAGCATCGAATAATAATGAAACGAAAAATTTCATAAACTCTGCTGCTGCTTCTTCTGATTGACTATCGGCTGATAAGCTGGAAGCCCAGGATTGAAGAGATCCGGATGAACCTAAAAGTATGGTTTTTAAAATAGGTAACAAAAATAATGACAAAATTAATACAGGGTTGCCACAAAAACATGATTTGAAAATTCCATGACTTTTTCAGGTTTTCCATACCATTTTCGCAAAAATTCCAGGTCCAAATATAAAATTATTTTATTAACTTTTTTGGTAGTTACAATGAAAAAAATCAAAAATTTTCAAATTAAATGAATAATATAATATCAATTAGGGTATCGAGTGACTTTTGAAGAAAATTGAAGACATTTTAAAAAGGTTTCAAGGTCAAAAATAATTTTTTTTTAAGTTTACTTTTGATGTAATATTTTTAATTTTGAGATTAAAGTTGATCAATAATTTCGTATTAAAAACGCAAAAAGAAATAATATATACATATTATTTTTTATCAAATTCCATGACAAAATACAAAATTTTTATAGAAACTTTGCATTGTTTTTTAGTCTTTTAAAACTATAAATTTTTGCAAATGCAATAAATATTGAAAATTACGAGAATAATTACAAAATTGAAGAAAATATCTGAAATTGACAAAAACAATTGACAATTAAAAACAAAATTCGAAAAATGATTAGATTAATAGGCAACTGAAAAAAATAATTGAAAAATTAAACAAGAAATATTGAATTAAGAAACAAGAAAAATTAGGAAATAATAGGAATAATTGTTGTAAATAATTATTAAATAAACAACTGGATTGAAAATCGAAAAAAATTGAAAATTGAAGAATGAAATTTAAATTTAAAGAATACAATTAAAAATTGAAAAAAGTAACTAAAAAAGGTGAGAATAATGAAATATAGAAGAAAATAATTGAAAACTGAAGAATGGAATTGAAATTTGAAGAAAAAAATGAAGAAATAAATTCAAAATTTAAGAATTAAATTCAAATTTGGATAAATAATTGATAATTAAAGAAAATTGGATTATTGAATATTGAATAAAATAATTGAAAATTTAAGACTGCAATTTCAAATTAAAAATACTAACTGAGAAGTGAAGAAAATAATTGAAACTTGAAGAATTAAATGAAAGATTAAGGAATTAAATTAAAATTTTAAAAAATAATTGACAAATGAAAAAAAAAATTAGAAAACTATCAAAAATAATCGATAACAGAATAAAATAATTTTTAAAATTGTAGGATAATTATAAAATTTATGAAAAATAATTCCACATTTAAAATTTGTAGAAAATAATTGTAAATTGGGGAAAAAATTAATAATTGAAAGAAATAATTGAAAAATGAGTAGAGTAAATGAGAAATTGAAAAAAATATTTGAAAAATGACGAAAATAATAGACAATTGAAAACAAATTTCGAAAAATAACAAGATTAATAGACAACAAAAAATGACAACAAAAAAAATGACGAGAATAATAATTGGAGAAAATATTAAAAATTGAAGAAATAAATTGAAGATTAAAGAATTAAATTTAAATTCTAAGAAAATAATATAATTAAAAGAAAATTACTAAATGATTAAAATAATTTAATATTAAGAAAAATATTTGATAATTGAAAAAAAAAAGTAAAAAAAGTTCGAAAAATGGCGAGAATAATCGACAATAGAACAAAATTATTGAAAAAATTAAAGAACAATTATAAAATTGAAGGAGAATATTAAGTTGTCAATTAAAAACTAAAGAAAATTTTAGAAAAAATTATATGAAATAAATAAAAATTGAAGAAGTTAATTAAAGAATTGTATTGAAATTTCAAGAAAATGATTGATAATTGGAAAAAGACGAGAATTATTAAACATTGAATAAAATAATTGAAAATTGAAGAAAATAATTGAGAATTGAAGAAAATAATTGAAAATTTAAGACTGCAATTTCAAATTAAGAATACTAACTGAGAAGTGAAGAAAATTATTAAAAATTGAAGAATTAAATGAAAAATTAAGGAATTAAATTAAAATTTTAAAAAATAATTGACAAATGAAAAAAAAAATTAGAAAACTATCAAAAATAATCGATAACAGAATAAAATAATTTTTAAAATTGTAGGATAATTATAAAATTTATGAAAAATAATTCCACATTTAAAATTTGTAGAAAATAATTGAAAATTGGGGAAAAAATTAATAATTGAAAGAAATAATTTAAAAATGAGTAGACTAAATGAAAAATTGAAAACAATATTTTAAAATTACGAAAATAATAGATAATTGAAAACAAATTTAGATAAATAACAAGATTAATAGAAAACAAAAAAAAAAATGAAGAAATTAAAGAATAAATTTAAAATTTTAAGAGAATAATTGAAAAAATTGTAGGATATAATTGTAAATTGTAGAAAATAATTAATAATTTAAAGAAATAATTAAAAAATGACGAGAATAATAATTGGAGAAAATATTAAAAATTAAAGAAATAAATTGAAGATTAAAGCATTAAATTTAAATTAGTAATTTTATTATTTTCGTATACGAAAATAATATAATTAAAAGAAAATTACTAAATGATTAAAATAATTAAATATTAAGAAAAATACTTGATAATTGAAAAAAAAGTTCGAAAAATGGAAGTAGAAATTACGTGAATGTAAAGTGGAACTGAAATTGAATCAAAATGGAATTAAAGTGGTCTTTAAGTGGATATGCAACAGGAAGTAAAAGTGAACTAGAAGTGAGAAAGGAAGTGGAATAAGGAAGTGGAAATAAAGTGGAATTGAAGTGGACTTGACATGGTATTTGAGTTAATGTAAAGTGAAAGTGAAGTGGAATTGAAATTGAATTGAAATGGAAATGAAGTGGAAGTAAAGTACAATTGAAATTAAATGGAACTGGAATTAAAGTGGAATTGAAGTGGAAATGAAGTTTACATAAAATGGAATGGAAGTGGTCTTTAAGTCGATGTGAAACAGGAAGTGAAAGTGAAATGGAAGTTAAATAGGAAGTGGAATAGGAAGTGGTAGTGAAGTGGAATTGAAATTGAATTGTAATTGAAGCGAAATGGAAGTGTAGAGGTCTTGTCATGGAATTGAAGTGTATGTGAAGTGAAAGTGAAATGAATTGAAATTAACATGAAACGGAAGTGAAGTGAAAGTGAAGTGGAATTGAAGTGGACTTGGTTAATATGAGGTGCAGTGAAGTGAAAGTGAAATAGGAAGTAGAAATAAAGTGACAGTGAAGTGGAATTGAAATTAAATTGAAATGGAATTAAAGTGGACTTAAATTGGGTGTTAAATATTAAGTGAAAGTGAAATGGAATTGAAATCGAGTTGATATAGCAGATCCATATAACAGCCACGAAACCCTTGATTGTAGGCGCTGTGTGCCTACATTATTATTTCATTAAAAAAATTTGTGTTAAAGTTCCTGCGTACCTGATCTTTGCCATAATTTTCGACCATCCATATTCGAATCTAAACTAGTGCTTGGACCATAACCATCTTGATCACTTGCTGAGCCACTACTGCAAGGCATATCTAAAAAGTTTTACATTATAAACTTTTTTTAAATAGTGTAGAAAAGTAATGAAAAGTCTTCTATCGACCCTATACGATAGAAGCCGTTTCTTTTCATTTTTCTAATACTTGTTACACTTCTAATTATAATAAATAATTGTAAAAATAAAGTTCTGTATAATACCTGTGATTATGAATAAAATAAAAATGTTTAACTTAGTACGATTTAAAAGTGCTTAAACTATTAAAATAACATTAAATCACAATTTTTAATTGTGAAATTCTATTCTAGGAAAGCTGTATGTCATTGGCAGGAAGATATTATGTCTGTAAACTGTGATTTGATTATAAAACTCTTCTTGTTCGAAAATTAATAAATAAAATGTATGTAATATATAAGAAAATTAAATATATTTCTCTGACGCATTTATTCCCAGCCCTTCTATTCACACCCTTCTATCCATTTTATATTTTAATAAAAAAATTTTGTGATAGCACATCACAATAAATTTGATCTATTTTCTCATATCATGTGGAAAAATCCTATAAAAATAAATTTTATTAATCTTTCTATGTGGGAAGAATTGTTTTTTTATTGTGTCGAAAATGGTGAGTTTTACTATATTATGAGCACATGTGGGAAATTGGAGAGTTTTATAAAAATGAAAATTTGTGGTGTGTCAGATTGAACAAAAAATTGTATCATAACTTGAATATGTTATAAGTAATAAATAACAAAATATTATTTATTGTTTAGTGGTGTTTGATGTCACATAGTAGATATTTGGCTTATTTTGTTAAAGGTTACTTATGTTAAAGATCAAATTTAATAGAATGAGCAACTTAATAAATTTTTAATACATTAAGAGATAATAATAATAATAATAATAATCATCATATTTTTAAGACGTTTTTTAGCAAAATGTATTATACTTGAAGTTAACACAATATGTGTACTACTATTACTACTACTACAAAAAATATATAATCTAAATTAAAAAACCAATAAAATTTCCTCTACTTGGGAATATTTTTTATTTCATTTTTCAGGAACAATTTTCAAGAAGATAGCTAAATAAAAATTGAAAATCTACACGTAAATAAAAGACATATATACAGCAACATTGGATCGTGTTAAGATTAAGTTGTAGTGAGTTTCATTGAAATAAACAATTTTTTTATCATATCTCATATTATCACATTAAATTTATTAAATTAATGAAATAAAGAAAAAATTGAATTAAAAATAATAAATTATCTACATAAATTATATTTAATAAAATATTTGATTAATGAAATTCATAAAGTTAGCACAAATTAAAAGTAAATTATTAATAAAGTCGTCATTTTTTAAGGAAAATAAAATCTGTACGAAAAAACTACAAAATATTTTCGATTACGTTTTTCACTTTTTATTTGTTATTTCATTTAAAACGAAATTTTAAAAAACATTTTGAAAAAATATAAAAACTAAAAATTTTCTTCTAAAACAAAAATGAAATAAAAAAATAATTTTTGACAATTATTTAGTGTAATACAAGATTAATATCATTATTCGAAATAGAAAAATTTCAAGGAAAGTACTTCCTGGAAATTAACATTTTTAGTACAATTTCCGTAGATTTTTTGGCAACAAACATTAAAAATGTAATTTTCACAAAACTCTCCTAAAATTATAAAACAAAAACATAAATTCTGCTAGAGTTCCACTAAAATTTACGGAATTAAAATTTTAGAACGGATTTCCCTATACAGCTGCCTTAGAATTAAAAAAAATAAATATTCCATATTTAAAAAATAACATTTGCAGCAAAAATTTCAATTAATTTTCCCTGAAATTTCCGTGGACCTTTCTTGAAAATGTTGAAAAAAAATATTACGTTAGAATTGGCGTTAAAAATTTTTCCGGATTCTTTTTAGGTATTCTAGATATTTTAAATAAAATATTTGTAAAACTTCCAAGGGGATGATTTTCATGAAATTTTTCTAAGAAGAACAATAATAATTTAAATTATGAATAATTAATTTCCAGTGTATCTAAATGTAAATTGAAAAGAAAGTACCATAAAAAAATGGTTGTTTCTGTAAAGAGTGGTTTTGTAGCCAAGTGGTTGTAAACAGCAAAACAAATTCATTATGAACAATTATCATACACCTTTACATACAAGATGCGATTGAAATCTGCTAACACCAAACTACTAATATATATTTTTTTAAATCCATGCTAATTTTCTTAATAAAAATAAATATACCGTTTAATTAGAAAATTCTACTACTATATTAGACACTCATTAATAATATTGTATACAAAAAGCCACAGGGGAAAGCTTTGTAAATACACACATTTTTTATTCTGTGGGGTACACGAACACATTAAGAGTAGCATGTCGAGTTACCTAAACGAAAAACGACCGTCTGATAGCGAGTGGGAGCCCTTGCTTTGTGAACACAAAAGTAAAGTTGTTATTTTCAATTGAATAAAATATTAATTTTTCGAAAGAAAGACACATTGTATCGCTTCTACTAAAAAATATGAACACATTTGTTTGTGTATAAAAAATTTGACACATTAATTTTCATATTTTTCTGTTGTAATTTATAATTTGATATTTCTTGTAAATTTTATTGCATTTTAGGATTTTATTTTTCGGTTATTGAGGCTATAAATAGAAAGTAAATTACTTTATCTACACAGAACGCCATCTATGAATTTGCCATTAAACCCAAAGTTCAATGGCATCCGATAGATGTCGCCTTATGTCGGTAATGTAGTTTTCTTTTTTCTTAATTAAAACTATCCTTCGGGTTTAGTATATCTATATTATTAATATTGTTCTTTTCAATTAATAGGCTAAATTCAGAATCTGCAAATTACGAAAAATATTATTTACAAAAATTAAATTTATGTTTACTAAAACTGTTTTAGTTTATTTTTGTTTTGTTCTGTGTTTTATTTAATCATTTGAGCTTTATGGTTAATTAAGAATATTATTTTAGTAAATACAAATTTTTATTATTCTTACGAATAGCAACTTCAAGTATCGTTCTTTCGAATAGGAAATTCTGTTCATCATTTATGTGATATGAATACGTGAAATATGATTTTGCCATGCATATTTATTCAGACGCACATCATATCAAACATTCACATCCACAACATCCAGTTTTTCTGTTTTTAGGAAAACTCAAAAATTTTGTAAACACAGAAAACTTTTTAGTTTTTTGTCATTTAAGGTTTTTGTTTTTATTATCTATTTCACGTCAAATCAAAAAAAGCGTTCTAAGTATTGTACATGAATTTGTAACGTTTATCCTACCATAAAAAATTTATATATATTTTTTAATAAAAAATTTAAACTTTTTTGAATTTAAACAAAATTTTGTGTACTATCATATAGAACTAAGTATTATTTTATACGTAGATATTTAATTTTCTTTATTAAATCTCAGAATTTTGTCTGAAATTTGAAACAAGATGGCGCTGTCTACTTAAGAAGTTTGCAATACCAATGTCAGGAGAGATTGGTCGAAGCAGAAAAATGTCCGCTCGCGCATCAAAAAGTTATGCGCAGTAAATTTATACGATAGCTACGGCTGCGCAAACTTAGCTGTGACATGTTCCGTAAAAATTCAAAAACTGCGCAGTAATATGTAGGAGACGTTAATTTTAATTGACGTGAAATAGAGTTAAACTTGTTTATTATTACAGAAACATTTATTCCTCGGATAATTCGTTTTGCAGCAAATCGAGAGAAATAAATTGTTTGATTATTCGTAGCTTAAAGGTAAACCAATTTTTGACATATCTTACCGGTTTTATAATTTAATTTTTCATAAGGATCGGGACCTGTTGCTTTAATATCCTTTTCCTGAATGGGTTCTATACTTTCTGGACTATCTCTGTCAGAACTTTTAGCTTGGTCGTCTTTTCTCACTGCGTCTTCTTTTTTCACCGAAGCTGATCTCGAGGAGGCTATTTCTTCATAGGTCATCCCCGCTGGATACTTTCTCATTGTTCTCGACGTATTCGCACTACCTTGACGCTCCAATTTGTGCCGTGCCATTGCTTCGTAATCTTCATAAGACAATCCTGCTCCAAATCTGAAAAATATTTATTTATATATTAATGAAAATATTTATGAATTGTTTAGAGAAGAATGGTCAAGGTTGAATGAGCGTTTTCTATCTTTTTGTACACTTGTACAAAACAAACAAAGATAACAAAATTGACAGAATTTCAATTTCCCATAACTTCTAAACTTCTGGTTGAATCATTTTCTAGTTTTCAGCAAAAACATAGTATTTTAAAAGAGTTTTCCAACCGTATATTAAAAAACGCGAAGTTTGACCTACAATGGAAGTTATGAGCAAATTTCGAAAAGTGGTCCAACCTTGACTTTTCTCCCCTGATGTGTCTCGTAACCAGATTTTGTGGAAAGTGTCTGATGTATAGATATCAAGAAAAGCAAATAGAAAAAATAATGAAGTTAATGTTTTTAAGAAAAGGATTAAAAGAAAGGCGGTTAAGGAAAGTAGAAATAAAAATAAGGATTTAGATAAAGTGATATTTTCATGAGAGGACCACTATAAAACAAAATTTACTTGGGGAGTCTCAATTTCTTTCGACCAAGTTCTTCATCTTTAGCTAAAGCTGGAGGAGAAGTGGAAGACGATGGAGTTGTATTGAGATCACTTTCTTCTAAGCTATTACTGAGAGCAGATCCAATTCTATTTCCTAATCCATGTAGATATTCTCCACCTTCACCTAAAACTGACCTCATTGACCTTAAAGCACCTTTGGTACGGCCCATAAATGAACCTCCATCTGTCGATGGCAAGGCAGTTGTTACATCCACCATTCCCTAAAATAAAAAGAAAATTAATTTTCCTGAAACATAAATATTTTCTAAAGTTTTTTAAATCTCAATTTGAAACTTTCCAAAAAACTTCATTCTGTAATGCTGATCAAATGTCTCACTTGAAGTTTTTTCTAGATTAAAGTTTTCTGCAGACTTTTTGTCGATGAAACTAAGAAAACGTGATTTACTGACATGTCTGTACATTAAACATAAAAAATTGAATGACAATTGATTATTTATATTTTTTTATCAAATTGCAGATTTAATTAGCTCCAAATGTGTGCGTATATCAAATTTCAAACAAATTCGTCAAAATTTTTCGAAGATGTAATGATTTGTGTTTTAAAATTATATTAATTTGGAAAACAAAGATTGTTCAGATTGCAATCATTTTAATCTAATTGCACTTCTAAAAATAACTTAAAATTTGTGTTTACTTTTATTCACCACTAGAAATTCAAAAACGCTATATTTTTCCAATTTCTAAGTCTCTTCAATATTTGATTGATTAGGTATTTTACTTTACATATTGTATAAAATTATATAATACATGTATCTTTTTCTTTTACGACGGGTTTCCTTTTTTAATTGCCTTCCGCATTGTGAAGAAAATTATCGCTGAAAAAATATCTTATCGGAAAGGATATCCCACTCAACAACCGTGAATAGGTTAATTTACCTAATTCTGTTTTGAGCTTCTTAAAAAACGAGTCCAAGGTGACGGGAATAATTACTAAACAAAAACAGAATAACAAAATAAAGAATTTTAATTTAAATCTAGTGAAAATTAAAATCTTTTGACTTTTTAAAACAATGTTAAAAATTTTAATTTCACTGGATTTCCAAATTTAAAAAAAAGATTAAAATTCTTTTTGTATGAAAATTGTGCGAAATGTATAGGATTTATTAGTTGCATTAATATATTAATAAGAAAAATTCTAGTAAATTATAAAAATTCACAATATTTTTAAATTTTTTTTACCGACCTGACCAATGATATTTATGACAAATGAGATATCTGAATAAATAAAATTTCTGACAATGGAAGTTTCTGCCAAAGGAGCATTAGGGGAAATGAAATTTCTTATAAATAAAATTTGTAAGAAATTCATGTTTTTGATAATGGGAATTTCTACCTAAAAAAATCCGGGTAAATAATATCTCGTATAAACTTTTTAACAAATTGTTATTTTTGATAAATAAAATTTATTTCTAATAAATATTTTGACAAATGCTACTTTTTTAAAAAAATAAATCAATTTCTGTAATTTATTTTATTTAGATTTTTACTGCAGGTATATAATATTATTTTTAAGATTTATTACAACATTTAAATAGAGTCCAAAAATAAAGTGAAATTATAGGCCTTTTATTTGAGAAGTTATAAGTAGAATTAAAAACAGGAATTTAAAAAAAAGTTATATGGATACAATTTTTTCCAAAAGTTATAAAGAAAAAAAGAATTTGTCAGTAAACAAAATGGTGTCAGATTTGGAGTGGAATGCATTATATACACGTATATTGAAATGATAGTGTAATCTATAGGAGATATACGATTAAGCGATTACAATAAAATATCTTTTGAATAATTTGATTATTTACACTCAAATAGGTTATTCACTGGCTTTTATAAAATCTTTTATTTGATTGAATATCTTGTTTTGATTAAAATTAAAAACGTAAGTGACCTTAAAAAAATCCACATTTTAACTCTAATTTATAATTTACAAATTCGATGATAAAAAAATTGATATTAAAATAAAACAATTAAAATCCGATCAGTGTGTAATTTCCCGCTATTTTGTATTTTTAAGTTTAGACATCAGATTAATATTTAGGAAAACTTTAAACTATAAAATACCAAGTTTCACAAAATTGTACTTCTTTAAATTTGAAAAAGAAATGTGTCGCTTTTTTTTCTGAACACCATAGCTCGAAAACGAATTTTAATAAATTTTGGTATAAAGATTTTTCCTATTAAACTGCGAAATTCCACACAAGCGATTTTTAATATAACTATAAAAACATCCCTTATTGTCGTTTTAAGAAAAAATCTTGTTTCTCACAAATTTTTCCATTTTCTAAATTTAACAAGATATACAAATTTATATTTACTGCATCGTAATGAATCGATTGGCCTAAATAAGGTAAAAATTCGACTTAAAATTTTAAGAAATATTAGTTGCAATTAAAAAATCAGAAATTCATATTTAATGAAAAATTATTAAAAGAAATTGTACAAAACTTTATATATAAATTAAATTTACACCGCGTTGGTTTGATATTTATTTTTATAAAATTAAAAATATTACATTGAAAAAAAAGTGTCTCACTGATATTGATTCAGCCCTTTTTTTTTTCCTAAAAGCTAAAGAACTAAAATTAAAATTTAAAACGGATTCTATTTTAAAACTTGAAGAATGAACTTTTGCCCACTTTTTGGTGGAAACATGCATAAGTGGAAAGTAAGAATATACCTCTGCGGATATTCAATAACCATCAGCTGCTGCAATGCAGCAGGTTTGCAAACACGTGTAGCTCCGTCATTAGACGTTATCCACAGTGCGATAAGATGACAATATAATTGATTTTTTTCAACCTGAACCTTGAAACATTTTCAAAACACCACTTATTTGACCCTGAGTATCACATATGTGTAAAAATTTGTTAAAATATTAATTCACTTATAAATTAGTCAATTAATGACTTAAAATAATAATTAATGTTGATTAAAAAAGATTTTCTTTATTTTTCTCGTGAAATTTTAAATTATGATTAGAAATAGTTAAAAATAAAATCATGGATTAATAAAATATTTAAAATTCAGTTAAATTTATCATAAATTTTAAATGTTTGGTAAATAGTTCCTTTTTGTTTGTAGAAGAAAATTAAATTAAATATCTTGGTATTATTTTAACTTTTTCTTTAATAATTTTGTCTGTTAACGTCAGAAGATTGTGTTAAAAAAAGCTTTGTATTGTTTATTCGCGTCTATTTTTCAAATAGTTTGCATTCCTTTATCATAAATATTTTTGAAGCTATAAGGACAAATTTTTATGGTTTCTATAGAAATCGATGTTAAAAGTGCATAAAATAAAATCCGTATAATTAAATAACTGTGTAGTGAATCAACTCCAAACATCGTAAAAATGGTTTTTTATATGAAAATTTCAATATCTACAATAAAAACTGTGTTTTATTATTTCCGAAAAACTCTCACATACATTCTTAAAGGCTGTTGATATTATAAAAAAATTAATGTTCACTAAACTTCACTCAACTACTTGTTGTTCACATACGCAAATTCAATTTGATAAATCAGTACCTTCATCGACAGCTGTTTTTTGTTTATTTCAATCATAAACTTGCTACACTTTTAGTAGATAATATTTTACCTCGTAAAACTGCAATTTCAGTTTTAATTAACATAAACGTAAAATTATTTGAAATAATTTCTTAGGTTATATTATCAAAAAAGTTATTTTATTTCCTTTTCTTTAATTCAAAACAAATGAAACATCCCCTTATTAATGAGCTTTATATAATATTTTTCATTTTTTCAATTTTTTTCATCGATCTTGTTAATTCTTCTTTTATGATTTCCAAAATCTTGTTTAAGAAGTGCAATTAAGTAAAGATAATATTACATTAAATGGCGTAAGAAATCAAAGAAACTTGAGTTTTAAGAATTTTGAAAATTAGCTTACGTGAAAATTTGCAGACTTTTTTCCCTGTTATGCACTTTTTCCGTTTTCAGAAATTCTACAGCCGTGTATTCTTGTCTTCACTTCCATACTGCGATAACATGACAACACGTGACAATAGAATTGCGCTTGCGTCTTTGGTAATCAATAACTCAAGTATTTTTTTTCAATTTTAGCGGCGGTCTATGATCATGAGGTTTTATATTACCGCCCACGGTATTTCAGTCGGCAATTTATCATTTGCTGACAATGATGATAAGAAGCTTTAAAATTTTCTTACTCTATATACATATACCTACAGTTATTGATGAAATTTTACGATAATTGTATTTAATGTGCAACCGGGGTAATTTTTAGCAAAACAACGCTTCTTTTTTTAATTAACTCTGTATTAAAATTCAGAATTAAAAACTTTTTTTTTTAACAATCAAATTATGTCGTGACAACCCTTGCAAAGGTATCAGTCTATAAGTTGGTCGAAAAAAAATTTCCGTTTATAGAAACATAAAGTTAATCCCTTGGTTGGGGCGATTTTGAGAATCAAAGTTTACTTTCTTATAAAGTAGCCTCAAAATTTAAAAAAATAGTTTCTGACCGTTTCAATTGTAGAAAATCTTTTCTAAAGAGACAAGTGTTTGACAACTCATTTCAGGATTTTTGCACCGCTCTCGACTTTTTATCGAGTCAGGAAAAAATGAAATAAAAAATCAAAGTTATTTTCTGATTCCTCATTTCCCATGAATCCGTTCTATTATAATCTTTTGTCGAAAAGGTGTACAGTTTTTCTGAAAAAAATTGTTAAAGTGGATATTTTCGTAAATGGGAAAGGAGGTCGGGGGAAGTGATTTTGAAGACGCCTGTTAAGTTTGTCTTTCCAACGCCCTTAAAACAAGAACAATTACAAAAAATTATTTTTTCAAGATAAAAAACATATAAAAAGAAACTCACCAAAACATATACAAAATTCAAAATTTTGCCAAATCATCAAAACATTATAAAGTCAAAATAGAAAACGTCCAATATTAAAACATTCAAGCAATTTTTTGATAATAATAATTCCAATTATCACAGGTTACCTTAAAAATTATAAACTTGTAAATACTTTTTGGAAAAAATGAAATTAGATTCATTATTTGTTTTAGTTTAATAATACTTGAAAACGAAAATTTTTTTTACAAAGTTTTAATTTTTAAGGTAACCTGTTACTGCAATGACAATTGGAATTCTTCTGAAAAAATTGTTGGATTCTTTTTATATTGGACGGTTTTTATTTTGACTTTATAATATTTTGATGATTTGGCGAAATTTTAAAATTTATACATGTTTTGGTGAGTTTCTTTTAATATATTTTTTAATTTAAAACAAACATTTTTGTAATTGTTTTTAAAAAAATATATTTTGTATTCCTATATAAAAAACGAGTACTGAAAGTAAGCGTTAAAAGTTAACGGAAAAGCGTTAACAGTTAACGAAAAAGGATATTTTAATACCTGGTTCCTTAGTTGGAGAGAGAAGGTATTTGTTAAAAGTTTACGGAAAAGGAAACTCTCAGCTCATTATACAAATTACCTTGAAATTTAAATTTTATTTCTTAATACAAACAACAGATTACCTGCAGGGTGTAATTATTGTTTGATCAAAACCTTGTATAATGAGGGTCAATGGCTTCAGGAAAAGAGAAAAAAATTTCAAGTTTTAATGAAAAGAAAGAAATTAAATTAAATTCTAAAAATGTGTTTAATGTGAAAGTGTGAAGTATTAATATGCTTATTGTTTATTAAGAGTTTGTGTTGAATAGTTCTTAATTCGGTGAACGAAAAGGGTTTATTAAAGAAATGAACTGTAAGTGATAAATAATAAATAATAAAGTGACTCTAATAGTAAATATACAGTAAAAATTAAATGTGAAAAGTGACAGTGATTCAAATGAAAGTGTGCAAAATGTGTTGACTAATGTAACAATATTTAGAAAGTGTTTAAATTTTTTATTTCCTTCTTATTTTCAATAAAGTTAGTGTTATGAAATGCTAAAAGTGTAAAAAAATGCGATTGTGGATTCATTAAACAAGTGATTGATAACTGCTTAATAAATAAATAAATTGTGAATGTTTAATAAATAATAAAGTGATTACAATGTTTCTAAAAAGTCATTACAGTGTAAAAGAAGTGTTAATAATATAATTATATAAAAGAGGTGAGATAAAGATACGAGACAATAACTTGAGACATCAATATAAAATAAACAGATGAGACAATGAGAGAAATAATGTAAAAATATGAGATAATAGCATGAGACAATCTGATGAGATAAACATGTGAAACAATGAGAGAGATCAGGTAAAGAGATGAGATAATGAGATGAGATAAATAGATATGAGATAAACATATCAGATACAGAAGCAAAAGACATTAAGACTTGAAATATAAAGATACATTGATGACATGTAGGATAAAGAGGTCATTATGGAGTTAGATCGTGAGTCATAAAAAATTCATTTTTAGTTAATTTTTTTTAAAGTTGTTTCTAAAAAATGAGTTCTTAGTTAAAGAAGAGATATTTCAATTTAAATAATAAAGATTAGGATATTATTCGTAATTGGGTAGTTTCCAAAAACAAATTACAGGATATTTAGAAATGTTAGATGAAATAAATAAAAGCAATTAATAAGAATAAGTCACATATTCAAATATTGTTTAGTGGAAATCGACTTTTGGGTCACTGGATTTGCACTTACCAGGCTTGGGTCCGTAAATAGTCTACTTCACTATAGAATTTACTTTTATAGTGAATCAGACTATTTACGGACACAAGCCTGGCACTTACTATGATGGACATGGAAATGAACTTTTTGTTTATGATAGTCTTAATGAAGGTTGTTTAAATTATGATCAAAGGGAATATTTATGCAGGTTATATCCATTTAAACCTAATGTAGTTTTTTAAGAGTACAACAACAACCAAATTTTGTTGATTGTAGAGAATACGCCATTGCGTTTGCTGTTTCTTTATATTTTAATATTAACCCTGAAAATGTTGTATATAATCATGCTTTAATGAGAACTCATTTGTATATGATGTTTGACAAAAATGTGTCATCTCATTTTCGGATAATTATACAAAATTGTTTAAACTTGGAATTGGCAAAATCGAATACATAAACAACAGTGATTTACATGTGAGGAATGTAAAAGATGCGACACAGAAGAGAAAATTAGATTATTAAAATAATGACGGCTTTACAGAAATAAAAGGATATTGTAGTAGTCCTTCATTACATACAAAAATAGGACAGAAAAAAGTTGTTAATATTCCTGACTAAGAAACTAAAAAAACCAGTACCAAATATGAAAAAATGTATTGTAAAATACCTAAGTTAAAAGGAGAAATGGGAAAGAGAGACAAATAACAAATATGGAAAGTGTAAATAGTGACAGAATATAAATGTTTGTAAGAAAAAACATGTGGAAAATACGTAAAATTCTATCGAAGTAGTAAAAGAAGGTAATAATTATAAAATATTAGAAACAATAGTAGTAAGAAGATATTTTTTAGCAATGCTAATGAGAAAAGTAGAAAAACTAGAGCAGAATATCAGAAAGAATATGTGACGCTCCGCGAGAGAAGGGACCTATCGTGGAAAAAATCAATTTTTATTTTTTTATGCTAAAAGATAGTTTTTGAGTTATTCTTTCATTATCATGTTTCAAAAAAAATTTTTTTTAATTACACTTTTGGTTATAATGCTTCAAACCTAGGCGTACAAAGTGTATCGCCTTTTTTGGTTTTTCTTTGAAAGACCGTCCCCTGAAATTTACAATTAATTATTTTGATTTTTCTATGGTAATTGATAGTTTTTGAGTTGCTTTTTGAGTTCCAAAAATCAAAATTTGATTCCTGGAATTAGTTTTCTTGTTATAAAGCTTTAAACATGAGTATATTAAGCATCACAATTTTTCTTCCTCCTCTTTACCCGTCCATCCTTTAAAGTTTGCTTTCTCAGCGATAGGTCCCTTCTCTCGCGTAGCGTCACATATAGTGAAATGATAAAATTAAAACGAAAAAGAATTGATAACAAAGAAATAGAAATATCATTTATGGAAGATGTATGTTTAAGTAGTGAAACAGATTTAAAGTTTTCTAAAAAAAACACATAGATAGTGCTGTTAAAAAAGGAAAGAGAGATAATAATTCTGACAAATTAATAATTTCTAGCGATTGTAATGAGACAAGTAAAAAAAGTCGTGCAAAATATAAAAAAATATTGAAAGTCATTTAAAGTATCTTAAAGAAGTAGAAGGAGATGATAAGAATGAGAAATTACAAAGAATAGTGAGCCAGACAAAAATTGTTAACACCTCTAATCAGAAAATTAAAAAAAAGTAAAGCAGAATATAAAAAAAAGCTATCGTCAAAGATTGAAATTGAAACAGAAGATGTGCCATGATAAGGATAAAAATAATGAAATACTATATTCAAAAGATATGCAGAAGAAAGATATGAGAACTTATGATGAGAAAATAAAAAAAGTCACGCAAAATAACAAAAACAATAACGTAAAAGATTAAAATTAAAAAGAAACGTAATCAATGCGGAAAAAATAGATGTTTCGGAACATTATTATTATTGTTGCAGTCATGGTGGTGTATCGTTGCCTTCAGAAAAATACCCTCATGAATTAAAAAAATTGTTAGATGGATGTCATAAGATATCTGGCCATTTTAGGAATAATATAAGACTTTACAATAATTCATTTGCTTTTGCATCTTAAAATGCCAATGTAGTTAATTTCAATAATAAAAGGCGGGGACTATTTTGATAAATAATTCAAGGTCGAATTTATTATCAAATCAACAATTTCCTGAAATTGATAATGATCCATCTTTTCGTCAATTATTCCTGTTAGATCCAGAAGAAGCAATTTGCTATAGATTACCCGCTTAGAATGCGAACCATGAGCGAAATTTTGCCATCCATGGGCCAAATCTTGACAAAGTCTAATCCCATATTTCATAAGACTCTGCTCATAATTAAAAACTTGCCAACCTTGGGTTCATAGCGAATCCCACACTGAGAGAAAATACGAGCAATTAAAGCATGTGATCGAAGAATCTCATAGGATGTGGTATCTGAAACTGTAATTGCATGTGGACAACTTAAGCCGGGATGAAACAAAAGCTATCATAGCTTTTGAACAAGCTAAGTTAGCTTTCGTTTCATGCTATGATATCTGCTATAAAAGCCTATAGTTTCTCGTCTCACAACCTCTGAGAGGTAGTGAGACGAGAAAATCATTCTGCCAAATCCGCCACCTCTGAGAGCATGTCAAATCGTCAGAATCATTCTCTCGTCTCACATGCTCTCAGAGGTGGTCGAATCGGCAGAATCTTCTTTTAAAAAGCATGTATATGTCCGTACCAGTGCTTTATTCATTAAATAAATGGGCAATAGTTTTTTATTCATCAAATACATGCGCACTAGTTTTTTATTGATCGAATACATGCGCACTAGTTTCTTATTGATCAAATACATGCGCACTGGTTTTTTAATCATCGAATAAAAGCGCACTAGTTTTTTATTGATCGAATACATGCGCACTAGGTTTTTATGGACCGAATACATGCGCACTAGTTTTCTATTGGTCAAAGACATGCGCACTAGTTACTTGAGGTAAGTCCATATTTTTTTATTTGAATAAATTTATGTTCTTGTCCCAATAAAATATTAGCATTTATAGAAAGTGCTTGAGGTAAGAATTTCACGTTTCATGCAAGTAAAATACGTTATGATCTCAATCAAAAGTATTTTACATGCGACTAGTCTCAAAAAGTATTAATTTAAGAATATTTGCTGTTAGGTCAAATAATCAGTATAATGTTTTGAGAATTTTTGTTTCTTGAAGAAAATAATTTTTTGTTTGCCTTGAATTATTTCATGCGACTAGTCATGCGACTGTGCGACTAGTTTCAAAAAGTATTAATTTAAGAATATTTGCTCTTAGGTCAAATAATCAGTATAATGTTTTGAGAATTTTTGTTTCTTGAAGAAAATAATTTTTTGTTTGCCTTGAATTATTTTTTACTCAATACAACACAAATGTTCTTGATCCAAGAATATCTTGCTACCTATAGCCTAAATACAGTCAAACTTCCAAAAGGCGGAAAGCAATTTGACGTTTCCGCAGTAGAGAAGATCGTTAAGATGCTATTAGTGAGTGAATGTTCAGGGATGTAACAACCATTTTAAATCATAGGTTCTTTAAATATGAAGTGGAAATTATAATAATTATTTAATAGTTTTATTTTAATCCTTTTACGTCCGAGAATATTTAATAATAATATTTAATAATAATTTATTTATTAATTTGGGCTGCAATAACAAATAAAAATTTATATAACAATTTGCACAAGTCAGTCTTGAATCGTTAAAATCACATAGTTTGAAATTCCATTATTTTTATTTATTTTCAATAGTGAAAAATTATAATTATTATAATAATTATGTTTTTTAATCAATAATTATAATCGTTAAAATCACATAATTTGAAATTACATTAAAAATTAGTGTGCATGTACTCGGTCCATAAAAAACTAGTGGGCATGTATCCATCAATAAAAAACTAATGCGCATGTATTTGATCAATAGGAAACTAATGTGTTTGTATTCGATCAATAAAAAACTAGTGTGCATGTATTTGATCAATAAAAAACTAGTGCGCATGTATTTGACCAATAGAAAACTAGTGTGCATGTATTCGATCAATAAAAAACTAGTGCGCATGTATTCGATGATTAAAAAACTAGTGCGCATGTATTTGATCAATAGGGAACTAGTGCGCATGTATTCGATCAATAAAAAACCAGTGCGCATGTATTTGATCAATAAAAAACTAGTGCGCATGTATTCGATGATTAAAAAACTAGTGCGCATGTATTTGACCAATAGAAAACTAGTCAGTCAGTAATTCAATTGGTTATGTTTTTTCTAATGATTTACTAAGAAATAACTAAGTATTAGATAAACTTACTTTTAAGTTATGTCAAAACAACTAATAAATAAGTGAAAACTTGATTACTAGTATTTTAAACGTTATTTAAATTTAATCAAACAAAAATAAAAATGCTAAATTTTATTTCCTAATAATATTTAAACAAAAGAATAGTTAAAATAAAATTTATAAAATTATTTAAAATATTTATTACTTTGTTGATATCATCTTCTGTCAATTTTAATTGTAGAAAAATTTTTTTAATAAGCACATAATATTAATAGTTAATATTGAAAAAATAAAAACGGCTTATTTGTCGAATTCAATAATTAATATAATTAATATATTTAATCATTTCTGAATAACTGTTTATAAAAAACTGAAGGAGGAATCGAACAAACAATCAGAACAAAAGTTAGTCTAAATGAATAAGTTTGATTTTTGATATAGAAGACACATAAGTTAAAGTAATTTTTTTCAGGGGAAGTGTGGACACTTGTATTTTTTACAAAATGAGCCGTTAAAAATTGCAATTTGATGAAAATATAAAAAAATTGACGTTGGAAACGATTATTCCATTTGAGGTTCAAATTAGCCCAAAATGAATAATCGTTTCCAACGTCAATTTTTTTTAATTCTCATCAAATTGCAATTTTTAACGGTTCATTTTGTAAAAAATACAAGTGTCCACACTTCCCCTGAAAAAAATTACATTAACTTATGTGTCTTCTATATAAAAAATAAAAATTATTCATTTGGACTAACTTTTGTTCCGAATGTTTGTCAGTTTCCTCCTTAATGTAGTACGAAACATACTGCAAATAAAAAAAAATGATTCTTCCCTGACAAGTAAGAGGCTTAAGAATGCGATTCTTATTTTCCTTTCTAAGTTTGCGTGGTTGCGTAGTACAGTGCTTGATTCGTGTGCGTGTGTCCAGGGTTCGAATCCTCTATCCGTCAAATATTTTAATTCTTAAGTCCATATATGTGTTTAGGTAAAATAAGTGTTTAACTAAAATATGTGATGTGTGGCGTTAAAATTGTAAAAAATATTTAAATATCAACAAAATAATCAATTAAGTAATAAAGATCCTTCTGGATATAAAAAATAAATAAATTGAACTTAAAAAAATAGTGTCTAAATAAAAAGATTATTCTTTATTTTTTAAAACAAATTTAAAATTAATTGTATTTATTTATTTATTATTATTATTACTATTGTTTTTATTAGTGTTATTGTTGTTAATATATTTTTGGCACAATTATTTGTATTATTACACTTAATCACTAGAAAATTTGGATAATTCCTAAAATTTTAGGAAATTTTCAAATTTCCCAGGCATTTTGCGAAATGCATAAAACATTTACGACTTTTGAGTTCTTAAACCTCCCTATTCTGTCGTCAGAAACAAGAACTTAGTTAAGTCACTTTGTGGCTTAGGCTGACTTTTGTACGTTCATACTACTGGAATAGCGACCTAAGCGAGAAAGTGACTTACATAAGCTTTTGTTTCTGACGGCAGTATTTAGCTTATTAAAAAGTACAATTATTTGTGTCAGTATATTTATTTTTTAATTTTTTCTTTATCAGAACATTTTGAAGCCGAAAGCATCAATGATTCAACGGATTATGATGATCCAGAGTTTGTTAAGTTTGTTATAGGTATTTAGTTGATTTGAGCAAGAATTATATTAAATGAAACCGTAATTAAGAAGTAATATTACTTATTAAAATCAGTCCTATTTTTTACAATTTTTGCTCAAATCAATTAAATATAAACTAATTTGGCATAATTTTTCATTATTTTCATCAGATTTCACTAACTAATTACAATTTTTCGCTTCAAACCAAACTTAACAAAATTATAGATTATTTTCCAAAAATAAATAAGGTTCATTTTCTCAAAAACCCCACCTTTCCTTTCTTTAAAATTTTGATTATAATTCTTATCAACATAAGCAAATATTCTGATAAAACCATACTGTCAGCTAGGAGAATTTTTTTATATTTTTCGAAATATTCTTTTTTATACAAGAATTTGAGTTTGTTAGTGTGCATTAATTATTGATTTTATAAAAGTAATTACTTTAGTTGAATTCATTGCATTTCATTTGTTCTTAAACTTGCTTACTAACAATCTCAAACTTTAAATAAGAATTTATTTGTGAAAAATTTGATCAAAATTAAAAAAAAGGTGAGTTTTTTGCGAAAATGGGCCTTATTTATTTAAGGAAAATCATCCATAATTTTGTTCATTCTAAAGCCTCTTAAAAATTTCAAACAGCATTTTGAAGAAGAAAATATCCCCTAAAAAAGATCCAATAATCAAAATTTGATTATATTAATGGAAAAAAATTACAAGTAAAATACATTTTTTTTTTTTTTTTTTTTTTTTTTTTTTTAGTTTTACCATTCAAAATTGAAGTACTCGTAACTTCGTTTAAAATAATGTTTAACGAAAAAAAAGTATTCTTTTATGTTTCATATAGAATAACATATGTAAATCTATAACTTGAAGTTAGTCGGCCTGAATAATTTGAAATGTATTGAACCCGAGGCGCGCTGAAACTAGCGAGCGAATCGAGCCCAGCGCGAGATGAGAATGTGACGGAGCGCGAAGCGCGTAGTCAGATTTTTTTTTGAAAAATTGACCATGTATAAACTGATACAACTAAATTTATTGTTCATATGCATATTAGCAAAATTTTGCTCCGGCACGTCATAAAATTATCTTTGTTACTTTCTCAAAAGCTGTGAAAATTTCTTTCGGTTAGTATATAAGAACAAAATAAGATATTCTTAACAGCGTTGTGCATTGCGTTTAGTGTATAAGTTAGGTTTATATGTATAGTGTGTGTGTGTATGTGTGCGTCGTGCGATATTGTATTAATTTTAAGTGCTTCTTTGTATGCGTATTTGGACAGTCATCACTTGCGTCCCGGTACCGCCCACGTATTTAGAAGTAAGAACACACTTAAAACTGAAATCCTTCAGTTTCAGGTATACATAGTTAACAATAGCCAGGTTTGATGTGAATTCTTCATGAATTATTTTTTTGATCTTTTATCAATGATTTACTGCGGGCCTACATGAGCCTACATTGAGCCTCCCAGGGCCTACAGTATATTGTATATTTGGGTGTACCACGTGCCTACTTTGAGCCTATCGAACTTACAATATTCCATATCTTGAGCCTACTTTGGGCCTAACAAACCTACAATATCAGATACTTTGAGCCTATTTCGAGCCTACAAGTGGAAGAATTGATTGAAACTGACACCTTGTAGGCCCAAAGTAGGCTCAACTTACATTAGAAACCAACTTTTTAAACTTACTCTTGAAATCATTAAATTTGTAGGCTAAAATCTGTGGCTGAAAGGCATAACATCATAACTAACATTTTATCGAATTTGAGATAACATCGGATTTAAGTTAATTTAGTAATGCTTTTTAAAGTTTCATAACAGTAAAGTGATTTAAATGTTTATTTACGTAGAAAATAATTAATAACACAACAGCATAACTGCATTCAAATCGAAAAAAAGAATTGATATTCTTTTTTAAAGCGTTTATATTTTATTAAAATTGATAAACAGATGTAAAAACTACACTAGAAAATAGGATACAATGCCCAACACCAAAAATATTGGTTGATTTTTCGATTTTACAAAACCAAGAAAATAAACAAAAACAGGTTTTTCTCAAAACTATGAAAATGCAGTTATGTTATTCTGCCTTTCAGCCACAGAAATGTAGGCCCAAATTTTCATCTCGGGTGAATCCACGCGCCTTAACTTAAATATGTGTGAAGTTTAAATCTTTTAAAAGCTTCCAGAAAAAAGATATGATGTGTTGAAATATGGTATTTTTTATGAATTTACAATTTTGAAATTAAATTTTATAATAATTAAAATAATTTTTTAAAGTCATTTTTCGTGGATAAGGAAAGTTAATTAAAACCTTTTGCCCGAAAAAAAAAAATGTTTCGGTAGAAAGAAGTAAATACATTTATTAAACACTTGTATGTTGGATATACTATATTAAATTTATATTATGAGCTACATTTTCCAAATATTGTACTGTTTCATCTTTGTCCAGATACTTCTCATACGGGGGTTAAATTTTGTATTTTTTATGTTACCTTGTGATTTTCAACTCCATCTAACTTTAACAAAACTTTATGGATTTAAATTTTTGTATACCGTCAAGCGGGGCTATTTTGTGCACAAACCGCTCTATTTCCACTCTATGCTTTATTAAAATTCAGAATTTTAAAAAAATAAAAAAATTTAACTATTCAATTCTGTTGTGGACATCCTTCTAAAGATGTCCTATGAGTAAGCCGACGAAAAAATATTTTTGTTTGAGTTAAAGATACTCAAAGTTGTGCAGAAAATAGTCTGACTGATGGGGCTATTTTGTGCATCAAAGTTTGTTAATTCATAAAGTTATAGATGGATTCATGTACGTAATATCTAGACCAGAAAAAAATAACAAACGTTATTGGGATTGCGAGAATGTACGATAAAGAGCTCTTTTCATATGAACATCCGCCAAACTAAGAAAATTTGCAAGCTCAAACAGTAAATCATCAAGATTCGCAATAGCCAATCGCCGCCAAGTAAAAAAAAATACCGCCAATATATTTTCTTAAAATAAGTTCTTAAATAAGTTTTTGACCGAAAATAATTTAAAAATTCAGGATGGTAGACCCTGAAAACTGAAAATTTGACTCTTTTTTATATTAAGACACACCTGCAGCCTATACTGTTATACTGACCGATCAGATACAAAAAATATGCTTCCACAGAAAACTTCTTCTTTCAGTGTAGTTGTTAAACATGGTTAAAAATAAAGAAGATTTTGATATTTCATAGGATTCATATCCTATTTATATTCGGTCCTTTTTGCAAGTAAGTTAAAAGCTTATAAATTTTATGCCATAACGTTTTTTTAATTCCAATCTAAATAATATGCGTCGACCAAATTTCAGAAAGTTATCTAGATGCTGAAAAAAATATAAACTTTTAAAAATCAAAACGTCGGCTTTTTCCGGATGCAGCTGGATAGATTCAGATAAAAAGTCTCAAGCTGCTGCTAAAATTATTCAAACGTCAAATTTAGCTTTTACGGATAATTTAGCTTCTTTTTCCGACAATGAATTAGAATCGAATTTGATTTCTGAACAAAACAACAAAAAACAGAGACTGTTGCAGCCTACAACAAGTAAGATAATTTTGATTATTGCCTTTACTTAATTTAGACTATTTTTTATACATTAATATGTATGATAAAATTCATTTATCTTTCAGATTGTTCGAAGCGCTTGAAAATTAATATAAACACTAATAACAATAAATCTGCCAATCAAAATGAGAGAGATAAATCTGTTCAGTTAATAAATAAATATGAGTATTTTGACTTTAGTGTTGCTCCTGACAATTCTCAAAACTCAAATTTAAAACATGTAAACATCTGTGCAAAAAATCAAAATTTAGCAGAAGGAAATATCTCAAGGAATACTTTTGTTGAAAGCCTCATTTTAATGGGAACAGCAAGACTTAAAAATGACAATATTTCAAACGAAGGTAATAAACATTTTAATTTTCCGCCTTTTAAATTTTCTAAATAAGCATGTTCTAAAAAATACATTTAATGCAGATTTCTTAAGAATAATCTTTACTGGCGTAAACTGTCTCTTCGAGTTTCATGTCAGGAAAATAAAAAGCTCTTTTAAAGAATTTACTAGTACGATTAAGGAAAAAGAGGAGAAGCAAGTGCCGTTCGATAGCAATCAAATTGTAAATACCCGTTCATTAAAAAATAAATATGAATTGTCTCTCCCTTTAGAAAATATTACTAATTTTGAATAATTTTGTGAACGTTTAAACAAAGAGGAATTTAAAACAGATTTTATGAGTATAATTTACACAATTTTGATTTTATAAAACTTGTAGTTAAATAATTAACAACTATTATTATAAAAAAACACAAAAATTGAAAAAATTAAATTAAAAACAAAAAAGACCCGTTTCATGTGAAAGTGCATAAAATAAAATAATTAATTAATTTCTTATATTATTTTGCAGTTTTCTTCATTACATTCTGTCTACAATGCAAAAAAAGTTTGTCCATTAATGTCACAAGCATTTTAAAAAATTTATTGGATCGAGATTTTGGCACTATTTTCACAGCACTTAAGAAATCAATTAGCAAAAATCAGGTTTAAAGAAATCTGTCTTAAGTGATTGCATAAAGGGTAAGATATACACACTAAAATATATCTAGAACTGATTTTTATATTTTAGATAATAATTTTTAGATTTTACAGAATCTTTGGGTATCAGAATGGAGGAAGAAGAAAAAAAAAACTATTAAGTAAAGAATATGAAACAGCTCTGTCGAACGCAATATCGAATGCAAAATATTGTAATGGAGGCAGAGTAAAGAGACTTAAACTTAACCCTTAACAAAAAATATGTTTTAATTAAGAACACCTGATATTTTAAAAATAATGTTTTTGTTATCAAGAAATTACATTTTAAATAAATTCTTAATATCGCTAATCTTTGTTATTATTAATATAAAACTGCTAAGTTCATTATTAAAATGCTTTAATCTTTAAAATCATTTATAAATTTTTTTGTTTAAAGAAGTTATAAATTCTTTAATTTATAGTTTATAGCATAATTTTAAAGATTTCCATAAATTATTCTATTATGTTCCAAGTCACTTACTAGCAGGTTTTTCCTTATCAGTTACTGGCTAGAGGCAGGGAAGATCTAGCCAGTTACTGGACATTTTCTAGAATGAATTTCTACTTGGGAACACTAACTGGATTGGTCCTAACTGGTACGATAATGTTATGTTAAGAGAATGATTGTAAAATTTTATAATTTATTTTTTAAATGTGAATGTGTTGTAGAAATAATAAATATAAGAATGCGAAAAAAATGAGAAACTAATAAATTAAAATAAATGGATTTTCAAAGAAAAAATCAGATTCTTAGACAGATACTCAAACTTGGTGTGAATGGTGTCATAGGCAAAAAAACAGTAAAATTTGACAATTTTTTTTCTTTTTCATAAAACTTTTTTAAAAAAAGTAATAATTTATTTAAAAGTGCATATATTTTAACACTTAAAAATAATTTAACAACCAAAAAATATTTAAAAATATTTAACTTGCAAAAGGTTCATAAAAAATGCATTTTTTAAAAATGGTTTTGCGGTGGACAGCTTTTTTCGGAAACAGCTAGTCTGAAATACAAAATCCATAAATTTTCTGTTAGTACGATGCCATATGCAGTTCGTGAACGAAGGGTTTTAAAAATTTTTAATTTTTAACAAAACGGCAGCCATTTTTGTCAAAAAAACGATTTTTTAAGCAAAAAATTTTGGATTTTCATTAATAAAAATGAAAGTTTTTATTCAAATAAAAAATCCTTCGTTCACGAACTAGCTGTTTATGTGTCAAATAATCCCTATAAATTTGAAGCCGATCGGTTCAGTAGTTTTTGAGAAATCTTGTCCACCGCATGGGTATTTCTTGAAAAATGTAATTTCGAGAAAAACGCATTTAAAGTTTTTAGAACGGAGTGACTAACATTTTTATAAAAAAATAATCAGATCCGCTTGAAACTTGTTACTCGGGGGTTTTTGGGGTCGCTGATTACGAATCTGAAGTCAGTTTTTCAAAATTCAAAAAGGCGGATCCAATATGGCGGACAAAATTTTAAAAAAGTTTTTGATTTGCTTGAAACTTGTTACTCGGGGGTTTTTGGGGTCGCTGATTACGAATCTGAAGTCAGTTTTTCAAAATTCAAAAAGGCGGATCCAATATGGCGGACAAAATTTTAAAAATGTTTTTGATTTGCTTGAAACTTGCTAATCGGTGGTTTTTAGGGTCGCTGATTACGAATCTGAAGTCAGTTTTTCAAAATTCAAAAAGGCGGATCCAATATGGCAGACAAAATTTTAAAAATGTTTTTGATTTGCTTGAAACTTGCTAATCGGTGGTTTTTAGGGTCGCTGATTACGAAACTTAAGTCAGTTTTTCAAAATTCAAAATGGCGGATCCAATATGGCGGACAAAATTTTAAAAATGTTTTTGATTTGCTTGAAACTTGTTACTGGGAGGTTTTTGGGGTCGCTGATTACGAATCTGAAGTCAATTTTCTAAAATTCAAAAAGGCGGATCCAATATGGCTGACACGATTTTTGGGATTTGCATTAATTTTTATGAAACTCGGTTTAAAAAGGTTTTTGGGGGTCGTAGAATACGAATTCAATGTCATTTCTAAAAAAACTATAATGATGGATCCAATATGGCGGTCACAAATTTCTAAAATTTTACCAATTTTTATAAAACTTGGTATAAAAGGGTATTTGGAGTCTTGGACTACTAATCCAATGTCAGTTTATAAAAATTAAAAATGGCGGATCCAATATGGCAGACACGAATTTTTGAATTTTCGTCAATTTTTATGATACTAGGTATAAAAAGGGTTTTTAGGATCTCAGAATATGAATTAAATGTCATTTCATAAACATTAAAAATGGCTGATCTAATATGGTGGACACGAATTTTTGAATTTTGTTCCATTTTTATGAAACTCGGTATAAAAGTGTTTTTGGGTCGTAGAGTATGAATCCAATATCATTTTATGAATATTCAAAAATGCGAATCCTATATGGCGGACATGAATTTTTTAATTTTTACCAATGTTATGAAATTTATTATAAAAGGGTTTTTTGGGTCGTAGAAAACAATATTATAATTATTTATAACTATTATTATTGTTATTTATTTCTAATTTTTTTGTATAAAAGTGTTTCTGTGGTCGTTGTGTCTGAATCCAATGTCATTTTTAAAAATTCAAATCGGCGGTTTCAATATGTCGGACAAATTTTTTTGTAAAAAAACAGACACTTTAAATGTAATTTGATATCAAGAGATTTTTGGTCGCTTATTTCTATTACGAAGTCGAAATATCTGAATTCAATTTGGCGTACTGAATATAGCGGACGAACTTCATAAAAAAATATTGGACTTTTTTGAGTCGGTCTTGTACCTAATCCTTCCACACTTCAATTTATCTAAATTTTAGCTATAACAATTACCATAATATTAATATGTACAATTGTTATTTTAATTATTTTTTAAAAGGAACAAACAGAGAGAAAACATTTTACAGTTAAAAGTAAAAGAAGAACAGCTAAAAAAAGAATTAGCGAAGAAGTTTGAAGAGCTCCAGTTGGTTGTGGAGAAATTAGGGAATTAGAAATAAAATACCAAGCCCAACACGACCAACTGGAGCAAACAAGAGAAATGTTTAAACAACTTATTTCTTTAAATTATGCACCTCGAAAAATGTTTCCATCACAATTTAGACCAGCGTCTCCTGCGTTGGCCTATCCTTATCATCTTTTATAAATTAACTTTACATTATGTAATTTATTAACATTAAAAGAAATGTTCATTTAAAAAAATGGTCTACCTAGTAAATCTATTAGAATTTAAAATGTTAAAATTTTACAAAAAATAGTAAAAATATTTAATATTCTAAACAATTCTCCGATGTCTCACTAATTCAGATTATACGAATTTATTATTTAAATTTATTTTTATGAATAAAATACTCTTAACTTGATTTTTTTATAACAATAATACATTATAACTTTTTTTTCTCATAGAGAAAGCTTTGTGATCGTTAAAATGTTCTATATTTGAAAAATACTCTAAATAGACTTATTATTTTCTAAAAAATAAAAATTTGCTTCCTGAAGCAAATGTCAAGTTATGTCAATGTGTCCATGTGTGCTTTTATTAAATTTTCACACAAATTTTGTAAACGCATTTTTTTATAAGAAAATATCGTTTATTTGAAAAAAAATTAATGCTAAAGTGCATCCTAAGGATCACAGTTCATCCCCTTTTTCACCTAATCCCCTTTATTCCTCTTTGCCCCTTATTTTCTCCTTTTTTTTGAATGAATCCTTTAAAACACTTAAAATCAAGTATTTTCTCCCTTATTCCCTTTATTTTCTAATAAATGATCCTCTGTATTTAATAAGGGCACATAAAATTTCAAAATCGGTAACCGCTTTTCCCCCACCACCTTAAAATTGATTTTTAAGAATCAAAATTGTTTAATTACTCTCTTGTAGGAAATTCACTGACGCATATTTTTTCTTTAGATAATATTTTTTCTATCTTTCACCGCTCTTAAAAAAACCCTAAAAACTTAATTCTTCTGGAAATCATATTAAATTAAAATTTTCACTTCAACTCGCTTTAATATGAAAAATTCTTAATATTTTAACATTACATTTATAGGAGTTAGGGTAACTGCCCCAGTCGTTGGCACTGCGTCAGTCGTTGGCACCTTTCTTAGTTTTCTCTAAATTATAAGAATCACGTAATGTTTAATTGGTCTTGCATTGGCTTATTAAATTCTGCTGCGATTTTTCATTTCAATAAATATATAATATTTTAAAAATAATTACTTGTGTCGTGGGAAATAATTGAAATGATTTCGTTAAAGTGCCAACGATTGGGCAAAAGAGGTTAAAGCAGTGTCCCAGTCGTTGGCACTTTAACAGTTTAAAATGTAGTGGGGTTTGAAAATTTCGTTTATGCTTTACATCGTTAGTAAATAAAATATTAATTAGTATATATTTTAGCATTCTTATATTTATTATTTTTACAACACATACACATTTAAAAAATTAATTATAAAATTTTACAATCATTTCTTATTACTTTTAAATGATTTTAAGTGTAAGTAGACCTATTTAAGAAATTATTTTCAGATAAGCATGACATACTTTACTTAGCAAACTATCATTTTACAAATTGTATTGGCAATTAGAAAATAAAGTTGTCTTATAGTTATGACTTTCGAGACGATGATGTTTTTGGTGAGGGTCGCGTTTTATTGTTATTTCTGATTAAGAAAAAATAGGAATAATATAATTTAAGTAAATAATAAAATAAAGTTTCATTCAAAGATAATATCAATTCTTTTAAACCTCATAAGTATCACGAATTCTTAAGAAGTAGATTATATTTAACACATTAATCGGTCTTTTCTACTAGTATAAAAGCTTGAAATTGACGTTTTATGGGTACTGTTTTGCAATTTTCATGTTAGATTGGTCCGTTCTTTTATAAATCTGATATTCGTAACTTATTACAGAAATCGAATTGTACATTTGTAAAATACTTAACTGACACTTCAAATAAAATTTTGGGAAATGGTTTTTGATTTTGGCTTTTTTTCCTAAGACTTGCAGTTCTTGCCGCATTTTGTACGCAATTCCTAATTCCATCACAAGCGCTTTTTCCATGCGAAGTTCAAAAAAATGCCACTCTGCGCTAATTGTAATTTTAGACTCCTGCAAAACTAAAGCAGAAAAATTATGTTTGTTTTTATATTGTGATGGAAAGTCTTCGGAATTTTTTTTTAAATGCAGCCACCAAACTTGTCTTTTAAATAATAAATTATGTTCACGATATATTTTATTCTTATTATTAAATAAATTTTTCGAAGCACGATTCAGCGTCAAATGTATTTCCACGGTTTCGCTAGTTAGTTATTGCTTGCTTGCTGCGCATCAGCAGAAAAGTATGCATAACTTCTCAGATATCGGAGGTTAATGAACTCTTTTTTCTTAATTTACTCGTTAGAATATTGCGCGTCAGATGAGCATAGTTTAATCTTTGCATGACATTGAAAACATGTTTTAAATCGCAATTGTTTTAAAAAATTGTTAATAATAATTATAAATTTTAGTTTTACAATAATCGGTTTACTAACAGTTTAAAATAAAACTTTTAAGTTTAAATTTAAAGAAAGCTTAATTATCTTTATTCGTTACCAAGTAATAATTAAAAGAAAAATTCATTACTCAAAAGTTATACTCCCTGTTTATATCCGAAATAAATACATTTTTTGAAAAATATTTTAGGAGGAAAAATTTAATTTATATATCTATCAAATAGCGTAGATAACTTGAAAATTAGAAACACAAATTTGTCAGGTAGCCCATTTTAATTATTTTGATTCCATTTGAAATTAAGGGTACTTTTTTTGTAAGTTTTTATTTAAGGTCCGCTGATCGACAAGGTTTTGTTTAACCAACCTTGTTAAAATGTATGGAAATTTTTAAAGGTTCGTGCCAGTTGTAAATACTACTCCTGCTGATAGGCAACCAGACACGGCTCTGTAAAATTTTTTTAATATAGATCTCCTGCAGGCGGTTATATGTACTTTATTGCACTAAATCACTTAGTGTCTTTCTTTGCTACTCAATCAGCTTGAGAAGAATAAAATATAAAGAGATTATTTATAACATTGTGTGGCTTTGTACTCTGATCCGAATTTTATTTATTAAAATATATTTTCTTTCTAAATTTGCACAAGATAATTGTAATCATCAAAACGAAGCTTCTTTGTTATCTAATTGATCTGAAATCTTGTAATCTGGTGATTATTATTGCAAGATAAATACTTTTTTTTAGACTTTTGGGAACTAGAGTTCATTGCAGGTTAATTAAATTACCTTCATGGAGAACAAAAATGATAATTTAATTGAGGGTTTAGAAAATGACTTTGAAAGACAGTCAAAAAAAGAAGGTAGCCAATTTTGGCAATATGTTTGTGGCATTTGCGGTAAGTAACTTATTAGTAGAATTTTATTAGTGTTCAGTATAAATAAAACACCTGGTGATTGTTTGCTGTTTGTTAGAATTTCTATAATACAGTTTATCATAATTTGTAATAACATTTTTTTATGATAATACAAATTGTTAGAATCCACTAACTCACTATATGAGTCATTCTTTGCAAAAAAAGCCACCCCAAAAAATTTTTTTTCATTAAGGTAGTTCTCCGGTTAAGGTTGTTATTATAATTGATAAAATCGATTTTCTATGGATTTTCTTTAAAGTGTGAGGAAACTTTATTTTATATATGTGCCTTCTATCTTGTTAATATTTTAGTACTCCTTGCAATGCTAAAAATTGAGATATTGATGTTTCAAATTACAATTCTTTATCATTTTCCATACAAAAGTGGAATTTTGAACATGAATATCTCAGTTTTGAGCATTCGAAGGGGTACTTAAATTTTAACCAGATAGAAGGCACTTATAAAATAACGTTTTCTCACAATTTAAAGAAAATCCATAGAAAATTGTTTTTTTAAGTATAATAACAACTTTAACCGGAGAACTACCTTAATGATACAAGTTACAATATACATAAAAACAAATATAAAAAGTAGAGTGTTAGGACAGTGTAATGCGTGGTTGCCATGTTATCAGGGGTTAAATTTTAAGACAATATAATTTTCAACTGACAATAACTTTTTTCCTAATCACTGAATTTGAAAGTCTTATGGATGTATTTAATGTAGAATTTTCCATACTTTTAAATTATGTAACTAACAATTTTTAAAAATTCAGTTTTGACAAGAAAAATGCAAAAATGAGTTTTTAATGCAATTTTTCACCACTGCTGCCATTTAGGATTTTTTTAACATTATCCAGAAGTGTTTCTTATTTAATATGCTTTTAATCCCTTAAATAGTATTTTGGGTCAACAAGGTGTACCCGAGCTGTAATTGAATATTTACTAGAACACAACAAAGTAATTTGGAACTTATGTTCTCGTTCGACCTATAATAGTTCCAATATTGTTTAAAACTGTTAACACAATTATTTTAGAATGATTGCTGTTGTTTTTACAACTGCTGAAAAACATTAGATGCGAATTAGTGGGTTGTGCCAAGTGAAAATTCAATTGTACTCGTATACACCTTGTTGTCTCAAAATTCCATTTCAGGGGTTAAGACCTTATTAAATAGGAAACATTTCTGGACAATATTAAAAAAAATCCTAAGGTACAGGAGTTGTGAACAATTGTATTAAAAAATAATTTTTGCATTTTTCTTGTCAAAACTAAAAGTTTTAAAAATTATTAGCTATATAATTTAAAAGTATGGAAAATTCTATATAAAAAACACCTATAAGACTTTCAATTTCAGTGATTAGGAAAAAAGTTCTTAGGAATATCATGTTGCCTTAAAATTTAACCCCTGATAATCGGCAACCACGCATTACACTGACCTAACACCCTGCTTTTAATATTTATTTTAATGTATATTATAACATGTATCATTAAAAAAAAAATTTTTTTTAGGGTGGCTTTTTTTGCAGAAAATCACTCATAATATTGTAAAGTAATACTGTTAAAAACACTGTAATTATTCTAGCTGGAGTCAAGCACATGTTTTTGAATTAAAACACACTTTATTTGGGATTTCTCTTTTATTTACAATTCTTTTACAAACAACTAACTTATTAGATGAGCACCTAAAACATTGATAATCTTTATAATAACAATAATTGAAGTAATTCACCGAGGATTTCACTTTTAATGTTTTATTAGACATTAGAGCAACTTTCAAAGTGTTTATATTAAGACAATTTTTATTGCTGAAAGAAATTTAATCCCTTTAAAATTGTTTGTTTTTTTCCCAAACAAACAAAACAATCTATTCATCCTTTTAGTCGTATTTTAAAATTTATTGAATGAATTTGTAATGATAACTAAATTTTGAATGTTTGCCTAATATAATTCTGATTAATTTATTTGACCGGAGTGAAATTAATTAATAAACTCATGCCATTAGTGGTTTAAAATTAGAAACAATTGCATATTAGCACGAAAATACTTATAAATAAGAAAACCTAAGTTTTCAAATGCTTTTTGCATCCTGATGTACATAATACACTTTCCTTTAGTTATTGAAACATAATGAATTTATGCATAATTTTGTTTGCAGCTTGTATTTCGATCTGCGCTTGGGGAGGATGCGAAGCATGGCCAACAACAGCTATACCTCACTTGACCGGCAATAACTCACTGTTTTCAGTAACCGATGAACAAGGTGCCTGGATTGTGTCAATTTACTACATTGGAGATTTTATTGGAGCTCTACTAAATACCTTATTTATTGATCGCATTGGACGGAAAAACACAATGTTACTTTTTGCCCTTCCTGGAATAATTGGTTGGATTATGATTATATTTGCGACAAATCATTTTTACCTCCTTATAGCCAGATTTATCATGGGGATTGGTCAAGGAAGTACATACAATTCAGTAGTAATATACTTATCCGAAATTGCCGAAAAAAATATTCGCGGAATTTTAGTTAACATGATAACAATTTTACTTAATTTTGGCTATTTTCTGTGTGTAACGATTGCTGCTTTTACATCCTACGCACTCTTTAACATTTTATCAGCAACATTAATATTAATTTTCATAATAACATGGCCATTGCTAATAGAAACACCCTATTATCACCTTCTCCGCTTTCGAGATAAAGATGCCACACAGTGTTTAATGAAATTAAGAAAAATTAGTGACCCAGTTACATTGGATTTAGAAATTAGAGAAATGAAAGTGACAATTGAAGAGCAAAAAGTCAAATATGGTTTACGTGAGTTGTTTAGTAACAGATATAATCGGAGAAGTATGATGATTGTTTTTTGTATGAAAATATCACAAATGTTGACAGGAATTCTACCGATTTCAGCATACTCTCAAGAAATCTTCAAGTATAGTAATTTGTCAATAGATGCTGGAATTCAAGTTATGATATGTAGTGGGTTTTCGTTGCTTGCTTCTCTCTCAACTAATGTATTGATAGAACGATTTAAAAGAAGACCGCTTTATTTAACCACAGCATTAATATGTTCATTTTGTTTGGGAACTGTTGGTCTTTTTTTCTTTATGAACCAATATCTTCAGATGAATCTTTCTTTGATAAACTGGCTTCCACTATTAATGTTAATTATTTTTCAAATTGCCTATATGGTTGGCATTGGTAACGTTCCATACATTATTCAAGGCGAAATTTTTCCAGTGAATGTGAAAGGTGCAGCCGTGTCTTGTGGGATGGTTGTAGGTTCAACTTCAATTTTCGTCACTTCGTTTGGTTATAAGTTTCTTAGTAATGCTGCTGGAGTTTATACTACATTTTGGGTATTTGCTGTATCTTGTTTTATTTTTTCCCTTTTATCGTTTAAAATCATGCCGGAAACAAAAGGAATGACACTTGAAGAAATTGTAGCTCAACAGGATCCGGAAATGAAGAAGAAATTGATAAATGAGCGTATGCGGTGTTAAAATTACATAGATTGTAGCAGCATTTTGAATTACGGTTAAAATTTTTTTTAATTTAGATATTACAGCTCTACAAAAAAAAGTTCCCTGATCTGGTTATGAGACCAATATTTTTCAATGTATTTTGATGTGCTAAATCCGAATCCGACATCAAAATTGGTCCAGAGGGTCTGATTTTTAAACTAACTTCAATATCAATAAAAAATACTTTTTGTTCGATAGAATCTGAACCCGACCTAAAATTTATACGTGTCTAGAATTAATAGAAAGCTTTAGTTATAACCTTTAAAATGCTTAATTAAAAATTGTTCTACTATGATTTTTGACGAACATATGATATGTTTTACTGAAAATAATTTTTTTCCATAATTCACTATTGATGTATTTTTAACATTTAAAAAAAGTCAAATTTTAAGTAAAACATCACATTTTTGTCAAAAATCATAGCATAACAATTTTTAAAAGACATTTTAAAGGTCATAATGCAAGTTTTCTAATGACTCTAGACATGCATTAATGTTAGATCGGATTCAGATTCTATCAAACAAAAAGTACCAGTTTTTTGATTTTGAGGTTAGGTCCAAACTCAGACCCTCTGGACTAATTCTGATGGCGGATTCGGATTCAGCGCATTAAAATATTTAGAAAAAAATTAGTCTCGTACCCAGATCCGGAAACTTTATTTTTTTGTGGGGATGTGTATTTTGTCTTCTTTAAAAACCAATTGTTTTAGTAAAAGGTGTAAAAGGAATGCTAAGGTTTATATGAAATCTCTAAATTTCTGTTCAATGTATATATTACGAGTTTTATAAAACATACTTTCCTTTAATCTGTTTTTCTAGTTATAATTATGAATAGATTTTCAATTGTCGACGCTCTCTTGATTAAAAACAGATTTTAGTAGATTATGTTTTAAAATAAAACATATCTATATTTGTAACTCCATTATGTGAAATAAAACATTGCGTTATTAATATTATACAATTTATTTACTATATTTTAATTTTATGTTATATTTAATTTAAGGTGAAATAAATAAAAACAATTTTTGAAATATTAACATTTTTACGTTTATAGTGTAAAACGGTTCATGAAAGGCATATTGAACAAACAACTTTCAAACTTAAATGTTATATGTAAAAATAAAAAATGTATATATCCATTGCATGTTATCGTCTCAGCAAACCAGGCCCGAATCTTGAGAGGGGACAAAGGAGGCTAGTCTGGTTCAAGAATAAACCATGGTGTCATCTGGCTTTGAAGGAGAATATGTTTCAACGTTTTGAGTCATATTTCGATAGCAATTTAATATTTTTCAAATTTTCTTAGCTCAAATTAAAGTTTACAATTCAGCAAAGAAAACAAGGAAAACTTTGAATTTTTTGTACACTTTTTGTAGCTCAGGCAACGAGCTGAATTTTGATAAGTTCAAAATAATGTATCAGTAGACCATCTGACGCAGACTTTTATAAGTTTTTTATAACCTTATATAGTAAATACGTTTCGAAATTTTAAATGCTTTTTCTGAAAACTACATTTTTAAAAACGGCGTAAACTGTTTTCACACGAAATCTTATGTCCTTGAAAACATATATTACTCTTTAAATTTGAAAAAGCGATAAGTATTCTTCTGATTCAAATACGCGTTGTGATGAGGTAAAACGTTACCTCGCACAATTTTTCAATTAACATTTAAAAATATTGAATAACACCAGTCGAGAATCTAAATCGTTCGACTGTTGTACAGTCGGGTGTAAGCTTGGCGAATTGTGCCTTATTATTTTTACGCTTGCACTCTGAAATCAAAGAAAGTTTAGTTAATTTATGTTTCAATTTAATACATAATTTAACCTTAATTTAATTTTAAAAATTTGTTTATTTTATTCTAATTATTTGATCTTATTAAGTTTACCTGCCAGCTTGCCAATCCGGACTCGTCGTACTGTTGTTAACAACATTTTGTTTCAAAAATCTGTTTGTTTTCGCTTTCCATGAACACCGACTCGCTACCATATATTTGAGTGGAGAATTCTCCACTTTTAAGATCCGAAAGTTACACGCAACATGTCCTCCGTCGTGGGATCGTCCTGGCACCAGGTACGGATAGGAGTCCCGTCCTGACAAGAGTGCCAGGACCAGAAGACGATGTCGATGGAGTTTGTTTACTAAGCTGTCATAATAACAGCAGACTATGGTGATACAAGGTTGGGCGTACAAGGCCGCCACCTTACCGCGCGACAGAGTTCGGTCGCTCGCGGTTGCTACGTAACGGCGACGGATGTCGGCGTAACTCACGAACTTTCAGTGATTGTGCCCCAACTTGTTGCACCAAGCGGTGATTGTGCGTAGACATTTTGGCTTGACGACGGCACGTTCAGCCTGTCGTCATTCTTGACTGGTGTGTCTGTATATAAACTATTTGAGGAAAAGAAAATAGAATTGAAAATTTAATAAACTAATGTTGGGACGAGGCTCTATTAGAGGTCGAAGACCTCTCCCAGGTGAGCTCCTTTATTAAGAAACAACTAATATTTTGTAAATGTTGGAGTCGGTTCTCCGACCAAAATATAAAAGTCGAGTCAGTGTTCAGTGCGCGTCTTCAATGTTTGTTTTCTATGAAGTATTGATTATTTCTTACTGATTAAGTTTTCAATACAAATAAATGTGTACGTTTTTTTCAATTTAAAAGCCAAAGGTTTTTGTGGGTTAATAGTAGATATTTTCTTACTGTTTTTGCATTGACAGGGATGTCTGGAGTAAAAATAGTTTGTTAAAAATAATTTACAAATGCCAAAGATATTTTTTTTTATAAAATTGAAGATTATCTTCTTTACGATTGTAATAAAAATGATTTTTTTAATAAATGAATAAGTTTCTTGATTTTTAGTTTCTATTAATGTTTCCGACAGTCATTACACCAAATGAACGTATACTGAAAATTTAATTTATTTACTTTGTACTTAATTTTTAATATTTATTAAGAAAAAAATATTTTGTTCTTTCAAAAAATGTATAATTGTAAAACGAACATACCAAAGTACTGTTCAACATTCAACACATTATTCTTTAAAAAAGGAAATAAAAAATTTGTAATTGTAAATATTTTTTATTGTTCATTATTTAAATGAATAAAATTTAACATTTTTCTTGTATTTAGCTTAAGTTCAATATCGTCAATATTATATAATTAAAATAAATACAATAGAACCTCGATTATCCAAACTTTTTTTTACCTTCTCCAATTTCAAAATTAATTTTTAATATTCAATTCATTATTCTTATTCTCACTGCACATTTTTGTTATCTTGTTATTAACAAATAATTTTAGAGCAGTTTTTATATTTATGGGAAAATCAATTTCTTCTCTTCCAGAGAAATTTCCATTTAACAAATTTCAAATGACAATAAGTTTTTATATAAATACGAATTTTTACTGAACAAAATTCTCAAACGGTAACATGCTAATTTCACAGGATCCTTATTTATTTGAACCTTTTTTTAATTGAATCCAAAGAAACATCAAGCAGAAACATTTTCTTGCAAATTTTAAAATTGACCAGCTGAAAATCAGCAAGGAAATTAAGATTTGTCAAATTTCAGTATAACAAGTATATTTTTATGCAAGATGTATAATTATACCCTGGCAATTAGGTGAAAATTGAAGGAAAATTGAATTCGCTCCCCGTTCGCTCCCCGTTCGATTTTCCTTCAATCCAAAGCAAAACAACAATATAAAATGAAATCAAAATTATTGCAAATGATTAATCGATGCCTCCTCTATCTGATTGCACTGGCACAATCTTTAAAAATTGGCAAATTAATAATAAAAATAGCGAAAATAAGTAAGTTGATTAAGCCAACTAACCTGCACAGATTGACCACCAATCAGAGAAAGTCACGTGCTTTTCCGCGCGAAAATCAAATCACTCTTGTTGACTTAAAGAATATATAAGTACAAAAATCAAAAGTTTAAACAAAAATAATTGAATAATTAATTCGTATCATTATTAAAAGCATAATTATTTCATTTCTTAAGAACGAAATGTTGTAATTAATTAAATTAAATTTAAAAGTAAACTAATTAAATCCAAATAAAAATAAAATTAACATATTTATCTATTACAAAATTACCAATTAAAAAAAAACCTCAATTACATAAAAAAAAATTGAGATATTAAGATAACAAAAATTCAAATGTACGACAGGTAGTAGCAGACAGGAGCACAACAATCAATTTGCACAAAAAAATCTAATCAAAATATAAAATGGTTGATCATACACAGAAATATACAATTTAATTATTTAAATTAATAACAAAAATGACCAACCCCTGAAAACCACTCATAATAATAACATTCAGATAAAATTAAGAGGGAAAATATCAATTTCCACAAAAATTCTAAAAAAGATCTAAAATGGTAAAACATACTCGGATATAATAATTTTGTCCGTTTATTATACCTACATATGGGTACTTTCCTTCATAATTATAGTTCACCAGAAATTTTTGGCAAAATACACTAAAAAATTTTCCGTTAAATACACAGCCCTGCATCGGTTTTCTCGAATGTATGTGACCAAGTGTTTCCGAAGGAAATTTTTGTGCTGAACACGAATCTGGAGTCCAAAATGTTGCATTACGTCAAGTTTTCAAAAAACGGGGGGTTGAAACCCCCAAAAATAGCGTTTTTGTCAGTTTTTGAAAAATAGTAGTACCAAAATTATACGTGTCAAAAATATTGCTCTTATCAGAAATTAAAGCTTGAAATATGCCCTTTTAAATGAACTATGGGCGAAATTAATTGCATCAACCCTTAAAAAAAGGAATGTGTTTTTAATAGGGTGTTTTGAAAAAATTATTAAACAAAACTACCCAAGTGAAAAACACCGATATTCTTGCAACTTAATAAACTACAAACATAACGAAAAATATTTAACACGTGTTTTTAGCCTTAGAACTCAAAAAACACTGTTTTGATTAAAAAGTGTTTTTTTTTATTCTTAAAACGCAAAAAAACTTCCTTATTATCACAAAGGATGTTTTTTACCCTTAAAACGCAAAGCAGCTTTTAAAAAAACACTTGTTAAATATTTTTCTTTATGTTTATAGTGTAAGTTGCAAGAATATCCGTATTTTTCACTTAAGTAGTTCTGTTTAATAATTTTTTCAAAATACCCTTTAAAAAACACACCCCCTTCTTTAAGGGTTGATGCAATTAATTTCGCCCATAGTTCATTTAAAAGGGCATATTTCAAGCTTTAATTTCTGATAAGAGCGATATTTTTGACACTTATAATTTTAGTACTACGATTTTTCAAAAACTGCCTAAAACGCTATTTTGGAGGGTTTCAACCCCCCTTTTTTCGAAAACTTGACGTGATGCAACATTTTGGACTCCAGATTCGTGTTCAGCGCAAAAATTCCCTTCGGAAACACTTGGTCACATTCATTCGACAGAGAAAAAGTTAAGATTTGCAGGGCTATGATGTCAATTAATTTCCATATTTTTGGATCTCATTTCAAACATTTTCATCTATTAACTAACAAAAATTGAGCTACTGCGCAGTAGTTTCAACTTGTCCAAAAATAAAAATTCAATCAATTTTTGTCTTGTCAGAAATATTTAGCAAAATACACTACAATTTTTTTAGTAATTTATCAATTATTTTTTATATTTCTAGATCTAATTTTACACTTTCTCATCTATTAACGAACAAAATTGAGCAAAAATTAAGCTACTGCGCATTAGTTTCAACTTGTCAAAAAATAATAATTTAATCAATTTTTGCCTTGCCAGAAAAATATTGTAAAATACACGAAAAAATTATTAAGACAAATATCAATTATTTCTCATCTATTTAGATCTAATTTCAAACTTTTTCACCTATAAACAAACAAAATTAAACAAAAAGTTAGCTACTGTGCATTAGTTTCAACATGTCAAAAAATGAAAAATCAATCAATTTTTGCCTTGCCAGGAATATTTAGCAAAATACACTAAAAAATTATTCAGACAAATATTAATTTTTATTATATTTCTAGATCTAATTTTAAACCTTTTCATCTATTAAAGAACAAAATTTAGCAAAAATTAAGCAATTGCGCATTAGTTTCAACTTAACGAAAAAAGAAAATTTAATCAATTTTTGCCTTGCTACAAATTAATAGCAAAATACACTAAAAAAATTACCGTCAAAGATAAATAATTTTGCATATTCTAAGATTTAATTTTAAACTTTTTTATCCATCAAGGAACAAAATTAAACAAAATGAGAGCTACTTCGCTTAGGGTTCAACTTGTCAAAAAAAAACTAATGTGCAGTATCTCAATTTTTGTTTCATTTTCTTCGTTAATAGATGAAAAAGTTTAAAATTAGATCTAAAAATATAAAAATTAATTGATATTCGTTTGAATAATTTTTTAGAGTATTTTGCCGAATATTTCTGGCAAAACAAAAATTGATTGAATTTTCATTATTTGACAAGTTGAAACTAACGCGCAGTAGCCTAATTTATGTTCAACTTTGTTCGTAAATTGATGAAAAGGTTTAAAATTAGATATAGAAATATGAAAAATAATTAATAAATCACTGAAATTTTTTTAGTTTACTTTGCCAATAATTTGTAGCAATACAAAAATTGATTGGTTTTTCATTTTTTGACAAGTTCAAAGAAACGCGCAGTAGCTTCATTTTTGTTTACTTTGTTCGTTAATAGAGGAAAGAGTTTAAAATTAGATCTAGAAATATGGAAAATAATTGATATTTGACGGTAATTTTTTTTGGGTATTTTGCAAATAATTTGTGTCAAGGCAAATATTGATTGAAATTTCATTTTTTGACATGTTGAAACTAACGCGCAGTAGCATCATTTTTGTTTAATTTTGTTTGTTAATAGAGAAAAAAGTTTGGAATTAAAACTAGAAATATAAAAAATAATTGATATTTGACGGTAATTTTATTAGTGCATTTTGCCAATAATTTGTGGCAAGGCAAAAATTGATTTAATTTTCATTTATTCACAAATTGAAACTAATGTGCAGTATCTCAAATTTTCTTTGATTTTGTTCGTTAATAAATAAAAAAGTTTAAAATTAGATCTAAAAATATAAAAAATAATTGATATTTGTATGAAAAATTTTTTAGTGTATTTCGCCAAATATATCTGTCAAGCAAAAAATGATTGATTTTTCAGTTTTTAAAAAGTTAAAACTAATGCGCAGTAGCTTAATTTTTGGTCAATTTTGTTCGTTAATAGATGAAAAAGTGTGAAATTAGATCTAGAAATATGAAAAATAATTGATAAATAACTAAAAAATTTTCAGTGTATTTTGCCAATAATTTGTGGCAAGCCAAAAATTGATAAATTTTTCATTTTTTGACAATTTGAAACTTATGCGACGTAGCTTTATTTTTGTTCAATTTTGTTCATTAATAAATAAAAAATTTCAAAATTAGATCTAGAAATTTAAAAAATAGTTGATATTTGTCTGAATCATTTTTTAGTGTATATTGCCAAATATTTCTGGCAAGGAAATAATTTATTGAATTTTCATTTTTTGACAAGTTTAAACTAATGCGCAGTATCTCAACTATTGTTTCATTTGGTTTTGTTAATAGATGGAAAAGTTTAAAATTAGATCTAAAAATATAAGAAAAAATTATATTTGTCTAAAAAATTTTTTAGTGCATTTTACCAAATATATCTGTCAAGGCAAAAATTGATTAAATATTCATTTTTTGACAAGTTGAAACTAATGCACAGTAGCTTTATTTTTGTTTTATTTTTTGTTCGTTAATAGATAAAAAAGTTTAAAATTTGATCTAGAAACAAGAAAAATAGTTGATATTCGTCTGAAAAATTTTTTAGTTTATTTTACCAAATATCTCTGGCAAGGACAAATTGATTGATTTTTCAGTTTTTGAAAAATTGAAACCAGTGCGCAGTAGCCTACTTTTTGGTCAATTTTGTTCGTTAAAAATGAAAAAGTGTGAAAGTAGATCTAGAAATATGAAAAATAATTGATAAATCACTAAAAAATTTTCAGTGTATTTTGCCAATAATTTGTGGCAAGACAAAAATTGATTGATTTTTCATTTTTTGACAATTTGAAACTAATGCGCCGTAGCTTTATTTTTGTCCAATTTTGTTCATTTATAGATAAAAAATTTTAAAATTAGATCTAGAAATATGAAAAATAGTTGATGTTTGTCTGAATCATTTTTTAGTGTATATTGCCAAATATTTCTGGCAAGGCAATAATTTATTGGATTTTCATTTTTGGACAAGTTGGACTAACGCGCAGTAGCTTTATTTTTGTTTGCTAGGAAAGGAAAAAGTTTAAAATTAGATATAGAAATATGGAAAATAATTGATATTTGACTAAAAATTTTTTAGTGTATTTTGTTACATATTTCTGACAAGGTTATATTTATTGAATTTTCCTTTTTGAGAAGTCTAAACTAACGCGCAGTAGCCTAATTTTTTTTCAATTTTATTCGTTAATAGATGAAAAATTGGGATATTAGATCTAAAATTATGAAGAGTATTTGATATTTGTCTCATTGATTTTTTAGTGTACTTTGCCAAATATTTCTGGCAAGACAAAAATTGATTGAATTTACATTGTTCGACAAGTTAAAACTAACGCGCAATAGCTTAATTCCGATTCAATTTTGTTCGTTAATAGATTAAAAAGTTTTAATTTAGATCTGAAAATATGAAAAATAAGTGATAAATCACTAAAAAAATTTTAGTGTATTTTGCCAATATTTTGTGGCAAGGATAAAATTGGTTAATTTTTCATTTTTTGCAAGTTGAAACTAATGCGCAGTAGCTTATTTTTTGGTCAATTTTGTTCCTTAATAGATGAAAAAGTTTTATTTTATATTTTGAAATATGAAAAATAATTAATAAATCACTGAAAATTTTTTAGTGTATGATGCCAATAATTTGTGGCAACTCAAAAATTGATTGAATTTTCCTTTTTGACAAGTTGAAACTAAAGCGCAGTAGCTTAATTTTTTTCAATGGTATTCGTTAATAGAGGGAAAAGTCTGAAATTAGATCTCGAAATATGAAAAGTAATTGATAAATCACTAAAAAATTTTCAGTGCATTTTGCCAATAATTTGTGGCAAGACAAAAATTGATTGATTTTTCATTTTTTGAAAAGTTGAAACTAATGCGCAGTATCTTAATTTTTGGTCAATTTTGTTCATTAATAGATGAAAAAGTTTAAATTTATATCTTGAAATATGAAAAATAATTAATAAATCACTGAAATTTTTTTAGTATATTATGCCAATAATTTGTGGCAAGGCAAAAATTGATTGAATTTTCCTTTTTGACAAGTTGAAACTAATGGGCAGTAGCTTAATTTTTTTTAATGTTATTGGTTAATAGATGAAAAGCGTGAAATAAGCTCTAGAAAAATAAAAAATTATTGATATTTTTCTGAATAATTTTTTAATCTTGTTTGCCAAATATTTCTTACAAGGCAAAATTTGATTGATATTTCATTTTTTGACAATTAGAAACTAAAGCGCCGTAGCTAGATTTTTGTTCATTTTTGTTCATTAATAGATAAAAAAGTTTAAAATTAGATCTAGAAATATAAAAAATAATTTTTAGTTGTCTACAAAATTTTTTAGTGCATTTTGCCAAATATATCTGGCAAGGCAAAAATTGATTGAATTTTTATTTATTGACTAGATGAAACTAAGAAGCAATAGCTTCATTTCTGTTTTATTTTGTTTCTTAATAGATGGAAAAGTTTAAAATTAGATCTAAAAAGATGATAAATAATTAATAAATCACTGAAATTTTTTTAGTATATTATGCCAATAATTTGTGGCAAGGGAAAAATTGATTGAATTTTCCTTTTTGACAAGTTGAAACTAACGGGCAGTAGCTTAATTTTTTTTTAATGTTATTCGTTAATAGATAAAAAAGTTCAAAATTAGATCTAGAAATATAAAAAATAATTTTTATTTGTCTAAAAAATTTTTTAGTCCATTTTGCTAAACATATATCATTTTTTGACTAGTTGAAACTAATAAGCAATAGCTTCATTTCTGTTTTATTTTGTTTGTTAATAGATGGAAAAGTTTAAAAATAGATCTAAAAATATGATAAATGAATCTCAATAAAGCAGATCTTATTACCCAGTTGGTAGGAGTTGGTTTAAATTCTGAGGGCAAAGTAGCCGAATTGAGACAAAGATTAGTGGCTTTTGTAAAATCGAATCCTGAACTTCTCGTAAAGACCCCGACAGATCCAGAAGTATATAAAGAAGAAATTGATATTTCAAAAGATATCCTGTTGCAACAAGAGGAAGATATTCAACATACGTCGACGCCCAACATCAACAGCAAAGTTAACGAAAAAGTTATTAATTTTGATCCTCCACCTGGTACATCAACCCAAGGAAGAGAACCACTCGCTTCAACCTCGCAGCAATTTCAAGGACACCCTGTTTCTCAAGTCATGGACCAGATGAGAAAATGGAATTGTTTTTTCGATGGAAAGGATCTCTATTCCTTTTTGGAAAGACTGGGTGAGTTGCAAAGTGCATACCAGTTTACTAATGAAGAAATTTTCCGTGGTTTTTCCGAATTGTTAAAAGGCGAAGCTCAGCTTTGGTATCGGAATGCCATCCGTAATATTGGCACATATAAGGAATTAATATCTTCGCTAAAAAGCTATTATTTATCACCTTCGGATTTAAGAAATTTGGATAATCAAATAACCGAAAGAATCCAAGGTAAAACCGAAAATATTAGAACATTCACAACCGCGTTGGTAACTCTGATGAGAAGGCGTGGAACTTACGGTTTAGGACGAGAACTAGATAGAGTATACTGGAATATAAGGGCAAGTTTAAGACTCTATATTCGAAGGGATGAACTAAGCACAATCAACGAATTGATTCAACGCGTAGAAGAGTTGGAGGAAATTCAAGCTGCTGTAACCCAAGAAGAGAGGGGGCAGAATAACCGCCAGAGAGAATATAAAGATAGGAAACCTATCCTGAACATCCAGTATAAGTACGACCGTAAGACGTGTTGCTGGCGCTGTAAGAGAAGAGAACACATCAGGAGTAATTGCAAGGCTCAAGCAATTAAATTTTGTTCTTATTGCGGCACCGAGAATATATTCACGAAGGATTGCAAATGCCGGGAAAAGGCAGGAAAAGCAGAAGAAGAGGCAAAGGAGTGAATCCTGATGGTCAAGAGTTAGATGACCGGATTATAGTACCATGCCAGGTTGGCAATTTTTCGTTTACTGCGCAGATTGACACAGGTTCTTATACTTCGTGTTTAAATCCTAGTATAGTAGATAGTTTTCTTCAAAATGGAGGAAGAAAATTAGTCGAGGATCAAGTAGCAGCTATGGCCGATGGATCCGACCGACAATTTAAGTATAGTATACATACAAAATTTAGAGTTAATAATGTTCCAGTAAGGAACAAATTTTTTATTTTACCAGGACTTCCTCAAGAAGTTCTTCTAGGAAGAGATATCCTGAAGAAATTGAGATTTGAAGTTTATTTGGATGGTAAACCAATTTTTAATCATGGTCGTTCTATTAAGAATGAAATATTTAGTTCAGAAATTAGTGGACTAAATTCTCTTACTGAGGAACAACAGTTTGTTCTGAAAGAGTTACTTGATCACCAGTTTTCTCTTTTTGAAGATATAAAAGGTTCTACTCCATTAATTCAACATGAAATAAGGTTAGAAGATACAAATCCAATAAAGCAACGTTATCAGCCGAGAAATCCTACAGTGCAGAAAATTATTCATGATGAGGTCAATTAGATGCTGAAGGATGACATCATTCAACCATCAAAGAGCCCGTGGAGTTCTCCAGTAGTTCTGGTGAAGAAGAAAAATGGGAAAACAAGATTTTGTGTAGATTACCGAAGATTAAACAAAATCTCAAAGATGGATGCCTACCCTTTACCCAGAATAAATTCCATTTTGGATCAACTCAAGGGAGCAAGATATCTTTCAACAATTGATCTCAAGAATGGATATTGACAAGTGGCATTCACCGATAAAAGTAGACCACTTACTGCTTTTACTGTACCAGGATTGGGACTTTTCGAATTTAAGGTTATGCCATTTGGACTTCATTCCGCACCTGCAACTTTCCAGAGGCTTTTAGACCAAGTAATCACTCCAGAACTAGCTCCGAAAGTATTTGCTTACCTAGATGACATCGTAATTGACACAGGAGATTTTGAAGAACATCTAAGAATATTAGAAGAAGTTTTCCGAAGACTCAGAGAGGCTAAACTTCGACCGAATCCTGATAAATGTTCTTTTGCAAGATCTCAACTGAAGTATCTAGGACATGTAGTAGATAAAAATGGATTACACCCAGATCCTGACAAAGTTGCAGCCATCACCGAATTATCAGCTCCGACTACAGTTAAAGAGCTGAGACACTTTTTAGGAATGATTTCATGGTATAGGAGATTTGTGGAAAACGTGTCGAAGCTTGTGACACCTTTAACCTTATTATTGAAGAAGGAGACGAAATGGAACTGGGGAGAGGATCAACAACGTGCTTTCCAAGAAATCAAGGACCGGCTCACCAACGCACCAGTACTGGCTTGTCCTGATTGGGAGAAGAAATTTTTTCTGCAGACTGATGCTAGTCTTGAAGGCCTTGGAGTAGTTCTCACTCAAGGTGAAGAAACAGAAGTAGTTATAGCCTACGCCAGTAGAACATTGAATCCAGCAGAGAAGAATTATTCTGTGACCGAATTAGAATGCTTAGCAATAAAATGGGGCATTTGGAAATTCAGACATTATCTTGAAGGTTATAAATTCACCGTTATTACCGACCATCAATCATTAAAGTGGCTAGAACATATTGAGACGCCATCTGGAAGACTTGCCCGTTGGATAATGGAACTATCACAGTGGGATTTTGTAGTAGTTTAACGAAAAGGCATCGAAAACCGATTACCTGACTATCTATCAAGATGTCCTTTACCTGTACTACAAATTGAAGCAAGAAAATGTAAATGGTACACTCGTTTATTAACCTCAATTCAAGATAATGGAGCAGCAAATCCAGATTACCAGATAATAAATGGTAAATTATATCGAAATATTCTTCACACTTTGGATTTCAATGAAGTTTCTCCGGAAGACCAGTGGAAGCTCTGCATTCCAACCGAAGATAGAAAGAAGATATTGGAACGAGTTCATGATGCACCTACATCCGGACACCTGGGAATTGCAAAAACAATGACTAGGCTATCACAACTATATTATTGGCCTGGAATGAATCGAGATGCAGCGGAATATGTGAGAAATTGTCTCAACTGTCAGAAGAATAAAAGCTCTCAACAAGCGTCAGCAAATATGATGCACGCCACCTTAGTCAACGCACCGTGGGAAATGGTATCAGTGGATTTTGTAGGACCATTACCAAGGTCAACAAAAGATAACACTATTTTGTGTGTCTTACAAGATCGTTTTTCTAAATGGGTTGAGTTACGTGTATTAAAAAAGGCTACAAGTGTTTCTGTAATTAAAGTAATTAAAGAAGCAATTATTCTTCGTCATGGTTGTTCCAAAAAAACTTATTTCTGACAACGGCCGACAATTCATAAGTAATGAATTTAAAAACTTTTTGAAAATTCACGGAATTACCGCACGGAAAACGCCACCTTACACACCACAGTGCAATCCAGTAGAACGAACGAATAAGGTAATTAAAACGATGATAAGGCAGTACATCGAGAAAAGTCTGACAAGTTTGTTAGTTTTCACACTTAATAATAACCCAGTTTCTGCGCAAGTTTGGCAGTTGAAAAAACTGAGTATTTAATAATAAAGTAACGATAATAAACGAGCAGTCACCATAATTCTAAACAATTCGACAGTGTCGTGAAGTTCTGAGTCGTGAAGTGTAAAAACGAACTCAAAAATCATAATTTTCCTGTACCAGTGTTGGGCCAGCGTTCGTACGTTATCACGCCAGTATCAGCGAAGCTTAGCGTGTTTCAACTGTAGTATTCAACCTTAACTTTCTAAAAAGTAAGTTTTATTGTATTTTCTTCTATTATAAACTGAATTGCAAATTGTTAAATAATCTTTGTTCAAACGGATAGTCCCATAGAATCTTATGAATTCTATATTATACTCGACCTTGCATATACACGGATAACAAATTTGTATAACTTTGTATAACTTTAAATTGTTATAAATAAATCATCATATTCTCTAAAGGAAGCATTTTTATCATTTATTTAACACGAGCCCCTTAGGCTTGATATTATAAACGATCCCCATTAATAAAAAATATAAAGATTAGATCTCAGGTCTAGTTGTTTAGCTGTTATTCACTTGATTGTGTTAAGTTTATGCTTAACATTTGATTAGAATAGCCTCGCTCTGCTCGGACATAACAGCTGAAATGGTGTCAGAAGTGGGATTCTAATTTGTTAAATAAATAACTAAAAGTCCTTAAGAATAAAGTGTTTACAATAGCTTATGAAGTTTATTTTCATTTGTATTTCAATATTGTGCTTTATAACAATTCTATTGTTGCCAAGTAACTTATTATATTACTGTTAAACAGATAAATAAGAATTTTCTTTAAAATTTATTTAAAATTTTAAAGTAATTTCTAGAAGGTTTGAGAAACGCTTTTCGGCAGATATCTTGAAACTTTCGAAACTGTCTATTATCAGTAATTGTAGTGGGTTATAAGTTCTATTTATTAGTTAATAGAAAAGTAAGAGGTTATTTTGCCAAAATAACTTTCTAGAACTTTTAAGAAACGCTTTTCGGCAGATATCTTTAAAAGTTCGAAAGATTCTTTTAGCAGTAATAAGAACAGTAACAGAGTAAAGTAGAATTTTTAATAGAAATTTTACCGCTTATCATTAAAAGTTAAAATTTTAATAGATATTCAATCAAAAATTTTAACAAGCCAAGTTGATTTAAAGTATCAAAAAGAAAATTTTGTTAAAAACTCTCTTATTGGCTGTAGTAAAATCAATTAAAAACAAAAGAAAAATGTTGTTACAGTACTATGCCCGAGCAGAAGAATAAAAGAGTCAGATCTCGCGGAGGTAAAAAGGCTGTAGAGAGGATACTCAAATCCATCAAAGAAATAAATTACAAAAGGCAGGACCTAGCTAATGAGGCAGAGTTTTCAAAACTCTTCGACAAGTTGATAAAAGAAGCTGAAAACGCGATTGCTAGTAAAAAATTGAATTAGTGAACCAATTATTTTAAATTGTAAATTGTGTAAATGTTGAAAAGCTAAAGTAACAAGAATTGAATAAATACAGTTATATCGTTTAAATTAACGTTGTATCATTATTCATGAGTTCATATTTTGTAATCAATCACGAAAACAAAACAATTATCTCTATCTACTCAAACTGTTTAAGAAATAAAGTTGGAGATTTCATTTATGACCCTACTCTAAACATAAATTTAATAGAGAAAACCAGTTTAGCAACTTTTGTTCAGATAAACCATACAAAGATCTTTGTAATAAACCAGAAAAATTTATCAACATCGGGTGTAGTAGAAATTCCTATATTGAACAAGAATATTTCCTTTAATGTTATTTGCACTGGGGAAGACTCCAAGATAAGTGGAATAATCGGAGTCTCTTTTGTAAAAGAATTGGCTCTACCCCTTTGAAAATTAAATATTAATTTCTCAAGAGGAACTCAAAGACTGCCTATTGCAGAAATTATCAGTGTCACCATTATATATTTTCACCAGTATATTACGATAAACTACTCTAGCTGCAATCAGCAACAGCCAGGCTTCTATTAGTTTTCCTTTTCTTAACGAAATAAAATAACAATTGTCTGTATTCTAACGGTTAAAATATGATACTTGTAAGCTGTGTCTTCCATTCTAGATCGTAATCTAAAAAGATTATCGTGTCTTGCTCTTCTGAAGTTAAAATCAGATAAGTTACGGTAGAAACAATTAAATCATTTTAGTCGGCAGTCTGTTCAATAATTTTATTAATATGATTGATGTCTTCGGATGCTTTTCTTTTTAAATCTAAGATATCCTATTATTTGCAAATTGCACAAAAATATTGGGTGTCATTTTGTCTTGTTTTTCTAGCATTAAAATAGGAAAACTACGTTGTAGGCTTCCTTCCTTGAGTTTAAAGACTAAAAAGACCTATCATTTAATGAACTGCACTTGCGAGTCATAATACATGACTTCGTATTTTTCTAAAATAGAAAAGAATGGACACAAGTATTCCTCTACAAAATTAGTTTCTATATTCCTGAAGTATCCGGAAGGAAAATTCTTAGTTGACCCCTCACTAGCAATTAACCTAATAAAGGAAAGGGAGCTATCACCTATGATAGAAATAGATCACACAAGGATCTATTGTTCGAGAAGCAAATCCATAATAACTAGAGGTCAGGTTGAGTTATATTTTAATAACTCCACTATTAATTTCCAAGTGACTTTCTTTGAAGGTTCCTCTGACATCGTGGGAATCCTTGGAGGACCTTATTTGGAAGCTACTGTATTTTCCTAAAACATTGGATAAGCAAAATTTTCTAACAAGGCATTCATAAAATGAATACAAAGAATGTTAGGATTTGCTAATAACTTCTTTAAAGAAAAATTTTACCCAAAGTTATTTTTGGTTTCACTAGATATCGTTGAATCAAGTGGATGGTTTTTCGCCAATCCAGGATTGTCTATTAATCTTATTAATGAAAACAAATTGTCCAAATCGGTAAAAATCAATAGATCTAACCCCTGTGTATTGGAAACAGCTCCGTTAGCTGTAACTGGGGAAATCGTAATACCAATCGCAGGTAAGCTTATCAAATTTTACACAGTAAAAGACGATAGTCAATCTTGCCCCAAAGGAACGTTTCAGTATTGACAGAATATCGCATCATAGGTTGTGTTATCAATATCGTGAAACCTTCTTAGAGATTACCATACTGTATGGTAAAATTTCCTGTAACAATAATCAATAATCGAAACACAGTTGTAAACATACCCTTAACACGTGAACTGATTCAATTAGTTATTTAAAATATAATGTCAGATAACTGAATGTTAGTTCAAGTATTGCATAGGTTGTTGACTTTCAACGAAACAATAATTAATGTTGCAAGCTATAATTTGCTGGTTAATCATTATAATCAGTGTAGGGTTAATAGTCCTAGGGATTAGGGCATTACACTTCAATTATCAAATCAATAAATTCTTTTCAATTGAAAATTTTTATTAAATAAATATCACGATGACTAAGGACAATGGAAGTGCTTCCTTTAGTGGGACCATTAATAGAACATTAAGTGACGCTATGGTGACATCCATGGCGGAATGTTTTGCATTACAACAGGGAGCGATGAATATCCCTTTTTACGATGGAAAAAACATTCCAATACGTGACTTTGTACTAGATATAATAAACGCAGAAACTAGTATTCCCCCAAGCTGTGAAACACAGTTTGTAAACACTGTTTTGTCTAAACTAAAGGGTGCCGCAAGAGATAGCACTCACGGTAAAAACTTTAAAAAGATCGATGATTTGATAGAACACTTAAAACAAAGATTTGCCCCACATAAATCATACTCGTGGTACTTACACGAGCTGTCCACTGTTCATATGGGTCGTGGTGACAGTGCGAGTGAATTTTACGATAAAATAACTTTGTTAGTGTCAGGAGCCCGAGCAGCCCTTGAAGATAAATATGGAGTAGATAAGGCGAAGGATATGATAGTTCCTTTAATTAATTGTGCGTTAGAAACATTCATTAGAGGACTTCCGGATGGTGTGTCTAACGTAGTAGAAGCTAGAGGTGCAAAAACTATAGAAGGAGCTTTAAAACATGCCTTAAAGTTCGAGTCTAGGCACCAATACCAGTCTACTAATAGCTACAATAACACCTATCATGTATCGCGCTACAATCAACCGGGTGAATACGGATCTAGGGATAGGAGTCCTAGCCCGCACGTTCGTTTTTCACCCCCAATTGCAGCTCCTAGATATTCTGGACAATCACCGCTTTCACCAGGAATTCTCAGACAACCTTATCCACTCCAACCAACTTCATCAAGCCCACTACCACAACAGCATCAACAACAATCCTATTACCCGTACTTCCCTTATACACCATACCCTTATTATCCCATGCCTAATCAGTCAGGGCATGTCAACACCCTCTATGGAAGCCGGACACCTCCTCGTTCACCATCACCAGCTCCACCTCAAGAGAAACATTTAAAATCGAACAGCGCTCGTCGAGAAGGTTCCCCGACGAGCGTGGAAAAAACGGAACAACGACAAGCAAATGTGATGATGCTAAGGAAACAAGAACAGTCTTGCAAGCAGGAAAAAACAGAGAATCTCCTGTAGTGCAACTAACCTCAACCAGCTTTCTAAACTCAAAAGCATTATTAATAATAGACACAGGCGCTGATGTTAATCTAATCAAGTTATGTGTCCTACAACCCGAACTTATGGTCACAGAAAATGAAGCTATCCACATAGCTGGAATTACCCCTACAAGGATTGCAACTCTGGGAACAGTGTAGATCTGTCTAGGAAATAGTCCAGTAGTCTTCCAAGTAGTACCGTCGGATTTTCCAATAAACTTCGATGGAATATTAGGTCGCGAATATTTGAGGCAAGAGAAAGTGGAAATTTTTTTTTGACATAATACGATAGTGACTCATTCTGATCCCATTAAGCCGATTTTCTTTATAGATCAGGAATCAAGTCAAGCTAGAGAAGCTTTGGAAGGCAGCAAGAAGAGTACAAAGAGAAAAATTGTTGTAAAGGCAAGAACAAAACAAGTAATACCTCTCGAAGTTATAAACAAAGAACTTAGAGAAGGTTATTTACCAATAATAAAAACAGTGGAAGGAGTTATCATAGGAGAAGGAGTGGTCACTAATGATAATGGTAATTGTCAAATCCTCGCTATAAACACCACCACTGAAGACATAGAACTAGACATTCCACCCCAAGATTTAATTCCATTCGAATACCACAACCTACCTGGAGAAGAATCGGACGATGATTCAGTAGATGAAGGTTATGATTCACCACTAGACCGAACTTCTGCTATCCTAGAAAACTTGAGATTAGATCATCTAAACCCAGAAGAAAAAGAACATGTTATAGAATTAGTAAAAGAGTTTCCGGAAAGCTTCCATTTGTCCGGAGAACCTCTAAATGCTACTCATCTGGTACAACACAAGATTCCTACGGTAAACGAAGTTCCAATTCATACAAAACAATACCGATTTTCCCCCGCACAAAAAGAAGAAATAGATAAAGTGATAACTAGAATGAAATCAGAAGGAGCCATAGGTCCATCCTCCTCTCCTTACAACTCTCCATTATTAATCATTCCAAAAAAGGTGGATGCTACTGGAAAAAAGAAATGGAGAATAGTAGTTGATTTCAGAGCTCTTAACGAAAAAACAATAGGGGATGCTTACCCCCTGCCGTGTATTTCCAGTATCCTAGACTGTTTAGGAAAAGCTCAATACTTCTCAGTCTTCGATCTCGCCAGTGGATTTCATCAAATAGAATTGGATCCAGCTGATAGAGCAAAAACAGCATTTTCCACTATAAATGGACACTATGAGCATATAAGAATGCCCATGGGGTTGAAAAACTCTCCAGCGACGTTCCAAAGACTCATGGATCTAGTATTACTAGGTTTACAAGGAGTAGAACTCTTTGTCTACCTAGATGATATAGTTGTCTACGCTAGGGATCTTGAAGAACATGGAAAGAAGGTGAGACGATTGTTACAAAGATTAAGTGAAGCTAATCTCACTTTGCAACCAGAAAAATGCGAGTTTTTTCATAGAGAAGTAATGTATTTAGGACATGTAATTAACCAAGAAGGTGTCAAGGCTGATCCTAAAAAGTTGGAAGCAGTAGAACAATACCCAACTCCTAACGAACCTCCTGAAGAAAGAAGTAAAATTCACATGGGGACCTGATGAAGAAAAGAGCTTTGTAGATTTAAGAACGGCTCTCTGTGAAAGTCCAATTTTACAACGACCTGATTATGAAAAGCCGTTTACCTTGACCACCGACGCCTCTAACTATGCAGTAGGAGCTGTTTTGAGCCAAGAACATGATGGATTAGATTTGCCAGTCGCATACTATTCTCAAGTTATGAGTTCTCCAGAAATAAATTACACTACTACAGAGAAAGAGTGTTTAGCTGTGCTATACGCAGTGAGACACTTCAGGCCATATATTTATGGAAAGAAATTCACGTTAGTAAGTGATCATGAGCCATTAAAGTGGATTGACTCCATAAAAGATCCAGGCCAAAGGCTTATAAGATGGCGGTTAAAATTACGTGATTACGAGTATGAATTCAAATATAAACCAGGGAAATTGAATTCCAATGCCGACGCCTTGTCAAGGAATCCGGTGATCAACTCAATGAGTCCTGGTGAATCAAAAATCGAGCAAGAAGTAGTCAGAATATTGATGCAGACAAGATCATCAGCAAAGACTCCAGACGAACCGTCAACTTCCACTTCGGCAGCAACGCAACCACAACCCAAAGTCAAGAAAAAGAATTTTGTGGCTGCAAACAAAATCATAAAGCCGAAGATCACAAGATCTGCAAGTTTAAAGTAGACTAACAAACCCAAACTTTCAAAACCAAATTTGGAAGAGAGTTCCATAGGAAAGAGACTACTCCAAAGAAGGAAAACAAATAGTAAGGCTAGACCCTCACTAAGAGAAGAAGACGATGAATATGGTTCAAGTACTGATTCAGAAGCAGATCATAATCCACCCATTCATCGAAGACGTAAAAGCGTTCTTCCAAGTTTGAAGCTTCCACTGGCAGCTTTACTCCAAGATGAAGCTCCCAAGAGTGCACCTCCGGAAGCTCCAATAGCACCGGAAGAATATTTTGAGAATAAAGAAGAAAATGAGCTTGGACCAATCATAAATCAACCGGTAATATTAGTAAGTCCACCTATCACCGACAGTGAAGAGAGCTCAAAAGAAGAAGAAGAAAAAGAAGAGGAAGAGAAAGAAGCACCAAAACCCAAGAGTCCGGAACCAAGACCTGGAAGAGAATTAGCAAGTGAACTTAAAAAATCATTTGCCAAATTCAATCAATCGTTATCTCATCATAAAGAGTGGATGCAAGAAGAAAAATTGCCAGATAGAGAATGGCCAATAAATTCAGATGGAGATGACGATCCAGTGGTTCACGAAACCGCGCACTCCATTATTCCAGGAACTGATGAAGAATTTTCCAAGAAAATCAGTAATATATTGGATTGGGCAAACCAGGAACTAAGAGAATTGGAGGAAGTGCCTCAACCTCAAGAAAAGGATGATTTCATCGAGATAGAAGATCAGGCAGAGGAAGATGAAGAACTAATCTCATCCATGTCGCTACCACCCTTAACTCCTTCAAACAATAACAAAAAACGAAAAAGTGTTACTTTTGATTTGCAACCAAGGTCTCCAACCACACCCTTCAGTTTTAATAGACCTACAGCTATGTCTACCCCTCATCCTTGTGAAAACAAAACCAATTCCAAATCCAAAGTGATGAAAAATGACACTGAAATAGAGAGCTTGTTTCCAATTGAAGAAGAGAGCCTTAACGCGAGCGTAAACTCAAAAGAACATATTTCCATCACTAGCATTCCTCCAGAGTTACCAAAAAATACTACAGAACCGTATGTGAAGGAACAAGGCATAATTTCAAGTTTAATAGGATGTCGAGAAAACCTAACCTATCACAAGAACAATTATTTGCATTTTTTACCCCAAGACTGCGAATTCACTACTCCAATAGGGAGATTGCTCATCGATATAGGAGCAATAGATCCGCATGAATTCAAGGACAAGAAGGCAAAGATTGGGCAAATATTAATTACACCCAGAGGCCAATATAACGTTTACACCTTGATAATAAAAGGCAATCATTTTGACGAGTTGCGTAAAGAAGATTTAAGAATCGCCTTACACAACTTGAAAATACTTTTTCAACGCGAAAACATAGAAAGTTTACGTGTTTCTAGGTGGGGAGATTTTACCGACTCACTTCAGAAAGGCGAATTTTTAAACATGCTAAATTCTTGCTTTCATGGCAATAAACCAAAGTAACTGTATGTTACGGACAAGTATCTGTACCTCCTAAAGACATTAGGTTGGATATAATTCAAGAATTCCATAGCAGCAAATTTGGCGGACACAAAGGTGTAGTAAAAACATATCGTCGAATCAGAGAGAAGTTCATGTGACCAGGAATCAAAGATCAGGTGACCGAATTCATAAGAAAATGTCCTTCTTGTCAAGAGCAAAAATTGGTGAGAGTTAGAACCCGTGAGCCAATGCTCATAACTGATACTCCGCTTGATGTTTTTGACAAAGTGTCATTAGACACAGTAGGAAAACTCCCAACAACCCCTCACGGAAATTGTCACATATTGACAATGCAGGACCACCTCTCAAAATATTGCATTGCAGTTCCAGTTCCAGATGTTTCAACAACAACCATAGCTCACATGGTAGCTAGGGAATTGTACTCAAAATATGGTGCACCCAAAGTTCTTTTAACGGACAAAGGTGGATGTTTCATCAGCAAACTCATGAGGAAGTTATCAAAAATTTTCTGGGTACAACAAGTAACTACTTCCGGTTACAGGCCACAAACTAATGGAGCCTTAGAAAGGAGTCATTCGGTATTAGTGGAATATATTAAACAATATGCAGATTCATACGATGATTGGGATAAATTGTTACCCTTCGCGATGTTTTCATATAACACCTCGGTTCATGCATCCACAAATTTCACCCCGTTCGAGTTAGTTTTCGGAAAAACTGCCCGAACACCAAGCTCTTTCCCATCAGAAGAAAAAGTCGAAACATACAATTCGTACTTAGCTGAATTAATAACGCGGTTGTCGGAAATCCAAAAAATAGCCGCAGCAAATCTTATCAAATCAAAATCGAGGTCCAAAGAAACGTATGACAAGAAAGTAAAAACCTTTAAAGGAAAAATCGGGGAAAAGGCATACGTGTTACGTGAAGTTAAACGTTCTAAATTCGAGCCCTGTTATCATGGTCCTTACGAAATAGTGGATCTATTAGACAAACACAACGCTATTCTAGAAACTAATGAAGGTTTTAGATTTCAGAAGCACGTGGATAAGTTAATGTTAGCCTATGAATAAAACCACTAATATATTTTTCCTGTTTTAGGATGTCAGAATCAACAATCTATTGTCCTTCACTAAAAGGAGAGAAGGTTAAAACAGACAATTATCCTAAGGGACCATTAGAAGAACTAGAACATCCAAAGGGTCCGTTGGATGAACTTTCAGCAGAATACGATTTTACAAAGCCCATATATACTGTGCATAGTGAAATAGGACAATCTCACAATAAAACTTTTATTATGAAGTGCGTAGTGAAAGATAAAGTTACAGGTAATGTCTTCTCTGATCTCGGAGAAGGTAAGCACACGAAAAGAGAGGCAGAGCACAGTGCGGCTAGAAAAATATTAAAGACCCTTTATGGTACCTACTTCTTTAGCGAAGAAGAATATTCTGTGGACAAGGACGAAGAAATATACGTATTGAGTCGAGATGATCCAAGTAAACTGCGCCTAAATCTTTTAAAATGGAAAAATTGCTGCGAATTATGTTATCGCAGAGGACACACCAAAATAAAATGCCGAGGAGAAATAAAAAACAAAAAATTCCTTCCAAAAGACAAGGCCGAGCCTACAGAAGATGATTTTTGGGGCCCTCCTACAAATTTTTCCTTCCTATAAAATCCCAAATAACCTCTAAACATACAATACTTTATGGTCTACCGTTATAGTTAAATCAGCATACAATGATGCGTTATTCTTAAAATCATTTTGAAATTCGCGAATTATATTCCATAAAGCTTTATGTTTCCCAATTTTATCCTTAAGACTAAAATATCAGTGCTCAGTGGAGGTTTTCCGTAGTTTCCTCTACTCTGAAAAACAGGCAAATGCGAGTACTTTAAAAGAAGTCGGCTGCGGACGCACTAAAAGATTTATTAATACATACAATTATTCAATAAATATAATTAACAAAAATAAAATAAAATATTCAATCTCTCTCTCTCAAGCATAAGGAATACAATATATACACATAAATATACAAATTGATATTTTAATACTCTAGTATGTATATATTAATAAAACAAAATAAATATACTATTTAACTACTAAACTCTATCATTATTATACTAGGCAAATAAAAAGAATTTAGACTAGTTTTTGCTAAATAACCTAATAACTACTAAAATAGCACTAACCTACAAAGAATTAAAATAAATTATTACCTATTAGTTATTAAAGACAAACTATGCAAAATAATCATGTGAAAGTTGCTAAGATTTAGATTTAGAAAATATACAATGAAAACTCAAAAAAAAAAAAAAATAAATTAAAATAAATAAATAAATAAATAAAATAATAATAAATAAATTAACATAAAATAAAGCATGACTACAAATATATTCTTTAGAGGCTAAATATATAATTTACCAAGATTAAACATATTATTCAATATTATATCATTAATGTTATTGTTACCCAAGAATATTATTATCTATTAATCACTAAGTTAGAAAAGTGTAACCATTATATTTTGTAATATTCACATATATTAAAGTACGAATTAACGCACTGGAAAAAGAAAACAATGAGTCATGTCATAAATTTCAATGTCGTAATTAATTAATAATCAGAATAATTTACTCTCCTAATAAATTAAACTAAGTAAATATTAGACATATTGTTATTATTATATTTAATTATTATACCAAGTTTATTACTTTACTATAATTAAGGATAATTATCTTATTTCAACATAAATAAACAAAAAAAACAAAATATATATATATATATATATATAAATATTTAAATAAACAAATGAATTAAATAATTAATAATCAAATACATAACCAAAATAAAAATAAAATAGAAAGACGAAAGAAATGAAGGGAGAGGATTCGGCGGTTGCCTTCTTCTTTCCTCTTTCTAATAAAATGTACCCAATTTAATAAAATAAATTTCCTATTCAGAAAGTTATGCTAGAAAGCAATCCATCATCCTAAACGCAAATAACCCATCCTATTCAAAGATTACCCCATTATCCTCAAGAAGTGACAATATAACCAGCAGAAGGAAATAAAAACTCCTCTAGTAGATTTTACTACAAATCATTAGTAAAGATAAAAGTAGTTAACACTACTGTAGTTAAATCAACTATTAATTATCATTTATCAATTACAAGTTTGGGTAAATAGGAGTACAAACAGAGATGCTCAGAGAATTAAATTAATTGTTACTAAACGGAGTGGTAAAACAATTACATTACAAAAACAAAAACGTCATAAAAATGACTACAACAACATCTTAAATTAAGATACTTGTTTTTGCAGTGTATCTAAAACAAAAATTCAATTTTCGTTTAAGACCTTAATTTTAAAGCAGAGCAATTTTAAAAAAAAGTTATATTACTAAATTCTAATCTTATATAAAGAAAATTATGAAACCTTTCATAACACATAACAATTAAAGTCTTAAACTCATGTATAAAAACCGCAACTGATAGAACACTCTTATTGTTCTATCAAATAAATAAAACTTACTAAAATTAAACAATGTTTACAGAAAAAGAATGGAAATTCCAATCATCGGATGGATCATCACCGCTAAAGAATATATTTGGACATTTTTGGAATTACTACTACTTCTACTGGCAGCAATTGTACTTAAATATCTATATCACTGTTACTCAATAATTAGCAGACGACATCGAAGAAGAAACAACAATCCAACGATCTAATATAACCAAACAAACACAACTTTTCCTCGAGGACGAAGAAAAATCCTAGGGAGGGAGGGGAACCAACAAAATTTTGAAAATTTCGAAGCATCGCAAAAAAAAAACCAAGTAAACTGTCTGACTTGATTCTTAACTCATCACTGTCTGACGGAACGCTGACATCGACTACTGCGTCAAGATGGCCGATCCAAAAATTACCGACTCCGAAGGCCTCGATACTACAACGGTTCAGCCCCTGACGCTATGCAACCAATTTGCCCCAACGAAAAAAGACTATGGAAATTTTCATATGGTTAACAGAGCATTTTGAAAATATTTAATGTAAAATGACTCAAAATTTAATTAATGGGACAAATTCTTCTATTAATTTAAGCTATACGAATAAGATAATATAAATGAATAGAAGAATTTACCTATTCTACACTGAGGAGGAAGATTATTTGATTCAACAAATTTAAAAATAATTGCTTGGTTTGCGCGTTTTGTTTGGTTCAGGAGTATGCACGTAATTTAAATAACTAGAATTATTTGAATACCACTTGTTTGGGCCAAATGGATCGTACCTAGACCAGGTAAAGAATTAATTGAATTATTAATGACAACCTTTAAAATAATCTACTCATTTAATTATTTCACTTAAATAAATAGAAATAAACATTATTTGATACAATAATTTTTAGCTTATAAACTAAAGTAAACTAAATTAATTGATTCAAATAATTTCTCAGTATAATATTAATACCTTAAAACATGAAAATGGATAAAAAGTGTTTCGATCAAATGAATAAAACAAACATCTTGTTATGTCACTAAGAAGGAACGACTATCAGCTTAAACAATAATCCATTTTCTCCGTTTAATTGGTTGCGAGCGACTAATTATTTGTAGTAAGATGCGGTTGAATTTTCCTCGATTAAGTTTAATCATCAATAGTAAAATAACTGTTTATTAGTGAGCTTTGCCTTCCGGTTATTTGAAATTAAAGGTTAAATAACTTTATAATTATGTGCATTGCCAACTCAAGAAACAGCAAATTTTAAGCATTCATAAGACCCCTTATTTGCTGAATTACTAATTTCAATCTAAACTAATGGAATATGTATCGTAGCAAATCTAATTTAACAAAAAAATATAAAAGGAGAAAAATTTTATATTTTGATTAATTAAATATCAGAAGAAACCCAATTCGAATTTTTATCTTAAATATTGTAAGGATGGGATGAATAAGAAAACAAAGAAAAATATAACACTGCCAAAAGAGAATCATGTTGCATAACTATACCTTATGATTGAGAATTAACAAATTAAGACCACCTATTATTTATCTTGTTGGAATTTTCCCCTTTAATTTTAATTTTTGACAATTTTCTAAAAAATGAATTTAGAACAAGTTTAAATTAACTCCTTAAATTTAGATTCTCTTTCGTAGTGCATATTTGTCAACGTTAAATACAAGAAACAAATTTATTGATTGAAAATACTTAAACAAAAAGAAAGATAAAAACAAAAAAGGGAAAAGTTACAATAATTGTACAAATTAAGTAATTAAGACGGTACTGTATATATGAAAATATATATATATATATATATATATATAAAAATTTATATATATGTATAATAATAATATTTTTTATTGATATTGCTTGCCTGAGTGGTGTATTTTAGCACCAAAGTAAATAATCCGTTGGGGGGGGGGGGGTTAAAAAAGTTTACCTGCTTTATTTTATTTTTACAAAAAACTTCAATTTTTGAACTGCACTAAGACAGGCAGTTATGCATCCTTTTTAAAATTGATCACTTACGTAGGACCCATGCGAAGGAGTAGATTATTAGAGGAATGGAATAGACCAATCAAAAAAAACTTTCCATTTTGACCAATTATATAATTGGTCTATTGTAATCCACTGATACCCTACTCCGTCGTATGGCACTTCACCCTAAGGCCAGAGTTGTGTAGTGACGGAGCACTGGCGGCAACTGACCGGTGACCGTCATAGAACCAAAATAATATTCCGCACGGCCGAAGGCCGTGCGGAATGTGTTCCTGTCGGCCAGCTTGAAAAAAAGAGAGAATGAGGAGGACAGTCTTAGGAGGGGGTTGGGGTGCCACTAATACGTGAAGTCGGCGTATTTTATATCAGTCTGTTTAGTGGCACCCCAACTCCCCCCATAGGACTGTCTTCCTCACTCTCTCTTTTTTTCAAGCTGGCAGATAGGAACACATTCCGCAAGACCGAAGCCCTACGTTAATTACTGTATTTTTGACAACAATTATTGTTATATTATTTCGGTTCTGTGACGGTCACCGGTCACTTGAGGTCAGGTGAATACTATCCACCTCTGTGTATCACTACAGTCTCCTATACAACCCTGAGCATGTTTACACCTATAAAAATAATAGTAAAGGTGTAAATATTTATTAAACCAATAAATCTAAAACTGATATTAAAATGTTTAAAGTGATTTAAGTAAAGAAAATTGGCTAAATCAGTAAAATTTAATCATATTAAAAAAGTGAAATTTTTTGTAAAAATAAAAGAAGCAGGTAAACTGTTTCAACCTCCCCCATCTGATTATTTAATTTGGTGCTGAAATACACCACTTAGGCTTGGTCCCGATCAAAAAACTTAAAAATTCGCAAAAGTATGTTACCTAGTAGTTTACATATTTTTTTTGTTACATCCATGCATTTTTTGGAAAGAGGGGGGGGGTTATTTACGTATGTTACCTCATGTAGTATACTATGTAACATACGTAGAAATCCTCGAGTTACGCGTAACTTCCTATCACTGTTGACATGGACTGAAGCAACGTAGAAGTGACTCTGTCCTTTATTATCTCATGCCCTGCTCCCGTAACCGTATTCATTGTGCTTTGGGCTTCAGTTACGTAAATAAGTAACATATCTGTCAATACACGTAAAAAACGTTAAAAAAGTTTGCTTTAGTACATACTGGAAGATATAAACTTTTTAATGTAAAAATCTTTCATTTTCATAGTGTTTTTCAGTTTTTTGCATTTTTTCTCGAAATGCTTTTACTTTTTTAAAAAAATGTATAGGACATAAAAAGTGTATATTGATAAGATCTACAACTTTTCTTGAAAGTGCTTTAAGGTATTTTTATTATTTATCAAGATAATCGCAAAAAACCATAATTTTTAAATAATTTCCCATCCCTGGCTTCCGGCAGTAAACTTTTTCAGGCTCCCCCACCTGATTATTTGTTTTGGTGCTAAAATACACCACTTAGAGTTGGATTTAATTAAAAAACTCGAAAATTCGGAAAAGTAACGATTCTGCATTATTACCCTAATTTCATAGAAATCAACAACAATTAAAAAAATTTTATTTTTTTAAACTAACGTAATTTACGTAATTTACGTTATTTACGTTTCTTAACATCATGCGCCGTGTATTTGCATGTAATGCAGTAGAAATCAACAAAAAAAACCGTCAAAAAAGTTTCATTTTTTAAGATATGACAGGCGCCGCTTAACTGCATTTTTTTTCCTATTTTACGTAATCTACGTAATTTGCTTTATTTACGTTTCTTAACATCATGCGCCGTGTATTTGCATCTAATACAATAGAAATCAGCAAAAAAAACAGTCAAAAAAGTTTCAGTTTTCTAGATTTGACAAGAGCCGCTTAACTGCATAATTACCCAAATTTCTTTTTTAGGCTTTATTAAACATTGATTGTCAGGCTAAATAATATGAATTTTTACAGATTTTTTCTGAAATTTATTATTAAAATTATTCCCTTATTCCCAAGTATGAAAGCAAAAAGTACGAGTAGAACGCAAAAAATAAAAAACTTGAAGGACACAAAATAAAATTGTAGAATACTTTAGGACATTTTGTCAAATTTTAGGACCTTTCCAGAACTTCTAGGACAAGAAGACACCGTGGACTCCTTAAAGGACGTGTTTTAGAGGACGAAATTGCAGAACCTACGAAAGGAATCTACATGAACAAGATCTTTCAGGGAACTTTGTGGGAATTTGTAATAGGATACTTTTCTTTATTCTTAATATATTTTCATGTTCAACATTTTGTTGTTATTTAGTACAAATTGTTATAAAATGTCCAAAGTAAAAAGGGTAGAAAATGATTCAAGTTCAGTGTTACAATATTTAAAAAAAAAGTGAAAAATTATTAAAAAAAAGAAACTTTTCATTCTTTAATGTGGAAAATAAGTCATTTAAAGTGTTTTAAACTTGTTTGATTGTAAATTTTGTCATGGACTTTGCAAGATGAAAATAAAACAAAGAAGACAGAAAATAGTATTTCAGAGAGCTGTTTGAAAAAAAATCAAAATTTCAGCGAAAATCCTGTTTTCCGAGATTTTTTTATTGTCGATTTCATGTTAAATGTTTAATGTCCTTTTGTGTAACTTGTTAAAAAATAGTTTAAATAAAAGTTGTTGAAAATCAATCAATTCCATTATATTATAACATTTTTTAGAGAAAAGGAAAAAAATTAAGAAAGAAAGGGATTTTATATTTTCAAGTGTGTAAAATATATGATTGAAAATTTTTGAAATTGATAAACTTTTGTATTCTGTTTTATTCATAGCAAGAAATAAAAAATACTTATTCTTCTATATTTTCTTGCGGAGATTGTAAAAAATAAATATGCAACAGACGATTAAAATAACATTTCAGAAATGTGATATGTTGAGAATATTCAAAGTTGGTATTTTCGAGAAAATTGACTTGGTTTATTTGTAGAAAATTAGTCGCCACTTTTTTAATTTTTAAACAGGTTTTATAGATTTATAAGGAATATAAACTTACCTGACAGTAATCAAGAAAATTAAATTGATTATCTTAATTATACAAATAATAACACACTTAACAGATTTTTGAAAACATTTTGTTCAAGTGTTCTCTGTAAAAGTTGCAATTTTCATAATTTTGTTGCACACAGTATATTTTTAAAAGTCGGAAAGACTCGTACCACCTAAGTTCACTTGAAAAATACTAATTTGTTCAGGTTAACTTTTATTTATGACAAGGAGAAATATAAAAAAACATTTTATTGACACTTTGAGGTTAAAGGAAACGTCTATTTTTTTCTTATTAAACTTGAAATGAGGAAAAAGGATAATATTTTAAGAACAAATAGAAAAATAGTCGTAAACTAATTACTTAAGTAATTAAATAAATAAATAAATACAAGTTTATGAATGAAACCTTATTTCCTTTTAATATCATAAAACAACATTCACAAATGTTTATCTGAAAACAGATAAACAAAATTCCCATATCAAACTCAATACCCACCTTTTTTTCAACAATTTATTATAATGTTTTATAACATTTTTATTTAAAACACTCATTTTTTCACCTTTTCTTGACAAAAAACAAAGGAAAACAAACATTCGCTCTCACCTGCCACTTTTTTTCTTCAAAACGATAACAAGTCACATGCGGCGCCATCTTTCGCATTTAATGGTAATGAAAAATCTAGTAATTTTTCGCGAGCACATTTACCGACCTCATATTAAACTTTCACTTACCGAAATAATCATTTAATCGACTTTTCAAAAGTAAATAAACACTTACAGACGTGTAACGTGACATAATTAACAAATCCCAAAAACAAATTTTACTTTTTTTTTAATTTTTCTACGCGAAAAACGTAAAAGGGACAAACAGGGATAAACGGGGATAAACGGGGTCAAACTTTCGCCCTGTTTCTCCCTCGGCCAGACGCCAGGGTGATGCAAAATCAGCTTCCATGTACACCTCTGTTCATAAATGCTGTTCTTCCGGTTTATTGTTAGAACAATAAACAAACAATAAACCGGAAGGACAGCATTTATGAACAGGGGTGTAGATAGGGGGTAACGGTCTCGTCCCATGTCAGCGTCAAAGCAGAAAACGGAAAGCATTCTGTCAATAAGGGTGCGATCCTATGTGAGCAGAAAACGTAAACGCAAAGCAGAAAATCATGAGAGTGAGAGAGTCAATGATATACGTCTGTCACTCTCACTCTCATGATTTTCTGCTTTCCGTTTACGTTTTCTGCTCACATGGGATCACACCCTAAAGCCCAAAGCACAACGAATACGGTTACGGGAGCAGGGCATGAGATAATAAAGGACAGAGACTGTTTCTGTCCTTTTCTGTCTCATGATCTGGCCCCGTAACCGTATTTCTATCTGCTTAGGCCTTAATAGTGTGTTCTACAATGGAAGTTATTCTAATTGAGCGTTCTGATTGGAGCAAAGTTTTACGCTCTTTTGCTTTGACGCTGTCATGGGACGGGACCTTAAAGGCCTAAGCAGATAGAAATACGGTTACGGGACCAGAGTATGAGACAGAAAAGGACAGAAACAGTCTCTGTCCTTTATTATCTCATGCCCTGCTCCCGTAACCGTATTCGTTGTGCTTTGGGCTTAACACTAGTTATGAGCAGGGATGGGTACGTATAATACCTGAAGTATTATACATAGTTTTCTACACGTATGTATAATACTATGTATTTTACGTCCTTAATTCTCTACGTGATGTATTTTACGTTTTATCACGTGACTAAATGAGCGGGATACATATAACATAACCTTTATTTTTATAAAGACTGTACCTGTATAAGGATATTTAAGTCGGGTGGGGAGAAATTCAAAATGGCGGTTACCTGGATGACAGGTTTGCATTGCAGTCAATGGGACGAAATCAGTTTTTGTACAATAACTTTTAAAAAACAAATTTGCGAACCTATGTTTATTAACAAAATATTTTTCATTTATCGAAAGCTATTTTTTAAAATAATAAAATTGTATAAAATTTTTATATGAGTTTTTATCATTTTAAAAAATAGCTTTCGATAAATGAAAATTATTTTGTTAATAAACATAGGTTCGCAAATTTGTTTTTTAAAAGTTATTGTACAAAAACTGATTTCGTCCCATTGACTGTAATGCAAACCTGTCATCCAGGTAGCCGCCATTTTGAATTTCTCCCCACCCAACTTGAATATCCTTATAGTTTATTTAATATTGTGACAACATATTTGTATGATTTTAATATTAATTTAAACACTTTTTTCCGAGAATGACTAGATTATCATTACTAGAAATCCTATAAAGTCATTCAAATTGATCTATAAAGTGTTAACAAAAGTTTTGGAAATAATTTTGTGTCTAATTCTAGAAAATTATTGGTTATATAATGTCTGGAATTATTTTAAACTAAGTTAAAAATGTTTTAAATATATTTATTAACAAGAGGAATGTTCATAGATAGTTTGGAATAATATTGTATGTGAGAGAAACAAATCGAGACCAAAATAAATAGTGTAGTTACCGGCATAATTAAAATAACAATATTTTTTAAAACAACTAATTAGTTTAAAAGACTAAAATTTTTTAATATTTTAAATATTAGGCTTTCTGTTAATTTTTTAAATTTCTATATGTAAAAAATTATTAATCACCTGATATCTTACCGAAAGTTGTTAACGTGTCGCAGATAATGCTATTATTAATATTAGAAATGTTAAATATTGTTAAATAACAAATTAAAGCTTTATTTCCTGTTTAAACAACTTTTAAAGGACAATTAATTGTACCTAGATGTATAATATTAAAATTGTATGTGATAAATAGGTTATGTTACACTGTTTACAAAGTTCATGTAGAAAACCAGGTTTTCTACAATTTTCTACGTATAATACGTCCTTCATGTATTATATGTAGAAAACCTCGAGTTTTCTACATTTACCCATCCCTGGTTATGAGTGTTTTTTGCCTCTTCAGCAAGCTGTTTATTTTTACACGGGGAAAAGAGATTTGTTAACTCAACAGCGATCTCTAGTTGGATTAACAGGCATGGGCCCTGTTGCACAGAGTCTGCTATTTCGATGCCGACCCTTGCTGTTGAATTAACTATTGAGGTGTCTGTAAGGGCGCCGTCCCATGGCTGCGTTTTGCGTTGCGTTGTAATGAGAGAGAAAAGGACACACATATACTTTGTCCTTTTCTATCTCATTAAAACGCAAAGCAAAACGCAGCCATGGGATGGCGCTCTTAGGCATCCCCTGTTGATCCAATCGGGAAAGTCTGTTAAAGTAACATTCTTTCCTTGTTGGGTCAACAGACTTTCCCGATTGGTTTAACAGGGGACGCCTAACAGACACCTCAATCGTTAATTCAACAGCAAGGGTCGGCATCAAAATAACAGACTCTATGCAACAAGGCCCAAGCCTATTAATCCAACTAGAGATCGCTGTTGAGTTAACAATTCTCTTTTCCTCGTGTATGTATTTTATGCATTTTTTTTATTTATGTATTTTATTTTTTTTTTATGTTTTTACTTAGGTATTTTACCACTTTTTTACGAAAATTATGTAATTCAGGTGATTTAGGGTACGGTTACATTCCGTCGTCACCGGCAATTTTTGCTGTTAGCTAGGTGTGGTCGTATCATTACCTGTCATTTAAGCCCAAAGCATAGTGAATACGGTCAATTGAGAAGGGCATAAGATAATAAAGGACAAAGACTGTTTCCGTCCTTTTATGTCTCATGCTCTGGTCCCGTAAGGGTAAAATCTCATGTGAGCAGAAAGCGTAAAACCGAAAGCAGAAATCATGAGAGTGAGAGAGGTAGGTAGATATCACTGTCTCTCTCATTCTCATGAGTTTCTGCTTTTGGTTTTACGCTTTCTGTTCACATCGGATTTTGCTCTTAGGGTGAAATCAGATTAATGCGTCAAACGTTGCGTAGTAATGAGAAAGAAAAAGACGCATATATGTTTCTATCTCTTTCTATCTCATTACGTCGCAACATTTAACGTATTTATCTGATTTGATCCTTATACACTGAAAAAAATGATTCTGTAATTTTACCACTATGGACGTAGTGGTTTTTCGCGAAAAAAGGGAGAAAAAAAATGTTAATTTATGAATTCAAACAAAGTTGAATTTCTTTTTATAAACAAATGCCCGTAGACAGGCAAAATAGCCACATATAACCAATTCGTTTTTAAGAAATATCTTAATAACGTTAACAACTGAAATGAGAAACTACTTTAAGACGTAGCACAATTAGGTTTCTAATTATTCATTTTTGCTAGGAATTTTACATAAGAGGATTATGGATAAATACACCAAAACTGTAATATTTTTCGTCAAGATAATAAAATTGAGATTATAAACGCGATTTTTACGTGCTTCTGTAATTTTATAGTTAATAGTGAATTTAATACTACAAAGGTAGGTGCTTTTATTACCTACTACCAAAGTAGTACATTCACAACCCTGATGGCCTGTTTACGCCTTCGAAAAAAAAAAAAATTTCGCATTGGAGGGAAGAGGACAGACTGTGTATATGTCCTCTTTACTCTCATGCAAAAAAAATTTTTCGAAGGTGTAAACAGGCCATGAATGTACATTTATTGAAAAATGTAATATTACATTGCTGAAAGTTGTAGAAATTCAAGTTGATTGGTATTATTGCTACTTTTCAAAGAGTAATATTACAGAAAGTTTCTAAAGTACAATACAATACATTACAATGTAATGTACATTATAAAGTACATTACAATACGGACGTAATTTTCCTGAAGAATTTTTTACAGTGATATATATTTCAGAATGGCGTTCCAGAACTCCGTTCTGCGTTGTGTTGTAATGAGAATGAAAAGGACATACATATACTTTGTCTTTTTCTATCTCACTACAACGCAACGTAAAACGGAGTTATGGGACGGCGGCCTTTTACGTAGAAAATTTGAGCGTTGCGACCCATCATTGAAAAGTTTTTGTGTTTTCAATCTCTGAAAAAGGCGGTTTTTTATATCAGTCTTCGAGAAGTTTATACCAACCAAGTTGTTATTTATATTAAAAGACAGGAAGAAAGGCCAAAAACCAAATTAAAGTTAGGAAAAAAGAAATTAATAATATTTAGTGATGGCTGATCACCAAGAGAATAATAGTGTAAGTAGTAAGTGAGAATAATATAACTATATAATAATAATAACAGGGTAAGTTGTTGTGTTTCAAAGTTATGAAGTTCCATATGTCGGTTTTATTGAGCTTTGATTTTTATCCAGGGGAGGCGACTTGTAAATTTTTGCCATCTGCATCTTAATATTGACCGGGGTAAAGTTATTGGGACGGGTACATCTCGCCAACGATGCATTTGTTCCGAGCGTACATTTTATCCGAAAATTACTAGATTCTAGTAATTTTTAAAATGAGAGCTCACTGCTGGAAATGCAAGGTGATGAAAAACAAAATTTGTATTGTACAGCAGTGCACACTAGAATTCTTGAAATATATATGGAAAAATCTTTAATGGCGACAAATGTGGACAAATGTCATATGAGGAAGAAGAATATAAGGTTATGTTATTTGTTTTGTGTTCATGAGTGAATATTAATATGAAAATAAATATAAGTGATGAAAAAGTATTTGTTGTTATTATTATTAATTAATTAAAAAATGAAAATCTATAATTGGATTAGTGTGCGACATTTATAAATAAATAAATAATTTGTAAGTAGTGTAATGTTTCAATTATATATTGACAATGAATAAAAGTAAATATTAAAATGAAACAGATTTGAATATTTAAAATTTTAGAAAAGTAGTTTAATAGATGTTTCTGAAATATAAATTTTTATCGCATTTTCTTGAGTTTTATAATTATTTATAGTTGTAGGCGTTAAATAAAGAATGAAATTAAGAAGGAGCACTAATTTAATTAATATTGTTTTCATAATATATTTATAAGGTTTATTCTAAAATATTAAAGTAAAATTGAGTTATAGTGACAGGTGAGGTTATGTTAGTTGTTATTTATATTTATAAAGGTTTATTTGAAAATATTAGAGATAAATTTTGTTATAGTGACAGGTGAGGTTATGTTAGTTGTTTAAAAGTGACTTTAATATCAGTTTTATATTTTTTTAATTCTCAAGTTCTTTAATTTTAAATAGTAATGAATAATTAAATGTTATTTCTACTTTTTCTTTTTTTTCAACATTTAGCTAATATTACCAACTGTTGTTAATCCTATAAAAGCATTAGATGAAAAAGTTATGTTTCTTTGCGCTTTTAAAATTCGACATAAAATTTATTAATAAAGATAGTTTTTTAAATTTTTGTTTTTTTTTAATTTTTTGTCAATTATGATTCTGCAAAAAGTTTTAAAATATTATCAAACTATCTTCGATGAAAAATAAGTTCCGCGAAGTACAGATTTTCCGACTGTTATATATAATTTTATATAATTAAGTACTTTATATAAATAAAGAAAAGAAACAAAGAAGAAGAAGCTTATTCCATAAAACGGACTCCATATGTTCATAAATTTATTATTAGTCATTTATGTACAAAGAAATAAAAACAATTTAAAAACTAATTTTTTTTGATTCATATATGCAAATTTTAAAAGCAAACTAAATACTATTTTCAAGTTCACAATGTTTATTCTATATATTTATTATTTCAGTGTTTTGAAAATTATATTTCACTTATAATCTTTTTTATTGTCTTTTTTTAGTCATATTTCCGTACATTTCCTGAAATAAATAGTCACAAAAGGAAAATAAATGTTTCTAAACTTATTAACCATCTAAATTCCAATCAATTAATAATTCAATAAATAAAAGAAAAACTTTTATTATTTATAACTAATTTAAAAGAATACATTTTTCTTTTATATCCTCTACAAATCTTTAGGATACAAAGGATATTTTTTAAATATCAATCAGGCGGATATTGGTCGCTATCAGGGTTCATCATTATTTTTTTATTTCTATTATAATCAAAATACGACATATGTGACGTGGAAAGTTAAAAGGGACTTTACGTAAAAAATCGATTTTTTACTGTTTAGTTCATTCAAAAGAGTGAAATTTTCTAGAATCACCTATCAGTAAAAAAATTCGATTTTTTGACGTTAGGTCCCTTATAACTTTCCAAGTCACATATCTTATATAAAACATTCATTTTTAAAAAAGAGAAAGGAAAAGTAAAAAATCTTTAAATCGCTCCATCTGCAAAGTGAAAATTTCTTGTGCACTCATTCGTGCTGCCGTTTCCAAAATAAAATTCCTGCTGAATGTCTTCAACAGGAATTTCTTGCACATCATTCCAATCGGATAAATCATCTTCTTCACGCTGATCGGCATATTCCTCTTGATTCTGTTGACTGTCATCATCGCAATTATCTGTAGAAACAAAAATAATTTACATATATACATGTTTGATTTACCATTATTCCTTGAAATTGCAATCAACTGACATTTGGCGCCTTTTACTTTAAACCGTAACATTAATAGAAGATTATCGGTTGCAGAGGATTTGAAAAATAAATTTAGTTTAATGAAAATAATTTCAGGCCTCATACTCAGTTTTGCAACAAAAAATAGTGTCAAAAGTGTCATAAACTGTTCAAAAAGGTGGCAAAATAGTGGCATATTTTTGTTAACAAATATATATAAATCTATTTATTTATTTAATCTTATGGTTGTAAAAATAACAAAAATTAATAATATTACTGTTTTTATTTTATAAAATATATTAAAAATACATTAATCAGGGTTGCCACAAAAACATAATTTGAAAATTCCATGACTTTTCCAGGTTTTTCAAACCATTTTCACAAAAATTCCAGGTCCAAATATAAAATATTCAAATTAAATGAATAATACAATATCAATCAGAGTATCGAGTGACATTTGAAGAAAATTAAAGACATTTTAAAAAGGTTTCAAGGTCAAAAAAAATTTTTTTTAAGTTTACTTTTGATGTAATATTTTTAATTTTGAGATTAATGTTGTTCAAAAATTTCGTACTAAAAACACAAAAAAAATAAAATATTCATATTATTTTTCAACAAATTCCATTACCAAATACAAAATAAGTAGCAACATTATCACTCACCCAAGGGTCTGAGAAACTTTGCATTATTGTTAGTCATTTAAAACTATAAATTTTTGCAAATGCAATAAATAATGAAAACTATGAGAATAATTACAAAATTGAAGAAAACATCTGAAAAATGAAAAAAAAAAGAATTGACAATTAAAAACAAAATTCTATAAATGATTAGATCAATAGGCAACTGAAAAAAATAATTGAAAAAATTAAACAAGTAATATTAAATTAAGAAATTCAGAAACAAGAAAAAATTAAGAAAATTATAGAAATAATTGTTGTAAATAATTACAAATTTAACTGGATTAAAAATCGAAAAAAAAATTTAAATTGAAGAATGAAATTGAAATTTAAAGAATATAATTTAAGACTGAAGAATGGAATTAAAATTTTAAGACAATAATAAAAAAATAAAGAAATAAATTGAAAATTTAAGAATTAAATTCAAATTTAAAAAAATAATTGATAATTAAAAAAAGGTGAGAATTATTAAATATTGAATAAAATAATTGAAAATGAAAGACTGCGATTTCAAATTGAAAATAATAATTAAGAACTGAAGAAACAATTAAAACTTGAAGAATTAAATTAAAGATTAAGGAATTAAAATAAAATTTTAGGAAAATAATTGACTAATAAAAAAAAATTAGGAAACTGTCGAGAATGATCGACAACAGAAAAAATCATTTTCAAAATTAATGAAGAATTATAAATTTTAAGAAAAATAATTATACATTCTAAAATTTGTTGAAAATAATTGAAAATTGCCAGAACTATTTGGCAAAATACACAAAAAAATTTTCAGTTAAAATCAATTATTTCGAATATTTCTAGATCTAATTTAAAACTTTTGTATCTAGTATCGAACAAAATTGAACAAAAATGAAGCAACTGGGCGTTATTTTCAAGTTATCAAAAACTGAAAATTCAACCGCTTTTTGCCTAACACAGAAATATTTGGTAAAGTATACAAAAAAATTTTCAGCCAAAAATCAATTATTTGTTATATTTCAAGATCTAATTTAAAACTTTTGTACCTATTGACGAACAAAATTGAAAAAAAATTAAGCCAGTGCGCGTTATTTTCAACTTGTCAAAAACTGAAAATTCAACCACTTTTTTCCTCGCCAGAACTATTTGGAAAGATACACAAAAAAATTTTATCGAACAAAATTATACAAAAATTAAGCCACTGCGCGTTATTTTCAAGTTATCAAAAACTGAAAATTCAACCACGCTTTGCCTCACCAGAAACATTTGGTTAAGTACACAAAAAAAATTTTCAGTTAAAAATCAATTATTTCGCATCTTTCTAGATTTAATTTAAAACTTTTCTATCTGTTATCGAACAAAATTAAACAAAAATTAAGCCATGGCTCGTTTATTTCAATTTGTCAAAAACGCAAAATTCAACCACTTTTTGCCTCACCAGAAATAGTTGGTAAAGTACACAAAAAAATTTTCAGTTAAAAATCAATTATTTCGAATATTTCTAGATCTAATTTAAAACTTTTCTATCTGTTATCGAACAAAATTAAACAAAAATTAAGCCATTGCTCGTTGTTTTCAATTTGTCAAAAACGGAAAATGCTAACACTTTTTGCCTCACCAGAAATATTTGGTAAAGTACACAAAAAAATATTCAGCCAAAAATTAATTATTTTTTATATTTCTAGATCTTATTTAAAACTTTTGTACCTATTGTCGAACAAAATTGAAAAAAAATTAAGCCACTGCGCGTTATTTTCAACTTATCAAAGACTGGAAATTCAACCACTTTTTGCCTCACCAGAACTATTTTGCAAAATACACAAAAAAATTTTTTGTCCAAAATCAATTATTTTTTATATTTCTAGATTTTATTTCAAACTTTTCTATCTGTTATCGAACAAAATTGAACAAAAATTAAGCCATTGAGCGTTATTTTCAACTTATCAAAAACTGAAATTTCAACCACTTTTTGCCTCCCCAGAAATATTTGGTAAAGTACACAAGAAAATTTTCAGCCAAAAATTAATTATTTTTTATATTTCTAGATCTTATTAAAAACTTTTGTACCTATTGTTGAACAAAATTGAAAAAAAATTTTGCCATTGCACGTTATTTTCAAGTTATCAAAAACTAAAAATTCAACCACTTTTTGCCTCACCAGAACTATTTGGCAAAATACACAAAAAAATTTGCAGTTAAAAATCTATTATTTTTCATATTTCTAGATCAAATTTTAAAATTTTCTATGTATCATCGAACAAAATTGAACAAAAATTAAGCCCGTGCGCGTTATTTTCAACTTGTCAAAAACTGAAAATTCAACCACTTTTTTCCTCGCCAGAACTATTTGGTAAAGTACACAAAAAAATTTTCAGTTAAAAATCAATTATTTCGCATCTTTCTAGATCTAATTTAAAACTTTTCTATCTGTTATTGAACAAAATTAAACAAAAATTAAGCCATTGCTCGTTTATTTCAATTTGTCAAAAACGGAAAATTCAACCACTTTTTGCCTCACCAGAAATATTTAGTAAAGTCCACAAAAAAATTTTCAGTTAAAAATTAATTATTTCGAATATTTCTAGATCTAATTTAAAACTTTTCTATCTGTTATCGAACAAAATTAAACAAAAATTAAGCCATTGCTCGTTATTTTCAATTTGTTAAAAACGGAAAATTCTACCACTTTTTGCCACACCAGAAATATTTGGTGAAGTACACAAAAAAATTTTCAGCCAAAAATTAATTGACTTTTATATTTCTAGATCTTATTTAAAACTTTTGTACCTATTGTTGAACAAAATTGAAAAAAAATTAAGCCATTGCGCGTTATATTCAAGTTATCAAAAACTGAAAATTCAACCACTTTTTGCCTCACTAGAACTATTTGGCAAAATACACAAAAAAATTTGCAGTTAAAAATCTATTATTTTTCTTATTTCTAGATCAAATTTTAAAATTTTCTATGTATCATCGAACAGAATTGAACAAAAATTAAGCCAGTGCGCGTTATTTTCAACTTGTCAAAAACTGAAAATTCAACCACTTTTTTCCTCGCCAGAACTATTTGGAAAAATACACAATAAAATTTTCAGTTAAAATCACTTATTTCACATATTTCTAGATTTAATTTAAAACTTTTCTATGTATCATCGAACAAAATTATACAAAAATTAAGCCACTGCGCTTTATTTTCAAGTTATCAAAAACTGAAAATTCAACCACTCTTTGCCTCACCAGAAATATTTGGTAAAGTACACAAAAAAATTTTTAGTTAAAAATCAATTATTTCGAATATTTCTAGATCTAATTTAAAACTTTCCTATCTGTTATCGAACAAAATTAAACAAAAATTAAGCCACTGCTCGTTATTTTCAATTTGTCAAAAGCAGAAAATTCTACCACTTTTTGCCTCACCAGAACTATTTGGCAAAATACACAAAAAAATTTGCAGTTAAAAATCTATTATTTTTCATATTTCTAGATCAAATTTTAAAATTTTTTATGTATCATCGAACAGAATTGAACAAAAATTAAGCCAGTGCGCGTTATTTTTAAGTTATCAAAAACTGAAAATTCAACCACTTTTTGCCTCGCCAGAATTTTTTGGCAAAATACACAAAAAAATTTTCAGCCAAAAATTAATTATTTTTTATATTTCTAGATCTTATTTAAAACTTTTGTACCTATTGTCGAACAAAATTGAAAAAAAATTAAGCCATTGCGCGTTATTTTCAATTTGTCAACAGCCCTCCTTTTAGTGTAACGAACATTGTAATCTGTTTTACCTTCATCATTTACATTAATTAAGTGCTGTTCAATCCTGCCCATCTCAGCTTCGAATTCTCGTTTCTTTATGACAGAACAGACAAATTCGTAAGGATCACCTCCTTCATCCAGCTTTTGCCATTTTTTCCACAGTTCCATTTCGGTGATGAATTTTGAATTTGTCATTTTGGGCGTAACTCTAATACCTTTCTTTAGGGAATTTACAGTTAACCTGACAGACCTAATAATTCCATGAATTTTGCCTATATATAGTCATGAAAACAGAAGTATTATATCATACAGTCATGTAAACAGAAATTATAGCATCTTATTTTTAAAAATAAAAATTATCAATTTCTTTATTTACCTGCAAATGAATAGGGCATTGATCTTCTACCAATGGCTGCTAACAATACTTTGTTATTCGCCTCCTGAACATTGTTTGTGCGGTTACGTAATTTAAATACAGTAAATGCATCGGGACCAACTTGTTTGAGCCAGTAATTTTCATAATATTGCAAAAATTTTTTTAATCGTATTTTATCTTTATTTTTCAAGTGCCTTTTTATTTTTTGAAAAGTTGGTATTATGTGTTTTGTGGGAAGTAAAGCTAATGCTATTATCTTTTTTACGAAAATCTTATCTTCCTTTTTTTGCTCTTCTGTAAGCTTCTTCTTAGCAATTTTTTTTTAGCTTGCTTCACTAATGCCTATTTCAGAAAAAAAAAATTTGTACAAAAACCTTCCTGTAACAAATAATACACATATACCTGTATACAATCAGAGGCACACATTCAGCTGAAGCACAGGGTGGGTGGATTTATTTTAAAAAAAATGTTCTCTCCAATAATAATCAATTTTTAAGCCTGATCAAACTTGTGAAGAAACAGCTCTCACCTGATTTCATTGTTGAAGTCTTTTGGTCTTAAAGGACGAAAATAATAATAAAATAACATCCCTGGCGAAAATGTAGGCAATAGCGTGGACTCAATTGAGTCCACTTTAGGTCTACGTTAGGTCCACTGTATGGACATTTTAAAGAATTCAGATAAGAAACAAAGAAATAATTAATTACTTTTTAAAGAAAAACACAAAAAACTGATTACTAATAATAATGGGAGATTATTTATTAATTAGAAAATTTATTATCAACAATCAAAACAAATCACGAAAAAACATTTAAATGCAAAATTTATTAATAATTTAAATAAAAAAATTACATTAGAAAAAATAAATAAAGTTTTTCTAATTTCTACAAATATTCTGATTAAACATGTAACTTTCTAATAAAATTTTTCTCAACTTCTAAAACCAAGACAGTAACATTGAAAAAATTCCCCAAATTTTCCAAAACGATAACAAGGTATTACCACCCTCAAAAGTAATTCTGCATAAAAATAATCAAACATTTTTTTGATAAAAAATATCACTTTCTGCAAAAAAATTATTTTATAATTTTACAATCATGGAAGTAAAGATGAAAAAGATCGTGCAGTTATTGAAACCGACAACAGAAGTAAACCACCCTTAAAAGACACCCTTAAGAAAAAAATCAAAAAATTTTTTGGGCGAAATTATCATCATCTACAAAAAAATTATTTTCATTTTCTACAACCATAGAAGTCACGTAGGAGGAGCTTCTCTATATTTTCACAACGATAACAAAGGTAAGCAACACTTAAAAGTCGCCCTTAAGAATTTTAATAAAAAATTTTGTTAATAAAAATTATCATGTTCTACAAAAAAATCACTTTCAACTTCTACAAGCATGGAAGTGACGTGGGAGGAAGATCACTAATTTTCATGTGGATAATAGGGGTAATCAACCCTTAAAAGTCACACTTAAGAATATTAATTAAAAAATTTTTTAATCAAAATTATCATTTTCTACAAAAAAATAAGTTTCAACTTCTACAAGCATGGAAGTGACGTGGAAGAATGTTCTTTAATTTTTTAAACCGATAACAGGGGTAAACAACCCTTAAAAGTCAACTTTAAGAATATTAATAAAAAATTGTTTTAATCAAAATTATCATTTTCTACAAAAAAATTGTTTTTAACTTCTACAACCATAGAACTGACGTGGGATTCTTAAGGGTAAGTTTGAAGTGTTACTTACCCTGTTATCGGTTTAAAAATTAGAGAACCTCTTCTTTCGTCATTTCTATGGCTGCAGAAGTGGAAAATAATTTTTTGTAGAAAATGATAATTTTGATCGAAAAAATTTTTGATTAATATGCTTAAAGGGTGACTTTTAAGGGTTGTTATCCACTATTATTGGTTTGAGAAATTAGAAAACCTTCTGTTACATCACTTTTATGGTTTTAGAAGTGGAAAATAATTTTTTTTATAGAAAATGATGATTTTGTTCAAAAAATTTTTTGATTAAAATTCTTAAAGGCGGATTCTAAGGGTGGTTTACTCCTGTTGTCCGTTTTATTAACTGAAGGATCTTTTCTACTTGCAATTATAAAATAATTTTTTTGTATAAAGTCATTTTTTTTAAATTCTTCAATTTTAAAAATTTAATTTAATACTGTTAAATTAGATTTATTCCACCACAGCACCGAAAATTTCCTGAAAATTTATTAAATATTTACTTGTAATATTGGAAATATGTGATTGCAAAATCTTGTGAAAATTTTGTAAATTCTTAAATGTACCGATTAAATAAATGTTCCCTTAAGAAAAATAAGTATTGGATTAAGTATTGCATTAAGTATTGGGAGCAAGTATTGGATTAAGTATTGAAGTATTGGAATAAGTATTGGTTTAAGTATTGGAAACTCCAATACTTTTTTCGCCAAACATTCTTAAAAATTTTACTGGTTGCGCACTAAGTTTCTATGGCTCCCAGCTCCGCGCAGTAGTTTTTTTGTTAATTTAATACGTAGAAATACATGGAACGCAAAATCACAATTCCACAGAAAATTAAAAAAAAATTTGTTTAAAAATATGTTACGCGAAAATAGTATTCGAGTTTCCAATACTTAAACCAATACTTATTCCAATACTTTAATACTTATTCCAATACTTAATCCAATACTTAATCCAATACTTACTCCCAACACTTAATCCAATGCTTAATCCAATACTTATTTTTCATAAGGGTTTACCGTCAACATTTCCTGAACATTACAATTAAATTTCGCCTATTTATAATTATAATTATAAATGGGCGAAAATGTTCAGGCAAGTTTCAGGACAGTTTCACGATATTAACATTTAGTTAATCGGGACATTTAAATTTTTACAAATTTTTCACTAAATTTTGCAATCACATATTTCTAATATTGCTAGTAAATATTTACTAATTTTCCAAGAAATTTTTGGTACTGTGGGGTTAGAAATAGTAGAGTGGTACAAGTGGTGGAACTTCAATTTTGTTACTATAACCAAAAGAAATAATATTTTTTAATATTTTTTAAAAATTTCGAAAATACTTTAAAAATAACATTCAGCTTCTTTTAACAGCAACAAAAGAAAGTTGCACAACTTGTGACACTATTTCTAATAAATAAACATGAACTACTTTATTTTATATTCTTAGACTGAGAGACGTCAACATTTAAATGAGGTGAGAGCATTTTTGTGTGCAGGTTTGATCAGCCTTTAAGTTTTAAAGTAAAGATACTGATTTAAAACGCAGTTTTCGAAATTTTTTCCTACCTTAGAGAATAATAAATTTCTGACAGAATTTTTAATTTAATATTATCAGATTAAACAGTTTTTTCCACTGAATGTGTAACATGTAGGAACTCATTGCTTTTTGCCTCAAATTTTTTAGAATAAAATCGAAAAATTCCCGTATGGGAATTTAAATTGTTTTTTGTAGACAATAAAGAAATTGTAAATATATAAAATTACACAAACATTTGGCAATCTTCGATTCAGTTTAATAAAAAAAATTAATTAAAAGTTTCTATTGGTGCAGTTTAGTTTTATTTTGAATGAAAATAGTATTAAGTGAAATAGCATAATAGCTCTTCGCAAGTTTCTGCCATGTTTCATGTTCAAATAAATTTTTCCAAGTTACAACAGGTCATAACAAGCCATAATCCACCCCTATGTAAAATATTTAAAAGTAAATTTGAAAAAGACTAGGAAATCAAAAAAAAAAAAAACTTTTATTCAAGATCTGAAGTTGTAGAATACAGTAGCAAGAACTCTAGAAACTACCCCTAATCGAAATAGTGGACAATAATTCCGAAAAATTTATCGTTTTTCACAAAAAATGTATAACCAAGGTCAAAAACCGTGGAACTTAGGTGGGAGCATACACATTTGAATTTGCCTTCAAAAGTACGTGATGACCTTTGATTGGTGCTCAATTTAAAAAAAATCCGTACAGTTTACATTTTAACATATTTTACTTTTTCTTAATTCAATTAAATACTATCAACTGAATTACATGCAGGGTGTCTAACTAACTGGCAATTATAAATTCCCGGCAAATTACCAGATATCCCGGATCTTAGAGCACAATTTCCCCGAGTTTTTAAAAATAAAAATTATAGATTATGATTTTCAAATAATATAGTATAAAGTACTAAAGTATTTTTTAATGTTTTTATTAGGTTTCATATTGTTACACAAGGAATTGGTTTCAAATATTCAGAATTATTTATTACAAAGTAAACGGGTTATTTGTATTTACAAAGAAATAAAATTTATTTCTATCAATTACTGTCAATGTTCCCAGAACTATTTACAAATTCCTGGATTTCCAGGATTGTCCGGATCGATAGACACCCTGTACATGTCATAATCATTAACAGTAACTAGACTCAGTGAACATTATACATTTAGCACAAATATAATAGTTATTAATTCCAAAGAAGATATCTTTGCCTCCAACCCTGCTCTCTTTTTTATTCATTTGAATGAAAAAGTTATTTAACTTGAGTACAATTTTATTTGCTATAAATTAAAAATGTACTTGGATTTGAGATATATCATTTTTCTCTGGGTGTGTATATCTCTATTATGTTAATTGAGTTTAAAGCAAATTTTTGTTATTCTTTTTCAATGATATTTAAAAATGAAACATGTCAGAAGTTTAAAATGAATTTACTTCACTACAATCATTATCAATTGATCAGTAGTATCTAATAATTCTTTTGAAATAACTGGAATAGATATTACTCTATGGTTTTCAATTGTTTTCTTACACCTTCTGAATAGAACTCTGAGAAGCAAAATCACGCATACCTGAGCATAGTGGAAGAAGCATCCATGAAAATTTATGTTCTCATTGCCTAGAACTGTGTAAATGGCATTTCGAAAAGCAATCTCAAAATCACCCATGAAATTTGTTGGTCTCAAGCTATCTGCAACGTTGTTAAATATAAAGTTGAAAACAGCAGTGTACGCCTCAGTTGTTCGTCTCTCCATTAAGATCCATGCGAAAGGTATTGCCTATTACAAAATAAAATGTTATCTCAAACAATTCTGACAAATTAAATCACAAAACTTTATTTTTTATCAAATTCTTTTCTTTTATGGTGGAAAATATAGTATATTAAGCAACAAAGAGTTAAAGGCAGTCACTTTAAACCCATATTACTTACGCTATTTTTTACTCCAAAAGCACAAACGTGCCGATTTTAGATAACCTGATGACAGGGACTAAAAGTCATTTATTTGTTTGATTGTATAAGAATGGCGTCAATTTTTAACCAAGGAGAAGAAAACATACGCGCCATGCATCCTTTTGTGCCCAAGGGTAAAAATAGACGTCATTTTTATATAATCGAACAAATGAGTGCCTTTTAGTGGCTGTCTTCAGGTATCTAAAAGCGCCATTCTTGTGCCTGTGGGATAAAAAAAATTTTTAATTACTTGGCTCAAAAAATTATTGAAAAAAATGTAAAATCGAAAATAAACAAATAAATACATTCAGATTTGAGGCCTATCCATCTTAGGATACAAAACACCATTTTAATGCCCAGTAAAAATATATATACGAACACTGAATTAGTAAAATCATTTTAGTATATTATTATACCGATAAATAAAGAATATTGTAACGTTAAGTTCTCATTGTGAATCATTAATTTAAATATCTTTACCAACTTGAAAAAAAAAATGTTACAAAACTTTTTTTAAACACAAAATTACCTGGTATATGTAAAAGAAAAACAACTGGTTTTTTTCCAACTGTGCATCAAAATCTTCGTCCATACGAACAATAAAAATGACAAAAAGCATAAGGCGCTGTCTTGTTAAACAAAAGTTTTATACGGAATGTTCATCTTGGGGCCCTGACCATCTTGGGACCCACTACCCTACATTGAAGGAATGTATTTTTTGTACAGACTAAGTTTTGAAATATTTCGGTACGTTTTGTTTAGTTTAAAAAATTTAATTCAATTAAAAAAATGTATATTCTGCTAGTACAATTTTGTAAATTTGTTAGGCAAATAAAAATATATAAACAGTTATATTTTCCGTTTCCATTAATAGAATAGTATTAAATAACAATTTCTTAGCTCATTGCAAGAATAAATGTATAAAGAAGTGATATATAGGTTTTACTTTTTTAATTTAAAGTAAAGCTTTTGAAAAAGAATTTCTTAATAACAGCGGAACCCGGAGATTTTGGTATCTTTTATAAATCATATGGATATCCCAGGAGATGTTTAGGATATCCAGCTTGTATACACAAGTAATGTACACTGGATATCCAGGGGACATCCTGATACTCACTGTACCCATTATGATAGCTATTAACGTCAGCATCTGAACTACTCCTACTATTTGAGGTCTGCATTTAAATGTTCCGTCAATATGAATAGAATCAGAAGTTGATATTTCCTGAATCAAGTGCCGATCAAAGAATATAACAGAGGATGATCCATCAGATGCTGTTACAATTTCAGTTTCTACCACTGCTTCGTTGTTTGCAAATTGCTCCATCCATTTATTTTCTTGCAGTTGCTCCCCGAACTGATTAACATTTTGTGGTAAAACAGGAACAGCCTTTCTTTTAAACCTTTTTATCTGTTGCTTGCAGGTTACGAAGGGTACTTCTGTTGATAGATCTGGTGATCTGCAAAACACAATAGTTTCATAAAATAATAATAATAACAATAAGAATAATATAATCCATTTCAAATCATGCAGACCGACTAACTTCAAGTTGTAGATTTAACTGCCACTGAAATATGTTATTCTTTATAGAAAATAAAGACACTCGTATTTTTTTATTGTTCAAAAAAATTATTTTTAACGGAGTTATGCGCATTTGTATTTTGAACCAGAAAACTCAAAAGAACAGTAAAAAAAATTTGATTCGCTTGTAATTTTTTGGCTAATGTATATAATCAAATTATTTTTCTTGGGTCTTTTGAGTGGTCTTGTATTCTTCAAAATCCTATTTGAAATTTGTAAAAAGTTTCAAAATTAACGAAATGGGGGGTGATTTTCTGAAAATAAATAAGGTTTATTTTCTCAAAAACCCCAGCTTTTTTTGTCTCAAAATTTTACCATAAATTCTTACTAATATGACAACTAATTCCCATAAGTTTCAAGCTTGCTAAACCATACTGGCAGCCAGGAGAATGTTTTTTTGAAAAATATTTTTTTACTTGGTTTTGGATTGTTGGAGGGCAAGTTCAGAAACAAATGAAATGTTATGAATCAAACTGAAATAAGTTAGTTTATAACCAACAATTATAGATTTAAGTAAAAGCATTTTCACAAAATTTCAAACTAATATTACCATAGGTTTAAAACATTAAACCCTGTAAAATTTCTTAATTTTAATATCATTAGAACTAATTAATATTTAATTCTTAGAAAACTTCGAAAAGAAATTGTTTTTTAAATGTTACGATTCTAATGGGAGCGTACTTTCGAGATTTTCTTTAAAATCAATTTGTTATCATACAAAATATATTTTAAAGGTACTTTAATTTAAAAGATTACTTAAAAGCTTTTGCTAACAGATAATATTACGATATTAATTCTTGTGAATTTATAATATTAGATAATTTATATATTTCAATAGACTTAATATTGTATAAATTCCAATTTGAAGAAATAAAGATTTAAAATTTTATTTTTAAGTACGTTTTAAGGTATTAAAAAGTGTTTTAATTCAAATTTATAAATGTTTTGAAATTTTCAGTATTTAAAAATAAGAAGCTTTTTTATACAGTAAAATTTGTAAATATATTTTTTGCATTTATTATAAATAACGTTTCAAAATATAAAATAATTTTTTTTATTGCACATTAAACATTTATTTTAAGTGAACTTTGGATATATATTTGATATATGATTTAAAATACGTTTATTTAATTTTTTCAAAATCATGTTTTGCAGCTCGAGCCTATAGTAATATTAGTTTGAAATTTTGTGAAAATGCTTTTACTTAAATCTATAATTGTTGGTTATAAACAAACTTATTTCAGTTTGATTCATAACATTTCATTTGTTTTTGAACTTGCCCTCCAACAATCCAAAACCAAGTAAAAAAATATTTTTCAAAAAAACATTCTCCTGGCTGCCAGTATGGTTTAGCAAGCTTGAAACTTATGGGAATTAGTTGTCATATTAGTAAGAATTTATGGTAAAATTTTGAGACAAATAAAAGCTGGGTTTTTTGAGAAAATGGACCTTATTTATTTTCAGAAAATCACCCCCCATTTCGTTAATTTTGAAACATTTTACAAATTTCAAATAGGATTTTGAAGAATACAAGACCACTCAAAAGACCCAAGAAAAATAATTTGATTATATAAATGAGCCAAAAAATTACAAGCGAAACAAATTTTTTTTACTGTTCTTTAAAGTTTTCTGCTTCAAAATTCAAATGCGCATAACTTCGTTAAAAATAATTATTTTGAAAAATAAAAAAATACGAGTGCCTTCATTTTCCATAAAGAATAACATATTTCAGTGGCAGTTAATTCTACAACTTGAAGTTAGTCGGTCTGCATGATTTGAAATGGATTCAACTATTGATAATAATAAGAATAAAAATAATGAGGATGTTTATTATTATTTCCCTAACCTTTTTTTGAATCTACACAATTAATCTACTCAATAATATTGATCAGATACGTACTGCTCTGCCGCTTTATTGTAAATTTTTTTACTTGGTTGAACTGCTTCTTTTAAATCTGCACACCTATCTTCAATTTCTTCCAAGAACTTTGTTCTCTTAGCAGAGTGATCATTTATTCCATGCTCGTGATCAGTTGTCAGTTGAACAATATTATTCGTCTTATTATAAACTCCGATTGCTCGGCATTCTCCGGAAGCGTATCGAGAACATTTTATGCGCCTATTATAAAAGAAATGTGTAATTTACCAATTTACAAATGACATTTTATTAATTATGAAATGAAAGGATAAGAAACATAGTACATGTTACAAAAGTCTCTTCATATACTAATGGAACAAAATTTTTTTATGTGTAGTTCTACGAACGAAGGAAGAACTATTTAACTTAAACATTTTTTATTTTTTTCGTTAAACATTTTTTTTCACCAAAACGGGAAAATACGTTTCGTCTACAATTATCTAAATAATAACATATTTGAATGGAAAATGATTCCCTGACTACAACATAAATATTGTTTGAATTAAAATGAAAACGACCAACTATTTTTGTGCATTTGTACTTTTGTTTTATATATTCAATAATTTATCAAAAACTGTTTCTACAGCTATAGCAAACTGGAAGTATATACCCTGATTAAAATGACGGATAGAAATCGGATACAAAAACCAGATTACATTTCGGATAAGATCGTACAGAAGTCGGATTAATAACGTATAACTTTCGGATAAAAACGTATGATGACGGTTGAAACCGGATGAAGAACGTTTAATTGGAATTTCGATTTTCTCCAACGCATACGGTTCGTACACAACCGTATAAAAAACGTTTCTAAACTAATTTAAAAAAACAATTTCAATTATGTTTGACAGATTAAGGTCGGATGGTAACGAACAGAAAACGGATAGAAACCGGATATATATATCCGATTCTGTCCGACATTCTAAGCAGGGTAACGTTCCGTTTCATATAAATGAAAATTAATAATGTCTTGAACTCTACTTACGTATTATCAAAATCAATTGGACATATAATATGATATTTGAAACCATCGCTGTACGTCCTTGCACTTTTCTTTTTCTTCTTCGAGTGATTATTAGGCATTTTATTACAATGATGAAGTATACGAGTATGTGGAAGATTCGTATAGCACAGTTTACCATTGTGAATATAGTTCATTGACCAGGGATGGGAAAGGCTAAATTTATCAGAAGAATTTCAAGTGAAACTTTCTTTAGTTAGTAGAGAAATCAATACTTTAATAATAATGTAAATAGAGAAGACATTGTGTAGTTTAGAATAAAAAATGTATTAAAATGGTAGTACATTTTTTTATATTTCGATTACTTTGAATTGTCAAATCAACTCGTCCAGATTCACTTCCGGTTGACAGTATACATATATTTTGTAGCGAGTAGAACTTACGTTTACAAGCGGATGTGTCAAGAAGTTCTTCCTGTTAACAATCAATATTGTGTCTAACTCAATGTTGCACATAACTTCTTGCAAAAGTTTGAAAAAACATTTCTCATAAATTAAAAAGAAAATAGAGAAAAGACTATATTTTCTAAAGATTTGTGCCTTTTCTTAAATGCATAATTTTCCCTGTAAGGGAGGATAATTTAAAGCTGCTACCCTAGCTGCAGCAGAAGAATACTACGCATTAAATTAGTTATTTTTTATAACAGAAATTCAATAAGTAACTGTCACGTATTAGTTTTTCCTTAAAAACAATGGATTTTAATTAATTCATTACTTTTTCCTTTTTTTCCAATCCATTTTGCTTTATTCTTGATTTTTTTTATTTCATGAAGTAAAATAAAACTGAAATACTCTTAATTTTAGACATTTTTTTTAAAAGAATATACACATTCATGAGTTTTTAATCCCTAATATTTTTTTAAGGATATCTCAATGAAAGCTATAATATACTATTAGCAACATAAAAACTCGAAATAGATTCTTAAACTTATGGGAATTAAAAAAAAATAATTATAATGAATAGAATTTTGTTATTTTCAAATCATGATTCAAAATCATGAATGTCGGCGAAAAATCGCGATCTTTTTGTTGGGTCCATAACAGAATAGTTGTACAGTAATGACGGGATGAAAAAATTACTTTACAGGGATACTTATTGACGGTAAATTAATGACATGTTTTTGAAATTTCTGAAAAGTATGTGAATAAAATTAATTTTGAATTTTTTGTTTATAATGAAACAGAAGATGTTACAGAAACGTGTGTAAAGACACAAAATTATTCTTATAATTTTATTTTCATGAATATATTTTTTATTCTTCTGATAATAAAATCCTTAAATATTTATTCCTTTTACATATTCTAGAGTTTCTTCGAAGATCGTCTGAAAGGTATTAGTAAAGCTGTCTCCTTCCTCCTTCCCAAACAATTTATTGTGGAGTTCTTGAACAACATCTAAAGAATATTCCATTTTACTTGACAACTGGAAAAGTAGATTATCTCTTGAAAGTACATGACCATCTTTGAGTACTGCTTTGACCATAATATCATAGGCATCTAAAGCCACATAGATCCATTCAACCCTATATGAGCAATAGTGGTAATTGAACCAATATTTATAAAGTGGACTATCTGAAATAGGAAATTAATTTATTTTGTAATAATGTTTGAATGTTTTTATTGGTTATATAATATGAATTATTCTGTCAATCAAAAATCACATTCACCTTCTTCAAGTGTTTCGTCGCCTCGAACAATTTCTAAAGCACGTTCACCAAAAGTGTCGATCACCTTCTCCACAGTACTGCCTTTGAAAAGTATAAATTATTTTCAAATGTGAAAAATATTAATTTCTATTAAGGGGAGGCTCTTCCACGCGCGGTTTAAATGTTTTTTTGAAATTTTAGTTTTGGGAAACCCAAGCTTGAAATTCAAACGAATCATTAAAAAAGCATGTAACAAATTTGGCGATCAGAATTACTAAAAAGTTAAAGATAAGTTCAATTTTCAATAATTTTAATTTAAAATTCAAGATTTCCTATTGTTGACCTCCTTGTATGTTTTTGGAACCCAATTAATGCAAGAAAAGAAATGTAACTTACTAAAGGTCCTGCAAATTCAAGTGGGTCAAAACAAGGGTTCTGCCTTCCTTTCAGCAAATAGCATGATAAATATGTGTACCTTGCTCATTCAGGAGTTCCATTACTGCCATTTCAATTCTTTCTTCCTCCATTATTTGGTTTTCGTATCAAACTTTCTTACTCGTTTACAAGGCGATTTTCGGGTTACAGGAAATTCTTCGTTGTTTTCTCTTCCTTGCTTGCGGTTCAGGGTGCGGACAATTCAAGTATTACAGTTCAAAAAAACAGTTCATAAACGTTACCTCACGCAACTTACACAGTTTCTTACATGTAATGTTTTATTTTGGAGTAGGGGGTAATAGACCTTTTCATTTAAGACCGGAACTATGAATGACGTCAGGTGACTTCAATTGTTTTGAGCATTTTTGAAGCAAAACGAATAGTAATTTTCTTAATAAAGTGCTCGAAACAATTGAATTGTCATGGCGCCATTCATACTTCCGGTCTTAAATAAAAAGGTCTATAAACGTACAGTACGCTTCCATTTAATTGACCTCGTCGGGACCGGATGAAACATTTTAATTGACCCTTCCCACTCTTTACGCAAATACCAAAAACACTCTCCACGTGAGGGGGAAATGTTACTTTTCCCCTTACGTATACATGAGTGGTAGGGATAATTTTGTTCATTAAAAATGTACGAAAAAGTTCAAATAAAATGGAAGTTCATTTAAAATGGAGGTCAATTAAATGGAAGCGTACTGTAATTCACACAAGACTTCCAGTGATAATTAAACGTCCGATAATACTAGTAACATTTTAAGTAAATGATAAACTCTCTATAAACAAATAAATCTTCTCATGCCAAACCAGAAATACGATCTGCGCATTATCAATTTTCAATTGTTTCGGCCCTAATGTAAAATAGGAGATAAGACAGGTCATGTCATCTCCCACTTCTGTTCTCTCCTGGTTAGAGCCAAAAATTTTATAGTTACTTTTTTAAGTAGTAGACGACATCAAGACAATTATAGGTTAATAATTTAGGTTGGTGTAATTTAACTATCGCCGTGTTCATTAATACGCAGTTGAACGTAAAGGAGTGTGACTTACGTATTACTTACGTATGTACATTACATGAATTCGCATTCCCACATCTGATCCATCTGGGAAGGGAGATCCCACCTTTGTACAGATACATAAATAAATTCTTCGAAGAAGAGGAATTTTCTTGCGTTAAGAATGTCGAACTTAAATGAGGAAAATAATTCTCAAGTGCCGAAGAAAAGGAAAGTTACTAATAAAGAAAATCGGATTTTCAATGATTATTTGTATTATATTAAAAAAACCAGAAAAGGAAAAGATGAAAATGGAGAAACGATTGTTAAAAGGTATATCCATGTGTTCTAAATTACTTCTTTATACAGTAAAACTTCGTTAACACGAACTTAAAAGGACCGTAATTTTTGTTCGTGTAATCCGAGTGTTCGTGTTATCCGTTAAAATTAAGCCTATGTTATTTTTAAGTGACCGAAACTTTTGTTCGTGCTTAAGGAAAATTCGTGTTATCCAAGTTCGTATTAAGAAGGTTTTACTGCACTTAATTTGTTTCAGCTGTTTATAATAAATTTTAAAAATTTTCAAAGTTTGTGACATTATTTTTTTCTAAAATTTTTGCGTAACTTTTCACACATATATATTGAATAAGATTTGCAATTATGCAATATCCTACTAGGAAAAATTGATCGACTGCACGATTAAAAACGATAAAAATCTTTCATCCTTTTCAATAGTGTTTCTTAATCTTACCCATTTATTCCACATTAATTTTTTCTCATTCTTTCAATGTGTATTCAATTGTTATTAATCGTTTACTAGTCGTTATGAATTATTACCAACATCTTTGTAAAAACAACAATTGATAACATTTCAAACGATTAATAATATTTGAGAACGATTAAAACCGATTGAAAAATCAGTTAGTCATACAGTGCGTCTGAACGTCATGTTATCTGGACGAATTTAGTAGAAAATAATTAGTACGAATATTCGGTCGTCTAGCAACATAATAAAAATGAAACTATACTTCCAGATAGTAAAATGTTGAGAAAGTAAAAAAGTTTGTTACAATTATTAGAGTTAAAAAGGTCACATTCTACGGAATACGTGGAGGTTCTTTTAAGTTGCAAGGTGAATCTGGTTGCAGTTCTCGAATAATTTAATTTGTGTAGCCCGTAGCATTTTTTCAAATTTTTTATACCTTTGTCAATATCTTACTATTCACACGTTTTAGACACTTAGTTGGTCTTAGAATAATCGTGTGGATACGATTGAGAAACATAATTCAAAACAACATGGGATTTTTATAGTTTTTAATTGTGAACAATCGATTTTTTTCTAATAAGGAATTTAACGATAAACTGATAATCTAATTTTTGTTTCTAAAGTTCATTCCTTCGGAGCGAGTCACATTTATGAAGGTTTTAAAAATTATGTTAGTTGAAACAGAGTTCTGATAATGCTAATTATTTGCTAACTAAAAGCTTTTAAGAAGACAGTGAAAAAAATACTCTCACTAGATTTCAATGATTCCGTTTTTGTTCGTAGAGAAGAAGAGAAATTAGTAATATCCATTTCTTATAGTCAGTAGGGTGTTAAAAGTGAATAAGTACTATGTTTGTGCAAAAAAGAAATTTTACTTTCCACACTTGAGCTAGTATGTACTATTTTTCGTAAAACGACCGTCAATAATTTATCTTGTTTTTCAAGAAGTGAGAAACGTCAATCTGAGAATTTAAGTGAAATTATTTTTATTCAGCGACTAGATCATTTTGGAAGTTAATGGAAGCTTATATAGTTCTTCTTATTTTACGTACATTTTTACTGCAAATATATGAACTTTTCAGTACTTTTTAGAAGTGATTTTTTTAAATTTTCAGCTGATTTAATTAAAGGTTATTTAGAATCTTAATTGCTTTCAATTTTTTTATGTTATGAGTCAGTTATGGTAACTAAAAAAGTTTACCACGAACCTCAAGAAAATATAAAAGTCCACTGCTTCTAAAAGTTTCCATTTCATATTTCCTTTTTACTAGGACGAATTAACGAATAATCCATTAAAAACAAAATAATCTATAATAATAATCTGCAAGATTCATTCATTCTTTCATTTATTCTTGTCTGTTAACACCTAAAGTTTGTCATTTAAATATTTTTTTGTTTTGGATCAGTTACGTTTGAAGAAATGTAACTTTAAATTAAAATTAGAGTCTACTTTCATAAGGATTAATTTAACAGCATTGGCAGAAAATAAATTAATTAAAATATAGTTTACCCTGAAATATTAAACTAAAATTTCCATGCAGTAAAATTTGTAGTAAAATAAAATTTAATTCTATCAATAAAAATTAACTTGTTCAGTTGTGTATTAATGTAGACATTCTTAAATTTTTTTTTTCAATTATCGAATATTTTTGTCATTTTGTAATTTTTCTTCCAGTTATCAATTATTTTTTCAACTTTTAATTTAACTCTTAAATTATCAATTTATTTTCTTAACTTTTTATTATTTTTCTCGATTTCAAATCGAGTTGTTCATTTTGCAATTATTTCGAACAGTCTGTTATTCCTATAATTTTTCAATAAATTTGTTTAAATTTAATATTCATTTTTTAATTTTCTAAACTATTCCTTTCAATTGTGTAGTCATTCTTGGAATTTTTTTTCAACAATTATTTTTGTCATATTTAAGATATATTCTTCAATTTTGTAATTTCCATTATTTGAAATTTCAAAAATTTATAGTTTTAAATGACCAATAACAAAAAAGTTTGTCTCGCGATCTTGGGTGCGCGTTAATGTTGGTAGTTAATAATAAGAAATCAAAATTTGAGCTATTTATAATAATCAACTGTCTTTACTTATTACTTGAAATTTATAGAGATTTATAATTTTCTTAGGTTCATTGCAAATCTTTCTAATTGTCTGCAGGGAAGATACATTAGTGCATTAAAAGCAATTCAGATTCTGAATCATCCACAATTATATCATAATTATTGAGGATTTGAATATTCTATTTTTTTCAAAAGTTTTGATACTGAAGAATCGCACAATTAAAATAATTTATATTTTTAATTGCCTAAGGAAACCATCATGTTTAGTAGTATTCTATTTCTCTCTCTTAACCGACAATATAATGTGAATTAATACAGCAAGTAGATATAGTATGCATAGAGATAGTACAGATGTACTGTTACTAATTAATTTATTAATTTCTGAATCAGGGATCTTATTTGCCAATACCGTACTTCAATGTGCTGTCCTGGACAAGGAATCCTCATTGAAGGAGTTTTTAAATTAACACATCCTCATACGAATCATGAGGTAGATACATCCTTGCAACGGAAAGCAAGATTTCACAACACTTTCAATCTAAGAAGTCAAGATGTGGCGTATAGCTTAATGACACTTCAAGCAATCCACGATGACCTTGTATATGAGTGAGATAATCTAGAAATAACTTTTGTTACAAATTAAGTTTTAAGGGATAAGAAATATTACAAAATGCGTGTTTTCAATAAAGTAATGTAATAAATAATGAAGCAACCCCAGTGGGGCAATTATAATTTTCATTCTACAACAAAGGAGGTAACTATTATTGTAGAATTATTGATGAAATTTACAGGAAAACCTTCAAAAATAATATGTCTTTATTTTATAGTATTAAACAATTTTAATCTACTCCCTTATTATTTCTAAGAATAAATAAGTGTTGACGTTTCTAGAAATGTCAACACTGAAAGAAGGTGAGACCATTTTGTTACACGCTTCATCAGCCTTAAAATATCTAAATCTTTTATCATCAAATGGTATAAAAGTCATTTAAAATGTAATACATATATATTATGAATGTAATGTAACCACAGTAAATAGTAAAAGAAGTTGTAGTAAGATATATTGATAGTCTTCATATTCCTTTTCTTTCAGAACGTCTCATCCTGAAGAAGACAATCTCTACCGTAAAGAAAAAAGGATTGTAAAGTCAAGAAAGTGGATGAAAATGGAACCTCAGCCGGACACGTTTTCTAAATTCATCGCAGAAGTAGAAAAGAAAAAATTGCTCTCTTATTGTGCGATTAAAAAAAATGATCCCAAGTCACAAACAGTGTTACGCACGAAATCCCACGAAAATGGTAGAGCTTTGACATTTTATAGCTCAGTTTTGAATTTAAGAAGTGTTAAATTAGTTGCATTGAATATCGCAGCTTTAACTTCCTACTTTCCACAGGAAATGGGAATTAAAAAGTTAATTTCTTTCTCTGCAACTATAGAGAAGATCTCACTTTTGAAGAATAAAAACGGAAGTAGCACTGAGAAGGTAACTATTTTCAAATTAAATACAACGTTATGAAATAAATATATACTAAGGGACTGTAAACATTTTCTGACGAGTTATCAAAATATTGCGGAATATATTTTTCAGGGGAAGAGTTCTGCTACATCTTATAACCAATTTCAACAAGATTTGAAAAATTATTTTTACGGTGTTTTTTTACAAAGAAAAGAAAATGTAATTGGCACAATAGTATATTATGCACCGGGACGCAAAATGCACGTTTCTCGTCCGAGCTGTCTTTGCAGTACGAGGCTAAGCCGATTACTGTAGAAAAGCGAAGACGAGAAATGCGTTTTGAGTCGAGGTGCACACGATTTTTTTTTATGTAAAAGGAGTATGTTTCTTTCGGTTTTTAGCGTGTCAGTATCGTTGCGGACGACAAAGTCTCCTTTGCCTGCCTAGGCCGGCAAAACTAATGTCTGACGTAATGGTCTGCTTTGGGTCTCAAAAGCGCGCCGATAAACCTAGCATAACATGCTCCTGTTACATGAAATATTTTTGTTTAAAAAAGAGGAAATTTCTACATTGCATATGTAATAAAAACATATTTCTATGAGTTAAAAAAAATTTTTAATTATATAAATTACATACATACACAAAAGTTTATACAATTTTAAAGAGGATTTGTTAAATTGACTTTACAAAAGATTTCTGCAACTCAAAAAGTCTCGTCATGCTACAAGTTATAACATTATAAACATTTTTAATATAAATTTTCTTAGATAATTCCAGACAGCCCTGGAATTTACAGGAATTATACTGTAAGATTCACATGATAATTTCTGTACTTTATAATAGTTTTATAAGGTCTTCCAGTGCTGTCTGAGATAAATTACCTGTTTTACGATATCTTTCTTAATGTAAACACAATTTACAGATTTACAAGATTGAAGTACCTTTCGCTTGGTCTCTTATAATGGAAAGTACAGAATGTACATGGGATTCCATCATGAACTTACTACTTTGTGAACTCTTAAGTAATGAAGCACCTCCTGTAATTACATTCGATGCAGACTTGCTGCCAGAGTCTAAATTTTTTCTGAAAGTAGTTGGATGTACTTCAGGAAAAGTGACTTTTTACAGTTATTGTAAGGTAAAAAAAGCCTGATTGTAAACTAAAAATATTATACTAGTAGTATTAAAAAAATAAAGTTTTTTATAATACTGAGAAAGCATCAATGGAACTCATTAGAAATGAAAAAATAATTGAAGGGGTAGTCTACTGAAGAATTAAAAATTTTTTTTTTTCTTAATTGCAATTTAAAAAATACTAGAAATATGATGTAAAATTTAGTTTTAAATTTAACCTATTTCATTTTTTAAATATCCTTAAGGAAATGCGTTATGAAATGAAAAATTATTTTCTCCATTTTATTTAATTTTACTTTACTTTATTGCAAAAATATAAGAAATACTAACAAGTAATATCAAGAATTACAAGAACAGTCAGTTTAAAAAGATTTTCATACAATCTTTTAAAGACTCCTGAAGTTTTTAAACGGAAAATGATAGATTCTCACAAATAAGTGGATGTTCATTATTCATGTCACAAATAAACAATTAAAGTAATCCTTATACACGAAGAGTGGTTTCACATTTTTAAAAGAAATTTATTTTCATCCAACAGATGATTTTAATGCAGGCAAGAAAACATTCAGTACCATTACTCGATGCGATAAATAGGACAGTAATTAAACAGCTCTTCGTGCTGGGATTGTTACCTTCTTCATCAATTACGACAATGTTCAATCTTATAAAACAAGAAGCGCCAAAGGAACTTAGTAGTTTCATGAATTACATGGAAGAGGAAATGGAGAATAATCAGGCAGTCTACTCAGCGTTCAAAGATGTTGAAAGTATGAGAAACACTTCGGAGAAGTCGTACTTACAATTTTACAAATTCCTGAAGAGTGACAAGACCCCTAAACCTTGGCTTTTCGTTTGTAAGTTACTACTAAACTCGTGATCAATATTCCAAATATATAACAAAGTGGGCTTAAAAGCATGCGATTGAGATGAGAGGCAACTCTCGTAGGGCACTGTAGCAGCTACAAAAAATCAAACATTTTTAGTTTTAGTAATATTATTAAAAAAATAATAAAACTAAAAACAATTTTCAATTTGTATAAAAATTTTTTAAAAAACCGAAGCTAAGAAATTAAAGTCTGAACAAACATGGTAAATAAAAGTATATTATTATTATCATAATAAGAAGTTAGGAACCATCCTTTCAGGAAACTTCATTCATTTTATAACTTGAGACAATTTTGCATGTAATATTGAGTCAATTTTTCGAAATTTTCTTTTGGAAATAGAATTTTGTTTCAACATTATTTCAGATTAATTTTCTCAGGCTTCACTTTTAGAGGAAAAACTTCATTATCATCTTCCATGATTGTGGGGTACACTCCAAGATAATTTCCACCAATTTAGAACTTAAACAGAAAATTTTTCTGGAATTTTTTTTTTTTTAATATTTTCAATTATTTTCTCTTAGGTTAAAATTATAAAAGAGGTTGACGCTTCTTATCCTCTTGTATGTTTGCCGGAAATCCTCCTAAGCAATCTGCACCAATTCAGAGAATAATTAAAAAGTTTTCTTAAAATAGATTTCGTTTTTCAAAATTATTTAGCACTCTTTTCCAAAGCTTTACTTTTCAAGGTAGTTGATTATAGAACTAGATAAATTTTTTGATGCGATATTAATTATTTTTTTCAGAACATATTAGCATTTTTTATCAGAAAAAAAAAAAACACAAAATGTAGAAAAAAATTATAATCGGATTCTAAATTGACGAAACGTACTCAAGAATATGTCCTCTAATTTTTCCAAACGACAAACACAACTATCGACCCCAAAAAATAACCCCTAAGGAAAGTAACCAAAAAAATTAAAACAAAAAATCAAATTCTATAAGAAAATTATAGTTAAGTTCTAAATTGACGAAACATACTATGCCTACTTATTTCCCGAATTGATAAACAAAATTATCAACCTCAAGAAAGCATACCTGTTCTGACATTTTACTGTTATTTTACTTAGTAGTAGATTCTTAGTGTTGATAATTCTTTTTTGTTGATTGGTAAAATTAGAGGACATATTCGTTTCTTCGTTCAGGTATTTTTCAGTTCTTTTACTTAATGGTGGTTCCTCAAAGTTCAAAATGTTTTTTGGCTGATTGGAAAAATTAGGGAACATATTCCTGAGTATGTTCTGTCATTGCAGAACTTGAACATGATTTTTTATTAAATTTTGTTACTTTGATAAGATATTTTTCTGTTATTTTACTTAGTGGTAGTTTCTTAATGTTAATAATGTTTCTTGTTGATTGGGAAAATTAGGGGACAATTTTTTAGATATGTTTCGTATTTTAGAAGTTGATCCTAAGTTTTTTAAATTTTGTTATTTTTTTCAGATATTTTTCTATTATTTTACTTAGTGGTGAATTCGTACTGTTGATAAATTTTTTTGTTTATTGGTAAAATTAGGGGACATATTCCTAAATATGTTTCGTCATTTTAGAACTTGATCATAAGTTTTTTCTAAATTTTGTTATTTTGCTCAGATATGTTTCAGTTATTTTACTTAATGGTGGTTTCTCAAACTTTAAAATGTTTTTTGGTTGATTGGAAAAATTAGGGAACATGTTTCTGAGTATGTTCTGTCCTTTTAGAACTTGATCATGATTTTTTATTAAATTTTGTTATTTTGCTCAGATTTTTTTCTGTTATTTTACTTAGTGGTAGGTTCTTAGTGTTGATAATTATTTTTTGTTTAATGTTAAAATCCTCTGTATATTCCGTAATTGTAAAAATTAATCAAAAATTTTTTTTTGTATTTATTTTCTTTGTTTAGATATTTTTCAGTTATTTTACTTAATGGTGGTTTCTCAAACTTCAAAATGTTTTTGGTTGATTCCGAAAATTTTGGAACATATTCCTGAGTCTGCTCTGTCATTTTACAACATAATCATAAGTTTTTTTCAAATTTTGTTATTTTGCTCAAAAATTTTTTGATATTTTACTTAGTGGTGGATTCTTAGTGTTGATAATTATTTTTTGTTTAATGTTAAAATCCTGAGTATGTTCCGTAATTTTAAAAATTGATAAAAATTTTTTTTTGTATTTATTTTCTTTGTTTACATATTTTTCAGTTACTTTACTTAATGGTGGTTTCTCAAACTTCAAAATGTTTTTTGGTTGATTGGAAAAATTAGGGAACATGTTTCTGAGTATGTTCTGTCATTTTAGAACTGGATCATGTTTTTTTATTAAATTCTGTTATTTTGCTTAGATCTTTTTCTGCTATTTTACTTAGTGGTGGATTCTTAGTGCTGATAAATTTGTTTGTTTAATGTTAAAATCCTGAGTATGCTCCGTAATTGTAAAAATGGATAAAAAATTTTTTTTTGTATTTATTTTCATTGTTTAGATATTTTTTAGTTATTTTACTTAATAGTGGTTTCTCAAACTTCAAAATGTTTTTGGTTGATTCCGAAAATTTTGGAACATATTCCTAAGTCTGTTCTGTCATTTTACAACTTAATCATAAGTTTTTTTCAAATTTAGTTATTTTGCTCAGATATTTGTTTGTTATTTTACTTAGTTGTGGATTCTTAGTGTTGCTAATTTTTTTTATTGCTAAAATTAAGGGATATATTCCATAGTATGTTTTATCATTTTAAAACTTGATCATAAGTTTTTTTAAATGTAGTTATTTTCTTTATATATTTTTCTATTTTTTTAGTTAGTGGTGGATTCTTAGCATTGACAATTTTTTTTGTTTAATGGTAAAATTGTGGGACATATTGGTGAATATGTTCTGTCATTTTAGAACCTAATCATGATTTTTTACTAAATTTTTTTATTTTCCTCAAATATTTTTTCTTATATTTTACTTGGTGTTGATAATATTTTTTGTTTAATGGTAAAATTATGGGACATATTCTGATATTTTAGAACTTGATTATAGTGTTTTTTTAATTTTTGTTATCTTGTTTAGATATTTTTCAGTTATTTTACTTACTGGTGGTTTCTTGTGTTTATAATTTTTTATGTTGTTTAGGAAAATTAGGGGGCATATTTCTATGTATGTTCCGTCATTTAAGAGCTTCATTTTAAGTTTCTTGTTGATTTTTAGTATTTTGTTCGGATAATTTTCTGTCATTTTCCTTTGGTGTGGTTTCTTGGGATTGATGATTAGTTAATCATTAATATTAATAATATGTAACATTGTTCAACAGTAGATATTGGTTGATTTAATAGGATATCCTGAAAATGCTTTGAACTTGAGGATATCTATCTGATAACCATAGTCAGGATATCGCCTGCATGTCTTACAGATTTCTGAATGATGACATGTTACTGGACATTTCTTCTGGATATCAAGAGTATGTTTTTTCTAGATACTGACAGGATTCTCTTAACAGATCCTGGGAAATTTATACGATATCAATGCATATCAAAATTTACGATGTCTTAAAATGTCCTGAAAGTTTAATCAGACACCTTTAGGATTTGTTTTGGATTATTCAGGTATATTTTCTTAATATTCGCCTTTTTTTGGAATCTACTGGACTGTATGAAAACCTGAGAATTAATAAACGAATATAGTATATTAATGCGAATTTTTAAAATGCATTATATAATATTCAAAATTTTTAAAAAATTAACGCAAGAAGAAAGAACCGTTTGAACTTTACAAACAATAAATTCTCAATTAAATTTGAAACATTGTGCACAATTTAAAGGGACCTTGTTTATGCTTTATTAATTTTAATATTTTATATTGTGAAATGAATATCAAATGTACATTTCAATTCAGGCTCTAACTCACTTTTTTATGTTTATGAGAAAGTTGTATAATATTGAAAAATTAATAAAACTAAGAAAGGAAGTGCATGTGGAGGTCCATGAGGATTCGGGAGGATCGCTTCAAATCTCGATACAAATTTCCGACGGAAACCGAAGCGTATTTTTTCAACTTTCAGTTTTCTAAGGGGCCATTCATAAATTACGTAAGACTTTTAGGGTTTTTGGGTGGTCCAGCAAATCCTACGACCAATAGAAGAAATCAAGCTAATGTATGTAAGAAAATTGCATTGGGAGCAGGGAGGTTCAAATTGCCGAAAAAACTTGTTGCGTAAATTCTGTACGGTCTCTAAGTAAAATAATTTTTCTTTATCACATGTATTTCAAAGGAACATAGCTATTAACATTAATAAAAATTATTTCTTTATGTAGCGACATTATTACAAATCCAGGATGATGCCTCAAGATCGTTATTAAAAGATCACCATAGGTACGAAGACAAAGCTTTACAGCGATACGCATTAATAGATATAGCTGACATTGAAGGGCATTGGATTCAATTAACGTTAACTGATTACTCTTTATACTTTGTGTCTTCTTTCTGCGAACATTATACCATAAAGGATTTATTAGAAAGAATTGAACTTCATTATTCCATCGAAATGGGCGAAATTGATGGTAAGAAAAATTATGTCTAAATTAGAGTTATATATTTAAAACCGTTTCATTTGAAGAAAGTGTTATGCAAAGGATTTTTAAAATAAAAATTATAAAAATGTTCGGGTAGATCCGTCCTGGAAAAAATGTGGGCCATAGCGTGGACTCAATTAAGTCCACGTTAGGTTCACTTACTGAGATTTGCTAGAAAACAAGTAGAAAATAAAAAATATGAATTCCCAAATGAATTATTATAATAAAACTCATCTGTTTAAAGCGATTTAGTAAGATATGGGAAAACAAAAAATTAATTTACGGCTAAAACCATTAGAAATCTTGATTAACGAACATTGAAGTCCAGTTCACATGCTAAAATTGGACCAAAGAAGGAAAATTGAAATATTCTGGCAAGGCAAAAAGTGATTGACTTTTCAGTTTTTGGCAAGCTGAAAGTAACGCGCAATGGCTTAATTTTTGTTTAATTTTGTTCGATAACAGATAGAACAGTTTTAAATTAGATCTAGAAATATGAAAAATAATTGATTTTTGACTAAAAATTTTTTTGTGTACTTTACCAAATATTTCTGGTGAGGCAAAAAGTGATTGAATTTTCAGTTTTTGATAAGTTGAAAATAACGCGCAGTGGGTTAATTTTTGTTCCATTTTGTTCGATAATAGATACAAAAGTTTTAAATTAGATCTAGAAATATGCGAAATAATTGATTTTTAACTGAAAATTTTTTTGTGTATTTTGCAATATAGTTCTGGCGAGGCAAAAAGTTGTTGAATTTTAAGTTTTTGACAAGCTGAAAATAACACGCAATGGCTTAATTTTTTTTTTAATTTTTTTCGACAATAGGTACAAAAGTTTTAAATAAGATCTAGAAATAAAAGAAATAATTGATTTTTAACTAAAATTTTTTTTGTGTACTTTGTCAAATATTTCTGGTGAGGCAAAGAGTGGTTGAATTTTCCATTTTTGACAAATTGAAAAAAACGAGCAGTGGCTTAATTTTTGTTTAATTTTGTTCGATAACAGATAAAAAAGTTTTAAATTAGATCTAGAAAGATGCGAAATAATTGATTTTTAACTGAAAATTTTTTTGTGTACTTTACCAAATATTTCTGGTGAGGCAAAGAGTGGTTGAATTTTCAGTTTTTGACAAATTGAAAATAACGAGCAATGGCTTAATTTTTGTTTAATTTTGTTCGATAACAGATAGAAAAGTTTTAAATTAGATCTAAAAATATTCGAAATATTTGATTTTTAACTGAAAATTTTTTTGTGTACTCTACCAAATATTTCTGGTGAGGCAAAAAGTGGTTGAATTTTCCGTTTTTGACAAATTGAAATAAACGAGCAATGGCTTAATTTTTGTTCAATTTTGTTCGATAACAGATAGAACAGTTTTAAATTAGATCTAGAAATATGAAAAATAATTGATTTTTGGCTGAAATTTTTTCTCTGTATTTTACTAAATATTTCTGTTGAGGCAAAAAGTGGTTGGATTTTCAGTTTTTGATAACTTAAAAATAACGCGCAGTGGCTTCATTTTTGTTCAATTTTGTTCGATACTAGATACAAAAGTTTTAAATTAGATCTAGAAATAAAAGAAATAATTGATTTTTAACTGAAATTTTTTTTGTGTACTTTACCAAATATTTCTGGTGAGGCAAAGAGTGGTTGAATTTTCAGTTTTTGATAACTTGAAAATAACGCGCACTGGCTTAATTTTTGTTCAATTTTGTTCGATGATACATAGAAAATTTTAAAATTTGATCTAGAAATATGAAAAAAAATAGATTTTTAACTGCAAATTTTTTTGTGTATTTTGCCAAATAGTTCTGGTGAGGCAAAAAGTGGTTGAAATTTCAGTTTTTGATAAGTTGAAAATAACGCTCAATGGCTTCATTTTTGTTCAATTTTGTTCGATAACAGATAGAACAGTTTTAAATTGAATCTAGAAATATGAAAAATAATTGATTTTTGGCTGAAAATTTTTTTGTGTACTTTACCAAATATTTCTGGTGAGGCAAAAAGTGATTGAATTTTCATTTTTTGATAACTTGAAAATAACGCCCAGTTGCTTCATTTTTGTTCAATTTTGTTCGATACTAGATACAAAAGTTTGAATTCAGATCTAGAAATATGAAAAATAAGTGATTTTTAACTGAAAATTTTTTTGTGTATTTTTCCAAATAGTTCTGGCGAGGAAAAAAGTGGTTGAATTTTCAGTTCTTGACAAGTTGAAAATAACGCGCACTGGCTTAATTTTTGTTCAATTTTGTTTGATGATACATAGAAAATTTTAAAATTTGATCTAGAAATATGAAAAAAAATAGATTTTTAACTGCAAATTTTTTTGTGTATTTTGCCAAATAGTTCTGGTGAGGCAAAAAGTGGTTGAATTTTCAGTTTTTGATAACTTGAAAATAACGCGCAATGGCTTAATTTTTTTTCAATTTTGTTCAACAGTAGGTACAAAAGTTTTAAATAAGATCTAGAAATATAAAAAATAATTAATTTTTAGCTGAAAATATTTTGTGTACTTTACCAAATATTTCTGGTGAGGCAAAAAGTGGTAGAATTTTCCGCTTTTGACAAATTGAAAATAACGAGCAGTGGCTTAATTTTTGTTTAATTTTGTTCGATAACAGATAGGAAAGTTTTAAATTAGATCTAAAAATATTCGAAATATTTGATTTTTAACTGAAAATTTTTTTGTGTACTCTACCAAATATTTCTGTTGAGGCAAAAAGTGGTTGGATTTTCAGTTTTTGATAAGTTGAAAATAACGCGCAGTGGCTTAATTTTTGTTCCATTTTGTTCGATAATAGATACAAAAGTTTTAAATTAGATCTAGAAATATGCGAAATAATTGATTTTTAACTGAAAATTTTTTTGTGTATTTTGCAAAATAGTTCTGGCGAGGCAAAAAGTTGTTGAATTTTCAGTTTTTGACAAGCTGAAAATAACACGCAATGGCTTAATTTTTTTTTTAATTTTTTTCGACAATAGGTACAAAAGTTTTAAATAAGATCTAGAAATAAAAGAAATAATTGATTTTTAACTGAAATTTTTTTTGTGTACTTTGTCAAATATTTCTGGTGAGGCAAAGAGTGGTTGAATTTTCCATTTTTGACAAATTGAAAAAAACGAGCAATGGCTTAATTTTTGTTTAATTTTGTTCGATAACAGATAAAAAAGTTTTAAATTAGATCTAGAAAGATGCGAAATAATTGATTTTTAACTGAAAATTTTTTTGTGTACTTTACCAAATATTTCTGGTGAGGCAAAGAGTGGTTGAATTTTCAGTTTTTGACAAATTGAAAATAACGAGCAGTGGCTTAATTTTTGTTTAATTTTGTTCGATAACAGATAGAAAAGTTTTAAATTAGATCTAAAAATATTCCAAATATTTGATTTTTAACTGAAAATTTTTTTGTGTACTCTACCAAATATTTCTGGTGAGGCAAAAAGTGGTTGAATTTTCCGTTTTTGACAAATTGAAATAAACGAGCAATGGCTTAATTTTTGTTCAGTTTTGTTCGATAACAGATAGAACAGTTTTAAATTAGATCTAGAAATATGAAAAATAATTGATTTTTGGCTGAAATTTTTTCTCTGTATTTTACTAAATATTTCTGTTGAGGCAAAAAGTGGTTGGATTTTCAGTTT